>OY560189.1:20000-1347500 GCA_961405105.1 Perizoma affinitatum
GATGGAAGGGGACCTCTGCAGCCACTGCGGAGGAACGCATCTAAGAAAGGAGTGCGAGGCTTTCCTCCTGAACAAAGCACCGGAATGCAGGAACTGTAAGCACGCGAAAAAAGACAGGACAGATCACAACGCCTTTGATAAGACCTGCTCGGTCAGAAGAAAATGGGAGGAGCTGGCCCGGTCCGCGGTAATGTATTACTAAGGGCACCCAAAGGAATACAATAGATATAAGATACAAGGTAATGCAAGCAAACCTGCAAAAAAAGGAACTCGCTACCCAAGAGTTCATCCTGGAGGCTGGTCGTAGGAAAATAAAATACGCTTTAATACAGGAGCCATATGTCGGAGCCACTGGGATTATGAGGGACTACCCGGGAGTAAGGGTGTTACAGTGCCCAAAAATGGGACCCAAAATTAATAAGTCAGCGGTGGCCATCTTTGATAGTAGTGTCGACGCTACAGTAATACCAACACTTACGACTGAGAACATTGTAGTGGCAAAAATTAAGATAGAAAACACAAGTATTACAGTAGCGTCGATATACTTCGAAGACACTACCGACATACAGCCATACCTTGACCAGCTGAAACAGATTGTTGGAAAGGTAGAGAATGGTAACATCATGGTGGGAGGAGACGTTAATGCGTGGAGCACATGGTGGGGTAGCGACAGAGAGGATGAAAGAGGTAGAGAACTACACGGTACGCTTGAAGAACTGAACCTCCATGTGCTAAACAACGGGAACGTCCCGACCTTCGACACCATCAGAGGGGGGAAAAGATTCAAGAGTCACGTGGACATCACGGCCTGTTCAACAAACATGTTAAACCACGTAGACGAGTGGAAAGTGGACACAGATGTTACAAGTTCCGACCACAACGCCATTGTTATAAGTATGAAAACTAAAAAAGATTCAGGAATGGAAATAAAATATAGTAGCACAAAAATTTACAATACCAGGAAAGCTAATTGGATACAGTTTCGTGAAAAAATGACCCAATCATTAATAAACAATAATATAAACGAAATAGAAATAGATAAAATAAATAATTCACAAAAATTAGAGGAAATAGTAAATAAATACATAGAGATAATAACTGAAACATGTGATGAAAATATCCCTAAAATTAAAAAAATAGATAAAACGTACTTACCATGGTGGAACGAGAACCTGGACAGCATGAAGTCGGACATGAACACGAAGAAGAGGAGGATCCGTTGCGCAGCTCCACGACGCCGTAGATGGGTAGTTGAAGAGTACCTGAAAGCAAAAACAAAGTATGAATTAGAAGCGAGTAAGGCAAAAACACAAGGATGGAAGGACTTTTGTGGGAAGCAGGACGGAGAAAGTATGTGGGATGGGATATATAGAGTAATATCAAAGACAAGGAAGAAGCATGAGGACATCCCGATGGTGATAAACGGAAGATCGTTGGAACCCAAAGAGTCAGCAAAAATCCTGGCTGAAACGTTTTTCCCAGACGACAGACAGGAGGATGACAAAGAAGAGCATAAAGAGATAAGAAAGGTAGCACAAAGTACGAACGAGAGAAAACCGGAAGACAAATGGGACCCATTTTTTACGTTAGCTGAACTCCGATATGCCACAAAAAGCTTTAAACCTAAAAAGGCACCAGGGCCGGATGGCTTCACAGCGGACATATGTGCAGCAGCCATCGGAACAGATGAGGAAGTATTCTTAGCCATAACGAATGCATGTCTCCGGCTATCCCACTACCCCAGCAAATGGAAAGAGGCAATAGTGGTAGTCCTTAGAAAGCCAAACAAGGATGACTACACCCAACCTAAAGCATACCGGCCGATTGGACTATTGTCGGTATTAGGGAAAATCCTTGAAAAAATGATGGTCAAAAGATTGAGGTGGCACCTGTTACCCCAGATGAATCTCAAACAATATGGTTTTGTCCCACAGCGCTGCACAGAAGATGCGCTGTACGACATGATGAAACATATTGATGAAGAGATAAGAGCTAAAAACCTCGTGGTAGTTGTATCGCTGGACATCGAGGGAGCGTTTGATAGCGCCTGGTGGCCAGCGGTCAAAAACCGTCTGGTCGACAAGAACTGCCCGTGCAATCTCCGACGTCTAGTGAGCAACTACCTCGAGGACAGAAAAGTCAGGGTCAAGTACGCCAGGGAGGAGTATGCGAAGAAGACCACGAAGGGATGTGTACAAGGTTCGATAGCGGGGCCAACTTTTTGGAATTTATTGCTGGACCCGCTTTTGGACGAAGTAGAAAAGACAGGAACGTACTGCCAAGCGTTCGCAGACGATGTTATCCTAGTATTTTCAGCAAAGACAGCCCTAGAAATCGAGATCGAAGCCAATGCCTGCCTATCACGTGTGCAGCAGTGGGGAGGTCGTAATAAGCTGAAATTCGCGCCTCAAAAAACCAACGGTATGCTGCTGACAAAAAAGTTAAAATACGACACACCACGGCTGCACATGGGAGGCACGGACATCCAACTGGTGGAGGAGATGAAAATACTAGGATTAATAATCGACAGCAAAAGAACGTTCCAGAGCCATGTCGCATACGTCTGCAAGAAGGCAGCCAACATTTTCAGGCAGCTATCATCCGCAGCCAAAGCGACATGGGGACTAAACCCTGAAGTGGTCAGAATTATTTACACTGCAGTCATAGAACCCATAATTCTTTACGCCGCAAGTGTGTGGGCTAACGCAGCAGAAAAGATTTATGTCCAAAATCAGCTGAACACAATTCTAAGAGGGTTTGCGCAGAAGATCAGCAAAGCCTACCGGACGGTCTCGATGAACTCTGCTCTTATTCTAACAGGGCTGCTGCCACTTGACTTGAGAGTTAAGGAGGCGGCTACACTATACGTGACAAAGAAAGGAAAGCCACTGCCAATTCTGAAGGACCGACCGGTAGAGCAGAAGACCAACTACCTTTCAAATGTTCACCCAGCACAAGAATTTGAGTGCAGCTTTGTCTGTCTGACGAGCGAGGAAGAAGTGCAGTCGCTTGAGACGGACGGTGCGGTTCAAATCTACACTGATGGAAGTAAACTGGAGGGAAAGGTAGGGGCAGCGTTAACCTGGTGGTATAACGGTGTCGAGCTCAAAGCCCGGAAGTTCAAGTTAGAGGAGTACTGCACCGTTTTTCAAGCGGAGCTGTACGCGATTTATCGCGCCACGGAAATGGTAGTACAAAGCGGAGAGACCAACTTTAAAATTTTTAGTGATTCAAGGTCAACTTTAGAAATTTTACAAAATAGGGATACAAACCATCAACTAGCGGTAGACACTAAGAAAAATTTAATGAAAATAATGAAAGCTGGAAAGGTAGTCGAACTGTACTGGGTCAAAGCGCATGTTGGTATAATAGGGAACGAAAGAGCAGACATTTTAGCGAAGGAAGCAGCACTGACAAAGAAGACTAAACCAGACTACGACTTGTGCCCTGTTTCATTCGCTAAACGAGCCATCAGAAATGACTCGGTTACCGAATGGAACAGGAGATATAAGTCTGAAAAGACTGCTGGCGTCACTAAGATGTTTTTTCCGTGCGCGGAGTCTGCGTACAAAATATGTAGGAAAATCCCGAACTCGTACATACACACACAAATTTTCACAGGCCACGGTGGACTCTCTAAATACCTCTATCGTTTTAAGAAAAAAGAATCACCTGCATGCATATGTGACCCATGCGAAGAAGAATCTCTAGCCCACATCATACTAGAATGTCCGCAATTTGGAAAAGCAAAATTTGCATTAGAAAACGAAATAGATATGAATCTAACATTAAATAACATACATGCAATCATTGCAGATAAAAACAAAAGAGCAATATTCCTCGAGTATTGTATAAAATTGATAAACACAGTTATATATAGAAATAAAACATAGTGTTTAAGATTAAAAATGGTACAGAAAACGAGTTGAAAATAATAAATAAAAATAAAATAAAAGCAAAAAATAAAAAATAAAATAAAAAAAAATAAAAATAAAAGAAAAGATAATAAGGAAAAAGAATAAAAATAAATAATAAAAATAAAAAATAAAAAAATAAAAAAAGTTTAAGAAGATCATGTTATGCATAAAAATTAGAGTCAAAAAATGCCTCCGACTATCGTCGGAGAAATCATAGTAGATGGCAATTAGAAATGCCATCAAATTATAAAAAAAAAAAAAAAAAAAAAAACCTAACCTAACCTAACCTAACCTAACCTAACCTAACCTAACCTAACCTAACCTAACCTAACCTAACCTAACCTAACCTAACCTAACCTAACCTAACCTAACCTAACCTAACCTAACCTAACCTAACCTAACCTAACCTAACCTAACCTAACCTAACCTAACCTAACCTAACCTAACCTAACCTAACCTAACCTAACCTAACCTAACCTAACCTAACCTAACCTAACCTAACCTAACCTAACCTAACCTAACCTAACCTAACCTAACCTAACCTAACCTAACCTAACCTAACCTAACCTAACCTAACCTAACCTAACCTAACCTAACCTAACCTAACCTAACCTAACCTAACCTAACCTAACCTAACCTAACCTAACCTAACCTAACCTAACCTAACCTAACCTAACCTAACCTAACCTAACCTAACCTAACCTAACCTAACCTAACCTAACCTAACCTAACCTAACCTAACCTAACCTAACCTAACCTAACCTAACCTAACCTAACCTAACCTAACCTAACCTAACCTAACCTAACCTAACCTAACCTAACCTAACCTAACCTAACCTAACCTAACCTAACCTAACCTAACCTAACCTAACCTAACCTAACCTAACCTAACCTAACCTAACCTAACCTAACCTAACCTAACCTAACCTAACCTAACCTAACCTAACCTAACCTAACCTAACCTAACCTAACCTAACCTAACCTAACCTAACCTAACCTAACCTAACCTAACCTAACCTAACCTAACCTAACCTAACCTAACCTAACCTAACCTAACCTAACCTAACCTAACCTAACCTAACCTAACCTAACCTAACCTAACCTAACCTAACCTAACCTAACCTAACCTAACCTAACCTAACCTAACCTAACCTAACCTAACCTAACCTAACCTAACCTAACCTAACCTAACCTAACCTAACCTAACCTAACCTAACCTAACCTAACCTAACCTAACCTAACCTAACCTAACCTAACCTAACCTAACCTAACCTAACCTAACCTAACCTAACCTAACCTAACCTAACCTAACCTAACCTAACCTAACCTAACCTAACCTAACCTAACCTAACCTAACCTAACCTAACCTAACCTAACCTAACCTAACCTAACCTAACCTAACCTAACCTAACCTAACCTAACCTAACCTAACCTAACCTAACCTAACCTAACCTAACCTAACCTAACCTAACCTAACCTAACCTAACCTAACCTAACCTAACCTAACCTAACCTAACCTAACCTAACCTAACCTAACCTAACCTAACCTAACCTAACCTAACCTAACCTAACCTAACCTAACCTAACCTAACCTAACCTAACCTAACCTAACCTAACCTAACCTAACCTAACCTAACCTAACCTAACCTAACCTAACCTAACCAGTCGCTCTCCAGCCGCCGTCGAGAGCAGTCGATTTGCTCCGCGCTCCGCGTTAATTTATTTGGAATATTGCCCAACTTGCGGAGCTTGCTCGTTATGAGCAAGCTCCGCCACCTCTGCAAGAGTCTCTGCTTGCCGAACTCAACTTTTCGGCAAGTTGCGCCATCTAAGCAAGCATTTTTGATTGCCGAGCTTGCATAGCTTGCAGGCTTGGCCACTCCAGCAACTTTTTTTCTGCCGAGCTTGCGGAAATCTCATTTCTCCTTGCTGTACCTGCTGAAGTTGCTTCTTCTCACCCACCGTGCAAGTTCGGCCAGCCATTCTATTTGCCGAACTCTCCTGCACTGCAGACTGGGCCACCACGGCAAGTTTGGCCATACGGACAGGCTCTCCAATCTCTAATAGAAACTTCACGTTTCTAAAATTTTCTGCTTGTTCTACTGGCTGAGCTTGCTCTACTGGATCTTGTCTGCTTGCCGAACATTGCCGAGCTTGCCCTCTCAAGACTGGATTTCAGTGAATCTGTACAATCTGTTATTCTCGGATCTACCAGTGAAAACTTCATGCAATATGTCTGACTCCCAGGCTCACTCCATCGACTGCTCTTCGACATTACCTCCATCTACTCAAGACCAAGATGAAGAATCTCCTCTACTTCAACTATTCAGGGGTGAAGAATTGAACCATTGAACCACCACGGCAAGTTTGGCCACTCAGACAATCTTTCCACACGCTGTTTGCGTGATGCTTGCTGGGCTGGCCGAGCTTGTCTTCCTTGTTCCGGATCTTTCGAAGCGCCGGAACCATCAAAACTGACCCATCAATTCTCCTAGAAGTTGCTCCAGCGGAAACGACTGCACTCTTAACGCCACCTACACCTGCAGCTTTATCGTCAATAAATAAGTGCAATTACATCCGATCTGAAAACGGATTATGGACTATTTAATACATTAGTGTACCCAGGTATGATCTTTTTTAAAATTAATCAATCACCTCCATGTTATTCTCAGTCAGGAGCTCCCTGGGGTGGCTGGGCTTGCCCGGCAGTCTTTGGTGGCTGAGATTGTTTGTGAGGTCTTTCTCTTGCCGCTCTTGACTTGCCGGGCTTGCTTGGCTCCCTCGGGTAGCTGTTTTTCAATCGCCGGGCGGCTCTGACATGCTGGGGAACATATGGCAAGGTGTTCTCTAGTATGCTTGAGTTTGTCCTGGAGATTAAATTAATTAATAACCTTCATATTATTCTCAGTTGGGAGCTCCCTGGGGTGGCTGGGCTTGCCCGGCAGTCTTTGGTGGCTGAGATTGTTTGTGAGGTCTTTCTCTTGCCGCTCTTGACTTGCCGGGCTTGCTTGGCTCCCTCGGGTAGCTGTTTTTCAATCGCCGGGCGGCTCTGACATGCTGGGGAACATATGGCAAGGTGTTCCCTAGTATGCTTGAGTTTGTCCAGGCAATTAAATTAATTAATAACCTTCATATTATTCTCAGTTGGGAGCTCCCTGGGGTGGCTGGGCTTGCCCGGCAGTCTTTGGTGGCTGAGATTGCTTGGGGGGTCTTTCTCTTGCCGCTCTTGACTTGCTGGGCTTGCTTGGCTCCCTCGGGTAGCTGTTTTTCAATCGCCGGGCGGCTCTGGCATGCTGGGGAACATATGGCAAGGTGTTCCCGAGTTTGCTTGAGTTGCCCAGGCAATTTGTTTTGTATAACTACTCTTAAATTAATTAATAACCTTCATGTTCTTCTCAGTTGGGAGCTCCCCGGGGTGGCTGGGCTTGCCCGGCAGTCTTTGGTGGCTGAGATTGCTTGAGGGGTCTTTCTCTTGCCGCTCTTGACTTGCTCGGCTTGCCTGGCTCCCTCGGGTAGCTGTTTGCTGCTACATTTGTTTAATTTACACATTATTTTATGTACCTTATTTTGTAATTCAGATCAAATGCCTGTAAGATCTCTCCACTGACAAATAGTACATGTCCTTTTCAGTCTTTTCAGTCAGGAGCTTCCCCAGGTTGCTGGGCTTGCCCGGCAGTCTTTGGTGGCTGAGATTGCTTGTGGGGTCTTTCTCTTGCCGCTCTTGACTTGCCTGGCTTGCCTGGCTCCCTTGGGTGGCTGTTTGCTGCTACATTTGTTTATGCACCTTATTATTTTGTTGATCTCACCACTGATAAATATCGACTCACAAAAAAAAAAAAAAAAAAAAAAAAAAAAAAAAAAAAAAAAAAAAAAAAAATTCTGATTGCTAATATAAAAGAGGAAAAGATTATCTCTCTTATATAATTGATTACTAATGTCTACTGTCTTTGTGCCTTTTGTAAACTACTGTAAATAATTACTTTTGAACTTCTTTTACACCGTTTTTGTGCTTACTGTATAGTATTGTAAATAGTCACTACTTAGATTAGCCACCACTATTCTATTAAGTCAGTGAGCTTGCTGAGCCATTACTGTGCTTATTGTAAATACTGATTACTAATTATCACCGTCTTTGTGCCTATTGTAAACTACTGTAAATAATTACTTTTGAACTTCTTGTATACCGTTTTTGTGCTTACTGTATAGTATTGTATATAGTCACTACTTAGATTAGCCACCATTATTCTATTAAGTCAGTGAGCTTGCTGAGCCGCTACTGTGCTTATTGTAAAAAACCACCGCAAGTTTGGCCACTTAGACAATCTCTCCACACGTTGTTTACGTGATGCTTGCTGGGCTGGCCGAGCTTGCCTTCTAATAGAGGTAAACAACCTCTTTTACATATGTGATTACTAATTATCACCGTCTTTGCGCCTATTGTAAACTTCTGTAAATAATTACTTTGAACTTCTTTTATACCGTTTTTTGGGCTTACTATATATCATTGTAAATAGTCACTATTTAGATTAAGCCACCACTATGCTGTCTAGTCAGGGAGCTTGCTAAGGCTGCTGGACATGCCTGTCGATTTTCTGGTTTGCTGGGCTTGTTTGGCTTGCTTGTCTTGCCGAACTTGCCTAGCCTGCTTGACTTTGCCTTGCTTGCCTGGCTCCCTTAGACAGCTGTTCTATATTGCCGGGTAGTGCCGATCTTGCTGAGGAAGTTTCAGCAAGTTTGGCAACTCCCTGAGCCCCATTTGTATAAATTCATTTTTCCATCTTCTTTATATGTATTTTTGCTTAATAGGATCGGCAACTCCCTGAGCTCCATTGGATTATATTCATTTTCCCATCTTCTTTGACATATATTTTTGCCAGGGGTTGCTGTACTCCCACTTAGATCATCCACCACTGTGCCACCAAATCTAGGAACCTGCTGAGGCTGCTGGGCTTGTCCGTCTATCTCTGGCCTGCCGGGCTTGTTTGGTTTGCTTGTCTTGCCGAGCTTGCCCTGCTTGCTCGACTTGACTGGCTTGCCCGGCTCCCTTAGACAGATGTTTCAATTTGCCAGGGGTTGCCGATCTTGCTGAAACTTCCTCAGCAAGATCGGCAACTCCCTGCGCTCCATGTGATTCCTCCATATACTTTCCCTTCCTTTCCCCGCTTCTTTCCTTTCCCTTCCCCCACCATCTTTTGAATGGAGCACGGATTGCCGTTGGGACTTGTATCCCCTCTCCATACCCGGGCTCCATCCTCATTCCCTGAGTCGTGGGGGGCGGGAGTATACCGTTAGCACCTGCCCCTCACACTTACTCGAGCCCCATTTTATAAACATTAAAAAAAAAAAAAAAAAACCTAACCTAACCTAACCTAACCTAACCTAACCTAACCTAACCTAACCTAACCTAACCTAACCTAACCTAACCTAACCTAACCTAACCTAACCTAACCTAACCTAACCTAACCTAACCTAACCTAACCTAACCTAACCTAACCTAACCTAACCTAACCTAACCTAACCTAACCTAACCTAACCTAACCTAACCTAACCTAACCTAACCTAACCTAACCTAACCTAACCTAACCTAACCTAACCTAACCTAACCTAACCTAACCTAACCTAACCTAACCTAACCTAACCTAACCTAACCTAACCTAACCTAACCTAACCTAACCTAACCTAACCTAACCTAACCTAACCTAACCTAACCTAACCTAACCTAACCTAACCTAACCTAACCTAACCTAACCTAACCTAACCTAACCTAACCTAACCTAACCTAACCTAACCTAACCTAACCTAACCTAACCTAACCTAACCTAACCTAACCTAACCTAACCTAACCTAACCTAACCTAACCTAACCTAACCTAACCTAACCTAACCTAACCTAACCTAACCTAACCTAACCTAACCTAACCTAACCTAACCTAACCTAACCTAACCTAACCTAACCTAACCTAACCTAACCTAACCTAACCTAACCTAACCTAACCTAACCTAACCTAACCTAACCTAACCTAACCTAACCTAACCTAACCTAACCTAACCTAACCTAACCTAACCTAACCTAACCTAACCTAACCTAACCTAACCTAACCTAACCTAACCTAACCTAACCTAACCTAACCTAACCTAACCTAACCTAACCTAACCTAACCTAACCTAACCTAACCTAACCTAACCTAACCTAACCTAACCTAACCTAACCTAACCTAACCTAACCTAACCTAACCTAACCTAACCTAACCTAACCTAACCTAACCTAACCTAACCTAACCTAACCTAACCTAACCTAACCTAACCTAACCTAACCTAACCTAACCTAACCTAACCTAACCTAACCTAACCTAACCTAACCTAACCTAACCTAACCTAACCTAACCTAACCTAACCTAACCTAACCTTTTTTTTTTTTTTTTTTTTTTTTTTTTTTTTTTTTTTTTTTTTTTTTTTTTTTTTTTTTTTTTTGGTGACGAGGGGGAAATCTGCTAACAGATACCCTACCACATTGAGGGTGTGATAGGGTTATGTGAGGTTCACGGACTCGTGGACTCACTAAAACCCCCCCGGTGGCCGGCCTCGATGCATGTCAAGGGGCTCCGGGATCTCCAAAAGGAACGCACCGGTGCCCCTCTCGCATAACGCCCTTCGCACGTCCCAGGGGCAGTTGGGAACCCCAAACCACCCCCAGCACCCTCGCGGTGCTAAACGGCGGCACATGCCACGATGTACCGCCGCCCTCCCGAGGCCCGCTTGAGGAGGATAGCCAGAGCCCTCACTCCGACTACCCGCGGGCCCGAAAGGTCCCCTGTTTCCTGGTCCAGGGGATTCCGCTACGCCCCTTGCGGGGCAGGCGCTGTAACACAACGCCTCACACGTCCCGGGGGCAGTTGGGAACCCCAAACCGCCCCCAGCTCTCTCCCGGTGCTAAACGGCGGCACATGACACGATGTACCGTCGCCCTTCCGAGGCCCGCTAGAGGATGAGGATAGCCAGAGCCCTCGCTCCGACCACCCGCGGGCCTGAAAGGTCCCCTGTTTCCTGGTCCAGGGGATTCGCACATCCCGGGGGCAGTTGGGAACCCCAAACCACCCCCAGCATCCTAGCGGTGGTTTACGGCGGCACATACCACTATGTACCGCCGCCCCTTCGAGGCCCGCTTGAGGATGAGGATAGCCAGAGCCCTCGCTCCGACCACCCGCGGGCCTGAAAGGTCCCCTGTTTCCTGGTCCAGGGGATACCGCTAAGCCCCTTGCGGGGCAGGCGCTGCGGGGCGGCCGTTGCCTACGCCCCGCCGCCACCTTCTCCGAGCGGGATCAGCCCTCTCCCGATCTCGCTCAGCGGCCTCTTTCCGAACCATTACGGTCTCACAGAAAGAGGTCACCGCCCTCCACGCCGTCTCGTCTGCCAGCATAGCCGCCACTACGCTTGGCAGAGAGAGGTCCTGCCCGATCCTGGAGACCAGGATCCGCCGCTCCACGCACCACGCCGAACACTCCTCCAGCGTGTGCTGTGCGGAATCCCGGTCCCACCCACAATGGTGGCATTGCGGTGTCAATTCGCGCCCTATCCTAGTCAGGAACTCACCAAAGCAGCCGTGCCCGGTGAGAACCTGAGTAAGGCGATAGGTGACGTTACCCGCCTCCCTCCCTAACCAGCCTTCGAAGTTTGGCAGAATAGCGCCAACGATGCGCTGACGCGAACACCGCGGCTCGTAGAGCCGCTCGCGCCACTTCCGGAGCGCACGTCGGCGCTCCTCCGTCCGCACTTCAGCAGGCGCAGCTCCGCTCCCGTCATCATTGCGAAGACGAACATACACCCGTGCGTCCATCTCCGCTAAGATGTCGAGCGGCGGGAACCGCGCCAACAGAGTTGCCGCCTCTAGGGATATCGTTCGATACCCCCGTACGATACGAATGGCAATGGTACGCTGCAGGCTATTAAACAAAGCCCTACAGCGACCAACACCCGTCAGTCTCCCTGACCAAACGGGTGCTCCGTAGAGTGCCATCGAACGCACCACCCCCGCGTAGAGGCGGCGAACTCCCTCTCTGGGACCCCCGAGATTAGGCAGCAGCCGATGCAGAGCACCAACCACCTTCCGAATCCGGGGAACAGAGCGGCTGAAATGCTCCTCGAAGTGCCAGCGACTGTCCAAGGTAAGGCCCAAGTACTTGAGGTACTGGCCCACCTGGACGTCAACGTCACCCACTCGAACCGACATGCTGGGTGGTTCCCGTCCCCTCGGGAACTTGTGGAACCATAGCGCCTCAGTCTTCTGTGGCGCTATCCTCAGACCCAGCTCGTGGATCTTGTCCACCACGCATGCCACCCCAAGCTCGGCGAGCCCTTTGGCCCCCTCGAAAGTGTCCCCGCCAGCCAACACGAGAGTGTCGTCCGCATAGCAGACCACGTGCAGGCCGACAGGGAGACTGACGCGCAGGACCGCGTCGTATGCGAGGTTCCACAGAAGCGGGCCCAAAACGGACCCCTGTGGAACCCCGCAACAAACCTCCCTCTGGTGCAATGCACCGTCCCTGCCCACATACTGCACACACCGGTCACGCAGGTAGGCGCCAACGATGCGCTGCAGGTAAGGAGGCACTCCGTGATGCACAAGCGCCTCCCGGATCGCCCTCCAGGGCAAGGAATTAAAGGCGTTGACGATATCTAAAGATACCGCCAGTACCTTCCCGCCCCGGGACACTACCTGGTCCGACAGCGTACGGACACGAATAATCGCGTCCACTGTCGAACGCGCTTGTCGGAAACCGTATTGGTCATCCGACAGGTTGGGGCCTACCTGCCATAGGTGCATGCATAGACGGGCGGCAATTATTCTCTCGAATAACTTGCCAGCCTCGTCCAGCAGGCAAATGGGACGATACGCAGAGGGGGAATCCGCAGTCCTGCCGTCCTTCTTCAAGAGGACCAACCTTGCCTCCTTCCAGCCTTTAGGGAAAACACCGCAGCGAAGGCAGCTGTCAAAAAGCCGCCTCAGCTTGTCCCCAAGGCCGGCAGAGAGAGCCAGCACCCATGCCCGACCTGGAATCCCGTCAGGGCCGGGTGCGGTGTTACGAGCCCTGAGGCGCTTCACGGCTCGGTCCAACTCCTGTTCGGTCACCCCCAACTCATCAGACCAGATGTTAGGGTCCGATGGTATGTCGGGTGATGACGAGGGACTATCCTGGACCCTGGGAAACAGTGTATCCACCACGTTCCCTACCAACACAGGGTCCAGGGTTTCCGTCAATGGAGGGACCCACGGCCGGAGCTTGCCCAGTACCATCTTGTACGGGCGCCCCCATGGATCCCTATCCAGTCCCTCCAGGAGTTCGCTCCAGGACCGAGACCTGGCGTCAGCAATGGCGACTTGGAGCGCCTTGGTAGCGCCTCGGTATGCCCCGTAGGCTCTCTCTATCTCCTCGGCAGTGGCTCGCCTTCTCCTCCGCGTCCTGGTGTACTGGCGTCGGGAGCGCAGGCACGTCTCGCGCAACCTCGCTATCCCCTCCGACCACCAATACACCGCCCTGCGCTTGGTTGGTCTGGCTCGGGGCATCGAGACGTCACAAATGGATGTCATCGATTCCCTGAGCCAGTCCGCCTCCCTCTCCGGATCGAGCAGATCCTCTACGGCGTGGCCTTCCGGCCAGGCCGCGACGATGGCTGCGGCTTCCAGGAGATCCCTGTCAAGCCGTTTGAGGGCCCATCGTCGCGGCGGGCTGCTACTGCGGCGGGACACGTGGCCGGGAGGGCGAAGGGCTACATCAAAAATGATGTGGCGATGGTCGGATAGTGTGACCATCTCCTCCGCTACTCTCCATCCCGACACCATGTGTATGACAGAGGGAGTCGCCCATGATAAATCCACGATCGATTCCCCCTGCCATCGCACACACGTGTTGACGGACCCCCGATTTAATAACCGGAGGTCAAGTCCCGCCGCCCATTCCACAACGGAAACTCCCCTAGGGTTGTCTCGGGGACTTCCCCACACTCGCGAGTGCGCGTTGAAGTCGCCCAAGACAAGCACGGGACGGGGCAGGCACCTGCGTATGCAGTTTCCCACCTCGTCCAGGTACGCCTCGTAAGCGGCAAGGGTACCTATGTTCGGGGAGACGTAACAGCCCACAACGGCTATGTGACCCCACTCCGTGGCCACGAAGCCCTGTCCCTTCTCTAGAAGAGCACAGTGGGGGTCACCTTCGCCACCAGCCCAGTAAATAGCGACGGAGCCCGTATCGTCCCCGAACCAGCGAGGATGGCTGGGGGTACAATAGGGCTCCGCCACTACGGCAAGTCCAACCGACCTCTGCGCGAGGGTTTGCAGGAGAAGGTCCTGCGCCCCTCGGCAGTGGTTAAGGTTACACTGGAGGACCTTAATGGTGTGATCCATTAAGAGGCCTCCATGGCCTCCTGGGGTGGCGGGCCTTGGCCCGGCGGAACGGCCGCCCCTGTTGGGGCCGTTCCGCTTCCGGTGGCTGAGGCTGGAGGAGCTGGCTTCCTCTTACCTTTAGCCTTAGGAGGAGAGCACTTTTTGCTCCCCATCCTGTGGTCAGCCCTGCAGCCCAAGTCTGAGCACAGCGGACACTTGCGCGGACGCGTGCACTGGCTTGCCCGATGGTCGGGTTCGCCGCACGCGTAGCACAAGTTCGTGCGGTCCACTGTGCTCTGACACATGCTGCGTACGTGTCCGTACTCCAAGCACCGGAAGCACTGTAGCGGCCGCGAGGTCAGATAGTCGACCCGCGCCGAGACCCATCCTACAACAACGTGCCCTGCCGCAGCTAGCTTGCGGACCGCAGCTAGTGGACAACGGACCCATACCGTGCCCAGGGCAGTAGGCGAGCGACGAATGTCGCCCACCCGCACGTCGTCAGCCGAGCAGCCGCCAGCATTGGCGACCGCGGCCGCTACCTCCTCGGACGAGACGCTATCGTCGAGGTCCTTAAGCCGCAACTCCCCCATCTTCATGGGGCGAGTGATGCGGACCTTAAGGTCCTCGAGGGCCACACGCATGCGTTCAGCCAACTTATCGGCCTTCGAGGCGCAGTCGGGCCCTGACACCTCCATAATGAGCCCCCCCGTGATGGCTCGCTTGGAGCGGACATTGTCCACTCCAACATCGGCCAGCTTGATGCGGGACTTTGCCGCTGCCATCACCGCGGCCAGGGTGACGTCCGAGCCCTCCGGAATCGTCACCGTGATCGCCGCAGAAGTTGGCGGACGCGCCGGCTTTGGCACGGCGCCCACCTTGGGGGTGGCCTTCGGGCCAGACTTAGGGCCAACTTTGGGGACCGGCTTGGCCGGCGGTGTCGCCTTCTTCTTGGCCTTCTTGGCCTTGACTACCGTCGCCCATGTCGACGGAGCCTGCGCCACAGGACGCTCCAACCGCAGTGACAGCGGGGGTGCCACAGATGCCAGCGGTTGCTGGCGACTTGCCGTCACTTTGCCCTTCCCCGGCGGTGTTTTTGGAGAAGGGCTTGGCACTGCGGGAGCCACGCCATTCCGGGGCGAAGTTGGCTGGGCTTTAATAGCCGCAGCCAACTTCCGGTCCATGAGCGCACCAATACGCTCCATGAACCGACCCTCCCAGTCAGCCCCTCCAGCAGCAGGTGTTGACGCCGCCGGCTTGGCCGCACTCTCAGTGCTGGCCTGGGGACATGATTGCTGACGGACTGCCTCCGTCAGACTCTCCACCTTCTTAGAGAGGTCAGCCATCTGAGCGCGCAGATCGGCGTTCTCCCGCTCCAGACGCACCACGTTGGCATCCACGGAGCCCCGCCCTGCGATAACCTCAGCAGCTGCATGCACCTTCCTTGCTGCGATACGAAGACCGTGAATATAGTCCCCCCGCATGTTTCGGGACTTATCTGCGATCTTCTCTACCGTCTCCAGGTGGGTCTTTATGCAGGCGACCAACTCCTCAGTAGGCTGCGCCTGCATCTCCGATCCCAGGTCCTCCACATTCGGCAGCTTTGCCTTGGACCTTATGTTTGTGGGCGGCACGGATGGGTCGAAGACATCGTCCTCCTGCCCACCGACTCCTTCCGACTCCTTAAGAAACGCGGCGCGCTTAGCCCCCTTAGGGATCAAGGCGACGTCGTCCGCTTTCCGTCCACGCTTACGACTTGAAGTCGAAGCCCTTGAGGAGACGGACATGACAGAACAGTCCGACTCCTCGCCACCATCTCCTGACGCCTCCACCGGCGTTGGTTTCGTGAAGAAACCACCCTCTCTCTCCATCTCCACGTTGTTGCTCTTCACAACAAGGCGATTGTTGCCCCCCCCAGAATACGAGGGGCAGGATGCCGAAGCACCGAGGGATTCTCCAGCCTCTGAGAGGCTGGTACCCTCCTGGGGTCGTGTATTTTTACAATGCGCCATATCATAAAGTTCCTTTTTTAAGGGGTGTGGTCCCCTATGTGTGTTGGTGCCTTAGCGGCCGGGTTCCCCCCGACCATACTGTGTGTGCGAACCCGGACACGGACCGCATAATCCCGCCCGCAACTTGTGTTGCGAATGGGATGCAGCGGCACGAGTCCGAATTCGCACAAACAATACTCCCCTCGGCAGGCACCAGAACCATATATTGGGATTTGGCTCTCCTCCGATCCTAAAGGATCTACCAGGCGGCTCGACCGAGCCCGCCTCACTCTCCCCATTTCCCCCCCGTTTGGTGTTTGGTCCGCGCCGGTAAACCGGTAACTCCCAAATGAGAGCCATGCCCCTATCCGCCACCCGGGGACGCGCCACGTCGGAGTACACCTCTCCGCCCACTGGGACAACCCAGCAGGTCCGTGGAACCTAACCTAACCTAACCTAACCTAACCTAACCTAACCTAACCTAACCTAACCTAACCTAACCTAACCTAACCTAACCTAACCTAACCTAACCTAACCTAACCTAACCTAACCTAACCTAACCTAACCTAACCTAACCTAACCTAACCTAACCTAACCTAACCTAACCTAACCTAACCTAACCTAACCTAACCTAACCTAACCTAACCTAACCTAACCTAACCTAACCTAACCTAACCTAACCTAACCTAACCTAACCTAACCTAACCTAACCTAACCTAACCTAACCTAACCTAACCTAACCTAACCTAACCTAACCTAACCTAACCTAACCTAACCTAACCCAGTCTGCTCCCAACCGCAGTCGAGAGCACCACGAACGGAAGTCGCTCCACGCTCGAAAAATCGCAAAAATTAGTAAAAGTGCACCAAAATTCAAGTGCGACATACCAAAAGACGCGGAAAGTGAAGGCGCACACAACAGTGAACGTTTTGTGGCGCTAAGTGTATCCACTGTGAAATTATACACAAAAAAAGTGATAATTTGAAATTTTTAAAATTTCAAAGTGAAATATCTCGCGATCTTCAGCGACGACCTACTGATTTTTAAGTGCCTTTGGAAAGGCCTTCGGAATACCTACAATTGGACACCCTTTGGCGATTTTTCCCGTGCAGGAGAGCGGAGAAAAAGCCAAAAAAACAACTCCCACGTGGCCGTGAGGTCATCGAAGGAGTGACCTCAGGAACCAGCTCGGCAGCGCACCAGACAGAGGACCACCCGAGGACCCCGGAGGCACTTAGAAAATCTAAGATAAGTTTATTTTTGACCTAGTTACAAGAACTTTAAATTGTGTGCAGTTGACCTTAACTTTTAAAAATTTAATTCTCGAAATTTACAGCGATAACATACCCTAAAAATTTGCATAGAAATAGCTATTAGTATATACCTTAAGATTAATAAAAAATTTACATACCTTTATATATCTAAATTCTTTAATATCGCATTTTCTGTATATAGGTCAACTGCAAAAAGACTAAAAGTCGTGGTTTCTCGGAAACGGTGAGAGATAGGCGGTTTTTGACCTCGGATTGCATATATTAATATATATTGATATATACAAACCAGCTCGCCCTATTGTTCTTTGTAAAACCCCCCCCCACCCAAAGTCCCCACCCCAAGCCCAAAAAATTTTTGTATAGAAATAAGTCATTTAATTTAAGACAGTTTAGATAGAACTTTTTTGTTTGATCCCCATCCAAATTTAGTAAACCCCCTCCCCCCCCATACCCCCCCCCACCCCTTGTAAAAACTGCTCTATCTTGGAAAAGATAGCACCGTATATAGCATAAATCTAGACTTAAGATAGGTTAAGATTAAAATTGACCTCCTGTTTTTGCCCGCTATTTTTGACGCGGACGCCATCTTGAATAGGTTCAAAGCTTCATATCTCTCCAACCGGCACACCAAACTTGACGGGGTTTTCTGTAGAGTATATAGAAGCAGGAGACACAGACAAAGACTCTACATAGAGTTAGGGTAGAGTCAAGGTAGAGTTCAATACACTTAGTTTGACTAGCCTATTTTATAAATTTTCAAATAGGCAATATTATTAGGCTATCATTAGACACTTTAAACTAATTTTACAACTTTTACAAAATTTTCTTTAACTGTGGTAACTACTTACCCATCACACGGTGATCAGCAACCGACGACTGTACCTGAAACAGAAAAACACATAAATTTTATTATTTTATTATTTTTTCTTAAATTAAATATACAAATTTTAAATATTGAGTAGGAAACTGACACACATATTTATACAACTTTTACAAACCTTTTAACTACGTTTACCTACTTACCTGCGCACTAGTCTACCTCAAGCGAACTTTATTCCTCAAGCGAAGATGTTTGGACACCGAACGCCCGTAAAGGCTAGGAAAATCGAAGAAGCGCCCCAAGAACCACAAAAGAAGGGAAAGAAGAGCCCAACCCCGGTCGCTCAGACGAGCTCCACGAGCGTGAGAAGGAGTATTGGAGAGTGGGAATCCGCAAAACCTAATACACTCTCAAGGACTCTGACCTCCCCGAAGAACACCAAGGTGACGGAACCCCCAAAGCCAAAGCCGAAGATGACATCAACCCAGGCTGAACTTAGAGTGGAGACCCGAAGAGTGTCAACGGAAAACGCGGGGAATCTAGTACCACTTGAAAAAAGGAGTCAAAAATATATGGACCGGCTGACAGAGGCGAAAGTATGCCTAGACGCAGCCACAGAACACCTCGGCAATTCCCGAAACATTAAGACCGAAATCAAAAAAGAAGTCAGCTATGCTCTAAACCGACTTTACCAATTGGTAAAAGAGGGAGAAAGAGGGAAAAAACTGACAAGTGACCAAACATCTAAACCGGAGGAAGAAAAACAACCCGAGAAGGGAAAAGAAGAAAATGAACTCTCCAAAAGGCTAGAAGAGCATTCATTACTCCTCCAGAAAAACACAGAAAGGATGCAAGAACTGAAGGAAAGTCTGGAAAAACATCAAGACATGCAGCAGAGACAATCCTACGCGAGTGTAGCAGCGGTGAACCCCAGGAGGCCGGAGCATACCGCGCTGCACTCCGTAGTTGTCACTGCTGTAGACGAAAAAGAAACAGGAGAGGAGGTCTTAAACAGAATACGGAAAGCGATGAATGCCAAGGAGAGCGGGATAGCAGTGGAAAGAATAAGAAAAGCGAAAGATCGGAAGGTAATTGTGGGCTGCAAGACCGAGGAGGAGCGACAGAAGGTAAAGGAAAAGCTAAAAGGGGCCAAGGAACTAAATGTAGAAGAGATAAAAAACAAAGACCCCTTGGTGATCCTTAAGGATGTCTTCAAGTACAACACAGACGAGGACATCCTGATCGCCCTGAAAAACCAGAACAAGGGAGTCCAAATGGAAAAAGAAAAAATTGAAATTACCTACAAGAAACGAACAAGAAATCCCCATACACAGCACGTAGTAGTGAGGGTCTCCCCAAAAACTTGGCAGCGTTTAGTCGATGCAGGATCCGTCCAGATCGACCTCCAGCGAGTAAGAGTGGCGGACCAATCCCCACTCGTACAATGCTCCGTATGCCTGGGATACGGCCACGGAAGGCGATTCTGCAAGGAGACGGTGGAAAAATGCTGCCATTGTGGGGGGGTCCACATGAAGTCAGAGTGCCCAGACTGGCTCACGGGTATTGCCCCCTCGTGTCTGAATTGCGTCCACGCGAAACTAAATCAAACAGAGCACAATGCCTTCAGCGGAGAGTGCCCTATTCGTCGGAAATGGGAGAGCCTGGCACGGGCCACAATAGCGTACTGCTAAGGTGGCCCCAGGTGCGACCATCCACCAAAAAAGCACAAAGACATACTTCGTCGCCCAAGCAAACCTACAAAGGAAGGCCTTAGCCACAAATGAGATTATGCTTGAGGCAGACAGGAAGAAGATGGCCTTTGCACTCATCCAGGAGCCGTACGTCGGAAACACAGGCAGCATGAAGAACTACGGGAACACCAGGATCTTTCAGAACACAAACCCAGGAGAAGGCGCAATAAAAGCTGCAGTCGCCGTCTATGACCACGAGCTAGACGCCATCCTCTGTCCGGAGCACACCACAAATAATATCGCTGTGGTTAAACTCCGAACAAGTGCCTGGGAGATCGTGGTGGTCTCGTTTTACTTCGAGCCAACAGAGGCGATAGATCCATACCTGGACCAACTAAGGAGGATCAAACAACAAGTTGGAACAAGAAAGATCCTAATTGGAGGCGACGCAAACGCCAAAAGCTCCTGGTGGGGAAGCTTGAAAGCCGACGATAGGGGAAAAGACATGGCTGGAGCCATAGAAGAGATGGAAATGCACGTTTTAAATGAAGGGGATACACCAACCTTCGACACGATTAGGGGAAACAAACGGTACACCAGCTTCATAGACATAACGGCCTGTACGACGGAATTGTCGAACCAAATCGAGGACTGGAGAGTAGTAGTAGGATTGACGAGCTCCGACCACAACGTGCTGACCCTAAAAATTAGACAAACAAAATCAAAAGGTACACACATAAACAGAACCACAAGGAAATATAATAATAAAAAAGCCAATTGGAACCAGTTTCATGGGAAACTGGCCCAATTACTTGAGGAAAATAAAATAAACACACACGTCATAGAACACACAGAAACTAAAGCAAAACTAGAAAAAGCAATAGAAAATTACACAAAAGCAATAATAGAAGCATGTGATAATAGCATTCCAAAAAAGAAAGAAAAAAGTACACTTACCTTGCCGTGGTGGTCGGAGGAACTCGCCAAACTGAAGAAGATGGTCTCCACGAAGAAGCGACGAATCCGTTGTGCAGCGCCAGTCCGGAAGCAGATGGTAGTCGAAGAGTACCTGAAATCAAAAGAAGAATATGAGATAAAAGCAAAGAAAGCACAAATAGAAAGCTGGAAGGACTTCTGCGGAAAACAAGATAGGGAGGGTGTCTGGGAGGGGATCTACAGAGTCATAGGGAGAACAACGAAAAGGCAAGAAGACCTGCCCCTAAAGAAAGAGGGAATGATACTGGATGGCGTGGACTCAGCAAAACTGCTAGCGGACATCTTCTACCCGGAAGACCTGGAAAAGGAGGACAAACCATACCACAAGCAGACACGAGAAACCGCTGAAAAAGTAAACGACTGGGCTCATGATGAATACCATGACCCACCGTTTACCAAGGAGGAACTCTTAGTCGCGGTTAAAAGTTTCAATCCAAAAAAGGCTCCAGGAGCAGACGGGCTTACGGCCGACATATGCGGCCACGCCATCATTCACGACCCAGATCTTTTCCTCGCTATAGGAAATAAATGCTTGTTCCTGAGCCACTTCCCCATCATATGGAAGGAGGCCACGGTGGTAGTATTGAGAAAGCCCGGGAAAGACGACTACACACATCCTAAGTCGTACAGACCTATAGGCCTTCTACCTGTGATGGGCAAGATCTTAGAGAAGATGGCAATTGGACGACTGAAATGGCACCTGATCCCGAAGATGAGCTCCCACCAATATGGTTTTATGCCCCAGAAGAGCACCGAAGACTCCCTCTATGACCTGATAAAACACATTCGTTCAAAGCTGGAACAAAAGAAGCTGATAACAATGATATCACTGGACATAGAGGGAGCCTTCGACAGCGCATGGTGGCCTGCCATCAGAGTCCGACTAGCGGAAGCAGGATGCCCAGTCAACCTGAGAAGGCTGGTAGACAGCTACCTCCAAGACAGAAAAGTTAAGGTGCGATATGCGGGTCACGAATACCCAAAAGGAACAAGCAAAGGTTGCGTCCAAGGATCCATCGGAGGGCCGATACTCTGGAACCTCCTCTTGGACCCACTTCTCAAGGGTCTCGAAGACCGTCAAGACTACGCACAGGCATTTGCGGACGACGTAGTGCTGGTCTTCGACGCGGACACTGCACAAGAAATAGAAAGACAAGCCAATGCCGCTCTCGCCTATGTCCAGGAGTGGGGTATCAAAAACAAATTGAAATTTGCTCCGCACAAAACAAGCGCGATGGTCATCACGCGTAAACTTAAGTACGATACCCCTCTCCTGAAGATGGGCGGGATCGACATCGCCATGTCAGAGGATATCCGGATCCTGGGGCTCATCATCGACAACAAGTTGACGTTTAACAAACACACCGCAGTCACATGCAGAAAGGCTCTAAACGTGTATAAACAGTTGTCGAGAGCTGCCAGGAACAGTTGGGGTCTTCACCCGGAGGTGATCCGCGTCATTTACACTGCCACGGTCGAGCCGATAATGACGTACGCCGCAAGTGTCTGGGCACCTGCAACAAAAAAGATAAAGGTGAAGAAACAGCTGAACGCAGTACAAAGAGGTTTTGCCCAAAAACTCACCAAGGCATACCGAACTGTCTCGCTGAACTCAGCTCTTTTACTGGCCGGAATACTCCCGCTGGATCTCCGGATCCAAGAGGCAGCAGCCCTGTACGAAGCTAAACGTGGAGTCCCCCAGCTGACTCTGGGAGACAGGGAGGTAGAGCGGATGGTGCCGTATAGTTCGACTCCGCACCCGGCAAAGCATATGCGGTGGGAGTTCGTAAACCTGGTGGACCAGCAAGATGTTATACAACATAACAACCAGGCAGTCCGTATCTTCACAGACGGCAGTAAAATCGAAGGGAAGGTCGGAGCAGCGTTATCAATATGGATTGATGAGGAAGAGACGAGGGCCTTGAAGATTAAACTGCCGTCTTACTGCACGGTCTACCAGGCTGAACTCTACGCCATATGTAGAGCCACGCGGGAGATCATAAAACGGCCCGAAAAAACCTTCGGTGTATACAGTGACTCACGATCGGCTCTTGAAACAACAACAAACAATAGTTCCACTCACCCCCTAGCAATAGAAACCCGCAAAAATCTAGGTTCCATCTTACTCCAGAACAAAGAGGTCTTCTTGTTCTGGATCAAAGCACACGCAGGGATAGAGGGTAACGAGAGAGCCGACGTGCTGGCAAAAGAAGCGGCACTTAACCTAAAAACAAAACCCGATTACGACGCATGCCCGGTTTCATACGTCAGGCGACAAATCCGCGAGGAGTCGCTTGATGTCTGGAACCGGAGATATAAACAGGAAGATAGGGCCTCCGTCACGAAAATGTTCTTCCCTGACGCAATAAAAGCACACAAAATCGTCAGGCGTACACAGGTGTGCAACATATTAACACAGGTTCTGACGGGACACGGTGGGTTCTCAGAATATCTAACCCGATTTAAGTGTAAAGAGAACCCATCGTGTATCTGCGAACCCGACAAGGAAGAGACGGTCATACATATACTCTTCGAATGCCCAGTGTACGGTAGGGAGAGACATGAAGCGGAGAACCTATTAGACTGTAAATTAAATGTAGAAAACGCCAGCAATATCATGCAAAATAAACTTGTTAGAGCTGATTTTGTAAACTATTGTACATACATAGCAAATAAGGTTATAAATAGAAATAAAGATAGATAATATATGATAAACATATATTTTTGAATATACGATTTATACATAGAAAATAATTAGGAAAATAAAAATAAAGATATGTAAGATATGTGCAATTAAAATAGAATTAGATTTAACTTGTAAATGTAGGTAGAAATTAAGATAGAAATAAGAATTAAAATGTATATTAAAACTTTTTAAAATCCCCTAGAAAATAAGATAAATACTAAGTTATATGTGATTAAATGTAAAAATAAATAAAAACGTGCATAACACCACATCCCAAATTAGGATAAAACGGAGAGAGCATGAAAGAGTAGAAAAGAATGAAAGTAAGAATGAAGTGAAGGGAATGATAGAGTAGATGGATGAGTTGGAGTAAACATTATCAGAAGGCAAAGGCTCTGATTTTGTCAGAGGCAGAGGTAGGCTAGCCAACGATGGCCATGGGAACATGGTCCGGTAGGCGCCAAAAAAAAAAAAAAAAAAAAAAAAAAAAAAAAAAAAAAAAAAAAAAAAACCTAACCTAACCTAACCTAACCTAACCTAACCTAACCTAAC
Organism: Perizoma affinitatum; assembly: GCA_961405105.1. Taxonomy (NCBI): domain Eukaryota; kingdom Metazoa; phylum Arthropoda; class Insecta; order Lepidoptera; family Geometridae; genus Perizoma; species Perizoma affinitatum. The sequence goes on from OY560189.1 coordinate 44,306, forward strand.
CTAACCTAACCTAACCTAACCTAACCTAACCTAACCTAACCTAACCTAACCTAACCTAACCTAACCTAACCTAACCTAACCTAACCTAACCTAACCTAACCTAACCTAACCTAACCTAACCTAACCTAACCTAACCTAACCTAACCTAACCTAACCTAACCTAACCTAACCTAACCTAACCTAACCTAACCTAACCTAACCTAACCTAACCTAACCTAACCGATTAAATTCTGAGAAAAATATTTTTCCAAATATTCGTGTTTAAGACACCATTCGCAGTACAAAAACATCCCCTGCCTTAATAATTAATTATATTGCCTCCGTTTCTCAATATTTACAGAGTTTTTAATAGTATTTTGTTGCAATTTTTCAAAATTTAAATTCCTTTTTATTAAGTTTTTATCAGTAATTCCGGCGAATTTCGTCTCTGATACGATAGTTCTGTGTGCATGCGTGTGGTTGCGGTGTGTATCCGTGGTCCCAGTGTCCATTTCGCAGGAAAAACACCATTTTTCGGGGAAAAAGAGTGATTTTTCACAATTTTCGTAAGAAAATAACGAATTTTACAAATTTTCCCTGAAAACTGGTCGTTCCCAGCACCTCCAGCAGCTGGAACAGCATCGCCCGTCGTCCCCGCGTGTACCTGCAACAGAAAAAATCAAATTAGAGAAGAAAAAACGCAAAAAATCCACCTCTTCAAAATTTTGTTAGGCAAAAGTCTTGGTACCTCGGTCGATTTCCATACATTTTATTAAATTCTGAGAAAAATATTTTTCCAAATATTCGTGTTTAAGACACCATTCGCAGTACAAAAACATCCCCTGCCTTAATAATTAATTATATTGCCTCCGTTTCTCAATATTTACAGAGTTTTTAATAGTATTTTGTTGCAATTTTTCAAAATTTAAATTCCTTTTTATTAAGTTTTTATCAGTAATTCCGGCGAATTTCGTCTCTGATACGATAGTTCTGTGTGCATGCGTGTGGTTGCGGTGTGTATCCGTGGTCCCAGTGTCCATTTCGCAGGAAAAACACCATTTTTCGGGGAAAAAGAGTGATTTTTCACAATTTTCGTAAGAAAATAACGAATTTTACAAATTTTCCCTGAAAACTGGTCGTTCCCAGCACCTCCAGCAGCTGGAACAGCATCGCCCGTCGTCCCCGCGTGTACCTGCAACAGAAAAAATCAAATTAGAGAAGAAAAAACGCAAAAAATCCACCTCTTCAAAATTTTGTTAGGCAAAAGTCTTGGTACCTCGGTCGATTTCCATACATTTTATTAAATTCTGAGAAAAATATTTTTCCAAATATTCGTGTTTAAGACACCATTCGCAGTACAAAAACATCCCCTGCCTTAATAATTAATTATATTGCCTCCGTTTCTCAATATTTACAGAGTTTTTAATAGTATTTTGTTGCAATTTTTCAAAATTTAAATTCCTTTTTATTAAGTTTTTATCAGTAATTCCGGCGAATTTCGTCTCTGATACGATAGTTCTGTGTGCATGCGTGTGGTTGCGGTGTGTATCCGTGGTCCCAGTGTCCATTTCGCAGGAAAAACACCATTTTTCGGGGAAAAAGAGTGATTTTTCACAATTTTCGTAAGAAAATAACGAATTTTACAAATTTTCCCTGAAAACTGGTCGTTCCCAGCACCTCCAGCAGCTGGAACAGCATCGCCCGTCGTCCCCGCGTGTACCTGCAACAGAAAAAATCAAATTAGAGAAGAAAAAACGCAAAAAATCCACCTCTTCAAAATTTTGTTAGGCAAAAGTCTTGGTACCTCGGTCGATTTCCATACATTTTATTAAATTCTGAGAAAAATATTTTTCCAAATATTCGTGTTTAAGACACCATTCGCAGTACAAAAACATCCCCTGCCTTAATAATTAATTATATTGCCTCCGTTTCTCAATATTTACAGAGTTTTTAATAGTATTTTGTTGCAATTTTTCAAAATTTAAATTCCTTTTTATTAAGTTTTTATCAGTAATTCCGGCGAATTTCGTCTCTGATACGATAGTTCTGTGTGCATGCGTGTGGTTGCGGTGTGTATCCGTGGTCCCAGTGTCCATTTCGCAGGAAAAACACCATTTTTCGGGGAAAAAGAGTGATTTTTCACAATTTTCGTAAGAAAATAACGAATTTTACAAATTTTCCCTGAAAACTGGTCGTTCCCAGCACCTCCAGCAGCTGGAACAGCATCGCCCGTCGTCCCCGCGTGTACCTGCAACAGAAAAAATCAAATTAGAGAAGAAAAAACGCAAAAAATCCACCTCTTCAAAATTTTGTTAGGCAAAAGTCTTGGTACCTCGGTCGATTTCCATACATTTTATTAAATTCTGAGAAAAATATTTTTCCAAATATTCGTGTTTAAGACACCATTCGCAGTACAAAAACATCCCCTGCCTTAATAATTAATTATATTGCCTCCGTTTCTCAATATTTACAGAGTTTTTAATAGTATTTTGTTGCAATTTTTCAAAATTTAAATTCCTTTTTATTAAGTTTTTATCAGTAATTCCGGCGAATTTCGTCTCTGATACGATAGTTCTGTGTGCATGCGTGTGGTTGCGGTGTGTATCCGTGGTCCCAGTGTCCATTTCGCAGGAAAAACACCATTTTTCGGGGAAAAAGAGTGATTTTTCACAATTTTCGTAAGAAAATAACGAATTTTACAAATTTTCCCTGAAAACTGGTCGTTCCCAGCACCTCCAGCAGCTGGAACAGCATCGCCCGTCGTCCCCGCGTGTACCTGCAACAGAAAAAATCAAATTAGAGAAGAAAAAACGCAAAAAATCCACCTCTTCAAAATTTTGTTAGGCAAAAGTCTTGGTACCTCGGTCGATTTCCATACATTTTATTAAATTCTGAGAAAAATATTTTTCCAAATATTCGTGTTTAAGACACCATTCGCAGTACAAAAACATCCCCTGCCTTAATAATTAATTATATTGCCTCCGTTTCTCAATATTTACAGAGTTTTTAATAGTATTTTGTTGCAATTTTTCAAAATTTAAATTCCTTTTTATTAAGTTTTTATCAGTAATTCCGGCGAATTTCGTCTCTGATACGATAGTTCTGTGTGCATGCGTGTGGTTGCGGTGTGTATCCGTGGTCCCAGTGTCCATTTCGCAGGAAAAACACCATTTTTCGGGGAAAAAGAGTGATTTTTCACAATTTTCGTAAGAAAATAACGAATTTTACAAATTTTCCCTGAAAACTGGTCGTTCCCAGCACCTCCAGCAGCTGGAACAGCATCGCCCGTCGTCCCCGCGTGTACCTGCAACAGAAAAAATCAAATTAGAGAAGAAAAAACGCAAAAAATCCACCTCTTCAAAATTTTGTTAGGCAAAAGTCTTGGTACCTCGGTCGATTTCCATACATTTTATTAAATTCTGAGAAAAATATTTTTCCAAATATTCGTGTTTAAGACACCATTCGCAGTACAAAAACATCCCCTGCCTTAATAATTAATTATATTGCCTCCGTTTCTCAATATTTACAGAGTTTTTAATAGTATTTTGTTGCAATTTTTCAAAATTTAAATTCCTTTTTATTAAGTTTTTATCAGTAATTCCGGCGAATTTCGTCTCTGATACGATAGTTCTGTGTGCATGCGTGTGGTTGCGGTGTGTATCCGTGGTCCCAGTGTCCATTTCGCAGGAAAAACACCATTTTTCGGGGAAAAAGAGTGATTTTTCACAATTTTCGTAAGAAAATAACGAATTTTACAAATTTTCCCTGAAAACTGGTCGTTCCCAGCACCTCCAGCAGCTGGAACAGCATCGCCCGTCGTCCCCGCGTGTACCTGCAACAGAAAAAATCAAATTAGAGAAGAAAAAACGCAAAAAATCCACCTCTTCAAAATTTTGTTAGGCAAAAGTCTTGGTACCTCGGTCGATTTCCATACATTTTATTAAATTCTGAGAAAAATATTTTTCCAAATATTCGTGTTTAAGACACCATTCGCAGTACAAAAACATCCCCTGCCTTAATAATTAATTATATTGCCTCCGTTTCTCAATATTTACAGAGTTTTTAATAGTATTTTGTTGCAATTTTTCAAAATTTAAATTCCTTTTTATTAAGTTTTTATCAGTAATTCCGGCGAATTTCGTCTCTGATACGATAGTTCTGTGTGCATGCGTGTGGTTGCGGTGTGTATCCGTGGTCCCAGTGTCCATTTCGCAGGAAAAACACCATTTTTCGGGGAAAAAGAGTGATTTTTCACAATTTTCGTAAGAAAATAACGAATTTTACAAATTTTCCCTGAAAACTGGTCGTTCCCAGCACCTCCAGCAGCTGGAACAGCATCGCCCGTCGTCCCCGCGTGTACCTGCAACAGAAAAAATCAAATTAGAGAAGAAAAAACGCAAAAAATCCACCTCTTCAAAATTTTGTTAGGCAAAAGTCTTGGTACCTCGGTCGATTTCCATACATTTTATTAAATTCTGAGAAAAATATTTTTCCAAATATTCGTGTTTAAGACACCATTCGCAGTACAAAAACATCCCCTGCCTTAATAATTAATTATATTGCCTCCGTTTCTCAATATTTACAGAGTTTTTAATAGTATTTTGTTGCAATTTTTCAAAATTTAAATTCCTTTTTATTAAGTTTTTATCAGTAATTCCGGCGAATTTCGTCTCTGATACGATAGTTCTGTGTGCATGCGTGTGGTTGCGGTGTGTATCCGTGGTCCCAGTGTCCATTTCGCAGGAAAAACACCATTTTTCGGGGAAAAAGAGTGATTTTTCACAATTTTCGTAAGAAAATAACGAATTTTACAAATTTTCCCTGAAAACTGGTCGTTCCCAGCACCTCCAGCAGCTGGAACAGCATCGCCCGTCGTCCCCGCGTGTACCTGCAACAGAAAAAATCAAATTAGAGAAGAAAAAACGCAAAAAATCCACCTCTTCAAAATTTTGTTAGGCAAAAGTCTTGGTACCTCGGTCGATTTCCATACATTTTATTAAATTCTGAGAAAAATATTTTTCCAAATATTCGTGTTTAAGACACCATTCGCAGTACAAAAACATCCCCTGCCTTAATAATTAATTATATTGCCTCCGTTTCTCAATATTTACAGAGTTTTTAATAGTATTTTGTTGCAATTTTTCAAAATTTAAATTCCTTTTTATTAAGTTTTTATCAGTAATTCCGGCGAATTTCGTCTCTGATACGATAGTTCTGTGTGCATGCGTGTGGTTGCGGTGTGTATCCGTGGTCCCAGTGTCCATTTCGCAGGAAAAACACCATTTTTCGGGGAAAAAGAGTGATTTTTCACAATTTTCGTAAGAAAATAACGAATTTTACAAATTTTCCCTGAAAACTGGTCGTTCCCAGCACCTCCAGCAGCTGGAACAGCATCGCCCGTCGTCCCCGCGTGTACCTGCAACAGAAAAAATCAAATTAGAGAAGAAAAAACGCAAAAAATCCACCTCTTCAAAATTTTGTTAGGCAAAAGTCTTGGTACCTCGGTCGATTTCCATACATTTTATTAAATTCTGAGAAAAATATTTTTCCAAATATTCGTGTTTAAGACACCATTCGCAGTACAAAAACATCCCCTGCCTTAATAATTAATTATATTGCCTCCGTTTCTCAATATTTACAGAGTTTTTAATAGTATTTTGTTGCAATTTTTCAAAATTTAAATTCCTTTTTATTAAGTTTTTATCAGTAATTCCGGCGAATTTCGTCTCTGATACGATAGTTCTGTGTGCATGCGTGTGGTTGCGGTGTGTATCCGTGGTCCCAGTGTCCATTTCGCAGGAAAAACACCATTTTTCGGGGAAAAAGAGTGATTTTTCACAATTTTCGTAAGAAAATAACGAATTTTACAAATTTTCCCTGAAAACTGGTCGTTCCCAGCACCTCCAGCAGCTGGAACAGCATCGCCCGTCGTCCCCGCGTGTACCTGCAACAGAAAAAATCAAATTAGAGAAGAAAAAACGCAAAAAATCCACCTCTTCAAAATTTTGTTAGGCAAAAGTCTTGGTACCTCGGTCGATTTCCATACATTTTATTAAATTCTGAGAAAAATATTTTTCCAAATATTCGTGTTTAAGACACCATTCGCAGTACAAAAACATCCCCTGCCTTAATAATTAATTATATTGCCTCCGTTTCTCAATATTTACAGAGTTTTTAATAGTATTTTGTTGCAATTTTTCAAAATTTAAATTCCTTTTTATTAAGTTTTTATCAGTAATTCCGGCGAATTTCGTCTCTGATACGATAGTTCTGTGTGCATGCGTGTGGTTGCGGTGTGTATCCGTGGTCCCAGTGTCCATTTCGCAGGAAAAACACCATTTTTCGGGGAAAAAGAGTGATTTTTCACAATTTTCGTAAGAAAATAACGAATTTTACAAATTTTCCCTGAAAACTGGTCGTTCCCAGCACCTCCAGCAGCTGGAACAGCATCGCCCGTCGTCCCCGCGTGTACCTGCAACAGAAAAAATCAAATTAGAGAAGAAAAAACGCAAAAAATCCACCTCTTCAAAATTTTGTTAGGCAAAAGTCTTGGTACCTCGGTCGATTTCCATACATTTTATTAAATTCTGAGAAAAATATTTTTCCAAATATTCGTGTTTAAGACACCATTCGCAGTACAAAAACATCCCCTGCCTTAATAATTAATTATATTGCCTCCGTTTCTCAATATTTACAGAGTTTTTAATAGTATTTTGTTGCAATTTTTCAAAATTTAAATTCCTTTTTATTAAGTTTTTATCAGTAATTCCGGCGAATTTCGTCTCTGATACGATAGTTCTGTGTGCATGCGTGTGGTTGCGGTGTGTATCCGTGGTCCCAGTGTCCATTTCGCAGGAAAAACACCATTTTTCGGGGAAAAAGAGTGATTTTTCACAATTTTCGTAAGAAAATAACGAATTTTACAAATTTTCCCTGAAAACTGGTCGTTCCCAGCACCTCCAGCAGCTGGAACAGCATCGCCCGTCGTCCCCGCGTGTACCTGCAACAGAAAAAATCAAATTAGAGAAGAAAAAACGCAAAAAATCCACCTCTTCAAAATTTTGTTAGGCAAAAGTCTTGGTACCTCGGTCGATTTCCATACATTTTATTAAATTCTGAGAAAAATATTTTTCCAAATATTCGTGTTTAAGACACCATTCGCAGTACAAAAACATCCCCTGCCTTAATAATTAATTATATTGCCTCCGTTTCTCAATATTTACAGAGTTTTTAATAGTATTTTGTTGCAATTTTTCAAAATTTAAATTCCTTTTTATTAAGTTTTTATCAGTAATTCCGGCGAATTTCGTCTCTGATACGATAGTTCTGTGTGCATGCGTGTGGTTGCGGTGTGTATCCGTGGTCCCAGTGTCCATTTCGCAGGAAAAACACCATTTTTCGGGGAAAAAGAGTGATTTTTCACAATTTTCGTAAGAAAATAACGAATTTTACAAATTTTCCCTGAAAACTGGTCGTTCCCAGCACCTCCAGCAGCTGGAACAGCATCGCCCGTCGTCCCCGCGTGTACCTGCAACAGAAAAAATCAAATTAGAGAAGAAAAAACGCAAAAAATCCACCTCTTCAAAATTTTGTTAGGCAAAAGTCTTGGTACCTCGGTCGATTTCCATACATTTTATTAAATTCTGAGAAAAATATTTTTCCAAATATTCGTGTTTAAGACACCATTCGCAGTACAAAAACATCCCCTGCCTTAATAATTAATTATATTGCCTCCGTTTCTCAATATTTACAGAGTTTTTAATAGTATTTTGTTGCAATTTTTCAAAATTTAAATTCCTTTTTATTAAGTTTTTATCAGTAATTCCGGCGAATTTCGTCTCTGATACGATAGTTCTGTGTGCATGCGTGTGGTTGCGGTGTGTATCCGTGGTCCCAGTGTCCATTTCGCAGGAAAAACACCATTTTTCGGGGAAAAAGAGTGATTTTTCACAATTTTCGTAAGAAAATAACGAATTTTACAAATTTTCCCTGAAAACTGGTCGTTCCCAGCACCTCCAGCAGCTGGAACAGCATCGCCCGTCGTCCCCGCGTGTACCTGCAACAGAAAAAATCAAATTAGAGAAGAAAAAACGCAAAAAATCCACCTCTTCAAAATTTTGTTAGGCAAAAGTCTTGGTACCTCGGTCGATTTCCATACATTTTATTAAATTCTGAGAAAAATATTTTTCCAAATATTCGTGTTTAAGACACCATTCGCAGTACAAAAACATCCCCTGCCTTAATAATTAATTATATTGCCTCCGTTTCTCAATATTTACAGAGTTTTTAATAGTATTTTGTTGCAATTTTTCAAAATTTAAATTCCTTTTTATTAAGTTTTTATCAGTAATTCCGGCGAATTTCGTCTCTGATACGATAGTTCTGTGTGCATGCGTGTGGTTGCGGTGTGTATCCGTGGTCCCAGTGTCCATTTCGCAGGAAAAACACCATTTTTCGGGGAAAAAGAGTGATTTTTCACAATTTTCGTAAGAAAATAACGAATTTTACAAATTTTCCCTGAAAACTGGTCGTTCCCAGCACCTCCAGCAGCTGGAACAGCATCGCCCGTCGTCCCCGCGTGTACCTGCAACAGAAAAAATCAAATTAGAGAAGAAAAAACGCAAAAAATCCACCTCTTCAAAATTTTGTTAGGCAAAAGTCTTGGTACCTCGGTCGATTTCCATACATTTTATTAAATTCTGAGAAAAATATTTTTCCAAATATTCGTGTTTAAGACACCATTCGCAGTACAAAAACATCCCCTGCCTTAATAATTAATTATATTGCCTCCGTTTCTCAATATTTACAGAGTTTTTAATAGTATTTTGTTGCAATTTTTCAAAATTTAAATTCCTTTTTATTAAGTTTTTATCAGTAATTCCGGCGAATTTCGTCTCTGATACGATAGTTCTGTGTGCATGCGTGTGGTTGCGGTGTGTATCCGTGGTCCCAGTGTCCATTTCGCAGGAAAAACACCATTTTTCGGGGAAAAAGAGTGATTTTTCACAATTTTCGTAAGAAAATAACGAATTTTACAAATTTTCCCTGAAAACTGGTCGTTCCCAGCACCTCCAGCAGCTGGAACAGCATCGCCCGTCGTCCCCGCGTGTACCTGCAACAGAAAAAATCAAATTAGAGAAGAAAAAACGCAAAAAATCCACCTCTTCAAAATTTTGTTAGGCAAAAGTCTTGGTACCTCGGTCGATTTCCATACATTTTATTAAATTCTGAGAAAAATATTTTTCCAAATATTCGTGTTTAAGACACCATTCGCAGTACAAAAACATCCCCTGCCTTAATAATTAATTATATTGCCTCCGTTTCTCAATATTTACAGAGTTTTTAATAGTATTTTGTTGCAATTTTTCAAAATTTAAATTCCTTTTTATTAAGTTTTTATCAGTAATTCCGGCGAATTTCGTCTCTGATACGATAGTTCTGTGTGCATGCGTGTGGTTGCGGTGTGTATCCGTGGTCCCAGTGTCCATTTCGCAGGAAAAACACCATTTTTCGGGGAAAAAGAGTGATTTTTCACAATTTTCGTAAGAAAATAACGAATTTTACAAATTTTCCCTGAAAACTGGTCGTTCCCAGCACCTCCAGCAGCTGGAACAGCATCGCCCGTCGTCCCCGCGTGTACCTGCAACAGAAAAAATCAAATTAGAGAAGAAAAAACGCAAAAAATCCACCTCTTCAAAATTTTGTTAGGCAAAAGTCTTGGTACCTCGGTCGATTTCCATACATTTTATTAAATTCTGAGAAAAATATTTTTCCAAATATTCGTGTTTAAGACACCATTCGCAGTACAAAAACATCCCCTGCCTTAATAATTAATTATATTGCCTCCGTTTCTCAATATTTACAGAGTTTTTAATAGTATTTTGTTGCAATTTTTCAAAATTTAAATTCCTTTTTATTAAGTTTTTATCAGTAATTCCGGCGAATTTCGTCTCTGATACGATAGTTCTGTGTGCATGCGTGTGGTTGCGGTGTGTATCCGTGGTCCCAGTGTCCATTTCGCAGGAAAAACACCATTTTTCGGGGAAAAAGAGTGATTTTTCACAATTTTCGTAAGAAAATAACGAATTTTACAAATTTTCCCTGAAAACTGGTCGTTCCCAGCACCTCCAGCAGCTGGAACAGCATCGCCCGTCGTCCCCGCGTGTACCTGCAACAGAAAAAATCAAATTAGAGAAGAAAAAACGCAAAAAATCCACCTCTTCAAAATTTTGTTAGGCAAAAGTCTTGGTACCTCGGTCGATTTCCATACATTTTATTAAATTCTGAGAAAAATATTTTTCCAAATATTCGTGTTTAAGACACCATTCGCAGTACAAAAACATCCCCTGCCTTAATAATTAATTATATTGCCTCCGTTTCTCAATATTTACAGAGTTTTTAATAGTATTTTGTTGCAATTTTTCAAAATTTAAATTCCTTTTTATTAAGTTTTTATCAGTAATTCCGGCGAATTTCGTCTCTGATACGATAGTTCTGTGTGCATGCGTGTGGTTGCGGTGTGTATCCGTGGTCCCAGTGTCCATTTCGCAGGAAAAACACCATTTTTCGGGGAAAAAGAGTGATTTTTCACAATTTTCGTAAGAAAATAACGAATTTTACAAATTTTCCCTGAAAACTGGTCGTTCCCAGCACCTCCAGCAGCTGGAACAGCATCGCCCGTCGTCCCCGCGTGTACCTGCAACAGAAAAAATCAAATTAGAGAAGAAAAAACGCAAAAAATCCACCTCTTCAAAATTTTGTTAGGCAAAAGTCTTGGTACCTCGGTCGATTTCCATACATTTTATTAAATTCTGAGAAAAATATTTTTCCAAATATTCGTGTTTAAGACACCATTCGCAGTACAAAAACATCCCCTGCCTTAATAATTAATTATATTGCCTCCGTTTCTCAATATTTACAGAGTTTTTAATAGTATTTTGTTGCAATTTTTCAAAATTTAAATTCCTTTTTATTAAGTTTTTATCAGTAATTCCGGCGAATTTCGTCTCTGATACGATAGTTCTGTGTGCATGCGTGTGGTTGCGGTGTGTATCCGTGGTCCCAGTGTCCATTTCGCAGGAAAAACACCATTTTTCGGGGAAAAAGAGTGATTTTTCACAATTTTCGTAAGAAAATAACGAATTTTACAAATTTTCCCTGAAAACTGGTCGTTCCCAGCACCTCCAGCAGCTGGAACAGCATCGCCCGTCGTCCCCGCGTGTACCTGCAACAGAAAAAATCAAATTAGAGAAGAAAAAACGCAAAAAATCCACCTCTTCAAAATTTTGTTAGGCAAAAGTCTTGGTACCTCGGTCGATTTCCATACATTTTATTAAATTCTGAGAAAAATATTTTTCCAAATATTCGTGTTTAAGACACCATTCGCAGTACAAAAACATCCCCTGCCTTAATAATTAATTATATTGCCTCCGTTTCTCAATATTTACAGAGTTTTTAATAGTATTTTGTTGCAATTTTTCAAAATTTAAATTCCTTTTTATTAAGTTTTTATCAGTAATTCCGGCGAATTTCGTCTCTGATACGATAGTTCTGTGTGCATGCGTGTGGTTGCGGTGTGTATCCGTGGTCCCAGTGTCCATTTCGCAGGAAAAACACCATTTTTCGGGGAAAAAGAGTGATTTTTCACAATTTTCGTAAGAAAATAACGAATTTTACAAATTTTCCCTGAAAACTGGTCGTTCCCAGCACCTCCAGCAGCTGGAACAGCATCGCCCGTCGTCCCCGCGTGTACCTGCAACAGAAAAAATCAAATTAGAGAAGAAAAAACGCAAAAAATCCACCTCTTCAAAATTTTGTTAGGCAAAAGTCTTGGTACCTCGGTCGATTTCCATACATTTTATTAAATTCTGAGAAAAATATTTTTCCAAATATTCGTGTTTAAGACACCATTCGCAGTACAAAAACATCCCCTGCCTTAATAATTAATTATATTGCCTCCGTTTCTCAATATTTACAGAGTTTTTAATAGTATTTTGTTGCAATTTTTCAAAATTTAAATTCCTTTTTATTAAGTTTTTATCAGTAATTCCGGCGAATTTCGTCTCTGATACGATAGTTCTGTGTGCATGCGTGTGGTTGCGGTGTGTATCCGTGGTCCCAGTGTCCATTTCGCAGGAAAAACACCATTTTTCGGGGAAAAAGAGTGATTTTTCACAATTTTCGTAAGAAAATAACGAATTTTACAAATTTTCCCTGAAAACTGGTCGTTCCCAGCACCTCCAGCAGCTGGAACAGCATCGCCCGTCGTCCCCGCGTGTACCTGCAACAGAAAAAATCAAATTAGAGAAGAAAAAACGCAAAAAATCCACCTCTTCAAAATTTTGTTAGGCAAAAGTCTTGGTACCTCGGTCGATTTCCATACATTTTATTAAATTCTGAGAAAAATATTTTTCCAAATATTCGTGTTTAAGACACCATTCGCAGTACAAAAACATCCCCTGCCTTAATAATTAATTATATTGCCTCCGTTTCTCAATATTTACAGAGTTTTTAATAGTATTTTGTTGCAATTTTTCAAAATTTAAATTCCTTTTTATTAAGTTTTTATCAGTAATTCCGGCGAATTTCGTCTCTGATACGATAGTTCTGTGTGCATGCGTGTGGTTGCGGTGTGTATCCGTGGTCCCAGTGTCCATTTCGCAGGAAAAACACCATTTTTCGGGGAAAAAGAGTGATTTTTCACAATTTTCGTAAGAAAATAACGAATTTTACAAATTTTCCCTGAAAACTGGTCGTTCCCAGCACCTCCAGCAGCTGGAACAGCATCGCCCGTCGTCCCCGCGTGTACCTGCAACAGAAAAAATCAAATTAGAGAAGAAAAAACGCAAAAAATCCACCTCTTCAAAATTTTGTTAGGCAAAAGTCTTGGTACCTCGGTCGATTTCCATACATTTTATTAAATTCTGAGAAAAATATTTTTCCAAATATTCGTGTTTAAGACACCATTCGCAGTACAAAAACATCCCCTGCCTTAATAATTAATTATATTGCCTCCGTTTCTCAATATTTACAGAGTTTTTAATAGTATTTTGTTGCAATTTTTCAAAATTTAAATTCCTTTTTATTAAGTTTTTATCAGTAATTCCGGCGAATTTCGTCTCTGATACGATAGTTCTGTGTGCATGCGTGTGGTTGCGGTGTGTATCCGTGGTCCCAGTGTCCATTTCGCAGGAAAAACACCATTTTTCGGGGAAAAAGAGTGATTTTTCACAATTTTCGTAAGAAAATAACGAATTTTACAAATTTTCCCTGAAAACTGGTCGTTCCCAGCACCTCCAGCAGCTGGAACAGCATCGCCCGTCGTCCCCGCGTGTACCTGCAACAGAAAAAATCAAATTAGAGAAGAAAAAACGCAAAAAATCCACCTCTTCAAAATTTTGTTAGGCAAAAGTCTTGGTACCTCGGTCGATTTCCATACATTTTATTAAATTCTGAGAAAAATATTTTTCCAAATATTCGTGTTTAAGACACCATTCGCAGTACAAAAACATCCCCTGCCTTAATAATTAATTATATTGCCTCCGTTTCTCAATATTTACAGAGTTTTTAATAGTATTTTGTTGCAATTTTTCAAAATTTAAATTCCTTTTTATTAAGTTTTTATCAGTAATTCCGGCGAATTTCGTCTCTGATACGATAGTTCTGTGTGCATGCGTGTGGTTGCGGTGTGTATCCGTGGTCCCAGTGTCCATTTCGCAGGAAAAACACCATTTTTCGGGGAAAAAGAGTGATTTTTCACAATTTTCGTAAGAAAATAACGAATTTTACAAATTTTCCCTGAAAACTGGTCGTTCCCAGCACCTCCAGCAGCTGGAACAGCATCGCCCGTCGTCCCCGCGTGTACCTGCAACAGAAAAAATCAAATTAGAGAAGAAAAAACGCAAAAAATCCACCTCTTCAAAATTTTGTTAGGCAAAAGTCTTGGTACCTCGGTCGATTTCCATACATTTTATTAAATTCTGAGAAAAATATTTTTCCAAATATTCGTGTTTAAGACACCATTCGCAGTACAAAAACATCCCCTGCCTTAATAATTAATTATATTGCCTCCGTTTCTCAATATTTACAGAGTTTTTAATAGTATTTTGTTGCAATTTTTCAAAATTTAAATTCCTTTTTATTAAGTTTTTATCAGTAATTCCGGCGAATTTCGTCTCTGATACGATAGTTCTGTGTGCATGCGTGTGGTTGCGGTGTGTATCCGTGGTCCCAGTGTCCATTTCGCAGGAAAAACACCATTTTTCGGGGAAAAAGAGTGATTTTTCACAATTTTCGTAAGAAAATAACGAATTTTACAAATTTTCCCTGAAAACTGGTCGTTCCCAGCACCTCCAGCAGCTGGAACAGCATCGCCCGTCGTCCCCGCGTGTACCTGCAACAGAAAAAATCAAATTAGAGAAGAAAAAACGCAAAAAATCCACCTCTTCAAAATTTTGTTAGGCAAAAGTCTTGGTACCTCGGTCGATTTCCATACATTTTATTAAATTCTGAGAAAAATATTTTTCCAAATATTCGTGTTTAAGACACCATTCGCAGTACAAAAACATCCCCTGCCTTAATAATTAATTATATTGCCTCCGTTTCTCAATATTTACAGAGTTTTTAATAGTATTTTGTTGCAATTTTTCAAAATTTAAATTCCTTTTTATTAAGTTTTTATCAGTAATTCCGGCGAATTTCGTCTCTGATACGATAGTTCTGTGTGCATGCGTGTGGTTGCGGTGTGTATCCGTGGTCCCAGTGTCCATTTCGCAGGAAAAACACCATTTTTCGGGGAAAAAGAGTGATTTTTCACAATTTTCGTAAGAAAATAACGAATTTTACAAATTTTCCCTGAAAACTGGTCGTTCCCAGCACCTCCAGCAGCTGGAACAGCATCGCCCGTCGTCCCCGCGTGTACCTGCAACAGAAAAAATCAAATTAGAGAAGAAAAAACGCAAAAAATCCACCTCTTCAAAATTTTGTTAGGCAAAAGTCTTGGTACCTCGGTCGATTTCCATACATTTTATTAAATTCTGAGAAAAATATTTTTCCAAATATTCGTGTTTAAGACACCATTCGCAGTACAAAAACATCCCCTGCCTTAATAATTAATTATATTGCCTCCGTTTCTCAATATTTACAGAGTTTTTAATAGTATTTTGTTGCAATTTTTCAAAATTTAAATTCCTTTTTATTAAGTTTTTATCAGTAATTCCGGCGAATTTCGTCTCTGATACGATAGTTCTGTGTGCATGCGTGTGGTTGCGGTGTGTATCCGTGGTCCCAGTGTCCATTTCGCAGGAAAAACACCATTTTTCGGGGAAAAAGAGTGATTTTTCACAATTTTCGTAAGAAAATAACGAATTTTACAAATTTTCCCTGAAAACTGGTCGTTCCCAGCACCTCCAGCAGCTGGAACAGCATCGCCCGTCGTCCCCGCGTGTACCTGCAACAGAAAAAATCAAATTAGAGAAGAAAAAACGCAAAAAATCCACCTCTTCAAAATTTTGTTAGGCAAAAGTCTTGGTACCTCGGTCGATTTCCATACATTTTATTAAATTCTGAGAAAAATATTTTTCCAAATATTCGTGTTTAAGACACCATTCGCAGTACAAAAACATCCCCTGCCTTAATAATTAATTATATTGCCTCCGTTTCTCAATATTTACAGAGTTTTTAATAGTATTTTGTTGCAATTTTTCAAAATTTAAATTCCTTTTTATTAAGTTTTTATCAGTAATTCCGGCGAATTTCGTCTCTGATACGATAGTTCTGTGTGCATGCGTGTGGTTGCGGTGTGTATCCGTGGTCCCAGTGTCCATTTCGCAGGAAAAACACCATTTTTCGGGGAAAAAGAGTGATTTTTCACAATTTTCGTAAGAAAATAACGAATTTTACAAATTTTCCCTGAAAACTGGTCGTTCCCAGCACCTCCAGCAGCTGGAACAGCATCGCCCGTCGTCCCCGCGTGTACCTGCAACAGAAAAAATCAAATTAGAGAAGAAAAAACGCAAAAAATCCACCTCTTCAAAATTTTGTTAGGCAAAAGTCTTGGTACCTCGGTCGATTTCCATACATTTTATTAAATTCTGAGAAAAATATTTTTCCAAATATTCGTGTTTAAGACACCATTCGCAGTACAAAAACATCCCCTGCCTTAATAATTAATTATATTGCCTCCGTTTCTCAATATTTACAGAGTTTTTAATAGTATTTTGTTGCAATTTTTCAAAATTTAAATTCCTTTTTATTAAGTTTTTATCAGTAATTCCGGCGAATTTCGTCTCTGATACGATAGTTCTGTGTGCATGCGTGTGGTTGCGGTGTGTATCCGTGGTCCCAGTGTCCATTTCGCAGGAAAAACACCATTTTTCGGGGAAAAAGAGTGATTTTTCACAATTTTCGTAAGAAAATAACGAATTTTACAAATTTTCCCTGAAAACTGGTCGTTCCCAGCACCTCCAGCAGCTGGAACAGCATCGCCCGTCGTCCCCGCGTGTACCTGCAACAGAAAAAATCAAATTAGAGAAGAAAAAACGCAAAAAATCCACCTCTTCAAAATTTTGTTAGGCAAAAGTCTTGGTACCTCGGTCGAT
The DNA here is from genome assembly GCA_961405105.1 of Perizoma affinitatum. Taxonomy (NCBI): domain Eukaryota; kingdom Metazoa; phylum Arthropoda; class Insecta; order Lepidoptera; family Geometridae; genus Perizoma; species Perizoma affinitatum. The sequence continues at coordinate 60,883 of OY560189.1, forward strand.
TTCCATACATTTTATTAAATTCTGAGAAAAATATTTTTCCAAATATTCGTGTTTAAGACACCATTCGCAGTACAAAAACATCCCCTGCCTTAATAATTAATTATATTGCCTCCGTTTCTCAATATTTACAGAGTTTTTAATAGTATTTTGTTGCAATTTTTCAAAATTTAAATTCCTTTTTATTAAGTTTTTATCAGTAATTCCGGCGAATTTCGTCTCTGATACGATAGTTCTGTGTGCATGCGTGTGGTTGCGGTGTGTATCCGTGGTCCCAGTGTCCATTTCGCAGGAAAAACACCATTTTTCGGGGAAAAAGAGTGATTTTTCACAATTTTCGTAAGAAAATAACGAATTTTACAAATTTTCCCTGAAAACTGGTCGTTCCCAGCACCTCCAGCAGCTGGAACAGCATCGCCCGTCGTCCCCGCGTGTACCTGCAACAGAAAAAATCAAATTAGAGAAGAAAAAACGCAAAAAATCCACCTCTTCAAAATTTTGTTAGGCAAAAGTCTTGGTACCTCGGTCGATTTCCATACATTTTATTAAATTCTGAGAAAAATATTTTTCCAAATATTCGTGTTTAAGACACCATTCGCAGTACAAAAACATCCCCTGCCTTAATAATTAATTATATTGCCTCCGTTTCTCAATATTTACAGAGTTTTTAATAGTATTTTGTTGCAATTTTTCAAAATTTAAATTCCTTTTTATTAAGTTTTTATCAGTAATTCCGGCGAATTTCGTCTCTGATACGATAGTTCTGTGTGCATGCGTGTGGTTGCGGTGTGTATCCGTGGTCCCAGTGTCCATTTCGCAGGAAAAACACCATTTTTCGGGGAAAAAGAGTGATTTTTCACAATTTTCGTAAGAAAATAACGAATTTTACAAATTTTCCCTGAAAACTGGTCGTTCCCAGCACCTCCAGCAGCTGGAACAGCATCGCCCGTCGTCCCCGCGTGTACCTGCAACAGAAAAAATCAAATTAGAGAAGAAAAAACGCAAAAAATCCACCTCTTCAAAATTTTGTTAGGCAAAAGTCTTGGTACCTCGGTCGATTTCCATACATTTTATTAAATTCTGAGAAAAATATTTTTCCAAATATTCGTGTTTAAGACACCATTCGCAGTACAAAAACATCCCCTGCCTTAATAATTAATTATATTGCCTCCGTTTCTCAATATTTACAGAGTTTTTAATAGTATTTTGTTGCAATTTTTCAAAATTTAAATTCCTTTTTATTAAGTTTTTATCAGTAATTCCGGCGAATTTCGTCTCTGATACGATAGTTCTGTGTGCATGCGTGTGGTTGCGGTGTGTATCCGTGGTCCCAGTGTCCATTTCGCAGGAAAAACACCATTTTTCGGGGAAAAAGAGTGATTTTTCACAATTTTCGTAAGAAAATAACGAATTTTACAAATTTTCCCTGAAAACTGGTCGTTCCCAGCACCTCCAGCAGCTGGAACAGCATCGCCCGTCGTCCCCGCGTGTACCTGCAACAGAAAAAATCAAATTAGAGAAGAAAAAACGCAAAAAATCCACCTCTTCAAAATTTTGTTAGGCAAAAGTCTTGGTACCTCGGTCGATTTCCATACATTTTATTAAATTCTGAGAAAAATATTTTTCCAAATATTCGTGTTTAAGACACCATTCGCAGTACAAAAACATCCCCTGCCTTAATAATTAATTATATTGCCTCCGTTTCTCAATATTTACAGAGTTTTTAATAGTATTTTGTTGCAATTTTTCAAAATTTAAATTCCTTTTTATTAAGTTTTTATCAGTAATTCCGGCGAATTTCGTCTCTGATACGATAGTTCTGTGTGCATGCGTGTGGTTGCGGTGTGTATCCGTGGTCCCAGTGTCCATTTCGCAGGAAAAACACCATTTTTCGGGGAAAAAGAGTGATTTTTCACAATTTTCGTAAGAAAATAACGAATTTTACAAATTTTCCCTGAAAACTGGTCGTTCCCAGCACCTCCAGCAGCTGGAACAGCATCGCCCGTCGTCCCCGCGTGTACCTGCAACAGAAAAAATCAAATTAGAGAAGAAAAACGCAAAAAATCGCCCGCCCACCCACCCTTTGTTCCATTGGGTATATAGACTTGGTCAATTTTGTATAGGAAATTTTTGGGGAAAAATAATTATAAATAAAAATCATTTTTCTTTATAGTTCTTTTGCCGTAATATGGCCTCTGCAATACCTGCATCGACCGTGGCGGCCATTGAGGCTGCTTCTAGGAACTGTAACTCGGACTCGGAAGATTTTAGGGACGCTTTCTCTAGCCCCGTTCAGCCTCAGGGTGTCCCCGAGGCCGTCGCTTGTATCCTCAGTGATGCTGCCTCGATTATTGCGACTATCACTGAGGGTAAGAGCGTAACGAGCATAAGTAAGAAGAGGATATTGGAACTGGCAAAGTCCATTATGGATTCCACCAGGACAATATCTTCTTCTTACCAGTCGGTAGTTGATCGCCCCCTAACAGAGCCGAGCGCTGATATCTCGAGTATCCGAGATGAGATAGGTAAGGCCATCAAGGAGGAAATTGGCAAGGCACTCAGCGGAAAGTTCACTCCAGCTGCCCCAAAAATGTCTTACGCTAACATCACCAAAGTCTCGCCACCGAAGCCCGTGGAGCGACCTGTAAGCAAGCCAGCCTTGATCGTCACCGCAAAGGAAACTCTAAACACCAAGGAAGAGATGCTTCAGGCTTGGCGCAAAAGCATCACTTACAGAAACTCCAACTATGCCCCTGCAAAAATACAACATATCTCAAACAACAAAATTAGAGTCGAGTTCGACTGCGCGGAACAACAAGCTGACACTCTGAATCGCCTCTCCGAGTCTCAAAGTCAGGTAATGGCCGAGCCCGCCAAGCGCCTACGGCCGATGGTTGAACTGAAAGGAATCTACTCAGATACACCTGTCAATGATCTCGTGGAGATTATAAAACAACAAAATGAATCCATCAAATCATTGTCGGTTGGCGACAATGATATCGTCCTCAAGTTTCAGCGTAGGAACAGAAACCCCAAACTGTACAACGCAGTACTGATGGTCACGCCATCCATCTGGCATAAGATGCTGCAAATGTCCACCGTCAGCGTGGACCATCAGCGTGTCCACGTCGAGGAGTTTGTCCCTCTGCTCCAATGTTACAAATGCCTTCAGTATGGGCATACCCAGAAGAGGTGCACAAGCGAGCAGACGGCTTGCTCCCACTGTGGAGGCATCGACCACAGCTACTCCAAATGTGCTCACAAGGAGAAGAAGGCTCCGGCCTGCTACAACTGCACTGAGCAAAACCGAAAATATGGCTCCAGCAAGAGAGTCGACCATGGCGCCACGTCGTATAACTGCCCCATTCGCAAGACAATGATTAACAAAATCGTTATGAGGATCGACTATGGATTATAATTCTCAAAATCATACCAATCAAGTCGCTCATAGTCATCTCAAAATCCTTCAAATCAATTTAGGCAGGGGCTATAATGCCCATCACGAGTTTGTAGAGTATTTCTGCAAAAACACTTACGATATCGCGTTGGTATCGGAGCCCTACGTGGGCAAACACAACACGGTCAAGAGCTCACCCGGCCTCCTTATTTACCAGTTCCCTGGTAATGAAAGGACCAAGGCATGTATTTACCTGAGAAGTGGCCTGGGCGCTTCCCTCGGTGTGGCGCAGCACTCAAGTCCCAATCTCTGTGTGGTCCAGCTGACTTTATCGGGTAGACGTCTCTACCTGTCCTCGGCTTATGTTGAACCTGAAACAGATGTAATTAGCACACTTAATCGCATTGAAAACTTCTTACAAACTAACAAAGGCTCTTACCATGTCGTTGGGGGCGACTTCAACGGATGGCATCCGTTGTGGGGCTCGGATAGAGTCAACAGGAGAGGAAGAGATGTCGTCAGTCTAATCACTGCAAATGACCTTAGAGTCTGCAATATTGGCACCACGCCAACCTTCGAAACGGTCACCCACGGAGTTGTCAGGTCTTCCATCATCGATCTCACTCTAGTCTCTGAAAACATCGGAGCAAAAATTGAAAATTGGCGTGTCAATGATAACGTCACTACAACTTCAGAACACAATGCAATTGATTTTCACCTTTTATTCACTAAAAAACATTTACACAAAAATAAGAATCAATCAACTTATAAATATAACACTAAAAAAGTAAACTGGGATTATTTTAAAACTAAATTAGAAATTAACATGCAAAATAAAAATCTTCACACAGCCAACATATCTGAAATGAGCAACGAGGAGTTAGAGACATACGTAAATGAAATAACTAACACTATAAAAATAACATGCAATGATACATTACCGTCAAAGCGTGCACCTCAGTTGAAAAATCCTTGGTGGAATGATGAACTGGAAGATCTGAAGAAAGGCGTCATCCGTCTTCATCACCGAATTCGCGATCTGAAACATAAAAACCAACCATTAGATGAAGTCATTGTAGAAAGAGATGCTCTGAAAAAGAAGTATGTGGAGGCCCTGAACAAAGAATCTACCGATAACTTCAGGACATTTTGCACTCGGCAAGGCAAGGAGGATGTATGGTCTCTGACTAATAGGCTACTCAAAAGCGGACCGCAACCTCAACCTCCAGCGACGCTACGTCTCGGCAACAGACATACACGCTCCAGCCGTGAAACGGCGTCGGCGCTGCTTCAAAGGTTCTACCCCGATGACACGCCGGACGTGTCGGAGGCACAGGCACAAATAAGAGTCAAATCCACTACCATCCCGGACACTGCAGACGAGCCACCATTCACAGAAACTGAAGTCCTTGAATGCCTTAAGGCAATGAATTCGAGTCGTGCACCAGGCCCAGACAACCTGACGGCAGACATCTGTCATAAATTCGGACAACGCTATCCTGATGTGCTGACCGGAATTATGAATAGATGTCTGTCGAATTCTTATTTTCCCAAGGCTTGGAAAGTAGCATTTGTCAAGACGCTTCCCAAACCTAACAAAGACGACTACTCCGACGTTGGGTCATATCGGCCCATAGGTTTGTTGAACGTCTTTGGCAAACTTCTCGAAAAGCTAATTACGAAAAGACTTAACTTCCACATGTACTCGACAGGCAGCCACAGCACTAAACAATATGGCTTCAAAGAACAGACATCTACTGTATCGGCACTCAAGACCGCGATAGACAAGGTAAAAACATTAAAAGGTGATGGAAAGCTTGTCGTTGCAGTGTCCTTAGACATCGCAGCAGCCTTTGATAATGCGTGGTGGCCCGCGTTGCTCTCTAGGCTCCAGGCTATGAAATGTCCCAGAAACATCTACCAAATCATTTCTAGCTATTTGAAAAATCGCTCTGTTATCCTCAACTACTCAGATGCCACAGAAACTAAAACCATGACGAGAGGGTGCATACAAGGCTCGGTCTGTGGTCCCATGTTCTGGAACATTATTCTCGACGAGCTCTTAGAGAGTAAACTGCCGGAGGGCTGCCACATCCAGGCGTTCGCCGATGATGTCCTGCTCATCGTTGGTGCCTGTGATGTGGCAACCCTCCAGCACACCGTTGCGACAGCTCTCCGGAGTGTTGCTGACTGGGGCCATAAGGTCAAGCTGAGTTTTGGACCAACTAAAACGCAAATGATCGCTTTCTCACCTGCGGCTAAAAAGGCAACAATAGCAATGGAGGGTGTTCCTCTTCAGTTTGTGGACCGGATAAAGATTTTAGGCGTTGTAATCGACTCAAAACTCAAATTCATTCTACATGCTCATTTTGCTATCAATAGAGCTTTGAAAGTATACAACAAACTATGTCTCTTCGTACGACCCACTTGGGGGATCAGTTCCGAAAACATCATCACCATATATAAATATGTCATCGAGCCTATAGTGACCTATGCTGCGGGCATTTGGGGAACTGCTGCCCGATTCCAATGCGTACAGAACGCACTCCGATCTTTCCAACGTGGATTTGCAGTGAAGGCGATCCGTGGCTTTAGAACCGTGTCTGCTAATGCCGCAATCGCGTTAGCGGGATTCACACCACTGCATCTAAAAATAGAAGAACGCACCGAAATAGAGAGGTCAAGACTCGAGGGGCGAACTCGATTTCTTCCTGACGACGTTGAACTAGAATACCCAGTCAAACCAGCTGACATGCTGCATCCGGCGTTCAGGAAACCACCTGAAATCGATCTTACTTATCAGCAGGATGACGTCAGTATAAGTTTTGATTGTGACTCTCAAGAAACAGTCAAGATTTATACTGACGGCAGCAAATCTGACGACAGAAACGTGGGAGCCGCCTTTATTGCCTATCTTCCATGTGGAGGCAAAGTCACCAAAAAGTTTAAACTCCATGATTCTTGCTCAGTTTTTCAGGCTGAATTGTTGGCAATCCAGAAAGCATGCTTCTGGTTGATTAATGGCTCTGCTCACCAAAATCATGCTATTATCCACTCTGACAGCCTCTCTAGCTTGCTGGAAATCCAAAACCCTAACTCTTCAAATATTTTTGCCTCGGATATACAAAAACTTATTTATAGACACCCAAAATCAATAAAATTCAAGTGGGTCAAATCTCATGTGGGGCTAGTTGGCAACGAAGAGGCGGATATAGCGGCAAAAGAGGCTGGCAAATCCCACAAAGCGGCTGACTACTGCAAGTTCCCAATCAGCTACGTAAAGGCAAAGGTCAGGCAAGAATCAGCGTTGGCAAGCGATCGGTTGTACCAAACCAGCCAGAGAGGGGCTCAGACCCACGCATGGTGTCCGAGCCTGGCTACTGTTGGATCACTTATCGCAGTTACCAGGCCCGGATTCGCACTCACTCAAATTCTTACTGGTCATGGCTGGCACCGAGAATATCTACATCGTTTCAAAGTTTGCCACACTGATCTTTGCCCTTGTGACAACACAAGTGTGCAGTCAATAAACCACTTGCTAAAAGAATGCATAAGATTTGAACGACAAAGATTCCAGCACATAAACTTATGTAATAATATAAAAATAAACCCATTTAATCTTGAAGAACTGATAGGAAAAGAAAGTGCAATTGAATCTTTTGAAATTTTCATCAATTATATAATTAACAACCTCAAAAACTTCAATAAAATATAATATTAATTTAAGTTTATATATGTATATCTAAATACTAGTATTTATTGTATTATATATAAAATTATAAAAACCCACTACCAAATTAAAACAATAGTATCTAAAAACTAAAGTAATGCTAAAATTACAAAAAACTTAAACTCACAAAAGTCTCTCCTGTATAAAATCGCGGGAAAAACTAAAATTAAAACTTGGTAGTGGGAAAAAAAAAAAAAAAAAAAAACCTAACCTAACCTAACCTAACCTAACCTAACCTAACCTAACCTAACCTTTTTTTTTTTTTTTTTTTTTTTCGTGGGGAAATCCTCATGGATACCCTTTGCCCTGGGGGGGGCAAAGGGTTATGCCGGACTCTTACCGGCTAAAACCCCACGGGGTTCCTTCTTAACGCCATCTGCCAGGGCTGTGGGTACGCTTTCGCATTCTTCCATAGCCCCAACGACGTCGGCTCATAACTTAAGCCTCCTCTTATCTCAATGTAAGAGGCGCGCGGAACCTCCACGCGCGCCCTCTCAGGGCTTAATAGTAATCGACAGCACTCCCCCCGTGCTGCCGCCTAAGCCATTCTATGGTGGTCTAAGGGCGTGGAGGTTTCTCCTCCGACGCCCAACTCTCCTGCTGCGAATAGGGTTGTTGGTCGAGATCTCTCTTTCCCTTTCAGCAGCTTCCTTTTGCGATAGAACTTCTTCGCAGAAGGTTATACCGGCTCTCCAGATATCCTCACTCCCAACCATAGCCTCAACTAAAGCTTGAAGTGAGAGAACACTCCCGACAATATTGACGAGCTCATGTCGTTGGACGGCCCAGGCTGGGCAGTCTTCCAACGTGTGCTGCGCCGTGTCTTCACTATAGTCACAATGGTGACACTCAGGTGTCGATTCCCTTCCAATTCGACACAAGTATTTCGAGAAACAACCGTGGCCCGAAAGTACCTGCGTCAATCGGAAGGTCATCGACCCGTGCTCCCTTGTGAGCCATTCCTTTAGAACTGGCCGGATCGCCTCTATGGTCCTGAGACCAGCGCTTGGCTGCACCAATCTCCTGAACCATTCCTCTACGAGTATGTTAAAGATTTCATGCCGTTTTCCCTCTATCTCTCGTGGCGCAGGTCGCTGACCTTGCACTAACTCCTCTTCGCGCCAAAAGTGGATTTCAGCGAGACCTCTTGCGTCTAGATCCCATGGCAGTGATCCCGCCAATACGCACGCTGCTTCAAATGAGATGGTGCGGTATCCCCGAATGACTCTTATCGCCAACGCTCTCTGTGGTTGACGCAGTAGGGCGATGTTGCGGCTGTTAAGAGTCTCGGCCCACACAGGAGCCCCGTACATTGCCATGGAGCGGATGACTCCTAGATAGAGCCGCCGACAGCCCACTTTAGCCCCTCTGATATTAGGCAGGAGTCCTCCAAGTGCTGCCGCTGTCCTCATTAGTTTGGGCACTAGGTGTCTAAAATGGGAATTGAAGTCCCATCGGCTGTCGAGGATGAGTCCTAAGTACTTCATCGTAGACTCGACACCGATGCGGACTCCGCCCACCACTATGTGTGATCCAACTGGAGGCTTATTCCGTGGCCCGTGGAAGTAGAGGGCTTCGGACTTGTTTAGGGCCACTTCAAGCCCAAGCCGTTTTATTCTGTCGACCACTTGTGCTACACCCGCAGTAGCAATAATTGCGGCCTCTCTGTGTGTCTTGCCTCTCGCAGTGACAAGAGTATCATCGGCGTAACACGTAACTTGGATCCCTCTAATTAGCCTAACCTAACCTAACCTAACCTAACCTAACCTAACCTAACCTAACCTAACCTAACCTAACCTAACCTAACCTAACCTAACCTAACCTAACCTTTTTTTTTTTTTTTTTTTTTTTTTTGACCCGGGAAAATCCGTTACGGATACCACTGTGCCTGGGGGGTGCAACAGTGGTTATGTGGGACTCCCCGCCAAAAGGCGGTATACCCACTAAAAACCCGGGATGTTCTTCTCATCGCTTCGACAGGGGTCGCGGGTTCACTAAACGCGCTTCCGTAACCCCTAGCGAGTGCCTAAGGTAGGGCTCATCTTTATGGGCTTAAACCCTCTACACTCAAGGTGACCCAGAACACTAAGGTGCACCTTTCGTCTCGGGACTACTTCATTCGGGCACAGTATCCCCTATCCGTACCCGACAGTCCCAGTTATGGTGGCATACGGTTGGCAAAAGCCAGCCGCCTGCGGCCTGTTCTCCTGCGGCGAATCAAGAGTGATTGGGTATCATCTTCTCGATCCCGCTCCGCCGACTCCTTTACAGACATTACTGCCTCCGAGAAGGCAACTACCGCATCCCATGCCTCCTCGCTACTGACCATGGCGTTTATCAGAGCTGGCAGTGACAGGTCATTACCAACTACAGCCACAAGATCCGCACGTGGTATCGCCCAAGCTGGGCATACAGCACTGGTATGTTGGGCTGTGTCTTCCTCATTTCCTCCACAGTGATGACACGTCGTATTGGGCTCTCGACCAACCACCTTACACAAATATCTGCCGAAACAACCATGCCCCGTAAGCATCTGTGTAAGGCGGAAGGTCATAGCACCGTGCTTGCGCTTGACCCATGAGGTGAGCAAAGGTTGAAAGGTTGCCAACAATGCTCTGCTCGCACTCGGGTTCTCCAACCTTTCTGACCACTTCCTGAGGAGATCTTCGTGAGCCAACTCTCTCCATCTTCTGATTTCCTCTGGAAGCGGCCAGTTGCCAATTGCACGCGCTTCTGTGTTTCTCCGGTATACCACAGCGTGGACCCCAGCTTCGAGATCCCACGGTGGGCTATCAGCCAGGAGGCACGCCACCTCAAACGAGACAGTGCAGTACGCTCGTGCCGCTCTAAGCGCTATGGCCCTTTGCGGACGTCGTAGTAGGGCCTTGTTCTGATTATTTAAGGCGTCCGCCCATATGGGTGCTCCGTAGAGCGCCTTGGAGCGAACTACCCCGATATACAGGCGGCGACACGCCACACTTGGACCTCCCAGATTTGGAAGGAGCTTCCCGAGCACTCCAGCAAAGGCTATAAGTTTTGGCGCCAATAGCCGGAAGTGCTCCGTGAACCTCCATTGGCCATCTAAGACAATACCCAAATATCGTATCGTCGGTTCAACGGCGATGGAGGCTCCACCGACCACAATTGTCAACCCTCTTGGCGGAGCGTTCCGAGGCCCATGAAAGAAGAGGGCCTCAGATTTACTAAGGGCTACCTCCAGGCCCAAGGCCCGAATTCTTCGGACCACTTGAGCAACGCCCGCCGTGGCAAGGAGGGCTGCCTCTCTGTGTGTACGTCCACGGGCCGTGACTAGGGTGTCATCGGCGTAACATGTCACGCCAATCCCCCGCAGATTTTCACCGCGGAGCACCCAGTCATACCCAATGTTCCACAAGAGCGGTCCAAGGACCGACCCCTGTGGAACACCGCATGACATAACTCTTCTGGACCACTCATTTTGGGCCGGATATATAATGGCCCGGTCGACAAAGTAGTCTGCTACCACTTTTCTCAAATACGGAGGTACACCATGGTACTTGAGCGCCTCTTTTATTGTCTCCCAGGGCAAGGTATTGAAAGCGTTCGCGATATCCAACGAAACAGCCAACACCACCTCGCCCTGAGATACAGCTTCCTCAGCTAGAGCCCGCACTCTAGAGATGGCGTCCAGGGTCGACCGGCCACAGCGGAAGCCAAACTGACCATCATGCAGGTCGGGCCCTAACCTAACCTAACCTAACCTAACCTAACCTAACCTAACCTAACCTAACCTAACCTAACCTTTTTTTTTTTTTTTTTTTTTTTTTTTTTTTGAGGGGGGGAAAATGCCCACGCATTTCCCTTCCGCCATGGGGGTGACGGAAGGGGGTATGTGGGACTCGAACCCACTAAAAACCCCCCCGGTGAGCAGTCCACCGCCGTAGTGGGACGAGATGGGGTCGCGTTAGCATTCACCATCTCGTCCCGGCGGGCGGCCCGGGAACCGGTCCGGGCCTCGGCCTCAAGGAGGGGTAACCTACTCACCATAGGTTACCCCTCAGACGTGTGGGGCCGTGCAAGCCGGCAGAGAGTCCCCCGACTCTCCGCCAGTGACCCCACTACGGAGGAAGAAGAAGGCGGGCAAACCGCCCCCTTCGTCCCCCTGTACGTCTGCGCCGGAGCGGATCAGAGCGGGCGTCATCCTCTCTGATCCGCTCAGCGGCCTCCTTCTGCGACATGACCTCTTCGCAGAAGGAGACCATCGCCTGCCACTCCCTCTCTCCGCCGAGCATGGCACTTACCACGCTCGGCAGAGAGAGGTCCCGGCCCAGGATCGCTGAAAGCGTGTGCCGCATGGGACCCCACGCGGCACACACCTCCAGCGTGTGGAGCGCCGTATCCTCCGGCGCCCCACATTCGTGGCAGGCCGGGGTCGCCTCCCGTCTCGCGATTTGGTGCAGATACTTTCCGAAGCATCCATGCCCGGAAAGCACCTGCACCAATCGGAAGGTCAGCGACCCGAACCGCCGCCGCACCCAACCCCGGAGGACCGGTCTAATGGCCTCCACCGTCCACTGACCAGGGACCGGTGGAGCCAGGTCCTCCGCCCACCGCCGCAACAAGGCAGCCCGCGCCTGCCGCCGCATGCGTGCGACCTCCTCCCACACCGGGAACTCCCCTTCGGATCTCCTCGCCGCCACGAAGTGATACACTTCGGCGAGGATCTCCGCTTGGAGAGCCCAGGGGGGATCACCGGCCAGCACGCACGCTGCCGTCCAGGACACCGTCCGGTATCCACGGATCGCCCTCGTCGCTATGACCCGCTGCGGACGTCGCAGCAGGGTCATATTCCCGCGACTGAGGGCGTCCACCCAGACAGGTGCCCCGTACAGGGCCATACTCCGGATGACTCCGGAGTACAGCCGGCGACATGTGGCGCTCGGGCCGCCCACGTTGGGCAGCAGCCTCCCTAAAGCGGCCGCGGCTCCTAGGACTCTTGGGGCCAGCTGGGTGAAATGGGCCCCAAAAGTCCACCTCCCGTCCAGGATGAGACCCAGATATTTCATCTGGGTCCCAACCCGGACCAGGACCCCGTCCAGGAATATCCTCGTTCCTGGAGGGGGTCCCCCCCGAGGCCCATGGAACAACAGGGCCTCAGTCTTGGAGAGGGCTACCTCCAGTCCCAGGGAGCGTATGCGATCGACTACGATGGTGGTGCCCACCGTAGCCAACCGCATCGCTTCCCCGAGGTCCCTCCCCCTGACTACGACCAGGGTGTCGTCCGCGTAACACGCCACCCGCATATTTGCGGGAAGCGTGCCACGGAGCACCCAGTCGTAGCCAATGTTCCACAGGAGCGGTCCCAGCACCGACCCCTGCGGAACACCGCGGACGACGCGACGGTGTCTCAAGCCGTCGCGTCCTTCCACCAGGACTTCACGGTCCTGGAGGTAGTCCGCCAACAGCCGCCGCAGATACAGGGGCACTCCGTGATAAAGGAGCGCCTCCCGTATCGTTCCGTGCGGCAGGCTGTTGAAGGCGTTGGCTATGTCGAGCGAGACAGCCAACGCCTTTTCCCCCCCGTGGACCGCCTCTTGGGTCCACTCTTTGAGCCAGAGCAGGGCGTCTATTGTAGACCGCCCCGCTCTGAACCCATACTGGGCCTGTGACAGCCCAGGCCCAGTCCCCTCTAGGTGCCGGATGACACGGGAAGCAACTACTCTCTCCAGTAGCTTCCCCGTGTCATCCAGCAGCACTATTGGCCTGTATGCGGAAGGCGAGTCTACGGCACGACCCTCCTTCCGCAACAGGCACAACTTTCCGTCCTTCCACAGCTTCGGAAACCGCCCCGACGTGAGACAGGCGTCGAACAGTTCCCGAAGCTGTACACCCATCTCCCCCAAGGCGAGCCGCAGGACCCGTTTCGGGATCCCGTCTGGACCCGGTGCCGTCCTCTTGCCGCGTAAGCGGCCGACGGCAACCTCCATCTCCACCTCTGAGACGAGGGGGATGGAGGCCGGGTCCAACTCCCCGGGGGGGAAGGACGGCGCTGTCATTGTGGGCGGGGTGTGGTGGGGGTCGATGTCGGGAAAGAGCCCCTCCAACACCCTGCCCAGAAGCTCCGGCTCCAGGGACTCCGCAATCGGGGGCGCCAGGCCCCGGAATTTTTTCCGGGCCGCCTTATATGGACGCCCCCATGGGTCCCTGTTGAGGCCCTCCAGAGCCTCGTCCCAGGCCCGCGTCTTGGCCCGACCGATTGCCAGCTGCAGCTCCCCCTTCGCGTCCCGGTAGGAGCTGTACAGCCGGCACTCAGCTGCCAGCTCTTCAGCTGACAGCTCCTCATCGGTCCAGCCGTGCCGCCGCCTCCTGCAGCGGGCGTAGGGCCGCCGCGCCGTCGAGCAGGCGGCTCGGAGATCTGCTATCTCCGAGCTCCACCAGTACACCTCCCGCCGACCCGGGAGGCGCCGGGACCTGGGCATGGCGGCGTCGCAGACCGCCGTCACCGCCTCCCGGAAGTGGCCCGCTGCGACGTCCACCTCCGGGTGCGTGGGCGCAGCAGACCACGACTGGACTATCGCCGCCTCAACAGCCAGTTCGGCGTCGAGGCGACTGATAGACCAGCGCGGGAAGTTTGCTCGCACCACGCGCCCCCCTTGCATGTCAGAGGTGGAGATCTCGAACCTGATATATTTATGGTCCGAGAGAGTCTCCACCTCTGACATCACCCTCCACGCCCGGGCACGTACCGCGACAGCGGGGGTGGCGAACGTAACGTCCACCACGGACCCCCCTCGCTGTCGCACGCACGTGTGGGCCGACCCTCTATTCAGAAGGGTCAGCCCTGTGGCAACCGCCCACTCCCTGACTATCTCCCCTCGAGAGTCAGTAGTGGGGTTGCCCCAGTCCCGGGCCTTGGCGTTCAGGTCCCCCATAAGGAGGACCTGACGTGGCACCTGCCTTCGCACCGCCGCGGCCAGGAGGTCCATAAAGGCCTCCAGCTCCGCAGCGGTTCTATTGGGGGAGAAGTATGCGCCGACTACTGCATACTCCTCCCACTTGGCAACCACGTACCCCGAACCCCTCTCTACGACTGAGAGGGGTGGGCCGCCACTCCTTCCCACAATGGCCACGGAGTCGTCCAGGTCCCCAGCCCAACATGTATGTTGAGGGGGAACGTGGTACGGCTCCGCGGCGACCGCCAAATCAATTTCCCACTGCGCCAGGGACTGCATGAGCAGATCCTGGGCCCTGGCGCAGTGGTTGAGGTTCGTCTGGAGGAGGTTGAGATGACTGACCTGATCCATCAGTCAGCCATTTCAACCTCCTCGCTCGCCGCTTGGCGAGCTACCTCTGGGGCGACAAGGGCGGTCCGGGCCCCTGCGACTTTACCCTTCGTCATAGGGGGAACGCAGCTGCGTCCCCCCATTACATGCCCGGAGGGCCTGCCGGACTCTGCGCATATTGCGCAGCGTGGCTCGGCCCTCCCGCAGGTGGCCGCCTTATGACCTGCGCCTCCACACCGGAAGCACAGGTCACCTCTGTCCGCCGCCGCAGGGCACTGAGGGCGAGTGTGTCCCAGCCCCATGCACCTGTAACAGCGCATGGGACGCACCCCCAGTGACACCACTCGTGCCGAACTCCACCCAACCAGCAGCCTGCCCTTTTCCAGCAGCACTTTGGCTGCCGGGATCGGGCAGGATACAAGGGTGGAGCCGGTGCCGCCGAGGCCGGAGCGGATCTCTCCTACCTTGACGAGCCGCACGTCACAACGGCCCGCCTCGGCAACTGCTGCAGCCACCTTCTCTTTCGTGGCCGCGTCGTCCAAGCCTGTGACGCGGAGGTCCGTCAACTTCACAGGCCTGGTGACGGTGGCCACCTCCGACAGGACATCGCGGAGTTTCTCCGCGAGCCTGTCGGCCTTCTCTCCGTTTTGGGAGCCAGGAATCTCCAGCATCCTGGCTCCCGTGGCCGTCTGACGAAACCGGATTTGGCCAATCCCCAGCTCCTGGAGATTGACCTTTTCCTGGGCCACCTGGAGGACAGCGCTGTACGTTACCCCCTTATCCGCTGCCGCGGGCTGCAGCGACAACACTACAGCCGCGGACTTCGGGGGCCTCAGCGCCGCCGTCGGCTTCGGGGCAGCAGCGGCGGGACGTGCCGCTGGGGCAACTACAGGCGCAGAGGGGGGGGAAGTTTTCTTCCCCTTCCCCTTGCCCTTCTTTGTCACCGTTGCCCAGGTTTCCTGGGGAACGGCGACAGGGTTAGCCTCCCTCGAGGGACCCGCCACTGGTGCCACCGAGGGGGCAGCCCGCATGCCCGCTTTGGGGGCAGGGGCAGGGGCCCGCTGTGGCATAGGCTTGGATGGCACAGAGGCCACCACAGCCCTCCTAGCGTCCGCCTTCAGTGGCGGGCGAACCACTGGGGCCGGCAGAAGGCGCTCCTCAATCCCCGCAATTCGGGCGTTCAACATCGTCCCGAATGTGGAGGTCAAGGAGCGCTTGAGCTCCTCCACTAAGTCCGCCCCCACGATGACGGGGGCTGCCTGTGTCCCTGTGGCGGCGGCAGCAGCGGCGGCAGCAGTAGTGGCGGCGGCGGCCTCCGTCTTGGCTTCGGCGAAGCCGCGACGCAACGACTTCACCTCTGCCCTCAGCGCCTCCGTCTGTAACAGGAGGCGGCTGTTCTCCGCCCTCAATCGCCGCGTCTCCTCCGCCTCACTCCTGTCCGCGAGGGCGTCTACCACCTCGCGCAGACCAGCTGCGGATCCCTTCAGGCGGGCGACATATTCGCCCTTTAGGTTGCCAGACTTCTTGGCAACCTCTAGAATGCAGGCGAGCTTTGCGCCCGCCTGCGCCCTCAACTGTTGGGCGTTGAGCATGCTGGAGTCTCCAGACATCGCGGCAACATCGGTATCGCTACCGGTGCCCGTCACGATGTCAGAGACGGCAGCGGCACGCCCCTTCCTACCAAAAGGCCTGCTGAGCAGGACACCCTCCAGTCCTCCGTCCACCGACAGAGTCCTTAAAAAGTCCTCTCTGGTGGACGAAGAACCGGCCTTGGAGGACTTCTTTCGTCCTCTCCTCGAGGTGTTGACCTTCGCAGCAGTCGTCCCCTCGGTCTCCGTGTCCGAGTCCAAACAAACGTACCCGGG
Source organism: Perizoma affinitatum (assembly GCA_961405105.1). Lineage (NCBI taxonomy): Eukaryota > Metazoa > Arthropoda > Insecta > Lepidoptera > Geometridae > Perizoma > Perizoma affinitatum. The sequence continues at coordinate 77,134 of OY560189.1, forward strand.
CATGAGGAACGAGGTGGACGGCCGCTTCCGGGCCAACCCACTCACCACATACTCCGACGCATCGGACTCCACCCGATCCTCCTGAGAGGGGCCCTGAGAAGGGCCTTTTTTGGGTGAGGAACCCATCCGCGTCCCAACATCCATAGAGCCGACCTCCACATCCGACGACTCCACTCCCGCCTGCGAGGAGGGGCCCTGAGAAGGGCCTTTTAGGAACCTCCCCGCCTCGTCGCGCAAAGGCTTCGGCATGCCTCAGCCTTCCGCGACCCACAAAACACAACAAAACCTCCCGACACAAACACACAACACCCTCCAAAACAACAAACACCCTCAAACACAGCAATCGCAAAACTCACAAAAATCCAAAACTCCGTCCAACCTAACCTTTTTTTTTTTTTTTTTTTTTTTGAGGGGGGGAAATGCCCACGCATTTCCCTTCCGCCATGGGGATGACGGAAGGGGGTATGTGGGACTCGAACCCACTTAAACCCCCCCGGTTAAGTCCCCCGCCATAGTGGGGCAAGATGGGGTCGCGTTAGCATTCACCATCTTACCCCGACGGGTGGCCCGGAAACCAGCCGAGCCCCGGCCATGTGTGGGGCCGTGCAAGCCGGCGGAGTTCCCCGATCTCCGCCAGTGACCCCACAAACGCGCCCTGAAAAGGGCGCCCCCTCCAACTTACGCCAATATCAGAAGGGTCAGCCCTGTGGCAACCGCCCACTCCCTGACTATCTCCCCTCGAGAGTCAGTAGTGGGGTTGCCCCAGTCCCGGGCCTTGGCGTTCAGGTCCCCCATAAGGAGGATCTGACGTGGCACCTGCCTTCGCACCGCCGCGGCCAGGAGGTCCATAAAGGCCTCCAGCTCCGCAGCGGTTCTATTGTAAAAGTAGTCTATGTAGTATACGTTAAAATTGTACAAAAGTCACCAAACAGGTGGAAGCTTAAAATAAACTTGAAAAGTACGAAAATAAGAATAAAAAAGTCTCCGAAAACAATATCGGAGGAACATGTAAATATTTAAGAAAAAAAAAAAAAAAAAAAAAACCTAACCTTACCTAACCTAAACTAAACTAAACTAACCTAACCTAACCTAACCTTTTTTTTTTTTTTTTGGTGACGAGGGGGAAATCTGCTAACAGATACCCTACCACATTGAGGGTGTGATAGGGTTATGTGAGGTTCACGGACTCGTGGACTCACTAAAACCCCCCCGGTGGCCGGCCTCGATGCATGTCAAGGGGCTCCGGGATCTCCAAAAGGAACGCACCGGTGCCCCTCTCGCATAACGCCCTTCGCACGTCCCGGGGGCAGTTGGGAACCCCAAACCACCCCCAGCACCCTCGCGGTGCTAAACGGCGGCACATGCCACGATGTACTACCGCCCTCCCGAGGCCCGCTTGAGGAGGATAGCCAGAGCCCTCCCTCCGACCACCCGCGGGCCCGAAAAGGTCCCCTGTTTCCTGGTCCAGGGGATTCCGCTACGCCCCTTGCGGGGCAGGCGCTGTAACACAACGCCTCGCACGTCCCGGGGGCAGTTGGGAACCCCAAACCGCCCCCAGCTCTCTCCCGGTGCTAAACGGCGGCACATGACACGATGTACCGTCGCCCTTCCGAGGATAGCCAGAGCCCTCGCTCCGACCACCCGCGGGCCTGGAAGGTCCCCTGTTTCCTGGTCCAGGGGATTTGCACGTCCCGGGGGCAACCTAACCTAACCTAACCTAACCTAACCTAACCTAACCTTTTTTTTTTTTTTTTTTTTTTTTTTAGTGTTAAATGACCTCTGATGACCTCTGATCTAATGATATGGGAAGAGATACTCAAGCTGTGTGGACATCACAGCCTGCTCCACAAACGTAATTGGAAAGATTTCCAACTGGAGGCTAGATAGCAATATCACAACATCGGACCACAAGGCAGTTCTATTCGAAATAAATATGGATAAAGCCATTTTTGCAAAAACAGAAAGAACAACGAGGTCATTTAACACTAAAAAAAAAAGCAAATTGGGTAGAGTTTCGTGAGAAACTCACCCAATTTCAACTTGAACATCAAATAAATTTAGAAGAAATAGCCAAAATAGATAAAATCACAGATTTAGAATTTACAATCAATAAATACATAGATACAATAGTTAGAAGCAGTGAAGAAAACATTCCAAAAATAAAAAGCAAAAAGCGAATAGGACTGCCTTGGTGGACCGAAGAGTTGACGGAGCTGAAGAGAAAAGTAAAAATAAAAAGGAGAAGGATAGAATGTGCGGCAGTGAGAAGGAGGGATTACGTTGTGGAGCAGTATGTGGAGGCCAGGGAAGAGTACAGACGGGAGATGAAGAAGGCTCAGACATCTAGCTGGAAAGAGTTTTGCAACAAGCAGGAAAGGGAGACAATGTGGGAAGGGATCTACAGAGTGGTGGGAAGGACCACCATCCGGAGGGAGGACCTGCCGCTCGTAGAGAACAACCTCGAACTCAGCAATGCGGAATCGGCTGAGCTGCTAGCGAGGACCTTCTTCAAGCAGGACACAGTGGAGGATGATTTGACTGAGCACACTGAGATAAGGGAAAGAGCAGACAGAGCTAATGAAAGGACACTGAGCGAGTCTTGCGATCCCCCCTTCACAATGGAAGAACTCAGGAGCTCAGTCAACAGCTTTAATCCAAAGAAGGCCCCGGGCGGCGACGCTCTGACAGCCGATATATGCAGAAAGGCTATTGAACACAGCCCCCAAGTCTTCCTGGCGTTGCTAAACAAATGTTTGAGCCTGTCCTGCTTCCCAAAAAGATGGAAGGAGGCAGTAGTGGTCGTCCTGAGGAAGCCCGGAAAGGACAACTACCACCACCCCAAATCCTACAGACCGATAGGACTGCTGCCTGTCCTGGGAAAAATCCTCGAGAAGATGTTGGTGAGGAGGATTCGCTGGCATACGATGGCTGAACAAAACCACCAACAGTTCGGATTCACACCACAGCGAAGCACCGAGGACTCCCTCTATGTCATGATGAGTCACATTAAAGCCAAATTACAACAGAAAGAGCTGGTAGTAGTAGTGTCACTTGACATAGAGGGAGCCTTCGACAATGCGTGGTGGCCGGCCATCCGATGCCGATTGGCGGAGTCGAGTTGCCCAACCAACATCAGGAAGTTAGTCGATAGTTACCTCACGGACAGGAGCGTAAAAGTCAGATACGCGGGGGAGGAGGTAGCTCGACCAACAACTAAGGGGTGTGTCCAGGGATCTATAGGCGGCCCCACTTTCTGGAATATGCTGCTGGACCCTCTACTACATGAGTTGGAGAAACAGGGACACCATGTACAAGCCTTCGCGGACGATGTGGTCCTGATTTTCTCCGGTCAGGAAGCGCTGGAGGTTCAGAGACGGGCGAATATGGCACTCGCGCATGTTCAGAAGTGGGGTGTCAGAAATAAACTAAACTTTGCGGCACACAAAACCAGTGCCATGCTGATAACAAGAAAGTTAAAACACGACACCCCACATCTGAACATGGGCGGGCAAGCCATAGATTACTCACGTGAGTTTAAGATCCTAGGGGTAACCATAGATGACAAACTCACCTTCAATACTCACGTGAGTAACGTATGCCGGAAAGTCCTGAACCTTTACAAGCAGATCTCACGCGCAGCAAAGGTCAGCTGGGGACTCGAACCGGAGATAGTTAGGACCATATACACCGCAGTAGTGGAGCCGGTGGTCCTGTATGCGGCGAGCGTCTGGGCACCTGCAACAGAAAAAGAAAAAGTTAGAAAACAACTAAATGCTGTACAGCGAGGGATAGTGCAGAGGATCCTCAAAGCGTACAGAACGGTCTCTCTAAACTCGGCCCTACTACTGTCCGGGTTGCTTCCACTGGACATCAGAATCCGGGAAGCAGCTTCTCTGTACGAAATAAAGAAAGGATATTCCCGGAGAGTAATAGGAGACCGGGAAGTGGAGAGACCAATTCCGTACACCGAATCACCCCATCCTGCGAAACATCAGCAGATCGAGTTCGGCAGTATCACTGACCGGGCAGAACTTCTCCAACATGAGCCAAGCAGTACCCAGATCTTTACAGATGGAAGTAAGATCGAGGGTAAGGTTGGGGCGGCAGTATCTCTGTGGGATAATGGCGCCGAAACCGCCCGCAAAAAACTCAAGCTGGAGAACTTCTGCTCGGTATACCAGGCGGAGCTTCTCGCCCTAGAACATGCCACGGTCATGGCGTGCAGATCGAAGGGAGTCCGGACTAACATCTACTCGGACTCGCGCTCGGCATTAGAGACTGTCGCGAGTGGCGCGTCCCTTCATCCCCTTGCAGTCCGGGTGCGTGCCAATATAGCGGAGATCACCCAAAATGGGAGAGATCTCTCACTCTATTGGATAAAAGCGCATGCGGGACTGGAAGGGAATGAACGAGCCGACACACTCGCGAAAGAAGCAGCGCTCGGTCTAAAGACCAAACCAGCCTACGACTCGTGCCCGGTCTCATTCATCAAGGGAGAAATCCGAAAGGAGTCCGTTGAGGAATGGAACCGGCGCTATCAGGAAGAGACGACGGCCGGGGTCACTAAGACCTTCTTCCCAGACGCGGTGGCAGCCTACAATACTGTCAGGAAACTCTCACTAGACCCAATTCTGGTGCAAGTACTAACGGGGCACGGGGGGTTCTCCCAGTACTTGAATCGTTTCAAGTGCAGGGAGAGCCCGGCGTGCCCTTGCGACCCGAGCAAGGAGGAAGACGTCCTGCACATAATCACCGAGTGCCCAATATTTGGAAGAGAGCGATACGATATTGAACAAGAAATCGGAATTAGCGTTGAGCGAGGCTCCCTTCATTCTATATTAAAAACAAAAGAAAGAGATAAATTATTAAACTTTTGTAAAACAATTTGTAAAAAAGTAATTAATAAAAATAAATAATATTAGTATGTTTATTTTATATTATATTTATATATTATATAAGAATCAATACAAAAAACAGTATAAATATTATAGTTAAAAGTAGTCTATGTAGTATACGTTAAAATTGTACAAAAGTCACCAAACAGGTGGAAGCTTAAAATAAACTTGAAAAGTACGAAAATAAGAATAAAAAAGTCTCCGAAAACAATATCGGAGGAACATGTAAATATTTAAGAAAAAAAAAAAAAAAAAAAAAACCTAAACTAACCTAACCTAAACTAAACTAAACTAACCTAACCTAACCTAACCTTTTTTTTTTTTTTTTTGGTGACGAGGGGGAAATCTGCTAACAGATACCCTACCACATTGAGGGTGTGATAGGGTTATGTGAGGTTCACGGACTCGTGGACTCACTAAAACCCCCCCGGTGGCCGGCCTCGATGCATGTCAAGGGGCTCCGGGATCTCCAAAAGGAACGCACCGGTGCCCCTCTCGCATAACGCCCTTCGCACGTCCCGGGGGCAGTTGGGAACCCCAAACCACCCCCAGCACCCTCGCGGTGCTAAACGGCGGCACATGCCACGATGTACTACCGCCCTCCCGAGGCCCGCTTGAGGAGGATAGCCAGAGCCCTCCCTCCGACCACCCGCGGGCCCGAAAAGGTCCGCTGTTTCCTGGTCCAGGGGATTCCGCTACGCCCCTTGCGGGGCAGGCGCTGTAACACAACGCCTCGCACGTCCCGGGGGCAGTTGGGAACCCCAAACCGCCCCCAGCTCTCTCCCGGTGCTAAACGGCGGCACATGACACGATGTACCGTCGCCCTTCCGAGGCCCGCTAGAGGATGTGGATAGCCAGAGCCCTCGCTCCGACCACCCGCGGGCCTGGAAGGTCCCCTGTTTCCTGGTCCAGGGGATTTGCACGTCCCGGGGGCAGTTGGGAACCCCAAACCACCCCCAGCTCCTTCGCGGTTCTAAACGGCGGCACATGCCACGATGTACCGTCGCCCTTCCGAGGCCCGCTTGAGGATGAGGATAGCCAGAGCCCTCGCTCCGACCACCCGCGGGCCTGGAAAGGTCCCCTGTTTCCTGGTCCAGGGGATACCGCTACGCCCCTTGCGGGGCAGGCGCTGCGGGGCGGCCGTTGCCTACACCCCGCCGCCGCCTTCTCCGAGCGGGATCAGCCCTCTCCCGATCTCGCTCAGCGGCCTCTTTCCGAACCATTACGGTCTCACAGAAAGAGGTCACCGCCCTCCACGCCGTCTCGTCTGCCAGCATAGCCGCCACTACGCTTGGCAGAGAGAGGTCCTGCCCGATCCTGGAGACCAGGATCCGCCGCTCCACGCACCACGCCGAACACTCCTCCAGCGTGTGCTGTGCGGAATCCCGGTCCCACCCACAATGGTGGCATTGCGGTGTCAGTTCGCGCCCTATCCTAGTCAGGAACTCACCAAAGCAGCCGTGCCCGGTGAGAACCCGGCGCAGCTCCGCTCCCGTCATCATTGCGAAGACGAACATACACCCGTGCGTCCATCTCCGCTAAGATGTCGAGTGGCGGGAACCGCGCCAACAGAGTTGCCGCCTCTAGGGATATCGTTCGATACCCCCGTACGATACGAATGGCAATGGTACGCTGCAGGCTATTAAACAAAGCCCTACAGCGACCAACACCCGTCAGTCTCCCTGACCAAACGGGTGCTCCGTAGAGTGCCATCGATCGCACCACCCCCGCGTAGAGGCGGCGAACTCCCTCTCTGGGACCCCCGAGATTAGGCAGCAGCCGATGCAGAGCACCAACCACCTTCCGAATCCGGGGAACAGAGCGGCTGAAATGCTCCTCGAAGTGCCAGCGACTGTCCAAGGTAAGGCCCAAGTACTTGAGGTACTGGCCCACCTGGACGTCAACGTCACCCACGCGAACCGACATGCTGGGTGGTTCCCGTGCCCTCGGGAACTTGTGGAACCATAGCGCCTCGGTCTTCTGTGGCGCTATCCTCAGACCCAGCTCGTGGATCTTGTCCACCACGCATGCCACCCCAAGCTCGGCGAGCCCTTTGGCCCCCTCGAAAGTGTCCCCGCCAGCCAACACGAGAGTGTCGTCCGCATAGCAGACCACGTGCAGGCCGACAGGGAGACTGACGCGCAGGACCGCGTCGTATGCGAGGTTCCACAGAAGCGGGCCCAAAACGGACCCCTGTGGAACCCCGCAACAAACCTCCCTCTGGTGCAATGCACCGTCCCTGCCCACATACTGCACACACCGGTCACGCAGGTAGGCGCCAACGATGCGCTGCAGGTAAGGAGGCACTCCGTGATGCACAAGCGCCTCCCGGATCGCCCTCCAGGGCAAGGAATTAAAGGCATTGACGATATCTAAAGATACCGCCAGTACCTTCCCGCCCCGGGACACTACCTGGTCCGACAGCGTACGGACACGAAGAATCGCGTCCACTGTCGAACGCGCTTGTCGGAAACCGTATTGGTCATCCGACAGGTTGGGGCCTACCTGCCATAGGTGCATGCATAGACGGGCGGCAATTATTCTCTCGAATAACTTGCCAGCCTCGTCCAGCAGGCAAATGGGACGATACGAAGAGGGGAAATTCGCAGTCCTGCCGTCCTTCTTCAAGAGGACCAACCTTGCCTCCTTCCAGCCTTTAGGAAAAACACCGCAGCGAAGGCAGCTGTCAAAAAGCCGCCTCAGCTTGTCCCCAAGGCCGGCAGAGAGAGCCAGCACCCATGCCCGACCTGGAATCCCGTCAGGGCCGGGTGCGGTGTTACGAGCCCTGAGGCGCTTCACTGCTCGGCCCAACTCCTGTTCGGTCACCCCCAACTCATCAGACCAGATGTTAGGGTCCGATGGTATGTCGGGTGATGACGAGGGACTATCCTGGACCCTGGGAAACAGTGTATCCACCACGTTCCCTACCAACACAGGGTCCAGGGTTTCCGTCAATGGAGGGACCCACGGTCGGAGCTTGCCCAGTACCATCTTGTACGGGCGCCCCCATGGATCCCTATCCAGTCCCTCCAGGAGTTCGCTCCAGGACCGAGACCTGGCGTCAGCAATGGCGACTTGGAGCGCCTTGGTAGCGCCTCGGTATGCCCCGTAGGCTCTCTCTATCTCCTCGGCAGTGGCTCGCCTTCTCCTCCGGGTCCTGGTGTACTGGCGTCGGGAGCGCAGGCACGTCTCGCGCAACCTCGCTATCCCCTCCGACCACCAATACACCGCCTTGCGCTTGGTTGGTCTGGCTCGGGGCATCGAGACGTCACAAATGGATGTCATCGATTCCCTGAGCCAGTCCGCCTCCCTCTCCGGATCGGGCAGATCCTCTACGGCGTGGCCTTCCGGCCAGGCCGCGACGATGGCTGCGGCTTCCAGGAGATCCCTGTCAAGCCGTTTGAGGGCCCATCGTCGCGGCGGGCTGCTACTGCGGCGGGACACGTGGCCGGGAGGGCGAAGGGCCACATCAAAAATGATGTGGCGATGGTCGGATAGTGTGACCATCTCCTCCGCTACTCTCCATCCCGACACCATGTGTATGACAGAGGGAGTCGCCCATGACAAATCCACGATCGATTCCCCCTGCCATCGCACACACGTGTTGACGGACCCCCGATTTAATAACCGGAGGTCAAGTCCCGCCGCCCATTCCACCACGGAGACTCCCCTAGGGTTGTCTCGAGGACTTCCCCACACTCGCGAGTGCGCGTTGAAGTCGCCCAAGACAAGCACGGGACGGGGCAGGCACCTGCGTATGCAGTTTCCCACCTCGTCCAGGTACGCCTCGTAAGCGGCAAGGGTACCTATGTTCGGGGAGACGTAACAGCCCACAACGGCTATATGACCCCACTCCGTGGCCACGAAGCCCTGTCCCTTCTCTAGAAGGGCACAGTGGGGGTCACCTTCGCCACCAGCCCAGTAAATAGCGACGGAGCCCGTATCGTCCCCGAACCAGCGAGGATGGCTGGGGGTACAATAGGGCTCCGCCACTACGGCAAGTGCAACCGACCTCTGCGCGAGGGTTTGCAGGAGAAGGTCCTGCGCCCCTCGGCAGTGGTTAAGGTTACACTGGAGGACCTTAATGGTGTGATCCATTAAGAGGCCTCCATGGCCTCCTGGGGTGGCGGGCCTGTTGGGGCCGTTCCGCTTCCGGTGGCTGAGGCTGGAGGAGCTGGCTTCCTCTTACCTTTAGCCTTAGGAGGAGAGCACTTTTTGCTCCCCATCCTGTGGTCAGCCCTGCAGCCCAAGTCTGAGCACAGCGGACACTTGCGCGGACGCGTGCACTGGCTTGCCCGATGGTCGGGTTCGCCGCACGCGTAGCACAAGTTTGTGCGGTCCACTGTGCTCTGACACATGCTGCGTACGTGTCCGTACTCCAAGCACCGGAAGCACTGAAGCGGCCGCGAGGTCAGATAGTCGACCCGCGCCGAGACCCATCCGACTACGACGTGCCCTGCCGCAGCTAGCTTGCGGACCGCAGCTAGTGGACAACGGACCCATACCGTGCCCAGGGCAGTAGGCGAGCGACGAATGTCGCCCACCCGCACGTCATCAGCCGAGCAGCCGCCAGCATTGGCGACCGCGGCCGCTACCTCCTCGGACGAGACGCTATCGTCGAGGTCCTTAAGCCGCAACTCCCCCATCTTCATGGGGCGAGTGATGCGGACCTTAAGGTCCTCGAGGGCCACGCGCATGCGCTCAGCCAACTTATCTGCCTTGGAGGCGCAGTCGGGTCCGGACACCTCCATAATGAGCCCCCCCGTGATGGCTCGCTTGGAGCGGACATTATCCACGCCAACATCGGCCAGCTTAATGCGGGACTTTGCCGCTGCCATCACCGCGGCCAGGGTGACGTCCGAGCCCTCCGGAATCGTCACCGTGATCGCCGCAGAAGTTGGCGGACTCGCCGGTTTTGACACGGCGCCCACCTTGGGGGTGGCCTTCGGGCCAGACTTAGGGCCAACTTTGGGGACCGGCTTGGCCGGCGGTGTCGCCTTCTTCTTGGCCTTCTTAGCCTTTACTACCGTCGCCCATGTCGACGGAGCCTGCGCCACGGGACGCTCCAACCGCAGTGACAGCGGGGGTGCCACTGATCCGAGCGGTTGCTGGCGACTTGCCGTCACTTTGCCCTTCCCCGACGGTGTTTTCGAAGAAGGGCCTGGCACTGCGGGAGCCACGCCAGTCCGGGGCGAAGTTGGCTGGGCTTTAATAGCCGCAGCCAACTTCCGGTCCATGAGCGCACCAATGCGCTCCATGAACCGACCCTCCCAGTCAGCCCCTCCAGCAGCAGGTGTTGACACCGCCGGTTTGGCCGCACTCTCAGTGCTGGCCTGGGGACATGACTGCTGACGGACTGCCTCCGTCAGACTCTCCACCTTCTTGGAGAGGTCAGCCATCTGAGCGCGCAGATCGGCGTTCTCCCTCTCCAGCCGCACCACGTTGGCATCCACAGAGCCCCGCCCTGCTAGAACCTCAGCGGCTGCGTGTGCCTTCCTCGCTGCGAGACGCAGACCGTGGATATAGTCGCCTCGCATGTTCCGGGACTTATCCGCGATCTTTTCCACCGTCTCCATATGGGTCCTTATGCAGGCGACCAACTCCTCAGTTGGCTGCGCCTGCATCTCCGATCCCAGGTCTTCTGAGTTCGGCAGTTTTGCCTTCGACCTGATATTCGTGGGCGGCACGGATGGGTCGAAGACATCGTCCTCCTGCCCACCAACTTTCTCCGACTCTTTCAGGAACGCGGCGCGCTTGACCCCCTTAGGGATCAAGGCGACGTCGTCCGCTTTCCGTCCTCGCTTGCGACTTGAAGTCGAAGCCCTTGAGGAGACGGACATGACGGAACAGTCCGACTCCTCGCCACCATCTCCCGACGCCCCAACTGGCGTTGGTTTCATAAAGAAACCGATCTCCCTCTCCATCTCCACTGCGTTGTTCTCCACAACAAGGCGATTGGTGCCCCCCCCAGAATACGAGGGGCAGGATGCCGAAGCACCGAGGGATTCTCCAGCCTCTGAGAGGCTGGTACCCTCCTGGGGTCGTGTTTTTCTGCAATGCGCCATATCATAAAGATTCCTTTTTTAAGGGGTGTGGTCCCCTGTGTGTTGGTGCCTTAGCGGCCGGGTTCCCCCCGACCATACTGTGTATGCGAACCCGGACCCGGACCGCATCATTCCGCCCGCAACTTGTGTTGCGAATGGGATGCAGCGGCACGAGTCCGAATTCGCGCAAACAATACTCCCCTCGGCAGGCACCAGAACCATATATTGGGATTTGGCTCTCCTCCGATCCTAAAGGATCTACCAGGCGGCTCGACCGAGCCCGCCTCACCTCCACGACGGAGTTGGAAGCTCCTTGCCTCCGTCCGCCCCATCTACTGTGCCTTATGCTGATCACAAGGACACGCAGAGGGACCCACTCTCCCCATATCCCCCCCGTTTGGTGTTTGGTCCGCGCCGGTAAACCGGTAACTCCCAAATGAGAGCCATGCCGCCACCCGGGGACGCGCCACGTCGGAGTACACCTCTCCGCCCACTGGGACAACCCAGCAGGTCCGTGGAACCTAACCTAACCTTTTTTTTTTTTTTTTTTTTTTTTTTGTTTTCGGAGGGGAGATTCATTGACGAATACACCCGGTCTGGGGAGACCGGAGTTATGTGGGACTCACCGCCCTGAAAAGGGCAGAATACCCACTAAAACCCCTCCGGTGTTCCTCTCTCGCCGAGCCACGGGAACAATATTCCTTCCGCGACTCGACTGGCGTCCCCAATCCCTCTCTCTCTTGGGCGGCAGAGCCTCCTCTCATCACGTTCGCTCGCCGCCCCCATTCATCCATCTCCTTTTCCTTTCCCCCCGATAGGATCACGGCCGCACAGGTGCAGCGTGGTGACCGCGGCTGCGCGGCGTGCCCTGCATTGGGCGGCGGCGCAGCACTCGCACAGATATCTATGCCCGCGCGCTCGTCGCCCCATTCCTCCCCCCTCACAGGCACGGGTCTACTTTCATACAAACACACACACACACACACATTCTACAAGTAAACACACACTCATTCATACCGCCCGCACCTGTGCATGAGCACCGCGGTTCTCGCGCCAATGAGTGCGTCCCCCGCGTGCCTCATGCCATCCATCACCTTTCATTTGCATTCATCACCTCATGGCATCATGGCCCACATCCGTCATCGTGTCAGAAACACTTGACACGATGAAGGAACCCTCCCCTTTGCGAGGCCCTCCCCATAGGGGCCGTCGCACTCAAACACCATCCATCACCATTCATACGGTGTCCATAGCGGCCAGCTCTGTCTGCGCCCCTGCACCGAGGGGCGTAGTGCGCTGGGGCTGCAACGGGGCCCTAGGGCCGCCGCTCACCACTGGCGTTCCTCGTCGAACCGGCGCAGCACACGCCTTGGTGCCGCACCGGTGGTCCGCAGGCCTGCCCGCCGCCGCGCACAGGGTGCAGCGCGGCTTGGCGTAGCAGGCTCCGGCCTTGTGGCCGGATTCACCGCAGCGATAGCACTGATCGCTGCGGTCCTCCTCGGACGGGCAGAGCGCCCGCGTGTGGCCGGGCTCCAGGCACTTGAAGCACCGGAGCGGCCGCGCCTCGAGCAGCTCCACCCTCGCCGATCCCCATCCGACGGTCAGTCGGCCCACCACAAGGATAGCCCTAGCAGCTTGCACCGGGCATCGCACCCAGGCCGCGCACGATCCGTACGCACCGGCGCGCACATTACCGCAGGTAACCGCCTCCACGTCGCAGGCCCCCGCTCGCGCGACCGCCGCGGCGACCTCGGACGCAGTGACAGATTCGTCGAGGCCGGACACACGCAGCTCTGCGGTCTTAACCGGCCTCGACACCCTCACCATCTCCGAGTCGAGCTCCTCCACCAGGCGACGGGCCAGCGCGTCCGCCCTGGCACCGGCCACGGCGCTCGCACCTGTCACCTCCAGCAAACGCGCCCCGGTCATCGCACGCCTGAACCGCAAGCGCGGGATCTCGAGGGCGGCGAGGTCCACTTTGGACCGCGCCTCGGCAAATACCTGTGCGTAGGTCACACCCTTTTCCACCGCCGCGGGCTGCAGTGTGAGGATCACTGCAGCGGAGCGCGGCGGGCGCAGCTTGCTCGCAGCCTCTTGACCGGGTGGCAGAGGCTGTCTCCTGGCGGGCCCGAGCGGCTTTGACTCAGTCCGGCCCTCAGTGGGGGCGGATGTCGAGGCAAGCTCCGCATCGGGCGCGCGGCGACTCGCCATCGTTCTCCCCCTATTCCCGCGGCGCTGTCGGCGGCGCCGGGCGGGGGTCTCAACCTCAGCCAGCACCGCAGGAGCGGTGAGAGGGGCAGAGGAAGGCTCAACGTCCACCACTTCAACGTCCATACTTTCCTCTGTGGCCGCCACGACCACCGCCGCAGGCGCCACAGAGGCTTCAGACACTGGGCGTGCCGGGATACAAGCAGCGGGCCTAGCCCGCGCGGGCACCACGACTGGCGCCAACGCGCCAACAGAGGCCCGAACCGGCAGCGCGGCACGCACTGGAGCGCCGACGGGCGGCGCGGCGCGCATCGGGGCACCAACAGCGGGCCCAGCCCGCACGGAAGCACCGGCGGGCGCCACAACACGCACCGAGGCACCGACAGAGGGCGCAACGCGCGCAGGAGCCCGAGGGCGCAGCGCGGTGCGCACCGGAGCACCAGTAGAGGGCGCAGCCCGCATTGAAGCTCCGGATGTAACACCTCGCGCCGAGGCACCGGCAACGGGCGCAGCGCGGGCAGGTGGCACAGCACGCGCTGGCAGGCGCCCAGCCGCAGCTGCGTACGAGACGCGCCCGTCGCCGGCAAGCGGCGGCCGCAGGCGCGGCTCCGGCAGAAGCCGACACTCGAGGGACTCGAGTCGGGCGTTCACCATGGTACCTACCTGGTCCATGATAGCCCGGCTGCGTCCCTCCTCGTTCACCGGATCGGCGGCGACAGGCACCGCGCGACGCACCTTCTGAAGCTCCTGTTTGAGGAGTTCGAAGTCGCGTCGCATCTCTGCTATTTCGGCGCGGAGCCGAACGTTCTCCTCCGCTACAAGGCGGGATTCCTCGGCAGCCGTACGGGCGCCGAGCTCGGCGACTGCGTCCGAGATGGACGCAGTTGCCACCTTAAGGCCACCAAGAAGCTGCCCCTTAATGTTTTTGGACTTTCGTCCCACCTCGGCGATATAACCTACCGCCTTTGCGGCCTTCTGCACCAGCGCAGCCGTCGTGGCCGGTCCGAGAGGGTCCCGCGCCGACGCCGGCGGCACCGATAACGCCGAAACGCTCGGCGCCGCCACACGTCGGTAGGACGCCGTCAGGTCATTGACCTCTTGCTCGGCGCGAAGCATTTGCTTCGCGCGCTCACTCTCCTTTCTCTCACCTGCAGTCCTGGTGCGGCCACGAGTCGCGACCGTCTTCCCGCGAGCCGCACTGAGCGTACGCGTCATGACGCGCGCCACCTTGTCCGCCTGCGTGGACGGGCCTCCAGTGTCCGAGTCCGAGTCCCAAGACCCACCAGACCCGTCCTCGTCCTCATGGCGTCGCTTCGAAAGCGACTGCGGCTGCCAAAAACGGCCGCTCGTTCCTTCACCAGGCGCCGCGCCGGCATGCGCCGCGGCCGACACACGCGTCGGGACCGACGCGCGGCCGCGTGCAGCCGGCGCGGGAGCCCCCGACACAGCGGCGCCAACACATTTCCCACGCGCATTAGCCCGCCTAGCCACCACCCCTGACGACGCATTCGTCCCCGCCGAATTCATTGCAACAAACACGACAAGTTCGTGCAACAAACACGGTAAGTTCGTGCAACAAACACGACAAGTTCGAACATGAAATCACATACAACCACAGAACGTAAATCAACACGTAAAACAACACAGAAAAACACAAAAAAACAACACTAAATCGTTCCCCAAACACTCCCCAAACACTCTCCCGGCCCTGAAAAGGACCACTAGTCCACACCCGAACACTTTCCAACACTTTTACCACGAATAAGGAGCACGACAAAAGAAACACGTGCGCTCACTTACCGAGGTAAAACACGAAAACAACACAGAATTGTTTGGGATTTAACCCCCAAACACACCCCAGG
The DNA here is from genome assembly GCA_961405105.1 of Perizoma affinitatum. Classification (NCBI taxonomy): domain Eukaryota; kingdom Metazoa; phylum Arthropoda; class Insecta; order Lepidoptera; family Geometridae; genus Perizoma; species Perizoma affinitatum. Next base: position 92,143 of record OY560189.1, read on the forward strand.
CCCTGAGAAGGACCACTCGACCACAACCGAACACTTTCCAACACTTTTCCTTGCCTCAAAATAAGGAGCACTCCAAAACACGTCCGCTCACTTATCGAGGCAACCTATCACTCAACCAACCTTTTTTTTTTTTTTTTTTTTTTTTTTTTTGAGGGGGGGAAAATGCCCACGCATTTCCCTTCCGCCATGGGGGTGACGGAAGGGAAATGCGTGGGCATTTTCCCCCCGCTCAGCGGCCTCCTTCTGCGACATAACGGCTTCGCAGAAGGAGACCATCGCCTGCCACTCCCTCTCTCCGCCGAGCATGGCGCTTACCACGCTCGGCAGAGAGAGGTCCCGGCCCAGGATCGCTGAAAGCGTGTGCCGCATGGGACCCCAAGCGGCACACACCTCCAGCGTGTGGAGCGCCGTATCCTCCGGCGCCCCACATTCGTGGCAGGCCGGGGTCGCCTCCCGTCTCGCGATTTGGTGCAGATACTTTCCGAAGCATCCATGCCCGGAAAGCACCTGCACCAATCGGAAGGTCAGCGACCCGAACCGCCGCCGCACCCAACCCCGGAGGACCGGTCTAATGGCCTCCACCGTCCACTGACCAGGGACCGGTGGAGCCAGGTCCTCCGCCCACCGCCGCAACAAGGCAGCCCGCGCCTGCCGCCGCATGCGTGCGACCTCCTCCCACACCGGGAACTCCCCTTCGGATCTCCTCGCCGCCACGAAGTGATACACTTCGGCGAGGATCTCCGCTTGGAGAGCCCAGGGGGGATCACCGGCCAGCACGCACGCTGCCGTCCAGGACACCGTCCGGTATCCGCGGATCGCCCTCGTCGCTATGACCCGCTGCGGACGTCGCAGCAGGGTCATATTCCCGCGACTGAGGGCGTCCACCCAGACAGGTGCCCCGTACAGGGCCATACTCCGGATGACTCCGGAGTACAGCCGGCGACATGTGGCGCTCGGGCCGCCCACGTTGGGCAGCAGCCTCCCTAAAGCGGCCGCGGCTCCTAGGACTCTTGGGGCCAGCTGGGTGAAATGGGCCCCAAAAGTCCACCTCCCGTCCAGGATGAGACCCAGATATTTCATCTGGGTCCCAACCCGGACCAGGACCCCGTCCAGGAATATCCTCGTTCCTGGAGGGGGTCCCCCCCGAGGCCCATGGAACAACAGGGCCTCAGTCTTGGAGAGGGCTACCTCCAGTCCCAGGGAGCGTATGCGATCGACTACGATGGTGGTGCCCACCGTAGCCAACCGCATCGCTTCCCCGAGGTCCCTCCCCCTGACTACGACCAGGGTGTCGTCCGCGTAACACGCCACCCGCATATTTGCGGGAAGCGTGCCACGGAGCACCCAGTCGTAGCCAATGTTCCACAGGAGCGGTCCCAGCACCGACCCCTGCGGAACACCGCGGACGACGCGACGGTGTCTCAAGCCGTCGCGTCCTTCCACCAGGACTTCGCGGTCCTGGAGGTAGTCCGCCAACAGCCGCCGCAAATACAGGGGCACTCCATGATAGAGGAGCGCCTCCCGTATTGTTCCATGCGGCAGGCTGTTGAAGGCGTTGGCTATGTCGAGCGAGACAGCCAACGCCTTGTCCCCCCCGTGGACCGCCTCTTGGGTCCACCCCTTGAGCCAGAGCAGGGCGTCTATTGTAGACCGCCCCGCTCTGAACCCATACTGGGCCTGCGACAGCCCAGGCCCAGTCCCCTCTAGGTGCCGGATGACACGGGAAGCAACTACTCTCTCCAGTAGCTTTCCCGTGTCATCCAGCAGCACTATTGGCCTGTATGCGGAAGGCGAGTCTACGGCACGACCCTCCTTCCGCAACAGGCACAACTTTCCGTCCTTCCACAGCTTCGGGAACCGCCCTGACGTGAGACATTCGTCGAACAGTTCCCGAAGCTGTACACTCATCTCCCCCAAGGCGAGTCGCAGGACCCGCTTCGGGATCCCGTCTGGACCCGGTGCCGTCCTCTTGCCGCGTAAGCGGCCGACGGCAACCTCCATCTCCACCTCTGAGACGAGGGGGACGGAGGCCGGGTCCAACTCCTCGGGGGGGAAGGACGGCGCTGTCATTGTGGGCGGGGTGTGGTGGGGGTCGATGTCGGGAAAGAGCCCCTCCAACACCCTGCCCAGAAGCTCCGGCTCCAGGGACTCTGCAATAGGGGGCGTCTGGCCCCGGAACTTATTCCGGGCTGCCCTATAAGGACGCCCCCATGGGTCCCTGTCGAGGCCCTCCAGAGCCTCGTCCCAGGCCCGCGTCTTGGCCCGACCGATTGCCAGCTGCAGCTCCCGCTTTGCGTCGCGGTATGAGCTGTACAGCTGGCACTCAGCTGCCAGCTCCTCAGCTGACAGCTCCGCATCGGTCCGGCCATGACGCCGCCTCCTGCAGCGGGCGTAGGGCCGCCGCGCCGTCGAGCAGGCGGCTCGGAGATCTGCTATCTCCGAGCTCCACCAGTACACCTCGCGGCGGCCCGGGAGGCGCCGGGACCTGGGCATGGCGGCGTCGCATACCGCCGTCACCGCCTCCCGGAAGTGGCCCGCTGCGACGTCCACCTCCGGGTGCGTGGGCGCAGCAGACCACGACTGGACGATCGCCGCCTCAACAGCCAGTTCGGCGTCGAGGCGACTAATCGACCAGCGTGGGAAATCCGCACGCACCACGCGCCTCCCTTGTATGTCGGAGGTGGAGATCTCGAACCGTATATATTTGTGGTCCGAGAGAGTCTCCACCTCCGACATCACCCTCCACGCCCGGGCACGTGCCGCGACAGCGGGGGTGGCGAACGTAACGTCCACCACGGACCCCCCTCGCTGTCGCACGCACGTGTGGGCCGACCCTCTATTCAGAAGGGTCAGCCCTGTGGCAACCGCCCACTCCCTGACTATTTCCCCTCTTGAGTCAGTGGTGGGGTTGCCCCAGTCCCGGGCCTTGGCGTTCAGGTCCCCCATAAGGAGGACCTGACGTGGCACCTGCCTTCGCACCGCCGCGGCCAGGAGGTCCATAAAGGCCTCCAGCTCCGCAGCGGTTCTATTGGGGGAGAAGTATGCGCCGACTACCGCATACTCCTCCCACTTGGCAACCACGTAACCCGAACCCCTCTCTTCGACTGAGAGGGGTGGGCCGCCACTCCTTCCCACAATGGCCACGGAGTCGTCCAGGTCCCCAGCCCAACATGTATGTTGGGGGGGAACGTGGTACGGCTCCGCGGCGACCGCCACATCAATTTCCCACTGCGCCAGGGACTGCATAAGCAGATCCTGGGCCCTGGCGCAGTGGTTGAGGTTCGTCTGGAGGAGGTTGAGATGTCTGAACTGATCCATCAGTCTGACATCTCAACCACCTCGCTCGCCGCTGGGCGAGCTACCTCAGGGGCGGCAGGGGCGGTCCGGGCCCCGGCAACTTTGCCCTTCGTCTTTGGGGGAACGCAGCTGCGTCCCCCCATTACGTGCCCGGAGGGCCTGCCCGACTCGGCGCATATAGCGCATCGCGGCTCGGCCCTCCCGCAGGTGGCCGCCTTGTGACCTGCGCCTCCACACCGGAAGCACAGGTCCCCTCTGTCGGCCGCCGCGGGGAACTGAGGGCGGGTGTGCCCTAGCCCCATGCACCTGTAGCAGCGCATGGGACGCACCCCCAGTGACACCACACGTGCCGAGCTCCACCCTACCAGCAGCCTGCCCTTTTCCAGCAGCACTTTGGCTGCCGAAATCGGGCAGGACACCAGGGTGGAGCCGGTGCCGCCGAGGCCGGAGCGGATCTCTCCGGCCTTGACGAGCTGCACGTCGCAGCAGCCCGCCTTGGCAACCGCCGCAGCCACCTTCTCCTTGGTGGCCGCGTCGTCCAGACCCGTGATGATCACTCAACCAACCTAACCTAACCTAACCTAACCTGGCCCACCTGGACGTCAACGTCACCCACGCGAACCGACATGCTGGGTGGTTCCCGTCCCCTCGGGAACTTGTGGAACCATAGCGCCTCGGTCTTCTGTGGCGCTATCCTCAGACCCAGCTCGTGGATCTTGTCCACCAAACCTTTTTTTTTTTTTTTTTTTTTTGAGGGGGGGAAATGCCCACGCATTTCCCTTCCGCCATGAGGATGACGGAAGGGGGTATGTGGGACTCGAACCCACTAAAACCCCCCGGTTAAGTCCCCCGCCATAGTGGGGCAAGATGGGGTCGCGTTAGCATTCACCATCTTACCCCGACGGGTGGCCCGGAAACCAGCCGAGCCCCGGCCATGTGTGGGGCCGTGCAAGCCGGCGGAGTTCCCCGATCTCCGCCAGTGACCCCACAAACGCGCCCTGAAAAGGGCGCCCCCTCCAACTTACGCTGTCCCTCCCTCCAAGCCTGCCCGGTATGGGTAGCCCTGCCGGTATAGCCTTGAAGATCATTGGGACACGCAAGCCCTCCCTCCACAGTGCGCCCTGAGAAGGGCACACTCACCTCCGCCCGACGGGCCCTAAAAAGGGCCTCGCCAGGCCCTCATCCGCGCCCTGAAAAGGGCGCCCCCTCCACTTGCGCTAATCCCTCCCTCCAAGCCTGTCCGGTATGGGTATACCTGCCGGCATAGCCTTGAAGATCATTGGGACACGCAAGCCGACCAGAGCAGCGAAAGCCGCCCCGGCCCTCCCTCCACAGTGCGCCCTGAAAAGGGCACACTCCGTCCGCCCGACGGGCCCTGAAAAGGGCCTCGCTGGGCCCTCATCCGCGCCCTGAAAAGGGCGCCCCCTCCACTTACGCTGATCCTTCCCTCCAAGCCTGTCCGGTATGGGTATACCTGCCGGCATAGCCTTGAAGATCATTGGGACGCGCAAGCCCACCGGAGCAGCATACACCGCCCCGGCCCTCCCATGGTGCTCCTCCACGAGCCCACCATGCTTGCCCCATCCACAGTGCCCCATAGGGACACGCGGAGGGGCCCCCCCCTGTCAGTCCATTAGTTGCTCGACAATAAGATCCCACGTATGAGAAGTTATTATCGGGCTTAAACGAGGCGCACCGTCCCGTAAGCTTCCGTTCACTTGGATCCGGCTGATCCTTAAGCGACAAGAGCCTACAGGCACACGAGAAGGTTGACTGACATGGCGCCCCTTGTCCAAAGGCAGCGCGGAAAAAGTCTTTGACAAGATAATTTACAAAAATTATTTTTCTCAGAATCAATAAAATGTATGGAAACTGACCGGGGTACCAAGACTTCCGACTAGAAAAAAGTTTTTAACTTTTTTTTTTTTTTCGTCTCTAATATGTTTTTTTTTTTTTAAGGTACACGCGGGGACGACGGGCGACGCCGCTTCAGCTGCTGGTTAGGTTAGGTTAGGTTTGGTGTTGTCCACCAAACCTAACCTAACCTAACCAAATTTTGTATTTTTTGTAAGAAAAAAAAAAAAAAAAAAAACGCATTTTTCGTGAAAATTTGGTCGATCTCAGCACCTCCAGCAGCTGAAGCGGCGTCGCCCGTCGTCCCCGCGTGTACCTTAAAAAAAAAAAAAAAAAAACATATTAGAGACGAAAAAAGTTAAAAACTTTTTTTACAATTTTTTTTTTTTTTTCTAGTCGGAAGTCTTGGTGCCCCGGTCAGTTTCCATACATTTTATTGATTCTGAGAAAAATAATTTTTGTAAATTATCTTGTCAAAGACTTTTTCCGCGCTGCCTTTCTATCACCTTCCTTAATATAATTTAATTGATTTGCATTTTTCATTGTTTTTCACTAAATTTAGATTTTTACGTTAATTTTTCAAAATTTTAAACTTTTTACCATTTTTAATAAATTTTCACAAGTAACTTCATTAATTTCGCCTGAAATACATTGTTTCTGTGTGCCCGCGTGTGGTGCGCTGTTAATCGGTGGCCCCAGGCTGCAAAACTAAATAACGCAATTTCGCAGGCTGTCGGTGCGGAGAGACTTGGCGTTGGTTAAGTACATGGTGCGCGTGCTCCGCGGGGAGCTGTTCCACCCGGAGGTGCTGGAGGCGCTGCGGCTGCGCGCGCCGCCGCCCCGCCATGCTTGAGATGCCCAACTGTAGGACCAACTTACTTAAGTTTGCCCCCATGTCACTCGCTATCTATCTTCTAAATATCTTGTCTGCGGATAACGTAGATATTTTTTACAATAGCCTGCCGAAACTCCTACAAATAGCACAGGTAGTTTTAGAAACAAATTGTTTAAATTGTTTAGTTTAGTTCTCTTCCTCTATCGGATATTATTTACTTTCTTTCATATAACATCGCTTTAGGGTTAAAAAAAAAACCTGTAATGTTGTTATATTGATTAAATAAATTAATAAATAAAAATAAATAAATTTTCGTTTATGTCGACCCCTAGGAAACCGATATCGACCCCAAGGGGTCGATATCGACCACTTTGGGAATCCCTGCTTTAGACTTACCTCAACCCAGTCGACTCTATCTAAGGATACAACAAATGCTAATCCCACTCATTCAATTTATAGCTCATAAGTTTGATTAAAGCTGTATGTTTTCCAACTATGTATAAAATTAGGAAGCGATTAAGTAAAAAATAATATAATAAATTGTAAAACAAGTTATATAAAGCGGGGTATGAAAAAAACTAAAAAAAGATGTACACCTACTGCGACAGTGCACTTGACGTGCGTGAGAGGTATGTACTCAAACGAACCGCTCTGGGCGCGGAAGTGTACCTACCCAGGCCCGGCCCGTCCCTAGGGCGAACGGAGCGGCCGCTCTAGGCACTCATGGCCCTTGGCAAAGGATCCTGGATGAACGCGACGATCAAAAAAAAAAAAAATCAGCTTTACTTAAAAGTCGTTCCCCCTTTCGATATTTGATTTGATTTTTCTTTACTACTGAGTTGCTGTACCTGACTCTCAGAGTACCGGTGCCGGCGGCACCGATCTAGGCATTTTAATTTTGTTTCTTTTTTAAAGGAATTTAACTGCTAAAAGCCTCTTTTGATATTTAATTTCCTTTAAAAATAGAGGCGCCGCTGTGTTTTAGTCACAGCAGGCGCGTTTTTTACAGATCTCAGTGTCTTATCGAAATTTTATTATTTAATTTTTATATTTTTTAATCACTGGATCCTAATTCACAGGTAAGCTCGTCATAAGACGACGGTTATTGTTAGGTATTGTTTTTACCCTGTCAAGAGAGAAAAAATAAATAGAAATAGATCTTCGTCCTTTCGATAGTTTATTTTAAGTCTCTTCTTATTTTACTGAGGTGCGGCGCTTCAATCTCTATTATAGAAAAATAACGGTAAAAATAAATCGCTTTTTGTAATATCAAATAATTCAATGATAATTCAACAAGAAAATGAGAAATCTAGGTGGTCTTATCTATGCTGCAAAGAATTATTGTAATAACCGACGAGCATAACGATTTTTTGACAAAAGTGAATAGTTTACGTGAATGCTTTTTAACTTACAAGTTTATGAAGGACTCTAGTGGAGAAGGACTAACGGGCCTATTTTTAGGTGGGAAGTTATTTCAAAACATATACACAATTTAACTTTAAAAAAGGTTTGTGAGACAAGATGGGAAAGTAGAGTCGTTAGTAGTTTTTTTTTTTTAATATTTTGAAAGCGGTCCGATACCAGTACCTATTCTGATATAAAAGTGCCTTGGAATAAGAATATGAACAATCAAATGACCCTTGACGAGTTCGGAAGCTAAAACACTTGCAGCCAATTTGAAGAAATTTGAGTTTTTGCTGTCGCTAATCATTTGGTACGACGCGACGTTTTATTCCATATGAATCTGGTTGGCAAATCTGGAATATGAAAGCGTTGACCTGTCAGAATCTACAAATTTGATGTACAAATGTTTATTTTTTTTATAAAATTCTAGAGACGATGTCCTGCCACAGGCTCTTATTACAGCTAAAGAGATAGCTGAAAAAGCTGATATTAATCCGGCATTTGAAATCAGCTGCACAAGGAAAAATAATGTTTTCATTTGAAAGTGAAGATGACGCGCCAATGAATCCAGAGAAATTATTTAAAATCATTATATTTCTTCCAATGTTAGACACCGCCATAAACTCAATAAAAAAACGGTTTCAGCAACTTTCATCAATTAACTTGGATTTTCCTTTATGATTTAAATAAAACCGAGGAAAATTAAAAGGAATCGTGCCAAAAATTGGAGAAAACACTTGATTGAATTGTGATATTTCAGGATTAGCGCTTTCACGGGTTATCTGTTTAAAACCTCTTTTAGATGTTGATAATAGTCACTCAAAAGCAGTCCTTCAGACCTTAGCATTAAATCATTAATAGCTGTCTTTTAGCATTACTGTCTATTAAAATTTAATTAGCTAAAGCATTACCATTTGAGGATATTATAAAAAAAATGCAAATCCAAAAGGGCGTAAGCAGAGATTTAATTAAAATATTATAGGGAGTTTATTTTGAAAGTTTTTATATTCTATTTTCACTTTTTTATTTTGATTGTTTTACAAGTATAATGGCATTATTTTATTATTCAATTTTAAAAATCTTTCTTCCGATAATTTTATTGTTAATTACATAAAGCAAGATTTTTTAACAATTTTATTTTTATTACTTACCTACGTAAGTACCAGCACAAATATTAATAATCTCTTAATGTACATTCATTAATATATTTTAGGCTTAGTTTTATTACTTTAATAAGTATTCTTGTGATAAATAAAAGTTCCTACTTACTCAATTACGTCAATATATTTGACATGTTTAATTTTCTACATTTATTGGTAGAAAATTAAACAAGTCAAACTCTTAGGTATACGTATACAGGGAGGAGTGCAGTACGTGTTTTTATTATATGTGACGGCGTAAGTGGCGCCAAAATTTGATCGCGCTCCAACCTAAATCTGGCCTCGGGCCGGCACTGTACCTACCTACCTTTATATATAATATCTGGACTTAAGTAGTCTCGATTCGGTTGCAAAACAACAAACATCGTACCTACGATGTTTATTCACGTATGAGTGAGGGGGGGCGCGGGGCGCGGGGTCTGGTGAGGTGAGGTGTGGCGCGACGCGTGAGTCGTGGATGATGGCGACGCGATGCGCGAGACGTTAAATAGATAAACATAAACACACAACACGCCACAAGAGCTATTATTATATTATTATGGATTCCGTGGCACAAGGTCGTTCGTTCGTCATCTCTCACCGCTAGTAATATCCATTAGTACGGTGGTATGTTACGTACTGCGTAGTATACCTTACTACGTAGGTACACGAAGGTACCGTACTAATGCTACTAATGTGTAAGTAGGTAGGCATGTCTATCTATACCGATCATTTGGTACAAAACATGTTTTGATATGTTGTTGATGTCGCTTTCTTATATAAATTTCGCTGAAAACTGCTTTTGAGTTCATACTGAAAACTGCTCCAGTCCAGTATACATCTAGACCTACTATCTAGCGTGATCTTCATAGGTTCAAAACCTACCTAAATATATGGTAGGTACATACCTTCTTTAAATATAAACGTACCTACCTAAAACTAAACCTAAGTACCTACCTACCTAGGTAATTGTGTTTCGGAATCTATTCGTTGAAACGAGCGAAAAAACACCAAAGGTAAGTAAATTTAATTTAAAAAAATATCACCATAGGCTTCAAAATAATAACTAAAGTTAAATTACTTATTTGTTTTTTTTATCGCAAAGACAGTATTGCTTACTAGTTGGTAATCATTTGACATTAATTTTGAGAACGTGTCTTGCACAAGAGCATAGCACCATAATGGGCACAGACTAGATAATTAAGTATGGTAGGTACTATGATAACATAGTACCTACCATAATAGACTAAAGAACGGTAGTGCTACTGTCACTAATGTCATAACCCGGATAGAGTGAAATCATAGAAAAATTAGCGCCATTGTGAGTCCAACGCAACAGTAGGTACACAGATGGACCATCTGAAGCCAGGAAGGCATCTGGGCAAATCGCCGTGTTTATTTGGAAGTTTTTTGCTTCCAGAGATGAAGCTAGGGCAAATAGTGTCAGCTAAATGCCATTTCTCGCAGCTCGAAAAAAAAACTAGATTGATCAGTGTTATGGCTTTTGAAATTATAAATTTGTCTTATTTCTGCCAATTATTTTTATAAATTGTTACGTTAACTAAGTATTCTCATGTAAGTGACTGTGTCTTTTTTGAGAATAAATATCTTTAAACCTAAACCTAATTATTATTAATTCAGTCAGTAGAAGGCAGTGATGCTCGCTCTCGCTTCTCGCTTGTCATACTTGGCAAACAAACTTAATCAAGCAAGCAAGATGTTCAATTCAATATTCGCTTCGCCCTTCTCACTCAGTACTCACCTTCAGTCAGTCTCAGTCAGTCAGTCTGTGACGTTCGCTTCGCGCTGCGTCGCGTGCTTGACCTACCAAACCAACCAACCATAGATAATATCATCTTTCATTCTCAAAATATTTTTCCCCTATTTGTTTACATTTACCACATTAATTACACAAGTTAATTCCCACATTATTAACTTACTCTACGTTATGTTCACAGTCCTGTGCTGGTGGATTAGTAACATTACATTGAATTGGCTTGCAACGGGTGGTTGTTAGTTCGCGAAGTTTCTGGCTGCAGTGAGTGCAGTGTTGTGTCACTCGTCGCGATGTCGTCGCTGGGCGCGGGCGGAGGCGCGGGCGCTCAGTGGCGCGTGATGCGACGCTTTCTGTCCGCTTCCAACCTGCACGCGGAGGCGGACAAGCTGCTGCAGCGCCTCAAGCCGCTCACGCCGGAACACTTGCACAGTCAGTACCTATCTATCTTACTCATGCCATCTGTAGGTACCTACTTACAACTGCTAGATGTCCCGCTCTCCTCTTTCATGGCTTGGTTAGATGGAAGATGTCACACTCATTTTACCAAAATTATGTTTCTGCTTGAATCACAAATACTTTGATATGTGACTGCATACAAACTCCGTTCTTACCTACTATTCTCAATTTATGATCACTCACTTCTTAATTAATGAACAAACTAATTTATGAACAATCATATAAATCTGTTCCGAGTCGCTGCATCGTTAGAGTTACAGTAAACATCTTGTAGCTTCATCAAGGATTAATAATTGAATTAAAAATAATGAACATACTTATCTTAAACTTTCAGATCTGATAAAGAAGTTAGAGCAAGCTGTCTCATTGAGATTTGCCCAGAGCACTAAGGATGTTGAAGTGAACAAAGAAGGCTTAATCAAAACTGCTTCAGTGGCTGGTGTAGATCAAGCGGAGGGCAGCCGACCGGCCGAGATGCCGGAGAAGGTTTTGGGAGTGGGCGCTGATGCCCGTGACATCACAGTGGAGGGCTTCTTGCATGGACTCAAGCTGAAGAAGGACCTGCACTTTGGGAAGATATCGGAGCCTGGCTGGAAGCATAATAAACCACGCGTCACTAAGGTGATTATCAAACAATGTTGTACAAGCACTGCCATCCTATATTTAAAACACAGTTAAAAGGTGAATTTTGATAAAATGTCACATCATTTTATCAAAATTCACCTTTATACACCATCAGAGATTTTTATTTCCTATCTTCAAAAGGTGAATTTTGACAAAATCATGATTTATCTATTATCACAATGACAAAAATTTTGATAAAAATAATAATAAGGATTTTCATTATTATGTAGAATAGAATAAAAAATACCTAGTATACATAATATAATATTCTTAACACTATGCAGTGATAAATTGGCATACGCTGCCAGACCATCCGATTCAAGACAAGTACATAAATACTATTTTTATGTACTGAAGTCGTAGCTAGTTCAAGGTAATCTACATAGCATACAAATATATAGGTATCTTTATTACGAAATTTATATTCAAGTGATTCATAAAAACCAATACATTTAATATAGATATACATTATGTAGCACATAGACATCCATCATTCTAATCATTCAATGAAACCTACCATGCAGTGTATCACACTATCTCATGACGTGAATCATGATGTCAACAAACATCCTTATCTGTTATTGTGTACAGATGTACCTACCTACTACCTACTGCGCATTTATTATTTACATATTGGGAACTATGAACTATGCATAATTATAAATTGTTATTACCAAATTAGATATTGAAATATCCAAATGAACATGTGTTATTATATGTGTGTGTACACTTTCTAGGAAATGAAAAACGGAATGTGACGATTACAAAATGTTTAGTAGTATGCAGAAAGTTCATCGACCTAAATAGATAAGTAGGTAACTATTATATTTATACATTTTTCTCACACTTGATAAAGAATCGACTCTTTTAGGTACGCAATAAAATAACACGCCAGCAATTTCCAACGCGACTATAATTGAAATTGCTAGCCAGGTTTTTGAAGTGCACATTAACATAAATTAGATATTTTTAAGTATACGATATTTATTATTATTTAAATCTGAATGTATAAGTAAATACGATACTTCGCGTAAAACTGGTGGTACATACACATATGCAGAATCATCAATTTTGACAGACTTTTTCTTTGTTTGCCTCATTTGAATTTGGATCTCTTCATCGAGCTTGGAACAAAAACGCAACCGCGTTCAAGTGGTTGTACGCCTTTACCTTTCGGCACATGCAGTAAAATATTACTATTAAGTATATGGCATTGCCTGTCTCGTATCGCCTGCGGCTCGACCTTCCATTGCTTATTCTGCGGCCTCGACAATAATGTACTATTGTGTAATTTGCAGACTTCGATCCATTCCCGCACGTCGTACGTCATCTCTGCGATCGTATCTGCAGAGAGCGAGGCGTGCGTAGCTAAACGCACGGAGGACTTCATAGAGCACATCAACCAGTACCCGGAGGCACGGGACCTCGCTATCAAGGTGCGTATCATAGAGCGAGGCGTGCGTAGCTAAACGCACGGAGGACTTCATAGAGCACATCAACCAGTACCCGGAGGCACGGGACCTCGCAATCAAGGTGCGTATCATAGAGCGAGGCGTGCGTAGCTAAACGCACGGAGGACTTCATAGAGCACATCAACCAGTACCCGGAGGCACGGGACCTCGCAATCAAGGTGCGTATCATAGAGCGAGGCGTGCGTAGCTAAACGCACGGATGAATAGAGTTCTCCATAATTATGAATAGAGTAGAATAAACACTTAAACAATTGAAACATTCCATCAGTTGATACGACACAGGGAATCCCAATGTGGGACCCGGCAGGACTATGTGTGTCTGTAGGGTGTTTAATTTATTATTATTATCATCGGTTGCATAAAATGGAGTTGATTGAAATGTTGGTAGGAAGGTGCGGTGCGCGCTTTGCTGCGGGTTCAGGATCGGCTCCGAGACGAGACCGACGCCGCACGGGAAGTCGGCGGCATCGTCAACGAGGTGAGTGCTGAGCGCCGAGACGGTGGAGAGTATGCGGGGCGGGCGGGAGACATCACTATACAATATCTACATCTCAGCTAGTCAGATTGTATTACGAATCAAGCATTTAATCATTTTAATAGAATAAGTCTTGGCTATTATTGTTTGTGTGGAGCATGGAATAGGAAACATGTGTACGAGTGTTTCTACTATCGTAACTCTGGAGTTATGATAGAGGTAGAGGGCAGAGGGGTGGTACAGATCTGTGTCCGCAGGCGCTGGCGCTGGTGGGGTACGCGGGGGCTCCGCGCGGGCCGGGGCCCTGCGTGCTGTCGCTGGACGGAGGCGGCATCCGCGGACTGATCGCCATCGAGGTGCTGCGACACTTGGAGCGCCTCACCGGCCGCCGGGTCAACGAACTCTTCGACTACATCATCGGCGTCAGCACCGGCGCCATCATCGCGGCCGTCATAGGTATCTCCGTCTCCGTCTGACCCGCAATGCCCGTGAACTCGCGATGCACGTATCTAACGGTAGTCTGTGGTCTGTGTGCAGGCGGCGGCGTCGGCAACCTGGAAACGGCGACCAAACTGTACCACACCCTGTCCAAGGAGATGTTCGGAAACACTTCTATCATTGGAGGTAAGAATCTGCGGAAGCGGTCGGTGCTAGCGGTATGCTCTCCGAACTATCGATGTCCCTGCGAGGCATCTCACTGCCGACTGTGTCCAGCGATCCGACGGTCCTGTTCGAGTGGGGTCGCAGTGTATACGCACGCCTAGGATCGTGAAACTGAAATTTGAAAGTTTTTCATAGTCGTCGAAGTCCACCGATGTAGACGATAATGTTGCGAGACAGCTACCAGCTACCAGGACGGAACAGAGGTGTATTCATAGCATGCTCACTCAAATCTTAAATGTCTATATTGAAGATAAAACTGCATGACCCGATATGGTCGCGCCGCTCCCTCGTTAGCTTAATTGTCAAATTGCATATCTGTGGTAACATATTTTTTAAGATTAGGTTAAGCTTTATTATTATCATAGAGCGTATCGTGTGTTGTCTTATGAACTTTGGTTGATACTTTTAGACTTGATTTAATTCTTTGATTAGTATAATTCTAATTCTATAAACGAGTTCACCTTGTTCGATTTGCACCACACTAAAGCTGAATGAAGAATCATCAAAAAAATAACCAAGCAGAGTTTGTTGCCTGATGCTTCTAGGTTTGGTCGCGCGCGAGGAATCGGCGTAAATTCACATTAAAATTTGTTTGTTGACGTTTCTATATGATCCTTGTGATTTCAATGAATAAAAACCTATTGACTTTGAATCGAACAGTGAGCGCATCGTGTGTGTCCTTGCAGGTACGTCGCGGCTGGTGTGGTCGCACTCCTACTACGACACCGCAGCCTGGGAGAAGATGCTGCAGGACAACCTCGGCGACCGTCTGCTCACGCACTGCAACCGGACACGCAACCCCAAGGCGAGTACCGCCCCCCGCCCCCCGTCCCCCGGCCCCCGTCCTCCGAGTCGAGTGAGTGAGAGTCGTCTCGGTCCGCAGATGGCGCTGGTGTCGTGCGTGGTGAACGGACAGAAGCTGTCCCCGTTCCTGTTCCGCACGTACTCGTGCGGGTTCCGCGTCCGCGGCGCAGTGCGGGGCACCACGCGCGCCGCGCTGTGGCACGCCGTGCGAGCCTCCGCCGCCGCGCCCACCTACTTCGAGGAGTTCCACCAGGGAGGCCTCGTGCACCAGGTACGTACCGTGCCGCACCACGCGCGCCGCGCTGTGGCACGCCGTGCGAGCCTCCGCCGCCGCGCCCACCTACTTCGAGGAGTTCCACCAGGGAGGCCTCGTGCACCAGGTACGTACCGTGCCGCACCACGCGCGCCGCGCTGTGGCACGCCGTGCGAGCCTCCGCCGCCGCGCCCACCTACTTCGAGGAGTTCCACCAGGGAGGCCTCGTGCACCAGGTACGTACCGTGCCGCACCACGCGCGCCGCGCTGTGGCACGCCGTGCGAGCCTCCGCCGCCGCGCCCACCTACTTCGAGGAGTTCCACCAGGGAGGCCTCGTGCACCAGGTACGTACCGTGCCGCACCACGCGCGCCGCGCTGTGGCACGCCGTGCGAGCCTCCGCCGCCGCGCCCACCTACTTCGAGGAGTTCCACCCCCTGGCCTCCCTAGGCCTCGTGCATCAGGTACGCACCGTGCAGTACCGTACCACATGCGAGACGACGACTCACCGATGCAGAGGTTGCAGGACGGTGGACTGATGCTGAACAACCCGGCCGGAGTGGGAGTGCACGAGGCGCGGCTGGTGTGGGGCGCGGAGGAGACGGCGCGCGGGACGCTGCTGTCGCTGGGCACGGGGCAGGCGCTGTCCGCGTTGTCCGCGCCGTCCGCGTCCGCTCCGACCCGCGCAGAGACCGGCGGCACCTCATGGAAGGACAAGTTCAACACGATCCTCGACTCCGCGACGGATACGGAAGGTATAGATCCCGTCGCCCCCTCCCTCGCTTCGTTCCCTCGCGGTCGATACGAATCATGAGAACCGGCATGCGTTGCAGGAGTGCACCTGATGCTGAACGACCTGCTCCCGAGCGGCAGCTACTTCCGCTTCAACCCGCCGCTCACGGAGCCCTGCGCCATGGACGAGATCGACCCCGACAAGATACGCAACATGCTGTCGGACACCCACGCCTACATACGGTCAGTACATGCGCTTGTTACCAGCTCTACTTTCCTCCTGTAGCTTTTCATACACATGAACCGCTCTTAAGATAGTTAATTTCGACGAGTGACGTTTTGTTGTGTGTGCGCAGACGTAACCAGCACAAGTTCGAACAAGCGGCGCAGCGGCTCGTGCGGCGCCGCACTCCGCTGCAGCGGCTCGGGGACTCCGCGCGGCGCGGCGCCCTGCGGCTCGGTCTCACCGACGCATAGTATGCGGCGCAGCGGTTTACATAGTCTTCGTTTGTTGTATCATTTTAAATAAAAGTAACTTGTCACGTCTCCTGCGAATTATTTGCAAATAATTCGCAGTAGTGCGGTAAAATCAAGCTCTAAACAAGGCTTTGAAAGTATACTTTTGGAAAGGTATTGAAAAGTATTGTTTTACGCTCTAAGGAGTCAGTGGTAAGAATGAGTGTGCCACATAGACTATTTCTGTTTTTAGCTAACATGATTGATCGTCAGGTTGTATTGTTCGCAGCTGACATGACTCCACTACTCATAATTTTTTTGTACAAACAAAGAAGTATGAGCAACTTAATGGGTCAACGCACTTTCACGCGCCAAAAACTAGTCCTTGAAATGAGTTGAATCGCTCCGAACAATACTCGTATGTCCGAGCTCCCGCTAGCTGCTAGTGTATTATTATTATTATATTATATTTACCACCTGTTTTCTCACAAATGTATTAAAAAACGTCAGTCGTTTGATACACGGACGTGCAGCCATTATATATTGAAAGTGATTTCAAAACGAAACTTTTAATGTTGCCCGGCTGGCTGTTCAGGGTATTTATGAATTGATAACACTCAGATGGGCACACAGTATAATATTGTTATTACAAACATTTAAAACTAACTATGACACGCTATATAAGTTCACAAACCGAAAACCAATCCAACTATATAGGTAGGTACGTAGTCTATGGAAAATGACTCGTCACAACGCGCGGGACGCTGCGCTTCTCTTTTCTTCCGCGTGAGGGCGCTAGGCGTCGGCTCATTCAGTCTCCTAATGTCACTGTCACTGACGCGGCATGCTCCCAACTAATTTGCTGAGTTCAATAGGGTTATAGGTGAACGACTAGGGCTCTGCGCTACAAACTTTATAAATAAACGAAACAGTTTTTTTGCTATTTCGGCCGAGATTTGTAGATAGGTAGGTACGTACTATATAATTTGTTTCTATATTTTATAGAAACAAATTATATTCATATTAGAAGATACAAAGCAGTGGCAATGAAACAATGACAATTGAACACTCTTGCCAGGAAAGGAAACTTTGGAAACATCCAGAAAACATTCCCGCCAATTCATCTGCGCACGTTTTTGTTATTTTTCTAAACTTGCGCTTTCAAATAATCAATATCGTGTAGGTACCTATTTGTATGGTTCCGTACCTCAAAAGGAAAAAACTGAACCCTTATAGAATCACTTTGTGGTCCGTCTGTCTGTCAATACCCTTTATCTCGGGAACGCGTGGAGACATTAAAACCATATAATCAGGTCTACAGTCCCTTGAAGCTGTGAAAAAATCAATTCAAAGTTAATGTAAAAAAATATACGGCCGTTTATGCCGCAAAAAACGTATATTTCGACACTCTCAAGGGAACCAAAATTTATAGGGTACTTTCCGTTGACCTAGAACTATGAAATTTGACAAATAGTAACGTCTTATACTACAAGTACAAGTACAGGGAATAATCTAAAAACTATACATTTGTTATTAATTGCACACAAAAACTAACACTATTATAGACAATATTTTCCCAACTTTGATGCACAATGCGATACTTTTCATTATTTTTTCAGTCACCGCTTACAAAAATGGATTAAATTTAATATTAATACCTAACTAATTTGTAACCTAATAAACTGTTAGTATAACCACAAATTCACTTATAAAACACAATATAAGTAATTACAAGTTTTGGAAACTGAATTTCAGAAAAAGCTCGGAAAAAACTGCCTAACTCGATTCCTGAACTATTTGTAATATACACCTACAAATTTGTACGGAAACCTCGGTGGGCGAGTCCGACTCGCACTTGTCCGGTTTTTTTGGTAAATAAAAGAACCTTCCTAACACAACAAACAAAAAAAAACAAACACGCTCACGACTGTCTTCCCCATGGTGGACATCCTCAGATACATACTCAGTGAGTAGATCTTTGAGGATACCAAGTAGGGGGTAGTCAGAGGCACGTCCAAACATTACATTTGGTACATGCCCGCGTTTTGCAAGTAGTAAGCATTCCACGTGACAGGTTGCAAGCCCATCGCCGCTTATTGGAACACTAACTATTGGCACATGCTTTTGAATTTTTCGTTCTAGGGCATGCCGGTTTCCTCACGATGTTTTTCCTTCACCGTTTTGAGCACGTGTTAATGCGCACATAAATTTTTCGAGTGGAAAAATCCATTAGCGCACGACCGGGTTCGAACCCACGACCTCCAGATCAGAAGTCGGGGTATCACCCACTAGGCCAACACGGCTTAATTTGGCTAACACTCCAAGAAAAATTAGAAGAAAAGCAATTTATATTACTGTCGTGTTGGAAATTGGGAGCGTGTTATTAGGTAGCGTGGGCCCGATTGACGTAGGTATTGGTTTATTTCTTTTTAATAATGTTTCAATTTCCGAGCAAGTTGGAGAAAAACAAACTTGTGACGAATTGGCTAATTGAGCTAATTTCTAATAAATCAACTGTTGAGAGAATGTTATTATCAGTTGTAGGTATATTGCGTAATTTGTATTCTTAAACGATGTATTGTTTCGATATTTGTGTTGCATTTCATTATTATGAGGTTATGTTAAAAGTTAAAATATTCTGTTCATTGATAGCTATGGTTCTGAATGACTGTTACGTTTATTCTAGTCACTTTAAAAATGTTATTTAGATAGGTAACTAGCTCGTTAGCTGGTTTACTTTATTTAAATAATCTCTTATTAATTCTTAGCAGTAATATAATAGTTAAAATACTTATTTGTTTTATCTCAAACAAACCGTATAAAACATTGCTGGGTCAATAAACAATGTTATTATTTAATGGTATGTAATATTTAAGTAAATAATTGGTACATACAATGTACATAGTAGGAAAGCTGGGTTCTTGAGACATGATCTCTGGATTCATAGGTAGACTAACTTTTACAAGTTTGATAATCCTCATTGTGATAAATAAAGTTATGTAAACGATTCGTTTTTTTTTGTTTCACGCAGCATTTCACAAGTTATTTAGGATTTAGTTTAGAAATAGAATTCCATAATGTATATATCTGATTTCATAGTACAAGAAGTACACGGGTTCTTGCGTCGCAGCTGGCTTCGCGGCCGCCGCGCCATCGAGGTCGCCCCTGTATAAACACCTAGGTAGGTACATAATGTAGTTGCACTTCGTAAACAACTTATAATAATAATAATAATAAATAATGCTGTACATTTTTCACACAACATCATCTAGCCCCAAAGTAAGCAGAGCTTGTGTTATGGGAACTACATGACTGATATACTACTTATATACTTTTTTTTGTAAATACATACATATTATACATAGAAAACACCCAGATCCCGAGACAAATATTTGAAGATGCAAACATTTGTCCCTTATACCTATAGTTACATGCAGTCCTACGTCTCTACTCTCTTATACCTATAGGTATGTAGTTACATGCAGTCCTACGTCTCTACTCTCTTTCTCCAAAACGAGATTTCGCTAACGAACGAAAATTAAACGAAGTTTCGTTAGTGACCCTACTCTTATTTATTTTCGGACATTCATACGAAGTTCGGTTCCATAGACAATTTTCGTGAACGAATCGAATGAACAATATTATGTTCTTTGTTTTGGAAAAAATACTTTGTTAGTACCTACACATCATAAATACCTGTATTAAATTATTTACGTTTTCACTTAAAATATCCCCTCTTCGTAATAATGGCCAAATATTAACACTTGCAGTATAAAATGGCTCCACATTATGGGTTCAGCGACTGTAATACAATTTTTTTTGAGAATTATATCAAAAATGATAATAAAAAATATACACCACCTTAAGGTGGCCTTTCGAACTGAGCGTCTATAGCGTCAGTGTCGCCGCGACTGTGACGCCGCGACAGAGCGACAGATAGATGTTTTAAGCAAATGTATGAAATTCTAGGGAACGGCTTTCGAGCGCAGCGACACTGACGCGGCGTCAGTGACGTCACAGTGCCGCTGTGACCGCGTCATCTGACGCCCGCGTCAGTCGCTCGGCCGCGCTTGCGGTGTCGCTGTATTTTGAGGTTACTTTTACAAAAATGGCATCTGTTGAGAATTTTAACGCAGAAGAAGATGAGATTTTAATTACATTGGTGTCTCAGCACCCTGCGACTGTGCGTCTGTCGTGGGTATCCAAAGTCATCAAAGCGTCTCTGTCGCGGCGTTAGTGACGCGGCGTAGGTGACGCTATAGACGCTGCGACTGTGACGCTTAGTTCGAAAGGCTACCTTTAACTGCGAGGTCGATTCTATGACTTTTTGCCTTTGGAGGTAACAAAGGCACTATTTCCTGGCAACTCTTCAAATATTTCCCGACGGAGTCTGTAGTTTGCTACATACTGTAAGTCGGGAATTTGAGTAATATTAAGCTGATTTCGGTTTCTTGTACTCTCTTAACGTTCCTCACGTAAAACAACCTCGATTAAAAGCATTCTTGCAGACATTTCTAACAAAATCCACTTTTACGAAGATAATAATATTAATAATAATAAATTAGTTTATTTGAATTAAAACCTATTTTACATCAGACTTATTTACTAGGTAGGTAGGTAGACTTATTTATGGAAAACAAAAAAAAAAATGGTACAACACCTTAAGTAGTACCTAGCAAGTTAGTACCCTCAGGAGGACAGTTTTCATCACCTAGGTACTTGACGAATAAGTCATGTTTACTAGAACCCACACTAGGATTCCCTGTGTTGTGGGTGTTGTGGGTGGCTCGTCTCTTCCAAAGGACTCATTTTGTACATTGAATGTCTGGGTAGGTAGTAAGGTACAAAATTGAAATAAGTATTACTAAAATCAATGAATTATTAGGTACCTAGGTAGGCTTTGCTCCTGGTAGGTACATTGGATGTATACAAATAGATAAAAAGGTACCTAACACTTTTGGTTTCGTCAATTTGAGGTCGAATTTCCGAACAATCCTCTGTCAAATTAAAATTTTCGTAGCAATAACGAATTATAGTACTTACCTAGGTTTGGAGAATATAAATGCCGGAAACGTGCGAAAGTTCGATTGAAATTTCGTTTTTCGTTGAATTAGAGTAGACCTGACCCCTCACCATCACTAGGATAGTAGGTAGGATGTCTCTATGATGATGAATTAGAGTAGACCTCCTGACCCCTCACCATCACTAGGATAGTAGGTAGGATGTCTCTATGATGATGAATTAGAGTAGACCTCCTGACCCCTCACTGTCACTAGGATAGTAGGTAGGATGTCTCTATGATGATGAATTAGAGTAGACCTCCTGACCCCTCACCATCACTAGGATAGTAGGTAGGATGTCTCTATGATGATGAATTAGAGTAGACCTCTTGACCCCTCACTGTCACTAGGATAGTAAGTAGGATGTCTCTATGATGATGAATTAGAGTAGACCTCCTGACCCCTCACTATCACTAGGATAGTAGGTAGGATGTCTCTATGATGATGAATTAGAGTAGACCTCTTGACCCCTCACTGTCACTAGGATAGTAAGTAGGATGTCTCTATGATGATGAATTAGAGTAGACCTCCTGACCCCTCACTATCACTAGGATAGTAGGTAGGATGTCTCTATGATGATGAATTAGAGTAGACCTCCTGACCCCTCACTATCACTAGGATAGTAGGTAGGATGTCTCTATGATGATGAATTAGAGTAGACCTCTTGACCCCTCACTGTCACTAGGATAGTAAGTAGGATGTCTCTATGATGATGAATTAGAGTAGACCTCTTGACCCCTCACCATCACTAGGATAGTAGGTAGGATGTCTCTATGATGATGAATTAGAGTAGACCTCTTGACCCCTCACTGTCACTAGGATAGTAAGTAGGATGTCTCTATGATGATGAATTAGAGTAGACCTCCTGACCCCTCACTATCACTAGGATAGTAGGTAGGATGTCTCTATGATGATGAATTAGAGTAGACCTCCTGACCCCTCACTATCACTAGGATAGTAGGTAGGATGTCTCTATGATGATGAATTAGAGTAGACCTCTTGACCCCTCACTATCACTAGGATAGTAGGTAGGATGATTGTCTCTATGATGATGAATGCGGTCGCGGTCGCGTGAAGGAGACGCGACATTGTGTAGTTTCAACTTTCCGCTTGAGCGCCGATTAAGCAGTACGAGTATGTATGTAGGTACCGCAGTGGATCCTACTTTCACTTTCTGCGGCTTGTCTGAAGTTGTCTGTGCTGCATCGCTGGGCTGTGACCGAGTGAGTTGCGACTATAATACTGCGACTATATTGCGTTTTTTGTATAAAAATAGTAGTATGTAGGTACACAGGCACCCCACAAAACAAAATGTTTGCAAAGAACACGGACTTGGGTCGTGTGGAGCGTGTCTCGGTGCGTGCGGTGGACTGCCCGAAGCTGAGGGTTTAACTATGCAGAGTTCAACAACATGCTGGAAGTGCCGAAACGGTGACCGTCATTGAGTATGGAACTCTTGTTTACCTACCTATAGGTACCTACCTACGCGATCACTGGTTGCAAATGTCGAAATTATTGTCCAGTAGTTAGGTATAATGGTTATATGTGCGTAAGTACCTAGGTAGGTTCAAACGTTAAAAGGTGTAGGTCAGTAGGTAAGTAGGTAACTTGCTGTCTCAAAATTTAGTGGTATTATTTATTAGGTACCTAGTTAGTTACCAATTTGAATGTTTACCCAATGATCAATGACCTGTGTTAAACGATACGATATTTTCTATCTTGAACGAACTACTTAGTTAAATTTTATTTAAATCCACGAGTCATGGTTAGGTTTACCTCAGCCGAACGACAGTTTAATTTCGCAAGCTTCGTGTGGTGGTTATGGCATTGGTTAGTTCCAAATAGGTAGGTAACTGTAGGTAAAGATCATTAACATTCCTAGTGGCGGTCTTTCCCTTCCACTCTGCCTCGTGTCTCGTCGCGTCGGTCGTCGCGCCGACCGGGACGGGAGGGAGTCGGTCGGCATTGTGTCGGCATCGGTCGGCGCGGGCGCGGGCGGCAGTGCTGCAAGGAATCGTGGCTTAATGCACGTACCTACCTACGTTCTTTGAGTGTTTTAAGTGTTTTGATTTCCGCGGTTTACTTGTGAATCTACAAACATGGTGTCTGTGAAATTTCTGATTGCAATGGTTAGTTATTTTACCTAAGTAGGTAGGTTCTTGAACCGGTATTATGGTATTTGTAGGGTCCGTATCCTACGATCTTAAATGTTTGTTAAGTAAGTAAAATTGTCCGTTAGATGTTGACCGTTTATTTGTTACGGTGGTTATGAGTTGCGATCGCGATAGTACGCTAAAACGTGTTGTCGTTGTCAGTGGTTAAAAGCAACTGTCCTGGACAAGAAAACCACGTTGTAGCGTAAAATGCTGACCCGCGAGAACATGTAGGAATACTGTGCGGTTGCATAAACCGTACAGTATTTGTTAGGTAATAATTAGCTAATATTGTGCCTGTGTGGCTCTATGACCACTCTCGAGGGTTGCGAAAGTTTTTATATTTGTTTGTAGGTCAAAGGAAGACCACCGTCTCGCCTTCTACAATCTACGCACGAATCCACCTTCAACATCAGCGAATTAGGTCGATTAATCTTCAAATACCTAGATAGTAATTAGGTACTTACCTACTGTAACATCGAAATGCAACATAGTGTTTTCTATCGGCCTGGGCTCAGTCGTACGGGGTGGGGTATGCTCCGTCTAGATCGGTGGTAACTGATGTGTTAGGTACTCACTATAATAAAGGGATAAAGGTCTTGTTTCTTGTTAGGCGGCAACCAGCGATCTTAGATCACTGGATTTCAAAAACAGTTCAGGGACAGGGACAAAGGTATTTTATAAAACTTAGTGTCTACAATAATTAGGATTAGTTATATAAGCTCACGGAGGCCAAGTCCGAAAGAGTTCCTACTTCATTTTGAAAGTTATTTGCGAGTACGAAAAACTCCTTTATGTACCATTGACGTTCCCATCACTGCCTCAAAGGTCCAAAGCTGGGAAAATTCTTACTATCCGGTAGGTACCTACCTACCTACCTACCTACCTACCTACCCAACCGGTCTTGAGGGGAACTGCTTCTTTTCTGTTTTCTTCTAACATTTTCTATGTTCTATTAGGTATCTCTAAATTCTTAGAAGCAGCAAACAGCAAGCCTGTAACAAATTACAAGATACTGTATAACTTTAACCCTAAATATGAGGAATTGTGATAGGTATATGAACAAATTATTTAATTTAGATTACCGCTGCTTCTGGTAAAATCCACATATTTTGTAGCTTTCCGAGGTCGAACGGCCGCTGTATTTGCCGAAAGCAACGAGTACTTACAGATCCACCTAGTGGGCGGGACCCTACAGCCTTCTGTCAGTCAAGAGAGACCTCTACTTCAATACACTTTAACGACTGTCACTGTCAATGTCAATGTCCACCGGATGGATGTCTTGTCAAAACTTCCCGATCGCGCTTTGATAAATACCAAACAACAACAAAGATGTGAAATGAATATTTATGCAAATTTTTAGTATAATTCTGAAAAACACATTAAAATAAGTTCAGTGAAGCTTCACACCAGGTTTCAGCATCCCTGTGTGAAAACTAATGGTAGAAATTGTCACAATAATGAAAATTCAATAAGAAATTAGCATTTTGTTGCTTTTACACGCAACAGTACTAGGTTATATAAATTATATTTCCAAATATATTTTTTTGTATCTTAAAACGGTTTCACATTTCGTATTAAATTCGTTTGTCAGATTTACTAGGTATCAATAAACTAAAGTGCTAGTCGTTGCTAGATGGCGCTGTGACGTACAATTTAATCATGTTAGGTATTTTGCAGTAGATAGGTATATCTGTATAGGTACCTACTACCTAAATAAGCATATTTATCTGTGGTACTTAAGTATAATTCAATTATCAATAATGGTCTGACTGTATAAAATTGTTTAAATCTATGGGAATAACCTATCTACCTTGGTACGGCAAGCGTCCCCCCCAATTGGTATTTTTTTTACTATTCCACAAATCCCCTCCGATAATCCTCTTCCAGGATTTCCCCTGATTTTATTGACTTTTCAAGATTGAACTTTTGAGTAGGTGGCGGATAGGTAGGAAGTAATTTATTTTCATGATTAGATTTGTATAAGTAACTACCTATAAAAGAAGAATTAAAAAAATAAGAAGGATTTTTTGTAAGAACGGTTCTGTAACACGCGTTGAATAGCACCGGGTTATAACATGCCTACCGCTCTCATCATTCCTTCTCTGCTTAAATGTCGACGTTCCATGACAATTATAAGCTCACAAAATCAATTAAAATGAAAAAGGTAACACTTGTTATATTAAGCATGTCTTCTGGAAATCTTAGGCAAAATTACCGTTGTTAAATTCAAATCAGAGTCCTCGTTGTATGTATTGTTAATTGCATTTTTTTTCTAATTTTGAAAATAGAACGATAGAGGTTTAATGCCTACTTTTCATAAACTTTTTCTAAATTGCAAGTAGTTTTTATGCAAATCATTTAGAAATGAAATATACCTAGACAATGTTGATGTGTTTACGAACACCCTGTTCTGTTCTACATCTGTCATGTTTATGTCGTTGTTCCTTACCTAGGTACGTATGTGCCTTTAGGTAGGATGCTATGCATTGAATAAATCATATGATATTAAACTGTGCATTCTAGATGGCGCTGGTGTGCGCGCTGAGCGCGGGGGTCGCGGGGGGCGCGGGGCCGCAGCCGCGCGCGCCCAACTTCCAGTACTTCGAGAGGTAACACACGCACACACACACATCACTTAGTTACGTAACTACCTACCTATTTTCTTCATACTGGCACCTACCTGGTAATCTGCAGGCTCATATAAAAACAAATTTTAGACTGGAGCGATAGATGGCGCTGACCTTGTATAGTGCTGTTGTCGTTACGTAACAAATACGTGACGATACGCTACGATAGGTACGCGACCTATAAAAAAAATCACACAGCATCATCTAGCCCTAAAGTAAGCAGTATGTATAAACTTTTTTGTATGTATAAACATGGAAACCACCCAGACTGCGTCTCAGGCGGGCTTTCACCTAATGCGCCACAGAGGTGGTAGTTTAGCAATGATAAAATGCGTACCTATTGCAAACCCCGAATTACATTGGAACAATCTAATGATCTGAATCTATTATATTATATGAAGCTCCACATTGGAAGCTTTCCAGGGTTTTCCCAATACTTAGGTATTAGGTAAGCTCAGAAAAGTCGATGGTTGAAGAGTACCGCCCTACAGCAATACTCTCTTCACCCGCAAACATTTATGCGCAGGTCAATAAATATCTTTGTAACGAACAGCATGGATTTAGAAGCAAGAGATCTGTTAACACTAACTTGTTGTCACTTGTTGATTATATTTCTGTTCGCATGGACCGGGGATGTCAGGTGGACGTGCTTTCTTTTGATTTTCGAAAGGCGTTTGAAAGGGTCAATTATGATATTTTGCTTGCAAAACTCACTGCCCAGCTGCCTATCTTTGCCCCAGGTCTTCTCCGGCTCCTTGAAGATTAACTCCGTGATCGTTTGTCAGACTCGACTTGTACGAGTTGCGGCCTTATAATACGCGGTCCGGGGTGAACCAAGGTTCCATACTGGGGCCTTTGCTATTCTTGATAATGGTCAATGACCTACCGGCTGTTGTACATGGGTACCGGTAGTCACATGCAACAGCCTCCTCTATGCCGATGACTAATCTGATACCAACGCGGTTTACAAGTGAAGTATTCTAAACAAAATGTGTCATTTAGGGGGACTTTCGCAGTGACCATGTGGTTTGCTTGATCTTTAGTGCGCTCGTCCGCAGCAAATCAGAAAGTAGTTCTGGCGTGTGGCACCCGCATACATCACATATTTAATGCCCTCTTGCTTGAAAAGGTTTAGAAGGCTTATCTGAGATTTTTATATAAACGTCGTCACGGTTACTACTCCTACCTCTATCCCACGAAATTTCTTCTGGGCTGCCTACTCGCTGGAGGTGCGACGTGCATGCGACCGGGAAAAACAAATACAATATTCTTCAATTGAATATTATATTTGCTTTTCTAATGTAATTTCATGAATTAATGAAATTAAATTATTCTTTATTAAATGTTATTAGTGCAACCGTTTTAATTGTATAAAATACAAATATTCTGTATATATGTATGTATGTATATTGCAGGCCTAACTACCGGTACCCGTACTACGACGAGACGGGCGCCGGCAAGCTGCTGTACGGGTACGGAGACGCCGACCTGCACCAGTACCGCGCCTACTCGCCGCTAGAGGGCATTCACTAGCCTGCATCATCCATCTCACACGCGGACGCAGACACATCGTTATATTAAATAAATTGGTTGGGTATTAACGCACCATATCGGGTAGCATTGAAGCAGAATGTATGAGTACATCTACTACGTGCGTGTTCCGCTGCCGCATGCCGGGCATGTCACGGGCAGCGTCCTCTCTACTGTAGTAGGTATTTACATCTATTGATTTTTGAAACCATTACTACCTTGTTACCTAAATATTTAATAAATATTATTTTTTTGTAATACCTACCTTTGTTTTTTTGTTTCTATAATTTTATTAATTGTTGAGAACGCGATAGCGCCACAGACTTACCAGAGAGTATTATAATAATTTCGCTTTCGACTATTGCCTATATTATTGAATGGTGCGTTTTGTTGAGGACATCTAGTATCGAGTAGTGGTACTACTGCATGGCTACTTACGAGTGTGTTCTAAGAGTGCATTCTGGACGGGACTCGAATGCTCAAGAAAAAAAACACATCTAGTAATTTCTGGTAGTATTTTGGCGAGGTGTCCTGAAACGAGTGTTCCGAACGGCCTCTACGAGTTGTATAATGTGCTCGATGGGTATTACACGATTCGCGGAAGTTTCATTTAGGCTTTTAATGAATATTACCAATTTGAAGTCGGTATCTAGGTAAATCGAAAGCGATTTCTAGTGATCAATGAAGTGTTAGAATGGTATCATTAAAATAATACCTAAGTCCAAAGTACTTAAGCACTTTATAACTTTAAGCTCAATTAATAGAATAGGATTATGAGTTTCCAAGGGAGTACCAGAAAGGGAAGGCCGGATGCCACTGAATTTTTTCAGGTTCTTGGATGATAAATACGAGTTTGATTTTATTTTAAGTAGGTATAAAAACATAACTAAATGTCGGTAGGAACGAAGAGTCATTTTCTGAAGTTAAAAAATAATTGCGTCTAATAATTTAATTCTCCCTTAGAACTATTACTTAATTTCGAAGTAAGTATACGTAACTACCTACCTATCTATTATCCACTTAGAACACGGGCGGAGCCATCACAACACAGCGACAGCCGGCACCGCCCCGCGGACTCGATACATGACAACGCTAATAACACAACCTACTCGGTAATTATCGGCGAGCGATGACAGGACAAACAAACAAACAAACAAATAAATCAATCGAAGCGAACCAATCGGACGAGCCGCCCGACATCACGAGCTCCTCACCAACGAGTCTGCCGATATTACATAACTATCGAACACTGCTAAGAAATGAGTAGAGTCCGCGCTCCGGACCGGTCTGCCAGCAGCGCCGGCGCCAGCGTGCGGCCGCATCTGCGCGTGCTGCGAGCCGTCGGCTTCTGTCGTCTCGCGCCCCTCGGGGGAGCTCACGCGTCCCCCGGGGGGCGCCCCCTCTGGCAGCGCCGACTGCACGGCGCGTACCATGTGTTCGCGCTGTGCGTCACCTCCACTTACGTGCTGCAGCAGCTCGTATACGCATACCAGGTGAGGGGAATGAAGGGGAGTTGAGGTAGGAGTAGCGTCACTGCGCTCGTACCTACCGTAACTATTCGTCCCTCGGCTCGGTTGCAGGAGATGGGCGACATGGAGAAGCTCTCGCGCGTGCTGTTCGTGCTGCTGTGCCACGTGACGTGCGTCGCCAAGCAGCTCGTGTTCCACGTGGACGCGGCTCGGGTGGACGCACTGCTGAACGGGCTGGACGGTGCGGGGTCTGACTGATGTCGCAGAGCCGCGGTTGACCGGGGGTTGACGGCTGACCGTGTCGGATTGCAGAGCCGCGGTTCAACCGGGCGGAGGGCGCGGGGGCGCGGCAGAGGACGGCGCGGGAGGCCTGGCGGCTGCTGGTGGGGTACTCCGGCTGCGCGGAGGCGACGTGCTGGCTGTGGACGGCGGTGGCGGTGGCGTACCGGCTGCGGGGGAGACCCTCGGAGCTTCCCTTCTGGACCGGCTTCAGCTACGATCATCCGCTCGTGTAAACATTTAGTTGAAGACCAGCGTTATACTGGTAGTTCGCCGCTGAGATCCGAGATCTCGCGATGTTGGTACTTTATCGATTTTATCCGATTTCCTAAGGGACGCTGAATTCCTATGAATTCAGCGGGCGTAGGCATATTTTACAAACATACAAACAGCTGCTTTTTAACGTCAGCGCGATTCAGAAAATGCCACTTCTTACTACAGAAATCTAGATTTGTTTTATTATACAAAAATAAATACGAATTTACTTGTTAAGAAAACTAGCCTTGGTCAATCTTAATCGCAATATTCTCGAAAGCTGCAAATACCGAGTGCTATAATATTTGGGAATGTCAATGATGCAAGTGAGTTATTGAGCAGTAACTCAGGTGACCCTACATGTTATACACCACAGGAGGTTTATCTCTTGGAAAAAACGAGTTGAACAATTTTTTTTAATAAATGTTTTTCTAGAAAGCTGTTGTTAGGTCATTTTAGCAAAAAAAATAGTCCGCGTGTTCAACAAGCCAGAGTCAGAGCTCGTTCTAGCTGCGAGCGCTGCATGAGGCTGGCTGAGGCTGGCTGAGGCATCTCGAGGTTGGCTGAGGCTGGCTGTGGCAGGTCGAGGCTGGCTGAGGCTGGCTGAGGCTGGCTGAGGCAGGTCGAGGCTGGCTGAGGCTGGCTGAGGCTGGCTGAGGCAGGTCGAGGCTGGCTGAGGCTGGCTGAGGCTGGCTGAGGCAGGTCGAGGCTGGCTGAGGCTGGCTGAGGCTGGCTGAGGCAGGTCGAGGCTGGCTGAGGCTGGCTGAGGCTGGCTGAGGCAGGTCGAGGCTGGCTGAGGCTGGCTGAGGCTGGCTGAGGCAGGTCGAGGCTGGCTGAGGCTGGCTGAGGCTGGCTGAGGCAGGTCGAGGCTGGCTGAGGCTGGCTGAGGCTGGCTGAGGCAGGTCGAGGCTGGCTGAGGCTGGCTGAGGCTGGCTGAGGCAGGTCGAGGCTGGCTGAGGCTGGCTTCATTCATTAATTCATTCATTCATGTCGTGTCAATGACTCATTTTTGTTTTGTTTTTTTAAATTTGTTTTGACCAATGCGTTGCCACTTGTACAGCCTCATCGGTTGCCTCTATGAGATGTTCCCGGGTGCAGGTGATGGGGCACAGAGGGCAGGAGAGCAAGTGCGCCATGTTCTGTATGGGTTCCCCGCACTCACACTGAACTTGAGTTGGGTCAATTATCCCCCATTTGGCTAGATTGCTTCTGCAACGGCCAACTTGGGTGCGAATCCTATTAAGCGCTTTCCAAATTGGCCACTGCAACTCGTGTCCAGGAGGCAAACGTTCTGCGGGATCTATGAAGTTCAGTGGAGGGGGGTATTTATTCTTCCACATGTCGCATCTTGCTTCCGCTGCACTCTTATCCGAAGAAGTTGCAAGTTTCATAAAACTTCTACGACTCTTGAGTCGGTGTAGGCTGGTGATCAAACAGAGGGTGCCGGCTATCTGTTTCCTGTTTAAGTTTTTCAATGCAGCACGCTACCTCCCGTCGGATGTCAGGTGGAGCGATGCCCGCCAGAGGGTACAACATCTTAAGGGGCGTAGGTTTTAGCACCCTGTCACGATGCGGCAGGTGTCATTCAACGCTACATTCACTTCCTTGGCATGTGCGGAGCGGTGCCACACTGGGCACGCAAACTCGCCTGCGGAGAAGGAGAGAGAAATTCCGGTAGTGCGAAGCACGTGTGGTGTAGCTCCCCAGTTGGTGGACACCAGACGCCGGAGTAAATTGTTTCTTGCGCTGACTTTCATTTTTGTCTTATGACAGTGTACTTGAAAAGTAAGGGTCCGATCCAAAGTTATCCATAAATATCGTGGGTGAGCGCAATGCTCAATGACGACACCACGCCAAGTGAGGCTGAGAGTCCTCTTAGATTGGTGGTTACGAAGGTGAAAGACACACGACTGGGTCTTTGATGGATTTGGCCTAAGGGAATTTTCGTTGTAGTAGGTGTCGAGTGTTTCTAGGGCTTCTGTTAATCTCTCTTCGGCCTCTTCAAAGCAGTGTGTTTGGGCGGCCAACGCAAGATCGTCCGCATAAAGGAAATGTTGTGTACCTGGGGAATTAGGCTGGTCATTTGTGTAGATGTTAAACAATGCCGGCGCTAGCACGCTTCCTTGTGGAAGACCATTCTTTTGGCATCGCCATCGACTCTTAGTTTGATTGAGATGCACTTGAAAGCGCCTGTTATTTAGTATTTCACTCAGAATACGTACAAACCCTGGGTCAGATCCATGGCTTTCAGAAGGAGTCGTTTTATGTTGACGGTGTCGTAAGCTGCTGAAAGATCTACAAAAACAACACCTGTGACTTTCTTAGACTCAAAACCATCTTCTATAAACTGAGTTAAGTTTAGTGTTTGGCTTGTGCAAGACTTCCCGGGTCTGAAGCCAGCCTGATCACGAATCAGTTCTGGGTCGATAATGGGCATCAAACGGTTCAATAACAACCTCTCAAATAGTTTAAACGTATGGCATAGCAAGGATATGGGCCGGTAGTTCTTAGGGTCTTTGGGGCATTTACCGGGTTTAAGAAGAGCAATCACTTTAGCTCGTCTCCAGAGCTTTGGGATCATCGCATCTTTGAGGCAGGTGTTAAAAAGAGCCAAAAGCCATGATACGGCAACTGGTCCAAGATGTTTTAATTTTTCAACAGTAAGATCATCAAACCCAGCTGCTTTACCGTTTTTCATGGATTTGATTCCCGATGCGATTTCTGCCAAAGTAAAAGGCTTACTGATATGGTTACTATTTGGGTTAGGTTTAGCTATCCCATTAGTTTTGGGAAGGCGATGAGATGGTTGGAGGAGGCTGGCTGAGGCAGGTCGAGGCTGGCTGAGGCTGGCTGTGGCAGGCTGAGGCTGGCTGAGCAGGTCGACGCTGGCTGAGGCTGGCTGAGGCAGGTCGAGGCTGGCTGAGGCTGGTTGAAGCAGGTCGAGGCTGGCTGAGGCAGGTCGAGGCTGGCTGAGGCTGGCCGAGGCAGGTCGAGGCTGGCTGTGGCAGGTCGAGGCTGGCTGAGGCAGGTCGACGCTGGCTGAGGCTGGCTGAGGCAGGTCGAGGCTGGCTGAGGCTGGCTGTGGCAGATCGAGGCTGGCAGAGGCAGGTCGAGGCTGGCTGCGGCTGGCTGAGGCAGGTCGACGCTGGAAGGGAGTCGCTTTGCAGATTCGGGGCGGTGCTGGGGTACTCGTTGTACGCGACGAGCCTGGTCGCGGTTGGCAACACCACGATGGACGCCTTCATGGCGACCATCCTTCACCAGTCCAAGACGCAGCTCACCATCGTAAGGTGAGTTTCAACCGAGCATACGGTATCGTGAATCATATATAATCTACGTTTGTCGTATTAGTGGTGTGTAACTACTTGATAATATATCAAATAGGTACACAATAATTTTGTTGGTTATTGATTGATAAGTAGGTAGATACTTTGACGATCATTTCAGAGAGAACTTTGAAAGTGTACATCGACGCGCGCGCGTTTTGTCGCAGCGCTCCGCCCGTCCGTTCGAGGCGCTGATCTACGAATCCTTCGTGGACTGCCTCGTCCACTACCAGAAAGTCATCGAGTAAGAACCACGCCACGCGCCTGCTTGCTCTGCTTCTGCACTCCCTATCCTAGCTACCTAGTGGGGCACTAGGCTTGCCTTCTGCACCGCAGCTCCTTTATGTACAGTCAGAAGCTATTCCAGAGAACTTTTGCATTCTGCCGGTACTGATGCGGCTGCTTCTTTACTGGCGGCATTAGATCGCCAAGTCACAAGACGTAATTACTAGCTAGATACTAGGTACACTTTATGTCTGCAACTCAGCTCCAAAAACATAACACTACAATACTTATGTTAAAATCCAAAATAAAATACCCAAACACCGTTTGCTATAATTGTAAAACACAATAATAATATTATCTTTTCTCAATCATGCGCGGAAATATTATCATTATCTAGACGAGAGCGAGAGCATCAGTTTAAGCGGCTGTTTGAGCGGCTGCAGTTGGTTAAGCGATCTCTCGTCGTCCCTCGCAGGATCTGCTCGCTGCTAGAGCAGGTGTTTGGCGTGGCGCTGCTGGTGCAGTTCACCGTCAGCGGCTGGATCCTCTGCATGGCCGCCTACAAGATCGTCAGCGTAAGTCTCTTTAACATTCGACATAAAAGCCATGAACTTCCCTCATCATCAAGCCGAACGCTCGGTGTTTTGTTGCAGCTGAACGTGCTGAGCATTGAGTTCGCGTCCACGACGCTCTTCATTATCTGTATCCTCACGGAGCTGCTGCTGTTCTGCTACTACGGAAATGAGGTCACCGTGGAGGTGAGTATCTTGCGAACAGCAAAATGAGTGTGAATGTGACAAGATGAGTGAACTGAGAGATAATAACGCTAACGTAGTGTCCACTGGGGGGGTGGAGGTTGTCGCAGTGAGTGCGGTGCGGTGTGTGTGATGTTGCAGAGCGAGCGAGTGGCGGGCTCACTGTATGCGATGCGCTGGACGTCGCTGGGGCCTCGCTTCCGGCGCGCGTTGCCGGTGGTGATGACGCGGGGTGGAGGGTATCGCGGTGAGTGCGGTGCGGTGTGTGTGATGTTGCAGAGCGAGCGAGTGGCGGGCTCACTGTATGCGATGCGCTGGACGTCGCTGGGGCCTCGCTTCCGGCGCGCGTTGCCGGTGGTGATGACGCGGGGTGGAGGGTATCGCGGTGAGTGCGGTGCGGTGTGTGTGATGTTGCAGAGCGAGCGAGTGGCGGGCTCACTGTATGCGATGCGCTGGACGTCGCTGGGGCCTCGCTTCCGGCGCGCGTTGCTGGTGGTGATGACGCGAGCTCAGCGGCCGCTGCGCCCCGCTGCCGGCCGCGTCATTCCGCTGACGCTTCAGACATACGTCACGGTAACATAACACCACCTTACATTATACACCTACTGCGATTATACCATAGAAAATGTTCTGTTGATGTATGGAAAAGTATCAGAAGATTGATTAAATAGGCACCTGGGTGGATCAACTTTTAAAGCACTCGTATCCCCGTTGTGGAAGTAACAATAAAATCTGTATTTCGTAACTTTATTTTTGTTTTTGAACCTAAGCCGATAAAATTATATTTTATTAGCAAGACAGTTTAATCCTTCTTTTAATTTAAAGCAAAATTCACGTTTTTTTTGTTAACGCAGCGGAACATAATCAATAAAATACATGTACCCAAGCTTATCTGGCGAAACAATGTATTTATTTATTTATTTAAGGTAAACCAGCACATGCAAAAAATAAATGGAAATAAAAGATAATAGAAACAGCAGGCTATAAAAATACATAAAAGCAGATACATAATAAATTAAATAAAAAACTAGTATTAATAATCGTACTTTACAACAAAAAATAATAATGAAAAACAATACATTACTCGGATGCCATGATCTCATCATCCTCGCCGGATGGTTAGAAAAAGTCAGAGCTCAACCGCCGTCTCACGGAGTTAACGCTGGCACAGAAGAGGTCCAGATCTGTTTGCTTAGAGAGTTTATTAAACTGGTCGTCAACTCGCCAAAAAAAGGTATTCTGACGATAATTCGTTCTAACTACTGGCTTACGGATGCTTTCGTTAAATCTGACCCTTTTTCGGGGAACGTTTGAAATTACTCATAAAAAATGTATGAATGCAATGAATATTTATAATTTTTTTTTAATTCAGAATTACTAATTTTAATAAAATAATATTTTATTGACGTTCCTAAACATTTGTCCCAAACATTGCTTAGAAAATCAAGTATACTATTTAAAGTACCAAAAAAATGTTTCTATTAAAAGTTGATATTGGGAAACTAGAAATGATAGCCAAGTCGGGGCGGGTGGGCGACTATCATCTAATATTTCGTTGGTGTGATTCGACACGCTGATCTCACACCACCCTCTCAGCTCTCAACGGGTGCGTGTGGGTATAAAGTATAAACCCACAACAAGCGACAATAATGTCGCTCTACAGAGTTACGGTGGAAATCCCGGTTTGTTTAGTTTATTAGTGTTACGTTTGAATGTTGCCAACGTGGTCTGAAAGTCATTGCAAAATATTTGCGTAGTTTCAAGTTATAAATTATTTCTCCTGAGTCACCGGTAACGCCAGAGATTTTAACATGACAAGTTAGGGATATTATTTAACTATTTGAACTTGTTTGAGAGATCAATATAATTTACTTTGTTTCAGTTCAAGGTACGTAAAATACCGCTTAGTGCAGAAAATAAACATAAACGATACAGAAAAATATTAAAAATAATACAGAAAAGTATGAAGAAACGAAGAAAAAGCACCGAGACCGATATCGTATAGACGAAAAGATTGGTAAAATGTATGTAAATGAATTAGGGGTGATTAATTAATAATTAATTGATTAATAATAAAGAGCATTTAAGTTGAAATTATTGTTCTTTTGATGTATAGATTTTTTCGTTTTATTCACTGAATCGATATCTGTAATTACGTAACGCCAGGGATCGTGTTACGACAAACTCATTAGTTTTTCACAAACAACCTTCATAAATCTAGCTTCGATGTGGTGGCAAGCTATCAAACCTAAAACATAGATAAATAATACAACTGATAAAAACATATTTGCTAAAGCTTTCCTTCATTATTTATTTCTGTTGCAGAATTTTCTCAAAGTGACCTTCTATTTAGTTAATCTTCTGATGTTGTGATACTTTCTTATACATCAAATGGTCCTTCGAGTCGGATATACCAGTGACCTATGAATTATATTACAGTTGTGTATTTGAACAAAAACTATAAAAACATACGAATTTACAATAATAGGAAAAATATAAAAATGACAGACGTATGTATCGGTCGGAGTGATGTTTCCTCGGCTCTCACTCCGGGTCGCTTGGCTCATTTATAATTGTTTATAAATTTGCGGCATATCCGATGCCAAAAACACGGCCGCGTTATTTGTAAGTGTTTCTATCCGTGCTAGATAGAGTAAAACACGTAATGCATCTATTCGCTAAGAGACTGCGCTGGCGCGTGGCGAACCGGAATTAGCTAGCCTCGTAGGTACGTCAATTATAAATTACAACTACTATATAAACAGAATTAAAACAAAAAAAACGAAATGGACAATCGGTAGGTACGTACTTGCATTTTCCGTGAAGACTATTAATTTAGCATCTTACTGGGAACTTCTGTTAAATAAATAAACATTGTTCACTTGAGCCAATCAATGTACATTATGTACTCGCAGGTACCTACAATACAATACAATACAATACAAGGGCAGAGAGATTATCATCGAACGTTATTTGTCAAATATAAACGTAGAGTTGCCTTCACATCGATGTATTCCGACAACAGTGCAGAGTGACGAGTGGCTCCACTGTGCTGTGTTCACATCGATGTATTCCGACAACAGTGCAGAGTGACGAGTGGCTCCACTGTGCTGTGTTCACATCGATGTATTCCGACAACAGTGCAGAGTGACGAGTGGCTCCACTGTGCTGTGTTCACATCGATGTATTCCGACAACAGTGCAGAGTGACGAGTGGCTCCACTGTGCTGTGTTCACATCGATGTATTCCGACAACAGTGCAGAGTGACGAGTGGCTCCACTGTGCTGTGTTCACATCGATGTATTCCGACAACAGTGCAGAGTGACGAGTGGCTCCACTGTGCTGTGTTCACATCGATGTATTCCGACAACAGTGCAGAGTGACGAGTGGCTCCACTGTGCTGTGTTCACATCGATGTATTCCGACAACAGTGCAGAGTGACGAGTGGCTCCACTGTGCTGTGTTCACATCGATGTATTCCGACAACAGTGCAGAGTGACGAGTGGCTCCACTGTGCTGTGTTCACATCGATGTATTCCGACAACAGTGCAGAGTGACGAGTGGCTCCACTGTGCTGTGTTCACATCGATGTATTCCGACAACAGTGCAGAGTGACGAGTGGCTCCACTGTGCTGTGTTCACATCGATGTATTCCGACAACAGTGCAGAGTGACGAGTGGCTCCACTGTGCTGTGTTCACATCGATGTATTCCGACAACAGTGCAGAGTGACGAGTGGCTCCACTGTGCTGTGTTCACATCGATGTATTCCGACAACAGTGCAGAGTGACGAGTAGCTCCACTGTGCTGTGTTCACGTACTCGTACATGGACGACCTCTGTGGCGCAGGGGGCGAAGGCCCGCATGAGACACAGAAGGTTACGTTTTGATACCCGCCGCGGGACAAGTATGATCTGCAAATATTTGTCTCGGGTCTGGGTGTTTTCTATGTATAATTTGTATGTATTTCTAAAGTATATAAGTAGTATATCAGTTATTTAATTCCCATAGTATTTGCTCTGCTTAGTTTGGGGCTTGATAATGCTTTTTTTTATTTATTTGATGCTGTGTCCTACATTAATACCTATGATTACATATTTTACCAGTTAAAAACCTATGGATTTACATATAATCTTTATTTTATTTTGTCTAATAAATACATTTTAACTTAAGTTTGACATGGCACGAGTAAAATAGATTGATACAGTAAGCTACACAAACTGGTAACACTTTACCCTTTCTGGAATATAAAAAATGTATTATTTACTCAGAGGTACCTATAGGTATTTTGTTTATTTTTCTGAGGCAAAAATGTAGCATGTGACTAAATACCTTACACAACCGATAATTAAAAAATATTTTTAATTACTATTCAACTCAAATAAGTTGGATAGTCATTTTAAGTCTAGCCAACGCCATAAAATGATAAGTTATTTTCAAGTTTTTAAATTTCAGAGGGGTATCCTGTTGAAGACGCTTTCCATACCTACCTGTGATAGGTAGGTAGGTATCTACTAATGCAGTTTTTTACTTTCAGATTCTCAAGTCCTCCTACAGTTTCTATGCAGTGCTTCGACAAACCAAATGAAAGAAGAGGTATCTAGGTACATACACTAACTAGTGGGTACCTATCTACGGTGGATGTAGCGCTTCGGTTACTCAGCGACCAGCGCGCTTACCATTAACACCCAAGACAAAGTTTTGTCTACGTAAAAGAAGACAAAAACAACTTCTGTCGCCTATTCTGTCGATCAAAAGAGAAGACAAAATATGTTTTGTCTTCTCGGCGACAGACAAAACCGTTGTCTTGGGTTTTTATGCTAAGCGGGGCAGCTCTTAAATTTGACCTATCTTAGTATCTACCTTCTCAAATCAGTTGTTCATAAATTAAATAAATAAATGTAATGTGAATCGATCCTGTCTGTACTCTACCTCGCAAAGTATAAGTAGGTAGGTAGATAGGTATGTCATGACCAACTTTATAGTAAACAATGGTCGGTAAAGTTTATTGACTAAACAAACTAAAACGAAACAACAAACATCCTGCTGATTAGTTAGAGCCGTAGCTGCTCCCACACTGCACATATTTTTTTTAAAGAATACGTTATGCATTATTATTATTATAAAGCGTATCGTGTGTTGCTTTATGACCTTGGGTTGATACTTTTAGACTTGATTTTATTCTTTGATTAGTACTTTTTTCTATAAACGAGTTCACCTTGTTCGATTTGCACCACACTAAAGCTGAATGAAGAATCATGAAAAAAATAAGCAAGCAGAGTTTGTTGCCTGATGCTTCTAGGCTTGGTCGCGCGCGAGGAGTCGGCGTAAATTCACTTTAAAATTTTAAATTCACCTAATTTTAAAGTTGACGTTTCTTTAAGATCCTTGTGATTTCAATGAATAAAATCCTATTGACTTTGACTTTGACTTTGACTTTGACTTTGACTTTGACTTTGACTTTGACTTTGACTTTGACTTTGACTTTGACTTTGACTTTGACTTTGACTTTGACGCCTGCAATCTGTGCATTGCAGACTCGTACACACGCTCATGATGCCTTCACACTGCGAGTAGTCGCCGGTACCTACTAACTAACATATCAATTCAGCTGAGTGAAAAAAGTGAACTTTTTCGTTCAAATGAATGGAGTTTTTGAATATTCGAAAGAAAAGTTCCACTATTTACTGAATTGGGTGTATTGTAATGTACCTGGCCTCGCCTCGCTGTGCTAGCGGCTAGCGGCTAGCGGCTAGCGGCTAGCTGCTAGCAGCGTAGGTACGTAGGTACGCTCACTCGCCCCTCAAAGCCCGCATCCTAACTACTACTTAATATATGAATAAAGTATGTAATTATTCTGTCGCATTTTATAATGATGTCTTTCGGCTGTCAGATATAATGGTGACGTAGCGGTCCGCCCTACAATTAATCTTTTAACCGTTTCACCTACTGTATACCTACTTGGTACAGTAACCGTGTAATTATCGCGATAAAACATTATTATTTAATGAGTCGGTTCTGAATGCGGAGGAGCTCTGATTGAGTTCAGTGAAGCGACCCGCTCTCTACAAAATGTGAGTTTGAACATCATTCTTATAATATATTAGCTAAGTTAAATTCATTTATTTATTTTACTTTAAGTACAACCAGTTATAATTAAAGTATAATTAAAGCACAGATATTGTAATACCTACTATAGAGTAAGGTAATTAAAGTATTATGTTTGTGCAACATTATTCACACGGTTTTGTCAATGTAAATTGTTTATTAATTTCGTAGGCTATTTGTTTATAGACAGAATACTATCTTACCTACGTAAATATCTGTTAAAATGAATGTAACTTCTTACCAATAAGCAGTTAATATAAGAGTAATGATCTGAGCGGTGACGACGAGTCGGCAGGTCGGAGGAGACGTCACCGGCGGGGCTCTGCTTGCGGGTTCACCTGCGCTACCTGCGCCGGTGCGGGTACTGCCGCCTCGCGCCTCTCCCCGCGCCCCTCCCCGCGCCCCTCCCTGCAACCTCCCCCGCCCCCGCGCGACGCCTTCACGACGTGTACCGCGGCGCCGTGCTGACGGTGACGGCGACCTACCTCGTGCAGGAGTGCGTGTACGCATACCAGGTGAGGGACCACCCTGCGTCTCCCGCCTCCTATGCACCCAACCAGGTGAGGGACCACCCTGCGTCTCCCGCCTCCTATGCACCCAACCAGGTGAGGGACCACCCTGCGTCTCCCGCCTCCTATGCACCCAACCAGGTGAGGGACCACCCTGCGTCTCCCGCCTCCTATGCACCCAACCAGGTGAGGGACCACCCTGCGTCTCCCGCCTCCTATGCACCCAACCAGGTGAGGGACCACCCTGCGTCTCCCGCCCTCTATGCACCCAACTAGGTGAGGGACCTCCCAGCGCCCCCTGCCTCACATTCAACACCTCACACCTCTTTAAGTGGTTTCCCGTCCGCAGGAGCGCGGCGACATGGACAAGCTAGCGGGCGTCATGTTCTTGCTGCTGTGCCACATCACCTCCATCGCGAAGCAGCTCGTCTTCTACCTGGACGCCGCCCGCATCCATTCTCTGGTCGCCGGACTTGACGGTGAGAGAGCTCGCCCTGCGCCACCCCTAGCGCCCAAGATATTGGGAATCTCTAGTAAACTGTCTCTTTCATTGTAAGCGAGGACTTTTTCCAGCAAATGTATACCTCAGTACACATAATATAGGAATTTTATTAAAAAAAATGTTTTGATAACTAAGAATGATAGGATGTACATAATTATGTCATAAAAACTTAATCGGTAATAAATCGAAGAGTGCTTCATAAACTGAAGTTTTGTAGTTTTGTAGTTTTGTAGGGAAAGTAGAATAGAAAATACTTTTGGTGTGCAACCAAAAAACACATCAGCTTTGATAATGTACAATGGGCGGTCTTATCGCTAAATAGCGATCTCTACCAGACAACCTTCGGATGGAACGGACTGTAATAAAGTTAACAAGGGGTTTAATTGGTGTACTTACATACTATGAATATACTATAATATATGCAATATACAATATAATGCACAATATACCTACATAGCTACAACAACTATTGTATGATCTAAAACATAGATACATACTAGAAACAGGCAACAGTTAATGACTCGAGGACAAGTAGTGTTCCTTGACCAAAGATTTAAAAATAGGTAGTGATTTAGCACGTCTGATGGTAACAGGTAGTTCATTCCATAAACGGACAGCCTGCACTGTAAAAGAGTTATCATAGTAGGAAGAGGTGTGTATTCCGAAGTTTTGCAGTCGGTCAAGTTTATCCAGCTGCTGTTCTGTGAGGTCTAAGTAGGAAACATCAGCATAGTCTAGTATTGGAAGTAGGAGAGACTGTGCAAGCGAAATTTTAGTGGCAGTCGGAAGGAAGTTTCGAAGTTTCTAAGGGAACCTGCGGAAGCGAAAATTCTACGGCTGACTTCAATTAACTGAGGTTCCCAGGACATCTGTCTGTCGAGGAGAACACTTAGATTTTTCACCGTCTCACTCTGCTCAATGTGAACGCCTTCAAAAAGCACCTGTGGGAGGCCGGACCAATCTATCTTGGATAACATTCGCGAGTCCCCAATCACGATGACTTGGGTTTTGAGCGGATTGATCCGAAGTCCAAAAGCTTTGCTCCAGTCCAAAATTCGACTGTGATCTCGATTTATGGCGTTGATAGCTTCAGGCAGGTCCTCTACTCTGGCTTGTTCATAAATTTGAAGATCGTCTGCATAGAGGTGGTAGGATGAAGTTAAATTTTGGGAAACAGAATTAATGAAAATTGCGAAAAGAAGAGGTGATAGAACGCCGCCCTGAGGTACGCCAGCAGAAATATTGCACCATGATGAGTAAGTATCATCAATGCGTATTCACTGCCGACGCCCATGCAGATAACTAGAAAACCAGTTGGAGATATGTTAAGTGAGCGTAAGACAATAGTAAGATATCAAAATCAACGTTGTTAAAAGCATTGCTGAAGTCCAAAAGCAAGAGCACAGTAACTCGACCGTTGTTCATGCCGCCACGAATGTCATCAGTAATCTTGACAACGCTGACACAGTACTGTGGCCAGGACGGAAACTGGACTGGAAAGGATTCAGGAGATTATTTCTGGAAAGGAAGATGCTGAGTTGCTGGTGGACAAGGCGTTCAATGACTTTAGATAGGAATGGGAGAATGGATATTGGACGGAATTCAGAGAGATAAGCTGGATTGGACTTTTTAGGTAGAGGAGTTATCTGTGCTTCTTTCCAGAAAGTAGGGAATACTCCAATGGAGATAGAGGAATTAAGGACATGGCAAATAATTGAGATTACTGGTCCAGGATAGGTACTATCATATTTCGATTTATACAATCACTACCGATATCATTAGACGAAATAGATGCTTAACATCTTAACTTCACTGCTGCACATGGGTATCTCCCATCTCTTCTTAACATCACAATCAGTGAATTGAGTAAAATTGAAGGACGA
Organism: Perizoma affinitatum; assembly: GCA_961405105.1. Classification (NCBI taxonomy): domain Eukaryota; kingdom Metazoa; phylum Arthropoda; class Insecta; order Lepidoptera; family Geometridae; genus Perizoma; species Perizoma affinitatum. The sequence continues at coordinate 135,066 of OY560189.1, forward strand.
ATAGTCAGGATTTGGAGTAGAAGAGAGATTTTGCAAGGTTTGAGATTTCGTGTTTCCATCAATATTGGTAGAAGAGGTAAAATGCTGATTTAAAGAATTAAGATCAATGTTTTGAGGAATGTTATCTTGCGAACGTGATTTTCCAATTCCTAGTGACCAAAGAAATTTCCAAACCTTAGCAGGGTCGGAATCTTGAACAGAGTTATGGATGTAACGGCGTTGTGGGTCCCGACACGCTTTATTGCATCGATATCTACGATCAATGCTTAAGCTTCGCCTTTGCTACAACTTTCTTATACATGGCGGCTCTTAGTTCGGGTGTTATCCAAGGAGCTGGTAGATGTTTCGGCTTAATCTCCCTTAGAGGTGCATGCTTGTCGTACAATTTTGTTACAAGGGTGATGAAAATTTCTACTTTGCCATAAAGTAATAAGTAAGGTACCGAATGGTATGTGTCAGAGCCGCTGTACCAGCGCGGCGGCGCGGCGGGGGCGGCGATGCGGGCGCGGGGCGCGCGGGGGGCGGCGCGGTTCGTGCGGCTCTACGCGGGCGTGGCCGTGCTCACGTGCTCGCTGTGGATCACCTTCCCCGTGCTGGCGCGGCTGCGGAGCCGCCCTATCGAGTTCCCCTTCTACGTGCCCTTCGACTGCGAGCACAGCGCGAGGTCAGTCCCGCCTACCCCCGGGGCTCCGGCACCGGCAGCACTGACAGAACTGACAGTCGCGCCGAATTACAGGTTCTCGCTGGTGTTGCTGTACTCGTACTACGTGACCACGCTGGTGGGCATCGCCAACACCACGATGGACGCCTTCGTCGCCACCATCCTTGAGCAGTGCAAGACGCAGCTCACTATTTTACGGTAAGCATCTTATCTTTTGAAGATTCTTGAGTGAGAGTGCACATAGTCTGACGTAGGTTCGGATGGTATTCGGCTAGATGGAGCGACGTATTTCGCAGGGTGACTGCCTGCAAGTGGACGGGGTAGACTGCCATGCGTCACATGGGAGATACCCATGTGCAGCAGTGAACTGCGTTAGGTTCTTGAAGACTTTATCGTAGCAGAGGCGGAGAGCGGAGCTCTGTGAGTTAAAGAAGGGACGCATCTCGTGTATCGAATCACGCAACCGTCATAAGTATATCTGTTTCAGTGCGAATTTCGAGCGGCTCCCGGAGCGAGCTCGCGCGCTACCGGGCCCCTTCGAGCCGGCTCTCAGCGCGCTGTTCCGCGAGGGACTCGCGCACTACCACAAGATCACTGAGTACGAGCTGTCTGTCAGTCTGTCTGTCTGTCGCCTGTCTGTCTGTTTAGCACTGCCGATGCCGCGCTTATGTCCTGATAATGCAGTGTCCCGCATGAACACGCTCACGAATATTTCAATCATGCTAATAGTGTTTAATAGTATTAATTGTACTTGAAGGCAGCAAAATTAGTAGAATTGTGTCACAAAGGACCAAAATAATGTATTGAGGGAGAGAGCGATTGTTTGATTTCTAAGCGTAACGAGGGATTCTAGAGTGGAAGCCTAAGCGTAGCGAGGGATTCCACACGATGATGGCAGGTAGATGGCACACTGCTTTTCATCCCCCTAGTTGAAAGAATTAAATTACAGCCTTCCTCAGTTGATCCACCGATTCAACCTTTGTCGCCCATCCACTTCAAAACAGCGTGAAATGACACCATCGACTCAACATGATCGTCAACAGAGTCTGAAGTTATTACGAATATCCAAGTGATAAATAAGTCAACGAGATTTTCTGATCCCAACAAAACAGTTACAATAAACTTCCGAAAAAGTATCCAATATTAATGTAAGGTGAAGTCCTTACACTTCGATGATATTGATAAATGATAAGTAAGGATGGGGTTTTGAACGTAGTTGAACGTGAACTGATTTATTGAAACTAATTAAATTATAGTACAAACACATACACGTTGCAAGCGCTGTGAGAAGCGTCAATGTATAAAATGTACATTGACTGTACATCCTGGCGACTCGGACAAGATGCCTAAAAATAATATATTTGTGTTAAACTAAACAATAAGAAAAATGATAAAAAAATTTAATTACTAACAATGATACCTAAACTAAATCTACACTGCTACGTTGATAGAGTTTTGATTTGAATAGTACAAGTGATGTGCCCGTGCCCACCCCTTTAACCGCAGTATACTGTGGCTCGCTCGCCCCTAACACTTGGTCACTGTTAGCACTACGCACTGCACTTGCACTGTTGGCGCGGCTGCGGAGCCTCCCGCGCCACACCCGCCCTACACTCGTACGACACCGCGGGCTCCGGCCGCGCCACGGCGAGGCTGCGATTCCTTCGCAACCACCAACCGATGGCGATGATAACTCCGACAATGATGATACTGATGATGATATACATCACGACGTAATGATGAACGTCATGAACGCTAAGTTGATAGGAGGACTGTTTTTTTCAAGTTTAATCTGACTAATAAGCTCATCCCAATCCATAATATGTGGTTGGGTCAAATTTTTCATCCGCTGATAAGGCTGCAGTATTAATTTTTTTTTTTTTAAGAGAGACACCTCTGGGGCTTCAAACTTTGATTCTATGTTGACTTTGCTGAAAAAGTTGTTGTGCGTATAAATAGTATATCCGGAACCTCTGTGTTAGCATTCGTCGCCCAGTGTTATCATTCCGGTACCACTTAATTGCTTGATAGTGAGCCCAGCCGGGCACTGAATGCGAACGTGGCATTCCGAACGGCACGTGTACAGCCAGTCATTAGTTCGGTGTAACTTAATCCACTGATCTCGACAGGTGGTTAAGTATGTTTTGCATGTTGATCGCTGTTAGTTGATAGTAATTTGATACTGCATAGTGATTGTTTGAGTTAGAGGTCATAAATGGGCAATTGTAACGTACATATTATCTTTTCATATGGGACTCCCCATACATAGTTGTAGATCTATTTCAGATAAGGGGGTGGCGCTGTCCTTTTTTAAATTGTAGCCTATGTACGGCTTGATTGATGATTAAAACTTGTACATTTCCTTGATGTTATGTCGATCTACAGGCAACATGAGGTCTCATTTAAGCTGTCCTGATATTATATTCATTTGATTTTCCATTTCCTCGGGCAACAATAAGTGGGGATCGATGCGACCGTGACTTATATCTGTTATTGGTTTGTTGCATTCTACGAAGGTTTGATAAAATGATACTTGCTGTCAATGCTGACGATGTGATATAGAGGCCAGTTTCACTGTCGTACTGTACACGATTTTCAGCCAATGATATGTTACGAATTTGCTCTTTGATAAATTCGAACTGTCGTGTCATTGCTTTTTCATTCCGTTTCAAGATGTTGTATTCAGATTCCAAATCCGATGTTTGATTTTTCATCAGATCCTGAAGGTGATTTTCGTTGATAACAATCTTTTCAACGTCTTTTTTATACCGTTCCGCGAACCTGTCGTCTAACAAACCGAATAGAAAGTTAGCGATATCTCCTTTAATTTGTTCTCTTTTTTGTCTCTTCACATTCTGAACCAACAATAACTTGTTATAATGTTCAACTTCTTCCATTTCGTTCTCCAGCTGTGTAATTATATTTTGATATTGCGTTCTTTCTCCTTTTGATAATGCCTTGATATGATTGATATATTTTGATATATTTGATACTCCATGCCAATAAGTCCTCATATTATAGTAGACCACCAGCTTCCATTCGTCCTTGATAAATTGCAAGTCTGTTATTTTGTCAAAAAATAAGTTTTGACTGTCATTCAATTCTGATACGTTAAAAGTGGCTTGATCTTGTGTGTGCTGAACGCTCGGTGACAACATCACTATCATGGTGATAAAAAAGTTTTTATAATTTATATTTGTAGATCGGGGAGATGGGCCTCGTCAGCATTGGGCTGCAGCCCTTCTAGAAGAAGGTCAACTCCAAAATCAAATCCGGGTAGATGGGCCCAATGCTAACGGCATTGGGCTGCAACTCTTCTAGGAGAAGGAAACTCCGAAATCAAGCCAACATTCAGGGAGCACACCCTGAAAAAAACCCTAATCCAAGGTGTCAGCCGAACCGTGCCGAGGGATTCGTAGCCAGAGGGAGGTCTGGTTGTTAACGGAGGGTGTCTGTGTTGGCGGTCACAGGACACAGCATTACCCCCGTAAAGGGCTCTGCTGGGGTGGACCTTTGTATCCCTTTTACTCGTGGGAACGCAATGAAGATTTTTTTTGGAAACGTAAATCATCTGCATGGCGGCGACACGGTCCGCCACCCGTCACGTCTCGTTTCTCGCGAGGGCGAAAAGCGGCCCATGGAGAGTCGTTTTGCTACGTTGAATGTTGGAGGAGGCATGGAAGAAAAATTTAATGAGGTGATGATGGGTGAAAGACGAATTGATGTTCTTTGTGTGAATGAGACGAAGCGGAAAGGGTGTGACACCACCAAGCATGGACCCTACACAGCGTACTGGTCGGGGGTACCTAATACTGACAGAGCTTGCCAGGGTGTGGGTGTTATACTTTCCGCGCGAATGGCTGAATGTGTGAATGAGTTTGAATGTGTGAGTGCCAGATTATTATGGATCACAATGAAAGTAGGCTTGACCCGTATCTTTGTCGTAGGGGTATATGCACCTGTGGACATAGGTACTGGGGCGTCTAAACGAGCAAGAACGTTCTTGACACTGGGGTGTATCGCGGTGTCGGCATTCATACTGATAATTTCATTGTAATGAGCCGATTAAGGGGTCTTTTCAAGGGATGGCGACATCGGGCAAAATAACCCAAAAGTGTACTCGAATGAATAAAAGTAGAATAAAAGTATAAAAGTAGTATAAAAGTAAATTGAGTGAAAGGTTTGTTAGGTTTGATGATATTTGTGAGAGTGAAGAACTGTTGCAATCTTTTAAAGAAGAGGTAGTGAGTGTGGCTTCTGAAGTATGTGGTGTAAGTAAAAGGAGCAAAAGGATTAAGAAGCAGAATGATTGGTGAAACAAAGAATGTTTGGTTTGGAAAGAACAGAAAGATGAGCTTGACAGAAGATTTTCTCAGGATTTCCGGACGAACATTAAGTTTTTCTGGAAGTCAGTACGCTCGGCTAGAGGGATAAAACAAACCTCAGAGCTGAACTCGATCAGAGATCAGAATGGAAGTATAGTGAATGAAGAAGAAAGTATATTAAGGAGATGGAAAGAGTATTTTGAAAGTTTGTTTGAAAGAAAAGAGACTCAAGCGTCTTCTACAGTTATGAATGAAATTGAAGATGAAAGTAGTATTAGTATGGATGAAATTGTGAAAGCTTTGAGAAGTATGAAATCAGGGAAGGCTGCTGGATATGACAGGATAACGGTCGAGATGCTGAAGGCCGGACATGGCTTAGTAGCAAGTCAGCTATATCGCCTTTTCAATATGTGCTGGAACACCGGCCAAGCACCAAGTGACTGGTGCAAAGCTGTCATCGTACCGCTTTACAAAGGAAAAGGTTCAAAGCAAGACTGTAAAAACTACAGAGGCATTAGCCTACTCAGCATCGTCGGCAAATTATATGCGAAAGTGTTGATTGAAACAGTTATGAAAGAAACCGATGAGAAAATATGGGACGCACAAGCAGGATTTCGGAAAGGTATGGGATGTACAGATCAGGTCTTTTCCTTGCGATGCATAGCCGAAAAGTTTTTGGCCAAGGGTCAAAAGATCTATTGCGCTTTCGTGGATTTGGAAAAGGCCTATGACAAAGTGATGAGGAATGAACTATAGTCGGTGCTGTCAGTGTGTGGAGTAGACAGCAAACTAATTCGAGCTCTGAAATCTATCTATGAGGATTCCAGTGCTTGCGTAAGGATAAACGGGTCATACACTGAATGGTTTAGCATCCAAAAGGGTGTTAAACAGGGATTTTGAAAGATAGTGAATGTGGATTAAGAATGAATGAGTTACTCGTCAAATGTTTTCTCTACGCCGATGATCAAGTTATACTTGCATCATCGGTAGATGAGTTACAAGAGATGGTAACAATTATGCTTGCTGCGTTTGAAAGAAAAGGGATGACAGTTAATGTAAGTAAGACGAAAGTAATGGTTTTTGATAAAGAGGAATGCATGAATGCATGTGATATTCTGATCGGCGGAGAGAGAGTGGAACAAGTGAGAGAGTTTGTATATCTGGGTACTTTGTTAACTAGGGATGGGAAGCATGAGGAAGATATTGAAAGGAGAGTAAATGCTGGAAATCGAGTGAATGGGGCACTTCACTCCTTCATGAGCAGTCGGAATTTATCTAAAACTGCAGGACTAGCCGTGCATAAAGGAGTGTTAGTGCCGACACTAATGTATTGAAGTGAAATTTGGGTATGGCAAAAGAAACATCAAAGTCGAGTAAATGCAGTGGAGATGAGAGCTTTGAGAAGTATGTGTGGTGTAAATTTGAGCGATAGAGTGAGAAACAGTGTGTTAAGAGAGCAGTGTGGTGTGAATGAAGATTTAGTAACGAGAGTTAATGTTAGGAGAAAGGTATGTTGAGATGGTTTGGGCATATAGAAAGGATGGATGGAACAAATATAAAAGGCGAGCGTGAATGGGAAGGTTGGAAGAGGAAGGCCTCGGCGAACGTACTCTGACCAAATTGAAGACATTCTAGAGAATGGCCAGGTCAGAAGTACACTTAATCGCCGAGCTTGTATGAAGAATTTGATGAGGATGAACGAAGCGAAAGAAGTATGACAGGATCGTAGCAAGTGAAAATCCTTGGTCTCTGCCTACCCCTCCGGGAAACAGGCGTGACTATATGTATGTATGTATTTGTAGGTCGAGGCCGCAACTGCATTCTGCTTGGTTGGCCTTGACCTTGATCCGGAGGTTGTCGTGATGCTTGCTGATCGTTTTTGTGATCGTCTTCTCTGATAGGTAGGACAATTAATTTAATTACAGGGCGTTTAATGTTGTTACTACTTGTTTTTAGCGTTACTACGCGGACGTATCCATCTTGACCTTCATGTAGGTTTTGGACGCGGCCAAGAGCAAACTTGCCCGGAGGTAAATTGCCCTCTTTGATAAGAACGACGTCATCAATTTTGAGGTTGTTATTACAACTTCTCAACTTTTTCCTGGTCTGCAGTTGTTGGAGGTAAATCTGAATTGATGTTTTGCATGATTTCTTAGTACTCTTGCTTCAAGAGACGATCTGCTCCAATAAAATTGGTGCCGTTGTCGCTGTACATGTGACCAGGTACCCCGCGCCGTGCACAGAATCGTCGAAAAGCTGCCAAAAATGTCGGTGTACTTAGGTCTGATACCAATTCTAGGTGTATGGCCTTTGTAGACCATACACCTAGAATTGTAGACAGGCATACAAATACTGAAATGTACCCTTTGCACGTTTTTATTCCACGACCTTTGTTTACCTTTAGTTCCACGAACCCAGTGAAATCGACCCCAGTATGTGTGAAGGGTCGCGATGGAGTAACCCTGGGTTGTGGTAGGTCTGCCATGATATGTTGATTATTTTCGCTGCAAAATCTTCGACAGCGTACACATTGCCTCAACTGACGTTTTACTGTGCGTATTCCGCTGATAATCCAAAATTGATCTCTGATAAATGATAGAGTCAGTCTAGGCCCGCCGTGAAGAGTAGTCATGTGTGCTTGATAAATGACGAGATCTGTAAATCGACCGTGACTTGATAAAATGATAGGATGTTTTGCTGAATTGCTGATATTTGCATTATTCAGTCTTCCACCATTCACTCACTCATTTCATTCACTCTTAACAAACCTTGCTCGTCAATAAAGGGATTCAATGATAAGATTTTGCTTTTCATACCCACGTGTCCATGCTCCTTGATATGATCCAAATCTTCCGTAAAGTCCTGCCCTTGAACTTCTTTGATAATGATGGTCCGTGCCTTCTGCATTTCACACGAAGTCAGCACCTTTCCGTGCAAGCGCGAGGCATGATTTTTGTCTCGCACACAATTAATGAAACGTAACACCCAACCGAGTACCTTAGTAACTCGTGTCAGTGAATTATGTTATGATAGTCATTTATTTATGAGTGTTGAGTTATCACGCTGTAAAGTGGCGTATACACTTGCTTTTTTTGTTTCAATGTTAGGACTTTGATAAGTGATGATGTTCGATTCATCTACCTTGTAAGTTGGCATCCATTCGGGTCCTCCCCACATCAGTTTATGATCTGATAATTGATTTGTTGTTAATCCACGCGTGGCACAATCAGCTGGGTTATCCTCTGACTTAACGTGCCGCCAACATGAGGTGGGAATCACTTCTGATATTTGCTTTACTCGGTTTGCCACAAATTGTTTCCAACGTTCGTTGTCTCCATGTAGCCATCCCAAAACAATCATTGAGTCAGTCCAGGCATGAAGTTTGATATTAATACCAGAGAAGGATTGTAAAACCTTCTTGGTAAGTTCTGATAGAAGAAGTGCCCCTAGTAGCTCCAATCGCGGCAGTGATACTTTTTTGCAAATGGGGCCAATTTTGTTTTTGCTGCTATCAATTTCGATGTGCAGCCGCCTTTATCGTTTGGTATGACTAAATATAGTACAGCAGCGTATGCATTTATTGAGGCGTCACAGAATGCATGTATGTAGCAGGTCTTTTGCGTGTCACCCAAATGACGTGATATTTTGAATATTTCTATGTTCATGAGATCACTGCGTAGCTGAATCCATTGATCTTGAATAACTGATGATACATTGTTGTCCCATGCCATGTCCTTACTCCATGTACCTTGGAATAAAAGCTTAGCGCGAATTGATACCGGTGGTAGCCAGCCTAATGGGTCGAACATCTTTGATATTTCTGATAACAGCTCCCTTTTTGTGAGATGCTTATCAGTGCTTTCTGTGATTTGATTTTGATATGTGAAGCTGTCTGTGGAAGGGTTCCATTTAAGACCTAGTGTTTTTCTTGACTCTGTTGATTTAAATTCCAACCCGTTGTTATGTGGGTTAGAATCTAGGTTCTCTAACAGCTCTGTTTTGTTACTGCTCCACTTTCGTAAGTTCATTTTTGCCGATCGGAATATTTTGATTAGTTCTTGTTGTAACTTTTTGGCTTGTTCCATTGAGTTACTGCCAGTCAAAATGTCATCTGTGTAGCATGAGGTCTCAATTACTTTTGCGGCCAGGGGGTAGTTTTTGGCTTCATCTTTAGCTAATTGTCAACCATGGGGCCGCCTTTGTTCCGTATGAAACCGTACATAATTGATATTCTTGAAGAAGATCTTGCGATGATTATCTCCATATGATGCATTGTAGATGCTGATCGCAATCTCTGATTACAAATTGCCGAAAAATTTTTTCGATGTCTGCCGTAATGACGTACTTGTGGGTTCTCCAGCTGAGAATGATAGCCTGCAGATCTTGTTGAAGATTCGGACCTCCATACATTACGTCGTTGAGGCTGTTACCGCTTGATGTCTTGGATGATGCGTTGAAAACGACGCGAAGTTTAGTGGTATCAGAGTCCAATCTTAATACACCATGATGAGGTATAAAATGTACTCTTTCATCGGGCACGGTGACCTTTCGCATGTGACCTAATACGAAATGCTCTCGCATGAATTGCTTTTAGCTCTCTGAAAATGTAGAGTTTTTGGCCAGACGCTTTTCCATTTTTCTTAAACTGAGCGTTTGCTTTATTTTTTGATGATCCCAATTGCTTTTAGTAATCTGGTTTCATTGGTATCACCAAAATATATCTTCCGTCTTTTGAACGTTGAGTTGTTTTTTGATAAAAATCCTCACAATACTTTACCGACTCCGTCAAAGTCGGCTAGGAATTGTTGATATCTTCGATTTCCCAGTATTTGGATAAATCGATCGTGTTTGATTATGATACTGATTCTTCCTTGATATTGATATTTCGCGCTACTGTGTAGCATGACAGTGGGGTAACGCTGCCTGATATGATCCACCATAATTTAGTTTCTTGCGCAATAGGTGTCCCTGATGGTCCTTTGTAACGTTACAAATTCCTGGGAGGAGGAATTTGTAAGGTCACACTTCCTACCTATCCTCAGATCTGGAGGAGAGTACGGTTCAAGAGAAAAAAAGAGAACGGTATCACCATATATATTTAACAAACACTAGGAAAGGCCAGGGGAACCGGGGCACGAAATGTTAGCGTGTTCACGGGCTTGTAGAGGCCTCTTGAATCAGGTTTCTCTCTCCTTTTAGTGGAGGGCTAAGCGTCCCTGGAGTGTCCAGGACTAGGTAGAGCCGGCTTGGCGATCTCCAGAAGGCGTCAAAAGAGAAGGAAAAGGCGTCAAAATAGGATGACGCGTCGTTTCACTTTTTACTCCGACATCACTTTTATACGCGTAGGTAGTAGGAGGATCGGACTCTCTGTTCTCAGCTAGGAGGAAACTGCCCTTCCATCCACTCCTTTCTATTTCACGTCTTGCCGGCTTCAATTCCAAAAGTAGACTGACCGTGCTCCCCCGTTCCCTGTCATCGTTTTTTCTGATGAAGGGCCTGTTATTTATTTGAACCAAGGTTCTAGAACATAAAAATAAAGTGTTTTATATGCAGGTCTAATATCAATTACATAGAACCTTAAATTCCTAGCTCCAGCGGTGAATTAAAAATAAAATCTAGGCTTGTCATTAACTGACATTACAGAAAGTAAACAAACATGTCTAAAATCCACAGAAAAACCTTAATAATACAAATTATAGAGCCCTAGGAATGCTTAACCTCCAGATAATGCACATGCAGTTATCTGGAGAGAACTTATGTTTCAATTTCAGGTTATAAAAGACAAAAACGTAAGTATAAAAAGACGAACATTACACCTTTTACAAGTCCATTCATGATAATATCGCAGTATACGTCGCCACCAAGTAGTTTGTCCACTCGTTGAGAGACGTTGAAACTTGGATCTGCCAATGATAAATCTTGAAGATGTGACATAGTTTCATGATCGAATGAGACGTTTGGTAAGTCATACGCAACCTTTGATACTATAAGCGCCTCTGTTTGATATTGATAATCTTGATATAATGATTTAATAGCTACAGATACTACTCCATTGCATTTTTTCTGGCATAGATCGATAGCCACTGGTATCGGCAATGATAATTTTGAGTTGTAGCGCTTGAGCCCTAGTACTTGCACAAGGTTCTCGGAAATTATAGAAACTTGTGTCGCTTGATTAAAAAGTGCACGGGCTTTTATTAGTGTTCCGTTTGCTGCTCTCAAGTTTACCAATACTGTTGGTAAAATAGTTTCTTGGGCCTCCAATCCAGCGTGATAAACATTCCTTTGATTCGCTTTTGCCGTGGGACTGGGAACCGATGAGCTTACACGTGCGGTATCATGTAGCATGCTATTATGCTCTCCCTGGCACTCTTTGCAACGCTTAGTAGAAGTACACGGCTTGCCATGATGCTTGTACAAGCAGTTTTTACAAACCTGTAGAGTGAGAACGGTTTGCGACCGTTCTTCAGATGTCATGTTATGAAATTGTTTGCATGCAAATAATTCATGGTTTACTTTGCATAATGAACACCGCGTGATATTTGTAGACATGACTTGATAGTTTTTATCTGTTTGATAATAAGGTTGATTGTTGTAGAATGCTCTTAATTGATATAGATTTGCTCGTTGTTTGATTTGATTGTTTGATGAAGAAGTAGATGGTAACTCTTTTTCTTTTTTATAGACAGGTTCGATAGCCATGAACTTGTTTTCTAAATCTATGCCCTTGTTCTGACGTTCAAATGCTCTGAATTGAGCACGCTGAAGAGATAAGAGCTCTTCCACTTTTCCGTCAGGTATTGTTGCCTTTTCGGAGATTTTTCCATATGAAGAAATAGCTTTAAATAGCTCCTCATATAAATCTCTTCCTGTCTCGTAAGTTTCTGCTATGATATATTCTTTCGCAGACGCACTCTTATCTGTAGAAATATCTTCGTGATTTTCCACGAACTCTTCCCAGTTGTCTAACGCATCTAGCTTTTTTTTTTAAATATATTCCGCGGTTTTTCTGAACGCGGAATCCTTGTCAAAATTTATTTTGATAATATGTAATTGTGTGATAATTATTGATTGGCGAGCTATTAGTTCATCCATGATTAAATAAAAAGCACAGTCTTACTTGAAAATGCTGCACGATGAACTCGTCGATACTCGATGATAGGGAAGTGGTTGTTACCACGTTCAAATGATGATCCGATGCAGCCGGACCAGTTGATAGATGGACCCAGCTTTGCCTAGCCAAGGTCGAACGCAGGCGGCTCAGGAACGTGAGTCGCGTTGATGATGATAATCAGAGCAAGGCACACTGCCCAGGTCTTTTATGATGATGATGATGATATCGTAAGCTCTGTATGAGCCAACGATGATGATACTACAATATTTCAATATTTGGCGATCGATATCATGTTTCAAATTCAAGCTCATTGCTGCCCGGTATAAAAGTGTAAATATCTATTTTGCACACACTTATTGAGGAACAAAACGTAGCGTTTCGTATAGATGGGATGAAAAAGCTTACTTGGTTGCAGGGACGTGGTGCTGCTGCAGGATATATTCGGCACCGCGATACTGATCCAGTTCGGTGTCGGGGGTTTCATTCTGTGCATGGCGGCTTACCAAATAGTCAGCGTGAGTATCTAACTATCCTATATTATATATATATTTATAATACAGCACGAGCATCTCTTATACTTAGGGGACTTACACTTCCGTACGTTTATCGTTCGATCCATTTGTTTTCAGCTCAGCATTCTGAGCATAGAGTTTGCTTCGATGATGCTTTTCATCTGCTGTATCCTGACGGAACTGTTCCTGTACTGCTTCTGCGGGAACGAGGTGACAGTCGAGGTAAATGCCGGTGTCGACCCGCGGTTAGGCAGCTATGCTGTTGCAGTCGGATGCGGCATGTGTGTCTGTGTCTCTGTCTGTTGTCAGAGCGACGGTCTGGTGCAGTCGCTGTACTGCATGGAGTGGGTTCAGCTCCGGTGCGGGTTCCGTCGCTCGCTGGTGCTGCTGATGGAGCGCGCCAAGCGACCGCTGCGCCCCGCTGCCAACCACCTCGTGCCGCTCTCGCTGGACACATTCATCAAGGTACATCGCTGCCTCTCACGGCCTTTCACTGAACATTGGATGGTGTCGTATCGGTGTTGGTGCTCCCGTTCTTTCACACCATCCCCGAACTAACATCAGATGCCCATTAATGTTCCGAGCCAGATCACCAAACATCTGATTCACGTGTGTTTCTGGCTGCGGAGGGATTTTAGTACCAATCTTTGCAGTTATCTAACCTGTTCAATGTCTAAAGATACAATTAGTACAATTTGTCGAAATGGATCACTTTACATATTCAATGGTTATTTAGTTGTTAAAGTGTAGGTACAAATTTATTTAGAATCAACGATGTTATTTTTAATAATTTTCACTAGTGTTTAGAATTGTTTCCAAAAAAGTCCAATCGTCAAATAATAACGAAGGTTAACCCGTAGGTAAACAGTTTGAATCTTTATATCGTTTGTCATTTGCAATAATAGATGTGAGATCTTCGCAAAAAGCTCAGCCTGTATCATTTTCAATAATAACAGACTTGATTTCAGATCATCAAATTCTCGTACTCGTTCTACGCGGTCCTCAGACAGACCAAGTGATAGCCCTCAAACAGACCAAGTGATAGTCCTCTGACAGACCAAGTGATAGCCCTCAAACAGACCAAGTGATAGTCCTCTGACAGACCAAGTGATAGCCCTCAAACAGACCAAGTGATAGTCCTCTGACAGACCAAGTGACAGGATGCGGCGAACTAACTATCTCCCGTCTCCCGTCCGATCTCTGTAGCCTTACTAAATACCAATAGATTACTCAATTCAATTATTCATGGAATATAAATAATTTTATGTTATTTGAATTAGAATAAAATTATTTATTAACAAAAATACAAAGCTTACAGTTTACAACAAAATGTTTCTTTCTCGTCTTTAATAAAAAAATGGAATGAATTGTATTTTATTTATTGAATACTTCCCGGCACAAACAATGTAGCGGTAGGAGGACCTAATTCTAAAGCATTCTCTACCAGTCATCTTGGACGTGCAAAAATATGGTTTGGCGTGTCCAGTAAACACTATCAATTACCTACATATACAGGGTGTAACCGTTAAGTGTGCACAGGCGATTATTCCGTAACTATTGCAGATATCAAAAAACTTTAAACTGATATCGAAAGTACTTTACCTAATGAGTAAAATGACATTAATAACTTTTTTAAAATAAAACGAGAAATATCCAAAAAAATTACATTAATCACTCCCATACATTTTATTTCTTAGTAAGTACAAAATTTTGTGTTCAAAGCATATGTTCGAAGTGACGTCCTCCTTGTGCAATACAATGACGAGCTCTATTTACAGTTTCTAAATGAACTTTCCTTAACATTTGCGGAGTAATTAAAGCAATTGCACGACGTACACGATTCTGTAACTCTTCTAGGCTGTGTACTCTCTCAGCGTACACGTGGTCTTTGACAAATCCCCATAGGAAGAAATCACAAGGCGTGAGATCCGGGGATCTGGCAGGCCAAGGGGTTGCACTATTATTGGCTATTAAGCCATTATAATTGTTTCGTAAGAAATTCATTACAACATTTGTATTATGTGCAGGTGCTCCATCTTGTTGAAAAATTATCGACCTTCTTTCATCGTCTGGAATTGGTTCTAAGAGACTTGGCATATCGTTTTGTACAAAGGAGAAATATCTCTGTCCATTTAAGGTTCCACTGTAAAAATATGGCCCAATGATCCGATCTCCAAGAATACCACACCACACATTAATTGAGAATCGCACCTGAGCTCTAACTTCAGTAGTTAAGCGAGGATTGTCAATTGACCAATAATGCGAGTTTTTTCTATTGTAAATGCCGCAGTTTGAAACATTACTTTCATCGGTCCATAAAATTGACCTTACATTGACATAATTATTGACTAGCCAATTGCAATAGACCAGCCGACGAGCAGGATCATCATTGTGCAGCGTTTGAGTAGGTTTTATCTTAAATGCTTTGAAGTTGTGTTTTTTTAATAACTTGTGTACATAATTGTGGGACACTGGAAATGATCGGGCCACTGAACGCGTTGATTCTTGTGGATTATCTACTACGTAGTTAATAATATTGTTATCTAAGTCATTATCAAATTCCGGAGCTCTTGTTCTCGAACCTTTTTTTCTGTTAAAAGATCCATAATTTATCAAATTGTTATCCAACTTACGTAAATACGTACCAGAAGGAACTTCTCTATCTGGGTACTCTCTTCTGTAGGCGATAATGGCCGCCCTATTGTTACAATCATGTTTGTAGTACATTTTTAACATGTCCCTCTTTTCTGTATTGGAATATGCCATTTTTCAATCAATAAATGCAACAATCACGATTATTAACGCAAATTGAAAAATACAATAAATTGGCGGGAACGAGAACCCGCGATAAAGAATTTGAATTTAGAACGAACACCAAAGAGTATCTTTCTTTTTGTTTTTATTTAGTATGTTGCTTTTCAGCTAGTTCAAATCAATACAATATTGAAACAAGGTTTATTATAAATTTGAAGTGGTAAGATAATTAATCTACACGTGTATCTACTTGAAATTCATTAATACCTTCTTAACGTACATAATTATAAAATGACAAGGGTAAAATGAGTAGGTACTATTCCACTTAAAATAAGGAAACTAAAACCTTTCTACTATCTCATACTAAATGTATGGGAGTGATTAATGTAATATTTTTGGATATTTCTCGTTTTATTTTTAAAAAGTTATTAATGTCATTTTACTCATTAGGTAAAGTACTTTCGATATCAGTTTAAAGTTTTTTGATATCTGCAATAGTTACGGAATAATCGCCTGTGCACACTTAACGATTACACCCTGTATATATATCGCCTCAAAGGCGTTATTCTGCTTCTACAATGAGTCATCGGCGCAGAACCACGAGTTACTTAACGAATCATCACTTATATTGTGAAATTACAGTGTAAAATCATTACTTAATAGCTAATATAATGTGATTGTTATTTCATAATTGAGTTAAAATTATGTAAACAAGTTGTTATTTTGACCATGTTTACCTTCAAAATCATATGTAAATTTAAATGATTGTAAAATGTAGAAATTCAGAAGCTTTCAAGTAGTTTTAACTTGTTCGCATAAGTTGCTTGTTTTTGCATAAATACGGGTGCGTCAGTCGGTATCTGAAACGATCCTTCAAATAACTAGGGGTGTCTGGATATTTTAGAATGGAATAGGGAGACATAGGATTCTTACGATCCTTCAAATAACTAGGGGTGTCTGGATATTTTATAATGGAATAGGGAGACATAGGATTCTTACGATCCTTCAAATAACAAGGGGTGTCTGGATCTTTTAGAATGGAAAAGAGGAGACATAGCGTTCTTACGATCCTTCAAATAACTAGGGGTGTCTGGATATTTTATAATGGAATAGGGAGACATAGGATTCTTACGATCCTTCAAATAACTAGGGGTGTCTGGATCTTTTAGAATGGAAAAGAGGAGACATAGCGTTCTTACGATCCTTCAAATAACTAGGGGTGTCTGGATATTTTATAATGGAATAGGGAGACATAGGATTCTTACGATCCTTCAAAAAACTAGGGGTGTCTGGATATTTTAGAATGGAATAGGGAGACATAGGATTCTTACGATCCTTCAAATAACTAGGGGTGTCTGGATATTTTATAATGGAATAGGGAGACATAGGATTCTTACGATCCTTCAAATAACTAGGGGTGTCTGGATATTTTAGAATGGAATAGGGAGACATAGGATTCTTACGATCCTTCAAATAACT
This sequence comes from Perizoma affinitatum, assembly GCA_961405105.1. Taxonomy (NCBI): domain Eukaryota; kingdom Metazoa; phylum Arthropoda; class Insecta; order Lepidoptera; family Geometridae; genus Perizoma; species Perizoma affinitatum. The sequence goes on from OY560189.1 coordinate 151,911, forward strand.
AGGGGTGTCTGGATATTTCATAATGGAAAAGAGGAGACATAGGATTCTTACGATCCTTCAAATAACAAGGGGTGTCTGGATCTTTTAGAATGGAAAAGAGGAGACATAGCGTTCTTACGATCCTTCAAATAACTAGGGGTGTCTGGATATTTTAGAATGGAATAGGGAGACATAGGATTCTTACGATCCTTCAAATAACTAGGGGTGTCTGGATATTTTATAATGGAATAGGGAGACATAGGATTCTTACGATCCTTCAAATAACTAGGGGTGTCTGGATATTTTAGAATGGAATAGGGAGACATAGGATTCTTACGATCCCTCAAATAACTAGGGGTGTCTGGATATTTTATAATGGAATAGGGAGACATAGGATTCTTACGATCCTTCAAATAACTAGGGGTGTCTGGATATTTTAGAATGGAATAGGGAGACATAGGATTCTTACGATCCTTCAAATAACTAGGGGTGTCTGGATATTTTATAATGGAATAGGGAGACATAGGATTCTTACGATCCTTCAAATAACTAGGGGTGTCTGGATATTTTATAATGGAATAGGGAGACATAGGATTCTTACGATCCTTCAAATAACTAGGGGTGTCTGGATATTTTAGAATGGAATAGGGAGACATAGGATTCTTACGATCCTTCAAATAACAAGGGGTGTCTGGATCTTTTAGAATGGAAAAGAGGAGACATAGCGTTCTTACGATCCTTCAAATAACTAGGGGTGTCTGGATATTTTATAATGGAATAGGGAGACATAGGATTCTTACGATCCTTCAAATAACTAGGGGTGTCTGGATATTTTAGAATGGAATAGGGAGACATAGGATTCTTACGATCCTTCAAATAACTAGGGGTGTCTGGATATTTTATAATGGAATAGGGAGACATAGGATTCTTACGATCCTTCAAATAACTAGGGGTGTCTGGATATTTTAGAATGGAATAGGGAGACATAGGATTCTTACGATCCTTCAAATAACTAGGGGTATCTGGATATTTTATAATGGAATAGGGAGACATAGGATTCTTACGATCCTTCAAATAACTAGGGGTGTCTGGATATTTTATAATGGAATAGGGAGACATAGGATTCTTACGATCCTTCAAATAACTAGGGGTGTCTGGATATTTTATAATGGAAAAGAGGAGACATAGGATTCTTACGTTCCTTCAAATAACAAGGGGTGTCTGGATCTTTTAGAATGGAAAAGAGGAGACATAGCGTTCTTACGATCCTTCAAATAACTAGGGGTGTCTGGATCTTTTAGAATGGAAAAGTGGAGACATAGGATTAAGATTTATTAGTAAAATCGACCATGTTATTCATTTGAGCAGATTATAGATAAAGCGGATACAGGTGTTAAGCAGACGATCGAGTTTACTGAGAGGTTCCTCAGTCTCTTTCTAGATATCGCTTTTAGGTGAGGTACTCTTGATTTGGGAACTTTCAAAGGGTTTTATAAAAACAAACTTTTTAATTCATTTTAAAAGTACAATGAGAGGATGCAGCCGGGTGCAGAGACGGGTACAGAGACGGCTGCATCAGCATTCTTAGAATGCGCTTGCTAAACTATGGTCTATACTTGAGTGGTCCAGTGTGCTACGCGGCTACGCGGCTACGCCTGTGCTACGCGGGTGTGCTGCGTAGCACAGCCGCGTAGCAAGCGTACCTGTGCGATCAACATTCGACAACTTTTCTTCTGCAGCGTTTCGTTCCTGTGTGTAGTTTTTATTCTGATATAAGTAGGTGGGTCAGAGTGGTATCTTCTCTTCTCCTCTCTCCCCCGCCGGGTTAGGGAGAGGGAGAGGGAGAGAGCGAGAGAGAGACGAGTAGGTACATAAACATGTCAAACCGTCGTGTGTTGCTTTGATGAATTAACAAAAACACACCGTAACCCAACTCCTAACATAAACACACACGATATATGATTTGCGATGTCCCCCCCCAAAATAATAATAGTTTTTCCAAAAACTATTATTATTTTGTTCGTGGATAGATCAGTCGTGTTGTAATGACATCACATGAGTTAGCAGGTCGAGTGGAACAAGTGTACTGCGGCGCCTCCACCGGTAGTCCGCGGAGGTCCCGTCTGTTTGTATTAGCAGGTCGAGTGGAACAAGTGTACTGCGGCGCCTCGCACTGCGGACCTGCGCGTGAAGCGTCGATACTGGAATATGGAGCGTGGAGCGACGAGGAAGGATACTTAATGTGGGAGATCGCTTCCCAGCCGCGACGGATGTCAGGCACGACTACGAAGGTCCCTCGAAAGCTTTTATGGATTAAAAAAATTATAGAGTGGGACTGACTGGCCCTCCACCCCATTCAATATTCATAACAATTACGAGTGAAATTAAAACGCCCCGCGACCCCGTCTCCTACATTACCAACATTTCAATCTTCATTAATTATTATATTTGAGTGACAGTACGACCAGTTCCTAAAATACTTTTACAAACGAAAATGTGATAAATAACTGACTTTATTTGATCATAAATTAAAAAGCAGAACACAAATTATAATACAAAGCAATTCAAAGTTAATCAAATTCTAGTAAGTAGATAACGTAGTCTATTCGTTTCAAGTTACGAACAAAATGAAGGAATTTTCTCACAAAACATTATATTATGGAAAGTTTATAAATCCCTTGGTGCCGAAATAATTATAGCAAAGTTTAGTAATTAACAAAAAAGAGGACCAAACAATTACTGGAACCCTGAGCTCCCCCCACACTCGTGGCGATCAGTATAATTATTCACACGATTTGACAACCATTGATCGCGACCGCCACCGCACCAGTTTCACTTGGCCCTTATTGTGAATTTACATTTACTATTTAATAATTAAAAGTGTACAGACACACCTACCTACTTACTACACTCTTGTTTTAAGCGCACATCTATCTATCGGCCGGACGCGAAGATATGGTATGGTGCTATTTTTGTATTTTTTAAATTGAGTGACAATGGAATCAAACTCTAAAAAGTTGTAAATGTATAAATGACATCATAAGGGCATACATATAAGGGCGGGTCAACAAGCGCGGTGGCGGTTGCGTTCCAGAAATGGTTGACAAGTGTTTTACAAAGTTTGCGCAAATTACCACCGCCAGCGCCACCGCCACCGCGTCAGTTTAACCGGGCCTTAATAGACGTGTAATGTAGGTAGGTTAGGCTAATAGAGCCGTGAGGTGGAGTGGACGTCACGCGCGTCACGACACGTTGTATGACAGCGTGCGGGTTTGTCGGAGCGACGTGACGTGCGGTAAAGTGACGTCACTGAAAGCTCTTTGCTGTTCTATTACGCAGTGAGAAAACATTATAAAAATGGTTTGGGTCTGCAGCATAGAAAATATCATACGATTGCAACCCTTTTATAGTTAACTGATTGGATTTCAATCGAAAATATCGATGTATTTGGAAGCAAAGTGAACGGAACGCGCTATCGATGCATTCCGGCAGAGTGATAATTATCTGAGTGGATTTCTGGATTTAATTTTTTTTCTAAACATCCGTGTTTTAGTAGTTTTCCCTATTCAGTAGTCGACCAAAAACTGTTCAAAAATATCAATCTCGGCGGGACTCGAACCCTCGAGCACGCGACTTCAAGCCACGAGATGGTTACAAACCTGGTCGAAATTATTTGGTTGATCTCGTGGTATAGTACCCGCGAACCGAACGAGTCGCCAAAGTAACAATCGTCAAGTTCATCATTTATGAACAAGAACTTTAAGTTTTTTAATTTCTGGAAACGTTGAGATATCTGAATTAAACGACACCGTTAAAAACTCAATTAATTTATTAAATATGATTAGTTCAGTCAGAATAGAACAACACGGGATCGCTTACAAAGTGACAACAAAAATATTTACAAGTTTTTCAAACATTCACATTAACTAGGTATTAAAAATATTGAGCTCGACGATCACAGCGCCTCCTGGCGGCTGCGGGGCGACAGACTCGCCTCAGAGAAGTACCTGCCGAGGAATAATACCATCAGTCAGCACAGCACAGAACAGCACAACGCGTTGGCTCGAAGTCTAGCTAGGGGGAGCTAGCTACGAGTAGGTACGGGAGCGCGGGAGCGGGTGTGGCAGCGCGCGGGCTAGCTACGTCGCAGCGGGCGTCCGCCATGCAGCCAGGTAGCGGCCATGCACTCGCGCTCCTCGGAAGTCTAGCTAGGGGGAGCTAGCTACGAGTAGGTACGGGAGCGCGGGAGCGGGTGTGGCAGCGCGCGGGCTAGCTACGTCGCAGCGGGCGTCCGCCATGCAGCCAGGTAGCGGCCATGCACTCGCGCTCCTCGGAAGTCTAGCTAGGGGGAGCTAGCTACGAGTAGGTACGGGAGCGCGGGAGCGGGTGTGGCAGCGCGCGGGCTAGCTACGTCGCAGCGGGCGTCCGCCATGCAGCCAGGTAGCGGCCATGCACTCGCGCTCCTCGGAAGTCTAGCTAGGGGGAGCTAGCTACGAGTAGGTACGGGAGCGCGGGAGCGGGTGTGGCAGCGCGCGGGCTAGCTACGTCGCAGCGGGCGTCCGCCATGCAGCCAGGTAGCGGCCATGCACTCGCGCTCCTCGGAAGTCTAGCTAGGGGGAGCTAGCTACGAGTAGGTACGGGAGCGCGGGAGCGGGTGTGGCAGCGCGCGGGCTAGCTACGTCGCAGCGGGCGTCCGCCATGCAGCCAGGTAGCGGCCATGCACTCGCGCTCCTCGGAAGTCTAGCTAGGGGGAGCTAGCTACGAGTAGGTACGGGAGCGCGGGAGCGGGTGTGGCAGCGCGCGGGCTAGCTACGTCGCAGCGGGCGTCCGCCATGCAGCCAGGTAGCGGCCATGCACTCGCGCTCCTCGGAAGTCTAGCTAGGGGGAGCTAGCTACGAGTAGGTACGGGAGCGCGGGAGCGGGTGTGGCAGCGCGCGGGCTAGCTACGTCGCAGCGGGCGTCCGCCATGCAGCCAGGTAGCGGCCATGCACTCGCGCTCCTCGGAAGTCTAGCTAGGGGGAGCTAGCTACGAGTAGGTACGGGAGCGCGGGAGCGGGTGTGGCAGCGCGCGGGCTAGCTACGTCGCAGCGGGCGTCCGCCATGCAGCCAGGTAGCGGCCATGCACTCGCGCTCCTCGGAAGCTTGAAGCCATGCTTGATGTATCGGGTAAGATCGCGGGGCGGGGGACGCGGGACGTCAGGCCGTGTTTAGAAGGTCGCCTCGCTGGCACCGGGTCACGCTGACCCCGGCCGGTCGTCGACGCTAAACCTGACCTCACCTCGCGGCCGCCGCACAGCAACGTCCTCTAGTTCCGGACCTACACTATACTCGTTATATATTACCGAACCGACTCCGTCCGTATCTATGATCGTTCTTCTTAGAAACGGTGGCTTTATTGGAAAAAGAAAAATCCATTTTATATCGATAGTGTGCGCAATAAAGATATACGTATATTAATTATGTGGAAAGTAGAATTTCAGATGAGTCGGTAGATGAACGAAAACGGACAAGATCAGAAATGGGTGCAGAAGTGTTTTTTAATGTTATATCAAGTCAAACAGTCATAGGGCATTGCTGATGCTCTGAAGAACTCTTTCTTTTTAAGTGTCGCATGTTCTATTTTAGTTGTTCCGACACCTCAGAACACAGCTCATTCAGAAGATGATATTGGATGGTAGCCTCTGGGACTGACAAGTGGTAGGTATGTTTAGGAAGTGGCACGAATGTCATAAGATGAGCAAAAGATAAATACATGGATGCGGAGGTGAATGGATCGGGTGAACGTAAATATGCGTGTGAAAGGTAGGAGTACCGAATTGACGATGAAGAGAATAAAATAGAAAGACTTCCCGTTATGCCTGATAATATCCGAAGGTTTCATCTTACCTGACGGTGGGTCCGGGCGAGGGTACAGGCGCAGGCGCGGGTGCGGGCTGTCTGCGTGCGCGACGTCCGCGCGCCGCGTCCCACTCCCGCGCGGGGAACGACTCTGCCGACAACAACACTGCGCTCAGTGGGGGAGGACCGGGGGGAGAGCCGGGGAGAGAGCCGGGGGAGGGCTGGGAGAAGGGGGGAGGTACCTGTGCGCGGCTGCGGGCGGCAGGGCGGTCGAGCGCAGGCGGCGCAGGGCTCCCCGCTCGACTCGGAGTCGCTGTCTGCTGCCGCGCCGTACTCTGCACACAGACAATGACATTGTTGGAGAAGATTAGCGACGCATATTAGCACAAGCCGAGTCAGGTTTGGCATATTCACTTTTGTTTAAATAAAGTTTAAAAGGTTTTCCTGTGGTTTTTTACAAATGTCGTCACGGGTCGTCACTACTCCTGCTTCTTTCCCATCAAATTTCTTCTAGGCAGTTCAGGGTAAGACTCACTGGAGGTGCAACTTGCTTACGATCAACTCTTGGTGTGCAACAGTTTCCGTCAAAGTCATATTTTTATTCATTCAAATCACAAGGTCATATAATAGGATCATATAAATGTCAGCTTAAAAACTATGTTATTTTAACATTTTAAAGTTTAAATCTTTACTGATTCCTCACGCAATAGACGCTTCGGATTTGAGCGATGAACTGTGTTGATTCTTTGTACCCAATAATCACCTTCTTATTCGGAAGCACAAATTGTTTCCCGTAGGTACCAGTACCACTGCCCAAGTATCCACTGTGACTAGAGCCTCATCGTTGCTCTAGACTTTCTCACTTCCTATTTAAGTGACAGAGTACAAAGAGTTGACGTGAATGGAATGTGTTCTCCGTGGTCTCTGGTTACTATGCGTGTACCGCAGGGATAAATTATTGGACCATTTTTATTCTTAGTATACATTAATGATCTACCCCATCTTGTGAGGGACGATCATGAAGTTGTATTGTTTGCAGATGATACAACACTTTTATTTAAATTAAAGCGACGACGAACCGATTTTGACGATGTAAACAATGCAATCTCTAAGGTTGTAAAATGGTTCAATGTAAACAATCTTCTACTAAATGAAAAGAAAACAAAGTGTGTTAGATTTATACAACCTAATGTTTTACAAGTTGAAGCAAATATCAAAATCAGAGATGAAGAGTTGTCTCTTGTGGACACCACCGTATTCTCAGGTATCACCCTAGATAATAAGCTTCAATGGGGCCCTCACATTGATAAGTTATCGAAGAGACTTCGTTCTGCGGCATAAGTGGTTAAAAAGATCCGTCTTTATACAGACGTAGACACAGCTAGACTAGTTTACTTCAGCTACTTCCACAGCTTTATGTCGTACGGTATACTGCTGTGGGGGAGTGCTGCAGATATAAATACCGTTTTTGTGCTGCAGAAGAGGGCTGTTTGAGCAATTTATAATATGGGTCCCAGAGAATAACTTCGTCAGAAGTTTAAAGAAATAACCAGAAATAAAGATAAACTCGCTGTTGCCACTTGTAGACTCCATAAATTAAGTAAATCGTTTAAAGGGCAAGGTGTACGCTGTCATAACAAACTCCCAAGAGATATACGAAAATTAACAATTAACGAATTTAAAAACGTAATTAAAAACAACTTTATAAAAAGGCATACTATAAAATATATGATTATTAAGATGATAAAAACTCTTGGGATTGAAAATGCTCCAACTAGTTGTCTTGTAAAAGGATCATAAAAAAGAATAACCAGCCTTGTTGTCTTGCCTTTCTTTCCTGGCTTGATCGCGGAGGAACAGGCAGTAGATAAAACCGTCGTTTCAAAGTGAACCTTGTGATTTTAATAAATCTTGACTTGACTCACCCCATAATTTTTGATTTATAATTGGTGTAACAATTTTAGTACAAGTTACTAAATAAATATTACGACAAAATTAAGTAGAGGTGTTAATCCCACACGTCCCGATCTGAGCGTCACACTACGAAACATAAATGTTAAGTCTTAATCACACGCATTTTTTATTACTAGATAGCGTCAGTAAATTTGACCAAAAGCTAGAATGCGCTATCGATGCGGACCTGAATACAGCAATATAAAACCTTATTGACAGTTTAATTTATTAAGCACTTCGGAACCAGCCTTGCAGATGTACAATAGATAAATTTTGTTTTAGATAAAGCTCATCTGAGATAACACGAAAGCACTTTTAAACTACCCAACTCCAGAACTCGCAGTTTTCGTCGGGATTTGATTGCAATTTCCATTGCAACAAGACGTCCAGCGCGAATAATCACTGACACCCCCCTTCGGGCTTGCCACCCGAGAGGGGGGGGGGATGCACAAGCACACAACGGAAATGGCAAACTCGCTCAACCTGAACACAATGGAGCCGGAGTTAATGCCTAGAAATGAACTATTATTATTTTACAGCACGTTTTAATATCCCTCTCGTAGCTGCTGATCCGCGCCGAGGGATGATAGACTACTTATCAGGATTGCAACATCCAGCATTCAGCCTCGCCGGACCTACCGGAGGCTTTGTTTACGTGCTGTAATGATGGGGCTAGATGATGCTGTGTGTGTGTGTGTGTGTGTGTGTAGCATCGAATGTAGGTTGTGTGCGAGTGTGGATGCGGACCCTCGTCACGCGGACACCGACCTCGGAAACAGAATCATTGAAACAAGGAGCTTTCATACATCGACAACCTCTGCAGCGAAGTGGACGAAGACCCGACTGAGACGCAGAAGGTTGCGGGTTCGATTCCCGCCGCGGGACAAATGTTTTATGATCTGGAAATATTTTTCTCGGGTCTGGGAGTTTTTTATGTCATTTTGTATAGATGTAATCATTTTGATAGTAATAGACTGTGAAAAGGCTCGTCCAGGGAAGTGCTACCAACATGCCTATTTCTGTCGCCAAGCAGTAATGTTCTCATTGCTGTGTTCCGGTTTGAAGGGTATGTGTATGGTTGCCGGTGAAATCGTTGAAATTACATACACATGAGATCTCATCTTGTTATCTCAGTGTCGACAACGCGTGAGTGGTACCTCTGGGCTCTGGTATTGTAAGCGTCCATGTGTGAATTGTAAGCGTGGACCGTTAGTTTGTTTACCTCTTTAGTAGTACTTAGTAAAAAAAAATTTTTTTTGCTTTATTTTCGATTAATTATGTTTGAAACGCATACTACGACATGGTGATCTGAAATGATACGGAACGCACTCGAGTGCTCGAAGAGAACTCATTTGCATTGGATGATACATCGAAGCTCTTATTTGAAGTGTGTTTCCATCCCCCCCCTCAATTGATACTTTACGGATTTATTCCAACCAAGAACGTGAATACCTTGAAAGATAAAATTCCCATTCAAAATAAAATTATTATTATTTAAGATACTTTCGACAGCCCTTAATGTTTATGTATTATTTGCGTACGTACGTGTATCATCCAGCTTTTAAGTACATACGTTTCAGCACTCACCCTCCTATCGCATCACCTTTACACGCGTGCCATTATATTTTGAAGATATTATCTGTCTAGTTAGATTCAATAACTTTAAGCTTCCCTAGAAATACAGTCCACATTGCATACTGTACGGTTGTACTGTACGTTTAAAATATTAGTCGCAATAAAACACTTTACGAGAACGCACGTCTTGTTATTCTCTAAAAATCCCGGCAACCAAAAATCAACCCTAACGCTTTAACATATGGTCCAAAACGAGCCGGATCACGTTGCATCGGCGGCGAGGCGACCCGTCCGCGAGAACAATAGGCGACTACCTGAACTAGAGATAAGGATCGCCCGGAGTGAAAAATAATTAGCAAGTTGTTTACGCATAATTACATCGAGTTCGAGTTTAAAAACTATCAAGTTTTTTACACAATTTGCGAACATTATAAGTGCATTTATCTAATTGGAGTGAGACATTGAGTGTGGGGAAACTACTATGAGAACTTCTAACTAAATAAACTGAGTTTTTTGTGTATTTGCGGAGTGAAATAGAACTGAGTGGAGATACATATCTGAGGATTGTTTGTTGGGATTACCGTGAGTTTGTAAGCGAGTTATGTCTACAATGGAGTCTTCAATTTTGAATCAAGATGAGTTATTGAGCAATATGCGGCGAGCAGAGAGGAACTTCAAGAAAACGCCTAAGGAAAGGTTGAAAGTACCTTATATAGAAACACGATTAGAAATGTTAGAACTACAATATAAGGAGTTTAAAGAAGGACATAGGTTAATCGTATCCAAGGCGTCAAAAGAACGAAAGGAAGCCTATTTCACCGAGGGTTGTTACGAGTGTTTTGAAGAAATGTACGTACAATACAAAACGACTTTAAAGGAATCGTTGGAACAGTTTCTACCGTCTACTGCGGCACAAACGCCCACGCCCAAGACCACCGCTAGCGTTGGAGAATGTGATGTCAAGTTACCTCGAATAATTCTACCGACATTTAGCGGCAAGTATGAAGAGTGGCAAACGTTTTACGACATGTTTACGTCGCTGATACACACGAATCAAAAAGTCACATCTGTACAAAAATTGCATTACCTAAAAAGCAACTTGTCTGGAGAGGCATATAATTTATTACGCAACTTTTCAACTACTGAGGCTAATTATGAAGAAGCATGGAAACAATTGGTACGGCGTTATGATAACAAGAGATACAACTGTAATGCTGTCTTGAGAAGTTTGTTTGCGCCAAAGAAGTTATACACAGAATCGGCCAACACAATCAGACAATTATTAGACAACACGACAACTTGTTTAAAGTCGTTGCAGAGCATGGGAGTTAACACGCAGGCATGGGACACTATTATTGTATATGTAGTAGTTTCAAAGTTAGATCCAGATTCAGTAAAACTGTGGGAACAACACATCAACTATCTCGGCGATGAATTACCTACCTGGGAGCAGTTGTGTGACTATTTAGAGACTAGATTTCGGTCTTTAGAAATGATAGATGCCAACGTGTCACGTTCAACGCCATCAACGAAGCCTGGAATAAAAGCTAAAACATTTCATTCGTCAATTGAGAACAAGCCCAAGGAAAATGAGGTCGAATGTGCTATGTGCCATGCAAATCACTATGTGTATCATTGTAAACAATTCAGCAGCATGATACCAAAGGACAGACAAGATTTTGTACAAAATAGTCGATTGTGCTTCAATTGCTTATCGCCTACACACTCGGCAATCAGATGCCGACAATCGAGTTGCAGAAAGTGTGGAAGAAGACATCATACCATGCTACATTTCGAGCGCGAGAGAATCCACGAGACACCATCTACGAGCGGAGTTGCGGCGGCGTTACCAAGTGAACCACATGAGAAACCGAGCACATCACGAGGTGACCCCCATATCACAGTAGCATTTTCTCGAGAGCACCATCAAACGGACGGTGTATTGCTGGCGACGGCTAGAGTTAAGGTATTTAATTCGACAGGTTGTAAGCAAATTATTAGAGCTTTATTAGATCAAGGGTCTCAGGCATCCTTTGTAACTGAGGCAACTGTACAGTTACTTGGCCTTACACGTAAGCCTGTAAGTGGTTGGGTGTCAGGTTTGGGAGACGGTCGTACTAGAATCAAACATACGGTTTCATTGCGCGTTGAGTCACGTCATAGCTCAAACAGTTCCATTCAAGTAAATGCATATGTGTTACATTCCTTAACATCTTTACTTCCAGCTACTAAGATTAGCCTGCCTGAGTGGTCCGAGATTCAAAACCTACCCTTAGCTGATCCTTTATATACAACACCTGGTAAGATCGACATTCTTTTAGGTGCAGAGTGTTATAGTAAAATACTTTTGGAGGGAATCGTCAAAAATTCGGAAGAAAGTTTAATGGCACAAAATACGATTTTCGGATGGATTTTGTCAGGAAGAGCGTCACAAAACCAGCAAGAGTTGCATAAGGCAAATGTAACCAGCATGCATGTACAATTTAAAGAAGATGATTTACTGAAAAGATTTTGGGAGATGGAAGACGAGCCTAATTTAATTCAAAAGGAGATGACAACAAATGAGAAATTATGTGAAGCTTATTTTGATGCAACAACTGTTCGAGACGACGAAGGAAAATTTATAGTGAGACTACCATTTACAACGGAGAATCCTAAGTGCCAATATGGTCATTTGGAGGAAATTGCTACCAAGAGATTAGCTTTATTAGAAAGAAAGTTATTGAGAAATCCTAAACTGAGAGATGAGTACAACAAAGTAATGGAAGAATACTTGAGTTTAAACCACATGAGACTACTTAAAGAGAATGAATTAGGAAATGCCAATGCTGTGTATTTACCTCACCATGCTGTCATAAATGAGGAGAAGGAAACGACCAAAGTTCGAGTAGTCTTCGATGCATCATGTAAAGGATTCAATGATGTATCACTGAATGATGACTTATTGGTAGGACCCAAGTTGCAGCAAGATTTGAGACACATACTAATGAGATGGAGAAAGCATAAAATAGGTCTTGTCGCCGACATTGTCAAAATGTATAGAATGGTTTGTGTAGCTGAAGAAGATACAGACTTTCAAAGATTGCTATGGAGGTTTACTTCTGATGGGTCGGAGCCTATACAACATTATAAACTATTAAGACTTACGTTTGGGACAGCAAGTGCGCCATATTTGGCAGTTAAAACTCTACAAAGACTTGCTGAGCTAGAGCATGAGAAGTACCCATTGGCTGCAAAAATAACAAAACATGACTTCTACATGGATGATTTGATCACTGGAGCAGAGAATGAGAAAGAAGCATTAAAAATACATAACGAGATGAGCGAGTTATTAAAATCAGGCGGATTTGAACTTCAAAAATGGAACACAAATTCTATAACTTTACTACCAAAAATTGGAGCTATTGAGAAACAGAAGTACGAGACAGATTCTATTAAATTAAATAAGTCTATAAAGATTCTAGGTGTGAGTTGGATGAGAGAAACTGATAATTTTGAGTATTCATTAAATTTAACTGAGCCTAAGGAGCCAATCACAAAGAGGCAAGTACTGTCGGATGTAGCAAAATTATATGATCCCTTAGGATGGATTGCGCCAGTCGTAGTAGTTGCCAAGATGTTTATTCAAAAACTTTGGCAATCTGGATTGGAGTGGGATGATTGTTTAACAGAGGATCTTCTGGCGCAATGGTTAACATATCGGAGCGGATTAGTGGAATTGAAATCATTCAAGTTGCCCAGATGGTTGAACTCCTTAAGAGGATCTAAAATAGAATTGCATGTTTTTTCTGACGCTTCCAAAGCAGCCTTTGCGGCAGTCGTATACGCTCGAGTTATAGATGAATCAAATCAAGTATACGTACATCTACTAACGGCAAAGACAAAGGTTGCGCCGGTGGTAAAAGAAGTTTCTATACCCCGACTTGAATTGTGTGGAGCAAGCTTAGCAGCTAAACTTATATGCGAAGTAGCACAGGTCATGAAGATACCTAAAGAAGATTTGTATGGCTGGACGGATTCCACTATCGTTTTGGCCTGGCTTAAAGGAGGGCCATCACGTTGGACTACTTTCGTAAGTAATCGAGTATCCACAATACTGAATATTATGGATGCTGAGCAATGGAGTCATGTACCTACAAAGATGAACCCTGCGGACTGTGCTTCGCGAGGTCTTTCACCCAATGAGTTATTAGGACATTCGTTGTGGCCTACAGGACCAGAGTGGCTTTCAGAGAATAGAATTCATAGAGATAACACGACGGTGGAAGACACCCATGAGGAGGAGAGAATCCAGTCTTTCGCTGCTCTAACTACTACTGAGGAACATGAATTTATTTGGACAAAATTTTCGTCATTACCTAGACTATTGAAGATATTATCTTATTGCCGAAGAATATTGAATTTTAAATTACCACGAAACGAGAGAATTAAATTTCCAAATTATATCACACCCGAGGAAGCTAAGAAGACATTACTAGCATGCATCAAACAAGTTCAAGAGCGAGAATTTGAGAACGAGATAAAACAGCTAAAGACTCGAGGATGTGTGCCGAAAACGAGTAGTCTACGCACTCTTTGCCCTGTTGCAGACGAAATAGGGTTACTAAGAGTGTCCGGACGCATATCACAGTCGGACGCATGTTACGATATGAGACATCCAATTATTATACCTGCTAAAAATCATTTTACCAAGCTTATAATTCTTGATGCTCATCATCAAACTAAACATGGCGGTCCACAGCTTATGCTTAATTTCATAAGAACAAAATATTGGATTTTGCGAGCCAAAGAACAAGTCAAGAAGACTTTCAGAGAATGTGTCACTTGTCTAAGGTATTCGAGCAAGAAGACAACTCCATTGATGGGTCTTTTACCTGAAGCGAGACTAAGGCCAAGCAAACCATTTAAGTCTGCTGGGGTGGACTACTGTGGTCCGATTAATATCCGATTTTCTCCAGGCCGTGGAGCTAAATCGTATAAAAGCTATATATGCCTTTTTGTCTGTTTAGTTACCAAGGCGATACACTTAGAGGCAGTTACTGATTTGACTGCGAAGGGATTTATCGCAGCCTTTAGACGTTTTACCGCGCGAAGAGGCCACTGTCAGGATTTGTTCAGTGACAATGGCACTAATTTTGTAGGAGCAGACAGAGAGATGAGGGATATGTTCAACAGCGCTAAATCATCACTGCCTGAGGAAATAGCAGCACAGCTAACATTTGAGCGAACGACGTGGCATTTCATCCCACCTCATGCACCAAATTTCGGAGGCCTGTGGGAATCAGGTGTGCGCAGCACGAAAACACATTTGCGTAAGGTAGTTGGGAATAGTACACTTACTTATGAGGAGATGGCGACTGTCTTAGCACAAGTAGAAGCGTGTTTGAATTCGCGGCCGTTGACGTTGCTTAGTGATGATCCGAACGATCCTCTCCCATTGACACCAGGTCACTTCTTAGTAGGAGAACCATTACTAAATATAGCCAATGATGATTATAGTAAGTACAATGTTCAAGGTTTAGACAGATGGCGATTAACGCAAAAAATTGTATCAGATTTTTGGAATAGGTGGTACAAAGAATATTTAGTTACATTGAATCAGAGATATAAATGGAATACTAAATCTATTGAGCCTCAGATAGGGGATATTGTTATTTTGAAAGAGGACAACCTTCCTCCTGCTAAATGGATTTTAGGTAAAGTTATACAAAAACATACAGGTCCTGATGCTATAACAAGAGTTGTATCTGTGAAATGTAAGTCAGGAGTTTTTAAACGGCCTGTAAGCAAACTGTGTATAATTACTAAATAACTGGATAGTGTTGTTTGTTTACAAATGTATATTTAGAGTTGTAAGTATTCTTTAAGATTAAGTTATAAGTAAGATTATAAGTTCATGGGTTACCTTTGAGTTGCAGCTTACTTTATTTGTGTTACTTAGATGTTGTTTTTATATAACTTGCTGTGTGAAGGATTATAGTTGTCATGGTGGGCGGTTGCATTATTTTGACAAACAGTAATTTAGCTAATTAATTAAGTATTGTAAAAGAATATGTTGAATTTACAAATTATTGAGATTGTATTCATAAGAGTAGATAGTGAAATGAGAGAGGATAACTCATGTAAACTTTTGTTTGTTTATGTATACTTCTAGATTTGGTTCACGCCCCTGAGTATTGTTAAGTATATACCTAGTTTAATAAAGAACTATGTTCTTGGTGGGCGGAATGTCTAGTTAGATTCAATAACTTTAAGCTTCCCTAGAAATACAGTCCACATTGCATATTGTACGGTTGTACTGTACGTTTAAAATATTGTCGCAATAAAACACTTTACGAGAACGCACGTCTTGTTATTCTCTAAAAATCCCGGCAAGCAAAAATCAACCCTAACGCTTTAACATTATCTATCTATATTATAATAAGAATGTAACAGATCAAATTCTGTTCATGAAAGATATTAAAAAAAAAAAATTGGTTTGTACTCTATAATCTATACAGTATGTTTTTTAATTTTTGTCTGTCGGTCTATCTGTATCTGGAACGCGCATCACGCCGAAACTACTGAATAAATTCAAATGAAACTTGGCTTGATTTGAGTTTATACTACGGAGCAGGACAAAGGATACTTTTTATCCTGAAATTCGGCACGGTTCCCTTGGGAGAAGGGATGAAAGTCAAAATGTGTACTTGGTTATAATTCATTATAGCGTAATCGGATTTCATTAATTCTTTTTTTTATTTTAAAGGAGGTACTTTAAAAACTGTCCCGTAAATATTTCAAGGTCATCGGTTTTGTGGTTCAGAAAATACAGTCGTCACAACCCTCAGTATTAGCTCCAATTAACTTGAAACCTAGAATGTATAGGAACCTTTGAATACATGTCTCATCTTAAGGTGGCGTAAGATAATTAGTGCTCTTTGTAAAAATTACAAAATTTCAATTCCATCGTTTTTGTAGTTTTTAACCGATTTCAAAAAAAAGAGGAGTTTCTCAATTCGACTATGTTTTATCATGTGTGTGTGTTTGTTACGCGATATCTTCGATAATTGTAAACAATAAAGATTCTTTATATTAATCCTGGGTTACTGTCTTCTGAGAAATACAACCTGCGAGTTTTCAAATCCAAAGTAAAAAGCTCCTTTGTTGATAAGAGTGCTTCATCGGAGTTTACAGCATTGCTTAATATGAGGCAAACTGTGGTCAAATGCGATGATCAGGGATGTCAATTGCGAACAACTAGTGTTTAATGTTTTTATACATACCCGTATGCGAGAGCAGGTTCGGCCTCGGCGGCGGCGCTCCCAGCTGCAGCGTCGCGCCGCGACCGAACGTATGCAGATGCATCGCGCACGCGCCCCGCCCCGCTCCGCTCCCCGCCCCGCTCCCCGCCCCGCTCCCCGACCCGCGCGCCGCCCCGCAAGTCGGCCCGGCGCCCGCGCATGCGCCCGCCCCCTCGCCGACGCTCGACATGCTGAACGTCGCGTACGGACTGATCTCATTCAAGTCACCTGTCAGCGACAGTACATATAGTAAGCAGGTAATGCTGTAAATATGTATTTATGTCAGGTAGTGATTATACAATACGTACTGTCGTCGGGCGGAGACAGCGTCTTCTCGTTCCTTTTGCCGGGCTCTGTCGAGTAGAGCTGCGGATGCGGATGCGGATGCAGGTGCGGGTGAGGCGGGGTGCACTCGCGCCGCAAGCAGGCGGGACCACGTCGCCGTCGGATTACGATCAAACCTGTACAACAAAAATATCGCAAAACGTCGTGAGTACGCACTCCAACGAAACCGCCTCGGCATCGGTGTCATATCGGACCTGCGAGCGCAGCTGACAGCGCCGCCAACGCAGCAGCAAGTGCGACCACCGCCGCCCCGCGTTCCGCCCCAATCCCCGCCCCGCTCTCCACCCCGCCCGCCGTCCCGCTGCGCACATCCGCCCCGCTGCTGCGCGCTTCCACCGGCACCTCAACGGCGTCCCCCAGCCTGTCTGCGAAAGAAAACTCCTCGTTCGATGAGCTCCACGCTTATTATTATTAAATAAACAGGTGAATGTTGTGAGGGTGTTCGTTACCTCCGCTGAGAGTGAGTGTGGCGGCGCGGTAGAGGGCCACGGTGTCTCCGGCCCCGCAGGAGGCGACCACGCGCACCTCGTGCCACGTGCCCGGACGCAGCGCGCCCGCCTGTGGGAGACACGCGGACTCCTTCAGGACGCGGACTCTCCATGCCACATGAATGGTGCTCTTACATCGACACGCATCGATTTAAGACAACCATTATATTGTCAAGTTTACAAACGCAGGTGTACTTAACAGATAAGCTAATGCTAAACAAAGTTACACACGAAACTATTAACTTGTTAATAATAATCTCAGTATCACTCGGCACCGGCACGGCGATTATACTATAGTTCGGACAAGTATTTGGTCTCTATTAATAGCCAAAACAGTCAAACAAAAACCCCGGTAATAGTGATGAATACACATCAGGATCAGAACTGATTTTAGGCTACTAGATGTCAGTGTAGTTTTCTGCATATAAATCTGTTGTTTATTGTATAAAACCACAGCTCGCGGTTAAAAACAGGATGTGATCAGTTCAAAACAGGAATATGTGGCATAGCATGAAGGATGACTGTACTCAGCGGTGATTGAATACAAGCCGATAGTGGAATCCGTCATGTACCGCGAGATCCACCGATACACGAGATCTGTTTTAAGTGAACCTGTCGAGTAAACCTTGGTATGCGTGACCTGAGCACTCTCCCCGTCGTTGTGAATCTGCGTCCAGGGCGCGGGCGGCGCGCGGAGCGACACGCGGAAGACGGTGGGGCAGCGCGTGCGCCACGTCAGCAGGTTCAGCCGCAGCGCAGAACTGTTCGCCCACACGAACTCCGCGCCCGGCGCCGCCGCCGCCTCTGCGACGCAAGACGAACACACTGTGACATAACCACGCCTTCTCTAGCCTGCGCGACGGGGGAGCGGGCGCACCACTCACTGTCTCCCTCGGTCCGCGTCCGCAGCGGCGCCGACGCCGGCGAGGAGCCGAGCGCGCTGTACGTCTGCAGCGTCACGCGGTATAAAGCGCCGCAAGCCAGCCCGCGCATTGCCAGCGTCCGCGCGGAGCCCGGCACCACGCGCGACCCGGCCTCGTCCGCGCCCGCGCCTGACGTCTCGCGCGCCCACCGCACCGTATAACCTGCGCAGAATAGGCGGGCACAGAGGTTGATCACCGAACTCGGAGCCTTTTCGAGGAACTGGAGCGAGTAAAGAAAACATGGCTACGTTACCGAGGATGGGCGCGGGCGGGCGATCGGGCTCGTCCCAGGCGACGTACAGCGCGTGCGAGTCGGCGCGCACACGGCGTGGGGGCGCGGGGGGTGCGGGCGGTGCGGGGGGAGGGGGCAGAACGCGCAGAGCGCGCACGCCGACGTCCACGCCGCGCGCATTGCGCACCCAGCACGTGTAGTTGCCCGACAGCGCCGGACCAGCCTCTGCCGACGGAAGGGAACGTTATCCGGAGAGACTAGGGGAGGAAAGTCGCAGAGGTGCGTGTCCTCACCGGGGATGAGGAGGTCTCCGTCGTCGGTGACGCGGTGCACGGGCGGTAGCGGCGCCCAGCGCCAACGCAGCGGCGGCTCGCCCACCGCGGCGCAGCGTAGCCGCACGCGCGCTCCTCGCGGCGTCCGCACCTCGTGCCCAAACGACGTGATGCGCGGCGACCCTGGGACGAGAGCGACGTTGTATAGAGAGCTGCCAGTACAGGAGCAGCGGTCGGTGGGACGCGGCGCTCACCGGGCATGGCGGGTGCGGCGGAGAGGCGCGGGGAGGGTGGTGCTGGCCCGGCGTCCCCGCGTGCCACCACCCACACCGCGTGCAGCGCTGCACGCAGCCCCCGCACCTCGCGCCACATCTCCTCCTCATCCGGCGCCGCCTCCACGCGCACCGTGCGCTCCTCGCCGACTCTGCCGACAAGCATCGCTCGGTTATCTTGCTGCGCCCCCGCCCCCTGGTCTTCGCCCCGCTCCCCGCTCGTGCCGTACTTGCCGAGCTCCTTGACGTGCAGAGTGTAGTGTGTGAGCTGGGCGTGGCTGAGCGGCGCGAGCCACGTGACGCGCAGCGCGTCGGTGCCGGCGCCCGTCGCGCGCAGCGTCGTCACCGCGCCCGGAACTACACACACCGATACATAGTTACTACCAGCTGAGCTGAATCAAGTTGAGAGACAGAGCGAGGAACAATAATATGATAATAATTGGCAAAGTGAAACAAGATATGAATATAGAAATGAATGGTATGCAAGTGGTCATCCGTGGTTTCTACCTACCCTTCCGGGAAACAGGCAAAACAATCGTGAGCATGTTTGTATCTTTTTTAACTGTTTCATATCCGGAATATTTTCCCCAAAGTATCCCTAGAATTTTGAAGATTTGCACAAGAGTAGGTGTTGTAAACGTACCGTCTTGGTGTGTAGCACAGAAGGCGGGCTCGGAGACCGGCCCAGCGCCGGCCGCACCGCGAGCCAACACCCACACAGAGTAGTTGGTGGCGGGCGCGAGTCCCTGCAGCCGAGCCGAGCCGCCCGCGCCCGCGTCCGCCGTACGCGTCGCCGTCACCTCCTCGCCCGTGGGCGGCCGCAGTGGCGAGTAGACCACGTCGTAGCCGCGGAGCGAGGCCGTCGACGAGGGCGGCGCGGACCACGTGACACGCAACGACCGACCGGACGTCGCCTCACAGCTCACAGACTCGGGTGACTCCTCGGGAACTGTCGAAGGAGAGCCTGGTCAGGAGATAGGAGTGGACAGGAAGCTCGGGCGGATACGAGATCGGTGTACCTCCTTCGGTGGTGGTGGCTAGGAGTGCGGGCGCGACGGGCCCGGCGCCGGCGCGGTTGAACGCGCGCAGAGAGAGGGCATGCCTCACGCCCCCGCGCAGCGCCCGCAGCGTCAGCGCCACGCTGCTCCAACCACGCGCGCAGGCCCGCCCCGCGCCCCCTGCACCCCGCCCTTCTGCCCCAACCTCGTGCCACGTCACCACGTAGCCCAGCAGCTCGCCGTTCCAGCTTTCTTGAGCGGGAGCCTTCGCAATAATCGTTGCCATTAATTAAAAATAAATTATTGAAATTGGATAAAACCAAATCGGCTGGCCCAGATTCGATTCCACCCTTATTGCTAGTTAAGTGTGCCGATTACTTGTCCACGCCATTATTTATAATCTTTAATAGGTCCATTAAAGAAGGGTACGTGCCTGCGATATGGAAATCCGCATTTATAACCCCTGTACATAAAAAAGGTCCCAAAGATAAAGTAGATAACTACCGCCCAATATCTAAACTATGCATTATAGCAAAACTATTTGAAAAAATAGTTTACGAGCAAGTCTATGAGTCTCTAAAATGTACTGCCCCACAGCCAACATGGTTTCCTTTCAGGTAGGTCTACTACCTCTTACCTAATTCTACTTAATGAAGCTCTTACATAGGCTATGGATAGTGGCTATCAGACGGATGTGGTTTATACTGATTACAGCAAAGCATTTTTTCGAATCGACCACAACCGTCTGATATTTAAGCTGGCATCAATAGGAATAAGGGGTGACCTACTAAGATGGTTTGCTTCGTATATTCACAATAGATCACAGGTTGTTGTCTTAGGTAACTTCACTTCGAAGTGGATGAGGGTTCCGAGTGATGTCCCACAAGGTTCACTGTTAGGACCACTACTAATCCTTATCTTTATTGCTGTCATTGACTCGTGCATTGTAAACTCCTCTGTTCTTACTTTTGCTGATGACATTATTTATTTATTTATTTAATTAGAATGGGACAAACCCAATTACACAAATATACATGAAGATATTTAGACCAATTACTTGCCAACTTAATGCTGTACTTCTACAAGAAGATCTCAATCGTCTTAACTCCTACTGCCTAGAGAATAAACTAGACCTTAATGCTAAAAAATGAAATATAATAACCTATACTAGAAAAAGTAACGTAATCAACTTTAATTATACTTTGAAGGGATATGTACTTTAGAGAGTCAATGAAGTAAGAGACCTAGGAGTTGTGCATGATTCGAAACTAATGTTTGATGTGCACATATCATCAGTTGTTAAAAAAGCTTCCAAAGCTTTAGGATTTATAATTAGGTCATCTAGGGATTTTAAAAGCGTTAAAACTATAAAAATCCTGTATAGTACTTACGTAAGTTGCCATCTAGAATATGCTTCTCAAGTTTGGAACCCTGTCTATGGAATTTACATTGATAGACTGGAGGCAATTCAAAGAAAGTTTTTGTGTTTCCTTAGTTTTTAAATGCGAAGTTACTATTTGAATTATATAGTTCATTGTGCCAATTAAGGCTCAGGTAAAGAGGAACGAGGTGGTGTCGTTCCTCTTTACCTGAGCCTTAAATTCCGGAAATTATTTAACATTACATTCATAACAGGACACACAAAAGTAGTTTTTGCTGTAATTTCAAAACTAGACAGCGTCAATATGTTTTTATATAAAAAAAATAAGTACATTTTTTATCCAACACATACAGCACAGACATGTACCAATGACGAGGAAATCAAAAACACAGTAAATCGCTTACCGCCCACGAGACGTGAAGCTCCCCCGGCGCGGCCGGTCGCACCCTCACGTGCTGCGGCGGCGCCGACGGAGCTGCGGAACAACCGGACTCGATTAACATCTCCACGACGCGGTGTGACGTCACTCGGCGTCCGCTGTATCTTACCTTCCTCCAGAGTGGTGAACATAAGGGGCTCGGAGTGCGGCGACTGCCCGACGTGGTTCTCGGCGACGACTCGCAGCGAATACGCCGCCGCCGGCCGCAAGCCCTCCAACTCAGCCATCAGCGGACGCAGGTCAGCGGCGTCCGATCTGGAACTATCGCACGTTGAGAAGTCATCCGAGTTTGATGCAACATCGTTCGCTCGGGCGGAGTGCTCACCCGAGTTCGGGAGGCGCGGGGCGTAGCCGCGTGAGGTTGCAGGCGGAGGGCACGGAGACATCAGCGCGGGGGGAGGGGGGAGCCTGTAGCGCGGTGCACAGCGCGGAGTAGCGCGTGAGGGGGGCGTCGCGTGAGAGCCACGACACCCGCGCCCAGCGTGACCCCACGCCCGCGAGACGCACCCCGCGAGGCGCATCCGGAGGCTCTGAACAAACGAACATTCCGGAACGTTACGCTCTGTACGAACAAACTCGAGCCATTCGTGTCGTTTTACCTTCCACGTGTAAGAAGATGAGTGCTTCGCTCCTTCCGTACCGGTTACGAGCGTGACAGCGATACTCGCCCGCGTCTGCGCGTTCCGCGGCGCGTAGCTGAAGCGTGGACCTGAGGCCTTCGCCGGTTCGGACCTCCGACACCGTCCACCTGCATCGAATGAAACCGAACTCTACTCTTCGTTTATCGAAATGCAATGCTTTCTGTAACTGCTAGCGAGGCGGAGATCGAACCTGTAGGAGTTGAGATCGAGCGCAGTCCCCCGACGCGACCAGTGCAGGGCAAGCGGCGCGTCGCCCCGCGCGTGGCACGACAGCGCCGCGCTGCGCCCCACCACGCAGGACATGTTGCCGGTTGAGCTCTCGAAGTGAGCCGGTTCTGAACGGAAGACAGTTACCTAATTTTTGAATTTTAAATACTTTTTCTTTAAAATTACAAACAAGCCGTGCTTCTCTCACCATGCACGGTGAGGTTGATGTGTTTGAGGAGCGGTGGTCCGACTCCATTATCAGCGGTGCAGCGATACACTCCCTGGTATCGGCGGGCAGCCGCCGGTGCCGCTAGTGTTCCGTCCCGGACTCGCACTCCGCTCTCCGTTCCTCTCGACAACCCTTCCGCCCCCACTCCGACGGACGTTACCACCCCCGCTCCCCAAGAAACCTCTATCTGATCCCATTGCTCGTTCTCGGGGCCGAGACCGCCTTCACCTAACAATATCAACAAAATTATAACTGTAAGAAAGCTCTGCAGTATTTCTCAAAACATCTTTTTTGAGAAATACTGCAGAGTGAGCATCTAATGGTGCGCCACTCACCAATTTTCCTGAACCACGTGACGGTAGGAGTAGGATAACCCTTCGCGGCGCACTCCATCAGTAGGGGGGCGCCGAGCAGGATCGCGGCGTCGAGGGGCTCCGTCACCCACGTCGGTGCTACTGTTTTTTACAAAAGAAAACTTTAAGCAGGACATTATTTGTTCAGCTGAGTAGATCGGTGCCAGTTGAATCTTTTTTGAACCTTTGACGCTGAGCGCGGCGGTGTAGTTGACGGCGGCGGCGTGGTTGGCGACGCGGCACGTGTACTCGCCGCTGTGCTGCGCCGACAGGTCCGAGAACATCAGCAGAGAGAACTCGTTCAGACTCTTCTCTTCTATCTGGGGGGAAGATTCCGTTCAGAACGCGTTCGAATAGGCGATTCATTCTCATTCTCGAAGTTTCAGACTCACCTGAAGGTTCGACGGCAGCGGGGCGCCATCCTTCGACCACGAGAAGTACATGGGTCTGTCGCCGGACGATACTCCGCATAGGACCTGCGCCGAGCTGCCCTCGGTCAGCTCCGAGGAGAACATGAACGGTGATATCTTAGGTGGATCTAAAAGAACACAATGACGAGTTTAGATTCACAACGGGTCGGAGGTGCCACTGAGGGACGAGAGGCCTATCGGAGGTTAGGAGGGGACGGTATACTCACTCCGCACTTGTATTTCGATGTCCCGGCTCGCCTGCGGGCCGCCGGGTGCGGACGCGGTGCAGCTGTAGTGCCCCGCGTCGGGCGGCAGCGCCGGCGTCAGGCGCAGCTCCGCGCCGCGCGCCGACACGCGCCCCGCGCCCCCCACCGCCCCCGCGCCGCCCCGCTCCCACACCACCGAGCTGTCAACCAACCACGCACACCCATCCGTGCTGCTCAACAAACTTCTAACTAGGTAGGTAGGTAACTGGTGCCTTTTAGTTAGGAGTATAGGTGTGATTCTCGTAAGAGCGGTCGTTATAGGAAATAAAGAGCTAATGCTTCATGCAAGGCGTCTAGCATGGACGATGAATGACATTGTTACCCACTGATGATGTATTAGTGTAAGCACTAGCTAATAACAAACTAAGTACCTGATGAACTTAACTCTAATGTTTAATTAGTTTTCAATGAAATGGATGGGAATCACGTATCAGATGCACCTCTATGGACCTGATCGGATATCCGGCGTAGGGGCAGTGCACGGTGGCGTTGGCGCCGGCGACCACGCGCACGGGACCCGCGGCGCGGACCGACGGGGGACCTGCAACGTCAGGGCTTACATCGACCGCTCCGTGCCTTCGATCGAGAGAGCCGTTCGGTTTATATAAAGCACAGTTGTTGAATGGGGAATGAGTCGCTCACCGTATATGTTGAGCCTCGCGGAGTGCTCGGCGCTGCCCAGCGCGTTAGAGGCGCGGCACGCGTAGCGTCCGCCGTCGGCTGCCGTCACCGCTGTTATGTTGAGTGTGGACACCACGTCGCCGCGAGGGCTCGTTTCAGAGCTGATCAAATACCTGGTGCGCAAAAAAGTAATGTTATTTATTTATAGAGGGGATACCTCTGGTGAAGTAGGGGGAGGGTATACCTGTGGTGCTGGTCGAGCGGCAGGTCGTCGCGCAGCCAGGTGAGGCGCGGGGGAGGCGCGGCGGCGGCGGCGCAGCGCAGCGAGACGGCTCCGCCCGCTCGCAGAGCCTGCTCGATGAACGTGTACTGCAGCTCCGGCACTGACTCTGTACAGACATATCAACTGCGGAAAGTTCGTTTCCATGCCCCCTTGATTTAAAAACATATGTAATTTTTTTTGCACGTTCTCGATCAAACAGATTAAGGAACGAGTTGACATGAATCCTGCCCAAAATTATGAGAAATAATAATTGTCTCCGGATTTTCGAGCCGAGAGCGGATCCAAGTAATCTGAGCCACTTATAAAAGGGTCGTTACATAAACAGCGGCGGATCTGATCCCCCGATAAACCCCGGGGTCTGGTGTTTGACAGGGACGTAAAGCGCGACCCGCGGGATACGTTACATCCTACATACATATATAGCTAGCTTACTGATAAATAACTGGTGTGCGTGCCGTACGAAAACAATCGGAAGCAAATTGAAAATTTTCTTTTTATATGTGTTTAGTTATAATTGAGTCATCAGTTATACCAAACCGTGATAGCGCCTTACTGTATTTAGTTCCTTTAATTCAAACTAGATGTCGCTAGTAAAAGTGATCATTTTCTAGAACGCGCTATCGATGTGTATTAGTCAATCGCTTATAACATCGAGTTGATTTCAATAAAAGTGTGGTATACTGTGAGCAGTTGTTTATTATTTTTTGTGATCAGACTTAAGTGCATTACGCGAGTGAACATGGTGCCGAAACCAGGGACTTAAAAAATACCGTGAGTAAAGTGAACTGAAATGAGTGACAGTTAGATCAGTCAACGACATTCTGAGTGAAAAAAAAAAATTGACAAATCTGTGTACTGACCTAGACTCTGTCGAAAAATCTGAAGTTTTGTGAAAGACTTTGAAATTTTACTCTATACGACACTTGTAAAATTTTTCGTTTTATACTATACTGGACTTAGAATATTCGTGTGGAAAAAAGACTGAAATTTTACCCTACACGAAACTTGTAATAGTTTTCGTTTTATACTATCTTGGACTTCTACGTACACTGGACTTACAATGGAGCAACTTAAGAAGGAATTCAGAAAACAGGAAGATCATCTAGAAAAAAAAAAGAAAAGGCGTTTATTAAATACAAAAAGTCTCCGAAAGAGCGTATTACTCCGTTTTATATAGAATCACGGCTAGAAAGTTTGGAAACTATTTGGAAATAATTTAATACAGTGCATTAAATTCTGTCTGGGTTTCCTACAGCCTTCTATGAGTACGTGAACTGTTCACGTACTTTTTTTAAATAAATTTGATTGCTTTTTAACAAAGTCAGCTGCTTCTAGAATGTAAATACAAATATATTATACATAGAAAACATTCAGACCCGAGAAAAATATCTGCAAAACTGGACTATCAAGAACACAAGCCCTAAACAAAACGACCACGGCATTCCAGGCAGAAACCATAGGACTCCACAGAAATATTACCATCCACTGTGACCACATCAAGTGAAACCCCATCTACACAGCTAATCTTCACAGCAGACAGCGCAGCACTCATCAACGCACTCGGCAGATCTGATACCAGATCAAAATCCGTAGCAGAGTGCCATAGTGCGCTCCAAAAACTAGCTGAAAAACACACGATAATAATAAAATGGACCAAAGGACAAGGCCGCTGTCCGAAAATGACAGGGCCGACTCCTTGGCGAAGGAAGGAGCCAAATTTATTCCAACTCCAGACTATATCAGTCTATTTAGCCCTCCGACGGCAGAAATAAAAAACAGGCTGAAACTGAACTCCGAAAAGAAGCACCAGAAAGTATGGGATCAAAAAACGAACTGCAAGCATACAAAAACTATGCTACCGGCAAAAAATAGCAAAATAACAAACACCTTAATAAAAATGAAACGCTATGCCCTGAGGATGATGGTGGGCATCATCACGGGACACTGTGATCTAAACCACCTTCTCCTTAAGACTGGGGTCATGGACAGTAGACTCTGTCGCGGTTGCCTCCAGACTGAAGAGACTGTGGAGCATGTGGTGATACACTGCATCGCCACAAATGAAGTCAGCTCGAAGACGGGACTGCAGGAATTCATCGACACATGCTCTCCGTCACTGAAAGGAGGCCACGCCAGCGTCACTCCGCTCACCTCCAAGCCGCAGCTCCGCCGTGGCCTGCGCCAGCGTGGCGCCGCTGTGCGAGCGCGCCACGCACTGGTAGACGCCACGCTGCGCGCGCGACACTCCGCGCAGCTCCAGCGACGCGCCCGCGCCGGCCCGCGCCCCGTCGTGCAGCCACGCCAGCGTCACTCCGCCCGCATCGTCCGCGCCGCCCGCGCCCAGCGAGCAGTTGAAGCGCACCGTGCCGCCCGCCTCCGCTACCTGCACCGACAACCAGCACCGTGAGTGCCGCCCCAGCACCCCGCTCCCCGCGCCCCGCGCCGCGGCTCCGCTCTTACCGCGACGCTCGGTGCGACGGTGAGGACGAGCGCGTCGGCCACGTGCAGCCGCAGCTGTCGCGTGGCGTCACCGTGCGCGTTGTACGCCTTGCAGAGCCACGCTCCGTGCAGCGCGGGCGTAGCGCGGGCGCACAACGCCGCCCCCCCCGCCCACAGCCAGCCCGCGTCGTCCGCCGCGCCCCCCGCAGCCTGCAGCCGCCCGCTCCTCTCGCGGTACCATCTGACAAGGCACGAACGGCACGTTAATGCGATGTATCGATCGAAGGTCTCTTCTATCAGCAGATAAGTCGGTTGTCTTCACTCACGTGTAGTGCGGCGGCGGGTGGTCGGAGGCGGCGCACGGCAGGCAAAAGTCGGCGCCGGTCGGCACCGACACCTCACCCGGCGCCGGCGCCAGCCGCGGAGCAGAGTTCATCGGTCCAGCTGTGAACACACCCCACCTTCACACATCGAAGCATCGACCAGGTGATTTGTAAAAACGGTTGTTTCGTGAATGAGCATGTGCTGCGGAGTGCGGAGTGCGGAGTGCGGAGTGCGGAGTGCGGAGTGCGGAGTGCGGAGTGCGGAGTGACTCACCGGCGACGGCTAGCAGGGCGGGTCGCGAGCGCTTGGTGAGCGCGGTGAGGGCGTGACGCGCGACGCACGAGTACGGGCCCGCGTCCGCAGCGGTCACGTCGCGGATCAGCAGCGTGTCGCCCGCGACCACGTAGCGGGACTCTGCCGACACAGAACTTATCAATGTCTAATTGTATTTGTCTCGGGTCTGGCTGTTTTCAAAACAAAACAAACAAACAAAAACAAACACGCTCACGACTGTCTTCCCCATGGTGGACATCCTCAGATACATACTCAGTGAGTAGATCTTTGAGGATACCAAGTAGGGGGTAGTCAGAGGCACATCCAAACATTACGTTTGGTACATGCCTGCGTTTTGACAGGTTGCCATCCCATCGCCGCTTATTGGAACACTGGTTCTAGGGCATGCCGGTTTCCTCGCGATGTTTTTCTTCACCGTTTTGAGCACGTGTTAATGCGCACATAAATTTTTCGAGTGGAAAAATCTATTGGTGCACGACCGGGTTCGAACCCACGACCTCCGGATCAGAAGTCGGGGTATCACCTACTAGGCCAACACGGCTGTTTTCAATGTATAATATGTTTGTTTTTACAAAAAATAATGTTAAATAGTCGTATGTATGCCATGTAGCTCTGTATAGCTTGGGCTAGATGATGCTGTGTGAAGATTTCCAGCGTTATTTATTTATAAAATAAAGTAGCAAATAAAACAAAGCTACGTCTGTAGCGACGCCGATGCAGCGGCTCCGCTCCGCACCCGCTGCATTCAGAACCAGCTGACAGAGTGCGATCATACATTTCTTATCTCTAATAGTTGATAGGTACCGTAGCGAAATGATGGTTTTAATAATTAGACCACATCAAACATGCCACGATGCTGCAAGACGAGCTAGTCTGCTTCTTCTTCCCCCCCCTACCCCCCATGAAACTACACCCCTGCTCTAACCCTCTAGTCACAAATGAGATATTGTTTTAATTAATAACACTTCGCTGCGATATAAATATGAGACCGAGTAAAAACGTCTCGCTTATTAGACAAGAGAAATCCACTTAAGTTTTTTTGAAATTTCCCATCCTCGGGTTTAATTAATAAAACGTTATTTATCGCTCGAGAAATGTAAGAGATGTCCACTATGTTATGACGATAACAAATAGCTGAGCGAGTCAAATAGATGATAAGGACATTATGAACTGATGGAAGTTATAACGATGGCAGAGAGACAAAACACCCGCCCGCGAAGCATATCACTGTTAACAAAAATACAAGTTGAGTAAATCTCTGCCTGCCGCCCTCCCCTCTCATCTACTCTGCCTGCCGCCCTCTCACCTCATCTACTTTGCCTGCCGCCCTCCCCTCTCATCTACTTTGCCTGCCGCCCTCTCACCTCATCTACTTTGCCTGCCGCCCTCCCCTCTCATCTACTCTGCCTGCCGCCCTCTCACCTCATCTACTTTGCCTGCCGCCCTCCCCTCTCATCTACTCTGCCTGCCGCCCTCCCCTCTCATCTACTTTGCCTGCCGCCCTCTCACCTCATCTACTTTGCCTGCCGCCCTCCCCTCTCATCTACTTTGCCTGCCGCCCTCTCACCTCATCTACTTTGCCTGCCGCCCTCCCCTCTCATCTACTCTGCCTGCCGCCCTCTCACCTCATCTACTTTGCCTGCCGCCCTCCCCTCTCATCTACTCTGCCTGCCGCCCTCCCCTCTCATCTACTCTGCCTGCCGCCCTCTCACCTCATCTACTTTGCCTGCCGCCCTCTCACCTCATCTACTTTGCCTGCCGCCCTCCCCTCTCATCTACTCTGCCTGCCGCCCTCTCACCTCATCTACTTTGCCTGCCGCCCTCCCCTCTCATCTACTCTGCCTGCCGCCCTCTCACCTCATCTACTTTGCCTGCCGCCCTCCCCTCTCATCTACTCTGCCTGCCGCCCTCCCCTCTCATCTACTTTGCCTGCCGCCCTCTCACCTCATCTACTTTGCCTGCCGCCCTCCCCTCTCATCTACTTTGCCTGCCGCCCTCTCACCTCATCTACTTTGCCTGCCGCCCTCCCCTCTCATCTACTCTGCCTGCCGCCCTCTCACCTCATCTACTTTGCCTGCCGCCCTCCCCTCTCATCTACTCTGCCTGCCGCCCTCTCACCTCATCTACTTTGCCTGCCGCCCTCCCCTCTCATCTACTCTGCCTGCCGCCCTCTCACCTCATCTACTTTGCCTGCCGCCCTCCCCTCTCATCTACTCTGCCTGCCGCCCTCTCACCTCATCTACTTTGTGTTTTTCTGTTTGAAGATGATATCACAAACCACGCTTTCAGGAAAATAAGACTTTGTCATGTATTTACAGTGATAAAACGTAATCGACCAACTGCATTGTAAACTAAACTAAATCTTGATTATGATAATAATTACAATAACTGTGTATAAAGGTGGTATTGTTTTATTTAAAGTTTGAACAGCTTGCCCGTTTCAGACATACAATATTGGTCTTAAGTTAAGTTACACTATAGAGTTGGAAGAAGGAATCTATAATAAAAACCACCAAACGAACAATCATTCCTACTCTGTTAACTGTTTATTATAAAATTATTTAAAATTTCAAACTAGTGAATTTAAAAGTGAATTTACGGCGATTCCTCGCGCGCGACCATGCCTAGAAGTACATTGTCTTTTGATTTAATAAAAAAGCGACAGCTGCGTCGGTGCAGGCTTTTTGGTTTCTCAGCATCCCAAAATATCTGTATTAAAAGATATACAAAAGCTTTTAATACAGACTTTATATATTTTCTCACCACATAAAACATTTCGGTGAAGTATTAGTTAACGAAGGAAAGGGCGCGACCCCAACACAGGACATAGATTTATGATCGTCGAGCCCGCATCACATTTATCCGATTGCGGAAGCACTTGTGATTTATTTGCCCGCATTGTTTCAGATATTTCACTTTGGATGTTGAAGTTTTCTTACAGGAAACGACGGTTAGCAAACTCCAGCAGATGCCATCATTTTAGAATAAGTATTTTTAAACCCCTAAAAAAACCTTTTAAAAGTTTTTTTAATCAATTTAAGTGGCATACACGCATTATAGCCTTGACCCACCAGTTGGTAAGCGGTTACCGTAACCTATTGATGCTTACAACACCAGAGGTATCACTCGTGCCTTGCCGACCCTGAGACATAACGGGTGAAATTCACCGGCACTAAAACAAGAACACAGTAATGCAAGCTGCTTAGAATGGACGTGAGACCGTGAGGCTATTACGATCAGATCACCCGATCCATGGATTGCTTTTGTATTTTATTAATGTTCCGTTCAAGCAAGACTATCATCGCGAATTCCTCAAATAGAAAGAAAAAAAGAGAAGCAAGTGACCTGGAGTACATGATTTCAAAATGTGTGTTACCAGGTCTCGGCGCATGGAGGCTGAGCAGACGCTCTCCGCGGTACCAGAGCGCGGGCGTGGCGCGGTCGGCGGTGGCGCGACACCGCAGCGCCGCCACGCCGCCCGCCACCGCCGGCGCAGCCTCCAGCACCGGCTCCCAGCTCTCCTCCTCCACTGCGCACCAAGTAGGACACACCGACACCGTTACCGTTATTCAACACAGATACAGTTTTGTCATCAAGAAACAAATCATTGCATCGTAGTTGCCAGATGATTTTGTGTATTCAACTTTTCAATGAATAATAACGATGTAATAGCAAATGTAGATGGATTCATAACTTAGGATATGATGATGGAAATTGCAGGATAAAAACAAAAAAAAAGACCGGACAAAAGTAGAACAAATCAAAATTATGATTCGACAAACAGTCAAACAGCGACACACTGGCTGGATTTACCTATAATAACTAAAGACGAAAATGGGCATTCAAATGTATGGAAAAAAACAAAGTACTGAGTCATAGTTAATCATAGCGCCTCACCTCACCGGGACTCTGTAACTGTAACTAAAATGTTTGGGACAGAATTTGCTCCACTCAGTCAAAAAACTAGGTGATTTACCTGCTTCTAAAGTGACGTCTCTCGAGAGCGCGGTTCCATGCACGTTGGAGGCGCGGCACCGCACCGTGGTCACGTGGGTGCGGTGGGGCTCCAGCGAGGACCGCCGGTAGGGCTCCGCCGGCGCCGGCAGCAGCTCCAGCGTGCCGTTCTCGAACACGCGCCTGCACCACACCACAACGCACTAGCACTTGTCTGCTTCATTATTCACAATCGAGTTAGCCAACGCTGAATGACCAGACTTCCGTGACATTGTTTGTAACTCTGTCCGGCAAGTTCATCCACTCAGTCAACTAGTCCAGTCTAAATTAATTGCCATGCCATCCTCATTTCTCCAAATTGAAGAGAACGAAAATTATTATAATTAAAAAGAAGGAAAATGGTTGTTCAGAAACAAAACCTAAAGATTCGATTCGAGCGCCTTTGTTTCAGACTAATTATGATCGCTCTCATTAGTGCTTGATTGTTACTTTTTCGGATGATGAATCAGATTCATTAGTATGTAGGTATTAGTATGTACATAAGCTGCAGAAATATTGCTGAACAAAATAGATGACTTATTCCTATGAGGATGCGGTTCCCTGTACTGGTTCCCTCAGGTGAGTGCTGAGACACTCGAAAAATACTTTTTCTGATCATGGTCTTCAAAGTACTCTGTCATGAGTTAAATTTTATGCATCGCAAGCCGGGTGAATTACACAAATTATGACATTTGATTTTCAAGCTGCGAATCGATCATAATTTCTACATGAGTGGAGCGGTTTACGCGAGGTGCGGGTTCGAGTGCTGATCCACGGACATTGTTCACGTGAATAAACCCAATAAACTTTCGTAAAAAATAAGAGAATTACATCACGTGACAATTACATCACAAGTAACTGGATCAGAATTGAAAGTATGGTCAATTCACGAGGAGAGACGAATGACATATTACGAGAAAAAAGTGAAAATGGATGGAAATAAGAGCAAACAAAACAGTTGTCCTAACAAAGAAAATATGGATGGATTGTTTGAAGGATAACATGGTTAAGGAAGGAGTGAGTAACGCTATTTATCTGTGGAGCATTGTTAAGAAAATGGAATTCAATACATGCAAATA
The DNA here is from genome assembly GCA_961405105.1 of Perizoma affinitatum. Lineage (NCBI taxonomy): Eukaryota > Metazoa > Arthropoda > Insecta > Lepidoptera > Geometridae > Perizoma > Perizoma affinitatum. The sequence continues at coordinate 185,028 of OY560189.1, forward strand.
CCATGTGATGACTTTCGGTCTAATGTTGCACCCACTGCGTTTCGATTACAAAATTAACGGTGAACCAATACGGCTGATATAGGAGTCTGGAAGGAGATAACATGTTGTGCAGATCCCACGTTATGTGGGACACGTAAAAGATGTTGATGTGTGTGTGTGTGTGTGTGTGTGTGTACCTGACACCGGGCAGGTCCCGCAGCGCGGTGTCGTCAGCGGCGAGCCACGCGAGCGCGGGCGCGGGCTGACCTCGCGCCACGCACGCCACCCGCGCCCCGACCCGCGCCAGGTATCGCACCCGCGTCGCCGGCTCCGGGGCAAAGCGCGGCGCCAACTCCTGCGTCTGCGACCCGCTCCCTGCGACACACACTATACCTCTCACGTCTCTGACTCTAATTACATACGTGGTGTTATCCACCACGGTTCATTCAACTTAATTACACTTAGTCTATTTGAAAAAAATAAACATGTCTACATTAAAACAGGCTTCTTTGTGAATAAAAAGCAAGTGGCGGTAGGCGTTCGGAGGGTCGAGGGAATAAGCGTGAATCCAGTGTGAAGAAAAGCGATAAAAGTTTTTTGCGGCGCCGAGAGCGCCTCCGACGACGAGAGGCTAACTCGAAGCCACTTAAAACTCTAACGGCGCAACTTTAGTTTTAAAAACGCTTGACCTAAAAAGAGGGATTTAGCTCGTCCCTCGTTCAATTCACGACAATGTTTTGTGCGCAGTGTAAACAACAAATAGAAGCGCAATAACATGTTGAATGCGTCTGTCTGTTGGTTCGTGTACCCGCGGCTATTCGTACCAACTACCTTGGGTATGTTTCATGTTGTCCATATTACTTTAACAAAACAAACTCCGAGGGAAAACTGTTATTTTTCTATATAAAGAGTATGATAAGATAATTCAGACCACTCCCGAAGTTGAGTATGATACGGCCCTTAGAAGTGTTTTGACAAGAACATCACAGACGTACTGCGAGTGGGGACACTGTGTCACCTACAGAGACTGCTATTAGTGTTGTGTGGATCCGCGCGACTCTAATCCGCTAACTCTGATTGCTGGAGCCCGGCTCCCGACCAGCTCAGCTCACGGGGGCGGAAGGGCAGCGGGGGCGTTGGGGGGAGCATTCAAAGAAACACTTATCGTGTCCTCTCTAATTAAACTTCACATTAATTTCAATTCTTTGTAAATCCTTTGTTTCCCTAAGCATGGTGACATCGGTGGCGTAGCGGGCGACGCAAAAGGTGTGTATTCGGTTCCCGCTGCCCGACAAATGTGAGCATGCTTGAGGTGCCCAACTGTGGGACCGACTCACTTAAGTTTGCCTCCATATCACTCGCTATCTATCTGCTATTATATAGGTACTTTCTTACATATATCATCGCTTTAGGGTTAAAAAAAATGTTGTAATGTTGTTATTCTGAATAATTAAATAAATTAAAAAAAAACTTGGTTTTTTAGTGTCGGCAACGCGTGAGTGATACCTGTGTTACGGTAACTCTAGACATTCTATAAGTTTTCGGGTCTCCTCTAGTTACTATACGTCCCCGTCTCTACGTAACGTCTCCGGTACGTTCCCGGCACGTGCGCTCGTCGCTAAACATGTAATAGCAATTTGCTTCTACTGGTATCTAACTCGGATATCTCTGTTACAATTGCTTTTAGGAAACGATCTTTGTTAGTTTCTTTCTGAACTTTGACAATAAAAATAAATGAGAAGAGATTATTTATGAAAACGACATACTTAAATAAGGAAATACTATTTCGGAGCCGGAGGGGAGGAATCAGCATCGTGTTTATGGAGAGATAAATAAGGATATCGACTCTATACTTCTATTTATTTACATATATATAGAAAAAAAAATATTGCACAACTTAAAAGTACTGAACACAGGCGAACTTAATGCTAGAAAGCATTCTCTTTCAGCTAACCTTTGTGTTATATGGAAAACAGTCTTGAGGTGGTGCAAAAATGACGTTATAACTATCATATAACTATGAGAGCTATACCATTACTACGGAGAGACATTCTTGCCAACCTATTTTGCATATATAAATAAAACACAAAAACTATTCCTTAAATAAACACAATCACATATACCTACAAGTTACACATAATATTTCAGAGACTAATGCTGATTCCAATCGAGTTCTGTATATTTTCCATTGTAACTACAAATAATCCAGGAGTAAGTAACTGTTTAAAATGAGACAGTGTTTCATCGGGAGTCGTCGATACGTCGATACGCGAACGAACAATGGAATCTAATCTATTTACTCGCCGGAGGCTCCATTGTCGAGAACCAATCGGGACGGGATGGAGAATATTAAAAGAAGATCCTTTCAGTCCCGTCTCGACTCAACCCGCAGTCTGCTCGGTCTCGACTCAACCCGCAGTCTGCTCGGTCTCGACTCAACCCGCAGTCTGCTGCGTCGAGCGAAACATTACTGATTTATTTGTTTCCGAATGTATTTAAAGTAATCACTTTGTTTAAAGTAATAACTTACACTTGAGAAGGAGCAATATGAGGGTCTCGCGCAGCATGGCGCGTGTTGCAGCGACGCGGTCCTGCAACAAAAACATACATACATTAAAACAACGATCATACATCCATACATCCATACACTCGTACACATATACCTATGCTTTAAACGTATGTTATACCCGTTGTCCGTCCGCTGCGCCGGAGAAAAATAATCATATTCACATTTCGTGACGCAAAGTAAAGTGATACAAATTCATTTATCAGAGTCGTCGTTGTGTTTCGATTATTTCGAACAAAAGATTGATGTCGAAAATATATAAAATATATATTTTGTTTCATAAAAATTTACCGAGTTACATCCATCAAAGAGTTTCCCGATCGTAATATTCAATATAAAAGCTTTTGAAACAGAAATAGTTTTCAGTTGATCCAGGGAAATACTTGAAAAGGATTGAAATGAGCGAAATGTACCAAATGAAATAAAAGTGTTATTGTTCTAGTACGTATGATTGCGAGGTGGAGCGAGGCGAGGCGAGGCGGCGAGGCGAGGCGAGGCTAGGCGAGGCGAGGCGAGGCGAGGCGAAACACACACCTCGATGCTGTACAAGATGCCTAGACTATATTTACAACTATTTCTGTGTAAATTCTTAAAAAATAAAATTCACGTAGTTTTTAAGCTGATCTTTTTATATAATTCCTTGTGATTTCAACCTTTAAACTTTGACTTTATATTTCCAATAATAGAATATAAAGAGATGTTTTATATTTTTAAATTTTAAATTTGCCATTTTGAAATGTAAATGTTCGAGTATATATTTGTTATATTTGAGTTAACTTGAAAACGTCCTTTATACTTGTAACTCCTAACAGTAGAGGAACTACGGGTTACTGCGATATTTCAATAATAGGGACTGATATCAAATCACTCATAGATTGAACATCATTTTTTTAATACAACTAAATTGGCAAACAAGCATACAACCCATCTGTTAGTAAGCGGTTACCGTAACCTATGGATCACTCGCACGTTGCCGACCCTGACACATAACGGTGAAGTCTCACGTGCCTGTAATATCACCGGCACCGACACCCTTCAAACCGGAACACAGCAATGCGACCATTGAAGCTTGCCGACAGAAATATGTATCGTAAATATCTCAGCTAGTTACATAATTACAATATTTATAAATTTCAAATATCATAAGGTATGATATTGTAGTAATATTAGCAATCACCCTCGACCCGATCAGCCCTCCTCCGGCGCGAGTGCGCTCGCCTATCAATTGCGGCGAGTGGCGCACTCGAGCCGTCCTCCCGTCCTCCCGTCCTCCCGTCCTCCCGTCCTCCCGTCCTCCCACGCTCCCCTCCTTAGAGTGCACTCCTGCCTTCTCCGGGCATCCAATTATCAAAGAACCTCTAAGTATGTTCAAGCTGGTTGCTTACATATATTATTTAAAATAAACAAATCCCATTATTAGGGCATAAATACTGTCATTTTATAATTAATCTTGTATATATGTAAATTGATATTCAATCTAGCTATTAGTCATTTACACACCATTTAGATTGTAGATTAAATGAGGGCCTATGAAAATTGTAATAGGCCTAATATCAAGTTTGTCTTACATATAGATAGATATAGATAGACTCATAGAAAATATTTTAAAATATTTCAGCTTAATAAGCTTTAACAATGTTGTACAATCGTTTTATCGTTAATTAAGTATTTTTTTTTGTTTTCTGATGAGCCTGTTTAGGAATAAGTGGGTTTTATTCGTGCTTAAAACGCTGAAGGTAATAGTCAGTTTGCCTGAAACCCAAATGTTCGAGGCATGTGCCATCTGCTAGTGTCTCATCTGCTAGTGTCTCATCTGCTAGTGTCTCATCTGCTAGTGTCTCATCTGCTAGTGTCTCATCTGCTAGTGTCTCATCTGCTAGAGTCTCATCTGCTAGTGTCTCATCTGCTAGTGTCTCATCTGCTAGTGTCTCATCTGCTAGTGTCTCATCTGCTAGAGTCTCATCTGCTAGTGTCTCATCTGCTAGTGTCTCATCTGCTAGAGTCTCATCTGCTAGTGTCTCATCTGCTAGTGTCTCATCTGCTAGTGTCTCATCTGCTAGTGTCTCATCTGCTAGAGTCTCATCTGCTAGTGTCTCACTAAACGGAGAAAAGCTTTCAATTTGTCACATGGAATAATAACGTCTGCGCAAAACATTGATATGTGCGAAATGTAATGTTTGGATGTGCCTCTGACTACTGACTTAGTAAAATCAGGGTCTAAGTACTGAGTATAGATCTGTATCCATTATGAGGGTATAGGTCGTGAGCGTGTTTATTTCGTTTGTTTAAACAAACATGAAACACAATTTAAAATAGAAACAGAGTAAGTTTCCCGGTCTCGGGCCGGCGTCCCGGCGGCGCTCCGTAAGCTGCGTTTATGAAGTCGGCTATCTAACTTGGAGTACTAACTCCGTGTTTAAGCTGAAGGCGGTTCTGTTCTTATTAAAGGCCCGGCCATGCCGACGCGGTGGCGGTGGCGGTGGCGGTGGCGGTCAATGGGAAATGGTTCAAAATATTTATATCTGCTTAAACTGTCATAAAACACGAATAATTTTTTTTCGATTGCAGATGATGGAATGAAAAATTTAATTGAAAATACCAATATTATACAATATCCATGTATTTATTTTACAAGATACATTACTTCATCTGTAGCCTATTTTGTAAGTCGAGGTCTGTTTATATAATAATTGCTTAAAGCCTACATAGTACATAGTACTCTCATCAACTCAGCGACTGATATAATATGTTTGATTGGAGCCGCAACGCGCCTTCAACAACGGATCTAGACTCGTCTCCGTTTAATATCAGCGCTCTCGTAGCTCGTAGCGCTCTCGTAGCACCTCTACGCCGTAGCACTAATATTGCTGTAAACTAAGCTTCCGTTTATTACATATTCCGATTTCGTTCGCAGATTAAAATAACATACTTTTCTTAAAACTAAACCGACCATCTTATACAAAGTATTCAGTGGAGTAGCCAGCTGAAACGCAATAGATGCGGGTTCTATTCCCGCTGCATACTCTGCACATTTTTTTTCCAGGTCTAGTTGTTGTGGTACTCGTACTTTCTGATACCCATGACACAGGGAATCCTAGTCAGGACTAAACAACGGGGATAAATTCCGGTGCAAAGTTGTCTCGGAAATGAGACGCCATAATGTAATTAAACTTCTTTGTAAAACGCTTTTTGTTCCACGAAATACATGGAATAGCTGTTATCAGTTCAGCCGTCGAGCCGGAGGGCCGAGAGGCCGGAGGGCCTAGAGGGCGGAGTGCAAAGTAGTTGCTAACTTCGTAATCTAGCGGACTCGCTTTGTGGTCGCGGAGATAACATCATTTTGGAAACTCATAAATAAACAAGGATTTTTGTATTTATTTCCACTAATTTTGTTTTATTGCAAATCAGGCTTTTTGAGAAAGCGGTAATTATTAGTAATGATGCTTTCTTCTTCTGATCAGGGTTTCTTTGTGTTTTAGGAACATATTAAGGTTTGCGAATTAATTTGATTAATATCCTCATTATTTAGAGAATATTCACTAAAATTATGTAGATTAACTATTTCAATCCGGCAATGATTTGGATCAGTTGAGATATCTAAGATTTTTGCAATTACCTTTAAATAGTTCTTATAATTTGTATTTGTAAAGTTAAAGCACAAAATAACTGAAGTTGATTATCTTTTAAAATTAATATACTTTAAAATTAATTTTAAATTCTTCGTAACATCCAGTGTGTTTGTCGTTTTTTTTTCAAAGCACAAAATCTGTGAAATAACTCCACTCACCGTCTAAATTAAACAGTCCTAAACACTAGCACATTCTCTTCAGAACACTCTCACAGAACACAGAACACCGGACTTCACAAAAATTTCATTCACAATGAATTTGTGCGCGTAAAGTTTCGTGAGGTTGCATCACGCGAGACGACGACGGACGTGCGACGAACAACGCGGCGCGCGACCGACTGCCGCTACACCGCTACACCGCTACGCCGCTACACCGCTACACCGCTACACCGCTACGCCGCTACACCGCTACACCGCTACACCGCTACACCGCTACGCCGCTACACCGCTACACCGCTACACCGCTACACCGCTACACCGCTACACCGCCACTCAGGTCGTCCGGTGTGCGAACTTCATGAAAGCGACTCTAGCTATTGATCTCAATACAAGTAAACATCGTTGATATACAATAACCATATTCGATACAAAATACTTGTAGACATTTATTCAATACAATATTTAATAAAGATAGGACTTGAATAGTGTACCAATAAAGAAGTATTTCTCCTCCTTAGGTAAATAGTACAAAATAATCGATTAAACACGAGCACCTATATTTATTATTTTGTTTATATGTATGTATATTATTCACTATGCTGTTCTATTGAAGTCACGTATTTCTTCGGTATGTATATATACATAGATAGAAGATAATATATAATTTATTGCACATCAAATAATCAATAATATATCAGCTTGGATAAGTACTATATAGTTTGACCTATTTTATTAACTTTTTGAATTTTGAATAGACATTTAGCTTTCGTCAGATAAAAGGTTGGTGAGTTTAAAGAATATAATATATTCTTTAAACTCACCAACCTTTTATTATTGCGATTGTTTTGAGAAGGAATGGATTAGTTTATTGATCTGAAACCTGGCATCGAGTCAAAACAAGTTAGGTGAACTATAAAATTCAACTCTCTATCTGTGGTTTTGGCTGTGAAAGGAGGACAGACAATCAAATGGTGTCATTTGTTGATCAGTTCCATGTTTATCTACTTGAATACTAACTATTTAACTACTTGAATAATAACTATTTAACTAATACTATGTAAGAATAGTAGATCTTCTGTGAAAGGGCTCGTCCGGGTAAATGCTATCACCCATTTCTGCCGGCAAGCAGTAATGCTCTGTTTGCTGTGTTCCACTTTGAGGGGTATGGTTGCCGGTGCACTTATAAGCACATTATATTTTTCATCTTCATAATTATCTCAGAGAGGTTATACAAGCATCCACAGGTTACGGTAACCGCTTACCAACAGATGGATCATATGCTTGTTTGCATCTTAAGTAGTAAGCACTGCAAAGTCACGACAAATGTCTTAGACAATAGTGGAACAGTATTTATTCTCTAGGCCGGAAATAAATAGATCTATTATCTAGATTCTTACTGTAGATCTTCTTCATTACTGTAGATCGTGACCGTGCTGATTAGTTTTGTTAAGGAATTGATTGAATGTGGGGTAATTAGATAGATATATATATTAAAAATGTAGACCGTTATGTTTTGTGGACACGCGCACGAAATGTAAACATTAATAAACTTTAAAATACATTCTGATAAGTGATTATTCCAAAATTAGAGGTCAAAATCAGCACTTGTTTTTGAAAGATAATTAAATTGCTTTGATTTTAACTAATCTATGCAATTTAATTATATTATAAATGTTGTTTTAGCCAAAAGCGTTTATAAGCCGCTCGACCTGAATGTACCTACTGTATGTAATTAACTGAAGTTTAACTATACGAGCATACCCTTTCTGTCTTTATAGTGGACTTTCACTGTGTACGTAATATATTTTTTATTGTACGAGAAATTATAATGCTGGAAATATTCACACAGCATCATCTAGCCCTAAAGTAAGCTTGTGTTATAGGAACTACATGACTGATATATTGCTTATATATTTTTTTTTGTAAATACATACATGTTATACATAGATAACTCCCAGATCCCGAGACAAATATTTGCATATACAAACATATGAAATGAAATGTTGAAATTAATTGTTAAAAAATGCTCAAATAAAGACTTCTTTCTTTCATATGTCCGCGGCGGGAATCGAATCCGCAACCTTCTGCGTCTCAGGCTTCGTCCACTGCGCCACAGAGGACATTTATTTCCGGGTAGGTTGATTTCTGAGCGCATAAGCACGTTAGTGGCGCTCCGAGGCGCTCAGACTTCACACAGAAAATGTGAAACATTATCAAAACGAAACGACGCCCTGAGCGGGGGGGCGATGGGGGAAGAGGTGACAGGGAGGGGGGGAGACGTCTCCGGACGTCCTCGGAGCGTGAAGATACCTTGATGAAAAGAAAATGAGACCGAGATGATGTTACGCAGACACCGCACAGACTGACGACTGCTCGTTTTAAAAGTATTCCGACGGAAAATAATGTTGTAATTTTAACGAGAGCGTGCGACGAACAAATTGCGGAAACTAAAAATGGAAAGGTATTTTCTATGAGAGATAATAGAGATCCCAGCGCGGAGATATAACGAGAGTACCAGCTGCGGTGGAGCTTCGTTATAGCTGGATGTAGTGCGATCCTGCTGTGGATATCATTCCGGGTTTTAATCGACTTCAAAAAAGGAGAAAGTTCTATGTATGTGAATAGGATTCCGTCATCTCCACGATGGCGGAAGTGCGAATGCAATAGCGGCGTCGTTTAAAACTGTTCACAGATATTCCTATAATGTTATTCATTTATGTTTAATAATGTGATGGCTTTCATTCTAGATTAGTAAAATATTCTCAACAAAACCAACACGCTCACGACTATCTTCCCCATGGTGGACTTCTTCAGATACCATACTCATTGAGTAGATCTTTGCGGATACCAAGTAGGAGGTAGTCAGAGGCACTTCCAAACATGCCCGCGTTTTGCAAGTTAGCATTCCACGTGACAGGTTGGAAGCCCATCGCCGCTTATTGGAGCCTTCGAATTTTAGGTTCTAGGGCATGCCGGTTTCCTCACGATGTTTTCCTTCACCGTTTTGAGCATGTTTTAATGCGCACATACATACATTTTTCGAGTGGAAAAGTCCATTGGTGCACGGCCGGCTTCGAACCCACGACCTCGGGAAGAGACCCAGATGTCGGGGTATCGCCCACTAGGCCAACACGGCGTTTCTAGTGTAGCGTTATACACCTTTCCATTGTTGAAGTTACTTCGTGTTACACACATCTTAGTTACATGCATGTGACACAGGTTACATTAAAGTACAGGTAAGTACCGTCTATCATAAAAACAGTCTGTACCTATGTATCATTTACGTACACTGCTTTATAAATATTGCACTTGAATTTAGTCATATTGTAAAAACGCACCGTACTAAGGCACCGATTAAGTTTCGACTCATTCCGAGAGTCTTTATCAGGATGAATGACCCTGATGAAGACTCTTCACGTATCTTGCGTCGCATACGGTATGTGTAAATTACCATTTTTATAAATATGAGTAATCAAATTCACGATATTAATTAAATATTTCCTCTGATCCAATACTAAACAAGTATCTAACCGACGCGAAGCCACGCGACGCAACGGGACGCAACGGGACGGAGGATTCCTGGGAATAAAGCGCATCTTATCTCGAGACAAATAATGCAGCTCCAGCACACAAACGAGAAGGGTGATCTCCCGGACTTGGCACAGAGTATGTTCTACTAGTTTCTGGATAAGGCGTGCACCGATTATATTCTTAATAACCAATATACACGTACATAGTTCTGACCCCACACTACAATTCCCTGTGTCGAGAGTATCGTACAAATATCTGTAGAACATGCAAACATGTTGAGGGAGCTCAGCAGGAATCGAACCCACACCTCTTGGCTGGCCACCCCTGGCTACTCGCCGGTTGCGCCACCGAGGTCGGCACATGAGTGGAATTATGAGATTTTAATATCCGCCACTACGTGCCAAAATTCAAAACGACCATGTATTGAAATTAGTGTCCCAAAAATGTCGACTCAGTGGGACTCAAAAACAAATATTCGCCTCTGGCAATGCCTTGCCATGAATCTGTTTTTTGTGGCCACTATTTTATTTAACAAACAACGTGTTTACTTTATAAATGGAACTATCTTATGTTTTTTAAGATGTAGTTTTCTGAAAGTCTAGATTTTATCATAAAATCTCATGTTATAATTAAAAAGCTGTCCTATCCGTAAACTGGTGCTTTGTGCCTCGACACAGCTGCCTGACGCGACGCGACGCGACGCGACCTGACGCGACGTGATGCGACGCGACGCGACGCGACGCAACATGACGCGACGCGACGCGACGCGACGTGCTGACTGATCCGGCTCGACGGTAGTATTATATTTGACAGCGCTTTTAATTGCAGAGAGTACTCGCACAACGGTGACATCCGCGGAGTTTCATTTGTTGGAAATGTAGAGGATTCTTTTAAAGAATACACTTCTTGTTGCGGACTAAGTTTTATCTGAGTGCTTTTTTTGACGGCTTTTACAATATATTTTTAGTTTGTACAAGCTTTGTTTTAGAGTTTTTACAGATAAAACGCGTGTCGCGTTCGCGTTCATTGTTTCCATATTGCTCTACATAACTGTATGTATCTATATGGCACAATGCATAATAAGAAATCGTGGCTTCTTCTGTTTGTGCAAACCCTAAGATCTGGATTCTGGCGACGCGACGCCTGCACTGACACAGACAATAAATGCTTGAAAATTAGTGGTTCCTATTGTCTGATGAAACATTTTGTACTTTTGATTGAATTTTTTTTGTTTCGCTGTCTCTATCTAGATTGATTTAAAAATAATAGAAATAGTGTATGCTTGTTTTGAAAATTGTAGTTATAACTCTATAAGTCAAAGTCAATTATTTTCAATTTTCGTGCCCTCGTGCCGACTTTTTTGTAATTTTTCTTGGCACTTCGGGCACCAATTGAATTGTGTTGCTTATATTGTGTAAATTGGGGTCCGTATTCTTGATATAATAGTGATACCATCGGGAGGTGCGGGAATACGGCAAAAAACAGGGCTCTCTCTTCACAGGACACGCGAAGAGCAACTGTTGGCGAGCTGCTTAATGGAAGCCATTATGAAGGAAATTCACCACAAATAAACAAAAATAATGCCTCTGCACAGTCGACGGGGTACAGGTCGATACGAACTTCCTGATTTTTTATTACAATCATATGATGTTTCTTTATATGACAAAAGAGGGTAGTACGAGATGCTTTCTTCTCCGTACATGTAAACTGTGAAATGAGCTGACTACCGAGGTGTTTCTGAAAGTTGAAAGATAGAATATCGAACTTAAAAAAAAGTAATTAAAAAGATCAGACACCGCGCACACGCAATGCCCCAAGTGTTGCAGAGGTTCATTACAGGTGACGGTAACCGCGCACCGACAGGTGGGGTGGACAGGCCGAGCGACTGTCTCATCATTACATAAAAACTATGAAAAACTTCAGCACAACCCAAAGACAATTACATTATTTTCGTATAGATACTGTTAATAATGTTACAGCAATTTAATATCGTGTCTGTAGTTGTGAATGAAATCGGGCCGTCCGTGCGAGCCGTGCGGTCACACGAGATACGAGACTATTCCAAAATTAACGAATTAAGCTCGCATAATGCATTGTGTAGCTTTAACTATTCTCTTTTCATAAGATACTTACTTTGTACTTTTGTTACAAGACTATAATATCAATTATTTTGAGAACTCATTATGTACAATATCTAAAAATAATAGTTTTTCATTATAATTATTAATTTAATAATTGTCTTAAGCATTGTAAGTAGGTACTAGGTACATAGTAGGTGGACAATGGAACAAGCATATACTATTAATATATTGTGCTTGTTAGATGTAGTTTTATATTATCAGATAGGTACCTGACTAATTATTGTAAACAGATGCGTTATAGTATATCGATGCGTTTTAGTTTTTAAATACAAGATATACATTACGAACGACTCAATGTGTAAAATAAGTGGAAACTTTAAGACTAATACTTTTCCAATGGTGTAAAAACAAAATATAATAACACTAGATACAGACTTTTGTATAGTTAATCTAATCTGAAAATGTATTTCAGTTGGCTTTTCTCCGTTAGTTATTGGCGAGCGGAGGATGGAAGTTCCTTTCACGGACTTCAATTGAACTGAAATGAACGAACAGTTTGATTCGTTTCAGAGGCGAGAGCTCTCAGCGCTAACCGGATAAGTGAAGGTGTGAATGAAGCTCTTACCCGCGATGACCTGAATACAAATACTAATAAAATTATTTGTAAATTAATGACTGTATTTATTTACTTTAGTGAGAACGTGTACTTACCCGATTACATTAACTAAATATATTAAAAAAAATATAATGCTGGTCTTTTTCACAAAACATCATCTAGCCTCAAAGACAGCAGAGCTTGTGTTATAGGAACTGCATGACTGATATACTACTTTAAATATATATTTTTTGTAAATACTTAATTTTATAGATAGAAAACACCCAGACCCGAGACAAATATTGCAGATGCAAACATTTATTCCGCGACGGGAATCGAACCCACAACCTTCTGCGTCTCAGGTGGGGCCTCGCCCACTGTGCTAAAGAGGTCGACAAACATTATAATTAAAATAAGTCATATTAAATACAAAAGTAAAAAAAATAATTAGTTACTTTTCAATAAATAAAACATTATGCAAAAAATAACCCACAATTGAATAGAACGTAGATTGATTGATAAAACAATGAACAATGTCGAAACAATGACTTGTCGAACTATGTGTTTACGTTTGTCGAAATAACGAACTGTCGAAATTTAGTGGGACTCACGCTTTTATTATAAACTCCCATGATATATATAAAAAAATACAATTTAAAAACTATATTAAACCAAATCTTTATAAATATGTATACAATGAAATACGGGATTATTTAGATGATAAAAACTCATAGAATTTTAAAAGCTCTAACTCGATAACCAAATGTATGTTCCTACTGTTGTGTAAAGAATCATTAAACTCCTTTTTTTGTTAGCTTGGTCGCGGAGGAACAGGCATAACATAAAACCGACGTTTCAAAGTGATCCATGTGATTTTAATGGATTTCGTCAATTTATTTATTTTGGCGAAACAGAATACAATCAAATTGAAATACATACTTAAATTCACTAATGTATTGAGCTAGATGATATTCTAAAACATGTGTACATATCATGGTCATCACAATGTAGATTCAATCTTAAATTTTGCACAATACATGTTTGCATTACTCAGGCTATAAAGTCTAAAAAAATATTAATAACATTTTGATAGCATTGCATTTTGTACATTCTAAGATTTACCTATTTTATTTTATTTTGCAGACTTAAACTAAATTGTAGAAACAATAAAGTTGTTTGTTCAGAGCAAGCACTTCTGTATCCCGCACATTATCTGTCGTCGTTTTACACGCGCTGTAGCCGTAAACAACTACACCGCACTTTATAAGTTGCCACACGCCCGCAGTGCCACTGCCGACGACTACACCACTCACACATACCACTATACCTATTATTCTGGTATAAAACAGCTCTGGAATATATCACTGCGATAAGACCACCAATTGTAGAACCTAAGATATATTTGTAAAAGTGCAACGAAAATCCTATCTTACTACTAATTATAAACGTGAAAGTTTGCGAGGATGGATGTTTGTTGCTCTTTCACGCAAAGACTACTGAACCTATTTTGATGAAACTGTACAGTTATATAGCTTATACATCAGAATAAAACATAGGCTACTTTTTTCCGGGTACCATGCGGGCGAAGACGTGGGCAGAAGCTAGATACCTATAATAGTTATAACAATAAACACCCAACCGACAAAGTCCTACAATAGTCCTGACCACACACTAGGATTCCCTGTGTCATGGGTCTCTGAAACTACGAGTACAGTAGCACTACACCAACCAGTCCAGCAACAAATATCTACAGAACATGCCAATATTTGACTCACAGTAGGAATCGAATCCACACCTCTTGCGTTGCAGCTGACACGACGCCGCGCCACCGAGGTCGTCAAAACCATTTTATTAGAGAATCTAGATTAATGAGAGAGTCTAGATTATGTAAACCATCTAGGTTATCGAATGTTATTCGACATGACATCTTGAATTACCGACTCGTAAATAATGACTCAATAAAATAGTATCACAGTATACGCATATTGTAAGTAAGTACTTATAGAGAACATGATGGTTCTTCGCAAGATAGATTGGTTCAGTGGTCACAGTATTATAATGTAACACAGGTCTCTCGCAACGTGCCCCTGCATCCGCTTCATTTACCTGTAACTACCTCATCGTATTCCAGTTTCAGTGTAGTTGGCACGCGGATGGCATTCTAGGTCACGTGAACAACAGCATTAGTTCTGAACTCTGGAGTGTACAAAGTGTACCGCCCCCGGACTCCGCGAGATATTAAACTGTTAGGGATGCGGGACGTTGCAGGTAACTCCGAGCCGCGCAACACATGGACACAATATTATTCTATACTTGGTTCTGACTACGGGTACCCGCATAAAAATAGCCTATGTGTTATTCTGATGTATAAGCTATATTACTGTAAATTTTCATCAAAATCCGTTCAGTAGTTTTTGCGTGAAAGAGTAACAAACATCCATCCTCACAAACTTTCGCATTTATAATAGTAGTAGGATATTGTTTTATTATGATCATATGTATTGTTTTTGCAGGTTATAACTGTTTTATTACTAGATAACACTTCTGGTTTTACAACAGAAAGGCTACAAAACAACAGCTAAAATACTAAATGCAAGATGGAAATACTCAATACAAGCAAAAATTCAATCACAAAAAAAATTGAGAAAAATGTCCAGTATGAATTATTATTATTAATAGATGGTATTTATAGGAAGGTATCTATATTAACCGAGTAGTTCCAAGTTCGCGAAACAGACGGCCGCAATCACACCGCTCGCCCGCTGGCTCTTCTATGTATCGGCACAGGATAATAATACAATTAATCAATGAAAATACTTTATTGTACACCATAAGAAAAATATATAAATATATGACAAAACTAAAAAAAAACCTTGGACAATGGGCGGTCGTATTGCTTAGAAGCGATATACAACCTTTGTATTGACACGTTTTAATGATATTGTAATAATGGTGGGGATGTACTAATACTTTTTTATAATAATTATAATAGGTATCGGTCAGCCGTTCACTGATAGCGGTGTTTAGAGTTTTACAAGGCATTTTTTTTTATTGTTCGACAAAATCAATGTTGATTTTGTTTTAATAGTTCTAACCTTAAAAATCTAACTCTAACTAATAATGAGAGATTTACATTTTATATTAAAAACAAACTTACAAAATACCGACAGTCTAACATAAACAAAATCAAACAAACTAAATACATTGATATGCATAGTCAGTGTTATTTAACCGGCAGCCATATCTTTAAGACTACTTGGCGGCAGACATATATATATACGAGACACTACACAAAACAAATTCAACTACAACGCAGTTATGAAATGATTAGCGTCCGTCCGAGAGCTAGACTGAATCCCCTCATTAAGCACGTGCCGCAGTGTAACGACGTGTCCCGTGAGCCGACTCCGCACCGCGCCGTCCGCGACGCCCTCCGAGATCACACCGACAGACAATGTTACACGAAACCAGTGCATCCACTACATACCATACCACTTGTACACTACATAAAATTTGTATATCGTTTAAAAGGCAAGGTGTACGCTGTTATAACAAACTCCCAAGAGATATACAAAGAATGACAATTAACAAATTTAAAAACGTAATTAAACGAAAAACTTTTTAAATAGGTATACTAGAAATATATGTTTATTTAGATGATAAAATCTCTTGGGATTGAAAATGCTCCAACTCGATACAAAATTTAGGTACCTATGTTTTGTAAAAGCATCATGAAAAATAATAAACAGACTTGTTTTGTTGCCTTTATTTCCTGTCTTGTTCGCGGAAGAACAGGCAGTAGATACAACCGACGTTTCAAAGTGATCCTTGTGAATTTTATGAATAAGTGACTTTGACTTAATAATGGGGAGAATACTACTACTATACTTTATTTTTGTCACCAGGCAGTAATGCTCGCATTTCTGTGTTCCACTTTGAAGGGTGAAAAGTCTTACAGGCACATAAGATTTTTCACCCGTTATGTCTCAGGGTCGGCAACCACGCGACTGTTGCAAGCATTCATAGGTTACGGTAACCGTTTGCCAACAGATGGGTCGTACGCTTATTTGTCATTTTAGTTGTATACTTTTCACAAAATCGTGATACAATGACTATTAAGTTTTGGGTAAATATAATTGTGTACTCAGAACTAGATAAAGTACTTACCGTAGATACCTTGAGAATATTTTCAGACTAGGCACATGTATAATTTCACGTACAAAGTTATTGTGAACAATAAAAGTAGTCAGTTTAGTTGTAGTTCTCGTACTGTGCTGATATACACTGTGCTTAAGTTGTAGTTATCGTACTGTGCTGATATACACTGTGCTTAAGTTGTAGTTATCGTACTGTGCTGATATACACTGTGCTTAAGTTGTAGTTATCGTACTGTGCTGATATACACTGTGCTTAAGTTGTAGTTCTCGTACTGTGCTGATATACACTGTGCTTAAGTTGTAGTTCTCGTACTGTGCTGATATACACTGTGCTTAAGTTGTAGTTATCGTACTGTGCTGATATACACTGTGCTTAAGTTGTAGTTCTCGTACTGTGCTGATATACACTGTGCTTAAGTTGTAGTTATCGTACTGTGCTGATATACACTGTGCTTAAGTTGTAGTTATCGTACTGTGCTGATATACACTGTGCTTAAGTTGTAGTTATCGTACTGTGCTGATATACACTGTGCTTAAGTTGTAGTTCTCGTACTGTGCTGATATACACTGTGCTTAAGTTGTAGTTCTCGTACTGTGCTGATATACACTGTGCTTAAGTTGTAGTTATCGTACTGTGCTGATATACACTGTGCTTAAGTTGTAGTTCTCGTACTGTGCTGATATACACTGTGCTTAAGTTGTAGTTATCGTACTGTGCTGATATACACTGTGCTTAAGTTGTAGTTCTCGTACTGTGCTGATATACACTGTGCTTAAGTTGTAGTTCTCGTACTGTGCTGATATACACTGTGCTTAAGTTGTAGTTATCGTACTGTGCTGATATACACTGTGCTTAAGTTGTAGTTATCGTACTGTGCTGATATACACTGTGCTTAAGTTGTAGTTATCGTACTGTGCTGATATACACTGTGCTTAAGTTGTAGTTCTCGTACTGTGCTGATATACACTGTGCTTAAGTTGTAGTTCTCGTACTGTGCTGATATACACTGTGCTTAAGTTGTAGTTATCGTACTGTGCTGATATACACTGTGCTTAAGTTGTAGTTCTCGTACTGTGCTGATATACACTGTGCTTAAGTTGTAGTTATCGTACTGTGCTGATATACACTGTGCTTAAGTTGTAGTTCTCGTACTGTGCTGATATACACTGTGCTTAAGTTGTAGTTCTCGTACTGTGCTGATATACACTGTGCTTAAGTTGTAGTTATCGTACTGTGCTGATATACACTGTGCTTAAGTTGTAGTTATCGTACTGTGCTGATATACACTGTGCTTAAGTTGTAGTTATCGTACTGTGCTGATATACACTGTGCTTAAGTTGTAGTTATCGTACTGTGCTGATATACACTGTGCTTAAGTTGTAGTTATCGTACTGTGCTGATATACACTGTGCTTAAGTTGTAGTTATCGTACTGTGCTGATATACACTGTGCTTAAGTTGTAGTTATCGTACTGTGCTGATATACACTGTGCTTAAGTTGTAGTTATCGTACTGTGCTGATATACACTGTGCTTAAGTTGTAGTTATCGTACTGTGCTGATATACACTGTGCTTAAGTTGTAGTTATCGTACTGTGCTGATATACACTGTGCTTAAGTTGTAGTTATCGTACTGTGCTGATATACACTGTGCTTAAGTTGTAGTTCTCGTACTGTGCTGATATACACTGTGCTTAAGTTGTAGTTATCGTACTGTGCTGATATACACTGTGCTTAAGTTGTAGTTATCGTACTGTGCTGATATACACTGTGCTTAAGTTGTAGTTATCGTACTGTGCTGATATACACTGTGCTTAAGTTGTAGTTATCGTACTGTGCTGATATACACTGTGCTTAAGTTGTAGTTATCGTACTGTGCTGATATACACTGTGCTTAAGTTGTAGTTATCGTACTGTGCTGATATACACTGTGCTTAAGTCGTTGATTCTGTATCGTATTGTTAGGAGGTGAGTCGGCGGCGGTCGGTTCGTCGCGCGCGAAGGCCGGCGGAATTATCCCTCCACAATTATACTCTGACTATATTATACCGAGGTGTTGTAATGTGCGGATAGGACGGACAGTCAGACCGACTTAACCGCAGAACTTACCTAATTACTCTGTGTCCTTGGCTGGCCAATATCCGAATGTTCATTTAATATTCTTTAATTAGCAATTGTTACAGGTTGCTGATGCAAAATTTATGGAAAGCAATACCATAGGTAGTATTGGACTTCTGCAGGCTTGTCGTGATGATAATGATGTCACATTTCCCTATTGTCAGTAGTTACTATGAACTGTATTGCAGATGCATGACTATCGCACTGAGATATGTGAAATAGTTTAATTTTTGCTCCAATTTGAAACTACAGCGAAAGTAAGATTCAATAACCTAAAATTTTACCCAGGCTGTCTTCGAATCCAGTGGCATAGCTGTTAGTGCGCCCTCGTTCACCGTAGTAATGATACTCCCTCTTAGGAGTAGCATTAAAATCATACGAGTTCTTCTCGATATTTTCTGTACAGACAAACAAAATGGTTAAGTGAGTTTCTATGTAGTTCTATGTAGTTCTATGGTAAAAGATGCAACCGGCAATACAAAATAAGATCTCATCTGATATACTGTTTATTTATTTATAATTTCTCAGTAGCCGAGTAGCGGTAGCGAAACAAATATCTACCGAACATTTGTCCCGCAACGGCAATCAAACCTCTTGTATCGCAGCCGGCTAGTCACCCGCCACACTATGGAAGTTCTCAAATGAAACGGTGTAGTATTCAGGTGTATCATCCCTGGGCCAGGCGGGGCTTCGCTTCCCGGAATTAGCATTTTATCGGTCCATGCTAAACTTTTTGTGCTTGGAATAGTAGGTATGTGGGACAGCGCTTTGCGAGTTCCGCGTTTAGTTTCACGTTGTGTTGTTGTTTATGAAACTGATATCGGTGGGCGCGCCCGCTTCTATACAGACATACAGATATACTGATATATCTTGTTGGTGAATGCGGGTGTTTTCTGAATTGTTACGCTTGCGTTGTTACATAAAGTTAGAATTCGTAGATTTTGCAGGATCCATTGTAAGTTGAAACAAAGCTATTATAGACTTTTGAACTGTTTGTTAGTTTTAATGAGATACATCATTTTCCTAAAGCTATATTTTATATAAAAACTCAATCACCGTTAAGACATACATAGACATGAGTAATGAAAACATCACTCCTTCAATAATAGTTTTTAGTATTTTTATAATATCCCAAAAAACCAACCTCGGCAGGACTCGAACCCGCGACCTTTCGACCTTGCGAATTTCGACCAGGCTGGTAACGATCTCGTGGCTTAGTAGGGATAGCCCCCCGCGTACCAAGCGAGAGGTCGCGGGTTCAAGTTTTGTCTAGGTTGAATTTTAGGCATGTTATAATATCTTTTTTTTTTATCCCTAAAGTGATAAAAAAACAAATACTTTTTACATAAACGCACGATTTTTTTTATATTAGCAAAATTATCAAGCGCGTAAAAACTGAATATTGTAAAAGTTCGCCACATCTCGTAACTGGCAACACGCGCCGCGAAGGTGAGGCCAAATAAACACACCGGGAGCAAGACAACTTTTCTCATTTCCCGCCGAGGAAGTCGTTAGCCAAGACTTGTGACTCCTTTGTAGTCGAACGGCGCAGCGTCGCGCTCCCGCCGTGACGCAGTGCGACCGTGACACCGTCACGGTGATCGACAGTCGCCAGACATTAGTGACTCGAACACCTGGCACCGAGCTGTGGCCTGACGGGGCCCGTTTAGGTGATTTGATAGACCTTTTTCTCGAGAGCATCGGCTGTCAACAATGTTTTTATGAGACTCAAAGTTAGGGCCCGGTCAAACTAACGCAGTGGTCGAAGATAAATGGTTGTGAAAGTTCACGTGAATGTATCGATCGCCACTGATGCCACCGCGTTAGTTTGACCGGGCCCTTAGACTGGCAGAACAGCATTCTCCGGCAGAGTGAGGCGGAATCCTATCACCAATATATAGCTCCTGCCGGTTGGTATTAATAATAACGGTCGAGTACCGCCGCAGCCCTTTCCATTAAATAATGTATTTATTGCGTCCGTATTGTCGGGCCGCGTTATTTGTCGCGCATTTAACATAATGGGCAAATATATTTCGCAAACGAGTCCGCTGGATAAAATACTTTACAAATGAAAATTCGTAAACTTACACCGACGAATCCACTCCTCAAAACACGGTCACAATTTTTTTAATACAATTCTGTCTTTTAACTAGTCAGAGTTGTCTGTGTAGACAAAACTTATTTTCTTCTTGTGATGTAGAAAACTAAAATGAATCAAAATACCTAATAAATAACTTCAGCGATTTAATCTCTCATGGATCATAGAATCAATGATCCCATGAAATTACACAAAGGTTAGCTGGAAGAAAATTCTAATTAGCATTAAGTTCGCCTATGTACTTGTTTTATCTTGTGCAATAAAGCATTTTCTATATATCTATGAACTCTAAACTCTCACATGTGTTTTTACAAGAGAATTCCAGACAAGTTAATAACATAAAAATTGCAAATCAGAATGTCGGTAATGGCGTACATAATGTTTGTGAGATCATAGGGTTATAGGGTTTTTACAAAGTCCTTCGAATCGATCGGAAAAGTTTCGCGGAATTAGTTTCTGTTCGAAATGAAACAACGAAGTTTTCTTATAACAATATAAAGATCAGTCATAACCTTTGTTTCATTAAAAAACAATTATGAACTCTATATTTTTTTATTTTCCCACCTATCATACATAACATAATTATATGAGCATATATCTAATGTAGGAAGTATCCTTAGTGTTGCCATTCTAAATAACATTTAATGGAAGGTCGTCGGTTCATCGGCAGGCGGGAGGTATAAAAGGTCTTTGTACAGGCGCGGTCAATAAGGTCCGCTACTTATTGGCCACGAATCCCTGACTAAAGACATTTTCTATCCTTATTCTTTTGTGTCTGTGACCCAGATCGTAAGGTTTTGTCGGAAAATTGAAAATATATTGATGTTGAAACACACAACCGATGTGCTTACTCTCGTATAGAGTCAGTGAAAGGTGTACGTTTTCATACACGCTGTAATACTTGAATATGAGACAGACATCTTGTCGGGGCTCAGTGTGGGAAACTTGGGATTCTCACTAACGCAACACGCAAAGCCCTCTGAAAATACATTTATTCATATAACTATATACAAGTAGGTATACATAAAATACATAAAATACAGATTAAACAGCAAGCTATCTAAAGACCGTTGCAACTGATCCAGATCACTACCAGACGGAAGCATTCCCAAAATACTGGCAATGCTAACGCTTTGACCCAGATAAGAGCCAGCTCTATGGTCAAGCGTCTCTTTGACCAGTCGCCCGTGAATTATTTTGAAAACGCGATAGTCCCCGGTTCCCCACGGACCCAGAGACTCAACCCCAAAAGGCTCAAAGCACTCTTGATTGGAATTTCAAATTATATTTCAATCAAGAGGGATTTACTTGTTGCTCGAACTACATGTATATACAAATAGTAGTAAATGATTAAATTTTGATGTATATGACAGTTGATTTGAAGATAATCAACTGTTACTCAATGTAGGTAAACTGGCAGAGAGATGTACCCGCTGAAACAACAAAGCGACTGATCGCTGAGGAACAACAAAGAATATAAACGTCTCAAAGCCAAGATGAAGGACGTGAAGCGGATCGGATCTACAAAGGTAACTCTCACACAAACAAATGAAATTACAAAATCTAAGAATATATTACACAAGGATATTTATTTATTTATGTTACTTTGTGAACGGTCGGCCCTCTGCTGTCTGTAGGGTAGTTTTCCCTGTGTGAGACTCTTGGAATATGATCTTTGATTTTACAAAGCCATGCCGAAATAAAACACCTCACAATAATATGATATTTATAAAAACGTTTAAGCTTTGATAACAATTTAACCTGGATCAAAGAGTTTTCGTTAATTTATAACACGGCCACAGCTTAGTCCTGACTCCGCATTCACTGTGTCGTCGGTATATGGAACTACGAGTACCGTCGTACCAACAACCAGATCCAGAACGTATATTGGCAGAACATACAAACATTTGTCCCGCAGCTGAAATCAAACCCGCACCCCTTGACAAATATTCGTAGTGTCTCAGAGATTTGACAAGGACGGATGTTTTTCATGCCATCATCATTTTAAGACGGAATCTCTGATGTGTAGAGTTCAGGGCACTCACAACAGTATCCTGAAAACAGCTGCTGAGAGATGTACCTCTCCTATTTGAAGGATTGTGCGGAGAGTGGCCAATCACTGAAAAACAAAATTATTATATTCTTTAAACTTGATGTTGATCTTGGAATATCTTACATCAGAAGCGTGGTTACAAATGCCTACTAAGAATATTATTTCAAATCTATGTATTTTTAGTTGCATACTAATGTCACGTTTGTCCTTATTAATAAGAGAATGTACATTAACCAATGTCAAATATTTCCGTTACCATGTTCCGTGGTCGCGTGCTGGTAGGACGCGCGACGGCGGGAGTCGGAGAGCAATAGCGAGGTGTCCGTGCGTGAAATGCGGCGACTTTCGGTTCTGCAGAATTTCACAAAACGAATTGGAATATTAAATCGCGCGATAAAATGATTCCGCTTCCAGGTTCATTTGAAACCAATAACTATACCATTTCATTTTGTTGCTGACCGTATTATTCCTGGTTAGTGAACGTTTTTTTTTACCAACTTTAATAAAATTTAAATCTCTCATTGGCTGTTAATTAGATTATTAAAGTTAGAACTGTTTATATATAAGGGCTGTTGATTTTGTTCGAACAATAAAAATAAAATAAAATAAATCTAAAGTTATAAATAGGATTACGGCCTACGTGTCGATAAGCGGGATTACAGAACAACGTATTTTTATAACAAGCAAAAGCATAAAAATAATAAATGAATAATTAAATCTGGCACATGCCCGCGTTTTGCTATAAGATTCCACGTGACTGATTGCAATCGCCGTTTATTGGAACACTAACTGACACATGCTTCGTTAATGTTGGTTCTAGGGCATGCCGGTTTCCTCGTGAGATCTTTCTTCACTGTTTTACTGAGCACGTATTAATGATTAGATTTTTGGCGTCGAAAAACCACTATCCGAATTCACAACCTTCAGATCGCAAGTCGCGGTACCGCCTACTAGGCCGACACGGCTCTGTATATTAATTTAGTAATTTAATAATTTTTTTTGTAAACCATCCCGTATTCCTAAGCCAACCCTGACGTAAGTATAAATATAAGAGTATTCAAGAATTCGAGTTACAGCATTTTTTTATCTTTCTTTAATTTGAATGTGGTTCAACTTATAAAGACAATGTCCACTCAGCAATCCATTCTCAACGTGAAGGGCCGGCCTCGGGCGCTGACGCGGGGCGGGTGCGGGGCGGGTGCGGGGCGGGTGCGGGGCGGGGGCGGGGGACAGCCGCCCTAATCAGCGATCCCGCCGTAAAACCTAGATACCGTGAAAAGTCAATTAACCCCAAGGAAGCCTTTATTCAAGCTCCCACCAGACCCTGCCATTTAACAGATTTCTCGAGATCCAATGTTCTTGAACATTTCAAGAATACATTGGTGTAAGAGGATCGATAATATTATGACCAAAATTTTTTTTTTTTATAATATTTATAAAAAAGTGTAATTAAAAAATATATAATATATGCCTGTTTGGCGCGCGGTGGTCGGTAACTTGGCACAACACAACCTACCTGTGAGGAAACCTACCTACCTACCGCAGACTAGTTACATATATGTATGTAGATTAACCTTATCTACATCTACCTACATTATGTTTTAGTAGGTAGGGGACAGTTTTGATGTCTCCTTTCCGTTATGTCAAATACAAAATATCTTTTTTTTTCTTTAATTTGGATATTTATACTTTCTGGTTCTTCTACAAAATGACCACTCTCTATGACTAAAATTTTAACTAAAATTTTTCACTACACAGATTGACGTGCTTACTGTAAAGTCTTTAATCAGTGGTTTAGCTACACAGTGTTCTGTTTTCTTCAATCGAATCTAAAATAGCACATATCAGAAAGAGACAAAACAAATTGTAGTTATTCAATCTTTATAAATAAGGCCCTACATCTTGAACGACCTCTTACACGAGGCAGGCAATTATTTCCGGACAATATTCCGTGTCACAGATGGGCGCTAAGAGTCGGTCCTCTACTCGGCCACTCGGGGCACGTGCCTGCCTCGGCGATACTCGATCCCGAGTACTTGGCCGTCTTTGTCATTCAATATTTACAAGAGGTGACTTCACTTTGCTATTTTTTGTGGATTGGCATATCTGAAACATAATTGACGACCAGGGTGGGGCGGCTTCGGGCGCAGTCCGCTAAGATGCAAGAGGTGCGAGTTCGATTCCCGATGCAAAAAAATGTTTATATGTTCTGCAGGCCGTTCCGGGTCTGAATGTCGGATATCAGGTATTACCTGCTATCCGCGATACCGGAAAACAAAGTCATGGCTCGGGACTATGAACAACCAACCAATATTAAATAAATAAAGACAAACCTAACAGACAAATATAAAGTTCCTGAACCCATTAGTATTACCTGTGTCGCGGGTATCACGTGAAACCGTGAGTACCTCAGCACCACAACACACAGACACAAAACAAATACCTGCAGAACATGCAAAACATTTGTCTCGCCCGCCGTGCCACCGCCGCGCCACCGCTGCGCCACCGCCATGCCACCGCCGCGCCACCGTGGGTGTTTAATGAAGGTCCTTCAAATCTTTAATTCAACAATAAGGGATTACTTAGTTTTCAATCCAGATTCCCGTCGAGTCCTGCAGACAGAACGCACGTGCAATATTTCTGGAAGTTTCTCGACTCACGTGTGAAGATAGTTAATCTGTGATACAGTGATATTATTAAATAATTTAATTTCAGTTGTTATTCAGTTCGTTTTGTTGTTTTCGCAATGTTCCTTCATGCGATAGTGAATAGACGCTACAGATTTCCACTCACCGCGTTCTTTGTCCCTGTTCTATACAATTTTATTTGTAAACAGATCCTCGCTTTTGCTCAACATACCTTTGTCACACTTGTGACAGTACACCAACTCAGACGCAGAGCGCCCGTTCTGATAAGATAATATTGAAAACGGAAGGTATATAGGTACATTCAATGCAAACTCCCGTCCCATCCAAGCGGGCCGGTGAAGTAAGCTATGGCAGTGCGTAGACATCTACGTTGAAGCCGAGAAAATATAAATCAACAGCATGGCTATCCACGATTTAAAACTAAGTTTTAAAAAGTGTAGTATCTGATAAATATTATTGTAAAGAAACTCCTGGAGGGGCTGCAGTCTGCTGAGTTATGTTTAATGTGATGTGATATGTAGTAGACTGTGATAAATAAAGACTCTTTAAATAACAAAAAGCATGGCTATCACGATGCGCCCGAACCAAAATGGCGTGTCTACCGGTCCACTTGTATTCTCTCTAAAGTGATCTGCATTTTCTTGTTACCCGAAATAGTTGTAAGACTTCTCGCCGAGGAGAGTAGCTAGCACAGAGGGATGCGGGTTGAGGATGCGATCGGGTTCCCGCGATGTTGAGCGCGTCCCGGATCCGATTCTCTCGCTCCAACGCACACTGGACGGAGCTAGGGTGACCACACTGCACCGTCCACCGTACCACTGGTCTAATATTCAAGGGTTTTCTTGACACCGGAAAATATTAGAATCACTTTTGAGTTAGAATCCTGTCGATCTCGTGATTGTGTATAGCATGGTAGTTGATGACATAGTTATATGGAACATGATTACCTACTAGAACATTTACCTCTACGCTGCCTATCATTGGTGGCAATTATGGGGCCCGTTTAGTGGACGACACCTGCCTATGATTTGGTAAAATAATAATTTTATAGGCCATTGAAAAAGTATTCAAATAATTTTATATACTTTTTCAATGGCCTTATCACTTTTTAACTATTGTTTTTATAATAGTATCCATCAGTCACTATCCACACTAAAATATTATGTTTTTAAATCATACGAAAGGCTCTTAGCGTTGGCTCAGAGCCCACTGATTCCTCGCAAAATCCAGACACAGACCTGAGATATTATTAATAAAAATATATTTTGATGGATTGTGCTCTTAACGACACCTTCCGTACTAATGAATGTAAACAATTTTTAAAAGAATCCGCTTATTGTAACATAATACTGTCCAATACACAATCAGTTGAAATAAAATCACTGATTAAGCTATACAAGATTAAGTTTACCTCAGACAAGTCTAGTTAAGTAGGTATATGAGCCTACGTGAATGAGCAGGTAGGTTAATTTGCCTACCTACTTATTCACATTATCTTAGATTTATTTTCCATATTCAATCACATTAATAGTAAGGAATGTGTATTTGTAGATTTACTAGAGCGACATAATCGCTCTTTAATAAGAAAAAAGAATGAAGTAATATAAAAATACAATGATGTTTTTTACAATTATTACCAAACTACATAATAGTTTAGAGGCATGAAGCAGAACTGCTTGTTTTTCAAAAACCGTTTTCACACCTACTTATACTTACCTAAATAACCGATACATGCAATCTATCTATATAGATAACATACTATATTAATCTAATAACTTTACTTTAACTTCTACTCGGTTTACTTTTACCAAGAAAAGACATTAGGACATATAGATGTGATTGTCTTCTTCAGCTTTCTAATAAGTATCGTTGGAAGGGTCACCACTGTGGTAAGTTTGCTATAAATCTTAAAACACTGAAATTGTTCTGTGGATTTATGGTCACAGTAGAACCGAGATGTCCGCTCTGATAACATATGGCGGTGCTTCACGGTTGTCGCCCTTGTTACAAATGGCTTAGAGCAGAAAATGTTATAGCTATATCTGCAAGTTTTCGATCTTTTGTGACTGTGAAATTGAGGTTCAATGTTAGGAAAGAAAGAATTTCCAATGTTTTATTACATTCCAATTCCAATTCAAAAGAATATCATTTAAATGGTTAGGTACATTTTAAAATATAATTTTCATTATAAAGAACATTTCAAAGAATTAATCTACCTTTTTTTCTCGTTTCTCTACCAATATTGATAATATAAAGAGGTGAAGTTTGTAAGTTTCGATGTTATCTCCGAGACTATTTATCTGATTTCAAAAAATCTTTAACCAATAATAAGAATGGACCTTCAGGATAGACATAGACATATATATCTACTATGACTATGTATAAAATAAAGGGTTTTTTTTGCGGAGACAAATATTGCAACGTAAGTCGGTCGTAAAACGGTCGAGTGAATGCGTTCATTGAAAACGCTGTAAGAGCTACTTTTAATCTCGGTACCACGCGGGCATTAGTCACGTATAATTTTTGAGAATCGTCAATTCCAAATCTTGCTCTGTCACTGTTTGACCCGGTCGTTTGTTCCGTCGGTCGGTCGTTACATATATACTTCTCTAGTAGTATAAAAGTAAATAGCTTCCTCACCAATACGCCTAGAATCGACAAAGGCTTTACTACAGAACGGATAGGACGCGTACACACTGGCTATAATGTTTTAATATCTGTGACACGGGATCCAGCGATGGATCGGAAACATCTATACTTTAAATATTTATTTTTCTTTGTGTTAGTATTTTTGTTATAGATAGCTCATTCAATGTTTCACTGGACTAAAAAGATGTAAAATGAATCTTTTAAGTCACATTTAATTATGTATTTACTTCCTCCAATTAATGCACGCATTATGGTAACTGACATATCAAATATGTCAATGTAAAACCACGGGTATCCCAAGGAAACATTTGTGAACACAAAGGACACAACACAACATGAAAGAGGACTAAAAATACCCACAACACGGGGTTTCCCAGGGTGGGAGTAAGTGCCCTTGCAAACATTTTATCTATATTCAATATTTTAAACGGTTCAAATATTACGGCCTCTGTGGCGCTGTGGGCGAAGGCCAGTCTGAGACGCAGAAGGTTGCGGGTTCGATTCCCGCCGCGGGACAAATATCTGTTTCGTGTCTGGGTGTTCTCTATGTATAGAATGTGTGTAGTTACAATCAAAAATGTAAATCAGTAGTATATCAGTAATGTTATTTCCATAACACAATCTCTGCTTACTTTGGGACTAGATGATGATTATTATTATGTAAAAAATAAGTATTATGTGTGGTCGTAGTGTGCACGTGCCCCGGTCGCCTCGAGGCCAACTATCGCCTTTGCAGTGACGTATTGATTGGAGCCACCGCGCCACTACCCGGTCTATTCCACCCAACACCAAACACGGGGAGAACTCTCCGAATCACCTCATTTAGGCATTGCCTAAAGCCGATTCAGGCATGTGTACTATAATAATAGCGGTGACGTCAAAAAACGGTAGCTAAATAATTCTGTCAACTTTTTTTTAACAGCGTTGCCAATTCCATTATCTGAGCGCTCTTTAAGTCAGCGAGGCGTTTGGTTATATCATTCATACAATGTGTTAAACAAAGATGGCTCACGGGGACTGAAGGTATGGTATTCAGAATCATTGGACCGTAATAAGCACATTTAGATCGGATGATCACTATAGCACACCTCATTACGTACGTGATTGTATCCACATTCACCGCGTGTATGTCTCACTCAGGTGCTCGATATGGTAGGGTTGCTCTCAGCCCCGTCCGCTACCTTCCTGGAAGCAAACTCACACTAAATAAATAGACCCGCACCACGTCTCACAGAGATTCACACACATTGTATTAGAGTGTAGATTCCAACGTTGATTGAGCATCTGAAATAGTTTGAGGGTAGTTGAGAGGGGAGGCGACATCACACGGACGTCAGCGACGGACGCGGAGCGCGAACACTGCGGGATCCATATAACATTTCTTTAACAAAACAAACATGAAACTATCGACGTATTTCAGGAAGCATTTTAAATAATAAATGGGAACATTCATTATTTGAGTACTTGCAATAAATTGCATGAAAGTTGGTTCAATCGAAAGCCGCCATCAACTGAACGATTATCGCAATAACATCGCGGTCACCTAATTTATTGGCTCAACTGCAAATTAAATTATGATTTATTTTATATTTAAATTTGTAAAAGTATGCTTACAAACGTTACCATATGGTCGGAAATAGTAAATGACCCGTCACAGTAACTAAATATGTTTTTTTTTTTTAAGTTTTATATGAGTGTATTTTATTATTTCTGTGTGATATGGGTGTACACTGTACAGAGCCTGAAATAAAGGAATTTATTATTATTATAGCTGTCGCCTCCGTAGCAGGCGATGCTACATAATAACCATAAGCATCGTAGCAGGTTGCTACGATGCAACTATTCATAAAATATGTTGCTACGATGAAATTTTTCGTAGCAGAGCTCTACGACGTAGCGGCTATGCTGTTCAGTGGTCTAGCTACATCGTATTACTTTTATAGTAGAAGCCTATTTGCAAAATACTGAAAATACCAATGATCTAGGAGTCTAAAAGCTTGTGCATCAGGAATACAGAGATAATTTATTATGTCCCAGCAAAAAAAACAACTTAGTAGAAACTCTATTAAAGAAAACAATCAGGATAAAGGTAGCTGCGACCTCGTCCATTGTCCCCGGCTCAGCCGCCAGCAGACACAATACCTTATTTACTCCCCGAAAACTTGCTTCAACTTGGACATTGTACTCTAACAATACCACATGGTTTTTTTAGTTAGACTACCTTGCTTGTAATATGTGACCATACCTACTCTAGGATATGGAAGATCGGGACTTTCTAACACAAGTATTGTTCTACCCAGAAAGGGTGATGTCATAATGGGACATTTATAGCAATACTAGTTCTGCCAAGTTGTATCTAACGGAACTAATATTTAGCATGGTACAACGAGATGTGCATACTGATTGGTCCGTGAGGAACTCGCTGTATTGTTATACCAAAGAAAATTGTAAACAGAATTACAGAAAGAAATAGATTTTGAGTTTACATTTTTGATATACCGTGAAAACTCCTAATATTATGAACCAAAACTAAGCAAAGAGCTGTCGGGCATTCCAGATAACGATGTTATGATGTAAACTGGTTGACGTAATTATAAGAGATTGAGGAAAATTCACGTGGAGTCGTGTGGCGTCACGTGGTGCCGTGTGGCGTCACGTAGCGTCGCGCGTTCGAGACAACGCATTCAATCTCTGGTCGCGTCGGAGTTCGACACGACATCCGATTACTGGAGGCGTCGTTGGTGCAAGTAGCACGCTGCTCCCGGTCCTGATCCATCCGCGACGACTCGACTAGAACGAGCAATGAACGACCACCGCAACGATTCCAAGATACTCACAGAACTAACTTAAATTAATGCCTGTGGTCGGGGACTTGCACTCGATTTTCTACTTAAAGTAATATTACCAGAACTATGAAATATACTTATTTTTCCACTATAAATAGATTACTATTTTAAAAGCAATTATATTATTAAATATGTAACTATGTTTTATAAAGCGAAGTTACTTAAATTTAGTTATTATATAATAAGTTATTAGACGACCTCCGTGGCGCAGGTGGCGAAGGCCCGTCTGGGACGCAGAAGGTTGCGGGTTCGATTCCCACTGCGGGACAAATGTTTGCACGATTAGCCAATGTTTATCTCGGGTTTGGGTATTTTCCATGTATAATATGTATGTATTAAAAAAAAGTAGTATATCAGTCATGTAGTTCCCATAACACAAGTTCTGCTTAGTTTGGGGCTAGATGATGCTGTGTGAAAAATGTCCAGCATTTTTTTTTATTGGATATAATATTAATGACTAGGCTCAGTAAATGTAATATTATTCAAGTCACATTATATTATGTGCAAGTACAAAGCACACTCACTCACCTATAAATCCGCGGTTTTCTCTCAAATCGCACCACAAACGAAGAGAAATAGATTATCCCTGCAAGTTGCCAAACACGACAACTCATTTCAGACTAGTTTCACAAACATCAGATCATTCAGAAATGTACCGATGCATGTTTCAACTCAAACTAAGACGAACTACAATATAACAATCATTATTTTGAAGATTACACTATAACAATCATTATTTACAAATTCCGCCATTCTCCGTACTCCATTCAAATGAGGTCGCTACTATCCGACACTAATAATAACCCTTGCAACGACAACCCCCGGGGAATGTCGAGCAATAGCATCACTGCTCGGATCTCTACCCCCGGGGGTAGAGATCGCGTCTATTGCTGGCTCGCTACCGTGAAGTGCACGGTAAACAGCAATTGAAAGCAAATCAGTGTTTGATCGCGCGCGCATAATGCATACAATACAATAGGTAGCTTCGATGTAGCGATACATAGTATCCATAATCTGACAATCAAATATATTACAGTACAAAGAAATACTTTTTGGGATGGGTCAGTAAGAAGAATTTCATAACACTAAGAGATATACAGTCGTGGTCAACTAATTAGGGGCATTAGCATTGAAATTCAGCGTGGCATAATAAAGTCGAAGTCAAAATCACAAGAATCACTTTAATATGTCGATTTTATCAACTGCCAGTTCCTCCGCGACCAAGACAGAAAAGAAAGACAAGAAAACAAAGCTGCTTATTCTTTTTAATGATCCTTTACAAAACAACGAGTTGGATTATTTTCAATCCCAAGAGTTTTTATCATCTAAATAATCAGATATTTTATAGTATGCCTTTTTATAAAGTTGTTTTTTAATTACGTTTTTACATTTGTTAATTGTAAATTGTTGTATATCTCTTGGGAGTTTGTTAAAAAGCGTACACCTTGCCCTTTAAACGATTTACTAACTTTATGGAGTGTACAAGTGGCAACAGCGAGTTTATTTTTATTTCTAGTATTAACATTGTGATTATCGCTTTTTTTCTTCAACAAATTAATATTTTTGTGAACATACATGAGATTTTCATATATATATTGACAAGGAAATGTCATTATATTTATTTCTTTAAACTTCTGACGAAGTGATTCTCTGGGACTCAAAAGCCCTATACCGACACATATTGCTGTGGAAGTAGCTGAAGTAAACTAGTCTAGCTGTGTCTACGTCTGTATAAAGACGTTTCTATTTGACTGCATATGCCGCAGAAGTAAGTATCTTCGATAACTTATCAATGTGAGGGCCCCATTGAAGCTTATTATCTAGGGTGATACCTAAGAATACGGTGGTGTCCACAAGAGACAACTCTTATCTTTGATTTTGATATTTGCCTTAACTTGTGTAACATTAGGTAGTATAAATCTAATACACTTTGTTTTGTTTTGATTTAGTAGAAGATTTTTTACATTAAAACATTGTCCAACGTTAGAGATTGCATTGTTTACATCTTCAAAATCGGTTTGTCGTCGCTTCAATTTGAATGAAAGTGACGTGTCATCTGCAAACAATACAACCTCATGATCGTCCCTCACAAGATGGGATGCGGCCAGTATTTTGAGAATGCTTCCGTCTGTTAATGATCTGGATCAGTTGAGCTATCTATAGATCGTTTGCGACGGTCTTTAGATAGCTAGCTGTTTCATCTTTATTTTTTGTATATATCTACTTGTACATAGTTGTATGAATGAATAAATGTATTTAAAAACAGGGCACTTTCACACGTACACAATTTAGTATAAATATTAAAATGATACATATTTAGGTAGGTAGAAAACTTTTTGTTTTATTACGGGAATAGATAGTTAAGGCTATAACACATTATATTTTGTATTTTGTTTAAGATAAAAATAACGTGATTAATAAACCAATTTGTGAATTAACTTTTTTTAGTAAAAGGGCTGACTTTTCTTATTTTCGGGAAGACCATTTCTAATAGTCACATACGCCGATCAGTCATCAAAACTTTCATTTAAGTTCAGCTTAGTTGAACGGGGGTCTGTAGAAGAGACAGACAAGCTCTCGAGTGCAGAACACTTGAGTACTTTTCTACTATTGGACACTAGCTTCTGCTCGCGGCTTCGCCCGCGTGTTATGTTGATGAACCAATAACTTTTGAGTATACCAAACCAGGGAATATTTTTTTCCATACAATTTTCAGAACTTTATTGCACACCTTCTAGTTTTGAAAAAATAAAATATACATGTTTTATTATTTATTTTAAAGTTTATGTGTACAGAGTTTTGAGCGAATAAAATAAAATCCATAGAAACTTCAATACCCTGTATAACCCCCTTAGGGGTTGATTTTCGAAAATAAGTCTATGTGTTATTCCCGAACCTCGACTATCTACATTAAAAAATTCATCAAAACCGGTTTAGTAGCTACGGAGATACGTGGTAACAAACATTCACACACACAGACTTTCGCATTTATTATATTAGTAGGATAGGATGAAGGGGTCAGCGCAGGGATGGGTTTACGTGCGCGATCCCGAGTCTAACTACGAGGAAAACCAACGAAGGAGTACTAATTAAACGACATGTTTCTAAGACAATGCTTAATTTTAAAGTCGGAATGGTTCACTAATTCAACAGTTATTAAACTTTGCAACTTCTGCGACAGAGTTCAGCCAGCGGCGTCATATTTTACATACTATATTAATAACTATAGGGAATAACATATTTTTTCATACTGGGATTTGAATCCGCTTTTAAGTGATTTTTCAGAATACATACTTTATTAAAAGCTACAAAAGAACAGTTTACATAATAAGTAAGACAAAAACAAACACGATCACGACTGTCTTCCCCATGGTGGACATCGTCAGATACATAATCAGTGAGTAGATCTTTAAGGATACCAGGTAGGGGGTAGTCAGAGGCACGGCCAAACGTTACATTTGGTACATGCCCGCGTTTCGCAAGTTAGCATTCCACGTGACAGGTTGCAAAAGCCCATCGCCGGTTACAAAAAGTAAGAGCTGTTTGAAATTTGTCCATTTTCATAGCACGTTTAAAAAACAGCTGATTGGGTGAACATTTTTAAAAGCAGCTGTTACAGGCATACTGTTATTAACCGATATAGAATTTATTGTTTCTTGAAATATTAATAGAGTAGTCACAAATAATTAAGCCATTTCGATCTGTGGATTTCCTTTTGTTATATACTCGCACATACTCTGGAACACGCTGTATACATGCAAAACGTTATCAGATGGATATAACCTGGAAGTAAATAATGATATAATGAAGAGTACCATTTAGGATAATGGTACATAATGGAGCCATAAAGAGCATTATCTGGCACATCCGTCAGATTCCCTCCGCTGGCGAGCGTCCAGCGGCGCCCCCCGCCCCC
The DNA here is from genome assembly GCA_961405105.1 of Perizoma affinitatum. Taxonomy (NCBI): domain Eukaryota; kingdom Metazoa; phylum Arthropoda; class Insecta; order Lepidoptera; family Geometridae; genus Perizoma; species Perizoma affinitatum. Next base: position 220,051 of record OY560189.1, read on the forward strand.
AGCCCCGCGGCCCCCCGGACCCCGGACCCCGCGCCCGCGGATCAGCTGATATGCTTTGGCAGGATCCATTACTGAAACATTGTCCCGGTAGCGGAGGTTGGGATATTTGCGGATATTCGTCCCTTTCAATATTTTCAATATTTTCACTGTAAAACATCATTTCTCAATCGATATCGTAACACATGCAGCCACCGAGCATGATACCAAATTTAAATTAAAAAAACTTGAAGAAAAAATATACACTCCAACAAACACATTATGTACTTATATGTAAACCTGTAACGTGGGTATCAGGAACTACGAGTACCGTGGTACAACAATATCCAAAAAGCCGTGTTGGTCTAGTGGGCGATACCCCGACTTCTGATCCGAAGGCCGTGGGTTCGAACCCGGTGTGTTTTTAGAATTTATTAATTAATATCACAAGGATCACTTTGATACGTCGGTTTTATCTACTGCCTGTTCCTCCGCGACCAAGCCAGGAAAGAAAGGCAAGAAAACAAGGCTGGATATTCTTTTTAATGATCCTTTTACAAAACAACGAGTTAAAGCATTTTCAATCCCAAGAGCAGTCGTGCACCAATGGATTTCTCTACTCATAAAATTGATGTGCTCAAAACGGTGAAGGAAAACATCGTGAGGAAACCGGCATGCCCTAGAACCAAAAATTTGAAGGCATGTGCCAACAGCTAGTGTTCCAATAAGCGGCGATGGGCTTGCAACCTGTCACGTGGAATGCTTACTACTTGCAAAACGCGGGCATGTACCCGTAATGTTTGGACGTGCCTATGACTACCCCCTACTTGGTAATCATAGGCAAAAAGCGTGTTTTTTTTTTGACAGTGCTTGTCGCGGGTCAGGCTCGGTACAGGCCCGGCGTAAGGTCGGATCTCTGCGCTAAAATGCTTATTCCAAGTGCCACATGGGCGGGAAACTTTTATTTTAAAACTTTCACTATTACAAGGTTTTTGTTGAACTGTTCGCACATCCGGGAATACAAAAGGCATTACTTCTGTCCAACTTATAACGACATCCAACATAGACAAGGAGATACAAGTTTGTATATTTTGAGTTGTAAATGGACGTTGCTTACGATTCATTCATAAAACTAGTGTAGTTACACTCTTAGGGTCTCATTACGAAAGGTGAGTTAAATCGATGGTTTACTTTTTGTTTTTTTAATCCTGAGGATACAAAGAAAACAAGGCTTAAAATTTAATGTTAAAATAAAATAGCCGACAATCTATTCGACATTTGGAAAAGAGGTTTGAGCACAAATAACAACTTTTGGCAGGCGTTCACCTAGCTTATTTCTGTCATTACTATCTTTTTATGACTTTTTAAGAACTAATATTTTTTTTTGGTAGCTAATCAAAATAATGTATGACGGAGCAGAAGCTCCAAGGTGGTCTTTAAAAAGGGTGACGTCAGCAATGCTAACGTCACTATCATCACCAGCATGCTGGTCGCTCATAGTTGATGACGAAAGGAAACTCCAGGAGATGTTCTTCTAATTTATTCTTGGTTGTACAGAGACTTTCGAGGTCTGTACGGTCCGACGGCTCGAGCGAGAATGAATCGTACTCGGTCCGTCGCCCGTATTTATGCAAAAACAAAGACAAAGGCAGGCAACTTGTGCGAACAAGCTAAAACTGCCTGCAAGCATTAATCATTTAAGTTTACAAATGGTTTTGAAGGTAAACATGGTCAAAATAATAACTTGATTACGTAATTACCTAATTGTCATTTGATTGTTGTAATCAAATGACAATTAGGTAGCTAGCTATTAACTAATGATTTTACACTGTAATATGACAATCTAAGTGATGATTCGTTAAATAACTCGTGGTTCTGCGCCGATGACTCATTGTAGAAGCAGAATAACGCCTTTGCGCCGATACGGCCATACTGACAGGCGGTGCGTGCTCTGCACCAGCCTTGGGTTGTGATCTTCGAGTGTCTGAAACAATGAAATGGTTTTTCTTTTGAGTAGGTATCTGTAAGCATCGTGTAATGCTTGACAATTTTATTACTAACACCAAAACACATCTGTCTTAGGTGTTGGTATACAGTTGGTTATTGTACTCTGTGGTATTAGTAACATGGAGTGTTCGTGGGTGTACACTGAGGTACTAAGCGTACACTGAGGTACTAAGCGTACACTGAGGTACTAAGCGTACACTGAGGTACTAAGCGTACACTGAGGTACTAAGCGTACACTGAGGTACTAAGCGTACACTGAGGTACTAAGCGTACACTGAGGTACTAAGCGTACACTGAGGTAATAACTGTACACTGAGGTAATAACTGTACACTGAGGTAATAACTGTACACTGAGGTACTAACTGTACTCTGAGGTACTAACTGTACACTGAGGTACTAACTGTACTCTGAGGTACTTGGTGTACTCTGAGGTACTAACTGTACTCTGAGGTACTAAGTGTACTCTGTGGTACTTGGTGTACTCTGTGGTACTTGGTGTACTCTGTGGTACTTGGTGTACTCTGTGGTACTTGGTGTACTCTGTGGTACTTGGTGTACTCTGTGGTACTTGGTGTACTCTGTGGTACTTGGTGTACTCTGTGGTACTTGGTGTACTCTGTGGTACTTGGTGTATAGGCTCTAAGGATGTAGGAATAGATGTTTAGAAACTAGTCCAGGACTCGTCGATCAGATCGTCCAGCTCAGGAGGTAGATAGATGGTCCAGGCTCGTTTGGTGCTGCAACTGTGCCTTGAGGAGTTGGCGATTCGTCCTCTTCTTCGCCGATACGGGCTCTACGGATTCCAGGACTCGTCGATCAGATCGTCCAGCTCAGGAGGGAGATAGATGGTCCAGGTTCGTTTAGTTCTGCAGCGGTGCCTTGAGGAGTTTGCGATTCGTCCTCTTCTTCGCTGATACGGGCTCTAAGGATTCCAGGACTCGTCGATCAGATCGTCCAGCTCAGAAGGTAGATAGATGGTCCAGGCTCGTTTAGTTCTGCAGCGGTGCCTCTTCGCCGATACAGCCTCTTGACCGCCAGGATGTGGAGCACGACGCAGTTGATCGTGGTCGTGTGTATCTGTAACAAGTAACACAACTGGAGTACACATTCAAGCTCGGCCTACCCTGACTAAAGGGGTGTGAATTCATTTTCAGTACAAAATAAATTACAAGAAAGGATGCCTCAATAGTAACCGCAATAAACTGGCTCTGAATGAAAACTGCGCAAGAATATTTATCTCTAAACGCAGGAGGAACGTCCGTGTCTCGAAACGAGAGAACATTCGGCACCACTATCATCATAAAATGGGAACGACCGACCTGATTGTTATAACGCACGAACGCCGCCGATTTCGTAAATGATGACCCGCCTCTCGGTTGCTACGCCGCTGCTTCCGCTAGCACCACCCGGTGCGGTAGACACGATGGCCCCGCAGCGATAGCAGGTGACAGCCTTTCTGTTGTCCATCAGGGTTGCAGAAGCTGATGTAGACGATCCGTGTGAAAGCTTGCCTTTTCGCCGATAGCACCACCCGGTGCGGTAGACACGATGGTCCTTGAAGTTTATCCAGGTCATGCCGGTGTGAGACACTTCGGAAAGCCATGTAGATGCGGTGATTACTAGGGCGATGACCAATGCTCCTCCTTCCAAGTGTTGTTCAGTGAGGCAGGTTTCCACAGTTGAGCACTAGGCACGTGGATTTGCATCGGGCTGTTCAGGTTTGAATTCTGGCAGCGTTATAGTCTTCGGTGGAGTTGCCGGAGATCACATCACTTCAATCAAGTGAAGAATATTCTGGTTCTGCTGTTCCAGTAACCGCTGCCATTGGGTATCAGACGAATATGGTACCTGAGCTGATGAGGAACTGGTTTGGATTGAAGCAGTGTCCAATCCCACTTCTGATGACGGAGCAGAAGCTCCAAGGTGGTCTTTAAAAAGTGTGACGTCAGCAATGCTAACGTCACTATCATCACCAGCATGCTGGTCGCTCATAGTTGATGACGAAAGGAAACTCCAGGAGATGTTCTTCTAATTTATTCTTGGTTGTACAGAGACTTTCGAGGTCTGTACGGTCCGACGGCTCGAGCGAGAATGAATCGTACTCGGTCCGTCGCCCGTATTTATGCAAAAACAAAGACAAAGGCAGGCAACTTGTGCGAACAAGCTAAAACTGCCTGCAAGCATTAATCATTTAAGTTTACAAATGGTTTTGAAGGTAAACATGGTCAAAATAATAACTTGATTACGTAATTACCTAATTGTCATTTGATTACAACAATCAAATGATAACTAGCTATTAACTAATGATTTTACACTGTAATATGACAATCTAAGTGATGATTCGTTAAATAACTCGTGGTTCTGCGCCGATGACTCATTGTAGAAGCAGAATAACGCCTTTGCGCCGATATGTATCTTTTTTTTTTAGTTTAAAATGGTTAACTTTTGTTTTAACATTTTTTTTTTTTTTTTAATTATTTTTATTATTTTTTGATTTCAAATGGAAATCCCGGGGTTTTATTTTATATTTAAATTACCCTAGTCGCTTTGCTATATAATAATCTGTTTTTGATAAGGTATATTTAAACCTTTGTTTGGTGGCTTTGACAGATAGTTTAACTTGAGTTTAGACCACATTTCGTAATGAGAACGTTAGAGCCGTATTCGTAAAGATTTAAAACAGTAACTTGGCTTAACAATATTATATTTCTTGAATTTTTTGTGAACACATGAACACATGTGTCAAAAAGCTTTGATTAGCACCTAACCACTCGTTATTGTGTTGGTGAACTCAGGCCTTAAATGTTTTAACTAAAAACTTACAAGAACTTAAGTATACTAACAGGGGAGAGTTCAGACTTTTCTGCTGCCAGTACTTAAGCTCAGTGAGCTACTTCGAGTTAATCTCCTTGAGACGGTCAGCGCAACAGTGAGCTCCATTTCTATTATAATGAGGATGTCTTTAACAGATTAATTAGGTAAAGCAACATTCAGCGCGGTCAACTGCCGCATTATTCCGTCTTACCTCTTTTCTACAGATGCACACAAAAATAAAAAAATACCCAACTGTCACCTACGCCATAGTTCCGAACCCACACTAGGAATTACTGCAGCGTGGACCCGCACCAAATATCTACAGAACATGCAAATGTTTGTCCCGCAACGGGAATCGAACCTCGCGTCTCAGCGGCCACCGCGCCACCGCGCCACCGCGCCACCGCGCCACTCCGCTCGTGATATAACTCCTCTGCAGAGCTCTGTAATAAACCCGCAGCCGATTTCATCTTACGATCCGCCACTAAATCCAACTCGACATTACACCGGAACACATATCAACCTTAAACATACCGTAACAGAGTCTGAATTAGAATGGATGTCACGTTGGTTATTACTCGGGGATACAATAGAAAAATACTGCAACGAAATGTAAAGTACTGTATTATACCGACAGTGCGGTGGCGGGGGTATGCAGCGTTGCTAGTGTCTCTCTACCTAATTATGTTTGGGAACTTTTAATGGTATGACTTTCGGAAAGCATTACACAGATATTGAGATTTCATGATAATTAAGAGGAGCGACTTTCTGCAAGAAATTAAATGGCTGGAATTCAATAGTTGCGTAGAACTCTAGATACAAATAAAATATTTAAATAATCCCAAAAATTATACAGATCTACAATTAGTAAATAAACAACATACACATAGACATACTAGGATTCCCTGTGTCATGGGTATCGGAAACTACGAGTACTATGGTGCCACGTGGTATGTAAGTATCTATTGTATATTAAAGGTTTCCTTTTCCGTGTTTTAGATGATCGTCGTTGCACCATCTCGTAGTTATCTTCCATAATGAACTCGTATTTAATATCTACGTCAAAAAGCAGAGTAAACACTCGCGCGATTAAATCTAAGCTATGCTTTGACATGTTCACGTGCATTCCTCTGATTAAACGCTCCGAGTCGACAAACAAAACGCTGCAGCCTTGGACGGTTCCACGTCCGGACTGCGCGGTGTCCGGACCACTCTCAACTCAACCGAACTAATATCATTAAGATGATTTGTAAAACAAGCAATTAAATTGTGCGAAAATGACTGTTTCCGAATATGTTAGCGAATTGGCACGATTCTATTGGTTACTTATACACCCTGTATTCTCCGCACCAATCTGCGCAGGTTGCTCAAACTCGGGCACCATGTGCGTCTTCCTCTATTTCACACTTCATCATCATCATCAACAGTCGTTACAAGTCCGCAGGCATCCCCTTCAAAGACGAACGACGAACGAGGTTGAGCCACCTCCATCCGCGCACTTTCCGCATCCTTAAACATGCCATCGGTCCATCGAGTGCGGGGCCTTATTACACAGCGTCGCCGCGGGCTCACCTTTCATCTCCCTTGATTATTGCTTTCGCGAACTAAACGGCCTGTCTATTTTCATATAAAATGAGAGCTCTAATTTTAAGAGCTCTGACGGTGGCTAGTTTATCTGCGATTTTTTTAGATCCATAGTTTTTTTTATTAGCTTTTAGCTTTGGTATCACTGCGGCCGTTAGACCTATTGTGATCGCTAGTTCCATAGTTACAACACTATGTCATTTTGTGATGGGTTCCATGGTTCGAGTAGTGTCCAATGTAATGTACATTCTCGTCCGGTAGGTGAATGGTCCGTAGGACGTGGCAGCCGACGCGGGCACGAGGACCAACAACGAGGCCCCGCGTCTCCTCTCAGGCAGCGTGAGCACATTACCGTGATTAAGGAATCGTTGCCGCTATATACAGGGTATACCGCCCGGTTGCTAATAAAGAATTTAACTATCTATCCATTTATGTCACAGACTTGGTTATTGAATATGGATCTTAGGATCTCCTTTATGAGGATTGCAGTCGTGACCAATTTTTTTTTCTATGAAAATCAGACATTAAATTTAAATAAAGGGTAAAAAGTAGCACGGTTTTATTTTCACATCAACGAAATAAGTCTGTATTTAATTTAGAATAATAACAACAATTAAAATATTTATTAAATTTAGTGTTTGTTCAGCAAACAACAATATAACTAGGTATGGCTCTATGTGCGGTGGAATTTAGGGCTAGCAATGTTGCGTGTTTAATCGATTTAGTTTTCACAAAGATCACAACACTAGTTGGTATATTTGAGCATATTCCGTATGTATTATATTAGTAATATCTGGCTGACTCACCTCGAGCACAGCTCTACCATAATGATGAGGTTCATAGATTGCAGGATCATCGCTCTCACTAGCGCCACACCCTGCCAGCCATAACCTATAGAGAGGTAATCACCGCTCTCACTAGCGCCACACCCGTTAGCACTGCCAGCCATTACCTAATTGCATGGAAAATGTCACATTTACACCGCACGAGCCACTCTACACTGAATGAGTGAGTAATCACTCACTAACGCACTCACTCACACACTCACTCACTCACTCACTCACTCACTCAGTCAGTCAGTCGTTTGTATGAGCGTACGTTCTAATTAGAGTTTGAAAGTGTAACACTGAAGTGTTTATTACTTTTTTTTATTGTTTATTAAAGAGCTTAATCAAGATGCGATTATGTCGCTCTGGTAAATCTACTATTCATCTTATTGAATAAGTGTTTATAACATTTGATGTCGAAATACAATCCTAATTTTGTTAAATCTGAAAGAAAGACGAAGCTAAATTAAATTCATAATAAAGATACTGTATACATATATTCATACAATGTGCAAGTAGCTCTATACAAAAATACAAATGAAACAGGTAGCTATCAAAGACCGTTTCAAACAATCTATAGATAGCTGAACTGATCCAGATGGGCCGGCGTAACCGCCCAGGCCTAATAGCGACCAGATATATAATATGATCCCACAGAACTATGAGCCTTAACTGCACATTAAGGCTAATTCGTATAATTACATTCTCACTAAGCTAATGAGGACAGCGTGATATATAATTATCTAAGCGCTAATTACATTGTTGAATTAAATTCAATTATGTTCGATGCAAAGTTGTGTTTTAGTGAGAGCAGTGAGTAAGTGGAAACAATTATTTTATGATGACTTAACTTTATGAACATTTGGATAAGTTTTTTTTTTTAAAACTTAGGTAATTAAGCACACAATTAAACTAAATTAGCGACGTTAGCGAAAAAGAAAAGCTCATTATCCGTGAGAGTGTATTTCGTAATAAATATCCATCAAAGAATATCAATCATAGCCTCATTTATATGTATAAAATGTAGGTATTTATAAAACAATATTCTCACACAGCAGCAAACAAACTAACCAAAACTTGTGTTATGGAAACTACATGACTGATATACTACTTACATACATTTTGAGTAAATACTCGTACATACATATTACACATACCCAACCCGAGACAAATATTTGCAGAACATACAAACATTTGTCCAACGGAGGGAATCGAACCCGGAACCTTCTGCGCCACAGAGGTCGTTTTGACCACTACCAAAAAAAAAACAATCAAATAAATAACTAAATAAATATATAAAAATAATCGACCATAATTCTACCTTAAGACTGTTCTTAGATATACAGAATAATTGATTGAATCTGTAAAAATAATTTGTATAAACAGCTCCTCACAAGTAACCTTCCAGATCAAACCCCACCCTTCCCCCCACCTTCCGGGGGCAGGTTCATAAAATACAGAACACGTTTTTATCCCAAATAAATAAACAACTAGTCGAAACAGATATAAACTTGAAGAGTTCACAGAAAAAGGTTTCAGAGTTAATTCCAATCCATTACTGAAGTAAGAAGATATCGGTACATTTAGTTTTATTTACAATTAGTTTTCTGAAATATTTCTTTGAAGCCAATGCATTTTACTGTCTGAATAAGTTCATAAATATGTATAAATAGAATCCTCATTTTTGTAACACAACGAGATCGGGTGTAATTTTATAATTTGTTTTTAATATTTTAGTCTTGATTTGTAAACTGAATTGACTTGCCTTGTTTAATAAATAGTTATAATATGGTTAAATAAATGAAATCTGAAATCTTTTATTTTCTTCAAAGCGATTTGAATATAGGTAGTATCGTGGATTCAGATGTTATCTGTGCATTCAGTACGACAAAAACAGATGCACAAATATTAATAATGTGATATTGTATTCTTGATTATACATTTGGTGGATTACTGAGGATGTTAATGGCTCAGTCTCAGAAGTTCATCTTCGCCCAATTAACGGATACCCTGTCGGGAATAACATCAGCGTACCGGAAGTTGTAAGGTATAGATACTGTATTACGCAACATTTCACTAACAGCGCCGCCGTCAGCGCAAACTACAAAACATCATTGGATAAGATTGTTACTTTTATTAATTAATTTATTTCAGATTTTCATTCATACATAATATTTATAAAATAAACATTTCTTACAACAAAGATGCAAAATATATAAAACAAATTAAAGTATAATACAAAGGAACCCATGAATTTGCATTGAAATTGAAAAGTAAATTGTGTTTGTAGATAAAAAAAAATGATTTCTGACATCTTTAGCCGTTGGAAAGAAATTTGATGGCTTGAGTGTGAACGAACTCTGTGGTTATGAATTTTTAATTTGTTGCGCTTTCACGATATTAGGTATACCTAATACATATACATAGAAAATAGATAAAAATACTTAATTGTAACCCAAATAACTTTGTCAATGTTGTATAATGGGCGGTGTTATTGCTAATTAGCGATCTCTACCAGACAACCTTTGGATGGAACAGACTATACGAAAGATTACAAGGGGTTTAATACATATAATATTTGTTATTTCTAGAAAGATGGAATTTCAGACATTTCTGATAAAAATTAAAATACTTCTATACCTTATATGGTACGCTATAAAGGTGCACCTGAAGTAATAGATTGTAAAGTTGAATTCGGGCCATTTCATTACAGCTGGAACTCAGGTCATCATCACCCGGGTTTACGGCCCACGGCCCACGGCCCACGGTCCAGCTTTCATTCAATGGCTATGAAATATTCACGAAAAAACAACATTAAACTAATTTACAATAATAAATTGGGGTTTGCGGCGGTTTGCTAAAATTATTAAATATTTTGTTGTGAAATTGTTGGTCTGAAACGGTTGGAGAGTTCATCACCTTAAAAATATTGTGGAAAACAATTAGAAAAACAACTTTATCATAATACTGCAAGTATTTATCAAAAGTAAGTTCATGTTAATTTTGCATTGTAGGTTTATAAATTATGTTAAGTTTAGACGCATATAATGTCACCTGCACCCGGGAACGTCTCATGGAGGCGACCGATGAGTCTGTACAAGTGTACAAGTGTACAAGTGTACAAGTGTACAAGTGTACAAGTGGCCACACATTGGTCAAATCTAATTTGATCATTTTTTTTATCATTTTTGAGTATTTGACACGACATAAATGAATGACGCATAGAATCCATTTTGTATTTATCTTCCAAACTTAAAACTAACCAAGTTTATTTTTATCTATGATGTATTTTCATCATCCCCTAGAACCTTGTGTCAGTAAAACCTATCGAAGAACCTTCCTTATAGACACAAATCGATTACAAAGAAACAGCATCATAATCCGATAAGCTGTTTCGATGAAAAATGGTACAAACAACTTTTTCCGGCAAACGCATATACGGGCTCCTATCGCCGCGGGTAAAAACAAGTCAAGCCGCGACACGTCCGCAAGCAGTCGCCGTCACTTCCGGAAAACTTAAATGAAATGAAACTAGAGATTCCCAGCGGTGGCGGCACGTGACCGCTGTAGCGGGTTCGAGTCCCGGCACGTGACCGGTCAGAGCAGGGCGGCGGACTACTTAATATTGGCAGAACACGACGAAAACTAACAACGTAATAACTAACACAGTTTCATGTATTAAAATAACTAAATACAAACATTTTAGAGTTTTTATACATTTGTAGTTTCGTATAGATTACAGATAAAGTTCCCAACAGGTTTGAATCCCGTCACGTGCGGTGGCACTGTCGTTATTGGTGCTATGTTAGCGCTAAATTCATATTTAATGTTTATTTTAAAGATGTCGTTCACGAATAACCGCCTCGGCTACAAGGTACCTTTTTTTTCTTATATCGAGGTATCGAGGTATGTAATGCAAACGGACCAACTGATGTTGCGCGGCGACCGTCGCCCATTCACAACTGCAACACATGGACCATTGTGACTCCTTCAAAGCAGGCAATGATGCAATGATGAATTACTCTTTATCATTTTAATTTAGTAAAAATCTATTTACAACTATCGGAAGGTTGATAAAAAGTTCAATATGAAATGTATCATTTATTATTTTCACCCGTGGGTACGTGGGTACGTGGGAACGTGGTAATATGGGATCACACATTAAGTATATTGTAGCCATTAAAAAAATAATCAATAAAATCGTTTCACAAATTATAAAATATCGCGTAACATACACACAAAAAAAAATACAGACGAATTATAAACCTCCTCCTCTTTTGAAGTCGGTTGAAAAATACATTTTCGGCGTCAGCTTCAACAGTCAAGGAGACAAACCCTGCGCTGGTTGTGAGGAAGGGTGCAGTGTTGGAGCTTCCCCCAAACATAGATAATCTCGGCCATGTTTGTCGGACGTGGTCGGGCAGAGGCGCGGGACTGAGTCCGCCCGTCTGTACGGACGGTACTCCATGTCGCACTCCACCTCCATGATAGCTTTCCAATACAATTCATTCGGTAAATTACTATACAAGGTCATCAATCTATGATATCATAGATGATGCTGTGTGAAAATGTCCAGCATTATTTATTTATTTATTTATTATTAATATTATTATTATTTGCCATCATCATCATCATAAGTAGTTGCAGTAGTCTACGGCTGGAGCTAGGCTGCTACCAAATAGTGTCACACGAACGATCTTTCACCACCTCCATCTACCGACTACCCGCAACTTTGAAGATGACATCGATATATCGGGGGTCATCCTAGACCGCGTCGTCTGGTAAAAAAAAAGTTCGGAAGCTCATTATTAACACGTAATTTTTCGTAGGAGTTGAAGGTTTAATATTAAACGAAGCGTCCCTCTAAAACACCTTAAACTCGTATTTCGTACTTTCTCGACTTTATTAAATAAAAGTACCTTTAACTTTATTTATTGAACCTAACGTCTTCAACAAAGCGGTAGTAGTAAATGACGGCCGTATTAATCCGAAAAATAACAAAAACGATCAAAGACAAGCCGCCATTGAGACGACCTCGGCGGCGTAGCGGGCGAGAAGCTGGCTACGACTCAAGAGTCCACAACACCCAGACCCGGAACAAATATCTTTAGAGCATGCAAACGCTTGTCCTGCCGCGGGAATCGAACACGCACCTCTTATTTCTCAGTAAGCTACTCGTTCGCCGCGTCATCCAGTTCGTCACACAGGCGAACTCAATGCTTACTAGCATTGTCATTCAGCTTAAGCAAGATTGGACTGGTAAACACGAAAATGAAAAAAAAGATGGCCGTCGTGTAGACTTGGACTTTGAATTTGCCGTTTATTTGAATGTGTTTTCTTTCAGACCGTCGTAACGCTCAGCAACTCGACTCCACCGGGCCCTGTACACTAAAACATCAGAGAGCCAACTTTCCCAATCAAAAGTAACATAAAAGAACTCACAATGAACTTAATCGCGAAATCCCACTTTGAGGAGTTCTTAAACGGTCGCCTCTCGGAGGGAAGGGAGTCATCCCCGAACTTTGATCACTCGATAACTTCTCGAGACTCCACGATCGAATCGACGCTTATTTACCGAGAAGACCACTGTCCACTAAAGCCATCACGGAAAATATTACGGAACCCAAGAGTTCTGAGCTAAGTGTACAAAACGAAATACCTAACCTGTAATGGATAATTTTTTTGTAATGGACACCCAGCCGTGACTCTTTATAATACCTTTATAGCGAATGTAGATAGAATAACTATGTGTTGATACTGCTGATTATCCAGAGCGCTGGGAATCGTAGTGCGGGGCTCCGGCGTGTGTATGTATGATTGTGAAGATCACTTAATCTTGATGGAACTTGATAGGTATGTAGATAGGTTTAACAATAAAATTACGGCTTAATCGGTGAGGGGGTTTTCGGGGGGGTGTATGGGGTCGCTATATTGCAGTTTGATACGAACTGCTTGTTTTTTAAGACCACAAGGTAGGTTCATTTAGAATCGTGGTACATAAAAAAACACAGTACGTAGATCTTTGAAGATACCAAGTAGGGACAGAAACACCTACAAATATTATATTTTTTTTTTAATAACATTTCGTGACAGGCTGCAAGCCCATCGCCGCAAGAAAAAAACCGTAAATAAATTAATAAATAAACATTTGCACAAAGTCGCATGCGAGTGCTTCGATCGACATTTCTATCGTCCGTAACACAACAACTCGATTTAACTTCTCGATGAAATCTCGTCCGCTGACGAAATGCCGACGATATCATTCGACACTTCGCCCTATTTAATTAATATCTATAAACGTAAGTAATTACATTTCACGATATTATTGTGTAGACGGAGAGCGAGACGTTATTGAACTCGGAGGCTTAATTCCCTTTTATTGGAGGAAAGTTAATTGTCTCTGAGGCCAAGTTCCGGAAAACTCGAAAAATTACATTTTCAATATATAAAATAATATTGTTTTTGTACAGTTAGTATACAGCAGAAGTTATGGCAGTCGTTTTTAACAGATCAGATAGGTAAAGCACTTTCCGCAATTCAGTAGAGCGGCTGATAGTAGGGTCCAGAACTGAGCGCTTCCGTACTTCATTGGCCCTTGATGGCACGTTAAGACTAACATGTTGACGTGCCATCAAGGGCCGTTTTTAGCTGAATGAAGAAGCTCCACACTATAGCTAAACTAATAATCATCCGGAAAAAAACTAGCAAAGTTAGTTGCTAGTGGTCGCGCGCTACGAATCGACTTAAATTCATCTTAAAATGTCTGACGTAATACGGTTCTTGAGATTTCAATGAACCTATTGACTTTGACTTTGACTTCTAAAACTTCAATACCAGACCCATAAAGCAGCATCATTGTCTATCAATGATCCCTAATAATATACATTATGTTATCTTTAATGCTTTTCGAAGTTACGTAGATTCAATTCACAGTAATTCTTGCACGTATCAATTTAATTACCAATTAATTTGAAATCTCAATCCATTGTACACAGTTCTATCGGATCGCGCGGGCGAGTGCACACAGATAGATACGAGTAGATATATATATATATATTAAACCGATAGATAAGAGTAGCTATCTATCTATGTGACCGCTCGCCCCCCGACCTGCGCCCGGCTTTCCTTTATCTGATAGCCGACCTTAATGGTGCGGCGGGTGACTAGTCGGCTGTGACGCAAGTTGTGCTCGATTCCCGATGCAGGACAAGTGTTTACATATTCTGCAGATATTTGTATCGGATCTGGTCGATGTGGTAACAGGTACTGGTAGTTCCAGATACCCACGAGACAGGGTATTCTAGTGTGGGCTCAGAACTATAAATGTGTCTATTGAGTACTATAGTATTACTGCTGTTATTATCCGGGACCCACTACGATTACAGACCACCACAGACCACACACCACACACCACACACCACACACCACACACCACACACCACACACCACACACCACACACCACACACCACACACCACACACCACACACCACACACCACACACCACACACCACACACCACACACCAGCTTGCTTAGCACGAAGACCTAAGACAACGGTTTTGTCTACCACCGAGAAGACAATAAATATTTTATCCCTCTCTTTTGTTTGACAGAATAGGCGACAGAAATATTCTTTGTCTTCTCTTTCGTAGACAACACGTTGTCTCGGGTGCTCATGCTAAGTGCGCTGTTTCTCCATACCAACGGATATCGGCACGAAATCTCGTCTCTATTCAATAATAATCCTACTAATATTATAAACGCGAAAGTTTGTGAGGACGTATGTTTGTTACTCTTTCACGCAAAAACTACTGAACGGATTTTGATGAAACTTTACAGTAATATAGCCTATACATCAGAATAACACATAGGTCGTGAACAGAAGCTAGTTCAACTATAATTAATTTAATGCACTGTTTCATCAATAAACGAATATTCTATTATATGCATATCCGAAGCGCTCAGAAAAAGCTATTACACTTCGATACATTTTAAAAAGATTTCACTGAATAAAATAACTACTAACGTACAAAAGAGTACAAAAGAGAAAATGGCTTTAAGTATGACTTTAGCGAGGAATAAGCGCCGAGTGTTGTGTTAGTGTAGAGCCCTGTGTGTGTGTGTGTGTGTGTGTGTGTGTGTGTGTGTGTGAATTTACAATCATAATGAAGATTCCTTTTTAAACCCACAAACGATGGAATTCCACAAGAATAATACGAGAACGAAATGAGTGTAATAAAAGCAAGAACACAATTACGTATGTACCGAGGTGGGTTTAAAGACAGAAAACAGGTCAACCGGTACGAACCGGCGCTGTGTTTTGCCGAGCGAACGATTGGCCCTTTCTACAGACAGTACTTGCAGAATACCGACTGCTTGAGTGCTGTTTGACTGTCGCACCATACATAAACTAACATGAGAGCGGGTACTATTTGACAGTACTTTGCAGTAGTGAAGGCACGCCATATACCGGCGTTCGTTTGTTTTGTAAGAACAATACAACGATACCCGTGCTGGCATGACTCCATAAACTATACACTCGTACATGACTTTTATGACGGAATACTCATCGTACAAATATCTTTAGTGGAGCGAGAACTTTTAAAACGAATGTCATGGTTCGTTTCTGGATAAGGTAAGAAACCGGCAACCGGTTTTGTGTGCAAATGTACCGAGTGCATCACAAAAGGCTCGTTTAGTTTAATTTTAATTACGAGGTATTCGGAGTCCGCTCGCGTCTGGCGCGGCTTAATGACGCGTGCACTACAACACAGTATGTACTCGCTTTTATGTTCTAGCTTTGTTCATGTACATTCTCTATTCTAAGGGAGGCTACAGACGCATTTACTCACTCAATATGAGGTTATTATTTAAAACTTAATAGCTAACATTGTATTTATCCTGTTGTATTGTTTCCTGTCAAGCTCAAAATCTTTATGTAATTTTGCGCTGTAACTACAAGTGAAAACCTTTTATTGACCTTCTGTGTTACATTATTAGATAGTATGTGCTGTTGGGTTTCCAAAAAATAAATAAATAAAAACGATAAGGTGGTCTGAAACTGGGTGTCGACCATCCGATGTCAAACATACGTCATACGAGCTAAAAAACTGGTCGCAAAATAACATAATAATTTAAGCCGCAGCATGATTGCAAGGAAAAAGGTTTTTTTTTAGTAATTATTACATAATCTTATGATTTAAGGACAGTCACCGTTAGATTGACAGTTGAATCATACGAGAGTAGATTTATAGGACATATTGCATCTACTTGGACTTGCAAAGGCACGCTAGGAGATCTTAGGTACCTACTTATATAGATACATATGTTTTACACAAGTTACAACTGTCTAAAATAAACCTGTGAATAAAATAGAAAATAGTATGTAGAGGAGTGCGTGTTGAAGCAGGACGGTGCCGGTACCTATGCGGTGTTCAAACAATTGTTTGTTCTGCGTATTAATGACCAAACTTTACGAAACAATGTGTTAGCTGTCGGTACTGACACCAAAAAACGCTCTGCAACACCTACCTGTGAATCCTACTACTCTTATAAACGCGAAATATTAAAGTCGAGAGGATGGATAGATGTTTGTAACTCTTTAACGCAAAAAATACTGAACGTATTTTGATAAAACTTACATCAGAATATCACATAGCTCCTTTTTATCCAGGTACCAGGTAGACAGAGGCTAATGTTCGCACAATATCGTATTACCCTCCCCATCCAAAGGTTGTCTAGAAGAGATCGCGTCCAAGCGATAACACCGCCCACTGTACCTTCTTAAGAAAAAGATTATGTTTATTATGTTATTATAAAATAATAACTTATATATATATATAATCGGCCGAGGATCTCAAGAGGCGCAAATATAGAAGTCTCGACAGAGCTTACTTATTTGAGCCTTTTGGGGTTGAGACTCTTGGTCCGTGGGGAACCGGGGCCCTTCGCGTTTTCAAAATTCTTTCAGGGCGACTGGTCGAAGCGACGCGTGACAAGAGAGCTGGCTCTTATCTGGGTCAACGCATTAGCATTGCCATTCAGCGTGGCAATGCGGCCAGTATTTTGGGAACGCTTCCGCCTGGTAGTGATCTGGATCAGTTGAGCTATCTATAGATCGTTTGCAACGGTCTTTAGATAGCTAGCTGTTTCATCTGTATTTTTTGTATATACCTACTTGTACATAGTTGTATGAATAAATATTATAAAAGGTGTACGATAAAGTATTTTCATTCATTCATTCATTCATTCGATCATTCAAATGTATTGAGTATTGTTCTCGTTTAGCTAATGTCTGCTAAAATGTTAAAGAAGAAGACCCTTTTATCACGTGCAAGTATTAAAAATGTGATTGTTTAGGTACGTTTAGTTGCTGACGGTACACTGCGCGTTCGGGCTGCCCCGGATGAAAGTACGGGGTAAAAGGTCGCGTGGGAGGCGCGGGAACTAATAAAAGTACGCGATGTTCTACTCCACGTGGAACTTTCCTTTAATTAAACCGATTAATCATTCTCTCTCTCTCACTCTCTAGATTTTGTGATTCCACTTTTAGTTGGTAGCCGGTAGCCTGATAAAAGCTAGGAGTAAATTTCGTATTTTTTTGGAAAACGAACCAAGTAACAGAAATATTACTATGTTTTACTTTGGGGCTAGCTTATATTGAGTAAAAATGTCCAGCATTCTATTATTATTATTGAAATGCTTATAATATATCAGTGTTGGTTTCATTCGGGTGGCCCTAAAACTTCAACACAAGAGTTGGCCATCTCTACGAATAACGAACTTTCTAATCTGGTTTATCGCGCGTCATTTCGATATATCTCTGTCTATAGATTGTTCAGATTGCGCTCGTCTAATATAACCGATATTTGCTACTTCTACTAAAACGTTCGAGCCATTCCGTCCCACACCATCCATTGTTCCAAGTTCCAAGGTTTAGAAAGACAAAGAGAACCGTTGAACCGAACAAAGACTTTTAAACTTCGATTTATTTATTTTGATCAGCTGCTGTTCGCCGCGCGCCATCCCGTCAGCACACTCTGGGGGAGTCGGCAGTCAGCCAACTGGAGCGCTATCATCACATTAACTGCGTCAAATCCATTGTTTTGTATATTTTATGCCAACAGAGCAAATGCGATTTAAACAACCTCGGAGGCGCGGCGGTCCTGTAGCCGTCTGTGACGCACGATATGCGGGTGCGAATCCCGCTGCTAAACAAATGTTTGCAATGTTGTTTAAACTTAGCTTGATTTGACAAAGCCCCTAAACAGCTGCAACTTTCCAACTATCAGTGTAACTTAGTAATTTTTTATTGTTTATACTCAAATGAATTGACGTGACTAAGTGTTATTTGTGATTCCAATGTATGAATATGAATATGAATATGAATATGAATATGAATATGAATATGAATATGAATATGAATATGAATATGAATATGAATATGAATATGAATATGAATATGAATATGAATATGAATATGAATATGAATATGAATATGAATATGAATATGACGAGTCTAGTGTTGTGGTATGACGACACTCGTAGTTCCTGATACCCACGGTTCAGAGAGTCATAGTGTGGGTCAGGGTTATAGATGTGGCTGTCCGATGTTTATTTAAAAAAAAGAAATGGGTTGCGGGGGCGAAGCAAAAATCTCTAGCTTCCGATCGGTTCAAATCTACGGCGGTGTGAATGAAACAAAACATCGTAATTCGTTGCTGATAACGGCAAAGGGTAACCTCATGGGAAATCATTCCAATCTGCAGAGACTATGTTTTATATCAACTTTCAGAATGAAAGTGTATTGGAGGTGGCCCAAGATCTTTCGTTATGTAAATTTTTAGGGGAAGCCTTTTTTATACAACTTATTTATGGACGGTTGCGACACCAGATGTGACAGAGGTGACCAGAGGTGAGACACTCGCGCTTTGCCGACCCTGACAAATTACGGGTGAAAAGTCTCATGTGACTTTAATTTGAATGCAATGCGAGCATTACTGCTTGGTGGCAGAAATATGCATAGTTCCTCGAATGAGCTTTCCACAAGGAGCGCTGTTACTTTTGAAATATCACTGCTAGATAATATGTCTAGAAATGGACCTTTACTGGGTATCGATAATTATGAAAGTTTACTGGCTATCAATAATTATGACTGAATCTATGGTGAAAGTTTACTGGCTATCGATAATTGTGACTGAGTCAATGGTGAAAGTTTACTGGCTATCAATAATTATTACTGAGTCTATGGTGAAAGTTTACTGGCTATCGATAATTGTGACTGAGTCAATGGTGAAAGTTTACTGGCTATCAATAATTATTACTGAGTCTATGGTGAAAGTTTACTGGCTATCGATAATTGTGACTGAGTCAATGGTGAAAGTTTACTGGCTATCAATAATTATTACTGAGTCTATGGTGAAAGTTTACTGGCTATCGATAATTATGACTGAGTCTATGATGAAAGTTTACTAGCTATCGATAATTATGAATGAGTCTATGGTGAAAATTTACGCTCACTCGCCGAGTGAACCTACAAGCTTCATACAGCATCATAGGGTTTATGATGACAGTTATTTTATTACAAAAGCATTGGACGAAATAAAATGTTAATTATAATGAAGTACCTCTTCATAGAGACCCCAACTACAATAACACAGCTCTCAAACAATGAAACTCAATTAAGTGAATGTAAATATTTCAACGGATCTTGTTATTTTAGTGTACTCCAGGTTAATACATTTTTTACCGACTTCCAAAAAAGGAGAAAGTTTTCAATTAGCCGAAACATATTTTTGTGGGTGTTCTTTCTTTTGTTTTTTATTCAAAAGAGTAAGCAAAGTAACGTGGGCTCGTGAGCATCTGATGATAGAGTAGGTACCTGCAGGATGGAACGTCCCATAAACGCGGGACAGCAAGCGTGACTTCAAAAGAGTTTCTCAATTCGTCTGTATATTTGTTTTGTATGTATATGTTACGCGATATCTTCGCCGATTCTGAAACGATTTTAATTATTTTTTTTTAATGGGAGTTTATACTTAAAGGGAATGATATACTTTATATTTTTCATTTAATGAAAAATCCTACTACTAAGGGTGAAAAAATGGGCGATGAAGTCTCTTTTTTTATATTTAATGTCTTATATCTTATATCTTATTACTTCATATACACGATACTGTTTTTATCATATATATAATAAGGCCAGATCTTTTAATGGGTATTTACCTATTAAATAACCGTTTTGTTGAACTGGCCACTTTGAACTGAATATGATTTAGAATTCAAAATTTAAATTAATGTTGTTTTTAGGACATGTTAATCTTTTTTAAAAACAGTAAGGTTTTGTTTTACCAATTTCATTACATTTATAACCATAGCCTCAAATAAAACTAGGACGAGATAACAATGCATCTCATCTCACGCTATATCACTGACGTGTATGTACCTACCATTACTAACGAACAAACAGTGGGCCATTGGTTCTACAGCTTTCGTTACGGATATGTTGATGTCACAAGCGAACCTCTTGGACGGCCGAAGAACAACGCTGATTGTAACCAATAGAAAGGTCCGTCTTTAACTAAAGCTGAGCTTAAATAGCTTTTGTGGACAATTGTGTGGACAATGACGGGCCGTTTCTGGCAAATCCGCGAAACAAAGGAGCTAAATTGAATTACGATTTTTTAGAAACAGCAATGTCGTAAGTAGAGACCTAATATTATGATTCTAATGCTGTTTTGAATTTAAGAGGAATCGATGTGGTGATATTCAAGGGCATCATAAAAACAGCTTCATAGCTTCATTGTAATATAAATAATATGTATATATATACAAAAAAAGTATATAAGTAGTATATCAGTCATGTAGTTCCCATAATACAAGCTCTGCTTAGTTTGGAGCTAGATGATGCTGTGTGTAAAATGTCCAGTATTTTTTTTTTTTTTTTTTATCATTCTCAAAACGAGCGAGCTTTGTACGAACCTGCAAGTAATACAACAGAAGCTAAAGATTCCACTTTAATATAGTTCTCTATTAGAGAAGACAATTTTTGTTCAGTAACAATAGAATCCTTCAAACCGGGTATTAGCTGGCGGAGCGTCACCTGCCTACGAGTGCGTTCGAGCGGAGAAATTAATATCCGCCGGGAGCCGCATCGTTTCCGGGTCAGTGCCTCCCCCCACTCCCCCACCCCACTCCCCCACCACCCAGCTAGAGGTCTAGAGACAAGGTGGGGCGCTCCGTCCGAAGGTGGGTAATTAAACAGTTTCATTATGTCTGCATAATGCCCGGAGAGAACACAAAAAAATACCGGAAAAAATTCGCGCGCTTTATCGCCAGACTGTTTCTTGATTATTCGCGGTTCCTTGATGTTGGATATTCATTTGAAAGTTGCCGGAACTTGGGAAATTAAAACCAAACAAAGAGATATTGCGGCCCGACAGTGTCTACCTGGACGCACAATGAGAGTTGCACAATCAACAGCGTTGTGCATCTTCCGTGAATCTCTGCAGATTTATATACCTCATTGAGATTTGCTAATATTGTGGTACTCGTAGTTCCTGATACCCACGACACAGGGAATCCTATCAGGACTGTATGTTTCTATTGGGTGTTTATTAATACATTTAATTACAACAAACTTGATTCTGATTGTAGAATAATCGGATCCAATAATTGGAAGGCTTGCGATGGGACGACCTGCCACGTAGAATGCTAGCTACTTGCAAAACGCAGGCATGTGCCAAACGTCATGTACACAATAAAATCCCTACTTGGTATCCACAAAGATCTACGCACTGTAGGTATATCTAGGATACAGTCGTGAGCGTGTTTGTTTTTTTTGTACTGTAGAAGATCACCAGATATGAACTCGGACGCGTGTGACGCGGAAATATATCAGCAAACTGTAAAAAAACTGTTAGGAAGAGAAGATTTTTATATCTCTCATTAGAAAACCAGTATACGGCCCTCCTGTTATAGGTTTGCGTAAAACTCAGAAGATATAAAAAAATACAAAATTAGCTGTATGTTCAATGTAAAAAAAAACTATTTCGCATTATGAAACGAAGTAATGTTCTCATAAATTAATATGATTATTCTTATTTTTAGAAAATTAAATAATGTGTACTGGTCGGCATAGTCAGCCGGTACCGCTCACCGCACTGGTCGGTGTGCGGTGTGCGGTGTGCGGTGTGCGGTGTGCCGTGTGCGGTGTGGTAGCACCACAAGTGTCCGTGCTACCACACCTATCAATATTCCTATCACATAGTTATGTGCTGCATACCTATTGTGTGCTCAATTGCACAATGTACTTCCATTCCAATTAACTTGCTATATAGAAACTAGAGATAGCATTGGAATTCAATCCGACGAAATTACTTTGAATATTACAGAACTTTGGAGATCATTCGGTGCAGAGAATCATGATGAATACAGCCTTCTCTGAGTTTCTTCTCCATCCAACGGCTTCCCAGGTTATCAGTGTGAAGATGACAAGGAACGATTTTTTTTAAACTTTCGCGATAAGTTAACTTATTTTACAAGTTATCGGGTCCTTATCACATTTACCTTTTTTGTTTTTTGTTATGTTTTGAATCAAAACTTATAATCTATTTTTGACGCTGACTGTACCTAGGAGTATCTATGACGATGGCAGGTGATCTTTAAAATAATAATAATGCTGGACATTTTTCACACAGCATCATTTAGCCCCAAACTAATCAGAGCTTGTATTATGGGAACTACATGACTGATATACTTTTTTTAGTAAATACATACACATTATAAATAGCTAATCATACAAACATTTGTCCCGCTGCATGAACCGAAACTGAAAAATACCACAAACATAATTATAGTTTAGTATAATATTATCTTCGAGCTTTCTCTTTTGTTTTCTTGGATTAGATTCAGTCCTTTGTGCGGACGATGCAAAATATTACGTTCACTAGAGGTACCTATATTTCGTCCATTTAAAAAATTTGTAGTTAGTTAGGTATTTACCTACTCTAATTGTAGTGTTTTCTTATAATCTGCGCATGTGGTGTTTGTCTGTAATAAGTTTCTTGGTTTCTCATGTAGCATTATACTTACTAGCTTATATATTATTAATTTAGTATTAATGTGTAAACTGTTGGCGAACCTTGTAAATAAATAAACTGAGAGAGCCTTGTACCCAGCAGTGGACTTCTACTGGCTGTTGATGATGATAATTAATAACATTGAATAGATGTTGATTGGCGACCTCTGTGGCGTACTGGGTTAAGGCCCGCCTGAGACGCAGAACGTTGCGGGTTCGGTATTTGCATATGTCATACAAATGTTTTTATAATAATATGCAAATATTTGTCTCTGGTCTAGGATATTTCCATGTGTATGTATGGAGAACATACATAATTACAGTCTGCTTACTATGAGGTTAGATGATACTGTGTGAAAAATAATATTATTACAGAATGTAACAAAACTGCGTTATAAAAGATAGATCCACCCACCATCAATACGACGACAAATGTAATATTAATAGATTGTCCATAGTTTGAATGACATCGCCGCGGACTCCATTGTGCGCTGTCAATTGCGAATATTCTTCAATTCGTTGGATGCCGCCACAGAGCGTGAAATCGAATGAGCTCGGCATTTCTAGAGCTTCCTCCCATGCTATTGCTTCTAATTGATTACATCTCCATGTTATTAGCCAGTAAATACTAGATATGCAAGATATGCAAGTCACACATGTTGTTATAGTTTTAAGCAGGTACCTCTACTTTACTTGTCGGCTTATGTAATAACTTTTACCTATTTCATTGTTATATAATCGTTTATTCTATTTTATTATATTAATTTCAAATATAAACTTAAAATGTTCTGACAAAAGAGCATTTTTTTATGCAGGCTTAGGTCCAGCAGTGGATTTCTACAGGATGATAATAGCGTTCAGTTTTATGTAAAACTTATGATATCACAATTTCAACCTCGTTCAATTACATACGTGATAAGTAGCGAAGTCGGCACGCAGACGAGGCCGACTGAGGCCTTAGCGGTGTCGCGGAGTCGTTGTAGGTAGCTTGTTGTGTGCGTAGATAGAGGCGCGAACAAAGCAGCCTTTTGAAGCCTTATTGTGTTTACAGGTCTATCATTACGCGAGGACCACCGGCTGGTGCTCGAGCTCTGCGACTGCGGTATCGCTCTGCTTTGTTGTTCTCTTGTAGAGGAACAGTTGAGAGGCAATTAGCGGGATGCGCTCGAGAGCTACTTCAGACCCTTTGGGATCCACTGATCAATGGACGTAGACGATAGATTCAGGAGTATGCAATACTCCTTGACTTGTATAATTGTACCCAAGTACATCTTCTATATTAATATTATGATAGTTTGTAAGTTTGGATGTAGGAAGTAATCTCCGATACTATTCATCCGATTTCAAAAACTATATCACCAACATTTAGAATGGACCTTCAGGGTAAACATAGGCTATATATATTATCCTGTTAAAATTAAACAGCTTTTCATAGAGACCAATCTTGCAACAGTAAAAACGTAGAGCGAATGCGTTTTTTACGAACGCTACTTTTAATAATAATAATAATAAACATTTATTTGGCAACAACATGAACAAAATTTAAAATAATGATTATCTTAACATAAATAACTTAGAGACTTACATACATAGGTATTTTCATCGGCCTCTTTTTATCAGGTCAGTACGCGGGCAAAGCCGTGGGCTGTAGTAGTAGGTTCACAAAGCATACTTTGTAGTGCAAGAGAATTCATACTTTGCTGCGGAGCATCTAGTAGCCAAAAATCGTTTCATAAGCTGTGGAGTGCACGCTAAAGAGGAGCATTCCGTCGCTAATCAACATCGATACAAATGTGCAGTGATCCGTGAGAGGGCAGTGATTTAGATCGCGCCGCAAATCAAACAGATGCCTGTTTTGACCGCGACCGCGCAATCAAACACGCTGCCCCACTCACTCCGCTTGCACGGGGTTCCATCCCGCTCATTCGTGTACTGATGAGGGGCGCAATGACCTCATTCATTACGGCTAATCTGAATTAATTACCTAGTTTATTTCAGGTAGAAAGACCAGTCGGTGTTTATTTTACGTCACCTATCGTGATTCCGAATTAGACATTGAATCTGTATAGATTCAAGGCCGTCGTTTCTCAACGTTTCCGAATGCCGGCTCGACACTTGTCATTTTGATTGTGAAGATAAATGTTCGGATAATAGTATCTGACAGTCATCGCGTGCATGTATCTGACAGACACCGCGTGCATATATCTGACAGACACCGCGTGCATGTATCTAACAGACACCGCGTGCACGTATCTGACAGACACCGCGTGCACGCAGTGAAACCAATAACAACTTCGTACCGCAACTTTCAAACTTTAAATATCTAAGTGTCTTCAAGAAACTTGGTTTTCCGAGAAGTCTTACAAGTAGATAAATGACCGCTTTTCTATCGAAGCAGCTTGCATCGCATTACTGAGTTTTAGAACTTCAGGATCGATACGGAAACAAGAGAATTCAATTACACGTCCAGATATTGCATGCACAAAGACTTTACTGTACTTCTTACTAAAACTTACTAATAATTAAGCTTGTGTACGTTTATTCACCAAATCGACACATACGGATACAAAAGTCAACCGTCGGCCAAAAAGGAAGGAGGACGTCGTTCTTGTGACGTTCCTTTTCCGTCCACAGATAATATTTACAAAAAATATGCGGCGTACTCCCTACAGCTTTAAATTAAAAAAAATATGTATTTAAATGCGCATACTTAATAATATGTATTTAATTGATGTTTTAATCTTAAACTGTCTACAATTTTGTTTTATTTTAAATTTTGCGATATAAAATAAATTATAGAGGACATAAAAAAAACCTCGTATTTTCCGATTCCAATATCCATTTTCGCAATTTTTCCTATTTCTACATGATATTACAAAAAATTCGACCATTTTACCTTTTATATTCTGTAATTCCTGTTTTTGTATTTTGCTTTGTTGTACAATAAAGAGTTTATATATCTACAGTATTATTGGTAGTGCCACCAGTCCGACAGGTTCATTGGCGGTGCATGGAGGTGGAGGCAATCAGTTAGATTGTCGCTGGAGTGTTTGCCAGCACAGGCCGCGTCGCAATCACGCGCCTTTATGTCCGACGCTACGACGACCGTGCCTGCGGAATCGAGGATTACCGATGTTGTGATGCATCTGTGCATCTGTGCTAGCTCGTCTGTTTATGTTATTTGCTAGCAGAGTAATAATACGCTTGTTATAAACCACAAGCACTAATTGGCGGCGGTCCCGGCGGTCGGGGATGGATCTCTGTCAACGTATATAAGCACGTTTGAAAACGCTATTCAGTATTGAATCACTTCCCAACTGAAATGCGTTATCTGCTTATAGTTCCATAACATCGGGAACTGGAAGTCTGATTTGAATAATATTTTTGCCTTTGATAGCTTAATTCTTGAGTATATAGGTTATAGGCTATTTAACATCACGCTACGACCCTTAGGAGCCGAGCAAAGGAGGTAATAGTGAAGGCGGGCGATGCGACGCGGTTATATAATAAATAATTTCTGTAGATGGATATCTAAATCAAAACTTGGTACTAATTAGTTGATTAAAGTGATTCCTTATAAACTAGTCTAATAACCAATGTGCCTGTATTCAAGCAAATAAGGCTTTAATGCTTTACGAGCTATCTTCCAAAATTACCGATAAATATCGAAATTTGTAGCGTAAACGTCTGTGACCCGGTCAACGTTCAATTAGATCAAAGCATTTTGATATTAGTTGTTTCATGTTTAACTTCAATAAATCAGTTGCAAATCAGCATTGGGTTTGGACTATATTCATCCCAAAAACTTAATTCATTAATTAAAGGCAATAGGAGATGCTGGACCAATGCTTGGATGTTTTGCATATATTTGTTCCGGGTTTGGGTTTTGTGGTACCATGGGAATCATAGTTTCTGATGGGAAAACTTTGTGTAAAGTCAGGTATGTGGCTGTTGGAAAAATATCTAAATATATTGCACCTAAACTACGTACTGGGCTAATTCCTGGAATCGTGCGATCTGGCGAATTCACAGAATATTTCGAGCGGGATTGTTTCCATAATGTTAGCGCGGATGCAATATCCGCCGCGTCCGGCGATGGCTAATGGACATTCCACACGTACCGACAGAAACATTATCTACGGGAAGACAGTAGTACTGCCTCGCCTGTCACAATACTACAGCAAATATGATGGCTGCCGCAATCGGCCAATTGTATGCAAAACTGATTTATGTGCCTGCACGTCTGGAAGCCCTATAATATCCGGGAGGACCGCATCAATCCCAATCCGGGGAATCGAGTTCGTGAATACAGGAACAAGGAAGATTTATTCAAATTATGATGTAGTTGTGTTTGGGATATGTTAGTGGATATTCATTGTTAACAAAAATAAGAATATTTAATGGTAATTATATTGAAGATTTCATAATTAAAATCACTCTCCTCCTAACTGGAGGAAAGTTGTCCAAGAAGATCTCAATGGAAAATGTTAGAGGCCTTTGCCAAGAGGCACACTGGACTAGGAAACATACTCTAACATGAAACACACTTATTGAGAATTGGTTCAGAATTGCAAGGCTATAATAATAATAATTACTATTATTATAATGAATACTGTAACTTCCATGAAAGACGGAATAATGTTTTTTTTTTTTACTATTATACATACACAATGAGCAATCTTACTGGAATATGGCAAAGTAGAAAAGTTGCCAACACCACAAAAAAGAGACACGTGCGTACACTGCGGTCTCTTCATTTTTTTACCATTCTGAGGCATTAATTTACCGTAAGAATCTTCTTGCATCAGCGCAGCGTTCAAACAGTGAAACATTTTCTATTGCCAAAACGTAAAATGCATTCTATACCCGGGCGCTCCAGCACATTAAATTCTGGGATTCTCTGAAACCGTTTCACCCTATCTTCCGTTAGTATACGACTAGTGAGTAGCGCTGTGCCGCGGCTCTGCCCGCTTGGAGGCGCGCCAGGAGCTTAATGCGTTATAGTCCCCGCCAGCCGGCTTCCCAGGACACCGCGTCAGCGCGGCAGCGCGGGTGAGATGCTCGAGCGCAGGGGTCTAGCATGCTGGTCTACCTGACGGTATATCTGACATTTTGAAGCCTAAAGGCTGGAACGCGGCTGCAAATGCATTGTCTCCGAGTAGACCCAGCATAAGATGGACCACGGGTGGTCAGGTTTTAGTGGTTCTATTGGGAGTTTTCTGTGATAATAAGGTTCCAGTCAAACTGACGCGTTGGCGGCGATGGTGGCGGTGACGGTGGCTACGGCTGGTTGATGTCAAGTAGTTCGCCACCGCCACCGCTATCGCCACCGCTATCATCACCGCCATCGCCACCGCTATCGCCACCGCGTCAATTTGACCGTTCCCCTATTGTTACGTAAGTAAAAGTCTTTTACTTCCAGTAAAAGCACTATTAGCCTGTCCTAATATAGGTATGTGGTATATGTAGTGCTAGTTCTAATCGACCTCTGTGGCGCAGTGAGTGAAGGCCCGCCTGAGACACCAAAGGTTGCCGGTTCGAATCCCGCCGCGAGACAAATGTTTGTATGATCTGCAAATATATGTCTCGGTTTGGGTGTTTTCTATATATGATATGTAAAAGTATATAAGTAGTATATCGGTCATGTAGTTCCCATAATATAAGCTCTGCTTAGTTTGGTGCTAGATGACGCTGTTTGTAAAACTCGGAAGCATATTATATGCAGCCGCGTTCCTGATAAAGAGAGACTCCTAAATGAGATTTAAATCTGATTTGAATGGCATCCAACTGAGAAATTACATTGGGTTTAACAATTCAATTTTGAAATTACACTGACTCATTGTTTTGTAAAATAGGTGAATCGGATCATTGTACTGGCAAACATTAACCGCTATAGAACGGAATTAGCATCGTGGAACACTCATTTTCATTAACAATTATATAAATTCTAATTGAAAGCACCAGTTAATTCATGAAAGATAATGTACATATTGGAATACAATTATGATTATTGAAACTAAGTAAGCTGATGAAATCCAATATCTAATTAACAGGTAAATCGCCGGAATTGGGTCGACTAGATATATGTACATGTATAATATTAATGATGTTGATCTGTATGTACTGCGCTGCACATTATGTACATTATGTACATTATGTGGTCACACTAAAATGATATACTAATGCAAACAAATAAATACAATTTTTTGCAAAATTTACGTCTTATTTATGTATGAATAGAACTTGAACAACTATAAGTTTATCTCCTGTGTGATCGTGCAATCATATTAATAATATTAGACATTTTCAGCGACGATGGACTTGCAACCTGTCACGTGGAATGCTAACTTGCAAAACGCGGGCATATGTCAAACGTAATGTTTGGACGTGCCTCTGACTACCCCCTATTTGGTATCCTCAAAGACTCGCTGAGTATGTATCTGAGGATGTCCACCATGGGAAAGACAGTCGTGAGCGTGTTTGTTTTGTTTGTTTGAACATTTTCACACAGCATCATCTAGTCCCGAACTTAGATGCTTGTGTTATGGAAACTACATGACTGATATACTACTTATATACATTTTTTACATAGAAAACACCCAGACCTGAGACAAATATTGTAAATTATACAAACATTTCTCCAGCGGCGGGAATTGTGCCGGCAACCAACTGCGTCTCAGACGGGCCTTCGCCAACTGCGTCACGTATGTGCTGCTTCCGTTGACCGCTCATCCGCGTCGCTGGACAAACCTATGTGCCTATGTGCCTGCCGCAATATACGAGGAACCATGTATGTTTTTTAAAATATTTAACATATTACATATCCACACCTATTTCCATAAAATCAATATCACATTATCCTTTTGGAACATTGTACCAAAACAAACAACTGCCCACTAAAACACCTCTACGTTAACGAGAAAAGTTTGGATTATACTCTGAGAGATGGGATGGATTTCCTGGCGTATTATGATAGGATACCAAAATAATGTCTGTGTTCCATACTAACTGCATCGTATTCTTTGGCTAGTTTAATATTCCTCTCAATAGTAAGTGTGGTGTATTCTGTGCGTTTACACGCGGCCAGATATTACCGGTGCGGCAAATCATTATTTAGGGAAGGTGCGATAAAAGGAAATAAAAAAATATTATTTATAAAATATTAATATTATAGACCCATTTTCTATGGATCATTCTGTTCGCCTCCGTCGTTGAATGTGAAAATGCGGATGATATCTGCATGAATGTAACGAACGAGGAAAGAAAGCAGTAATGCTCGCATTGCTGTGTTCCATTATCAAGGCCTACCAAGTGCCGGTGAAATTCAAAATGTCAAAGTCAAAATTCATTAATACTTTAAAATCACAAGGATCACTTTACAACGTCTGTTTTATCTAGAGTCTCAGAGTCGGCAACGCGCGAGTGCTACCTCTGGTGTTGCAAGCGTCCATAGGTTATTTATTTATATATATAAAACGGACAAGTGCGAGTCGACTTGCCCAACGAGGGTGCCGTACGTCGCGAAATGTACATACAATTATGATCGTGCATACCATTGCTTAACCTCGATGATTGATACGTCCTTTAAATAAAGCCTATATTTTTTTATGATTTAATTACAAATGTATAGTTTTCAGATTTTTGAGAGATATACGTTTTTTGCGGCATAAAAGGCCGTATCATTTTTAAGTTAACTTAGAAGTTTGATTTCTTCACAGCTTCAAGAGACTGTCGACCTGAGTATATGGTTTCAATGTCAACACGTTACCTCCACGCGTTTCCGAGACAAAGAGTCTTGACAGACAGACAGACGGACAACAAAGTGATCCTATAAGGGTTCCGTTTTTTCCTTTTGAGGTACGCCTCAAAACCCTCAACATTCTTAAGATAATTTCCCAGCGTCATAGACAAAGTTATCCAAGCATAAGTACTTCAGCAATCGATGAAAAACCATAGAGAAATGCCATCGGTCAAAATCGAACATGGCACTGTAGTACATACGCGTGGGCGAGACAGCTATATTAATGACGGCGAGCGGAGAACATACGAGCGAGACAGAATTACAAATGGTACTCATCCATCAGGAAGCTCACAGAGCCTTGGCACGCAGACCTCTGCGTGACCCCGGATGTGGGCCACGGGATTATGAGACGTAGCACGCGGATACAGATATTCATTTCACGTGGAATTTATAGTGTGTGGCTTACGGTGAGCTTGATAGAGTAAAAACATACTCGCAGTACGTTAATCAAAAATAATGAGTGCCATAAATATTAATTAGCGAAATACAGTCTATTAATACACGTACACCATACAGTACTAGAACTAGTCACAAAATTGGCGTAGTTTTTAAAATGTCTCAACAAAATTATATCTTATCTTACCTCTGTGGCGCAGTGGGCAAAGACACGCCTGAAACGCGGAAGGTTACGAATTCGATTCCCGCCACTGGAAAAATGTATATGCAAATATTTATCTCGGTCTGGGTGTTTTATGTGTATAATATGGATGAATTTACAAAAAAAAATATGTATTTATGTAGTACATACATTAGTTTGGGGTAAGATGATGCTATGTGAAAATGTCCAGCATTATTTATTATTATGATTACTTAAGGTGCTTCCCATGGTCTGTGATTTTACGGATTACCAAGCATTTCCCCCATCAAATCAATGTGGGAAGTGGCTCGTCCGTGGTAAACGCAGACGCGTCTGTGAAACCACGAATAGTGGCGGACCGTTGGAAACCACCTCTACAATATTGTTCCTATGAATCATTACATTAATCAACCAGCTACACGAAGAAGGTATAGAAGATATTTGATTCTTCAGTGCTGCAGCATAATATTAAAAAAAAACCATTTATTTTAAAAACAATGTTCCTCCTAGTGGATCCTCCACTAAGAGTTGGCGCCACCCCGCACCACGCACCACACTCCACGTGTCACGTGACCGCAATCACGTGAGTAATTAGCCCGGCAGACACGTGCACAGCATCCAATAACTCCATCCCAGCTGGCTGTGTCACTGCGAGAGGAGAGCTGATCTGGATTTGTGGTAGTTACGAGTAGGTACATACCTATGTGTAGGAATGTGCAGAGTTTCAGTTATATCAACCTCACACAGTCTAGCAGTGAACCAATCAGACTTAATTCCACATGTAATTGTTTTGTGATCTGGGCACAATATATAGATATTGATATGTGCTCGTTTGTCTTTCACTCCACCGTAGGAACACGATTGAGTAATACCCGACAAACTAAATATATACCTACATTAGAAAATATTCGAAGAAGTTACAGTATACAAAACTTCATGGCAGACGCGTCCACGTTGACGACATCAGTGGCGCAGCGGGCGGGTAGCCGGCTGCAAGAGTTTTGTTTTCGATTCCCGCCGCGGGAGAACCGGTCTTGAGCCACTTCCATCTATCTATCCCCGCAACCTATTCGATGTAATCGGTTCATCGGGTATTTTTTGTACACGATGCGTAAAGTAAACATTTATTTGTAGGTACAAAAGATAGTATTAGATAATTTATTTAATGAGTTATACAACTGGTTTTGTATAATCTATACCTACCTAAAGGAGCTCTGTTCCCCGCACTATGTATCTGGAGCCTGTATAGCGAGCTCACAGCGACTCCCCTCGGAATTTCATTTTCAATATTGTTCAAAATTCCACAACAGTTTTCGATTGTTTGAGTTATATAGCGATCGCTACCACAGCTAGTTAATTCTGAAAGTATTTCGGTCACTATCATTCTCCTACGGGTTTCCTCGTTTCGCATTATATCACAAAGTTTTATGCGGGTTTTAATAGCGATATTTTGACCCTTTTTTTTTACCTTTTTTTGAGTTGAGCCAACCCGTGACCGCCGCTATTGCAACACAGTCCAATCGTCGGGACAATAATTAAAAAGGTAAACGCGATAAAGACCCGTGAATGGAGACCGCGTCTTTGCAAACGTAGTGTGGTACTTAAAAAGGCGGCCTCTGAAAGTGGATGAGAAGAGCCGAATACCAGGCCACCAGTGGCGCGTATTGACAGAGGCCTATGACCAACAGCGGACTGATGATGATGACTATAGCGTAATTGATTTATGCTAAACCCCAGATTCCAATATAGTGTCGCTGTGAAACTTCTGTTAGCACTTCAGCGTATAGGTATTGTCTCTTCTGTGATCGTCACCCAGCGACAAGGTGCCCTCGCTCCCTGCATTTTCAATCGTAATCCGCCCTGCGGAAGACCGGGTTTCGGGAAGGTTTGTTATTAATAACGCTGGCCGGTCAAGTTTGTAACCTAGCGGTGGTATGTCGTTAGCTTTATTGAATTAAAGTCAGTTTTGATGTAGTCAATATATATTGACTAAACTGATTTTAATTCGTCTACTTAGTTACTTAGTAGTCATCCATATAATTGATCTGCAAATATTTGTTTCGGGTCTGCGTGTTTTCTGTGTATAATATGTATATAATTATATATATTTACAAAAAGTATAATAAAGAATATGTACCCAAGTATAGTCCTTCTATTATAAACGCGAAAGTTTGTGAGGATCGATGTTTGTTACTCTTTCACGTAAAAACTACTAAACGGATTTTGATGAAACTGTACAGTAATATAGCTTATACATAAGAATAACACATAAGCCGTGGGCAGAAGCAAGTCAAGTATATAAGTAGTATATCAGTCATGCAGTTCCTATAATACAAGCTCTGCATAGATTTTGGGCTAGATGATACTCTGTGAAAAATTACCAGCATTATTATTAAATTCATTTTGTTTAAACAAGTTTTCTTTGAGATTGTTATTTTGGTAATTTTGGTTAAAAATCCATTAGTGCACGATTGGTTTCGAACTCACGACCTTCGGTTCGACCTATTTATTCTATTCGAAACGTAATCTTCTTTCCTTTGAATGTTAGATATCCTTTGAGATAAACCACTTGAAGCTGGATCGATCCACGGCTATCGAATTGAAGATTCAATACACATTCTGTACCTACCCAATAAAACATTACAAAACAATATTATTTGCTGAGCTACTGATCTGTAAAGCGGGGCGCTGTTTCTTGCACAGGGCTGGATTCAAGGCACTAGTCTACACAAATACCTGTGCTTAGTTTTTCTTTGATGCTCACGCAAATGCGTCAAGGGAAAACTGTAGTATGGCACGTCCTCTGTGGCGCAGTAGACGAAAGCCTGCCTGAGACGCAGAAGTTTACGGCTTCGATTCCCGCCGCTGGACAAATGTTTGCACCTGCAAATATTTGTCTCGGGATCTGGGTGTTTTCTATAAAAAATATGTATGTATTTACAAAAAAACAGTATATTATGTCAGTCATGTAGTTCCCATAATACAAGCTCTGCTTACTTTAGGGCTAGATGATGATATGTGAAAAATATCCAGCTTTTTTCACCCACTGCGCCACAGAGGTCGTCAAATAGTTCCTAGGGCCTAGTCAGATCTGAAAACGTAAAAGAATATCAGTAATCAGTTGACCCCGGGAATATTCTGATGACGGCCCTGTGTTGCCGTTGTGGATTCGAACCCGCGATATTGTACTCGCTCAGCCGTGAGCCTGTTCATATCAGGTAGAATATATAAGTTGGTTATCGAAGTAAGCATTTTCTCTGAAGCATATTTTTCCGGTACGTGAGGCTAATATTTAAACTATCATCATCATCATTATCAAAGACCTATAAAAGTAGGCTTCCCCTAAAATGTGTAAACGATGAAGAGGCACCTAAATCTAGCGCCTTTCCGAGCATAGCTCTTTCCATAGCCCGCCGCGACCTTGAGATTATTTATGAATCCGATAATTAGCGAGCAAGTCTTATTGCCATACAGAACTGGCAACACGCATTTTCATACGTCTTGACGCTCTGTATCTGTTACGAGAAAATATGTCCAAGTTTCTTGAACGCTGTCCTTTCGAGTTGAATATTTCAGCTAATTTTTATGAATTTCAAAATTATATCTAATCGGTGCATTGTTGAAATATTTCCCCAGTGGAATTCTCACTGTCGTAGCTTCCATAAATATCTTTTAATCAATATGTTCCCTTGTTCCAGAGTGTTGTGTCGGGACAACATGTTTCTCTGTTTCCATTCTCCTCTTCGATTAAGATGCTTCACTAAATATGTTAATTCCAATTCAAAAAGAAATTTCAAATAAGTTAGTGATAAAGACAATAAACCGTCTTGTCGCGCATGCACAAGTTAAAATATTCCGTGTTAAAGGCGCTTTGTACCTTTACAAGTGTCTCGCAACTTCACGACACATTACCAGCCGGCGTCTCGTCCGCGAAGCGCGAAGGCTTTCACGGCAGAACAATTATAAACTACATTATTTGAGACGGTACATTATTTTAAACGTATTTTCCACAGGTACTTAAACTTTTTAGCTTGCCTGATATTTTGTTCTATTTTTATTAATTTATTAATTTAGCTAGGCTAGCTAGCGGCTAGGTGTATCGATGACAAGGCCAGAGGGTCTAGACAATTATCTCACGCTTACTTTTCCTTTTACGCTAACGAAAATTTGTCAAGGTAACACTTGGCAGCTGTCTCGTGACATTTCCACAGATAATGTCATTTCCATACAATTAAATCTTTCCGCAGGATTTGTCTAGACAGCCAGGACTGACGCGGTGGCGGTGGCGATCAAAGGGAAATGTTTGGTGAGTGGTGGTCAAAGTTCGCGTGAATGTACAGTATGTACACAGCAGCTGAATACAATGTAGTAACTGATCGTTTGTGGAAGTCCGACAGTCACGTGACTGGAATTGGAATGAAATAATTATCGGGCATGAATGTTCGTTTCCCGAAACAACAGACATTATTTCCCGTAAACATATGATTATACCTCTCTCGGTAGTACTTTACGCACAATACATTATTATTTATATTTCACAGATAGGGCCTACACAAGAAAATGTCACACGAAGTCACTGAATTCAAAAACTGGGGAACGAAAACTAACGAGTAATTAATTATAAAAAAATAAAATCTAATCAAGGAGGTTGGTTAAATTTTTTTTCTTAAAATTCGGAGCGTAATTATTATCACTGAAAGGTTTTTTTTGCGGGTGTTTGAAATAAGAATGAATAAGAGGCAGAGCCATAGAGTAGCGAAAGAAAACAGGACTCGAAAACTTACAATGATATCC
The DNA here is from genome assembly GCA_961405105.1 of Perizoma affinitatum. Lineage (NCBI taxonomy): Eukaryota > Metazoa > Arthropoda > Insecta > Lepidoptera > Geometridae > Perizoma > Perizoma affinitatum. Next base: position 256,508 of record OY560189.1, read on the forward strand.
TACTGCCTGATATGGTTGCTCTGTTCCCGAGCTAGTCTTACTAGAATCTTTAGAGGCACAGATATCTTTGTATTGCGTCGATGTGTGCGCCACTAATGGGCTTCTTTTGTATGTCTGCAAGCAAACCGGCAAGCTATTATTTCTGCATGTTTACTTCCGCCGGCGTAATTGCGGTAGATTCCTGGTAATGGAATAACCGATACGTATTTGTTTAATGTTTCCTAGAATATAAGTTGCTAGAATCGAAAAGTAGAATAGAACTACTACTCTTAGCGTTGTCTTGCCGAAAACCGAATTTTGTAGTAAGCAGTTTATTATTGAAGGTTTAGGGTTATTCCATGTGATTAATAATAAGTTGTAGGTACGAGCTTTTTAGACTGGTTAGGTATTTTTTACAACTTAAATGGCAAGCATACGGCCTACGGTAAGTGGTTACCGTAACTTTTGGACGTTTACAACTTGTGCGTTGCCGATCCTGAGACTTAACGGATGAAAAGTCTCATGTGCCTGTAACTTCACCAGCAGCCACACCCTTCAAACCGGAACACAGCAATGCGAGCATTACTGTTTGGAAGCAAGTAGAGAGAGCTTCTAAAAAAATAATTCAAAAATAGCGGAATTATGATAATTATTCAGTAAATAAGTGGCGGATCGCCTGCTTTCTGAACGGATACTTGCTTGCTCCGTTTTATATTAGCCGGCTACGATGCAAGAGATGCAGGTTCGATTCCCGCTGCGGGACAAATGTTCTGCAAATATTTGGCACTTGTAGTTCCTGATATTAAAAGTAAGGGTTAGGGTTATATCCTAACCAACAACCGACTTTAGCACCTACCGTCTGCAGGTGCTAAAGTCGGTTGTTGGTCAGGATCTCTCGGGGAACAGCAGGGTTTGGGTACGAGAACACAACTAACCCCTGCATTGCACTGGCCTCCCCTTCTCCCGACCCCACAAGAAGGGGAGGGGGGGGACCGAGGGATCCGCCAAAGGCAGACGATCACTGACAGGGCCGCGGTCGAATCCAACCGGGAACCCGTAGACCTGTCCGGTGCCAATGCGCCGTCAAACGAGTCGTCTTATAAAGGTGAAAAACGGAATATTAATGGTTTTTAGTCGGTATACTTTGTAAGTGGTTTGTTTGGTGAACCCGACTAAATACACTCATAGATTAACAATAATAATCTTATCTACGATAAATTAATGATTAACTAGTAGTGTGATGATGACAACGGAACTAAAAATACAAACATGATCATCCCTCCCGAAACCTTGTTGTTTTCATACCAACAAATTAATGAGAGCAGTTATTATTTGGCCGACATATTATCAATACAAAAGAAAAATCTCGGCGACGATAAGATATGCATATAAATATAATATCGGTAGACACGTACACGTACCTAGTAGCTCCAAGTGAATACGTGATAGCAATGAGATATGATCCGAGTTCATTAGCGGGCTCGTATCAGTGCGGGCAGACATCTAGGACAAGCGGAGTGACGGGCCGAGGATGCGGGAAATTATGCGATCATTTGGGATGAAAGAGATTTGTTATCTGTGAATTCTGTGAACGTAATGCGAAGCCTACTATAATAGGTATTGTTCAGGAGAACATACAGGGATAAACCAGGAGTCTGTTTGTGCTTCTAACTGAAATGGTAATAGCACACTCCACGTACCTTTGAATTTCTGGATCAGCCGCCTCATTCCAAACGCACGGAAAGCTCGCGTTGATCTGCCTACACTTCTGATTTCTCAAGAAAAAGGATTGCGCTCGCGCAAGATGGCCGCCGCCGCCGATCGATCGGTTAAGTTCCTATTCGTGCGCGTGGTGGCGCTGTTGTTGCAGTCTGGCTCTCGTGATTGGCCGATTCCGCTCAGTGGCAGCGGTGGAGGTCCAATCATCTCCAGTAATGCGGAGGGCCGCCAAATTCAAATAAAGAAGCGCAAACAGATATATATAATGATAGTAACTTTGTACTGTATAAGTAACTAGCTACCGGCCGCGGCTTCGCCCGCGTGATACCGGGATTAAAAGTAGCTCGTACCGATAAGGCAGCACTCGTAGGAAACGAATTCAATCGACCGTTTTGTCGTCGAATTACGTAGCTGAATTGGTATACACGAAAAGCTCTTATATTTTAATAGGTTAATATATAGCCTATGCCTATCGTGATGGTCCATTCTAAATATTGGTAATGTATATATTTGTATACCTACCTACTATTCACCATTATAATAAAATAAATTTTAATTGTAAAAATAATACCTACCTACCTCTGACAGGGTAGATGTACCTACCAAACTACTTGGAGCTACACTAGATCTAAGCTTAACTATTGTATGTAGAACATTAAGCATGAATAAATGAAATTGAAATTGAATTTTTTATATCGGATAAGTAGTTTCAGAGATTACCTCCTACATACAATCTTACAAACTTTAAGTCTTTATATTTATAATATTGGTGTAGATTTATATATAACAAGTAGTAGGAACGTATAACTTATAACTTTTATTAAGTAAATTCAATATTTAAATGTCATGTTATAATTTCGCACATCCACGGCCACACGTGCCAACGTGGGAAGTAATGTCTGCGCGTGTTTCATTATCAAACCCATTATATACGTACTTACATTGACATTAACATTTAGTAATGTCTCCGATAAATCACAGAATATTCATGTCAGTATCTTATCAGAGATACTAAATAATGCTGGACATTTTTCACGCAGCATCATCTAGCCCCAAACTAAGCAGAGCTTGTATTATGGGAACTAAATTATTTAGTATATCAGTCATTATACTTTTTTATAAATATATACATATTATGCTTAGAAAAGACATAGACCCAATACAAATATTCGCAGATCAAACAAACATTTGTACAGCGGCGGGCATCGAACCCGCATCCTTCTGCGTCTCTACTATTGTGTTTTCGTATAAAGGGTTAGCAGGCTGTTCTTTGACAAGCTTGTGTTGCTTGTGTTGGCTACACACAGCCAACACAAGCATGGCTCTGACAAGGTCTTCTCGAGCGTCGGACTTTAAATAAATAATTCCTGCCACTTGTAACTTCTTTAATCTATTTAGCAAGTTATTTAATCTGAGCCACTCAAGTTCCAAAACACAGTTTGATGGGAACAGCTGGTTTAGTTCAAGACAACATCAACAGACAATACAAAAACAAACAGAAAACAAACACGCCCACGACTGTCTTCCCCAAGCTAGACATACTCAGATATAGTACTTTTCAAACTTTCGCGATTAGAATAAAAAAGAATATAATAAAAAAGGTAAACGCGATAAAGACCCGTTAAACTTATAATTATACTCAGATATATACTCAGTGAGTCGATCTTAGAGGATACCAAGTAAAGGGGTAGTCAGAAGCCCGTCCCAATATTACATTTGGTACATGCCCGCGTTTTGCAAGTTAGTATTCCACGTGACAGGTTACAAGAGGCTTAGCATGAAGACCCAAGACAACGGTTTTGTCTACTGCCGAGAAGACAAAAATATTTTGTCCCTCTCTTTTGTTTGACAGAATAGGCGACAGAAATAGTTTTTGTCTTCTCTTTTGTAGGCAACGCGTTGTGTTGAGCGGTAATGCTAAGCGCGCTGGTCGCTAGTGTTGAGGTCCACAGACAGTGGTGTGTGCAGTCTGTTCTGTAGGAGCTGTGCTCCAGCTCAAGGGTCAAAGTTTTAAATTGAGATGTTGGGCATCTCTTTGTTCCGCGATCGCCGGGGAGCGGTCGGGGAGCGGTCGGGGAGCGGTCGGGGATCGGTCGGGGAGCGGTCGGGGAGCGGTCGGGGAGCGGTCGGGGAGCGGTCGGGGAGCGGTCGGGGAGCGGTCGGGGAGCGGTCGGGGAGCGGTCGGGGAGCGGTCGGGGAGCGGCCGGGGAGCGGTCGGGGAGCGGTCGGGGAGCGGTCGGGGAGCGGTCGGGGAGCGGTCGGGGAGCGGTCGGGGAGCGGTCGGGGATGTTGCACTGTCTTTTAGCAACACTCTCGATACCGCCTTTGTTCCCGAGCTCCTTCCGCAGTCGGCTAAATGCCAGTTTAGATTTAATCTTGCTTTTAATTTAGGTTTTGATGAAATTTCTCGCGAAGATTATGGAACTTGGCGGTTTTTATCAAGGCAGAGAGTAATGGTTATATTGGAAGAATGAATAATGAGGTTTTATATTATAGAGAGCTGTGGAAATGGAAGAAAACTAAAAACCTACACATTTGATGACCTCTGTGACGCAGTGGGAGACCCGCCTGAGATGCAGAAGTTAGCGGGTTCGATTCCCGTCGCAGGACCAATATTTGAATCTGCAAATATTTGTCTCGGGTCTGGGTGTTTTCTATCTATAATAAGTATGTATATACAAAAAAAAATAATAAGTAGTATATCAGTCATGTAGTTCCCATAACACAAGCTCTGCTTAGTTTGGGGCTAGATGATGCTGTGTTAAAAATGTCCAGCATTATTTATTTATTTATTTCTCACAGCCGCTAATTAATCGTTTTATTATTGCATGAGATAAAACATCTCAAATTATTATTATTGTAAAGGATATGTATAATTGTTATGTATGTAGGTAGATATTAATAGTATTATATAGGTTTAATCGTACACCGCCATTTTTTAATTCCATTTTATCCTGTCCATACCAATTTTGTCTGGAAGAGGTCGGTTTTTAGCGATAAGATCCATTTTACTTTGAATTTTCATGAATTTCTGTGTTTTAATTTGGTATGTTATAAAGAGTTTTATCTATATATCTACACACGATAACGATGCAAATTTATAAGCAAAAACGATTTAAGTGATTTACTATGTATTTCTACTGTCTACTGTAAGTTCGCCTAATACTTTTCTTTAAAGTAGAATTAAAGAATTATATATCTATATATTATGTATGTATGTATTTTCGATTGAGAGGGTTTCTTTTGTCACGTGGCCGAGCTCTTCTAGCTTACAAATAGCACTTACACATATCAAAAGTTTGGGATCAGTTTGAAAACGTAACATATTTTATTGTGAGTAATATTTATTAAAATTTGTATTTAAACGAATAAAATACAAAATTTAGAAAAAACAAATACAAATAAACACATTTATTTTTGTTTTATATGTATATGATGGAGAAGAAGCTCCAAAGTGGATTTTAAAATCCACTTTTTTGTGATGTCACCAGCATGCTGGTCGCTCATAGTTGATGATGAAAGTAAAATCCAGGAGATGTTCTTCTAATTTATTCTTGGTTGTACAGAGGTTTTCGAAGTCTGCACGGTCCGACGGAATTAAGTAATAACCTAATTATTATTTGATTACAACAACAATCCATTAATTAATTTGACAATCTAAGTGATGATTCGTTAAGTAACTCGTGGTTCTGCGCCGATGACTCGTTGTAGAAGCAGAATAACGCCTTTGCGCCGATATATAAAATGTATTTAAATCAATTCCAAAAGAAAAGCGATTAAATGGAAAAGTATATATTACAACTTTCAAGGATATTATTTAGAGGTATGGTCTAAATAATATCCTAATAACACATACGTTAGTGCAGATTCCTCTGCACTGAGCTCAGGGTATTTAATTATAGGTGACTTGTTTGGCGAGCGTGGCAAAGCCCTGATATGAAAATACCCGCGGAAACGCCCTTCATGCCGCCGACGCTGACGGCTCCATCAACAATACTGAATAATAACACTTTATCACTCAATATTCATAACTCAATCATCAGAAAACATTTATTTTCGACTTCCAATGGAATCGAGAACTGAAACAGAAAAATTCAATTTGCACATGATAATGGTTTTTGAACGTTTTCAGGAATGGCTTTCAGTGACACGGGACCGTGGATGAGTCCCGCCAGTTGAAGGTAAACAATCTGACAAACTTGCATATTTAGTATATACCAAACTTTATATTTTATATTTTAGCTTTTGTTATTAAGTTCCGGGTCTGATATTCTTGCTAATCCTAATCTATCCTATCCTATCCTATCCTATCCTATCCTACTAATACATACTATGTATATTATAAACTATAAATGCGAAAGTTTCTGAGGATATATGTTTGTTACTCTTTCACGCAAAAACTACTGAACGGATTTTGATGAAACTTTACAGTAATGTAGCTTATACATCAGAATAACATATAGGCTACTTTTTAAACGAATACAACGGGCGAAGCCGTGGGCAAAGGCTAGTATTATTTAAGTCAAAAATGAAGGTGTGTCGCGATACAAACATTAATTAACTTAATAATAAGCGATGGAATTTAATGTTTAAGAGTGTATGTTATCCTTTGATCCCCACATTAAGACTAAAAATCCTGTATATAAATCCTGCTATGCATAATGATTCACCTTGTACTCACTTTAAAACACATTCTTCAAATTGATATACATATGTATATAAGGTACTAGATTTAGACTCTCAAATGTTTAACTTTATTTTTTATACAGTGGTTTCATTTGATTTGACAGACATATATTATGACATATGCACTACAAAAAATTTACTACCATTTCGAAACCGTATTTCCCTTTCCATTTAATCGCTTTTCTTTTGGAATTGATTTAAATATATTTTATAAATACAAACAGAGAGCCGTCAATCATCAGCAGAGAGTTACGTGCTTAGTTATTATTTAATTAGAAACGAAATATTAGTACTTTGAGGATAAACTTGGCGTTTATAATTTGCTAGCTAAAACTTATTTGATGTAAGGTCCTATTTAGAAAGCTATCAAAACTTTTATAACGTGCAATGTTAATAAATAACGGATAGCACCTCCGCTGATCAGCCGCGGAAATGGTCCGCTCGGGTGCGCTGAAGACCATAAATTCACAAAGTTATTATCCGTTATCCGCTTGAGTAACTCCGCTGAACTCAGCTTAAAATACTGGGAAAGTTCACTGTGTTCAGTAGGTATTATACAGCCACAGAAAGATACGATATTCACAAGCAGTATTGATACTATATCTTGCATTAGCTGCTGTTAACGTAATGCGAAAGCGCACAGCAGAACAGGGGGTATAAAATTGTTTTTTTAGTGTCCTTACACTATATACTATATGATAGGTACTAGTAACTAGCGTTAAACATCGATATTAGCAGTATCTAGTCGGGGTGGGATCGGGGAGCAGGGAGCGGGGAGCGGGGAGCTGGGGAGCGGGGTGAGGGGCGGATTCAATTACAAGTACTTGTCGGTAGTCTTAGAACTTCGTTCCGAAGGTTCTAGAGACTCATCATTTTCCAACGCATATTATTTAGTTGTTAGCGTAATTAATAAGTATAAACACCACATCCTGGAAAATGGATTTAACAGGTTTGATGACCTCTGTGGCGCAGTGGGTAATGACACACATGGAAGTTTGGGGGTTCGATTCCCGCTGCGGGGAAAAATGATTGTATGATCTTCAAATATTTGTCTCGGGTCTGGGTGTTTTTTATGTATAGTAGGTAAGTATGTATTTACAAAAAAATATAAATATATAAGTAGTTTATCGGTCATGTAGTTCCCATATAACAAGCTCTGTTTAGTTTGGGACTAGATGGAGCTGTGTGAAAAATATCCAGCATTACCTTTACCTCTCTAGCTTTGATTTGAAGAATACTTAATTTGATTACAGATTGATCAGATGAGAAACCGACGCACCCTAGGTAGCTTGCTAGGTAGCCTAGGTATTTCTTGCTTTTTCATGATTATTGGCTCGGGAACTTTCAGCACGCCTCTAAGACCCAGCATCATATTTGTTTTGTTAACTAGAATAGCATCTATATGCATATGGATCTTTGTAGCCCGAAATTAACAATAATTTATTACACTTTTAAAGTAAATATTAACTAGTTATTTAGAAAAACCTAGCGTCGAGAGACATGATGTTATGTGCAGTCGAGGAGGTGACCTTTATTTAAAATCCCATCTCTATTATATATTTGCTCGATGTCGAGGTAACTCGAAGCAATGATAATGATTATTTGTGGTTAACAGGAGTGACTACTGCTTTATTTTGGTCGACATTAGAATTATGTTAATTGAAAAATAGGTAATCGTTTTACATGATCTAAATGTCTGTCGCGTTCGGAGCCCAGCGGAACAGCGCCGTGTTTCGTTCGCGCAGGATTCAATTAGGCAAGATGCGCGATTCAGCACGCGCCTTCGCCGCCTATCTCAAGGGAACCTATTATATTTTGCACTGATTCTGGAAAATTCTGAACACTAAAGATCTTTTAGGTAAAAAGCTTTAGTTAATTTACAAATTATAAAGGGCTACTTACATTTTTACAATTAAAAATAAACTAGGGGCGTGTTCCAAGACAGGTCTCTGAAACAGGAACTCACAAATAAAGTTTATTTATGGACGCGATTGTTCAAAAAAGGTTAGGTACCCGCAATACAGGGCACCTTAGGGTGAGAACTAGCGGGCTTATAAATTGATTAGGTAATTTTCGTATGTTTTATAATATTTATAAGCACATACTTATTAATGCAAATCTTACTACAATTTGTAATATAATTTTAACATGCGGTTTTAAAATATTATTTGATACGTTTTAAATTAATATGTGTCTTTAGAGATAATTCTATATATTTTCTTTTACAACCAGTTTTGAATTCATAAGTGATAGCTAGGGATATTGCGGCTATTATATCTTGCAGAAGGTATGGTAGTGGGGTGAAACCGCGTGAATAATGCTCGTGAAAGTACTTCTTACCTTATTTAAAATAATTTTACGGAGGTGAGTGTTAAACAGGTCGGAGACATTTTGTTTAGATAGAAAATATTTAGCATCATAGAACATCACTAAGCTAAGTATGTGATTAAAGAGTTGATATTTCCAACTTTCGCGATTAGATAACATAAATATAAGTTTTACGGGTTTTTATCGAGTTTATCTTTTTTATTTCCGAAGTTTCGACTGTAAAAAGGCAAACGCAATAAAGACCTTGTAAAATTTATAATTGTGTCGATTATTGTTAAAAAAAATATATACTCATAATTCAATGTGTATATCGAGTACGTGTATAATATAATAAATTTGAACTTAGCATTGACTAATTTAGAACTCTGAAACTTATACTTTGGGCTCTATGTATTTTATTTCCCGGTTAAACCTGTTAACGCACTTTAAATGTATATGTCAACGACATCAGTTATAAAATGTCATGACATTTACATTATTTACAAAGGTTCTTAATTCCAACTTGATAGCAATTCAAAGTTCCAAGTTGGAGGTGTATTGAGTCAGCTGAGCAATAATTCTATCACTCGTTGATGAGCTGCGAGTGGATTCAATTAGCTCAGTCGCGGATTCGATTGCGCGAAGTTGCACCATCAGCGTGCTCGCCTGAGATATACTGAATCGGCTATAGAGCTTCATCTACGAACTGCTAGCACGGTATGAACCAACACAAGGTTGAATCTCTGTTTCTGCAGCGACCGTTCTCAAACATTGGAAATAAAAGAGCAGTTAGTTCACACTCCTGGGTCGTACATTCAGAGAATATACTGCGTAGAATAAAAAACGCTTCGCACGATCCACCAAAACGAATTCAAAGTCAAAATTCATGTAATCATTAAAATCACAAGGATCACTTTGAAACGTCGGTTTTATCTACAGCCTGCTCCTCGCGACTTCGCAATTTCTTGTGAAACACAACTGTTAATTACTGAAATTATTTATGCACTAAGTCAATACTGCGGTTACCACATTATAAAAATGTTAGCGACTTAATTCTTCTCAAAACTCCTTGATAGTAGCCAGTCTCTGCGGAAAAAATCCAAATAAAAAACCTATAACCATTTCTAACATTACTCTAACTACTGACTGTTACAAATTAATTGAAATTTTGGAAACCATACGTTAGCAAGATTTCGCGTTTCATCTCCTACTGTTTGTATCGGATGCGGTTTCTGGTTAATATATATTCTAAGTAACAATAGAATATTGTCTTGTTTGCGTTGCAAGCTAAACACTTGTGGTGAACAACTTAAGTTACTCTTGAAAATAATAATAATAATATTAAATGTTTATTTTCTCAACACAATAAGTTCTTGATGTATAAGGTCCTTAACTATCAGTATAGTAACCCACTTCATGAACCTGTTTTGTGTGAGACTGGTGCCTGAGATAGGTTTAAAAAAACCTGTATTACAGATCACCAGGCACTTACTCTCCACTTGAATAGGCACAGACTAGCAAGCAGTTACTAGTGTAAAGCTGAATAATGTTTGTATGAGAACACTGAAGGGTTCTACACCCACTCTAGAAGTTGCTAGAACTTTCCGAGGAACATATAAACGTGATCGGTGGAGCCGCGTGATGGACGTCGCTCGCGGCCGGTGATACAATCACTATATCGTGCAATAATTTGAATGTAGGAACTGGAAGACTCTCTCTCGTAGCTTCTAGCATGTTTGCACTCGATTCTAAAAGGTCCTTGTTATTGAAACGGAACATGCTGTCAATACTGGTGATTGACTTTGAATAGATGATTTTTTCAGTAGAGTTTTTGGATGCATGATCTGGCCCGGAAATTTCTGGTGAAACTAATAATAAAAACATTAGCCGTCTCTGCAATTTCTTGTGAAATAAAAATAAAATTAATAATTCTGGACATTTTTCACACATCATCAAGCCCCAAATTAAGCAGAGACCTTTTACTATGGGAACTACATATACTACTTATATACTTTTTGTGAAATACATACATACATATTATTCATGCATGAATGAATGAAGGTTGAGGGTTCGACTCCCGCGGCGGGACCTCTGCGTCACAGTCGGGCTTTCGCCCACTGCGTCACAGAGGACATCATATATATTTGTATTCGATTTTATTCCGCGATAAAAGTTCGAACTTTGAATAAATACATGAATAAATGAAAAATATTAGGACATGAAATTAAAAAAAACATAATGTTCGACATTTTAATTTTTTCTTCTTATTTGCGTATAGCGCCATCTACTACAGAGAGTCTGCAGAGTAAACTGAGTGAAATAGTTAATATTTCAGCGCGGGGTTGCGAGCGCCATCTACCGGATTTCAGTCATCTTTAATCACGCAGCATTTAACTGCGGGTTCCTCGGCAGTTGCAACCCTTCGGTACTCTCCGAACCTTACAATGAAAGGTAAACCAACGCGATTCAAACTTCGATAAACCTGCGCTAGATGTCGCTAATATTAATTTTTTGCGAGGCATGATATCTTTAATTCATTCAACTATGTATGTACAAGTAGGTATATACAAATAATACAGATGAAACAGTTAGCTATCTAAAATTGCAAACGATTTATGGATAGGTAATTTGTGTTGATAACATTAAAATAAATGATAAACAGTGAAGCCAGGCTATGAATAATTTATCATATTGTGAGCTTCATACCTAAACGACACAGGGAATCTAAGGGGCGCGGTCCTAGTGTGGGGTCAGGACAATGTAACTGTAGTAAAAATAACTAGTTTTTCTCATACTCGTCGTCTAGTGTTGGACTGGATACTAATTTCAATAATTCGTGTACAGTTTACGTTGAAATATCTTAACCTACTTATTTTTGCAAAGAATATACTTGCTTAAGTCAAGAAGTTGAGAACGGTCTCAATCTCGCATTAATTTCCGTCCTGCCTTGTCTCTGGATTTCAGGCCTTGAGTCGGGTACAGACGTGGACAGAACTGGTGAAGCGAATAATTGAGTAGGCCGGGCCTCGTCGGTCACTCGCCTCCTTGCCTCAGGGCATGCCGCCTTGACGGTGGCATCACGCTTCTACTGCGGAACAAACAACCGACGTGTATTTCGGTTAAATTAATTTGAATTCCGGAGTTACTTGATATTAGATTATGAGGTAAGGCTACTGATAGAAAACTAATAGAGACTAGTGTATGAAATCAAAACGTTCACCAGTAGAATAGAAGCTCTGTTTGTAGTTTTGTAACGTAATTTAAATTAGTTTTTATGTACATGTACAGTAATGACCAATTTAATCAAAATGATTCAGTGGGTCATTCTTACCAATTGGACAAGATTCTTTATGGATTAACAAATATTTTTTAGCATCTGCAAATACAATTTACAAAAAAAAAAAATAGTATTCAAACTATAAAAATAGTAGTGTTTTTTGGCTATAACCCCTAACATTGTTGTCAATTCATGGTCGCGACTAGTACTGTACGTAGTAAGTACTCTTTATTATCTCATTTCTAAACGTAAAATTTTGCGTCAAGCGTCATAACTGCGATAGTGGAAGTGTTTCAGAGACGTCATTTACAAGAGCGCTAAGTTTTTATAGCCTCGTTAAAGAATATTGCTCAGTTCAATTTCCGCAGAGGAAATATTTGCAACAGAACGTAGAGCGAATTTCATACATATTTAAGATGCCTAATTCTAAGAATGATTGAGGTAGTCACGGCTTTCTGGCTAAAGACGCGGGATTCCGAGCGGAAATTTGTTCCTTCAAAATCTAAGAGCGCCGCTTCGTGACGCTGGCTACATAACAATACAGTCGTGAATCTAATAAATAATGTAATATTGATAAAAAAAATATCATCGTCTGCAACCTTGAAAACTTGGTTACAAAATCACCACATAGCAATCTAGATGTGACGAAAAGGCTCATTGGTTGTCAATTTTATAAACTACATTGTCAATTTGCCAAATAATCATTTGCAAATAATATATAAATAAATGATTCCGCTAAGTCATTATGACAATAGGTATACGGTGAAATAAGTACTTATCCCGAGCCGGATACGACGGGTGTAGTTACAGGACGGGTCCCCCCATGTGCACCCGCGACGGGGTCCCGTACGCGGGAGCCGCTCAAAGTAGCAGCTCACACATATACAAGTTTTCTTCTAAATGGATTATTTTCTTTTATAATAATGAGAGGTCATGATTCTTCTCTGTCAGCGATTGTTGTTTCTCCGGTTAGTAAGGTATACGTTAAGATTCTTTCTGGTGAGCTCTGTGTACTCTGTAGTATTTAAGATGGGCTGGTAGTATGAATTTAACAGTACCTACGCTGTCTCAGATTTTGACATCTTGGGTTCGTGTCCCTTGACAAGTAGGAGGTGGAATCGGTGAGGGTAGTCATGCGCGGTCAAGGTGACGGTCATAACCAGGGGTCAGTGCAACAAACAAACCCGTGTGGTGAAAGTATGTAGAGTCAAGATCAGAAAGAACGATCCTCACAAGCTCCATGTACAGTATTATATCTCCGACTGAACCAGATGCTGGTATTACTATAACAATTTGAGCTACATCTGAACACGTGAGAAACTGGAATTAACTGGTTGAAGGTGGAAAGTTTTGAGTCTATTCGATTTGGGAAGAAAATAATCGTAAGGACTTATCTTCATGCGTCATCTCGTTACGACATTCAGTAATGTAACATGTTCGAAGCTAGGAATTTTGGTCTGGATGAATTGCGCTGACATTATCATCATCATAATGGGTTGTAATCGTGAACTGGACACGGGATGGACGGTCTTGAGTCGCTTCTGTTCTTCGACTCCCTGCGACCGTTACACTCAACTATTTTGTGCCCTTTCCTATCTTACCTTAGAAAGTTTAATCTTTAGGTATTCCTAACTCACGATGTTTTCAGCACGTGTATATGCACATATTACGAGTGAAATAATCTAGTAGCACGCCTTACCTTGGAAGTTGGGGTATCACTAGGCCAACACGGCTCACTAGTATAGATTGGCTTCTAGTATTCATAAAATAATAAATGAAATCACCAAAGCAGGTCGTTCAATTTACCAAAATAGATACGGTTTTCAAAATCAACACAAAAAAGCATAACTTAGCATAGGCATCTCAACTGTGAGATGCCTATGCTAAGTTATGCCTATGCAAGACAGAAAATCAAATGAATAAACATATTTTTCGTGAAACAGCAGAAAAGCTAATAGAATCATTCCCTCGTTTAGCCGCAAACTAAATTGGTTCCGATAAATTGGTGTAGATTTATTAGGTCGCAGCTCGCTGCGCTCGTTTATCATCGACTGAGCCGCTGTCAAACGAGGCCTTAATTAACATTTTATTTATTAATCTGGGAGCGGTTGGAGCAGTTGGTGCCAACTCCGAGCAGATAGCTCGGGAGCCGGCGCACCTTACCGTACATCATACCACTGAATCTCTCAATACAGTTATTGCGTTCGCGTGCCAGATAAGATAAGATAAGCGATAAGATTATATTTATTAGACACATAAAAATTAAGTGGTCAAGCATAAGAAAATAAAAAAATGTACCTCGGTTTATCTCTTATCCCCACACTACGTCTAAAAACCTGTAAAGTGGGATCGCAAAAGATTCGCCATGGACTCTCTTTCAGTAGCAGTTGTTGCCCATTATCATAATAAACTAACAAAGCTACATAGTTACATAGATGGTGCTTATAGCCTGTGATATCCCACTGCTGGGCTAAGCCCTTCCTCCCTTTTTCCGACACTTCTCAATTCCTTGCCACTGTGGGGCAGTTATCATAACCAATATATAGATCGAGCCGCCATCTTTTATTTATAAATATACATCGTGCCTGCATGCCTGCTCATAATAAGGCAAATTAAGTATGTATCTGATGCGAACCGTATTATAAATCTCTTTAAAAAAAGTGTTATTTTCAAATAATTTAACCCAATGTTTGTTTTTATTTACCACTTTAGTGTAACACACGTCTAAAATCACAAAAAATAAAATGATTCGATTCGCTTTTAAGAAATAAGCCACTGACTCCTAGACCATGTGCTTGGAAGAATAAACTGTTAAGACAATTAGAGGGTTTGGGAGACAACATGAGCACTTGTCAGAGAAACCATGCAAATACAGGCTCTTGCACACGACAAATGTCGCTATTAAGTCGACCTCGGTAGCGTGGCGGGCGAGTAGCTAGATGCTGGTTTGATTCCCGTTGCGGGACCAAAGTTGGCATTTTCTGCTGATGTTTGTTAGGGTCTGGTTGTTGTCGTACCAATTTAGGTACTCGTAGTTCCTGATACCCACGACACAGGACCATAGAATCCAAGTGTAGGGGCAGGACTATGTATAAAATGAATACAGGTTTTCGATAACTACACTAATATTATAAAGAGATAAATTTTGTAAGTTTGTATGTAGGATGTAAACTCCGAAATTATTTATCCAATTTAAAAAATGTTATTTTCAATGTTTAAAACAAGACCCTCAGGATATAGGCTGTATATTATCCAATTATAATAAAGGGGCTTTTCGTGGATACCAATTTTGCAACGTAAGCGTTGCAAAATTGGTATCCACGAAAAGCTGACTTATCGCCGCAAAAACAGTCGAGCGAATACGTTTCTTACGAACGCTATATTAACAGTCAGAGCATTTTTTTATTCGGGTGCCACGCGGGTGAAGCCGTGAGTAGTCGCTAGTAGAATATATAGTTACCTAACTCATTAACAAATGACATCATGTTTCCATCTGAGCATTGCCTAACGTAATTGATCTGTGGAACGGGCTGGGAGCTACGGCCCGAGTGCTTCGCCGCCATTATTGTGGAAGCCATTACTATGGAATGCCACGTGCAGGTGCGTCCGGACGAGAGCAGAACTACGCTTTTCACACTAGTTTATTAATCTCTGAGTTCGTGCTAACTGCGCTCCAAGCCTTGTTTGAGGACGAGGCTTCTACGGGAAATCGGTTGTTCTAAGAACTTGTGGAACTTAGCGTCACCAAGCGAAAACTTTAAGCCTTTGGTCTACGACGACAACTCATGAAAACGATAAGTTAGCCCAGCATTTTTGTATTTTTTTGGAATTTTGATATTTGTGCTGAATTAATATTTGTTCTAGATTTGCTTTCCAAAATATATTTTTATAGAATAACAATTAAAGCAGTAAATGAAACTAAAACTTCGATCACAATTGGCCTGGCACGGCCTCCGAAATATCAAAGCCTTTTGTGGCTTTATATATATAGGTTATAGCACCGCACTTTTGCAAGACGGTTGCGCTGCATTGTTCTAAAGTAAAAACATTCAAATATGGAAATTGACGAAACCAATCGAACGTAACTGATTTTCACCAGATATAACAAATCAGAACCACTTTTAAAATTCTAAAAATACTAATGTGCGGTTTTTGGGGGTTTTCTTTTAATTCTAAAACCCTCTTATTACTTCTAAGTATTATGGTGACGGACGTTTAGTATTAGTTGTATGTTAACTAAATCTTGGAATTTGTATTGAAAATAAGAAGATGTTATCGAAAAGCGTCAATGGATCATCGGCTAGTACATAGTACATAACATTGGTTAAACATAAAAATCCAGACCGCCGCGGAAGGTCACCCATGCGAGGGACCGACCAGACAAGATAGGTTGAATTTTATGTAAATGAAACTAGCTGTGGAAAAGTCACGTGACTGTTGCCATGTTTTTCCTTTATAAATTTGCGTTAGCGTGAAAGGAAAACTAAGCAGGAGGCATTTGTCTAGAACCCTGGGTGTCTGGTGTTTTTTGTCTGGGTGTTTACACAAAAAAACAGTTTCTGTTGAAGTCAACGCCAGCGGAAGGATTGAATTGTATGGAAATTACATTAGCTTTTAAGGTGTCACGTTTTTGCTGTCAAGATTTACCCGGACTTGACTTGACTTGAGCGCAAAACTTGACAACAAGTTTTGATCTCATAACACTACATAATTTACAAAATCCATAATCTAGTAGTGAAGTGAAGTGAAACACACATCGTGATGGGCGAGAGCGCAATCACTGAAAATAAGAAGAAGCATATAAATAACAGAATTAATTACTTATTGCTATTAATTAATTATGCTGAATAATTTGCTATTATTTTGTTTTGAATAAAGCCGCGCTGTCCGCTAATTGCAAAACAAATCCCCCGCGTGCATTGCGTCATCGCCCGTAATTAGCATAATTAATTAGTGGCACATGACACTGATTGCATTCTATTGCAATATACATACTCGAAGCTGTCACGGAATCAGTTGTGTTTAGTGATTCTTAAGTAACTACCTGCCGTGAAATACATACAGTTACTATATTTATAGTAAGAAAATCGAGCAGAGCTTGTTGCCTGGTTTAAGGCGCGCGAGGAATAAGCGCAAGTCTTTAAAAATCGTAATTTATAAGTTGACGTTTCTATTTATATTATGATTCTCAAGATTTGTGATTTCAATGAATAAAAACCTATTTGATCTCAAAATATAAAACTAACTAGCTATGCTATGGCCGCACTGGGCCCCCGATTCACCGCGTCGCATCACCACGCTTTTACTTCGTCTTCGCTTTGCGTTTATTCCATACCATGATGTTAAATAGCCTTCCTCAAGAATTGGGTCATCAAATGCAAAAATATATTTTCTTATCCAAGTGGTAGTTCCAGAGATTAGTGCATTCAAACAAACGCGTCAGCTTTATTATTAGTATATACTACTAAATGCCCAGAACCGAATAGAGTGGCACAAGGCTTATGCCCAGCAGTGGGTTATTGCGAAATGCCAATGCGATGATGAATGGACGTGGGCATCTGACTGCACCCTACTTGGTAACTAGGATCTATAAACTGAGCATAGATCTGATTAAAGTCTTGAGCGATTTTACGCTTACTTTCACGGTACTTTATACGACACGATACGATTCAATAATAATAAACCTTACACATATATAACATGCGCTTACTGCGTAAGCTAATCGTAGTATTCGTTTTCGTCAATCTATCAATCAATCAATTAAATTATTTATTTGCAAGAATACATATGTATAATTAAGGTCTTTGTTAATGTACTCAGGCTGGATGCAGGCGTGCTAATTACAATTATTCAGGAGTCAACACAAAGTTACAATTAGTGAATTCGTCGGTAGGGAGGTGTTAGGTATCTAGGTAGGTAAATGAAGAGTGAAGAGTTAGAAGTGTTATGAAGAGTTTGACGACCTCTGTGGCACAGTGGGCGAAGGCCCGCCTGTGACGCAGAAGGTTGCAGGTGCGGTTCCCACCGCGGGATAAATGTTTGTATGATCTGCATATATTTGTCTCGGGTCTGGGTGCTCTCTATTTACAAAAAAATATACATGAGTAGTATATCAGTCACGTAGTTCACAGCTCTGCTTAGTTTGGGGCTAGATGATGCTGTGTCCAAATGTCCAACATTATTTATTTATTTAGGGTAGAGTGGGGTTTTCCTAAAATATATAATTCGGAGACGATAAGACAGAGAGTCCTCAGTGTAAGTAAAGACTGTACGTAGTTAAAACATTTAGAAAATTAGAACAATTCGAACTTCCTTATAGTGAAGATAGTCTCTAAAAATAAAACTCCAGCGACCTGACTGTGGAGTCCAGTTCATTGTCTCTTAATTATTTTCCGTTTACGATTAACTGTGAAGTCGTTGGGTTCAGGGGAAGTTGGGGAAAGTTCGGTGCTTCGTGAGTTCCGCAGCGGGCGAGCGCCGATGCTATGTTTAAACTTCTCCGGCTCTTTATGTTGTTAGCATTGTGTGGATGGCTGGTGGTTGGTGGTTCGTGGCTCGTGGCTCGCGGCTGGTCGGTCGGCAAATGCTTTGGGATTGTGGTTATCAATGGAATCACTGTTTCGTGTTTGTAGCGCGTTTACTTTTGCGTAACTTTTTTACGTTCCAGTTTTTTTACCAACTTTGGCTCATTCTTATTTTCTCTGTGATTAAACGTAATATATTAAAAACATAAACTACCGATAACACCGCCCACCCGCCTCCATTATCAACAAACTAGGACATTAGAACTGAAGTTTTCCAGTTATCTGCCTCAGCGGAGAATTATAAATAATTATTAATTAATAAATAAATAATGATGGACATTTTCACACGGCATCATCTAGCCCCATATTAAGCATAGCTTGTGTTATGGGAACTACATGACTGATATACTACTTTTATATATTTTTAAGAATATGTTTAATTTATCGTTTCTTGCAGGTAAAATGTGCAAGTGCATTTTTTTTACAACTATAGTGGCAAAACCACTTGTCCACTTGGCCCACTTGTTGGTAAGTAGTTACCGTTACCTGTGGACGCTTGCAACAGCAGAGGTAACACTCGCGCGTTGCCACCCGAGATATAACATAACAAGTCTCGTGTGCCTGTAATTACACCGGCACCCAATACCCCTCGATCCAAAACACAGTAATGAGAGTTTTACTGTTTGGCGGGAGAGTAGGTTTGCTTTTAATCGACACAACCAAAATGATCGACGCACCACAATGCCCTCAGGCAACCACAAATCCCTTTGACAAGCGATCTGCGAAATTGTTATTGGTAATGCTCAATCGCATCATCGCGCATCATTAACCCACTTACTTGTTGGTGCAAGCTGTGCCAGCATTTTGTCCTCACTTCATACTTCAATGTGCAAGCTGTCACAGCATCTTATCCTCGTTTTTTACAATGAAAGTTACTCATGAACTGCCAGTTTGTCGCACTTTCTTTGTTTAACTAGTTTGTACACAGTTGAATTTAAGTTTATTTATTGTTAGATATATTATATTTACTAATCTGTTAGCAGCCATCTGTGATTTCACTTAGCGTTTGGTTCCAACGGAAGATCAGCGTTGTGTTGCCAGTTGACAACAAATGCTGAGTTGTTGCCAATTTACGTGGTTCCATATCGGTGGGTATCGGGAGGCACATAAATAGTTTTATCGTTAGTATTTAGTTATTGTTTGTGTAAATGCCGTGTGTGTATTGTTGTCTGTTAGTTTTATATTGTGCAACGTTTGCAAATTAATGTTTCTTCTTTCTAAAATAACTTTCCTCAGACAATCATGCTATTTGAAATCACTTATCAGGTGTCAGCTGGAAGTGGATCTAAGATCTGATAATATACTATTATATATATTTGAATGATTGAATTTCTTCGTAAAGTGTATACTGCAATGAGTACCGTCATGCCGGTAAGTGACCATGACGTTGAATTTCATTTGTAGTTTTGTATATGTGTTTAAATAATACAGATGATAGTATGAAGGTGATGATAGTATAACGGGTTTGATGATATAGGTTTCAAAGTAACTCTTTTCTAAGCTGTTCTAAATCATAGTTTGAAATATAATTGAAATAATTTATAACAAATTCTAGTTGAACCACATTTTGACAAACCCCCTGGCTCCTTACAATTATTTGTAGTAGGTACAGTAATATTATTTATTTATTGACAAGGCTTTACAGCCGCTTATTAAAATTAAGTAATTGAACAATTTTGTAATATACACCGACCTTGATTTAACAGAGCCCCTATACAGCTGCAACTTTCAAACTATCAGTGTACCTTTGTAATTTTCTTTTGTTTATACTCTTTTTTAATTGACGTGACTAAATATTCTTTGTCATCCCAAATTAAGAATAAATATGAATGAATGAATTTTGTCATCATCTAGCAAGTACGTTACTAACGTGTTACATTTATTTTAGAATGCAGAATATCGAAAGTTTGTTAATATCTGTTAAGCAGTGAAGTTTGGACACCCTGTATGCACATAACTATGTGCATTAATAATCGGACGCGCGTCGATCGATGACGCCGACATGATGCCCGCACACACGGACACACGCACACACACACGTGTTATCCGTGTGTAGTTGCCTTTGACGTTTCTCATCGTAGCTATAACCCGATAGAGAGAGTATTGAAATTGGATAGTTCTAGTGTTCCGCTTCTGTTCAATCGCTTCGTATTGGCGAGTGTGATGTCAACGTTTTAAGTCGTGACCCCTCTAGTCGAATTCACAGTAGCAAAACGTTCTTTCTCCACACTTTTCACACTAACTATGGTCACTGTCCGTTGTACTGTTTGTGCACATTATTCCAACCACCATCTTCATTTAGTCGATATTTTCAGTGCATTTAAAAGGCCCTGCTGACGAAACCCGATAGCAGGTGAGTCAGCGTGTCTGCATAAAATATGTAACGGTTTCATTTATCTTCAATTGTTATCTTCCACATTTTTAATCTTAGAATTTATGTACTCATTTAAATCGTAGACATATAATTATATAAACATAACCTCTCTTGCATGATTTATTTTTACTTCTAGAAGGATGTACACCGCCTCCAATATTTTTAACGACCTATGTGGCGCAGTGGGCGAAGGCCTGACTGAGATGCAGAAGTTTGCGGGTTCGATTTCTGCAGCGGGATAAATGTTTGTATGATTAGCAAATGTCTCGTGTCTGGGTGTTTTCTATGTATGTATTTACTAAAAAAAAGTATATAAGTAGTATATCAGTCATGGAGTTCTCATAATACAAGCTTAGTTTGGGGCTAGATGATGCTGTGTGAAAAATGTCCAGCATTATTCTTTATACTGACCGGAGTGCCATCCGAGCATTTATTGAGTACCAGTTACTGTGTAACATCTAGTAGAAAAAATAATATTAAGTGTGTGTTACCCTCGATATGAAGCCTTGGAATCATCAACTTAGGACGGAACTCGGGGGGTTCGGAGTAGGTACTCCGAACAGGGAATTATAATAGAGAAATCAATTAAATACTTTTTCTATTCTATTATATGTCTGCTGAGGTACTCGTAAATAAAGAGGGTATTCTTCTTATTTTTTTATTAAACCTTCTCACAAACTAACAGCCTAGGGCCAAAACGTTTATGTAAATTGTATACTAGCATATACAATTTACATTCACCTTCAAATACTCGTACAAAAATCAACAGATAATAGGTTCATATGAAATTACCTACGGTTTTAAAAAATAGATTATCATGCTTTTAAAACAAAATTTATCTGAATTTAGTATTCCAAGTCAACCCGCACAGATATTTCAGTACAAAATAACGACAATTTTATAGGTAATACCTTATAATAATATATATATACAGACCTCGAAAGCCTCAACCAAAATAAATAAGAAGAACATCTCCTGGAGTTTACTTTCGTCATCAAGTTTGAGCGACCAGCATGCTGGTGATGATAGTGACGTTAGCATTGCTGACGTCACACTTATCAAAGACCACCTTGGAGCTTCTGCTCCGTCATATATATTTAATATCTCCACATTTGGTTCCTGAGCAAATATTTGAGCTTGACGTAAATGCGCTTGAATATTTACAGATAACTCGAATAGATCATTAAAAACGAATCAGAATTACTTTTTAAGTTTGTTTAATCCTACTTTTGATGAAAGTTTACAGTAACATAGCTTATATATCAGAATAACAAATAGACTACTTTTTAATCGGTTCCATGCGGGCGAAGCCGTGGGCAGAATATAGTAGTGATATACTCGTAGATTGTTGTTCTAAAAACTCTCTTTGTCCCCTAAAACCTCTGCACACACGGCTGGCATGAAGCCGGCGATACGATGCCATCATGCGGGCCGCCGGAGAGATAGCACACTGTCCGCACTCTGCGACCACGGAACATGTCGCTCCTGGACTGTGAACTGCTTAGCACCGAGAACTAAATAGACAACCACTCAAATATACATCTATTGTTCGAAACAAAGGCGGGACGTGAGATGCAATTAGAACGACAACTTATGCCGAAACAATATTTGTCTTTCACACCTAAATTAGTAAATTGTTTCAGAGGTTCTATGTTATTTTTTTAAACGAAAAATTCCACGCCTGTTTCCTGAAGGGGTAGGCAGCTACCAAGAATTTCCACTTACTACGATCCTGGCATAGATAGATAGAGAATTATTTATGGCCTTTCTCCAGAACATCTCCAAATCGATCTGAGTACTTTTGACGAGGCCTTCTCCTTGTAACGGTCAACAATAATACTTCATTGTCATTATTTTGCAGAAAGAAGTGGAGGAACCCAGGAGTTGGTAGCTCCACGAGTATACATACGCGGCATTGAAGCGCTCATGTGAGTTAATTAAACGTTGTTTTCATTGCTACAACAAAGGACAAAGGGAGGGTCATTTACAAGGTTTCCTCGTCTTAGGCCTCCTCGTGACTGATGGCTGACTTTCGGAAATTCATTTTATGTTGTGTAATTGTTTAGCTCTAAGAATGAACGGGTTCAAATGCTGAAATTGATGGTAGCTTGTTTATTGCAGTGCTGTGGGAGACGAAGGTCAGTCTTCTTTTCCTTATTCTATCTCTTCCCATCTTCTGTTTCCGCTAGTGGAGTCGCGCTTCATCAAACTACTTGAAAGAGTAACTGTTGATTGTTTAATCTTCGTAATAGCTGAAGCAGTTTGGATGAAATTCAGAATAATAGACCTATTGCCAACAGTTAGTGTTCCAATAAGCGGCGATGGGCTATATACCAAAATACTTGATATCCTCAAATATCTACTAACTGAGTATGTATCTGAGGATGTCCACCATGGGGAAGACAGTCGTGAGCGTGTTTATTTGTTTGTTGTTACCAAGTATAATACGAGTGGAACCGCGTGTAGTAGCTAGTTCATACTAAATACCATAGAGAGCATTCATAATAGGCTTACTATCGGACTATGATTTAGCGATTACCGGGTCGCGGGATATTTACATCGCTGATCCGGTACATTACCGGATCCGTTAACCGGAGTCCGGATGTAGTTACATGCAGGTTCACTTAGCGTTCATAATAGAATGCGCATTATTTATATCAGATGCTGATAATTCTGAGTAGTTTTTCACAAATTAATAAACAATTATGATATTTGATCATGTAATTTCATTTATTTAACCATATTATAACATTGGTTATTATGTAAGGCAAGTCAATTCAGTTTACAAATTTGGATTAAAATAATACACATAAATTACAAAATTACGTTGTTAATTAAAATACGTAAATAATATCCCTATAATATTCAAGTATTTGTGAAGAGCACGCACTACACAACCTCGTCGTCATGCGAAAATGAAGATTCTGCTAGAGTCGTATTCATGAACTCATTCTGACAGTAAAATGTATTAACTTCAAAGAAATATTAGATTTTTTGTTTGAAATATGATAAGTGCTTCAAATTTGATATATTAATTGGCAGTTTATTATACATCATTATTTAAATATAATCTCCTTGTTTTTGAACTTTTGATAGCCTAGTTTTAGGTTTATATAGTTTTTCGTTATCGAATATCTTTTCTTTTGATATTTTCACGTGATATAATCGTAATAATATCCTTAAATGAAGCCAACCACCGCAAAATAGTCCTACGCTAGGACTCCCTGTATTGTGGGTATAGCCCCAAAGTAAGCAGAGCTTGTGTTATGGGAACTACATGACCGATATACTATTGATATATATATTTTTTGTAAATAATAGGTTGGGGAAAAAGTTTCTTCGCATTTTTTAAGAAAATTCAAAACATTTTTTAATATAGTTTATTTACATTTAACTAAAGTATGTAGGTACCATTTTGTTCGATAACTTTTTGCCATTTTGTAGGCAGGGACATGATCCCATTGCTATAAAAACTTTGGGGCTTCTGTTCAAAATACCGCGACAAGTGGTTTTGGCAGTCCTCTCGTGATGTTAACCTGACACTGCCTAAAGAATTCTGAAGAGACCGAAACAGGTGGAAATCTGAAGGTGCAAGGTCAGGACTATACGGCGGATGCATTAACACATCCCAGCCAAACTCTCTTAATTTTTGCTGAGTGGCTAAAGATGTGTGAGGTCAAAAATGGTCAAAAATTTCTTCAAAAATGGTTCGGTTTCATTACGTCGTAATAAAGAATCACAAATGAGAACACGGTTCATTAGGTTTCTTTCAGTGAGCTCGTGAGGTACCCAAATATCGAGCTTTTTTGTGTACCCAGTTTTTTTCAAATGCGCCAAAACTGTTTTGTGGTCAATTCCCAGTTCTTCAGCTACGTCGTAACTACTGATATGCCGATCTTGCTCCACTTTTTCAAAAATGGCATCCATTTTATCCGTAATAGGGCGACCAGAGCGACGTGCATCTTTGACATCAAAATTTCCGGATTGAAAACGCTTAAACCAAATTTGTGCTACTCTCACAGACACTGCACTAGGTCCATAAACATCGCAAATTTTTTTCGCGGCTTGCGTTGCATTTTTACCTTTTTTGTAGTAAAATTTTAAAATGTATCGAATTTCTTCATTAGATTCACTCATCTTAACAGTACGAAAAACAAATAAAAATCACACATTTTCCTAATTTGAATTTGGAATTATCTTCTTTAAAATTTAAACTTTTAATGATACCAAAACCAGCCAGATACAAATAGTATAGCCAAAGAGATTTTATTACAAGTTCATACATACAATAATGCGAAAAGACTTTTTCCCCAACCTAATATATACTTTTTATGGTGAACTGTAATTACAGGGTTTTTTTTTTAAAACCTATCTCAGGTGCGAGTCTCTCACAAAACAGGTTTTCTTTGCATTAGTTTTTCACCTCAAATAGTTAAGGATCTATAACCTACTTTAAGAAACCTTTGAGAGAATAAAAATAAATATTAAATATAGAAAACACCGAGACCCGAGACAAATATTTGCATATACAAAAAATTATCATGCGACGGGAATAGAACCTACAACCTTCTGCGTCTGGCAGTACTAGACGCCACAGAGGTCGTCAATATAGTATGACGATATTAAAAAATATTTATTTCCATTTTAAATGTGACATTTTATTATAAGGTATTTTTCGAACAAATTTTAATATACATTCTGGTAGAACAACGGAACCGGAAGGAGCAAGGAGGCGAGTGCGCGCTATGAGCTGAAGAGCTGAACAAACAGACAAACAAACCGGCTATCGAGTTAGCGGGTTATGAGTTTAGTGCACCTCTCCGCGGGCGGGAGGAGCTTCCTTCGTGTGAGAGCAATCGTTCTAGAAAATTCGATCACAAATTTTGTATCAAAATTTTACTCTCGTATTATACTCTCAGGATCTATCGGATATTTATTCTCCAAATAAATATCCGATAGATCCCCCGAGTAGAGACACTGGCTTACTTCAAAACTTCCTCATATTTGGTATTTCAATTGAACTTTTCGAGGATAAAACTTTTGCGGCAAACAAAAGGACGGCCCAAGTCTTTGTAAATGGCTACCGTAACCTATGGGCGCTTGTGGCACCACATGTATCACTTGATCTGATACCGTTCGAGAAATTGATAATATGGGCCTCAGAGAATCTCTAAAAGTTTAAAGAAATAAATATAATGGCATTCCCTTGTCAATACATCTATGAAAATCTGATGTAATTCACAAAAATATTAATTTGTTTAAGAAAAAGCGATAATCACAATGTTAATACCAGAAATAAAAATAAACTCGCTGTTGCCACTTGTAGACTCCATAAAGTTAGTAAATCGTTTAAAGGGCAAGGTGTACGCTTTTATAACAAACTCCCAAGAGATATACAACAATTGATAATTAACAAATTTCAAAACGTAATTAAACAAAAACTTTAAATAATCTTCTAATGTGTCTTTACATTATTTAAAAAATCTTCGTCGTCATATATTACAAGGGGGTACAACACTGCATCTCATACATACTTACATCCATAATAGTTACGCTCAATTGTATAATACTAGCTTCTGCCCACGGCTTTGTCCGCGTGGTACCCGGATAAAAAGTAGCCTTTGTGTTATACTGATGTAAAAGCTATATAACTGTAAAGTTTTATTAAAATCCGTCTAGTAGTTTTTGTGTGAAAGAGTAACAAACATCCATCCTCACAAACTTTCACGTTTATAATATTAGTAGGATAGGATAGGATTTATTAACTCCTCAAAACTGTTTTCCAAATCCATTTTCGTCGAACATAACACAACAATATACAAGCTATGTAACTTTGAGGAACCTAAGTTACCTAAGGTACCTTGAGATGACAGTTAAATTGTTTCACTCAGTCAAGGATATGTGTCGAAGATATTCTTGACTTAGCTTTATTCTGTGGACGCGTAGTGCAACATATGCGATGAAAAGTGTCGTAATCACTCGCCCTGATGAAGACTCTCGGTATGAGTCGAAACTTAGTCGGTGCCTTCAACGATTGTACGGCCACACCGTACAATCGTTAAAGGCACCGACTAAGTTCAGCCGAGGATCTCCAGAGGCGCAAATATGGAAGCCTCGACAGAGCTTACTATTTAATCCTTTTATGTCAACCACAACCCCAGGTCCGAGGGTAACCGGGTCCCTTCTCATATTCTACATTCTTCCAGAGCAACTGGTAGAAACGTGACCAGAAACCTGGCTCTTATCTAACGCATTAGCATTGCCATTCAGCATGGCAGTCCAGCCAGCATTTTGGCAACGCTTCCGTCTCGTAGTGATCTTCAACTGACCTAGTAAGCTGTTTCATCAGTATTTTTTGCATATACTTGTAAATAGTTAGAAGGACAGTTCAAAGGGCCGATTAATAGAGTTACGTGTGCTTTCCAAGCTAAGTAACATCATTACCGTATCAGTTCCCGCAGCTTGTTCAGCTGCTCCTCTCAAAGATGTTGCCAACTGCCGGCGCAGTTCCCCAGTAATGCAATAAACCCATAGCCGTTTTCATTTACGCGCGAAAACCATTCCGGAAGCCAGCGTGGATAGTCTTAATTTATAACGAACAACTAAGACCTTGATAGAACTGAAAACTTGTAAGAGATAGATAGAAAATACTTTATTTCACAGCAAATAATATTATAGCACTGCACCAACTGAACTTAATTTAGACTATCGCTCTCCTTTATTAACATCAACGAAAGAAAGAGATATCAACAATTTTAGTGTTGTTAAATTAATCAGATTTATGTTTTCCATACAAGTTTAGTCGTGATTCCAAAACATGCTGTCCATAAACACGAATAAGAACGACACTTAAACTAAATTGTCGGGAGTAAAATTCTTGCCTTTTTTTTTGTGCTTTTAAGAAAGGGTCTTGAATGCACAAATTAAAATAGAGTAGAGGCAGTAAAAGAGAGCGACAGTTTAGATTAAGTTTAGTTGGTATACAAGAATGGACACCAAAGTTGTATAACGGGCGGTCTTATCGCTAATTATCTATCCATCAACCAACCTTTAGGTGGAACGGACTGTACGAGAAATTACAAGAGGCTTAATGGTGTACCACATACTACGAAATGAATATTTATCGAATTATTAGCGATGTATACTTATAGTATACTACAATACTTAGAGATTCACAGCGATGAGCCTGTCCTGAACTTTCATGCCATATCCTATTGAGAGATAAGTTACAGTAAAATAAAGGTATGTATATAATAAAATCTTACCAAGCAGCGCCACCGCAGCATCCTTTCTTTGATTTATATTTGACTCATCCTGTATCCTGATATATAGGATTAACGACGGTAAATTGCCGTTCTAAATTTGTTAGTAAGCATATTATATAAATAAACATCCATCAGACACATACACAGTCCTGACTCCACACTAGGATTCTCATGGTGATAACACAGTACATAATAATGTAATAGTATAGGTGTTAACTTAATACCCTGTTTCACAAACCACTTTATGTAAGGAACGTGTTATTTACATTGATACCCAGGTCCCGGGTATCTCACTTAATGTATTAAAATCAGCAGATTGGTTTTGTTAAGTTGTCCGGTCGAGCTGAGCTGTCAGACGGCGGGCCGCCGGCGCCGCGTCTCGCGGAGATTGTCTAGCGTTGCAGAAACTCGCTGTGACGTCGATATGTACATTTATATTCAATATTTCCTTCTAATTTACTTGTATCTGGTTCCTGATAAATACAATTCAAATAAAAAAAAAATATTTACTAAATAAACGTGAAAGTTTGTGATGATGGATGTTTGTTACTCTTTCAAGCAAAAACTACCGAACGGATTTGATGAAATTTTACAGTAATATAGCTTATACATCAGAATAATACATAGACTACTTTTTATCTGGGTACCAAGCAGACGAAGTCGTGGGCAGAAGCTAGTGTAACATAACGGTTGTTCCTTCGTTTAGCAGGGTTTTCTTTAAAAAATGTTATAGTTCTTAAAAGGGGGCAATCTATTTAATAAACTCTCTAATTTAATTTTGTCATGAAAATTAATGAAAATACGAAAGTTACCTATCAAACATTGTTGCATGTGCATCGTATATCCGATAATAAAATTAACAACAGAACAAATAATGTTTTCTGAAAAATATTTATTTCTACGTCACATCTATATGTGTGACATTTTCAGTATGTAAATGATTCAATTAATACCTATTCACAATAATGAATTATAATGGTCTATTAGCGAGTACAGAGAGGTATGTGGCTACATTACGCGGTGTATATAAGATGTCCGGTGCGCCGGCAGCCGTGCAGCGACGAAGCTGAATAATTTGTGGAGCGTTTGTTTTGCTGCCACATTCTGCGAATTGTCTAGTGTTTTGGGAAAGTAGGCCGTGCAACCATTACGAGAATGGAGGGCAAAGGAAAACATCAGAAATATAATGTATGATTTAAAAAAAAACAAATAAAGTTAGATTTGGCGGGCTTATTGCTAAGAATGGATCACTTCCAGACAAATTTTTACTTAATCCTATCCAACTACTATTATAAACGCGAAAGTTTGAAAATCGATGGATGTTTGTTACTCTTTCACGAAAAACTACACAAGGTTGCAGATTAGGTTCACGCCGCCATACGTATGTCAGTATGATTTTATTTCGACCGGAAAAACACATTGCAGACCCTATTCGAACCCATGATCTCCGGGTAGGAATTCACTGCACCGCCCACTAGGCCAACACCGCTCTACATTCATCAATATTACGAAATAGTTTTACATTAGAAATATGATAATTATTTCCCATAGAATAATCAGAGCACACAAATGTCTGTATAATCAAAACAGTTGGTACATTAGTCACAGGGATGCGACTGATAACGCACTGTCGCGCGCAACACGCCGCATTAACCAGCGGGTTCGCGTCCCGATAATAAGCACCATTCATATTAATGTATTGGCCTTTACAGCGCATGATTTAGCCGGCACCCTGCACATAGACTGCACATAGACCGCACATAGACCTGCACATAGGCGCGGTCTACGGTCTGTTTACACATCAATTTTAGAGTAAAGATATCATATTCTAAATCGTATAAAAGTGTACGACCAGCCGCGCGATCACTCTAACCACTCGAGATGGCAATCGATCCACAAACGATCTGATTATAAGTTACCCACGGCGTCGCCCGCGTGGTACCCGGATAAAAAGTAGCCTATATGTTATTCTGATGTATAAGTTATATTACTGTAAAGTTTCATCAAAAAACGTTAAGTAGTTTTTGCGTGAAAGAGTAACGAACATCCATCCTTACAAACTTTTACGATTATAATAGTAGTAGGATGAAAAAGCGGATGGGATGAATCGTATTACTCTAATTTGTCTGCTGGATGTGCCCTATGGACAATGCGAATGAACGCAATTGTTTCCCCATCGGACGTTCCGTTTACATAACTTATAATCAGATAATTTGTGGATTTATTGCCATCTCGATAGCCATGGGTTAGTGTGACCGCCCTGCTGGTTTTACGAATGATACCGCATAGTGTTAAAAAAAAATATAACTAGTTTTTTTATTAAGGTTTTTTATCGTTGACCGACCACGTGGCATAATCGGAAAATTCATTTAAATTCTATTTAATATTATGTATAAATCCAAATATGGCCATATAGGCAGGTATATAATGTATTAGCGACCGTTTCCCTTTGTATAGTTTAGTGTGCGCCGGCCCTTATCCCACAATATTCCCATAGCTGGTACTCCAAAGCTACTTTGTCAGTTGAGTATTTACTTATTTTATTTAATTATTTAAAAAAATGGTTTTACTAGAAGATATTTTTGCACGGAAACGCTAATGCGGTATCTTGCCTAGTTGTTATGAACAGATTCCCGGTACTCGTTTTTATAACTGAGTGCTTCTGTGCTTCAGAGGGCACGCTAACATGTTGGTCTTGGCCATTGCAGTTGTCCAGAACACTCCGACACCAGAGCTGTATGTACCTCATTCGAATGAACGTGATTGGATGCAGTTATTTCACAATTATTTTATCCCAACAAACACGACCTACCGAATTTACTAATTACTGTGTTAAACTCATTTAAATATAAAATCCATAACAACTATATATAATAATAATAATACTGTTCATTTTTCACACAGCATCATCTAGCCCCAAACTAAGCAGAGCTTGTATTTTGGGAACTACATTTCTTGTATACTTTGTTTTGTAAATAAACATATTATACATAGAAAACACTCAGACCCGAAACAAATATCTGCAGATTATACAAACATTTATCCCGCGACGGGAATCGAACCCGCAACCTTCTGTGTCTCAGGCGGGCTTTCTCCCACTGCGCCACAGAGGTCGTCAAAATATAGGTATGCTTATATAACAATTTAGCGTATAAATTCAAAACTACAGTAAACTCATAATCCTCGTTTACCGCGTTGGACTAAAACGGTACAAAAGCAACCATGTGTAAAAGATTTATATAAATCGACTCAAACTTTACGTGTGAAACATAAACCCTGTGGAAACTCTAGACAAGTATCAAAACGAGTTTCAACAATAAACGAAATCTCTAAGCAAGCGTATGGAGATACGACGAACGCCCTCAAAGTCAATGTTTTGCCTTAGCGTAGCGCCTTCGTTTGTTGCTTACATATTTGTTAGGGCGCTGGGACCGTGCCGGTTGGAGCTCTGGATATAACGGCATCTTATTAACAAACTTGTTAATCCCCGCTCGATGAGTAAACAATACTGCTGCTATCTCGCTCGCACTTATGCAAATTTAACCCAGTTTCAGTGGATTAGACCGACGGTAGTGAGGGACACTGGGATCAGGCTATGGAGGGAAATTATAAATTTAAATTTGCGTGATAGTGAAATGAATGATGAATACGTGATTACAATTATATTATGATTCAACACGTGACAGTTTCAAATAAACTACCCCATGATAAAAGGTGATAACTAATGTTTCCGTGAATCAGCAAAAATAAATTATATTTATCTTCAAAAACTCACAATTTCATTTGAGTAATTCCACTGATGCATGTAGCTGTTTTTATAAATTATTGAATTCGAAGATTCGACATATATAAAAATAATACGTATTTTTTCATGATATTTATTATTTTTGATCCGACATGACGTCGATTCAATAAATCTCAATGACTAATGCTTTGTATAGCATAATCAAAATCTATGGAGACTATTTATTCTATCGAAAAAACGAATATATTTATCATAATATTAGTTCTGTCATGCCCATCACTAGATGGCGCTGAAACCAATAGAATAAGACACTCAAGGACTTGTTAGCCGAACACATACGACCTTATTCCGATAAACCAGGCTTAAACAAGCTCAGCTCTAAGTTGGGATATTTACCCCGACTGCTGTACATTGTTGCCACTGCTAGCAGATGAACTTGGTCAATCTTTCTCTCTCTCTCTCTCTTCCAAGCTTATTCCATATTATGATGACTAACTTTTCTACTGATGATCTTCAACTTCCGTCTATCCTGAAAATCTATATCAGAAACATTACATGCCATCATATCTTTGAGCAACATAGACCTAGAGATGGAATTAAAATTGTCGTGGTTTGGTATAATTTTAGAATATTATTACGACTATACCACGGACTTTCACGTAGGTTCCCGTCTCACGACCGTGGAGCGTGATCACGGACGGTGCTCATGAGGAAAGACCTCTAAACGGTCAACGAAACGTCAGCAGGAGAATAGTAAACTACGTGGTATAGTCGTAATTATATTCTAATATAGAGCTAGAGAACCAAAACCATCTGGTCTTGGTTCTCTAGGTTATATTATCTATTTTCGGGGATATTTACAGTTCTAGTGCTTGATTGCTAACATAGTCAGTTGGTCTCAGGTGTCTATACCATTTCAGACTCACCTGCAGATTCTCAGTAATGTCACGGACTCCCAGACGATCCTTCGATGCATTAAAATCCGATTAGGGTAACTCAGAATTCAGTCTGTAGTTACGGATATTTTGTCTTTCATGAATTTTGACACTAAACGTGTAGTTTGTACATCTCAAGAGCATGGATTCAGCATTCAGTGTTTGTTCTCACGCGGCGTAGTGCACGTTAGCACGAAAAAGCACGGCATCTCTGAGAGTCCTTCGAATAATGACATAAGCTGAGTGATCGAGTGGCCACTTGACAAAATAAACGCCAAGCAAAAATGAACGTGACAAAATGGAACATGATATGAACAACATTAAACTGAATATTTTATAATGGATTAGATTGTGTTTGGACGATTTTGGGGGTGTTATTTGAATACCCATACTAAAAATGAAATGATATAATTTATTTTTGCGAAAAATATGGTAACAAAGATCTTACTGTCAGTAGTTATAGTTTCACATATTTGCAAATGTTTAGCTAAGTTAAACCTGATATCAATAAACTTTAATTATGATTTAGATGATGTTAACAAATATGTACAGATGCTAGAACGCGCTATCCATGCGTTTTGGGGTTTGCTTAAGTAAATTTTGACACTAAACTTTGATTTTGTCCACCGTTTACCTGAATACAGCAATATATCAATGTTATTGACGTGTTTAATTATTTGAAAGTAAGTAGCTAGCACTCGGGATCAGCCTGCGAGTCGTTCATTTTATAAATAAACAAATTTATTGTTGAGCTAAGCATTAAAAACAAATAAAAGTTAAATAAACATTAACTCATTCCATTCCGTTGCTCCGTTGACTGTATAGTCACGCGTCTAAATTAGGTATCCCCGTGTAGTCTACACTTAATATTATAAACAGGTAAAGTTTGTTAGTTTGTATGTAGGAGGTAATATGCGAAACTACTCTCCCGATTTAAAAAAACATTAACTAATATTTATAATGGACGTTCAGGGTGGACGTAGATAGACTATATATTATCCTGCTTAAATAAAAGGGCTTTACATTGAGATCAATTTTGCAAAGTAAGTCGACGAAAAAAAGGTATTTTCTTACGAACGCTACCTTAACGCCGATGAAAAGTAATAGCTAATTTTCATCGGCTATTTTAATCCAGGTACCACATGGGCGAAGAAGTAGACAGTAGCTAGTTCCTAATAAAGTCAATTAAACACCTATAGCAAACTAATTTAAAACGTTTACAAAGGATCGAAATAAAAATCTATTAAATCTACGATCTCAAAACAAACATACTTGTAATGTTATTTATGTATTTAAGTGCTGGATAGCGGATAGCGGAGTATCGCCGCAAGGATGCATCGGATCGCCGCAAGGATGCATCGGATCGCCGCAAGGATGCATCGGATCGCTCTCAACTTTAAATTGAACATAATTCGCTTTAAGCACTCGCGAGTACTCGCGCAACTCAGCTGCGGGGGGGGGTATTCGGGACATCCAAATATTTATATTTTAAAAATTTTGGGAAAACTTACAGCTAGACAAGGTAATAGAAAAATATATAAAAAATACATTCCAGGCACATATTTTGCTGATGGCTAATTACAAGTTTCCAACTATAAGTTTAAAAGTATAGTATAAAGAAATAGAAAACAGTTTTAAGGTAGACGACAAAACAGAATAACAATAATAATTTAGAATTTAGATATAAGTAAAAATGTAAATACTTAAATTAAAGAGTTGTCTGAAAAGAAGTTATCACTTATAACTTGCTTATTGATGTATTAGATTTTTTATATTATATTATATAAATAATATAATGTAAAAAAATAACAGTAATAATAGAAAAACCTTCCAAAACTCATAAACTCAGACTCTATTCATTGAGATCACAAAACATTTGAAAGTTTTTTTAGGTACCTTACAATATTTATGAATAGTCCTTATTTATTGAAGCTATCTAAAGATTTAAAACATTCTCAAAATTAACACAAAAATCAAGTACTTTCTGAGAATATATATTCTATTATAGAATATATCTTCTATTATAAAAGATATATTCAAGGTCAAATACCGTTGCAAACAATCTATAGATAGCTTAATTGATCCAAATTACTACCAGATGGTAGCGTTCCCAAAATACTGACCGCATTGCCACGCTGCATGGCAATGCTAATGCGTTGACCCAGACGTTATGTTTATGAAGACGGCTGCAAATAATCCATTTATAAATCTAAAAATAAAAATGTTTCATGAAATTTTATCGAATGCTAGAATAGGTACGCTCAAATCCTTCTTCCAATGTGTAAAATAACGTTGAAACTTTAAATATCGTTGAATCCGCTCTATTCGGTGTATCTGCGGAGGGCTGCGGACGTCTGATAAAAAACACGCTACTTCCCCGGACAGAGAGTAAAACATTTAAAAGCCGAGTGGAAAGTTGTCTGCCTACTTAGACGCGACCTCACTGAGTCTTGTGGTTTACTCTAACTTTTACTTTAAATAATAGCTCTATAGGGTGTCGGACGAATGTTAGTGTAGAATCAAGAAATATGAGAATGAGAGAGGGTGTAAAGTTCATAATCACCTAATTTGCAATTATAACTAACTTAATACTATATTAAATGCCTAAATGTAAGTGCGAACGAGGCTGGACTGGAAGCTGGTCACCCGCCATTGCTGGAAGGTAGTGTAGGAAGGTGATTAAAGTGATTAGTGATTTAACAAGCTCTCTTTTGCTAGATTTATAAGCTGAACCATTGCAAATATTCAAAATCAATTACGACTAGATACCCTCAAATCGCATTTTCATAAGTTGTGTTTCGTGTTCGAAAACAACTTAATCGTAATTAAATATTTTTAGAAAGTAATATGGTTTGTCATATCTATGTTAAAAAGTTTACTCAATGCTCAATGCGCGCCGCGTTACTTAGCAGTTCAGAGATTCGCTAAGTTTTGTAGAGACGTGGCGAGTTGTCCGCTCTCTTCACAATGTCCACTGCTCTTTGATAAACGATTATGTGATATTGGCCGCTTACAGGTGGACTGTTGGACACTTTCATATTGTTGGCTTTTCACAAGTTCGCTAAGCTGCGGGAAAAGTATAGGATTTTTTGTAAAGTTTTGAACGGAGTTTGATTTATCAGGAGAGTGGCGTTGAGTAGGTTAGCGTTGCATTGAACGATTCACTTTATTTTGAAGTGTTTTTACCAAAATTAATGTATTCCTAGTATCTGAGTTTCGTGTGATTTATTAAATAAATTGAAGTTCCTAATTTAGTTTTTATTCATTTGTTTGTTAGAAAAAGCAACGGCGATACAAAGTGTAATTGTTAAAAAAAATATTTTATAATTATGAGGATTTTTTTTATAATTTAAATATAATTTTAATAATTTTAATTTTTTTTTTCATTAATTCATATATTGCTATATAAAAAAAATAGATAAAACCGCAAACTATCTAAAGACCGTTGCATATGATCTATTGATTGGTCAACTGATCCAGATCACTAACAGACAGAAGCTTCCCTAAAATGTTGGCTGAATTACCATGCTGAATGGCAATGCTAATAAGTTGAACGAGATAAGAGCCAGCTCTCTGGTCACGTGTATGTCTGATTATATCAATTAATATCTGGTTTTCGTGTTATTTATTAAGTTACTCTTCACATTAAAATTGCAAGTTTCTAAAAAAAAACTTCTCTTTAACCACCAGGTTCTTTTATATGAAAATGTCCGAAAAAAATATACAATGTATATTCTATTGTATATATACGATGTATTCTTTGAGTAAACGAAACGTGAACTGAACAATCTAAAAATAAAACAACAAAGTTATCTCCGAGTTTACTAACTCGCCCTAAGAAAAGGCTTACAGAGACTTCGTGTAGATTACGGCTGTTTACGACGTTAATAGAACACGGAACACATACTCAAAACGACCCTTATTTCCACTCGTATAAGACACAATTGTTTAGCCATCTTACGCATCTAGGCACTAGGTACTTGGTGCACGCTACAGACTCACTATACACTCGAAATTCATCCTTATTTACCAAGGGATAAGTATGATCTAACATGGTGTACGTTTTGAGATGAATTTTGAATATAAATTATAAAGTTTTCTTTTAATTTTATTCATAATTTACCGCAATGCAAATGTGTAAGATAAAAAGTTTAATATTTCAATTACCATTATAATAATTGAATATTTACATAAAATCATAACACTAAACAAAAAAAAACAAACACGCTCACGACTGTCTTCCCCATGGTGGACATCCTCAGATACATACTCAGTAAGTAGATCTTTGAGGATACCAAGTAGGGGGTAGTCAGAGGCACGTCCAAACATTACATTTGGTACATGCCCGCGTTTTGCAAGTAGTAAGCATTCCACGTGACAGGTTGCAAGCCCATCGCCGCTTATTGGAACACTAACTGTTGGCACATGCCTTCGAATTTTTGGTTCTAGGGCATGCCGGTTTTTTTCACGATGTTTTCCTTCACAGTTTTGAGCACGTGTTTTTGCGCAAATAAATTTTTCGAGTGGAAAAATCAATACTTCCATTCCTTTTCTAAATCAAACAAAGCTAAATTTTTTACTAAAAATGTTTAGCAGGCAAATTATTTCTCCTTGCCAAAGAACAATGGACCGCTAAAATATAGCAGAGCTGTGAAACCGCTCTCCTTACCTCTCGCCATATCTCTCGCCATATCTCTTGCCATTCGCGTAGCAGCGGCCTACGAGCGCGGAGCTCCGCTACGGCGTAGAGCTACGACGTAGATCGAAAGTTTTCGCGGATAAACTTTGTGAATTGTTCATGGATTCGAGTGCGCGGCCATGTTTGTTCTTGAAACTTAAATAAAGAAGTGGAATTTAATCGAAGCTGATTTTCAAACGGTAAGTAATAAACAATATAACTACATTTATTTACAAAATTAATAATAAAATTACCTATGTAAGTATATACAAAATATATAGTTATACCCCTATAAAAAAAGAATAATTGGTTTGCAACGGTAAGTAGCACTTCTCTTTTTAATAGTTACAACTTTTGTCGCTAAATAATTCACATATTACTTAAAGTCGAAACTCTGGAATTTTCTTAAAAAAATGTCCTGCATCAATGTACTGTTCTAAAAATCATCAAATCTACCATCATCCTTACTTGTTAAGCATACTTTTAAATAAAGATCACGTGAAAACATCCAAGTGGACATTTCATATTCTGCGACGAAAAGTTTGTTTGTTTAGTTATAAACCAAATTAAGTTATTAAATTATTCACTGCGGGAATGAAGTTACAAACTTTGATTGCTTTAAACTGCTACTGACTTAAGCAGAATATAAGCTTTGGGTTTGAAGTTATGAACAAAGTTTCGCTTTGTATCGTTTTGAATATAATTTGCCTTAATATTTTACAAATATCTTTAGATGTTACAACTTGACAAATGCTACACTTAAATGTTTTTATGCAAGTCTAAAGTTTTATTTTTATGACTGACACAATTCAAATGACAACACTTTTTACTTTAATTGCATTTTTGCTAAAATCAACGAATAAACACTTTTATTATTCAAGTAGAAACGATTATTTAGGATTTGGCAACTTTTATTATAATTACAAAGGTAATTAAAAATACTTTCATATCAACACAAAAAGCGAACAACACGAACAAGATTAGAAAACTAAGATTATCTAAGAAATGCCAAATCCTTCAGGCAGTACGTCGATATTTATATATTAATATTCATTTACGTCAAAATAGGTTATCTACAGAGAGAGACTCTAGAAAAACTAACATTATTCTGCGAAAGCTTGTCCTCAAATTAAAACATTCAGTTTATTATAAAATAAAGAGGAATCATTTAATTTATAATAAAATTCACTTATTTAATTTACGGAACATGCACGTACAAAGCTGAAATACAACCTCAAAATCTCTTTCCTGAAAACGTCCAGCTTTGGCTTATTCATTTAAGAGTCGATTTAATGGTCCACAAAGTGACGTATTCCGTCTGAGTACCATTGCAACAAAGTTTCAAAGACAGAAAAATTGTTATTTTACTGCATTCGATTTCCAGATACTCCTTGTATCTGAGTATCGGTTGGTTCAATGGTACAACATTTTAAACTGTTGACTTCGATCAACATGCCGCCATTTTAGTATTTACATACTGAAATTGTTTATTACAAAACAATTATAGAGATCCAAAAAATACCCTCGAAACATTGCTGTTACAAAAAAAAGACGAAATTTTTCTGTTGATGGTACTTCAGGCTAAAACGTAATGTAATATCTCCGACAGTTCTCGAATTAAATGAGTTTCGAAACAAAAGCAGCGAAAGAAAGATAAATTGTATAAAATGTCCGCACCCGCTTAACAATCACCGGTTTAACAATCCCCGGTTTAATAAGACGAGGTATATTAGATTGCTGCTGACTCCTCGACTAAAGCAGGTCCGTAACTAGGGGTTTCCATGTTCAAGCTTTTGTTGCCCATCAGTTATAAAAAACAGTTCTAATTTTGAGTTATGTACAGTTTGGATTTTAATAAGATGAGGTATATTAGATTGCTGCTGACTCCACGACTAAAGCAGGTCCGTAACTAGGGGTTTCTATGTTCAAGCTTTTGTTGCTCATCAGTTCTAAAAAACAGTTCTAATTTTGAGTTATGTACAGTTTGGATTTTAATAAGACGAGGTATATTAGATTGCTGCTGACTCCTCGACTAAAGCAGGTCCGTAACTAGGGGTTTCTATGTTCAAGCTTTTGTTGCTCATCAGTTCTAAAAAACAGTTCTAATTTTGAGTTATGTA
This sequence comes from Perizoma affinitatum, assembly GCA_961405105.1. Taxonomy (NCBI): domain Eukaryota; kingdom Metazoa; phylum Arthropoda; class Insecta; order Lepidoptera; family Geometridae; genus Perizoma; species Perizoma affinitatum. Next base: position 296,177 of record OY560189.1, read on the forward strand.
CAGTTTGGATTTTAATAAGACGAGGTATATTAGATTGCTGCTGACTCCTCGACTAAAGCAGGTCCGTAACTAGGGGTTTCTATGTTCAAGCTTTTGTTGCTCATCAGTTCTAAAAAACAGTTCTAATTTTGAGTTATGTACAGTTTGGATTTTAATAAGACGAGGTATATTAGATTGCTGCTGACTCCTCGACTAAAGCAGGTCCGTAACTAGGGGTTTCTATGTTCAAGCTTTTGTTGCTCATCAGTTCTAAAAAACAGTTCTAATTTTGAGTTATGTACAGTTTGGATTTTAATAAGATGAGGTATATTAGATTGCTGCTGACTCCTCGACTAAAGCAGGTCCGTAACTAGGGGTTTCTATGTTCAAGCTTTTGTTGCTCATCAGTTCTAAAAAACAATTCTAATTTTGAGTTATGTACAGTTTGGATTTTAATAAGATGAGGTATATTAGATTGCTGCTGACTCCTCGACTAAAGCAGGTCCGTAACTAGGGGTTTCTATGTTCAAGCTTTTGTTGCTCATCAGTTCTAAAAAACAATTCTAATTTTGAGTTATGTACAGTTTGGATTTTAATAAGATGAGGTATATTAGATTGCTGCTGACTCCTCGACTAAAGCAGGTCCGTAACTAGGGGTTTCTATGTTCAAGCTTTTTGGTTACGCCACTGTTTACTTACCTACCAATTAGTAGCCAATCGCAGATAATCTACCTACCTTTCCCCCCCCTGATCCTAAAACTGCACTTGGAACGGCGATACACGCACCGTTCAGTCACTTCCTGGATGTAACCCGCTATAGCTAACCGCAACCGCGACCGCGACTCGCGAAGACACAAGTTCTATTGTACTTTCTCCGCTAATCGATCATATCAAGATTTACCTGGACAATCACGTTAATAAGCTGTTTTAATGTGTGCTGAAACAATTCGCGTGTGATACCTACCTACTACTAAGGATTGCAGTGTTAAAGGACAGCAAGGTGAGTGCAGTTTCCTTTCCAAACAGTTTTCCTTTCTACTGCGATTGGTGAAATATTGGTATATACGTATCAGTCTGCCTACTCCTAAAGATACAGTCCACTTATAAAAATTAATTTATCGACCCGCTCAACCATTTGGTCCTATCGAACCGTATAGAATTTGTTCGGCAAATCCGAATTCATCTCCAAATTGTTCAAATATTTCAACAAGGTTACTACTTTAAAATCAGCACAATTATCGTAGCTACTGATTTGTGAAAAAATATATTTATTTATGTAGAGGATCTTCGATATATAATTGATTTTATAGACCATACCTTTTGCCTTCAGGCGTCAGCCATCTTTATTTCTATGAGTGCTTTTACCAAACGTTAACCAACATTAATATTAAACCGCGCCGCAATTTAACTATTATAGTTACACAAATAACAATACATCATACCAAATTAATTCGTTACGTCTAGGAATTTGCCTTATAGTAATAACCTTTGGTCAGAGGTTGTGTGATTAGTCCGTAGAATACCTACTTCACATTGCTTCTATGCAGTGACGCTAACGCTGTGTTTCTGCTTCGTTTTAATTACATCTAGATACTATCAGTTGGAGGTCGTATCCCCCGCTATTTATTTATATAAAGCATTTAATTGCAATACAATACAAACCGCTATTATAATCACTTACTACTTACGAATAGGTAGGTACGTAGGTGCTAGATACTACCAGTTGGAAGTCCTATCCCCCGCTATTTATTTATATAAAGCATTTAATTGCAATACAATACAAACCGCTATTATAATCACTTACTACTTACGAATAGGTAGGTACGTAGGTTCCCGTAACTTTATTTGGGTAATCTAAATAGGTATCTATTTTCTCTAACTTGTTTATTTTATACCTACTTGTCTTTAGTCGCAAACATGCCTCCTAATAAAAATGAGAAAAGGCTTGCAGTGTTAGATGGCCTTAGGTTAACATATTTTGATCGTCTGCAAACCGCTTATAATTTAGCATTAAAGGGGTTTGATGAACAAACGCAAGAATCTTTCTTAGCTACCGCCGAAACAATGGATGATATTCGTCAAAAATTCCATGAAACACTGGAAGAAATAAATGCAATAAAGTTAGATATAGAACCTGATTTCATTCCAAACTTTCAAGCTTGGACTGCCTTCGAAGAGATCTATTGTTTCGTAAAACGCAAGTATACTAAATTAATGAAGCCTACAGGTGAGAAATCTTCTTTAGGTTTAAAACCTGATGGGCCCAAATTACCTTCAATTACGATTCCCGAGTTTAACGGAGATGCCAAAAACTGGACTTTATTTTATTCCACATTTTTAAATACGGTACACCGCAACGAAAAGCTTACCGATTGTGAAAGGCTTTATTATTTGGTAGGAAAACTTACTGGCAAGGCAAAATCCATTGCTAATGGCATTCAGCCAACTGATGAAAATTACCAGGTAGTTTTCAAGGCCCTAGTTGATAGATACGAAGACAAACGAGTTCTGGCCACATCTTACTTAGATCAAATAATCGATTACAAATCAGTTACTTCCGCCACATCTGATAGTCTAGAACGCTTTGTTGATACCTACGTGTCGGCTGTTTCCGCTCTCAAGAACTTAAAAATTAAGGATACAACAGATTTTATTTTCTTACAAATTGCGCTTAGAAAATTAGACACGGAAACAGCACGTGCTTTTGAACTAGACCAAAGAAGTTGCGATATACCCACTTTTGATAGTTTGGTCAAATATTTACGCGATCGAGCTAAAATATTAAATCGAACTTCAAGTACTACCGCAAAAAAAAATACTGAACGAAAAACAGAAAATGATTCTCGTCCAAAGCTTTCGCATACCTACGTCAGTACAGTAAACAACCCGGTAAATGTATCTCAAGCTCGCTATAGTAATGATTGCAAGTTATGTAAGACACCCGCTACTTCTGGGCATTTATATAAATGTTCTCAATTCTTAAGGTTATCGGCCAGTGATCGCTTTAAGTTTGTTAAAGATAACAATTTATGTGTTAATTGTTTGAGCGATTCACATAAATCATTTAATTGCAAATCTACATCGACTTGTAGAAATTGTCACAAGCATCATCATACGTACTTACATTTCAATAAGACCGACAACTCAGCGCGCGCTGATAATCAATCTATTCCTGAGCGATGCAACGTGCTACCGTCCGCCTCGGCGTCTGGCTCTGCATTGAAAGTTGAACGGCCGCTCGTACTTACTGATAACGACAACAATAGGGACGTTGCGCTCTGTGCATCTAACGGGACTTCGGTTTTATTGGGCACCGCAAAAATTATAATTTACGACTCGCATGGAAATGAGCAAGTATGTAGATGCATTATTGATAGTGCGTCTCACAGTAACTTTGTTACACGAAAATGCTTAAATAAATTAGGGTTATCACCTGATTCTTACCAAGAGACAGTCATTGGTTTTGGTGGTGTACCTACCAACATTAACGGCTCACTTAACCTACGATTTTACTCATGTTTGGACCGCAATATATTTTATGATATGAGAACTTTGGTCACTGACCGAGTGACTTATAAACTTCCAACCGCAAATATTGATACTTCCGCCATATCTGAGTTCAATCATCTGCCCTTGGCCGATGATACTTACGCCATTCCTGGGGACATCGACATTCTTATTGGTGGTTCCCTTTTCCCGCAAATGTTAGGTTCGCATAAAATGCAAGCTCTCGCTGGCACGCCTTATGCGATCGAGTTCACCCTGGGTTATATAATCATGGGTGAAGCACCCGCTATTGAGAAGCAAACTTCTTCTGTTCTGTGCTGTTGTACTTCTTTGAACAGCATGGACACAATTCTAAATAGGTTCTGGGAGATGGAAGAGGTCCAAGTTCCCCCCATTTTAAGCCCAGAGGACCACGAATGTGAAGATATCTATCGTCTCACAACCACGCGTGAAGCGGATGGTAGGTACGTCGTAGCCCTGCCATTTAAAAGGGACGTCACTTCTTTAGGGGACTCGTATCAATCCGCTTACAAACGCTTTCTTTCTTTAGAGCGGAAGCTTATATTTTCGCCCGATTTGAAAACGGCGTATGACGAAAATATTCGAGATCATCTAGAAAAGGGATACCTATCTCTCGCTTCCCCTGAGACCCAGCTAACTAAAAATTTGCCAGCGTATTACATCCCGCTTCATCCTGTCTGCAGGGAAAATTCTTTAACGACCAAAGTTCGTATCGTCACTGATGCTAGTGCCAAAACAACTTCTTCTTTATCATTGAATGATATTCTATATGCTGGCGAAAATTTACAGGGCAATATATTCTCAATCTTGATTAACTTCCGATTGTTTGAAGTCGCTATTTCAGCTGATGTTCGTCAAATGTTTTTTTGTATTGGACTAAGAGAGTCAGATTGGAGATTCACCCGCATACTGTATAGATTTTCACCTGATGAAACAATGCAAGTTTATAATTATGTGCGAGTACCATTTGGAATTAAATCATCTCCCTTTCATGCTTTACGCACCGTTCGCCAACTGGCTTCGGATGAAGGTGATGAACACCCCTTGGCCCGCAAAATTATTGAAACTGGATTGTTTATGGATGACGTAGTCTACAGCCTTCCTGCTGACAGTGCAGTCGAGGCTGCTACCTCAACAATTGCCTTATTTAAGAAAGGTCAATTTGATTTAGTAAAATGGACAAGCAACTCAAAAGAAGTGCTCAGTGCCATTCCGCAATCGCACCATTTATCCGCTATAAAGGAATTTGACGACTCTGACTCTCACAAGGTCTTAGGACTTTGCTGGTCACATTTAACAGACAACTTCAGCTTCAAAATTTCTGTCCCTTCAGAAAGTTGTACAAAACGCTCCATATTATCATGTGTCGCTAAGATTTGGGACGTTTTAGGTTTCCTCGCACCCGTCATATTGTACGCCAAGCTTCTAATAAAGGAACTTTGGCTTTGCAAATGCGACTGGGACGCCACACCTCCAGAAAATATAATTCGAGCCTGGAACCAGTTTCGAAATGAACTCCCAACTCTTAACGAAATAAGAATTCCCCGCCATGTTAATATAAATGCAAACAGCACTGTCACTATCGTAGGCTTCGCAGACGCTAGCGAAAGGGCTTTTGGTGCAGTTGTATACTTTCACGTATGTACAAATGGCTCTAATTCCGTTCACCTGGTAAGCGCGAAGTCCAAAGTTTCTCCTGTCAAAGTTGTATCTCTCGCCCGCTTAGAACTTTGCGCAGCGCTGCTGCTAGCCAGGCTCATTAGAATCATAGTAAACGCGTGTTCTCCGCGACATGAAATCAGTAACATATACGCCTTTTCTGACTCCACAGTGGCCCTCTGTTGGATACATTCTTCTCCCCATCGCTGGTGTACTTTCGTCGCTAACAGAGTGGCCAAATTACAGTTTCAAGTTCCGTCACAAAATTTTTACCACATTGAAGGGGTAAATAATCCTGCCGATTGTTTATCACGTGGTCTCACGCCAGCTCAAATTCATAATCATCCACTTTGGTTCACCGGTCCAACGTGGATAATAAAGGATATAGCAGAGTGGCCTGCGATACCTTTCAACTCATCAAATATATTTAACCCGCCAGAAGAAAAACATAACGTATTAATTTCCACCGCAAAACCCGATCCATCCATTCTGCTAGAGCTAGCTTCTCGCTTCTCTTCTTGGCCAAAATTGCTTCGGTCCATAGTTTTCGTTTTACGATTTTTAAGAGTTTTGCCTCATCACAATTATATAACAGCGGCAGATTTGGAATGTGCTGAAACCCGCATTCTTCAAGCTGTACAAAATCATTATTTTTCCGAGGAAATTAAAAGTGTTAAATCTGGTAAAATAAATAAACCCGCTTTTCAAACTTTGAAACCATTTCTATCTAACAACCTACTACGTGTTGGTGGTCGTTTGCAAAATTCTGATCTTGCCTATGATCATAAACATCCCATACTTCTGCCGCGAAAAGATCACGTCTTAAATCTTCTTATTGATTATCATCACAGAATAAACTGCCACGCTGGTCCTGCTTTATTAATGTCCATTCTTAGGCAGAGGTACTGGATATTTTCCGCCAGAAATATAATTAGAAATAGAGTGCATAAATGCATAGCATGCTTTAAATTAAAGCCGAAACCAGTATTTCCTGAAATGGCTAATCATCGACCATGTCGCGTCATAGAAACTATAAAACCGTTTATTCACACTGGAATGGACTATGCTGGCCCTTTAAATGTGACACCAATACGCAAACGTGGCGTTCGGGCAGTAAAGGCATATATTTGTTTATTCGTATGTCTCACTACTCGTGCGGTACATATAGAACTGGTAGGTGATCTCAGTACTCCCAGTTTTCTTTCAGCCTTTAAAAGGTTTCTTTCAAGACGTGGTCCAGTATCCAACTTATATTCCGATAACGGAACAAATTTCATAGGCGCCAAACGTAAACTTAACGAGTTATACGAATTGCTATCTTCATCCAATTTCAAAACGGAATTCGGCCATGTTTTGGCTGAAAGTCGTGTTCACTGGTCCCTGAACTGTCCAACAGCTGCACACCATGGAGGAAATTGGGAATCCAATATTAAAAGTTTGAAAACGCATTTATTTCGTGTTATTGGTGAACAAATATTATCCATTGAAGAAATGTCGACTGTTCTCGCTCAAATAGAAGCAGTCATGAACTCACGTCCCTTATGTAGGACTCTTTCTTCTGATCCTTCAGAAGCGCTAGCCTTAACTCCTTCGCATTTTCTTACGCTTACACCGCTAAAATATTTACCCGCAAATGATATAACAGAAGATAAAATGCATCTTCTCCCGCGACATGAGCTTTTAGATAAACTTGTGCAGTCATTCTGGCATCGTTGGAGAGCCGAATATCTGCACACTCTACAGTCACGACAGAAGTGGAATACGGAGTCGGAACCTATTACTGTAGGCACCGTAGTGGTTATTTTAACAGATAATGCTCCTACCCTTCATTGGCCTTTAGCTATTGTAGAGGAGACTTTCCCATCTTCTGGGGATGGAAAGGTTCGGATAGCGAAGGTTCGTTGCTCTAATGGACAGACCTATCTCAGACCAATTGTTCGGCTAGCAAGGCTTCCAAACCCGTAACAAATTACGAATATCTTTATTAGTTATCTATATATATACTTATACCTATTAAAGTTGCTTAAAGTTAAGTAATTAGCACTCATATTTAATTCTAATATAAACATATTTCACTATATAATTTAATTGTAATCGCTGATTAAGAGTTAGACTTTAGTTGTTTGAAGGAATCCCTTCAAGCTGGGGGGAATGGTTACGCCACTGTTTACTTACCTACCAATTAGTAGCCAATCGCAGATAATCTACCTACCTTTCCCCCCCCTGATCCTAAAACTGCACTTGGAACGGCGATACACGCACCGTTCAGTCACTTCCTGGATGTAACCCGCTATAGCTAACCGCAACCGCGACCGCGACTCGCGAAGACACAAGTTCTATTGTACTTTCTCCGCTAATCGATCATATCAAGATTTACCTGGACAATCACGTTAATAAGCTGTTTTAATGTGTGCTGAAACAATTCGCGTGTGATACCTACCTACTACTAAGGATTGCAGTGTTAAAGGACAGCAAGGTGAGTGCAGTTTCCTTTCCAAACAGTTTTCCTTTCTACTGCGATTGGTGAAATATTGGTATATACGTATCAGTCTGCCTACTCCTAAAGATACAGTCCACTTATAAAAATTAATTTATCGACCCGCTCAACCACTTTTGTTGCTCATCAGTTCTAAAAAACAGTTCTAATTTTGAGTTATGTACAGTTTGGATTCTTCGCTTAAATTACTAATTAACTACTTCAAATTAACTAAAATGTTGTAATATATATTCATACCAGTATCAATGCAATATTTTATCACCAGACATAACGGATGAAAAGTCTCGTATGCCTGTAATTTCACCGGCATCCATACATGTTCAAGAAAATTTGGGAGTTAGCTCGTTATAACTTGTTTATAAAACAGTTTTTTAACTTATTTTTCCCTCTACCCTAGTTATAACAAGTAAGCTTTGTTTTGTACTTTCTGTTCAAGACATTTCAATTGGAGTCTTTTAAATGGATAATGTGAATGTAATATTCAACTTGCGGATTTAATTTTGCGTGACTTGGTTTACTGCCAGTTTTCTCTTAAAAACTTTCATAATTCACTCTGTTTTTTGTGGATACGTGGTGGCATATCGAGAGCATTTAAATAAATAAATAACACCCGAAGGACACATACATCGTTATGGACTAACACTAGAATTCCCTGTATCGTGGGTCTCAGAAATTATGAGTACCGTGTTACCACAACACCCAGATCCGTAATTAGCATGTTCTGTTAACATCTGCAGAACATGCACATATTTGTCCAGCAGTGGACATCGAACCCATACCTCTTGCGTTGTAGCTTCTCACCGGCCTCCCAGCCCGCTTAGCATAGGCAGCTAAGACAACGTTTTGTCTACGATAGAGAAGACAAAGACTATTCCGTTCGCCTGTTCTGTTAAACAAAAGAGAGGGACAAAATATTTTTTACTACTCGGTGGTAGAGAAAACCTTTTGTCTTCATGCTAAGCAGGCTGGTTGTCAAATACTAAGACTATCAGATTTCTCAAGCGTCGAGACCATTCTATTACCCTTTACGGGAGCACCCACGACTCCACTTTCCATCTTGGTGGTTGCAGCCATAGTGTGATGATTCCACTAGTTCATAGTGTGGCTCCAGACAACTTGGCCCACACATACCCTTTACTCTTACAGGCAGTGAAGGCGAGGGAAACTCTTTGGACGTTCGACAACACAAGTGAAGAAAATACAAATTACCAACGTTTTTTTGTTTCCAGGTTTCAGTCAAGATGCTGTTTGCAGTTCTGTTGTTGCTGTTCTATGGTGAGTCTTAGTTTAAACGACTTCTAGATTCAGATTCAGATTATTTTGTTGACCATTTCGTTATAACATTGTCATGTCAGATGAGTAAACAAATTCACTTAAATCTATACATGCAAAACACAAGAAAATGAACAGTTTAAATATTCTGATACACTGTAATATGGGTGATTTTCGAAAAAAAAAAATGTTTTTTTAAATTGTTTGAAGCCACGTTACTTGTAAGGGCAATTAATTGTACATGACAAGTTTCAAGCAGATACCATGATTGTATGATTGTCTTCTATCCTTCAAGGGCCAATTACAGATATCATAATATTATATTATCTGCAACATAACGAACACGCAAACGTTGTCGGGAGTTCAGGTGTAATTGAACTAATGTGGTAAGCTCTAAAATCTGTGTTTCAATTTATGACGTACAAAATTCAATTTGTATATAATTTTAAACCTTATGCTCATTCGAACTAAGCTTGGAGTGGATCGGTAGATTATAACGGAATTCGCGTATGGCGACACCAGTCAAAATGGCTGCAACACTAAGCCCTACTAACGGACGCAGCTAATAAAAAAACAACTGGCTCATTTCTCTAACAGTTAGTTAAACTCGTAAATATATAAATATGGATCAATCATTTTTGATAGAGCTTTGTTTAAGCTGTCGTTCGCATCTAGTTTCATAGTTTCATTTATCGGAAGAAGAAATTAAGAAATTATCTATTTATGGAGGGATTTAGTTGTCAAATACGCAATGATGTAAATTGTATCAGTTACCGGGTCGGTTGTAGCATTGTCCTACAAGGATCCCCTGTGTCATGGGTGTCAGGGACCACAAGTACCTTTGTACCACAACACCAATTGCGGAACACATTTATTAAATTGATTAAAAAACTGAATTTATGCGAATTAAAGAGTGCTATTGTTAATAATTATAAAAAAGACCCTAATTACCTTTTTAGTTATCTGTATTTGATTAAGAAAAAAACAGTTTTAATATATGTATTAAGGAATTTCTGGAACTCTTGTACAGAAATCCTCTTTCCTTCCCCTTTGAATATCGGAAGGGGATTATCGCAGAAAATTTTTGGAATAAGCCATTTGTCCCGACTCGCAGCGGGAATCGAACCTGCACTCCTTGAATTGCAGACTTCTCGCCCGCCGTGCCATCGAGTTCTTTCTAAATGAATGCCCAATAAACGTGATGTGAGTGTGGTAGGTGCCCTCCCTCACGCTACGTTGCGAAGGCGCGGGCCGCAGGGCTGGGCTGGGGGCGGCACGTGCACACGAGTGCACAATGCATGTACTCCAGCCTGAGGACTCTTCATTACCTAATGGAGCGGAGTCCACGCGTGGGGGAGAGCGCGGAGTGTTCGTGTGCGTACAACTGTTCCGACAACTCCCTACAACCCTTACTTACAAACAAAAAAAAAAAAAATGTTGGACAGTTTTCACACAGCATTATATAGCATCAATAGAAGCAGAGATTGTGTTATGGGAACTACGTGACTGATATATTACTTATATACCTATTTTTTGGTAAATATATACATAATATGTATATATTTACTTTGAAAACGCCCAGGCTCGAGACAAATATTTGCATATCATACAAATATTAACCCACGGCGGGAATCGAACCCAACTACCCAGGAGGCCCATGCTTACTGCTGGACATATGCCTCCCTAAAGTATGCCACGATGAGCGATCTTGAAACACCTTCATCTAAAGACTTCTGTCAATTATCTAAATTATATCCGTCTATCGGGTGGGGGGTAGGGGGGGGGGCGCATACTGCGTTCGTTGTCGAACCACGAACTTTTGTCTAAAATATAGAAAAATTAATTAGACAATTATTAGAGTTACACTATTGTTCTACGATACCTTTTAAAGTGCGCATTTAACTTGGCATTTTTATAGTCCCTGTTAATTATTCTTCGGACTATATTTCGAGGGTTTTTCGTTTGAAGTGATGTTTACAAACAAAGTTTTCGCTTTGTTTGATGTTTATGTGCCTTGCAAAGGCCACCGAATGGTAACAAAACAGTAATAAAATTTTGATTAAAAATAAACTAAGTTAAGTGTGTAATTAATAATGTTGCTATTTTGTTTAACTTCCACATAAAATACCTAACATATTAATCAGTGCTGATTGATGTCCGTCCGTTCGATGTGCGACCACGTTCCACAGACCCAACAGCATAACCTCTTCCCGCAAACAACCGCTCCCGGCGAAGCCAGCTCTATTCCAACGGAATAAGAACTGCAAATACAGCTCGGGTAAAATTGTGATGATCGCCAGAGCAAATGATGTTTTAATACGGTTGCATGAAGCTCAGTTTGTGTTGTATTTAATGAGGGACGGATATGTATGAGGCAACGGTTCGATTTGAAATGTTGTATTATTTTATTTATGATATGGATTCCAGAACAAGCTCATTAATCTCCTGCCATTTACAAAATGATTTCAGAGCAGATCAATGATGAAAAGCAGAGTGTGCCACACGGTACCAAAATTATGTAACCTCAAGCGACGTACTTTGAATCCCTCGCTACGCTTACGATTCTACTCTAGAATCCCGAGCCTCTAGAATTCGCTTCGCTCTGGATTCAAACAATCGCTCTCGCCTTCAATACATTATTTTGGTCCCTTGTCACACAATCTACTATTATTTAATGTTGTCTACGATGAAACACATCATTCAACAACCAGCAATCAAACTGTTTAACTATGAACACACGAATCCACGCGAGCTTACAGCAGACTGCAGAGATCAGGTTTAATATTAAAACACATAACTGTCTCAGCAGGTGAAGGTTCGTGAACACGACAACGCGGCATGCCGCAGATAATTGCGTACTAGATACAGCTAGGACCAACTTTTTTACATATTTATTATTTAGCAAGCGGATTAATGGATCTTGTGCTAGTGGTAACAAAGGTCATAGATGTGAATTGCTTATTACGAAGACCACCTGTAAGTTTAAATGTTAGCATGTTCCTTCGTACTCGTAGTTCCTGATACCTAAGACACAGAGCTTCCTAGTCTTGGGTCAGGACTATGTATTGGCTGTTTATTTTATTTTTAGTATATATTTTTTTATTTTACCTTAATACGAGAGTACTTGAATTATATGTCCATTTGTGTTAGAATATCTACAAAAAAAATATGTTAGTGTGTATGTAAGTATGTACAATACCTACTTTCAACAACTGGTATATTGAGAATGGTCTCTAATCAATATAATCATGGGTTTCAACAATACAACTAAAACAAGAACTAATAGAAACTAGACGTAAAACAAACGATAGTTTCGAATTGAAATGTTTAAGTTATTTGAGAACAGTAAAACTATTTCTATTAAACCGAGTAATAGGGTCCTGTGCCCTATTCACTGTGATTACAAATTACAGCTACCTATTTAAACACTAGAATTACATAAAATACAGTACCTACAAATACATTAATATACCAAAAATGTAACACCAGCTACTGCCCATGGCTTCGCCCGCGTAATACCCGGATAAGAATAGCTGTTAGAATAACCTGTTATCGTTTGTAAGAATCACATTCGCTCGACTGTTATGTGGCAAAATTGGTCTCCACGAAAACAGCTTCTTTCAACCTAAAGTTCCATTCGAAATATGGGTGAGTTTTTTTTAAATAGGATGAGTAGTTTCTGAGATTAGCAGACATAATATTATAAAAATGTTACTTCTATAACATTAGTATAGATTACAAAATCAGTTTCAATCTATGGTTGGTGTTGCCGCACTAGGATGGGCCTGTATCGCGGGAGGATGGAAAAAATGAAATAATACTTAATAATGAATCCATTGACCTCATATCCCGACCAGAGCCGCCATCAATCATGGACAGCGCGTCAGCATCGCACGCAGTGACGCGTCTAATTCGCGACCAGCGATGGCCGCGCCTGATTTATCGCCAGCATGGCGGACGACCACCGCAAATAACTGGCACGCGTTAAATACTTGAACTGAGTAAGGGTTAAAAACTATTACTGAGGGTACAAGATGCTAGTGGCCAAATCTAGTGTCGGAGTGTTCAGGCCATTAAAAATAAAATTGTTGCACACTGGCTGACAAAGTTGAGCCTAAACTGTGAGTAAAAGGTACATATAATTTGGAGAGAATTTTAAGTATTTTTCAAAATTCTGACCCCTAGAGTATGTAGCGGAACAAACTCAACGTGGACGAAGTAACATTATTAGTAAATCCTACTACTATCATAAACACGAAAGTTTGTGAGGATGGATGGATGTTTGTTACTCTTTCACACAAAAATTACTCAACAGAGTTTGATTAAACTTTACAGTAATAATAGCCTTATACATCAGAATAACATAATTATAGGCTATTTCTATCCAGGTACCACGCGGGCAAAGCCATAGGCAGAGGCTTGTAATATATAAAAAACAAAATAGAAATTTGTATTTATCAGTAACTCGTATCAACATCCATTACGTGTGCTTCAATCTGAAATCATCGGGCAGACATTGATTTCCTCCAATATGGCGTCCAACACGCGAATATTCGATAGTGGAGGGGAGGGGGAACGGCTGCCGCGATTAAACCGTGCACATAATGATCGACATGTGTGAGTTTTTGTTGAAAATCATTATAAAAACAGCTGAGATGGAGTACGTTTTAGGAACCGCAAGGAATAAACGCGCTAAAATTCTTTGAGGTGCATAATTTGCTTTCTTTGGATGAATAAGGTATCCCTCTTCTCTCTGTTCTCAATCAACGTAAATGTTGTTTTTGAAAAGTAATCGGTTTTAGTGAGTAGGTATAAATGCGGAGCTAAGTAAGTTTTACTACGTTTATTGTGAGCGCAGATGTCGGAAGCGCCACGATCTCGTATGCTATACTGCTTTTTTTGACGTACTAATCTTAATTTTACTATGTGATTTTTGACGTACTAATCTTAATTCTACTATGTGATAAATATCAAGGAATAGGTTTACCTCTTCGGGGAGACAAATATAATTTAAAGTAAATAACGCTAAAACACCAGAACAAAATAGTTTTACCGAAAATATATTTTATTTTTATAATTAATTTTGTGTCCTCATCATTTATATATAAAATTTAATTACGTAAAATGTTCCACACTACAAAGAAATGTGCGGTGTTTAAACTCAAAATCCTTTCCCGCACTGCACTGGCCAATATGATGCATGTAATTAAAAACTGGGGCACAGCCTCCATCCAGCACAAGCTGAGCCCTCACGCCACGGAATCTGTTTCGATGACAGAACACTACGCCTGGGTGGAAAGGCCAAGTTATCCTGGGCGGGGGAAGTAGGGTTACATGGTAGGGGAAGGGCCCGATGAAACCACGGAGCCTTGCTATCACTGCAGTTGAAGTGATAGATACATGGATGTCGGAAATTAAATGTATGCTTAAGTTTTAATGGAAATAATAATTAGTCAGTAATTCTGGAAAAAATATTAACGAGCTTCCGCTTGTAGGTAGCCTACCGGTTAGGTTAATGCGTTATTTGATATTATGATTTTTAAGTAAACAGAATGGTCAAACAAGATGGTCTAAATGCACATAGGGGGTAGACAGGGACCACTTGAATGATAGTTCTAAGGTTGGAAAACATACATATCTTAAATATTAAATATCTTTTTTTAATGTATTAATTTGAGTAAAAGTGTTACTTTGCCATTAACCAAATTGAGGACATATAATTTAACATTTAGAGTTGTTGAAGTTACCGAATATTTAACCGAAATTAAAAAAAAAACTATTAAAAAAAAAGTTATAAACCCTTCCTTTGCTTTTGGCCTATCTTATTTTGGGTAGATGAAAAAAAACTGAATAAAAACCATTCAAAAATATATAAAATTTCACGAATTCAGAACCAATTACTTCCTAAAGGATTGCATTTTAATTAAACGAATAAACTGTTTATTTTCAAAACCGCACACAATAATTTATAATTCTTCGTCCGCAACCGCAACTCCATAATCCTACAAATGCTACAACAGAATGCCAGCGCAATATTACAACACACCTCTTTTCAAATTATTCCAGAGCCGAGCGCTGTTTTTCACTGACAAATACTTTGTGAGATTATTCCTCTACACAAATAACTGACACATCTCTAGCTTCATAACTCACCCTGTATCTATCAACAGTCAACATAATCCACCAGTTGTAATGAGCTGTGCTTATACTCCACTTGTTCCAATGAGCTGGGCTTATAATCCACTTGTTCCAATGAGCTGTGCTTATAATCCTGAGCTGATATATACCTTGAGCTGTTGAGATGGCGCTAGCGAGAGTTTGTATCGAGTCTAATAAAGCCACTTTCTATAAGATCCTTGTGATTTTAATTAATAAAAACCTTTTCACTTTCACTTTGCTAATATAAGATTAGGTGACGAGATGATTTTGCGTGTAGGCATACTTATAGTACTGGTATTGTAGTTTTCATACCTACTGGTTACCGTCTTTGAATCCACTCGATAAGTAGGTTCCTTCAAAATGTTTTTCATAGTTCAAATTTGAAATTACTAGAGTGTTGGTTTAATGCATTCGGTGAAAACTTGCAGTAAAACGGTTATATTTTCATATATCATTTATGCTCAACCGAACATCATAGCTGTAGGGCAGTACATGGACCCTGTCAGGGCGCTGCAAGTTTTCAGACAAAGACTTAAGCGTATTTTACTGAGAAATCTGACACTATTATAAAAAAAAAAATTTACCCAAGTCTAGCGCAGGGTAGTATATTCCTCGTAGGAGCACTTTGCACAGTGGGACGGTGTCGATGGGGCAGTTTTGGACGAGGGACTACATCGGGACGAGTGGAGCAACGGGGAACGTGTTTGCTTTCACAATGGAATAATTCTGACGAGTGTTACGAAGATGCTTCCCTGGGGAACACCCGAGCGTGCAAGTTGCGGTCACTCTAATACGCGGAAGCGGAAGCAGAAGGTAACACCAAGTATGTTACATTAAAAGAAAACAAATGTGACAAAACAAATTGAGACAAGACATGTATCGCTACGCTATGACGTCAAAGCTGCTCCGACGATGAGTTCTCATTGTGCAAAACCCACTGCACTGCATACTAATGAAACTTACAAAAATCATCTAGAATTTCATTTAGCTTAGCAAACTTCAATTTATATAAAAAAAACATAATAACGGAAGGTTTTTAAGTTTCACTCCACTACTTGGATGGTTCACCTTAATCTTGGAAGATCTACAAATGGTTATAAATAGAACGGCAATAAAATCAGGAGTAATCACAAATCAAAAACAAAATAAACAAAACATTATGTTGTAAGCGAAATTGTTAACGCAAAGTAACAAGTAACATAATTATAACGAGCACAACAAAAGAACAGTATAAATCATATGAACTGAGCACAGCATTATCCCGATCCATTACTTGACTTCCGCGAGTCGGAAGCGCTCATCCCGCGATACATGGAACTTCGCTTCTCTCGCCACAGTGTACGCATCCCGCGATACATGGAACTTCGCTTCTCTCGCCACAGTGTACGCATCCCGCGATACATGGAACTTCGCTTCTCTCGCCACAGTGTACGCACTCTGTCCGCTGCGCTCACTCGGCGTTTGCTGCCTTCTGTTTGAGTTGCTGATAACGTGCTAGTTGTAATAGTTTGATGGCAACTTTACAATATCTGCCCTCTGGAGCGTCGGGATTACGACGGCAGCGGCCCCATTTAACTTGCCAGTTATGAAGTTACCGCTGTACCTGCGATGAGGGATTCAATTATTAGTTTGAAGGCTTGCGGTTTAAATTGGAGTGGCTTCCTACATGAGTGATTATCTGAGAGTCAATGCAAGTTTGTTAATGTTAGAATTGTTGATGTCACGTATTCATAATTTCCGCATCAAAATTTGTATAGTAACCTTGTAGGTAGGTTATCACTTTTTTTTTAAAGCTATTATGGACATACATAGTCCAGAACACACACTGGGATTCCCTGTGTCATCGGTATCAGGAACTACGAGTACAAGACCGAGAAAAAATATCTGAAAAACATGTAAACATTTGTTCCGCAGCGGAATTGAATCCGCGTCACTTGCGTCACAGCTGGCTACACGTTCGCCATACCACCGATGTTGTCGTTATATTAAAACATATTTTTAAAAGTATTGAAAGATAATATATGTGATGCTAGTGATGATATCACGTAGTAGTTGCGCGGAGGGAAATCAAGGCGCAACACTCGGCCTATGTAGGTCACTGGTTTTTACAATTTACTAAAATTTGTACAAGAATTAAGTTTTTTCGAAAACGGGCCGTTGAATCAGAAGAGTAAAATTTATCATCATCATGTTTTCGATCTACTTTTTAATTCAGGAACATTAATAATTCCTGTTATTACAATCTGGCTATACAGAAATTCTTACAATCTAGTACATGAAATCCAGTACGTAGCGACTTGATCAATAGTTTATATACATCATCGACAATAATAATTGTTTTATTGTTTTTGAGATGGCACGGGGCTGATCCGAGGATATCGACGAGCCTTTTCACAATACGGGGAAATAACTACTTTTGCGATGAAAACCTGTCAATAGTTAACTTAACAGGTCTCCGGCATCGGCAAAAACTGGCATTCTAAATAAAATATATGAAACAATCGCCTCCGTAATCACTACATGCAAGGTTCGTGTACGTGAATAGTGCTCATGTATTTGTGAGTGAATTAAAATGCTCAAGGTTGTCACTATTTAATTTGACTTACAGAGTGCGGTGGTATTTCGTGGGTGGGGTGAGGTAAGGGGGTGAGTAGCCATTCTGTACGTAGTGCTATGATGTCTCCTGTGCCTTCGATTCAATGCGCTGGTGCTAGTTGCATTTAAATTAGAGACGCAGGTTGGAATATCACATTTGAACTCAATGAAAATGCATAATTGTTACATAACTTAAATAATTAAATAAGTTGAAAGCATAAAATACAAATACTTTTTTTTGCAAATTACATTACTTACTTACTTACTATCATGGCGCATCGACCCCGAAGTGGGTCCAATTAAATTACATTAAGTTAAAATGTATACCCTGTATATGTAGAATATACCTACATAACTATATATGTAGGTATATTCAGATACGAACGTGCAGGCTGATGCGGGGATATCTACTAGCGATGGATTGCTAATGGACGAATATAAAATTTGTTTCACAGAAATGGTTACCGACACAAATGTCGAGACAAACACGATAGGAACTGGTGATGGAAATGTGAGACTTGCAACAACACTACTTGTTTCAGCGGTAAATTATTATTTCGAATTTCAAACACAAACACGCACACGACTGTATCCCCGATACATACTCAGCGCGTAGATCTGGAGGTAGTGAGAGGCACGTCCAAACATTACATTTGGCATGTGCCCGCGTTTTGCAAGTTCTGTAATAAATGGTATGTTTAAGCTATGTTAGTCACATGGGAACGATCAACTATTCTCATCACCATTCAACATTTCAGGAAGTGGAATAATAAAAAAGGTAAACGCGATAAAGACCCGTTATACTTATAATAATGTTATCTAAAAGTTTTAAAAGTGGATGTATTGGTTCTAAAGGATATAAGTTGAAAAACTACTACTTTTGTATATATACTTTATCCACACTAATATAATTTTGAGTGTTTTAAAATTAAGTAGTAATTTAAAAAAAAAAATCAGTTGGGTAGATAAAAAAAATGTTTGTATCTGCGAATATTTGTCTCGGGTCTGAGTGTTTCCTATGTATATATTTACAATATATTTAATATATGTATACTTATATATACAGTCATGTAGTTCCCATAACACAAGCTCTGCTTAGTTTGGGGCTAGGTGATGCTGTGTAAAAAATGACCAGCATTATTTATTATTTTATTAAACTCTTTATTGTGCATATCACCATTTTGCAGTATAATATACAAAACCAGTAAAACAAAATATGTACAATTGGCGGTCTTATCGCTGAAAGCTGAAGAGCAGAACAGCATTCCTTACCTGCAAGTGCACATGGTCTCGGGTGTAGGACTCCGGCACGCGGCGCCATTACCATCGGTCCACGACCTACACAATGGCTTGTGCATTTTGATTGCCATGCAATCTGCCGTACTATGGAAACTCGAAATTAAAAGTACAGAAGTGATTACAAACGTTGACTGTGTTCATTCATCTCGGAAATTGAAATGATTTCCAGCCGCGTTATTCTAGCTTGAAATCCTTGGACTAGAAAAGGTCAAAATACGCAATTTGATTGAGAAAAGATACAAAACAGTGAAAAAGGAACCGATAAAATAAAATAATTATCAACATTCAACAGACACAGGCATACATAGTCCTGACCCCACACTGGGATTCCCTGTGTCGTGGATATCAGGAGTACCGTGATATCACAACACTTAGACCCGGAACAAAAATCAACAGAACATATAGATTTTTTTTTGACGATTAATTTTTTTTTTCAATGTGATGTTTTCGCATCTCAGTCGATGTCTTTTTTGTCACGTAGCTATGACAGGGTGAAAAACTGACCCTGGAATTCACCTGTATAATTATTATTAACTTTGGATATATCTGCGATACGATTCGTAATAATAGCTGCCACATCAGTCAGTCCACGTGCACATCAGCAGCGCCGAGCGTCCAGGCTCAGTTTCAGTTCGGCAAACGTTGGTAGCGTCTCAACTCGAGCCTCAGTCGCGAGTGTGTGTTCTGCTTCAGTTAGTCCACGAAGGTTGCACCATTGTTCCCTACGCTTTTGTCCCCGGAATTCTTGCGGTTTGCATCCAAAATCTACGTAAATTCGTATGTAGAATCTAAATAGACGACCTCTGTAGCGAAGTGGAAGAATGCCCACAGGCCTATTGAGGGTACGATGTTTTTATGATTTGCAAATATATTTCTCGGGTCTGGATGTTTTATTTGCATACTATGAAAGTGTTTACATAAAAAAGTATATAAGCAGTATATCAGTCATGAAGTTCCCATAACACAAGCTCTGCTTACTTTGGGGCTAGATGATGTTGTGATTTATTTAATGTTAACGTGTCAGCGAGTTTAATGGCAGGCAAAACAAAACAGACGATTAATCTTATTTCTCTTCAAAAACGGTGTCAGAAAATAGTTTGTAACATCTATCGGATACGAATGCTATGAAACTCTTTAAAAATGTAGCGCAATTCCACAGTTTTGTTGAACCCTGATATTGGTCGTTTGATGTTTTTCACTCGCATGCCTGCTTTTATTCGTTCCCATTTCAGTTTCGTATTCGAATTCTACTCGATTTTAGAATCGTGATCTCTATTCTGATCTATTCTGACAGAATATAGAATGTTGTTTCATAATTATCTTAGTATCTCAAGATGAACATCAAAATGACTTGGGAAATTTAATTACAAATTTTAAACATACAGTTACAAAAACTGTATGTACAGAGTACATACAGTTTTTTTTATAACATTAGAATTGAATTATGGCTTGAAATTCTTGAGAATCTAACCATTTTGTATAAATATATTCTGGTGCGTAGAAAAACTTCGAACTTACGAGTACGTAAAATAAGCTTATTTTCAGATTAATTTATGATGGATGGAACATAGTTTTCTAGTTATTAAATCCGAAATGGAGTTTATGAAATTTAATCAATTATCACTATGACATGACGTAAATTACACGTAAATTGTATCAGTATTTGTGTCTCAACGATGAAACAACGCGATGAACTCTCACAATTATAGTGAGAGTTCATCGCGTTGTTTTATTTTATTGTTATTCCTGACGATTCACACGCTCACGACTGTCTTCCCCATGGTGGACATCCTCAGATACATACTCAGTGAGTAAATCTTTGAGGATACCAAGTAGGGGGTAGTCAGAGGCACGTTTAAACATTACATTTGGTACATGCCCGCGTTTTGCAAGTAGTAAGCATTCCACGTGACAGGTTGCAAGTCCATCGCCGCTTATTGGAATGCTAACTGTTGGCACATGCCTTCGAATTTTTGGTTCTAGTAGCATGCCGGTTTCCTCACGATATTTTCCTTCACCGTTTTGAGCACATGTTTTTCGAGTGGAAAATTCCATTGGTGCACGACTGGGCTCGAACCCACGACCTCCAGATCAGAAGTCGGGGTATCGTCCACTAGGCCAACACTTTATTTTCGCTTTTTTAAAAGTGCTTGTGTAATGGGAACTACATGACTGATATGTACATTTTTGTAATTACATACATATTATACATAGAAAACAGCCAGACCCGGGACAAATATTTGTAGATCATACAAAAATTTGTCCCGCGGCGGGAATCGAACCTGCAACCTGCATCTTCGCCCACTGCGAAAAAACTCAGTCAGTCAGGTACATGTTATAAAAACTCACTCCTCAAAAAGTGAGATATCAGCTAGTGGTACTATGATGTGTTCTGGAGCAAGAGCCGGGCCGCGGTTCGCCGCAGCGCGGGCGGTGGCGTGTGTCAGCGCTTCTTCTAATCCCCATTTGATTGCGATCGAAGCTTTCATTAATATTCCTGCCCTGTGAGCTTTTTATGCATGGAAAGTAGAAAATTACATTTCATTTATTCATAGTGCTTTTCGCGTTTGAAAATAACGGACGTCATCACTACGTAAGAATATGGAAAAACTTTAAACTGAAAAGAGTTTTTCATTTTCATTATAATTATTTCTCTTTATATATTTTAAACATAAGGCTTATTACTGGGGCCTTTACAGACATCATTGGAGCCGAAGATAAAACTTAGAGGCATTTTGTACAAAACATTATTATATTAAAAACTTGTACGATGTATGGCTGATGTAAACTATTGGTAATATGGGGAAGTATATGTTATTATTATTAATTTGATTCTCGTCCGTTTATTTTGTTGGTAAACTTAATACTTAAATGTGTCCAAATGACAGATGTCAGTAGTTTGAAATAAGTAGAGAATTGGTCCTGACTTTGGTACTTACATATTTAGATTGATGTACCATCACAAGTGTTCTAATAAGCGACGACGCGCTTGCAGCCTGTCACGTGGAATGATAACTACTATGTAGAATGTAGGTAGGTATGACGTACCCAATAATAATAAATAAATAAATAATGCATTGCATGGAATAAAATACCATCTAATGACGCTGAAACGCTGAGACAAGATGTTGCAATAATTTTACGTAAGTCTAGACTACCTAGGTCAAACATCACTGAGGAAGAACGTCAAGCTCTTAGGGACTTGAGGGCGAAAGACGATATTTTGGTGCTCAAGGCCGATAAAGGAAATGCCACGGTAGTGATTAATACCGATGACTACGATGATAAATTACGAAGTTTACTAGTTGATAAAAAGGTGTACAAGCCAGTCTCTTACAATCCAACTGCTAGAGTGACAAAACGTATAAGAACACACATTTTAGAGCTTAATGAACTTTTTACGGAAGATGTGTTTAACCGTCTTTATAAACCTAAAATTGTACAGTCGCCGAAATTATATGGTTTACCAAAGGTACATAAAAATAATGTGCCGTTACGGCCCATTGTAAGTCAGATTAACTCGCCTACTTACGACTTGGCAAAACATGTAGCTTCGGTTTTGCAGCCTTTGGTGGGAAAGACGTCATCTTTTGTGAAGGATTCTCGCCATTTTGTGGACATCATCGGGAGGTTAAAAATGGAACCAGATGATATTATGGTGAGTTTTGACGTGGAGTCACTTTTTACCAACGTTCCTTTAAAAGACTGCCTTGAAGTGATTAAAGAAAAGCTAAAAGATAACGAACTACCTGACCAGTATATTGTTCTGCTTGAACATTGTTTAGATGGAAATTTCTTTTCGTACAGAGGGCAACATTACCTCCAGATTGATGGTGTGGCTATGGGTAGCCCGGTGGCTCCGGTGTTGGCTAACATCTGGATGGAACATTTCGAAGGACTTATAGATTTGTCAGCTAGCGGTATAAAGTTGTGGAAACGATACGTAGATGATGTTTTCTGTATTATGAAGGGTAATAAACGAGAGGTAGAACAATTTACATTGATATTAAACTCCATTCATCCAAAGATCCGGTTCACTTATGAAATGGAAAATAACAGGACATTAGCTTTTCTTGATGTCAAAGTGATGGTGAAAGCAGATGGTTGTTTAACGCACTCAGTTTATAGAAAACCAACACACACTGACAGGTATTTGAACGCTGCCTCACACCACCATCCTCGTCACTTACAATCTGTTGTTGCCTCTTTAACGAACAGAGCTTACGATCTGTGTGACCCTGAACATCTTGAGAGTGAATTGGTATATGTTCAGGAGGTTCTGAAAGCGAACGGATATGTAGGTAGACATCAGCAGTTGAAACGCACGTGTAGAGAAAAACAACCGGATGTTAGTAGACAGCCCACGTTCTTGCCGTATTTGAAGGGGGTGACGGATAAGATTGGTAACATCTTGAAGAGGTTCTCAATCAAGTCAGTGTTCATACCGCTCTCAAAAGTGGCTAAGCAGCTTCGAACACCTAAGGACGTGGTACCTCTGCAAATGCCGGGTGTTTATAAAATAGACTGTAGCTGTGGCCGTGCTTACATCGGGCAAACGAAGCGGACAATTGCTGAAAGGGTCAAAGAGCACATTGCAGCTGTCAAAAATCGCCAGATCAATAAGTCGGCCATAGCGGAGCACCTAGTGGACTCAGGACCAAACCACTGGATCGAGCTTCATGATCCTAAGGTGCTATCTGGTGAACGCCAATATTATAAGAGAATAGTGCGGGAAGCGATTGAAATCAAAAAGTACCCCAATTTTAATCGTGAAGACGGCTATAGACTCTCTGCGTCCTGGAATCCTGTGATAAATAGGTGTTCGCGTCGCGATCCGATTGTGCAGTGCGGTGATACGGTTAGTGTAGTGTGTCGTAATGTGAACATGGACTTTTCTGATTCTGAAGATGAAATGAGGGTAGTTGCGGCTACTGCCTTGGTTTCTCGACGATAGCTCCGTATACTCCAGTCATCCCGTGACCACGGCTGTTGCAATACAGTCGAAACGTCGGGAATAAAATAAAAAAGGTAAACGCGATAAAGACCCGTTAAACTTAAAATTATATTTTACTTATATATTTATTTTTTTGTAAATACATACTTATTATAGATAGAAAACACCCAGACCCGAGACAAATATTTGCAGATGCAAACATTTGTCCCGCAACGGGAATCGAACCCGCAACCGTCTGCGTCTCAGGCGGGCCTTCCCCCACTGCGCCACAGATGTCGTTTTGTATGTGCCTTGACTACACCCATAATGGGTATCCTCACAGATCCGGGCACTGAGCAGTGATCTAAGGATGATCATCACGGCAGTTTCGGTTTGGAGGGGTCGGTGATATTGCAGGCATATAAGACTTGCCACCATTACCACTGATTCCTATGGTGTTGCAAACGGCCATGGGTTACAGTAACAGTACA
Organism: Perizoma affinitatum; assembly: GCA_961405105.1. Taxonomy (NCBI): domain Eukaryota; kingdom Metazoa; phylum Arthropoda; class Insecta; order Lepidoptera; family Geometridae; genus Perizoma; species Perizoma affinitatum. The sequence continues at coordinate 320,589 of OY560189.1, forward strand.
CTAACAAGTACAGTTTGTTTATCACTTTAATGGTATAAAACCACCGCCTCATCTCCATAAAGAATATACTTACCACAGTTTTTCAGAAATCAGATATATTTGCTTGAATATAGATCAGCACATGATGTAAATACAATGAATTTAAATACAAGAATAAATATAAAATTGTCAATACCTATAACCTATCTACCATAAACAACTGAATCTTATTATATTTTTGAGATATTATAAAATCTTGTGTGTTGATAATTTTTAATCCTATTACATATCCTATTATAAACGCGAAAGTTTGTGAGGATGGATGTTCGTGACTCTTTCACGCAAAAACTTCTGAACAGATTTGATGAAACTTTACAGTAATATAACTTATACATCAGAATAACACATAGGATACTTTTTATCCGGGTACCACGCGGACGAGCCGTGGACAGAGGCTGTTACCAAATCAACAATGTCCCACACGTAACCTTTGTACCGTCGAAATAATATCAAACCATTTGTATGGACTTGGAGAGAGTCGTATATGAGAATGCAGCCGAATCCTGATATCCAGTGAACAGTGAAATATCTGTTTGTATGTTGCGGATGTGACTGGATCAGCCGATACCAACTTCACTAATAACCGAACGTGGCTATTCACTTTACGTCACACACCAGCCCCCATCCGAACAAACGTGCGCTGAATATTTCACATGACTAGCGTTTGAATGTGGCTTTACGTATTTATATTATATCCAAATCAATATGTTTTTATTACGGACATAATATTGCCAGATACACTAATAAAACTATAATACGAGTATCTATATTTTTACTTATAATAAAGGCGAAAAATATATTTATTTTTGCTTTAACGCGCTTTTCTCTGGAACTTTGTGCTGGATTTGAAAAAATCGTTTTAGCATTTGATAGCTTAATTTTTGAGGAAGGTTACTACGACCATAGAAGCCGATATAAAGAAAATAGAGGATTTCCTGTGTCTTGGGTATCAGGAACTACTATAATCAAAATCCGATTAGTAGCTAGAGACATCTTTATTGCACCAATAAATAGCAAGAACATTATAAATTATCTTTATGAGTTTTATTCCCATAAATAAATAAAAAATATATATTCCCGAATAACACGATACTCGATATATCTCCTCTATTTATTTTTGCCTAGGTCTGAATATGAATGACTTCTAATTGAGCTCTAGTTTAGAGCTCAGCTTAGATCAATCAATAGGTACCGCATTGCCAATCAGCGTCGCAATGCGGCCAGTATTTTGGGAACGCTTCCGCCTGGTAGTGATCTGGATCAGTTGAGCTATCTATAGATTGTTTGCAACGGTCTTTAGATAGCTAGATGTATCATCTGTATTTTTTGTATATACCTACTTGTACTAGTTGTATGAATAAAGATTATTTGAATAGGTACCTACATTAGTAATTACCAGCTATCCATGAAACATATACTCTCTGTTTTAACCATTCGCTAACCTAGCAAGCCACTAAATCTAGCCTTGCCCTTTTCTAAAACTAGTCAAAGGCTGGCAACTTTTAGAACGTTGCTAAAGTTAATAAGAAATTATGAAACTGAGTGTTAGTATGTTCATATGTTCTCCCCCTGCCCTATCCCCTATCCCCTGCACGCACCCTGGACGGGAGCTGAGTGGGCTGATTGATTCCCAATTAATGACGTTGTCATTAATTCAAAATCACACAGATTATGTAGTAGGTAGTACGGTTCGAATGGGAGTTTGAATTACATGGATTATTGACTATTTGCAGATGAACGTAAACAAATAATGGAATCGAATAATTTATTTCGGTCTTTGAAAGTTGTGTTGGAAAATGTCATGCTAGAAATTGATTGTTATTTGAAATGGGAACGTTGTAATTAAAATAAAAAAATTGAATTACATTAGCTAGGTTCGATTTTCTTTAAGGGACAAATGTTTTGCATGATTTTAAAATACTTTTTTCGGGTCTCGTTCCATTTATACAGGCTTTTGAAATGTTAGCTCAAGTTGGATCATACGCGAAAAAAATATATATATAAAATAATGCTGGTCATTTTTCACACAGCATCATCTAGCCCCAAACTAAACAGAGCTTGTATTATGGGAATTAAATTACTGATATACTACTTATATACTTTGTTTTCTTAAATATATACATATTATACATAGAAAACACCCAGACCCGAAACACGCTCACGACTCTACTTCCCATGATTGACTCCCTCAAATACACATTCAATGCGTAGATCTTTGAGGATACCAAGTAGGAGGTAGTAGAACCACGTCCACACGTTATTTTGATGTCCACACATTTGACGTCGGTGGCGCGGCGGGCAAGTAGGTAGCTGGGATGAGGTGCGAGTACGATTCCCGCTATGGGACAAGTGTATGTATGTTCCTTATACCCAAGACACAGGAATCCCTAGTTTGGGTCTATACTATGTTGGTTTCTGTTTAATTATTTATTCATTTACGATGGGGCAGTGGATGAAGGCCCGGCTGAAATGCAGAAGGTTGCGGGTTCGATTCCTGCTACGGGTTTAATGTTTATATGATTTGCAAATATTAGACTCGAGTCTGGGTATAATATGTAAGTATTTACAAAAAAAAACAAATGTATATAACCAGTACTTCAGTCATGTAGTTCCCATAACACTAGCTCTGCTTACTTTGGGGCTAGATGATGCTGTGTGAAAATGTCCAGAATTATATTTTTTTATTATATTTAACACATACCCGCGTTTTTGCAAGCCGTTCGCATTCAGAAACGAATCTATCAATAAATCGTCAAACCTCAAAAGATCCCAGAATCCTGTACGTATCTGCACGGAGTTTGACATGGACACGCGGCGCGGGGCATCGGCGCGGGTGACGCGACGCCGCCATTACACACTTCCAATAGTTCCACTGACTGCGTCCTATTGGCAGCACGACGTCTCAATGAAATCGTGATATATCTGCGATTAAGTTTATTTTATATCTCGAATAGTCTTACAACCCCTCACGTAAAATGATTGCATTCCACTTTGCATGAGCACCCAAGACAACGTTTTGTCTACGAAAGAGAAGACAAAAACTATTTCTGTCGCCTATTCTGTATAAACAAAAGAGAGGGACAAATATATGTCTTCTCGGCGGTAGACAAAAGCGTTGTCTTGGGTTTTCATGCTAAGCAGGCTGGAGACGCTTGTTTTCCGCAATTGTAAGCAAAGATTTCACCAGTTAGATCTTGTAACATATTTGTCTATCATTTATAAAGTGGCAAACAAGCATATGACCCACTTGTTGGTAAGCAGTTACTGTAACCTGTGGATGCTTGCACTGAGACATATAGTGAGAATAATCTTATGTATCTGTAATTACACCGGCAACTTTGAAACCGGAACACAGCAATGCGAGGATTACAAGCAGTAATATGGTGGTAATACTACTGCTTGTATTGCTCGCTTTTCGGACGAGTTTTTTCACAAGAAGCTCAACTAATTTCAGAATCTAAATACTATCAAAAACCAGATGTAAAATTGAGTGAAATATGCAAAATACAAGACCATCTGCTTTATAAACGGTTTTTTGCAACACCGTACTAGAAATTCGCGTTTGCTAATATCCATTTTGGAAAATGTTTGCTCCTTGATATTAGCATAGTGTTCGTGTAAACAATTCCGAGCTCGGAGGGGTAGCACCAACGGCTCAGCTAACAGCCAACGACGAGACGAGACCTCGCGCACCGTACAACACTGAGAACCAGTAGCTTAACTCACTAAAAGCTGAGACCAACAACTCTATGATACCCATAAAAATGTCATAAAACAGGTAGAGCGTGTACGCCTTATACTCATTAATACTCACCTTTAGAACTTAAAGAACTGGTAATGTCAATAGAATTATAATAAACTAACATTGTATATTTGGAAGGGTACTAGGAACAAACATGATTGAAATAAATTTTAAATAGTTATGGATATTTCTAAACGCTTTCATATTAACTTGCAAAACGCGGTCTTGTACAAAATGTGATGTTTGGACGTGCCACTGGCTACCCCTTACTTGGTATACTCAAATATTAACAAACTGAGTATGTATCTGACAGTCGTGAGCGTGTTTGTTTTTTTTTGTTTCATATTTTTACTTCGAAGTGCGCATACTTGTTATGCGTCATCATACCATTATGAATGCCTACGAAAATCGACATGTGACCATCAGTAGAATCTGAGCTACTGGTGTAAATCTACACTGTGTTCTTTAAAGCAGAATCCTGGAGTAAAGCCGGGATCACACGGCTCGCGAGGATCACGCAGTTATTGGCTGCGCTATCGACGTCGTTTCATCTCTCAGCATCCCGCTTCTCGCACAAGCCTATCGTTTCCCACGACTTGTTCCATAACGGTAAAAACAAAGTTATTAGGTGCTTATACACGTGTTGGCCTAGTGGGCGATACCCCGACTTCTGATCCGGAGGTCGTGGGTTCGAACCCGGTCGTGCACCACTGGATTTTTCCACTCGAAAAATTTATGTGCGCATTAACACGTGCTCAAAACGGTGAAGGAAAACATCGTGAGGAAACCGGCATGCCCTAGAACCAAAAATTCGAAGGCATGTGCCCATAGTTAGTAGTCCAATAAGCGGCGATGGGCTTGCAACCTGTCACGAGGAATGCTTACTACTTGCAAAACGCGGGCATGTATCAAATGTAATGTTTGGACGTGCCTCTGACTACCCCCTATTTGGTATCCTCAAAGATCTACTCACTGAGTATGTATCTGAGGATGTCCACCATGGGGAATACAGTCGTGAGCGTGTGTTTGTGTTTGTTGTATACACTTAGCCTTGAGTTCACCAACAAAATAAACGGACGGTCACGTCGAACCATCGATTATGATGACAGATTCCTATGTAAACATGTGTCGAAAAGCTTTTATTTGGACCACCCGTTACTTTGTTAGTGAACTCAGGCCTTAGACACTTTGTGCACTCTGGCAACTATTCCAATAAGAAAATTCTTACAACATTTGAAAACTTCCGTCGTGTTTTTCCGTCTTTCATGAAACCTCGTCGACAAAAAGTCAAAGTCAATAGGTTTTTATTCATTGAAATCACGAGGATCATATACAAACATATGATTGTATGTTCGTGACTTTGTGTCGGTTGTGTGTTTATTATTTATTAATTGCAGCGCCTTCTACTGTTATGTAAAGATACAACTTTTCTTAGAACCATCCTTGAAGACATATAAATCGATTGGAAAAAATCACATTACAATTCGATAGAATATCAAGACATTAGAAAACATAAGAAAATATAGTTAACAGACAAACAAACAAACAACCTCTACTGAGAATCAACAAGAATAATTATATAAACAAAAGTTTTAACATTAACTCATTATAATTTACCTCCATTTCAAAGGTTAAATTCTCTAGATTCTCCAGCTTACAGATAAGTTAAATACCACCATTCTCTAAAATCCGTCGCGTCGCTTCGGACAGCCCTACAGAGGTACTGAGGTGCAGGCGCGGATCCAGGAATTAAGGGCGACGGAATCATTTTTGTGAGATAACATATCTTTCAGAAAATTTAATCTTAAAAATATAGAAACCAATAGTGCAGTCGCAGACTCTACGCACAAAAGCATTTATGACGACTCTAGTAAATAACTAAGAAATCCTGATGATGATTAAAAAAAAAATGATTTAAAAAAGTGCTTCGATCGTGCGTCACGGCGTGGGAGGGGGAAATTGCAATTTTGCCCCCCTTTTACTCACGCCTTTTTTTATTTATTTACTCACGCCTGCCGAGGTGGTAGGTAGATGCGGAGGTGCAGAGACAACGCCGAGAAATATGGCAATTTGCTTTGAGTGTAATTTCAGAAGTTCCCGGGATTCGCGGGATTCCTGCTGAGCGGCATTCAGGGATATGTGAGATGCTCGCACAGGTACTCCCAACTCTCAGCGAGCGCCGCATATATGATGCAATTGAATCTAATTACTTGATTCCCTCTGTACTAAGCTGGTTTTCTGGTTGGTTGGCTGGTTTTACTTAACCAAATGGCGGAAACGATAATGACGTCATTTCCGATTGTCTGTCACACTCGATCTCTAGCTCAATTTAAAGCGTCTCTACAATTGTAGTATGCAGACATGCCGAAAATCGAAAAATAAAATTTAAAATTATTTTTAGGTGAAATCTTTTTTCGCTGCAACATCGCTTGTGCGGTATCATTGAATATGTCAATGATTTTGAGGTTGATGATTGAGGTCAAGCATTATTTATTATAAGCCTAGTTTTAAATAGCTAAAGTTGTGTTCCCTTTCTTTTTAACTATTTAACTTTCGAGTCTTAAAAGTATGAAACATAGTTTATTGAATAGTATGTGATTGTGACCAACAAAAAATTGTTCAATTGATTTTCACTAATAATTTATGAGACAACTTTAGAAATCTAACATAGCGTATGGATACGTCTTGGACATATAATTTATTTTTACAAGTACCCAAGGCTATGAGGGTAACTTTGGGACAAATCGAATGTGCCAAAGTAAGACTTTTTATGTTTTGTGTTCTTACCAATGGTCTTTGAGACGGTTGTTTTTAAAACTTGAAAAAGTGATATATTTCCGCAGTTAAGGTTCAGCAATCTCACCTCGGAGCAGTCTCCACTGGGTCGTTGTTGTTTGAAACATTTCGCGGAACAAGCTCAATTTTGTGCGCCGTTTTATTAAATTACTACACCAACACGTTTTTGGGGTAAAACAAGAACATCATACGAGTATCTTTAGTATTCAGAGGCGATGGTCCAATAACTTATTATGACTTTTGAACACACCTGTGGCTTGCCGGGACAAAATGTTATTGAAAACTAATTTTCAACCAAAATATGAAAACTCACGTCAATTAAATATAAGTCTTCTTAATTTTTTCAAAAATAATATACTTTTCACTTCTATATCAAAGGTTTCTTAGAGGGTCTTTAAGGTGAAAACTATTAAAAGACCTATTTTGTTGAATTTGGATACTATAAGCGTAAAGTGCTTCGAGTGGCGATCGTAAAGTTGAATGGTAGAGTTGAACATGGGGAGGGGGTGCTATGGGGAGGTGGTGGTAGGGGAATTTGGGGGTAAAGTCCGCATCAAAGGGATTCCAAGCGCCACATCGTCACATTATTGTTTGCAGTACAAGCGTCATCTATAACAACCACGGTGGTGTACATTTTAGTGAGATTAATGTATCTCACTCTTTGCTGTCAAACTGACTGCAAATGTGTATTATATACAACAGATTGTATAGAAAAATTGCAGAACGGAACCATTATAGTTTCGTCATGCCTGAATAATTCGCGCATTCCCCCTCATGTAAAATGGGGTAGGAATGTAGTTTTGATTATAATTAAATGAGTCTAAAAATCATTTTGAGGTTACCTAAACATTTTTTCATTCTAATATATATATATTATATATATATTAGAATATATATATATATATATATTGAAAAAATGTTTAGTTTCGTCATTCATCAAAATCATTTTGAATGTTTAGGTAACCTCAAAATGATTTTGATGAATGACGAAACTATAATGGTTCCGTTCTGCAATTTTTCTATACAATCTGTTGTATATAATACACATTTGCAGTCAGTATATATATATAGGCCATATTCCTGGATATTTTTACCTTGAGTTAATTAGGAAACAACGTTTAGTGAGTAGCATTTGATAAGAACTATCAAAGAAGATGGTTTTCCCATTATACATTTAGGTGTTGTCTGGCAATTTAGGTAGATGTAGTTATTTCACCATGATGCTAGTGCAAAGCCGAAAGAAAATCAGAGTAGTCTTTCAATATGTTTTATAAGTACCTACACAAACTGAGTATCCTTCTTTATCATCAGTCGGAGTTTTACTGTCATCCTATTTCCAGGTTAAGAGCAGCTTAGTACCCAGTTACCAGGAAATGAGGGGAAGTCAAAGCTCGATTTAACTAGGTGAGCTTTTGTTGGAAATTAGAGAATACAAGTAGGTTTTCGCTGAATTGGTTTTCTACTCAGTGACTGCTTTTATTTCCAACGTAAGTACTTTTTTTATCTGTTCATTATTTATTTATTTTCTCTGCTCTGCTTATTTTGGGGCTAGATAATTCTGTGTGAAAATGTCCAGCATTTCACTAAATTTAATAATAACTAACAACCTTACTAAACCGTTCTACATTGATGCAAGGATTTGTGTGGAGAATTTTGTAATTGGGAATATGTGCCGTGTTGGCGGTACCCCGATTTCCGATCCGGAGGTCGTGGGTTTGGAACCGGTCGTACCTCCTACTTGGTATCTTTTCCTGATGCCCTGTATATGTATACCTATGAGGATTTCCATTATGGGGAATAAATCCGTCAGAGTGATTGTTTTGTTTTTAATTATGGGTCAGAGGTTGTTTATTCGTTCGTTAGTATACACTAACGAACGATTACGTTTTCATCCACAAGTTGTTTTTGTAAATTTTTGTATGACTTCAAGATAGATTTGATCACTTGGGAACCCTGCCATAGATGATGGACCTGAGTGGGGATTTATAAAGTATAAATTATTTTGGTAAAATAGCAGTGCGGATGGAGGGGGGGAGTTGGATAATTTAAGAAGGAAAGTACACTATGTCACGTGGTGGTTTAAACGGCGATTATTGACGTTGGTATGTCAGTAGTGGGCCAATTTGCGAGTTGGCCGCGCTCCAAGCGAGGGACAAGGAAGGCAGAACGTCCATTCTATCCATTCTCTCTCGCTCCAATTTTCAGGTCGAATGAAAAACGTGAAGAATTTTTCATTGAATTCATTGTGTTTTATTATTTTTTTAAATCTGCCTCTTTTCTGTAAATTTTGGTGTCGTCTACCGTGAAATCTGAGTACTACTGTGAGTTATGAACGATTCAAAATTAATTGAAAAATATTTTTATAGTCAATTTTATATTGAAGGCCAGTTTGATACCTATTTAATTTAATATGTTTTTCAATATTGACAAACATACACGCTTCCTACTGTATTCCTATCATGGACACCCTCAGAAACATACATAGATCTTTGAGAACACCAAATAAGGGGTAGTCAGAGTCCAAACATTACACTTGGCTAAAGCCTGTGTTTCAATAATTATATGCATAAAAATTGCTGCCTGAAAATACATCAATAAATACTATCAAAAAATTGATTTATATATACCAAAAAAATATTCTGACAACGAAATAATAATTTATATTTCTACACATTTGCGAGTCCCAAAGAGGCTTCGACAGTAATCTCGCTTTGTTAAGAAGATGACTCGGTAGGGCTTCATTAACCATAGGGCTCCGCTTTGAAGCCTCAAGACGGAGGATATTACAGAAATCAATTTAATTCTGCTTGACATCTTCGTTGGAAATCTGAATAAAATATTTTTATCTTACTAATATTACAGAGAGATAGTAACATACAGAAGTTTGTATGATTGGATGTAATTCCGGTAATCTCCGAAACTACTCTAACTGCTAAAAAATATTTAAACAATATTTAGAACATAGATTGTATATTATCCTGTCAAAGTAAAATGATTTTCGTTTAGACCAGTTTTGCAAATCGACAAAATAACGGTCTAGCGTTTATTACGTAAGAGACGTTTTATCCAGGTACCATACGGGCGAAGCATTAGCTTGTAGAAAAAAAAGCGATGTCTAGCATGTAAGTATAGGTATTTGAAATTCCTCAGAATATCAATTCCCATCATAGAACCAACGATATTAAGTTCACAATCGAGATCTCGGACTTATTAAAGGAGTAAATCCGCGTTAATGTCGGAATGGCGTTCTTGAAAGGGTATTAGGGTTCCGTTCACGACGCTAATTTGACTCCATGTTATAGACTGGAGGGTACCGTAGAGCGGAATTAGGGTGAGATGAATTTGCGAATTGTTAACGTGCGGGGCGTGAAGCGAGTTATTGAATTCTAGATTGAATTGTGACATTTAATAGCAGTTTAGGAACTACTAGACTCCCTTGCTTCACCTCAAATGTACGTATCAAGTGCTCCTATGTTCGGGAACAGCTGATTTCATGTATAATTGTAATTTTATATAATTATTTATATATACTTTATGTATTTAATTTACCATCTATGTATGTAAGTAACTTTTTATAACTTATATTATGTACAATTTAATTTTGTAATCTCAAGTTGCTAGACCTTTCTTGTCTTAAGCGATCAACAACTTAACGTTAAAATATCTTCAAACAACGCAAAAAAAAAAAAAAAAATTTCAAACAAAGCTTACGGAGAATGCTTCCAGACGGAATAAACGGATTCACGCTTTGATCGAATGTTCTGCAAAATATTCGAATCCAACAATAAGCAAATATTCTCCCTTCGACCTACATACAAATATTCTCGTAACAATCGTAAAACCTTAACATTTCCATCTCAAGCGGTATGAGTAGATCTCATCGAGATATCATACTCGGGGGCGCAATTATGCCTTCGCAGGGAGCACGAATATTATCATCAGAAACCAAAGTACCCACTACCTATGAGATATTGAATTATGCTTGGGGTAAAAGCCTGCGACAATATCGTACATTTCGTAAGTATTTATGATCTGGGTGTCTAAACAAATACATGACGCTTCGTTTTCTTTTCACGCTAACGCAAATTTGTCAAGGAAAAATTTGCCAGCAGTCACGTGACTTTCCACAGCTTATGTCATTTCAGAAACTACGAGTACCGTGGTACCACACCACTTGAACAAATATCTAGAGAACATGCAAACATTTGTTCCGCAGCGGAAAATACTAGGTATTGATGATACCCCACACACACAAACATATTCCTAACCGTGGGAATTTATTAATTTTTAAATAAATATATCATAGTTAACATCCTCAAAGTCCACTGCTGGACACAGGTCTCCCCAAAGAGTGCCATGACGAATAGAATTAAGCCTCAATCCACCTCACATTACTTTTACGATCTATGTAACATAGTCGTATATATCTAAGTTTCACATCTCAAGTCAGACATGAATTGCGAGTAGGTATCTACTACATTGCCCTGAATGTTACCATGAGCCAAGTTAAATGTTTTTGTTTTATTAATTTCAAATTCATGCATAATTTTCTCCAAAACCAACATTTGTTAGATTCCAGAATCCCTTTGATAGAGAATTAATAGTTTCTATCCTGAGTGTAACTTTAAGAGGGTAAAGTCATTACAATAAACTAACAGAAGGAATTTAATTAGGTCGAAATAACTCTGTGTTGATAGAGGGCGGTCGACTCATTGATATGGGCCTAGTCACAGAACACACAACACTAACGCGTAATGTATACATGACAACACTGAAAGCTCATAATTATGGAGTTAAGTGACTTGATTTGATTTCTTGATTACAATTCTGTTAATGCCCATTTAATGCTTGTGTCATAAACTTTTGAAGGTGTATAAGAATATTCAGCACAATTTTAATTATTAAGAATATGGTGGTTAAAAAGAGAATCAGCCAGATTGTTTAACTTACAAGATAGTTTTACAAAAAAAAAATCGGTGGAGGCGTATAACAGCGCGACATATGCACTACATTTTAATTAATTTTATTCTCTAAATAATGGTAATAAAATAATGCCCTTTAGGTGTTATAAAGTAATAAGCAATCTTGTCATAACATATTTCGTGACATATGGTTTTTACAAGTGACCCCCTATTGACCGAAATGAAAGACGTTTCACGTCAAAAAAACACAAGAAAGTGAAGTGAACAAAAAATGCGTGACTTCTCAATTATATTTGACTATTGATGGTCATTATAATTAGATTGACGGACAGTCTCTAAAGTGGGGTTAGTAAAAGTGACACTATATTTAGCGATTGGACAATATCAAATTCAACTTTTGTTTATGTCTTCTGTGGTTAGGGTTGCCACAATTTTGCCAATTACACAATATCACTAAAAATAATGTCACTTTGTATGGTATTGTAAAAAATATGGTATTGACATAAAGCTATCAAAAGACGTTATCTTATTACGATTGCAAATCCTCAAAGTTCTTGCTTTTCTATTAGAGTCATCGATTTGTCAACGAAATCAACTTAGCTTCAGCTGTCCTCTTAACTGCCATATACATTTATTAGCCAGCTTAAATAAAGCTTAATTTACATTGAAAGTTGATTTGGAGTGAAACAGCCCCCCGGCCACTGAATACAAGATAGCACCTCTTGGGTCTACGAACATTCAAACTTATGTAATTGGTCTGACTTAATTAAATCCACTGAAATAGAAATGAGTTCCTTTCAGTTTAGAAGCGAATCCAAATTTGGTTTAATTTATTGAACAAACACTCGATGATTGGAATCGATTTTCATTTGATCGCTCTTAACAAGTTTTGGATACTATAAGATAAAGTTATAATCAGGTTCTTTTCTAAATGATGAAGGCAGATTTTTTATCTTGAGCTTGATGTTCAATACATGGTAGGTACATATAATGGTGTTTATAGGTAGGTATCTCATATGATCCCTGTAACTAGTACTATAAAATAAAGTGAAATAGGTGTAAGTTATAACCTGTGCAGAAGGTAATTTTTGTCCGTCAGTAGGTAGGTTGTTTGTGTATATATTTATATTTATATACGTAGCTAATCTGCCTATTATTTTACATTTGATTACAATTCGGTATTTATTTAATTATATTGGCACACAAAACAAAATACATATTAATATTCACAAATGTTTTGAACTGATGGCATTCTAAAACATTTGTATACATCATGGTTAGTGAAAAGCAGTTGGTGCTTACATTGTATTATATATTATATTATATAATTATAAAATATTTGAGTTTTGAGAGTATTACAGTTTCTAGTCTGTGATCTTTTCTTACCATGGAGAAATGGCCTAAACTGTAATGTAATTACCAAAATAAATTAACAAAAAGTATAAAATGTGATAATGAAACTCTGCAGATATGTGGTTATAAAATCAACAAGCATACGCCCCACCTGTTGATAAGCGGTTACCGTAACCTATGGATGCTTGAAAACGCCCTTTTTGAAGAACTTCATACTGTAGTAACTCGGGAAAACCTCATCAGGGAGCTCATTCCATAACCTGTATTCGTGGATGGAGGAATTTCCTCTGGAAGCTTCAGAACTTTAGATTCAGTTTCCATCAATTCCAGCAATATGAGAACGCTTCGCAATCATCCAACGTAATCACGCAATTTCCTGCACCAGTTGACCGTCCACTCTGAGGTCACAGCAGCGCGCGGCGCTCCCGAGACGAAGAGTAATGATCGTACGGGACATGCTGCCACCCCCAAACACACACACACACACACACACGGAGTCTGATCCACTCGGAACTCGGGATCACTTCAATTTGAATATTAATACGTACTTATAAGTTAATACATTTATTCATACAACTATGAACAATTTTGTATTAAAAACTATCGTAAATTGATCATTCTTTAGAAAACGGGAATTTTCACGTACCGAACTATCGGTGAAGGGACCGACTAAGTTTCGAGTCATTCTGAGAGTCTTAATCAGGATGACTGATCGCGAAACATAGTCGGTGCCTTTAGAGATAATACGGCACGTGAAAATTCCCATTTTACAACGGGAACTTTGTATGTACAATTAGGTACCTATAATACAAAGAATACAGAGAAAACTGCTATCTGCTATGACCTATGATATGAGCTATCTGAGGACTGTTTCGGGCTATCTATAGATAGGTTAACTGATCCAGGTGCTGGTGGCATTGCTACGCTAAATGGCAATGCTATGAATGACCCCAGACGAGAGCTAACTAATATTACCTAAACATGTATATGAATAATTAGAACACAACTTTTAGAGTTTCTAGTTTTAGAGTTGTTTGTAATCCTATGAAAACAAACGATTATAATATCCAATTTCATCGTACACAGGTAAGTTGAAAACCAGATTTCATGAATAGCATAAATCCAATATGCACAGATATTAGGAAGCACATAAACAGCATGTCAATAATCAAATATTGAATGATCCTCCACCTTCACTTGGAAAGGGCACAATAATAGATTATTTATAAAATCTAAAGAATCCAATTAAATGTATATTGAAGAACAGAATTTGGGCTTTATTATTTATGGAACTTGAGCATTTCCAATAATTGTTGTCAACTCCGAGGGAGAAATCGGATGAATTAAATTCCTTTCGAGAACCGTACATTTTATATACACAGCGATATTGTATTTATATACACAGCGATATTGTATTTATATACACAGCGATATTGTATTGTTGTTTTCGAGTTGTTGTATTTATTGTTTTGTTCGATTGATTGTTCACACGCATTTTCAAATGTACATTTCGATAACATCTTTCACAGATACATTTTTATTCTTTTAAAGTCTGTAATACAAGGTATCTGTAAAAAATCTACAGATTCTTACTCAAATTGTTTGTTTCGTTTTATCTAGTTTATATACAGAGGCATCTTCATCGCAATGTGAATAAATAAATGGAATACGTAAATTATTCCGCCGTAAATATCGAACACTTAATAAAGTAATTTTCTAATATATTACTGTTATATTTCCAGTTTCATTAATTTGTTATGATAATTAATAATTACACACGAACTTCAGAAAACAGTGTTTATTACGATTTAATCCAACATAACCCCAGAGCACAAACCACACCTCGATATCCCAAAACCATAGAGGTAGAGAGCTAGACCCGTTCCATAGATTGGACAACGACCATAGACTCAATATACAACACTTACAAATCCGGTTTGAAACATCCTTTGTGATCAGACTGACTGATTTATAAATGAAACGATGAATACCGATGTTCCTTTATAAATAGTTAGCTTCAGGCAGCCGAGATTATATCGGGATTTTGAGGGCTGTGAAGATTTGATAGAATTAACGCGGAGATTGTGCCTTCACAAGGAACGTGCTTTGCACAATCTTATTAGGCTCTGAAATCAAAACAAAAGCTTTAATTGTCGATGCATTTAATATATTTTATGTATTTATTATTTATGTATTCAGATATATATGTATGTAAAAAACGTTGCTTCTTCTTACTTTCAATATATAGAAGTAAAAGAGATTCTTGTGAAGATTTCATCTAGAAAAGTACATCCACCATACCTATTTTTCCCACCAAGCAGTAAATGAAATGAAATATGAAATTAAATGAAATATTTTTTATAACTAGGTTATAAAGGTGTTGCCATGTTGATATGAGTCCATCTAGTTTCTACCATTTTAAAAGCTATAGAAAAATAAACGAACGCCGACATTGTGACTTATAAATAAATTAAAATGTAAAAAGAAATGCTTGCAGTGTTTCGGTTTAATAGGTGTGGCTGCCGGTGTAATTACAGGAACCCATTATGTCTCAGAAGCAGTAAAGCGCGAGTGCTATCTCTGGTGTTGCAAGGGTCCTTAAGTTACGGTAACCGCTTACCAACTGCTGAACCGTATGCTTGTACGCCACTTTAGTGTTATAAAATAAAGTGTCTATTAAGGGCATGGCGTCATAATACGCCAATTTTCATGTATTTTTTATTTCATGTCAAGTTGCGGACCTCGCAAATCGGCGTAAGTTAATCTTACAAGTTTGGACTTTTTTATGAGCCAATTCAACATGCGTGAGTGATGTGCGCTATCGTCCATCCTGCTGGTTTTGAGGCATGCCCTAACTTATAACAAACGTTGTTCCACAAGTTAGAAGAGATCGCTTCTAAGCGATAATACCACCCATTGTACTTCCTTTAGAATAAGATGTTGTTATTATGTTATTTGTTTAAGGTAAACAATAAAGTATTTTCATTAATTCATTCATCCACCTTTTTGACTTCACTAAATCTCGTGACAGATACATTTCATAACAAAAAATACCTTTAACCTTAACTTCTTACAGAAAACAGACCACTCAGAAACAGAGTTGATCCCGATCACTTAGCGAGACAAGACTGGGTAAAGCCTATATATATATAGACTAGAGGTCGCTCGGTGCGCGAGCTGCGCGCAGCTCGCGGTTTATGTTTGGTCCTGGGGGGTGTTATTCGAAGGGTGTGCAAGTTGTAAAACGTCATGGAACACCCTATATACGATCCCACTAAGCAATCGCCGCCCCTTTTGCAAGTTTCTAAGAAACATTGGAACAAGATGGGGGGTGCAGGGGGGCTGATTTCAAGAGGGGGGTGTAAGTTAAATAATGTCGTGGAATACCTTTATACGGTCCAACCATGCAATCACCGCCCCTTTTGCAACTTTCGAAAATACGATGGGTAGGGCGGTGCAGGGGGGCTGATTTAAAGAGGGGGGTCCAAGTTTAATAATGTCGTGGATCACCTCTATACGATCCCACCATGCAATCACCACCCCTACTTCAAGTTTCGAAGATACGATGGGTAGGGGGGTGCAGGGGGGGCTGATTTCAAGAGGGGGGTCCCGGTTTAATAATGTCGTGGAACACCTCTATACGATTCCAGCCTGCAATCACCGCACTTTTTGCAATTTTCGAAGATATAATGGGAAGGGGGTTTGCAGGGGGATTGATTTCAAGAGGGGGGGGTCCCAGTTTAATAATGTTGTGGTAACCTCTATACGATCCCAGCATGCAATCACCGAACTTTTTGCAATTTTCGAAGATATAATGGCAAGGGGGGTGCTGGGGGGCTGATTTCAAGAGGGGGATTCCGGTTAAATAATGTTGTGGAAAACCTCTATACAATCCCACCATGCAATCACCACCCCTTCTTCAAATTTCGAAGATACGATGGGAAGGGGGGTGCAAGGGGGGGCCGATTTCAAGAGGGGGGTCCAGGTTTATTCATGTCGTGGAAAACCTCTATACGCTCCCACTATGCAATCGCCGCACTTTATGCAAGTATCGAAGATACAATGGGAGAGGTGGTGCAGGGGGGGCTGATTTCAAAAGGGGGGTTCGAGTTTAATAATGTCATGGAACACCTCTAAACGATCCCACCATGCAATCACCGCCCCTTTTGCAATTTTCGAAGATATATAGGGAAGGGGGGTACAGGGGGGGGCTGATTTCAAGAGGGGGATTCCGGTTTAATAATGTTGTGGAAAACCTCTATACAATCCCACTATGCAATGTCGCACTTTTTGCAAGTTACGAATATACGATGGGAAGGGGAGTGCAGGGGGGGCTGATTTCAAGAGGGGGGTCCGGTTTAATAATGTCGTGGAAAACCTCTATACGGTCCCACTATGCAATCGCCACACTTTATGCAAGTTTCTAATAAACAATGGGTAGGGGGGTGCGGGGGGGGCTGTTTTCAAGAGGGGGGTTCCGGTTTAATAATGTCCTGGAATACCTCTATATGATCCAACCATGCAATCACCGCCCCTTTTGCAACTTCTGAATATACAATGAGAAGGGGGGTGCAGGGGGGGCTGATTTCAAGAGGGGGGTTCCGGTTTAACAATATTGTGGAAAATCTCTATACGATCCCATTATGCAATGGTCGCACTTTATGCAAGTTTCGTAAAAAGTAAAAGTAAAAGTAAAAGTAAAAGTAAAAGTAAAAGTAAAAGTAAAAGTAAAAGTAAAAGTAAAAGTAAAAGTAAAAGTAAAAGTAAAAGTAAAAGTAAAAGTAAAAGTAAAAGTAAAAGTAAAAGTAAAAGTAAAAGTAAAAGTAAAAGTAAAAGTAAAAGTAAAAGTAAAAGTAAAAGTAAAAGTAAAAGTAAAAGTAAAAGTAAAAGTAAAAGTTATAGTCAAGGTCAAGGTCAAGGTCAAGGTCTAACTCTAACTCTAAAATGGGAGGGGGCGTGCAGGGGGGGTTGATTTCAAGAGGGGGGTCCAAGTTTAATAATGTCACGGAACACCTCTATACGATCCCAGCATGCAATGGCCGCACTTTTTGCAAATTTCGACGATATAATGGGAAGGGGGGTGCAGGGGGGGCTGATTTCAAGAGTGGGGTCCAGGTTTAATAATGTCATGGAAAGCTCTATACGATCCCATCATGCAATCACCACTCTTTATTCAAGTTTCGAAGATACTATGGGAAAGGGGGTGAAGGGAGGTAAAAAGGGGAAAGGAGGGGGTTAATATTTTAATTGTCAATTATTCTCAACATAATCCCATAGAGTAATCACCGCAATTTTGACGCATTTGTGAGATTGGTTAAGAGGGGGGTGAAATTAGGTAAAAAGGGGGGGAGGAGGGCGTAATTTTTTTAATTGTTAATCATTCACTATACGATCCCGTAGAGCAATCACCCAAATATCAACGCATTTCAAAGATTTCTGTGCATGGAACGAGAAAGGGGGGGTAAAAAAAGGGTGGGGGGGGGTCAAATTTTTTATTGTTTATTATCCTCTTTACGATCCCATAGAGCAAACACCGCAATTTTGTCGCGTTTCAGAGATGAGCTTAGAGGGGGGGTGAAATTTGGTGAAAAGGGGGGGTGGAGATGAATTTTTTTTTTAACTGTCAATCATTAACTATACGATCCCATAGAGCAATCACCGCATTTTTTGCTTATTTCGGAGATCCCGAAGGAGGGGGGATGAAAGAGGGGGGAAAGGGGGGGAAGAAAATAAATTTGTATCAAATGAATCACCCTCTATACGAATCCGGTGTAAAAACGTACCCTCGTCGGGAAGATTTCAATGTCCAATTCTGGGGGGGTGGGAGGGGGGTGAAAAGGGGGGTTTTCGGATTTTTCCTCTACTCACTGGAACACCTACTATACGATCCCACCAAACGGTCACCCCTCCCATTAGCGCAAGTGGGAGAACAACTATGTCAATGAGTCAGTCAGTGAGTCAGTCAGTGGTAGTTAAGCTTTATATAATATAACTAGAGGTCGCTCGGTGCGCGAGCTGCACGCAGCTCGCGGTTTATGTTTGGTCCTGGGGGGTGTTGTTAAAAAGGTTTGCAAGTTTAAAAACGTCATGGAACACCCTATATACGATGCCACTATGCAATCGCAGCCCCTTTTGCAAGTTTCAAAGATAAAACAGTGGGGGGGTGCAGGGGGGACTGATTTCAAAAGGGGGGTGAAGGTTAAATAATGTCATGGAACATCTCTATACGATTCCAGCATGCAATCAACGCACTTTTTGCAATTTTCGAATATATAATAGGAAGGGGGGTGCAGGGGGTCTGATTTCAAGAGGGGGGTGCAGGTTAAATAATGTCATGGAACACCTCTATACCATCTAACTATGCAATCAACGCCCCTTTTGCAACTTTCGAATATATTATGGGACGGGGGTTGCATAGGGGGCCTGATTTCAAGAGGGGGATGAAGGTTTAATAATGTCATGGATTACCTCTATCCAATCCCACTATGCAATCACCACTCCATTCGCAAGTTTCGTAGATTCAATGGGGGGTGTAGGGAGGGCTTATTTTAAGAGGGGGGTTCTGGTTTATTCATGTCGTGGAAAACCTCTATACGGTCCCACTATGCAATTGCCACACTTTATGCAAGTTTCGAAAATATAATGGGAAGGGGGGTGCAGGGGGGGCTGATTTCAAGAGGAGGGTTCCGGTTTAATAATGTTGTGGAAAACCTCTATACGATCCCACTTTGAAATGGCCGCACTTTTTGCAAGTTACGAATATACGATGGGAAGGGGAATGCAGGGGGGGCTCATTTCAAGAGGGGGGTCCAGGTTTAATAATTTTTTTATTTTTATTTTATTTTATTTAAATTTAATGTCATAGAACACCTCTATATGATCCCAGCATCAAATCACAGCACTTTTTGCAATTTTCGAAGATTTAAGGGGGGGCTGATTTCAAGAGGGGAGTTCCGGTTTAAAAATGTCCTGGAACACCTCTATACGATCCAACCATGCAATCACCGCCCCTTTTGCAACTTTCGAAGATTCTATGGGAAGGGTTGAAGGGGGGGTGAAAAAGTCGGAATTCGGAGATCGGTAAAAAGGGGGCTGTTAGAGTTAGAGTAGAAATTCTCAAAGTTTCGAAGATACGATGGGAAGGGGGGGTGCAGGGGGGGCTGATTTCAATAGGGAGGGTGAAGGTTAAATTATGTTGTGGAACACCTCTATACGTTCCCACCATGCAATCATCGCCCCTTTTGCAAATTACGAATATACGATAGGAAAGGGGATGCAGAGGGGGCTTGTTTTCAAGAGGAGGTCGAAGGTTAAATTATGTCGTGGAACACCTCTTTACGATCCAACCGTGCAATCACCGCCCCATTTGCATCTTTCGAAAATACAATGGGAAGGGGCGTGCAGGGGGGGCTGATTTCAAGAGGGGGGTTCCAGTTTAATAATGTTGTGGAAAACCTCTATACGATCCCACCATGCACCCCTACTTCAATCTTAGTCAATATTTTAATTGTCAATTATACTCAGCACGATCCCATAGAGCAATCACCGCAATTTTGTCGGTTTTCGGAGATCGGTAAAGAGGGGGAGTTAGAGTAAGAGTAGGAAGTAAAAGTAAAAGTAAAAGTAAAAGTAAAAGTAAAAGTAAAAGTAAAAGTAAAAGTAAAAGTAAAAGTAAAAGTAAAAGTAAAAGTAAAAGTAAAAGTAAAAGTAAAAGTCAAGGTCAAGGTCAAGGTCTAGGTCTAACTCTAACTCTAACTGTAACATGGGAAGGGCGGTGCAGGGGGGGCTGATTTCAAGCGGGGGGTGCAGGTTAAATAATGTCGTGGAACACCTCTATACGATCCCACAAGTTATCAACGCCCCTTTTGCAAGTTATGAATATACGATGGGAAGGGGGGTGCAGGGGGGGGGGGGGCTGATTTCGAAAGGGGGGTCCAGGTTAAATGATGTAATGGAACACCTCTATACAATCCCACCATGCAATCAGCACTCCTACTTCAAGTTTCGAAGACACGATGGGAAGGGGGGTGCAGGGGGGCCTGATTTCAAGAGGGGGATGAAGGTTAAATAATATCGTGGATTACCTCTATACAATCCCACCATGCAATCACCACTCCTGTTGCAAATTACGTAGTTTCAATGGGAAGGGGGTTGTAGGGGGGGCTTATTTTAAGAGGGGGGTTCCGGTTTATTCACGTCTTGGAAAACCTCTATACGGTTCCACTATGCAATTGCCGCACTTTATGCAAGTTTCGAAGATACGTTAGTAGGGGGGGGTGCTGGGGGGGCTGATTTCAAGAGGGTGGTCCAGGTTTAATAATGTTGTGGAAAACCTGTATACGATCCCACTATGCAATGGTCGCACTTTTTGCAAGTTTCGAAAATACGATGGGAAGGGGGGTGAAGGGGAGGGCTGATTTCAAGAGGAGGGTACAGGTTTAATAATGTCATGGAACATCTCTGAACGATCCCATTATGCAATCACCGCCCCTTTTGCAACTTTCAAAGATAACATGGGAAGGGGGGTGCAGGGGGGCCATATTTTAAGAAGGGGGTTCATGTTAAATAATGTTGTGGAAAACCTCTATACAATATCACCATGCAATCACCGCCCCTTTTGCAAGTTTCTAAGAAACAATGGGAAGGGGGGTGCAGGGGGGGCTGATTTCAAGAGGGGGGTGCAGGTTAAATAAAGTTGTGGCACACCTCTATGCGATACACCATGCAATCACCGCCCCTTTTGCAAGTTTCAAAGATACTATAGGAAAGGGGGTGAAAAAGGGGGAAGGGGGAGGTCAATATTTTAATTTTCAATTATCCTCAACACGATCCCATAGAGCAATCAACACAATATTAACGCGTTTGAGAGATCGGATTAGAGGGGGGGTGAAATTAGGTCGAAGGGGGGTAGGAGGGGGTAATTTTTTAAAACTGTTAATCATTCACTATACGATCCCATAGAGCAATCACCGCAATTTTGTCGGAATTCGGAGATCGGTTTAGAGGGGGGGTGAAAAGGGGGTCAAATGTGGAGGTGGGGGGGTCAATTTTTTTATTGTTTATAATCCTCTTTACGATCCCATAGAGCAATCACCGCAATTTTGACGCGTTTAAGAGATCGGATTAGAGGGGGGGTGAAATTTGGTAAAAAGGGGGGGGTGGAGATGATTTTTTTTTAACTGTCAATCATTCACTATACGATCCCGTAAAGCAATTACCGCATTTTTTGCGCATTACGGAGATCTCGATGGAGGGGGGATGAAAGAGGGGGGAAAGGGGGGAGGAAAATATAATTTTGTATCAAATGAATCACCCTCTATACGAATCCGGTGTAAAAACATACCCTCGTCGGGAAGATTTCAATGTTCGATTCTGGGGGGGGTGGAAGGGGGGTGAAAAGGGGGGTTTTCGGATTTTTCCTCTACTCACTGGAACACCTACTATACGATCCCACCAAACGGTCACCCCTCCCACGAGCGCAAGTGGGAGAACAACTATGTCAATGAGTCAGTCAGTGAGTCAGTGAGTGGTAGTTTAGCTTTATATAATATAACTAGAGGTCGCTCGGTGCGCGAGCTGCACGCAGCTCGCGGTTTATGTTTGGTCCTGGGGGGTGTTGTTAAAAAGGTTTGCAAGTTTAAAAACGTCATGGAACACCCTATATACGATGCCACTATGCAATCGCAGCCCCTTTTGCAAGTTTCAAAGATAAAACAGTGGGGGGGTGCAGGGGGGACTGATTTCAAAAGGGGGGTGAAGGTTAAATAATGTCATGGAACATCTCTATACGATTCCAGCATGCAATCAACGCACTTTTTGCAATTTTCGAATATATAATAGGAAGGGGGGTGCAGGGGGTCTGATTTCAAGAGGGGGGTTCCGTTTTAATAATGTTGTGGAAAACCTTTATACGATTCCAATATGCAATGGCCGCACTTTTTGCATGTTACGAATATACGATGGGAAGGGGAGTGCAAGGGGGGCTGATTTCAAGAGGGGGGTCCCGGTTTAATATTGTCGTGGAACACCTCTATACGATCCCATTATGCAATCACCACCCCTATTTCAAGTTTCGAAGATACGATGGAAAGGGGGGTGCAGGGGGGGCCGATTTCAAGAGGGGGTCCAGGTTTAATAATGTCGTGGAACACCTCTATACGATCCCACCATGCAATCACCACCCCTACTTCAAGTTTCGAAGATACGATGGAAAGGGGGGTGCAGGGGGGGCTGATTTCAAGAGGGGGGTCCAGGTTTAATAATGTCATGGAACACCTGTATACGATCCCAGCATGCAATCACCGCACTTTTTGCAATTTTCGAAGATATAATGGGAAGGGAGGTGCAGAAGGGGCTGATTTCAAGAGGGGGGTCCAGGTTTAATAATGTCATGGAACACCTCTATACGATCCCACTATGCAATGGCCGCACTTTTTGCAAGTTACGAATATACGATGGGAAGGAGAGTGCAGGGGGGGCTGATTTCAAGAGGGGGGTACCGGTTTTTTTATTTACCAGAATTCGGAGATCGGTAGAGGTGGCTGTTAGAGTTAGAGTAGTAATTAAAAGTAAAAAGTAAAAGTAAAAGTAAAAGTAAAAGTAAAAGTAAAAGTAAAAGTAAAAGTAAAAGTAAAAGTAAAAGTAAAAGTAAAAGTAAAAGTAAAAGTAAAAGTAAAAGTAAAGGTAAAGGTAAAGGTAAAAGTAAAAGTAAAAGTAAAAGTAAAAGTAAAAGTAAAAGTAAAAGTAAAAGTAAAAGTAAAAGTAAAAGTAAAAGTAAAAGTAAAAGTAAAAGTAAAAGTAAAAGTAAAAGTAAAAGTAAAAGTAAAAGTAAAAGTAAAAGTAAAAGTAAAAGTAAAAGTAAAAGTAAAAGTTAGTTCCCAAACAATGGGAAGGGGAGCGCAGGGGGGGGCTGATTTCAAGAGGGGGGTCCAAGTTTAATAATGGGGGGGCGGTTTAATAATGTCGTGAAACACCTCTATGCGATCCCACCATGCAATCACCGCCCCTTTTGCAACTTTCAAAGATACGAAGGGAAAAGGGCTGCAGGGGGGGCTGATTTCAGGAGGGGGGTTCCGGTTTAATAATGTCATGGAACACCTCTATATGATCCCAGCATGCAATCACCGTACGTTTTGCAATATTCGAAGATATGATGGGAAGGGGGGTGCAGGGGGGGCTGATTTCAAGAAGGGGCTCCCGGTTTAATAATGTCGTGAAACACCTCTATGCGATCCCACCATGCAATCACCGCCCCTTTTGCAACTTTCAAAGATACGAAGGGAAAAGGGCTGCAGGGGGGGCTGATTTCAGGAGGGGGGTTCCGGTTTAATAATGTCGTGAAACACCTCTATGCGATCCCACCATGCAATCACCGCCCCTTTTGCAACTTTCAAAGATACGAAGGGAAAAGGGCTGCAGGGGGGGCTGATTTCAGGAGGGGGGTTCCGGTTTAATAATGTCATGGAACACCTCTATACGATCCCAGCATGCAATCGCCGCCCCTGTTGTAAGTTCCAAAGAAACAATGGGAAGGGGGGTGCAGGGGGGGCTGATTTCAAGAGGAGGGTGTAGGTTAAATAATGTCGTGGAACACCTCTATACGATCCTACCATGCAATCGCCGCCCCTGTTGTAAGTTCCAAAGAAACAATGGGAAGGGGGGTGCAGGGGGGGCTGATTTCAAGAGGAGGGTGTAGGTTAAATAATGTCGTGGAACACCTCTATACGATCCAACTATGTATTCACCGCCCCTTTTGCAAGTTTCTAAGAAACAATGGGAAGGGCGGCGCACGGGGGGCTGATTTCAAGAGGGGGGTCCAAGTTTAATTATATCGTGGAACACCTCTATACGATCCTACCATGCAATCGCCGCCCCTGTTGTAAGTTCCAAAGAAACAATGGGAAGGGGGGCGCAGGGGGGGCTGATTTCAAGAGGAGGGTGTAGGTTAAATAATGTCGTGGAACACCTCTATACGATCCAACTATGTATTCACCGCCCCTTTTGCAAGTTTCTAAGAAACAATGGGAAGGGGGGCGCACGGGGAGCTGATTTCAAGAGGGGGGTCCAAGTTAATTATATCGTGGAACACCTCTATACGATCCAGCTATGTTTTCACCGCCCCTTTTGCAAGTTGCTAAGAAACAATGGGAAGGGGGGTGTAGGGGGGCTGATTTCAAGAGGGGCTTACGGTTTAATAATGTTGTGGAAAACCTCTATACGATCCCACTATGCAATTGCCGCACTTTATGCAACTTTCGTAGATTCAATGGGAAGGGGGGTGTAGGGGGGCTTATTTTAAAAGGGGGGTTCCGGTTTATTCGTGTCGTGGAAAACTTCTATACGGTCCCACTATGCAATCGCCGCACTTTATGCAAGTTTCGAATAAACAATGGGAACGGGGTGCAGGGGGGTCTAATTTCAAGAGGGGGTTCAGGTTTAATAATGTCATGGAGCACCTTTATGCGACCCCAGCATGCAATCACTACCCCTACTTCAAGTTTCGAAGATACTATGGAAAAGGGAGTGAAGGGGGTAAAATGGGGTAAGGGGGGCTTACCCCTTTAGAAAGTAAAAGTAAAAGTAAAAGTAAACGTAAAAGTAAAAGTAAAAGTAAAAGTAAAAGTAAACGTAAAAGTAAAAGTAAAAGTAAAAGTAAAAGTAAAAGTAAAAGTAAAAGTAAAAGTAAAAGTAAAAGTAAAAGTAAAAGTAAAAGTAAAAGTAAAAGTAAAAGTAAAAGTAAAAGTAAAAGTAAAAGTAAAAGTAAAAGTAAAAGTAAAAGTAAAAGTAAAAGTAAAAGTAAAAGTTATAGTAAAGGTCAATGTCAAGGTCGAGGTCGAGGTCGAGGTCGAAATCAAGGTCTAACTCTAACATGGGAAGGGGCTTGCAGGGGGGGCTTATTTCAAGCGGGGGGTGCTGGTTAAATAATGTCGTGGAACACCTCTATACGATTCAACCATGGAATCACCGCCCCTTTTGCAAGTTCCAAAGAAACAATGTGAAGGGGGGCGCAGGGGGGGCTGATTTCAAGAGGGGGTCCCGGTTTAAAAATGTCGTGGAACACCTCTATACGATCCCACCATGCAATCGCCGCCCCTTTTGCAAGTTCCAAAGAAACAATGGGAAGGGGGGCGCAGGGGGGGCTGATTTCAAGAGGAGGGTGTAGGTTAAATATTTTTTTGGAACACCTCTATACGATCCAACTATGTTTTCACAGCCCCTTTTGCAAGTTTCTAAGAAACAATGAGAAGGGGGCCGCAGGGGGGGCTGATTTCAAGAGGGGGTCCCGGTTTAAAAATGTCGTGGAACACCTCTATACGATCCCACCATGCAATCGCCGCCCCTTTTGCAAGTTCCAAAGAAACAATGGGAAGGGGGGCGCAGGGGGGGCTGATTTCAAGAGGAGGGTGTAGGTTAAATATTTTTTTGGAACACCTCTATACGATCCAACTATGTTTTCACAGCCCCTTTTGCAAGTTTCTAAGAAACAATGAGAAGGGGGCCGCAGGGGGGGCTGATTTCAAGATGGGGGTTCAGATTTAATAATGTCATGGAATACCTCTATACGATCCCAGCATGCAATCACAACCCCTACTTCAAGTTTCGAAGATACGATGGGAAGTGGGGTGCAGGGGGGGCTAATTTCAAGAGGGGGGTCCAGGTTTAATAATGTCATGGAACACCTCTATACGATCCCACTATGCAATGGTCGCAATTTTTGCAAGTTTCGAAAATAAGATGGGAAGGGGGTAAAGGGGGGGTCTGATTTCAAGAGGGGGGAGTCATAGTTTAATAATGTCGTGGAACACCTCTATACGATCCCATTTGCAATGGCCGCACTTTTTGCAAGTTTCGGAATTACGATCGGAAAGGGGGTGAAGGGGGGGCTGATTTTAAGAGGGGGGTCCAAGTTTTATAATGTCGTGGAACACCTCTATACGATCCCAGCATGCAATCACCGCACTTTTTGCAATTTTTGAAGATATAATGGGAATGGGGGTGCAGGGGGGGCTGATTTCAAGAGGGGGGTTCCGGTTTAAAAATGTTGTGGAAAACCTATATACGATCCCACCATGCACCCCTACTTCAATGTTAGTCAATATTTTAATTGTCAATTATACTCAGCACGATTCCATAGAGCAATCACCGCAATTTTGTCGGAATTCGGAGATCGGCAAAGAGGGGGCTGTTAGAGTTAGAGTTAGAGTTTTAGTAAAAGTAAAAGTAAAAGTAAAAGTAAAAGTAAAAGTAAAAGTAAAAGTAAAAGTAAAAGTAAAAGTAAACGTAAAAGTAAAAGTAAAAGTAAAAGTAAAAGTAAAAGTAAAAGTAAAAGTAAAAGTAAAAGTAAAAGTAAAAGTAAAAGTAAAAGTAAAAGTAAAAGTAAAAGTAAAAGTAAAAGTAAAAGTAAAAGTTATATTCAAGGTCAAGGTCTAACTAACATGGGAGGGGGCGTGCAGGGGTTGTTGATTTCAAGAGCGGGGTTCCGGTTTAATAATGTTGTGGGAAACCTCTATACGATCCCACCATGCAATCACCACCCCTACTTCGAGTTTCGAAGATACGATGGGAAGGGGGGTGCAGGGGTGGGCTGATTTCAAGAGGGGGGTTCCGGTTTAATAATTTTGTGGAAAACCTCTATACGATCCCACTATGCAATTGCCGCACTTTTTGCAATTTTCGAAGATATATTGGGAAGGGGGGTGCAGGGAGGGCTGCTTTCAAAAGGGGGGTTCCGGTTTAATAATGTTGTGGTAAACCTCTATACGATCCCACTATGCAATGGTCGCACTTTTTGCAAGTTTCGAAGATACAACGGGAAGGGGGGTGCAGGGGGGCCATATTTTAAGGGGGGGGTTCATGTTAAATAATGTTGTGGAACATCTCTATACAATATCACCATGCAATCACCGCCCCTTTTGCAAGTTTCTAAGAAACAATAGGAAGGGGGGTGCAAAGGGGGGTTGATTTCAAGAGGGGGGTGCAGGTTAAATAAAGTTGTGGCACACCTCTATGCAATACAACCATGCAATCACCTCCCCTTTTGCAAGTTTTAAAGATACTATGGGAAAGGGGGTGAACGGGGGGTGAAAAAGGGGCTAGGGGGTGGTCAATATTTTAATTTTCAATTATCCTCAACACGATCCCATAGAGCAATCACCGCAATTTTAACGCGTTTGAGAGATCGGATTAGAGGGAGGTAAAATTAGGTCGAAGGGGGAAGGAGGAAGTAATTTTTTTAAACTGTCAATCATTCACTATACGATCCCATAGAGCAATCATCGCAATTTGGTCGGAATTCGGAGATCGGTTAAGAGGGGGGGTGAAAAGGAGGTCAAATGTGGGGGTGGGGGGTCAAGTTTTTTATTGTTTATAATCTTCTTTACGATCCCATAGAGCAATCACCGCAATTTTGTCGCGTTTCAGAGATGAACTTAGGGGGGGGTGAAATTTGGTGAAAAGGGGGGGTGGAAATCATTTTTTTTTTAACTGTCAATCATTCACTATACGATCCCGTAAAGCAATCACCCCAATATCAACGCATTTCAAAGATTTCTGTGCATGGAGAGAGAAAGGGGGGTAAAAAAGGGATGGGGGGGGGGTCAAATTTTTTATTGTTTATTATCCTCTTTGCGATCCCATAGAGCAATCACCGCAATTTTGTCGCGTTTCAGAGATGAGATTAGAGGGGGGGTGAAATTTGGTTAAAAGGGGGGGTGGAGATGAAATTTTTTTTAACTGTCAATCATTCACTATACGATCCCGTAAAGCAATCACCCCAATATCAACGCATTTCAAAGATTTCTGTGCATGGAGAGAGAAAGGGGGGTAAAAAAGGGATGGGGGGGGGGTCAAATTTTTTATTGTTTATTATCCTCTTTGCGATCCCATAGAGCAATCACCGCAATTTTGTCGCGTTTCAGAGATGAGATTAGAGGGGGGGTGAAATTTGGTTAAAAGGGGGGGTGGAGATGAAATTTTTTTTAACTGTCAATCATTCACTATACGATCATATAGAGCAATCACCGCATTTTTTGCGCATTACGGAGATCTCGATGGAGGGGGGATGAAAGAGGGGGGAAAGGGGGGGGAGGAAAATAAATTTGTATCAAATGAATCACCCTCTATACGAATCCGGTGTAAAAACATACCCTCGTCGGGAAGATTTCAATGTTCGATTCTGAGGGGGGTGGAAGGGGGGTAAAAAGGGGGGTTTTCGGATTTTTCCTCTACTCACTGGAACACCTACTATACGATCCCACCAAACGGTCCCCCCTCCCACGAGCGCAAGTGGGAGAACAACTATGTCAGTGAGTGAGTGAGTGAGTGAGTGGTAGTTTAGCTTTATATAATATAATAACTAGAGGTCGCTCGGTGCGCGAGCTGCACGCAGCTCGCGGTTCATGTTTGGTCCTGGGGGATGTTTTAAAAAAGGTTTGCAAGTTTAAAAACGTCATGGAATACCCTATATGCGATCCCACCATGCAATCACCGCCCCTTTTGCAAGTTTCGTAGATATCATGAGAAGGGGGGTGCAGGGGGGGCTGATTCCAAGAGGCGGGTGCAGGTTAAATAATGTCGTGGAACACCTCTATACGATTTAACCATTCAATCGCCGCCCCTTTTGCAAGTTTCTAAGAAACTATGGGAAGGGGGGCGCAGGGGGGGCTGATTTCAAGAGGGGGGTTCAGGTTTAATAATTTCATGAAACACCTCTATACGATCCCAGCATGGAATTACCAAACTTTTTGCAATTTTCGAAGATATTATGAGAAGGGGGGTGCAGGGGGGGCTGATTTCAAGAGGGGGGGTTCCGGCTTAATTATGTTGTGGAAAACCTCTATACGATCCCACTATGCAATGGCCGCACTTTTTGCAAGTGTCGAAAATACGATGGAAAGGGGGGTGCAGGAGGGGCTGATTTTAAGAGGGGGTCCAGGTTAAATAATGTCATGGAACACCTCTATACGATCCCAGCATGCAATCACCACTCCTTTTGCAAGTTTCGTAGATTCAATAAGAAGGGGGGTGTAGCGGGGGCTTATTTTAAGAGGGGGGTTCCGGTTTATTCATGTCGTGGAAAACCTCTATACGATCCCACTATGGAATGGCCGCACTTTTTGCAAGTTACGAATATACGATGGGAAGGGGAGTGCAGGGAGGGCTGGTTTCAAGTGGGGGGTCCAGGTTTAATAATGTCATGGAACACCTCTATACGATCCCAGCATGCAATCACCGCACTTTTTGCAATTTTCTAAGATATAATGGGAAGGGGGGTGCAGGGGGGGCTGATTTTAAAAGGTGGGTCCGGTTTAATAAAGTTGTGGAAAACCTCTATACGATCCCACTATGCAATGGCCGCACTTTTTGCAAGTTTCGAAGATACCATGGGAAGGGGGGTGAAGGGGGGGCTGATTTCAAGAGGGGGGTCATAGTTTAATAATGTCGTGGAACACCTCTATACGATCCCACTATGCAATGGCCGCACTTTTTGCAAGTTTCGAAATTACGATCGGAAAGGGGGTGAAGGGGGGGCTGATTTTAAGAGGGGGGTCCAAGTTTAATAATGTCGTGGAACACCTCTATACGATCCCAGCATGCAATCACCGCACTTTTTGCAATTTTTGAAGATATAATGGGAAGGGGAGTGCAGGGGGGGCTGATTTCAAGAGGGGGGTTCCGGTTTAATAATGTTGTGGAAAACCTATATACGATCCCACCATGCACTCCTACTTCAATCTTAGTCAATATTTTAATTGTCAATTATACTCAGCACGATCCCATAGAGCAATCACCGCAATTTTGTCGGAATTCGTAGATCGGTAAAGAGGGGGCTGTTAGAGTTAGAGTAGAAAATAAAAGTGAAAGTAAAAGTAAAAGTAAAAGTAAAAGTAAAAGTAAAAGTAAAAGTAAAAGTAAAAGTAAAAGTAAAAGTAAAAGTAAAAGTAAAAGTAAAAGTAAACGTAAAAGTAAAAGTAAAAGTAAAAGTAAAAGTAAAAGTAACAGTAAAAGTAAAAGTAAAAGTAAAAGTAAAAGTAAAAGTAAAAGTAAAAGTAAAAGTAAAAGTAAAAGTAAAAGTAAAAGTAAAAGTAAAAGTAAAAGTAAAAGTAAAAGTAAAAGTAAAAGTAAAAGTAAAAGTAAAAGTAAAAGTAAAAGTAAAAGTAAACTAACTCTAACATGGGAAGGGGTGTGCAGGGGGGGGGCTGATATCAAGCGGGGGGTGCAGGTTAAATAATGTCATGGAACACCTCTATACGATCCCAACATGGAATCACCGCCCCTTTTGCAACTTTCGAATAAACGATGGGAAGAGGGCTGCAGGGGGGGCTGAATTCAGAGGGGGGTCCCGGTTTAAAAATGTCGTGGAACACCTCTATACGATCCTACCATGCAATCGCCGCCCCTTTTGCAAGTTCCAAAGAAACAATGGGAAGGTGGGCGCAGGGGGGGCTGATTTCAAGAGGAGGGTGTAGGTTAAAAATAATGTCGTGGAACACCTCTATACGATCCAACTATGTTTTCACCGCCCCTTTTGCAAGTTTCTAAGAAACAATGGGAAGGAGGGCGCAGGGGGGGCTGATTTTAAGAGGGGAGTCCAAGTTTAATTATGTCGCGATCCCACCATGCAATCACCACTCTTTATGCAAGTTAGGTGAAGGGGGGTAAAAAGGGGAAAGGGGGGGTTAATATTTTAATTGTCATTTATCCTCAACACAATCCCATAGAGTAATCACCGCAATTTTGACGCGTTTGCGAGATATGGTTAGAGGGGGGGTGAAATTGGGTAAAAAGGGGGGAGAAAGGGCGTAATTTTTTTAATTGTAAATCATTCTCTATACGATCCCGTAGAGCAATCACCCCAATATCAACGCATTTCAAAGATTTCTGTGCATGGAACGAGAAAGGGGGGGTAAAAAAGGGGTGGGGGGGGGGGGGGGGTCAAATTTTTAATTGTTTATTATCCTCTTTACAATCCCATAGAGCAATAACCACAATTTTGTCGCGTTCGAGAGATCGGATTCGAGGGGGGGTGAAATTGGGTGAAAAGGGGGGGTGGAGGGGGTAATTTTTTTAACTGTCATTCATTCACTATACGATCCCATAGAGCAATCACCGCATTTTTTGCGCATTACGGAGATCCCGATGGAGGGGGGATGAAAAAGGGGGGAAAGGGGGGTTTTCGGATTTTTCCTCTACTCACTGGACCACCTACTATACGATCCCACCAAACGGTCACCCCTCCCATCAGCGCAAGTGGGAGAACAACTATGTCAATGAGTGAGTCAGTCAGTCAGTGGTAGTTAAGCTTTATATAATATAAATATATAATAATATCCGTCAAACTCGTTGACGGATATCTCTCGAGATAGCCCAAAGTTTCAGACATCACAGCGCGAGGAGAACACTCTAGTCACTTAAAGGGCTTGTCGTTACCACCAGATGAAGCAATATGTACATAATAAGTAGGTACATTATTACGAGTATTAAACGTAATCATCATTATCAGACCACATTAGATCACTGCTATCCCAATACGCGCCACTGAGCCCGGTGTTTGGCTCTGGTCATATATTTTCTTTATTTCCTTCACACAACGCGCCCCATACTTAGTTTACCAAGATTCGGTCGTAGTGCCTCTTACTCACCACTGGAACTGGAACCATAGTGTGGAGTCAGGACTACGTATGTTTTTTTTAACAATAGATGCTAATTTTTTCTTTGAAGTAGCTCAACTGCCTTCATACAGTGAAAACTAATTTGGAGGGTAGTCATGAAAACTAAACCCAAACTCCTTAACTCAGCGTATATTACATAATCATTCTAGACGTTACAATGCATACCTAGGTATTATAATTATTATTGAACAGCCTATCTTGACCTTTATCTCAATAATTATTCCAACCGGGGCGCGCTACAGAACAACAACTCCGTTGTGCGTTGTGCACGTCATTGACCATAGACTGAATATTGCCACACTGAAACCAACCTAAGAGCTTAATCCGATTATTAAAATACAAGATATTATAACTAGTTTCTGTCTCACTCTCGTGGTCGCGTACTCATGAATAAGGATCTCTAAACGGTCAACGAAACGTCAGCAGGATAATAATAATGTACGTGGTATAGTCGTTATAATTATAATATATTATAATTTATTTTTCTGAATAAATATTGACGTTACTTTACCAACTGTTTTATTTAATCTGTGACTGATTTCTGACCTCAGCGAGTTCGCAACTAATTAATACAATAAACAGCCCGTTATCCTGACTCCAGAGATTTGATAACGTTTAAATCCGGGGGATGACAAGAAGGGGATGAATAAAGATGAAATAGCTAAACATTTGTCGCCATAGTCTTGGAAGTAGGGTGAAGTTTAATTTGACAAATAAGTTTGGGTTGAGGGTGGTGTAAAGTTTTCTGGTCAGATTATATTGTAAATAATGCTGATCATTTTCACACAGCATCATCTAGCCCCAATGTAAGCAGAGCTATTGTTATGGGAACTACATTACTGATATACTTATATACATTTTTTTTAATACATAGAAAACACCCAGACCCTATAATAAATATTTGCAGATCATACAAATATTTGTTACGCAGTGGGAATCGAACCTTCTTAGGCCTTCACCCACTGCGGTCAGACAATTCCCCCACAGAGGTCCTTGCTTTAGCTCACTGGACCCTACATCCGTAGTCCGTAGTAGGATTATAAACGAGAAAGTTTGTGAGGATGGATGTTTGTTACTCTTTCACGCAAAATTTACTGAACGGATTTTTATGAAACTCTACAATAATATAGATTTTACATCAGAATAACACATAGGCTACTTTTTACCCGGGTACCACGCGGGCGAAACTTTGGGCAGAAGCTAGTAACACATAAAATCATGTCTGGTTCCCGGCGGGGTAGGCAGAGATCTCTGATTTATATATACTACGATCCTGGCATACCTCGATCGTTTCATTAATCTTTATCACGTCACTTCATACAAACTCCTCGGTTCAGGGCACTCTGAACCACTGGACTCAATCTATAAATAAAAAATAAAACAAATACGATCACGACTGTATTTACTGTTAGGGATATCTTCAGATACAGGACATTTATTATTCATACAACTATGTACAAGTAGGTATATATAAAAAATACAGATGAAACAACTAGCTATCTAAAGATCGTTGCAAACGATCTTTAGATAGCTCAACTGATCCAGATCACAACTAGACGGAAGCGTTCCCAAAATATTGGCCGCATTACACCTTCAGATACATACTCAGTAGATCTCTGAGGGTAGTAGGGGGTAGGACGTCCAAACATTACGTTTGGTACATGCCCGCATTTTGTAAGTAGTTAGCATACCACGTGAGAAGTTGCAAGTCCGCAGCGACCGTGTTTCAACTTGAAGATACATTCTCGCGTGAATTAATTTAATTTGTGTCTCGTGTTACATTCCCGCTATATATCAGGGTGTCTTCCTGTGTGAATGCTTCCAGGAGTTATTTTAGAATATTATAACGACTATACCACGTACTTAACTATTCTCCTGCTGACGTTTCGTTGACCGCTTAGAGTTACTTCCTCATGAGCACCGTCCGCGACCACGTGACCGCGCGACCACGCGACCACGCGACTGAGTACGTGGTATAGTCGTAATAATATTCTAAAATGATACCAAACCACGGTAATTTTAATTACATGATTCCAGGAGTTTGTATGAAATTGTTGGCTTGTTGTGTTGGTGGAGGTAACATTGTTGTGTTGGTGGAGGTAACATTCGCTTTTGTTATTACGGGAATTGCTGTTTATAATGACTGCTATTAAATGTCGGTACTTATGAAAACAACTTCTGTAAATTTATAAAAATATAAGTATACAATTTCGAGGTATGAATTCCAGTTAGGTGAATTATTATACAAAGAGTTCTAAAACGATTAATGTAGGTAGATGTCAAGAGAGGATTTAACATCACGAATTATTATTAATTATTAGTTAATCAGAGGAGGGCGCTAATATTCGCGACACAGTTTTTTTAAACTTCCGTGGATATAACCGTTCTTTCAAGTTTTTGTATTTTGTTTTTGACCCGATTAATGTATTTTGAATAATTTCCTACGATTTCTCTTATGTTAAGAGATCATACCGCCATAACAGTTATAAACTTGGGTAAGGGTAAGGAAGGATGCTGAAAGCTACAAGCCAAATTAAAGAATCTCTCGGAACAAGCGTCTGACGTGAACATTATGCAGATTAGCCGCCACCTTGTTTCATAAATCATCTTAAGCGTCGCCGCTTTAAATTATTATTGTCGGTTTTCATTAAAGGAGCCAGCGTTACTAGGAGCTTGAAAACGAGAGATTATTTCACTTTGTCGTGTGTCAGAGCCTGCCCAAGTGGAGTCAGTGATCTCCGCTTTTTATACAAAAAATACCTTTTATAATACCGCCTGACACGCAGAAGGTTGTGGGTTTGATTCCCACTTCAGGGTAAATGTTTGTATGTTCTGCAAATATTTGTCTCGGGTTTAGGTGTTTTCTATGTATAGTGTTGATGTATTTACAAAAAAATATATAAATAGTATATCAGTCATGTAGTTCCCATAACAATAGCTCTGCTTACATTGGGGCTAGATGATGCTGTGTGTATCTGTTTAGTTTGAGGCTAGATGATGCTGTGTAAAAAAATACCAGAATTATTTATTTATATTAATAAATAATAAACTCCCAACAGGCACATACATAAACCCATTTCAGAACGTTTTGTTGCTTGTTTGTTGATAACGGCCTTACAACACATTCACAGACCGAGAGAATGTTTAGTTCGTTCTAGTATATTTATTTAAGACGTATATTCATATTCATATTCTTTTTTATTCATACTTTGGGATCACAAAGAACAGTTGGTCACGTCAATTCAAAAAAGTATAAACAATATAAAATTACAGAGTTACAAGGATATTTCGAAAGTTGCAGCTGTATAGGGTCTTTGTCAAATCAAGGTCAGTCTAGATAATAAAATAATTCAATTAATTAATATTAATAAGCGGCCGTAAAGCCTTGTCAATAAATAAATAACATTACTGTAAGTACTATACAAATAATAGTAAGCAGCTGTACAGGGGCTTTGTCAAAACTAAAACGAAGTACCTACCTACCTTCCTCTTCATTCCACGCTACTGTGTCAGTTAAATAGTCATTTACGGTATAATAAGCCTTTTTCATAAGATTATCTTTTATGAATTTCTTAAATGCCTTTTATTTTAACAATTTTACTTACATTAAAAAATAAAAAATAAGATAATATTCACAATATGTTTTAAAGATGATCCCACTGCTGGTCAAAAGCCTTCACTTTCTACTATCGCTTTGTTATTTGCTGTTTGAGACCACATATACACTACGCTTCAAAGATTACAACGCGTATGCTTTTAAAAGCACCATCGTTCTATTTTAGAATTCTTTATTATTAACAAATACTTTTTACTGTTAAGTTCCTTCATAAAAAAAGCATTTTCTTCTAACATGGACGGTATATGATACGTGTAAGACTCAGAAATCTGAACTTGCTTTTGTCTTTAAAAGCAAGTTCTTACTCCTACGCAGTAAAATAGTTGTGATGACCGCTAAAGCCTACAGAGAGTAACCAAGGCTAATAAATAAAGAATGCTGGTCATTTTTCACACAGCATCATCTAGGTTTAAACATATTTTTTACTTAAAAACGGGATATTTACTATTCCGTGATTATGGTACAACTGTGCGAAAATATCGGTAGTCATTACTCACAAATCATGGTTAATATCCCGTGTTTTAGTAAAAAATTGCATCATCTAGTCCCAAACCAAGCAGAGCTTGTATTATGGGAACTACATGGCTGATATACTAATTATATATATTTTTTTGTAATACATAGAAAACACCCAGACCCGAGACAAATATATGCAGATATAAACATTTACCCTGCGGCGGGAATCGAACCTGAAACCTTCTGTGGTTGTGGTACATATAGAGCAAATCAGGAGCTAGCTTGGGAGACGATCCCCTTACTTTATAAACATATTAAAATAACTGTGTCAGAATGGTGGCTAGTATCTTCGCAGAGCTTGGTTGTTTAGTCACACAGCTTCACTAGATAATTTATAAGAAAGTTTAAAAAATATATCAATCTATTTTTCTACTTACATTTTTCTGTATAAGACTTTTTTCATCAAAAGTACACCTAAAAAAGTAAACGCGCTGCCGGCAAATGTCTTCCTCGATAAATACTATAATCTTGGAGTCTTCAAGTCGCAGCTGAATAAGCTTGTCTATTTAGCTACATCTTCGACCAAATCGACACTTTCCATCAGGTGAGATTACATTCGCAATCTTGCCTATAAGAAAAAAAAATACTGCCAGCAAAAATGCCTACCAATTTGCACTACTTATGCAGCTGGCTCATAAAATATATTTGTAAATTGCCCACAATTTATGTCACTTGAACGTCTCTGTGCTGAGCACTATGAACAGTGACTATTATCCGAGTCCCCGGCACTGCGGAGACGCGGCGCACTCACAAAGCGACGAGTGCTCTTCCCCAGCAATTAGAGCCACTCCACGCGTTATAGCCGAGCGGCCGCTAGCGGTGGACGACCGCCTTTATATTGCGGTGCAATGTACACTAAATCAAAACCGATTACAATTTCTCAAACGAATCATATACAATTCAGCATATAGATATCTTTGGTATCCTCAACGATCTACGGACAGTTTTCAAGTTGACGTTTCTATATGATCCTTGTGATTTCAATGAATAAAAATCTATTGACTTTGAGTATGTATCTGAGGATACAGTCGTGAGCGTTTTTTTTTTGAACCCTATGCAATGGTGCAGACAGAATGAGTCTTTTCATGGTAGGTATCCCTTTATAAACTGTATAATAAGAGACTAGTGGTAGGTCTGTCTAACAGAATTAACTAAGTTAGAATGCATTGACACAAAATGGAGGGAGTCTATCTCAAAACACAACCTAACTAAGAGAATACTGATGCCACAATATATATTTTTAGTTAATAGGTGTATTATATTTTAGTATGTATGTATTCAACAAACTTTGTAATACTGTAACAGCGAATAAATGACAATATTATTTTATTTTTATAATCGGGCTGTTGGTACGTCACTTATGTATCGAGTTGCAATAATTTAGTTTGTAGAAATGCAATAATAATATTCATAATTTTATATATATATCAGCCGTGGCAAGAAAAAATAATCAAATTAAAAATAAACAATCCACAAATTGTATTCACACGTCGCTGAACGCTACACTTAAAATCATAATAATTAAATAATATAAAATAATTTAAAATATATATAATTTAAAAATAATTAATAATTAAATAATTAATAAATAATTAATTTAAAAATTAAATAATTAAAATAATTAATAATTAATAATTAATAATTGGCCATAATTTAAAATCCAAAAATAGTATTTATTTCAACAACCATCACTTCTAAACCCAACTCTAAACAGCTTGCAACAAGATTGTTTTCAGTTGGACGGGTTTATTATACGTTTCTACCCGCGTTTCGGACGGCGTCACTCATTACACGTCTCACTTGCACTAATTGCTTTCCGCCCTCCGCTCCTCTGAACAATATCCACTATACATACTTATATACACCTACAGGGCAGCAACATATAACTAACAGTACATAAAACTAGTGGCTTGGTATACCATAGTCTATGTAACAGGGTGGGTAATTAATTGCAACAGTGATGTAGGTACACGAGTATAATAAGGCTTAAGACTACTTAGCAGGACAGTTGTGTCATAGGTACATGACGAACTCTGTGGCGCAGTGGGCGAAGGTCCGCCTGAGACGCAAAGGTTGCGGGTTCCATTCCCGCCGCGGGACAAATGTTTGCATATGCAAATATTTGTCTCGGGATCTGGGTGTTTTCGATGTATAATATGTATGAATTTACAAAAAAAAAATGATATCAGTCATGTAGTTCTCATAACACAAGCTCTGTTTACTTAAGAACTAGATGATGCTGTGTGAAAAATGACCAGCATTATTTATTTATGTAGATATGATATTAAATTTCAAAAAATCTACTTTCTCACATTATTTTTCTCATTCGGGATGACACTATTTTGAATAAAAAACAAAAGTATAAGCCCATAAAAAAATGTTTAGGCTGTTCGTAATTCCGGATGATGTAGTTTTTTGAGTTTTACGGGAAAAGTAGCGAAAAGTTAGCTATAGAACTTTTATAGAACCTTTTTGGGCTCATTCTCTATATATCAACAAAATAATCATCAAAATCGGCTGACAATTGGTGAAGATAAGGTACAAGGCACAGACATAAAAAACATAGTATATCGTCCTTTTTTTCAAGTCGGTTAAACAATTAGACTATTTATCATTACTCTTAGACAATCATTTATCTCTGGACGTGCTTTAACTTAAACTTTTTGTTAAAGAATAGGCATTTTGTTAAATGAAAGGGAAACTGGACGCTTTTAATAAAATTATGATGTAACATACTCGTAAACTAACCAGCGCAAACAATCACCATAGTTTAGGTTCCACTATTAAAATGAACGGAAATTAAATATTAAAATTGCCAATTAATTCACAAAACATTATATTGGGAACTTCACAACGTTTTCGTGTACAGTGTGCAAAAACAAAGTAGGTTAAACCAATAACACGTACGGAGCGGACAACGGCTCATTCTGCCTCGTGGATTATTCAGATGACAATATCATCAATGATGCAGGCGTCCTACTGCGGTAGACCGTAATGATATTTACTGGGGCATCTTATTGTTTACTGCGTATCTACTGGATATATATACATACAAGGTTCGTGAGTTATAGTTGACTACGGACAGGATAAAACATTGTTTGGATGCTAGAAAGGCTAAGGGCTAATTTACGGAGACGCGGTGCGTCGGGGGTCGCGTTGCGTAGCGGGGCTCGGATTCATTTCAAACATATGGATATGTATGACAGCTTTCACGGAGAAGCGAATTTATGTGCATTTCGTACTTGACATAAACGCTGGCACACATCGCATAACCATGTCTCCGTAAATGAGCCCTAAAACTACTTATTTTTGAGGTTAGACCTATGAGCTTCATCTGGCTTAATAAGAAATCTAAATCCAACCTCAAGACTATTCAAATACCGGATTTCGGCTTCGGCTTCAGAATGGAAATTTCAGCTTACATTTAAGAGATAAATCTGTGTTTGAGAGTCCATGTTTACAATCTTAACACAGTATAGTTTTTTTTTATTGAATACTGAAACTGTTGGTGTTTCAAATAATACACGTAATAAAATACTTTAAATACGGTATCACTTACGAGAAAAAGACGTGCGTTATGACATTACAAGATCTTTATTTTCGATTTCAATGATTTGCAAGTCGCTTCTAGAGTTTCTTGAAATTCAAGAAGACTTTTCAACACTTTCATTTCATGAATTTTTAATTTATTTATTTAGTATGTATAAAAAGCGTTTATTTTCACATCATCGTCTCAGATACAAGAAGTCAACTGTCGGCCAAAAGGAAGCTAGAACCACGAGACGGCGTCGTTCTAGTGACGTTCTTTTCCGTTCACAGATAATATATACAAAAAACTTGCAATAGTACGGGCGTACTCCCTACATTTATTATTTCACAATTATATCAATCATTCGAAATTACTTCAAATTATACAATTAAAATAGCGTTAACATTAAAAAAAAAATATTATCAAAATTCCTTAGTTTAAATTATCTTATATGTTAAAAACTCATTAATAGTATAGAAACATTATTTTCTATACTATTGATGAGTTTAACAAAAATATCTTTGTAAGTCTTGATTTAAATATGCTAGTACTATCAATTACCTTGTTTTCAGTAGACAGTGAGTAAAACAGTTTTACTGTTTAATACCGTGACTTAATGAAACATAAAATACAAAAACTTTATTTCCAAAAATGTTATGTACCTAAATTACAAGTTTGACAGTGAGGTCTAGTTGCACTAGGTCTAGCCTGTATCGCAGAAACCCAGATTGAGTATGAAAAAGACACTGTATATACACAAAAATTACTCTCATGTCTTGTCTAAATGATGATACAAACTGATGCGAAAGTTTTTATTTTTATTTACTAATTGATTATTTCACACTTTTGACCCAGGCCTCACTGTAAAATCAGTATTAAAAAAAAACTGTTACGACCTTACAATGACAAAATAAACAGCTTCACGTTATCAAAGGATCATTTGCAAACGATAGCGCGCCCTCCTTCGGCTGTGCGGGCGCTCGTCGGAGGCGCAAACGCCTCATTGGAATTGCTAATAATGTGTCATCCTCAAACAAAGCACGATACTCACAGTAGTGAAGAGTGACGCTGTTTCGAAACAATGCTATCAAGAGTTTGTGTTTCAATTTCGGTTAGCGAATTAATGAATGCATACAATTATTGTAAGATATAAAACAAATGTTAGAGTAAAAGTAGATTGCAAAATGCATTTTAAAAGTCAATAAGTAAACACTTCAGCTAACCATAACATGTTATAAAAAAACTGCATAAATTGTCTGTGTCTATATTTTTTGCATAATCTTTTTGTAATTTTCAGCTACATTTTTGAGCTGGCTTGATTCCTAACGTCAACTTATGACAGTACAGTGGTCTAAAACAGAAGTATAAGTCAAAATCAAAATTCATTTATTCATTATAATCACAAGGATCACTTTGAAACGTCGGTTTTATTTACTGCCTGTTCTTCCGCGACCAAACCAGGAAAGAAAGGAAAGAAAACAAGGCTGGTTATTCTTTTTAATGATAATCTCACAAAACAGTTACTACCTAAATTTTTTATCGAGTTGGATCATTTTAAAATTTTAAATCCCAAGAGTTTTTGTCATCTAAATAATCAGATATTTAATAGTATGCCTTTTTATAAAGTTTGTTTAATTACGTTTATTAATTTGAAAAAATAAAATTAACGAACTGTAATTTTTAGTACGAACTGTTGCCTCTACGAAACTCTTCTGTATTCAGTATACTGTGGCACACGTGTCGTTTCTATTTAGATATACTCATTTGATTACGAGCAGATAAGAACATAGGTAGCTGAGTTGGCCCCCATGTTCCCAGTAACTATAAATAATAAATAAATAATAAATAATGCTGGACATTTTTCACACAGCATCATCTAGCCCCAAACTAAGCAGAGCTTGTATTATGGGAACTACATGACTGATATACTTCATAAATACTTTTTTGTAAATACCTACATATTATACATAGAAAACACCCAGACCCGAGACAAACATTACAAACATTTGTCCCGCAGCGGGAATCGAACCCGCAACCTTCTGCGTCTCAGGCGGGCCTTCGCCCACTGCGCTCTTTATTATCTACGAAATGCCCGTGAGTGATAGCACATTCACTATTTTATTTCACGAAACTATGTGTAAAATATAATTACCCCATTTATAAAACCGAACTAATTACTGGATATATATACATATGCAATAGTAAATATATGCAATATATTTTTATCGATTAGTTAAATGTACAAAAAGATTACACATTATTTGTGTAGCACGATTATGAAGCAAACAAGTCTACTGTGTTTAGTTTTATTTTTATAATATGACCTGTTTATTTTAGGAAAACTTGCTGTTAGATGCTTTGCTAGTCAAGGATCAAAACTATGGAAAGAATAAAACTGAAAAATATCAATCTGAGACACCTCCTGCGTACCCTTTTAAATATATCACAACACCGACAGCTGTCCTATACGGCATGAATGATTGGTTGCCAGTATGGCAAGATGTCGAGATCTTTACTATAAATTCTAAGCGTATTTGATATTTATAGAGTGCTGTATGAGAGATGGAACCACATGCATTACTTATTGGCACAAAGCCGTTGGTTTATAATAAGGTAATGGATCTGATCAAAACACGTGTGACTCACTAAAACAACACTAGCTCCAGTTAGTGCCAGTCACAGGCCTAAATAAAGAATTCATAGAGTATCCGTGCATCAGCAGATGGGCGCCGGCATTATCCCGCTGTTGGCGCGATGATCCCACAATGCTGTCCCAAATAAAGGAAAACTTTCAGATAACAAACATTTTAGTTTGAACTATACGTGTACTACTTTTTAACATCATATAACTAGATGTTATAGAAATTGCCTAATTTTTCGGAATGTTATATGAAGAAAATAAAAAAGTCTGTTAGTCTAATTTTACTTCACTAATCTGACGATTTTATTAGAGAATGCAATTAACCGAATAAACACAATACATTTTGTTTATTCGGTACAGAGCCGGTGACTGTAGAGTAGATTCCCAAAAAAATGAAAAAATCTGATAGCTTCTGTATCTAAATTTTGTCAAGGCTTGAAGCTGAGGAGGCTCCTTGATTCGAGGTCTGAACGTCACTGTGTCTGGGCTGCTACTACTACGAACTGTCAAAATGGGCTCGCTATTT
The DNA here is from genome assembly GCA_961405105.1 of Perizoma affinitatum. Classification (NCBI taxonomy): domain Eukaryota; kingdom Metazoa; phylum Arthropoda; class Insecta; order Lepidoptera; family Geometridae; genus Perizoma; species Perizoma affinitatum. The sequence continues at coordinate 363,939 of OY560189.1, forward strand.
ATCCTATTGTTCAGAGCCAACCAAAGCGCCCCCCCGCGCCCCTTTTGTATTTTATTTGTCAACGATTAGGTGATGGAAACCATAGTCGTGCAGGCAAACGCAAACGAGAATAACTTCGCTGTATTGCTGCAACCCGCACCGCCGTCGGGACTACCACAAGCTGAGTCCTCTGCGCCGCCGTCGGAGGAACAGAAAATCAAAATGTCAGGTGCCCAACCAGCTTCACCCGTCGCAGTCCCTACAAACACCGAATCAACAGTCCGGGGATTGCCAGCGACAACCGGGGCGAATGGACCAATGCTAAATGAACATAGTGCCCTGACCAACCGTATGCCTGGATTTCATAATGTAAGTAGATATCCAGTAAACAGTGAACAGATTAACAGTGCTAATAATGGAAGCAGCTATAACCCAGTGGGAACGACAGGAGCCCCCGTAAAAAGATATTAGAATAGTTTATATAGTGATAGTGGCTTACAGAATAATACAGCTGCGCAACTAGGGGCTCCTGCACACAGCGGACAACTGCTACAGCGGAGCAACAACCACGAACAGATCAGAACAGAGCTTGTATTCGCTTTAACATAAGCTATAAACGCCAGTACACAGTCGAATAATCGCCGATTTACAGAGCTGTCAATATACAGCGGCGCTTACCAAGAATGGCTAGCGTTCAAGGGAGCGTACACAGATAAATTGTGGAAGAAAACAGAACGGTTCAATTTCACGAAACACAGAAATATTGACGAAAATATCCGAATTGGCGGGCTGAGCCAACAACTTCCAAAGCCGTGAAAAAGACTATAGGAACCGAAACAGACCGGTTTACCTAAGATTGGAACCAACGACGCTTCGATGTGCTAAAGAACTCTTGGTGCGAGCAAGCCAAGAGACTGCATCAAACTAGAAGCTAATAAGAAAACAAGTATAATAAGCTAATAAGTTTGCTTTGCTTATAAGAAAATAGATTCCGAACGACAGCAGAATTCGCCCCCTGACTGTAGAACTAAAAAACGGGTTGATAATAATCCAGAATTGGCGCAACAGAACTGATAACAGATCAACAAAGATCACCAGCCATCCTAGACGGCAACAGTAAATTAGTTTATCTGTTTATTGAAAGCTCCACCACGCTGTCGTCGAAACCACTATCAATGTGTACCGCTAGTACTACTGGATCCTGCGCCTGAGACCGGTGGACCGTATGGTAATCCACCGTCACCTGGTCTGCAGGAGCCGTAAGACGCCAGCCACATGGCCGCCAACGGGTTTCCACCCATCAGCTTGACTGACATACCACAGTCGGCCCTTCTCCTACACCGGGGTCGGCTACTTTGGCCCAGTCACCGTCACAGTTAGTACCACTTAAAAACGGTACGTCGCCCTCTTCACGTGTTTGACCACTCGGGCAGTTCACCTCGAGCTGGCATCTTACCTATCCGTGGGAGCCGCAGGGATGGCTTTGAAGCGCATAATAGCGCCGCGGCTGTCCCACAGAGATTTGGTCTGACAACGGGACCGACCTTAGAGGGGCTAACAAAGAGCTCCGGGAGGCTATTGACCATAGCACGGCATATGAGGCATCTACCAGGAGCATATTCTGGCGCTTCATCCCACCAGGAGCACCGTTCACGTCTTGTGAGAAGCGACAAGACCGCGCTACTGCCACTCTGCACGAGCAACACTCAACAGCCGACCATTGACACACGTATCAGTGGACCCCAAGGATCCAGAGGCCCTTACGCCAAATCTGCTATTGGGACAAGCACGAACGCCATAGCTGGGTCCCTTCACCGACAGCGATCTCATAGGAATAACGCACTGGAGAGCGTCACAGCGCCTCACGACATTTTTTGGGCCAGATGGCACAGGGAATACTTGCCCGACCTACAACTTCGCCGTAAGTCACACAGCAGCGGTCCAGCCGTCAAGGAAGATGACATCATGCTCCTAACAGACCCCAACCTACCGCGCAATGTGTGGCCATGGGGAATCATTGTCGTTATCTACTCAGGCGCCAATAGAGTCGTCCGCGCCGTCGGTGTCCACACCAAGGGAGGCGTCATTATAAGACCGATAAAGAAGCTAATCGTGCTGCCAACGAGCCGGCCGTCCTCCACTACGGGTGATACAGCGTCGAGAGTCACTGAACGTCGGGAGAATGTTCCGAACGGCCACGTATAACGTTTATAAAATAGCAACAGAAATAGGTTTAGAATATACGTAAGAAACATTGTCTTCGAAAGTAAGATTACCTAAGATAGTATAAGATCATTAATAAAACTTTGGAATTATGGTATTTCACTTAACATCTGAGGTAAGACAAAATTAAAAACAGCATAGCCATCACGGTTCAAACGGTAAAATAGAAATCTGTTAAACTGTTAGTTTTATCGTAATAATAATGCACAAATAAAAAGTAGGTAATAAAGCAATAACAGACAGTACAAATATAAATTCATAGAAAATAGTACAAAGACAGGATTTAAGGCACAAAGCACGCCGCCTGAGTAATAAATATGAAAGCGGTGCGCAACGGTATAGTCTTTCTTTCCCACGCTTAAAGTCATCTAGACAGAGACAGAATAAATAATACACCCTGTTTCTCTCGCACAAAGCAGCTAACTCCCGCCGGTGCAGGAGCACCTAGTTGCGCAGCTGTATTATTCTGTAAGCCACTATGACTATATCAACTATTATAATACCTTTCTACGGGGGTCTCCTATCGATCCCACTGGTGTTGGTAGGGACTGCGACGGATGAAGCGAATGGTGCTGGTTGGGCACCTGACATGTTCTGTTTCTGTTCTTCCGACGGCGGCGCAGACTCAGCTTGTGGTAGTCCTGACGTCGGTGCGGGTTGCAGCAATACAGCGGCGTTATTTTCGTTCGCATTTGCCTGCACGACTGTGGTTTCCATCACCCAATCGTCCATCAATGACGGTGTCCACTTTACTATCTAAATCCGACTCGGCTTGCAGTCTTTACAATTCGGCGGTGGCAAATTTTTTACTTGTCCGAAGAAACTCCAGTTCAGCTTCCATTATTCTGTTGTTTCTTGAGTTTGCCTTCGACTTCTTGGATGCCAAAGATCTATGTCTCTTTATTATTCGTAAGTCGTCTGTCTTCTCATCGGAAGCTGTTGACGTAGTCTCTCTGGCAGTTGGTGATATCGTTGTCGACGTATGAAATGGTTGGTCCCACTTGATGCCGCATCGATGCTTTTTTCGTCTGTGTCTGCGTGGTCGTGGTATGCGAAGTACGTGATGGCTCGGCGAAAGGTGCGGACGCTACCTGCGTTTCCGCACCTTTTTTAAATCCTGTCTTTGTTCTATTTTCTATGAATTTATATTTGAACTGTCTGTTATTGCTTTATTACCTACTTTTTATTTGTGTAATATTACGCTAAAACTTATTGTACGTAATAGTTTTTAACAGATTTCTATTTTACCGTTTGAACCGTTATGGCTATTATGTTTGTAATTTTGTCTTACCTCAGCTGTTAAGTAAAACAACATGGTTCCAAAGTTTTATTAAGAATCTTATACCATCTTATTTAATCTTACTATTGAATATTTAATTAGACAACGTTTCTTATGTATATTCCTAAACCTATTTCTGTTGCTATTTTATTTAAGTTTTTTAATGGAAAATCGGTCAACACTATGGCAGTAAAAAAAAATTTACCAAGAAACTTTTTGTGCTCACAATATAATTTTACGATATAACTGAATATATTTGTCAAATGCAACTATCCGCCAACTAATACCTGAGACCTAAAAGGAAGAGGTCACAAAAAAACAAGAATCTAAGCCTACATACCTACAAATTTTATAAATATATCCTCCATCCAGACAGGTTATAATGTGGAGTGATCGCATGGCTACAGTCGAGAGGGGCCTTCATTAGTCAGCAGAGGAGTTGTTACCCAAATCATTAAATTGAGTCGCTCCACGTATCTCGGTAACGAACCTATGCTCTATATCGATAGAGATGGGATGAACGTTGCGTCCTCTACCACCAATGTTATAATCGGATACATATTTATTTATCCGCCCATTTTATTTTTATATTTGTGCTTTGTCCGCTGTAGTTCACTGCCTCATTATGTTCGACTCGGTAATATTTGAACAATCATTTCTATATTTTCTTAGAAGCTAAACTAAACTTTATACTGAAGCCCAGTTTCCGTAATTTTTTACATTCTAGTCTTGATAATTCACTTTCAGGCTACCTTATTTTGATAAGTAAGTCGATATAGATTTCGACTTTCATAAAACGTAGCAGTGATTATCAACGTCAAGTGAAGTCAATTTGCACTTTGATCTGAATTATCCGAGGTTCACGCATCATTCTGCCGAAACTTATCGAAAAATATTAAGAGTTTATAATTTCTGATGCCAGTAAAATACACAAGCCAATATCGGCCACGGAGTAAGGATTACTAAAATACGTGCCAAATTCCAAGATTTCTACCAAAAAACCATCTGTGAGGTTCCCAGTCTCTTCGTTCAAGAGAGTATTATTCCTCCTAATATATGCGATATCTTAGATAGTTTAAAGTTCATCACTAATAAATAGCTGAACTAACTTCGATGAGGAATAGAAAGTTATATTTCGTGGGTGAGTGAATGGAGTTCGCACCCAGCTCCATTGTCGTAAAATGAACACAAAAATATACCAAAATAACCGGATGAGTATGTTTGAGTATGTATGTATGTATGAAGGTAAGTATTTAATAGAATATTACTTCATAGGCCTGCGGCTCAGCCTTCAAACTGGTACTGGTACTGGTACCTGCAATTGACATTTCCGCCGAGGTATATATACTTAGTGCTTTTCTTAAAAAAATGAAAGGAAATAAAATAGGTTTCTTATATATTTATATTTTCCGGCATGTGCTGAATGGTAAAGCCATACCTATGTGTTAAAGGCGTCTGCATACAACCACTTGAATGCAACTTATTTGTACCAAGCTCAATTTAAGATATCCAAAATCAAATGAGGAAAACTAAGATAAAGTTTTGTCGTAGCCATTATTAAACGCAACTCAGCACGCCGGCAATGGATAGAATATTGCCGGCGCGTTTTTTTAATCCAAATTCAGAGGTTATGCCAATATTTCCGCGCATATTTGATAAAAAAATGTATATACTAGCTACTGCCTACGGCTTCGCCCGCGTGGTACTCAGATAAAATATAGCCGATGAAAAGTAGCTCTTTCTAACCGTTAAAGCAACGTTCGAATGAAAAGGATTTAATCGACTTACGTTGCAAAAATATTCTCCACGAAAAGACCTTTTATTATAATGGGATAATATTCTGCCTATGTCCACCCTGAGAGTCCATTCTAAATATTACTGAAATATATTTTGAAATATGATAGTAGTTTTGTAGATTACCTCCTTTAAATCTTTACCTCATTATTATATAATTGTAGATATCTGTAGTTATATGATTTTGTCCCTTCCCTAGCTCATGTTAGTACCTGATACAGCACTGACTGTGGAAATAGACAGTGGAATTTCCATGAAACGGGAGGAGGGTCCTCTAGCCTCTGAGGGGCCGACGCTGCCGATTTAAATGTTTGTTGCGAGTGCCTTTGTGAGGTGCACACGTCTGTGACAAATTGCAAGAATTGATCTTATGAAGAAGTGTCTGGGGAATTACAATTAGCTCAAAATGTGTGCGAAATGTATAGATATAAAATCTAATCATATAGAGTAAGTACAAAAATATGTTAGGTATGGATGTTGTGGTACCATGGTACTAGCAGTTCCTGATATCTATGACACAGGGAATTTTAGTGTGGGGTCAGGACTATATATGTGGCTGTTTAGGTTAGGTATTTTATTTATTTACATTAACTTTTACATAGCTTGCTGTTCAGTCTAAGATATGAATTTGAAAGATGTTTAGTAGAAATGCAAAAGCCGAAAGGATTAATATTAAGGGGCCACCAATTTCTCGTTTATGCTATAATGAAAACCTCTGTGGCACAGTGGGCAAAGGCCCATCTGAATGTGGCGGGTTCGATTCCCGCCGCGGGACAATTTGTATGATCTGCAAATACATATTTGTCTCAGGTCTGGGTGTTTATGTATAAAATGTATGTATTTACAAAACAAATATAAATAGTAAATTATTAATTTAGTTCCCATAACACAATCTCTGCTTATAGTGGGGCTAGAAAATGTCCAGAATTATATATTATTATTTGTAAACTAGTATATTAGGGTCTGCTGTGTTAATATTTTACCTGTGACGTAAGGGGCTATTATGCGTTAATTATAAGAGATTGTTTGTTTGTATGATACAATATATCACTTTCTGTCGTATAAACAGCTTATACGAGCGAATTTCAGTTTTTTGCAATATATTTCTGTATCTTCAGGGGCGTAAGTGTCATTTTTATTTACATAAACTATGCTCTACTATTCAACAAATCCAATCCAAGCATTCCTCAATGTTATTTTATCTGTGATATTAAAAAAAGGATTCCGAATGTTGGCGAGGAACCAACTCGATAGCAGATAATATTCAAATGAGATGTCTAAACCAAACTCCAGCCTGCGATGGACCGCGATTAGAAATGTGCCTCTTAATAGTATACCGATAATCAGAACTTCAATGCAACAAAATACAACTACAATATAAATTTAAATATTTATCACAAAGGCCTGTGTTAATCGACACAATAACGGCTAGTTAGGTCTTAATAAAAGCTTTTTGACACACGTGTTCATAGGAATCTGTCATCATAATCGATGGTTAGACATGACCGTCTGTGATCGAAACAAGCGAAATGAGTGGTTACAAATGTACCATTACCATAAGAGTAAAGTCAGTGTACCAGGGGAAACTAATTACCATATTATAAATAGACATAACAATAAATATATCTGAAATAAATCAAATCTCTACAGAATGTGGGACATTTCCACGAAATTTTGAGTGTGTCATCCACTCAAACACTAAACTAACTCAATTTTATGGACAAGTAACAATATATGATGACCTCTGTGGCGCAGTGGGCAAAGGCCCGCCTGAGACGCAGAAGGTTGCGGGTTCGATCCGCGCCGCACAAATATTTGTATGATCTGCAAATATTTGTCTAGGTCTGGGTATTTTCTATGTATAATATTTACATAATTATTAAATCAGTCATGCAGTTCCCATAACACAAGCTTACTTTGGGGCTAGATGATGCTGTGTGAAAAATGTCCAGTATTATTTATTTATTTATCTGCCTGAGAGGGGCACTCCACACTAAGTTTGCCTAGATGAGAATGTTCATAAACTTTCAGATATAACTTCAGCACTTCACTGAGTGAATTCTACCTACAAGCAACAAGATCCATCTTCCTGCAGCGAACCCTTTTGTTCGAAAGTGTCCGCTGTCGATGCTCAGAGTCTGAGGCGATTATCTCGGATAGAATCGCCGCGAGATGAATAACTTTAATCCGTTTGAGCATCTATAGGGCTGTCTAATAAACTGGAGACGACAAATTAAACGGATGTGCAGACATTTTGCAAAATTAATGTTTTTGTCACTCCATAATTTGAGACCTGTGTTGGCCTTGCGTGCCCGACTTCCGATCCGGTGGCCGTAGGTTCGAATACGGTCGTGCACCGCTCGAAAAAATCATGTCAAAACAGTTAAGAAAAACATCGTGTCAGTGTTCGAGTAAGCGGCGATGGTCTTGCAAACTTTTATGTGGAATGTTAACTACTTACAAAACGCGGGGATGTAGCAAATGTAATGTTTGGAAGTGCCTCTGACCTCTACCAGGTATCCTCAACGATCTACTCTCTGAGTATGTATTTGAGAATGCCAATCATGCCGAATAAAGTCGTGTGTTGTTTTTGTAATTTGTCAACCTTTATCCCATTTTAGAAATCTCCAAGAGAACTCAGCTTGGTATCAGCAATCGGCAAGCTTGAAGTTATTTTCCGGTCTAAAAAGATCACACAGTGCCTGAAGACCCGTCTTTACAATGAGGGCGTCTAGCCTTCTTTGACATGAGCTGGTGCTTTCTAAGGAGACTGTGCACCGAGTACGAGTTTCACAAATGGCCATGGAACGAGCCATGCTCGGCATCATACAGTAAGACCGAGTTTGCAATACTGAGATCCGTCGTCGGACAAAACTCCAAGACGTTGGTGACTTAGAAATCAAGTGGAGTTGGACAGGACACTTGGTCATATGTGGTGATGGCGAGTGGAGCAATGCCTTGACTGAGTGGTGACCGAAATCGGACTTAATAAATCCTGGTCATCCGAAAGAAGGTGTTTGGACGACATCAGAACAGTCACAGATAACACCTTGACGAGATACGAGGCCATTGAAGTCTGGTAGAAGAGAAAAGAGGCCTATACCCAGCTGTGGGCGATTTCGGGCTGGAATAATAATAGCTTTTCACTTTTATCAAAGGAGTGTTTTTTTTTACCTTGATCTACTGGTGAATATGCTGTTGGGTTTGAGTACCAGCCCTAGTCTGATGTTTATTTATCTATTTTCTTCAACAATCGCCAAAAAACATTTGAATTATCTTTGTGGTCCAATAACCTTGTGGCATCCCTAAACGTGAAGGAAGTTTCAAGTTTTCTTAGGAAGTTGAAGAATTAAATAACTTGCCTTATAGTGTATGTTTTTAAAGTCCAATCATTGCTGATAACAAAAACAGATTTCGGATTTTCAAAAAAATTGCTACTGATGATATCAAGATCTAACCACTATATCTATTTCAACCAGAACACAGTAATGCTGTGTTCCTATTTGTAGACTGACTGTAAAACTACAGGTAGATCATAATTTATAATTTTCCTTGAAGGCAGGCTAACACATCAGCAATGCCTTTGGTGTTGCTCATGTCAATAGACGACGGTAATTGATTACGATCTGGTAGCCCGTATGCTAGTTTACCTTCAATATATTAAAAACACGGTCGAGAATATCGTAACTGCAATCAAGCCAGGCTAGTGATGAGATATCTCCCGACAGGATCCTCCATCCACGTCCACCGTCGCGTCATCTTGAATCAGATAAAGGCAGCTTCCTACCGCAGCGGACGACGCGCCGTTTCTCGCAGCGATAAATACATTTCATGCAGTCTGTTGTTCATATTTGTTGGAAGCTGTACTTATCATGAGAATCGCACAAATATTTTCCATAAGCCACACTATTTTATAGGAAATATTTGCGGTACACTTGCCGGGGCCTTAAAGTTTCACTGTATTACCCTTCGCAAATATTGACTTTACTACAAACAAAGTTGCAACTTGCAAAAGCAAAACCACATTATAAAGAAATAGTTTTTTACAGTAATTACAAGTATATCTTGGTGGGTAATAGCTTTCAACTAACCATGGTACCTACGGTTGGTTGGAAGCTATTCCTGGTCTTGAAGTACACACCACATACGGACCATCATTCAATATGATTTTTCACAGAAAGAGTAGCATAAATATTATATATATCGCAGATTCATTTCCCATTTAGCTTTTTTACATAACGGCTAGCTATTTTACAAAACCACACTGATTTTATTAGATCTATAATCCAGCTTATTGACGTCCAGTCCGAATGGCATTGCGATACGTCTAACAAAAATGCTGCTAATGTTTAGTCATATTGTAAACAGAAGAGAGGTTAGGTTCTTAGCTTTTTCTATTCCAAAATGGCGCTCCAATGTTTAATACGGCTATATATTGTCAGTCGCATGCGAAAACGCAAAACGCTCTAACGATGTGACGTATTATTGTATATCCGAATTACGATCCTGTTTTGTAAAGTAGCTAGCCTTATAAAATAGCAGATTATACGTTTCGTATTATATACTCAGATAAGTATCTGAGTATATTAAAATAATATAATAGTTTGTGCGAAAGTGGAACTTTACCCTAGTGTCTGTACTGCTAGTAAATAATATATCCACCTGTGACGGAACTCGGTAGTTAACAACTTTTCGAGTTCTGGTCGCGTTACATTGTGCGTCCTGTGGGACTGCGGCTGTTTGAGCCATAACCAGCCAGCGTTATTACCGCAACTATGTTAATTTTACAGTTACAATCGCAGGCAATCCAGAACTTTACGTACAGGGACAGTCTAATATGAAATGGAGTTAAAGTAACAAGATGAAGTTATAAAGTTGAACTTTAGCCTTTGACGGAGTTTCGGGGACATTTTGAACTGTTGGCTTAGGGGTGGCAATATAATGATGAAGTTAAATTATTGTACGGCATTTGACAAATTCGGTTAATTTTATAAACCAAAGGTGACCAAGTTCTCTGGGTGTAAGGGAGTGATGAATTGCAGTTAGATATAATGTTTGGACGTGTCTTTGACCACTCCCTTATTGGTGTGCACTGAGTATTTACATGAGGATGTCTATGACGAGAATTACAGTAGTATTTTTTTTATATCATTGGATCGCCACAAGTTAATAAGGGAGCCCGCAATCAGTTATGTAAAAATAAGTTAACAAATTTTGTATAAATTAACTAAATAAATAAAAAACTGGTAATTTTTCACACAGTTTAATCTAGCCCCAAACTATGCAGTGCTTGTATTATGGAGACTACATAACTGATTTTACTGCTTTATACTTTTTTTTTGTAATTACATATTGTACATAGATAATACCCAGACCTCAGAAAAGTATTTGAAACTGCAATTTTCTGTATATCAGGCGGGCTTTCGTCCACTGCGCCACAGAGGTCGTCTTCACTTGTTTCAATGAAGCTAGTATTAGGAATTTCTCATAAATTATTCAAGTATGAAACTATGCAACTTTTTTTAAACTATGAATTACTCCCATTATTCATGACGTTTTCAATCTCAACAAACATAACATAAGACAGTCGTCATATTATGGTATGTTTGTTGAGATTGAAACGTCACATTTAAGCTCTTGGATACCTCTATCAAAGTCACCAAAATCATCTATACTGGCCTTAGATCCATCTTTAATAAATACAAAAACACAAAAAAAACACGCTCACGACTATGAGCCTTTGTTACATAATCAGTGAGTGGATCTTTAAGTATACCCAGTTCGTGAAGGTAGAATAGAATAGAATATTTATTTATAGAATAGAATATTCATTTGCCAAAAACAGGTGTTACAGATTAATATATACAGATTATTGATTAATGCATAAGGTTTTTAAATATAGTTATCTGCGAGACCCAAACTAGGCGTGCAAGCCTGTATCTTGAGTCTCTGGAGTACGAGTTTCAAGATTCGATTTACATAGTTAGGTGAATTTTTTGTAGAAGGTGCTTGGCAAAATTAAAAGAAAAAACAATTAAAAATAATTTGAGAAACAAACAAATAGACAAATAATTAAAGTACCTAGGACAGTGGCAGATTTGTTTGGTTGTGTGGTGGGGTGTGAACATGCGTGTGTGTTTGTGTTGGGGTATATCAGGGTGTGAGTGTGGGTTAGGGTGTGTGTGTATGTTTGTATATTACGCAAATAATGAGTCTATATTAGATCTTCAGCGTCAGTGTAAGACAGACCGTGGAGCCAGTTTTTAACGAGAATTTTGCATTTGAAGTAGGTTTTATCTTTTATTTCACATGATTTACTGACTTTGTTGTAAGTGTACGGAAGTGAGAAACTCGGGCTACGTCTACCTATTTCGGAATCAATTTTAGGTAGAGGAATCCTGTAAGATCGTCTTTCCATAATTTCAGGATAATCTGCACGAGTCTTGAGGTTTTTGTGAGTTTTCATTGTAGCATTAAAGATAAACAGATGCCGAACCCTGAGAACTTTGAACTCTTTGTATAGCTCATCAGTGGGAAAACGAAAAGGTTTGTGGAGCATTACTTTGATAAGGGCTCTTTGGGCTCTCTCCACCTGAATGATAGAAGTTTTCCCTGCATTGCCCCAGATAGTTATGCAGTACTGTATTATGGACTGACAAAGGGATATATATACCATTTTTAGAATATCAGCTGGAGTACAGTCCCTCAGCCCCTTCATAACAAAAATTAACCTCCTCACACGGCCAGCCAGTTCCGATAGGTGTTTTTTATAATTTAGGTTTTCGTCAATGGTTATACCAAGGTATTTTATAAAAGAAGTACGATCAATTTGGCTGCAGTGGCAATTTCCACTAGAACTGTAAGGGCCTTGAGTGCAGGTGTGGAGTCTCAATTTAAGATCGTGTAAAGGGCTCGTAACTATGGTTTTAGAGAACGCTATGAAGTTTGTCTTTTTGACATTCAGTGTCAGAAGATTTTCATTTAAGGTTTTTCCTACTCTCGAAAGTCCTTCTTCAGCAATAAGTTTTACTTGTTCCCAATTTGTACCATGAAATAGAATTGCCGTGTCGTCTGCGTAGGCTATGACTTCACAGTTTTCAAGTGCTAACTGGAGAAGATCGTTTATGTAGAGTATGAACAAAGTCGGGCCCAACATGCTACCTTGCGGGACGCCAAAGTCAATAGGAAGTGGAGTACTGAATTCATTACCTATCTTTAAACACTGCGTACGATTCGTTAAGTAGCTTTTAAACCAGTCCAGTGATACACCTCTAATTCCAGACGATTCTAGTTTTTTCAAGAGAAGCCCCACTGAGACGGTGTCAAAAGCCTTAGCAAGGTCTAAGAACACTCCGATACATCTTTCGCCTTTATCAACATAAGATGAGACTAGATTGGCTAGGAGCGACACAGCATCTTCAGTGGATCTGCCCTTTCTGAAGCCGAACTGACGATCTGAGATTAGTTGGTTCTTCTCCAGGAAGGGGACCAGACGATTGCTGACAATCTTTTCTAGTGCTTTCGAGATAACGCTCAGTAATGCGATTGGTCTGTAATTGTCAGGTACGTTTTTTGGACCGTTTTTATAGATAGGTGAAACAGCGGCTGTTTTCCAGCAGTCGGGAAACTGACCTGATGCTAAGCTTAAGTTGAAGATGTGATTTAAAGGGACAGCTAATGAAGAAAGTGATTTTTTCAATAGAGAGACGGTGATTCTATCCAAGCCTGGGGAGCTTTCGCTTTTAAAGTTATTTATGATTTTAGAGATTTCAATAGGATCGGTGGGGTACAGAAAGAGAGAGTGCGTTATTGATTTGTTCGGTCTATATGATCTAATTAATGATTCCTGGGTCTTAAATAGCTTATTAAGAATGTCATCCGCTAGTTTTTTGCCTACCGAGGCAAAGTGTTGATTACAGAAGTAAAGTGACCTGATGTTGTCGTTGCAAGCTTTTAATAGCTCAGAGGAATCATTACTGCTGCTTGAAGATTGACACACATTTTTAATTGATTTCCAGAGTTTTCTTGGGTTATCTTTACTTTGTTCAATCTGTTGTCTATGGTATTGGCATTTTATTTTACGGAGGAGTTTGTTACAGAAATTCCTGTACCTGGTATATATTTTATGTCGCTCAGTGTCACCAGGAAATGCTCTAGACTCATTATGAAGCTTGTCTCGGTGCCTCATGCATCTGATTAATCCTGGTGTAATCCAAGGTTTGATATTTATCATTTTTCGGCCTAATCTTACCTTACGAGTATTTTTATTAACAGCTGTGTTAACGATATCATAAAAATGTGATACGGCGCTTTCCGTTGAAGGGACATTCAAGACAATGGACCAGTCAGATCTGTTTATTTCAGCAGCTGCAGCGTCTACATCAGTTTTAAGTTGCCAACGTGGTGCATGGTTAAAGTTTTGCTTATAACTGAGAAACAAGCCAGCAATTACAATATCGTGATCAGTTATTGATGATTTACAAACTAAGCCAGATGAGTTAGAGCTAGATTTTATGAAAATATGATCGTAACACGCTTGAGATCTCGTAGGTATAGTGATCGCGGGAAGCAAGCTGTGCGAAGCCATGAGACACATGTAGTCTGATACATGACCTATGGAGGGTTTGCAAATATCAATATTTAGGTCACCAGTAACCAATAGCAGAGATTTGTTTCTTAAGCTGTCTAAGACGTTGTCCAGTGAATTTATGAAGGGTTCGATAGATGCTGTTGAGGGAGAGCGATAGATACCCAGTACGGCTATATTTTCATTCAAGGTTACAAGTAAGCTGTCTGCGTCTTTGATATTGGGGAATAAGGCAGAAGATTTATATTTGTTTTTTACATATGTTATAACACCGCCATTTTTATTCATTTGTGTCACCGAAGGTAAGAGATACGTCTAAAAATTACATTTGGCAGATGCCCGCATTTTGCAATTAGTCAGCATTCCACGTGACAGGGTGCAAGCCGCTAAATTAGAACACTAACCGATAGCACATGTCTTAGATTTTTTGGTTCTAGGGCATGCCGGTTTCCTCACACAAAAATACATGTAAAATAGATAAAATCATAATATCTAATCAACAAGAACCGACGCAACCATTAGGAGTTGAACTGATTAATATAGACTCTGACTGCAGACCACAGACAAGCAAATAATAATTTATTCCCACATCACTATTTTAATATTATAACATTAATTATATATTTATGTATTGTACACAACACATATTAATATATTAACTATCTATATATGTTTTATTTGTTAAGTTGCTCACCGTTGTTCGTGACATCACGATGCAGGCCCTGTCAGAAAATCAGCGCTACACCTTTCCAAGGTTTGGTGCAGCATTATGCTGAGACAGGGACCATTTGACCCCACACAACACATCTTTTTATCTATATCATTTTAATTTTATATTTATTTTATTTTTTGTAATGTTTTAATGTAGCTATTTTGTCACCTGTTGTGTCGTGTTGTGTTATGTTGTGGTAAATACATGTATTTTCTTTCTTTCTTTCTTCTCTCGGAGCAAGATCGCTGTGATTCGCAGATCATTGCTTTCATTAAAAGTTCACGGGCTAATTAAACTTCTAACTCGGTGTAAAGACTTGCGACTACTGAAACGGGGCGACTTTGCGAGAAGGTTCATAGTTTAGAATTGACAGAATTACTAAAAAAACATTATGTGCAATTTACAATTGTTCCGTACGACTAACACTGACATGCAATGGCGTCGATTCTGTTACACCAACTAGACTTAATTTGATATATCGCTCTCTTTTACTAACGCTAAAACAACAAAAAAAGAGAAAAGAGAGACGTTGTCGAACTAGTCAAATTTAAGTTTTTCATACAAATTTAGTCGTGATTTCTAAACATACTGACTATAAACATGCAAAAGAGCGACATGTAACTCATTTGACGGGAGTAAAATTCTTGCCATCTCTTTCTTACGTGCACTATCATTAAAAGAGAGCGCCTGTTTAAATTAAGTTTACCAAGGTGGTGTACAATAGAATCGACGCCATTGTCGCGATGCAATTTTGCAGTTAGTGGTTAGTGTCGTAATGTGAACATGGACTTTTTTGAATCTGAAGATGAAATGAGGGTAGATGCGAACACTGCCCTTATTTCTTGACGGCAGCTCCATAGGCGTGACACGTGACCTCGGCTGTTGCAACAGAAACGTCTGAAATAAATGAGAAAGTGCTATACACTCATATAAAACTTATAATTAAATCAGCTTTAGTCCTAATAGAAGACTTTAAGATTGGAGGGAGGGTTTCTTACAGATATTGTTATACATTTCCTTTGAAAACTATCAAAACTATGTTTGAATTAAAGTTCAGTTCGAGTTTTGATCTAGAATACGAACTTAAGGAAGAATGTTCAGAGATTACTGAAAAATTCAATCCGAGTCTCTTCAAGATGTGAACAGGTATCTGTTAGATTTCCATGCTCCATCGTCAGCCACATCATCACTTACTTAAGTGAGATTATGGCCAAATGAAGGTCAGTTATTGATTAAAAAAGATAATAATAACAGCGAAAAGCTAAAGTTTCTATGAGAAAGAACTCAACGCGTAATTACGGACATTATACTAGTGTAAAGTAAATTATGTGCAATTTGTTTTGTTCTACCGCAAAAGTTTTACGTCGAGTGCAGCGCGCGGTCGCCTGCAACACCGGCTGAAGGACTCCGCCTCTTCAGAGCAAACAGCGGAGGGTGTGGCGCGGACAATGACGCTACGCTAGATGGTCGCTAATCTCGAGACATTATAAGCGGGGTTTTGTGTTGAGGAGAAACGACAAAATTATAAAAGATTGCGACGCAAATAATGTAAAAAAACTGGTTTCTTGTGTGCCTTAATGAGAGTACATCCTATTGTTTTTATCTCTGACTGGCTAGCAATAATAAATGTATCTGTTTTTATATAGCTAGAATAAAAACAGTAATTTTTAAATAGGTTTTATTAATTGAATATTATTATACTTGTTACTATTGCAATACTTTAGTTGTATAAAATAAGTCTGCAAACTCTGCTTGTTTTTTTTTGATAATCCTTTATCCGGCTATAATAGTGTGGTGCGAATCGAACAAATGGACTCATTTATTTAGAAAGAGTAGTAGTGAAAGTATTAAGCAATTAATTAATTAACGCAGCATTAATTAATCTATATATAGCTCAACTAATTCAGATTACTTGATGCGCTTTATAATAATAATACTAAACCTATTGCTACTAAATATGGTACTATAGATATGCAATTTGACAAGTAAAATATCGAGGGCTACCCTTTAGTTTTCCACTATGTGACATTATTTCGCAAACTCTACTCCAATCTCGAACGTCAAAATCGCATCAAATTCCTACAAATAAATAGTATACCTAGTCGATTTCAGTTAGTTCCATAAAATTCACCAAAATATACTAATTTAAATCGAGCGCTAGCATGCATTCCAGAGTACCATTACCGATGCGATAATCGAGTTTTTAAGGGTAGGTTATATCCCTTCATAATTATATTCAGAACAAACAGATATCTGCGGGGTAGTGCTGAGTTATCACAGGATGAGGGTTCATTAGCGGCCGCAGCTCATTACCGGGAGCATCGAGGAGTATGTGTGCTCAGGACCTTACATCCGAGTTAGTTGCATGGAGAGTGCACTCCGCTGGATGCGAAGGCACTCCTAGATACAACTGTTTTTTTTAGAGTTAGAACGTACTTATTAGAAAGCTATAAATTTCAGATAGTAGTGATGTAAAAGCAGGATTTCAAAAGATTGAAACAGCCTATACTCAGATTTGAGTCTATCTTAATCTATACTAATATTATATAGAGGTAAAATGTAAAATTGTTTGGCTGTAGGAGGTAACCTACGAGACTACTCATCCAATTAAAAAAAATATTTCACCAATATTATTGTGGACCTTCAAGGGACTTTCATGGGTCATATAATTATTACTATCACGTTTAAATAAAAAGGCTTTTCATGAAGACCAATTTTGAAATGTAAGTCGACGAATACAATGGCCGAGCGAAAGTTTTTCTTACGCACGTAGGAGCTTTCTATCCGGGTACTATGCGGGCGAAGCCGTGGGCAGTAGCTAGTGAATATTATAATCGATTACGTCATTTTGATTTTTTTTAAGTAAGGGCCTAACATCTCGCCTGTAGTAAGATGAACCTTCTGAATTGAACAACAAAATCTCAACTTCTTACACAACGCTAACTACTACTACTATGATACTGAATCAAGTTTCCCAGCAATCTTTCAACAATGAGAGTGATTTTCTTCTTCAGTTCAGTCACTTCACTGCGACAATTTGAATCCATTTAGCAATTCGCTCAGCACTTCACCACCGGGTCAAGTGCTGAGGTGTAAATATTAACTCATTTCGAGGTCATTTCGAGGTCGAAGGACAGCTCGCGTTGAATCAGAACAGGGCGATTTAGTCGAGTATTGTACGGGCCACTGTCCACTAAGCAGACACGTATACGGCACTTTACGCATTTTATAAAATACTATTATTTTTATTTTAATACTCAACTGACACTTTTAAACTACATAATTAGACTCTGTTATGACAGATAGTCTCAGCAAAGGTATGCCATTCTTTATATAATCAATTAAAGACAAGAAAAGAAGAATCTATAATGTTGCCATAATCAGATCGATATAATATTTGCTTTAAGCATCAGGATTATGAAACAATATCACTTAGCACATAAGTGCGTCCGGGACATACTTTTTTATACATGATCTTTATACGTGATCGGTTATGTTATACGAAACATCTTAAACAAAAACAAACAAACACGCTCACGACTGTCTTCCCCATGGTGGACATCCTCAGATACATACTCAGTGAGTAGATCTTTGAGGATACCAAGTAGGGGGTAGTCAGAGGCACGTCCGAACATTACATTTGGTACATGCCCGCGTTTTGCAAGAACTAAGCATTCCACGTGACAGGTTGGAAGCCCATCACCGCTTATTGGAACACTAACTGTTGGCACATGCCTTCGAATTTTTGGTTCTAGGGCATGCCGGTTTCCTCACGATATTTTCCTTCGCCGTTTTAAGGACGTGTTAATGCGCACATAAATTTTTCGAGTGGAAAAATCCATTGGTGCACGCCGGGTTCGAACCCACGACCTCCGGATCAGAAGTCGGGGTATCGCCCACTAGGCCAACACGGCTCCGTTTATGATCAACATCTGTTGATCATAAACTGAATAGTTAGAATTTTTGTGAAGAGACTTAAAAGCTGTATAGATATGATAAAAGGAAACTATTTATTATACAGAAAAACAATAGAATTAGGTTGGCCGTTTTATATGTTTTATTAGCAGATAAGGAAGAACGAGAATATCTTCATTTATGAGTGGGTTTTTACGATGTGAACCATTTGGCATATTTTTTTCTGCCGTTCGCTCACAATTCGTAATCTCTGCCTATAACTCTGGGAACGAATGTGACTTTACATATATGTTAGTTTGAAGAAACACTGCAATTTAACAGAACAGGATCGTTGGGTCAGTAAATACATTACCGACTATCATTTTTGATTCAGACCATTGGTTGGGTCCATCTGAAATCATGCGACGAGGATAGGTACGCGTCTTTACTAGTACGTTTCAGTGGACATATGGCTTCAGCGCAGTTTTCTCAGGAAATGTTTTGTGGGACGTATTGTGCCGAGAGGGGTGAACGAACTGTTTGAGGAGCGGGGAGCTTTCACCCAGATTTTTGAGATTTTGACGCCTTTTGTTGTGAAACATATCTTTAACAATGGACAGCGAGTGTACACTTGGACAGGCTTGTGGCTCAGAAATGTGTTTACTTGTGGTATTTTCTTCAGCATAGAACAATGCTTTCCTCTGAACTTATTGTTTTTTTAAGTTTTTTGACGACCTCTGTGGTGCAGTAGGCGAAGGCTCTAAGATGCAGAAGGTTGTGGGTTTTATTCCCATCGCGTGACAAATGTTTATGATCTGCAAATATTTGTCTCAGTTCTGGGTGTTTTCTATGTATATACAAAAAAACAGTATATAAGTATGTGTTATATCAGTCATTTAGTTTCCATAATACAAGCTCTGCTTAGTTTGGGGCATCATCTAGATGCTATGTAAAAAATGTCTAGCAATATTTATAATTTTTATTGTTACCGAGCATTTTAATTCAAATCAATTGAACATAAATCTTCTTACTCGAGCACTGAATAAATTAATGTTTTTCACTAATAACAGCCATCAAGAATATTAATTTCCAACAGCTACTGAGCTTAGAACTGTTATTTCCAAAGTCTTTAAACAAAGCTCAAGTCTCAGGAGTTGTTTGGCAGCGGATTGAAATTAAGACAAACGCCTTTAATAAATGTTGGTCGCGCCTTATATTTCGGAGTTTCCTTATAATATAATTGCTTCTATAAATTCTGGTGGCTACGCTCCGTTCAGGAATAAACATTATGTTAGACTACAGTTTCGGGACTTTTATATAACTTAGCAATGACAAGGTAAACAGCTTACCTTTTCATTACTAAGATTCTGTACATACATACTAATGTATGTGTAGAATCTACGCATGCATCTGACAGATGACAAGAAGAAGGTCACGAGGCGACAAAAAAACTGCTAGATTGTTCCAAAATTATTAAATAAACACTGAAGAATGAAAGCTAAAGTTTTTCAACGTATTGTGCCTATTCTAAAGTAAACAATAATCATAGTCAAAGACTGAAAAGTAGAAAAGTAGAATAATCAAATCAGTGAACTTCGTCAGATCGCGATGATAAAAGTTAAGTATTAGTTTACTTTATATTTACGTGGTAAATATAAAATTGTAAGTTCATTATACCTCTGATAAATAAGTAACGGAGCTGAACATTACGGTGTGGTACAGGAGGATAATGAGTGGAGATCAGCCGCCGCTTCTAATGAAAGAAATGTGATTTACTCGGAGAGTGGAAACACCTATTTGGTTCATGTTTTATTAAATTCGCGTTGTTCGAGGTATCACGCTGCGTTTCTTATTATCACGAGTGGAGAAACAGTTTAATTAAAAAAAAAGTGTTTCCATTGTTGCTTTTTAATGCTAACAGATTTTTTGGTGCTGTATTATTAACTTGAAGAGAAGTAACAGTTTCTTTGGAGTATGGAGCTAAACAATTTATTTACAGTTTTTGTTCATAAAAAACTGGATTCCCGCTACGGGACAAATGTTTGCATGATCTGCAGATATTTGTTCCTGATCTGGGTATTTTGGTACCACGGTACCCGTAGTTTTTGATACCTACGACACAAGGAATCCTAGTGTATGTGTCTGTTGGGTGTTTATTTATTTAAGTACTTATTTCGTGAAAACTGTTTGAATTTCGGAGGTGAATACGAAAAGCTAGTATGATTCTGTTTTTCATATTGACGCAATTACAAATCTGTAGAAGTTGCTCTGTTATTGCTGAGCCAATTTCTATGGAACCGAGAAATTGGCTCAACATTAATTTAAAAAACACGCTATTTTTATCTGTAGAATTAATAATGCAAATTTAAATTACACCACCTGATGAACCGATGACATCTCAAAGGTTGCGGAAGGTAAAAGGAACCTGCCCAAGCGGTCTAAGATAGTTCATCGTTGCACTCTTTGGAAGAGGCCTATGCCCATCAGTGGACTCCTACAGACTGAAGGTGAAGATAATTACAATGTAAAATAAACATTTCAGTGCGCGTAGTAAAATAAAAACAAATACGCTCACGACTCTGGTGTTGGACATCCTCAGATACTTACTCAGTGAGTAGATATTTGAGGATACCAAGTAGGGGATAGTCAGAGGCACGTCCAAACTTTACATTTGATACATGCCCGCGTTTTGTAAGTTAGCATTCCACGTGACAGGTTGCAAGCCCATCGCGCTTGTTGGAACTCTAACTGTTGGCACATGCCTTCGAATTTTTACTGTTGGCATATGCCTTCGAATTTTTGGTTCTAGGGCATGCCGGTTTCCTCACGATGTTTTCCTTCGCCGTTTTGAGCACCGTTTTAGTATGAATAGATAAAAACAATAGTTGCCAGAAACCTTTAATTTACTCGAATTAAAACTAACAATGGCACTAATGAATACGCTCGATTCACTAACAACCATGAACTTAAAAATAAACATTACTTCCTCTTCATTAAACGAAACGAAACAATCGTACGAAAGTTTGGAAAACTTTCAAATTTCCACAACATTGGGATGCTTCTTAAAAAGGGAAATAAGAAAAATGTTTGTCTGAAGCCACAGTTTATATACTTAATTTGGGATTGAGTTCCATACTTTCCAAACATATTGTACTCATGTTTTTTGTTGATATTTCATCACATTTGTAAGACGTCATCAATGGAATCCATCATTCCTGAGCATAGTTGATTATGCGGACATATTGCGAGCAAAACTAGAGACACCATATTCTAAGGCTTGTTTTAACGGATCCAGTGTTGTAAGCCAGTAAACCACTCCATCGGTATAGAGAGTAAGTAAACACGACACTACACTCGGAGTTTTGCTAGGTTATACAATATCAAACGAAGAAATCCGTAGAAAAACCAAAGTGACTGAAATTAATCTTAGAATCACCACTTGCATAGGACTAGCATTTTGTTTTTATAGATGCCAATTAAATTTATTTTAAAAGTAAATTTAACTAAGTACATATAAGAACTTTTTGAATAATTATATGATTATTTAGGTACCTATTTCAATGTATATTTCGACTATTATACTTTGACTATTATTATGTATGTGAATATGTACTTAATAGTTGTGAATATGTAAAAATAGTATAAATAGTTTTTAAAATCATCCGACGATGGTGCATGAAGGTCTAGAAGATACCAATTCACTCTTACCTTGAAGATACCCAGATTTATATAATTGGAATTTATATTACATTTTTCTAATAAATAATGAATAAATTTAGTTCTAATAAATAAATTAATTTGGTAATACCAGCAAGCGCTGGATCATATCACTGGATCGAAACGCTGGAACAATGCTAATCAGCCTTTATCTGCGGTAACCGCTTACCCGATAACTTCACGACACAACAAAGTCAGACAAGTTAGTCCGCTCAATATTTCACCCGACATCAGGTGCACCAGCCACTCGTTAAACCAAATAGTTTATTGAAAACATTGTCTGCAAGTTGACAGCTACTTGCACGCTTCCCGTTTAGTTGTATTATTCCCATCTGTCACCCTGCTCTGTCCCCCTAGGGAGACAGTTGGGAAAAAAAAGTTCGATCTTTCCCCTTTTTTGCAACAGGGGGATAGATAGATCTATTTATTCCTGTTGGATGTTACGCCTCGCTGCTATAAAAAGGAGGTTTTTAATTCGTCTCTTTTTGTTGTGTGCATGTTACTACATAGATATCTTTTGAGAATTTTTGTCCACGTATTTGCGTACTCTCAAAATCGGGGCTAGCAGGAAGAAGAGTGTCGAGTGCCGTGAGGGAGCGCGAGATAGGAGACCAGGCTGGCACGGCGAACAGCAGATGCCTCCGATTGCGAAAATAATTGTTCAGGACGTAAAATGTGACAAATTTAATATTTGGGCGTGCCTCTGACTACCCCCTACTTAGCTTCCTCGAAAATCTACGCACTTAGTATGTATTTAAGGATGTCCATCAAGGGGGATATAGTCGTGAGCGTGTTAATTTGTAATTTGTTTGTTTTGTCTTTCGTTATCCTAGAACCAAAAATTGGAAGTATGTGCCATCTGTTAGTATTCCAATAAGCGGCGACGGCCTTGCAACCTGTCACGTAGATTGCTAACTTGCAAAACGCGGGCATGCACCAAATGTAATGTTTGGAAGTGCCTCTGACTACCCTCTATACTTGATATGCTCGAAGATCTTATCACTGAGTATGTATCTGAGGATTTCCACCATAGGGAAGACAGTCGTGAGCGTGTTTGTTTTTGCTTTGTCTTTCGCTAAACAAAAAAAACATCATTCATTGGTAGGGTGATCTTGTAAGAAAAAGATATACAATCAGCGTAACAAAACATAATCTTCTTAATTCCAGAAAATTCTTATAGTTAATCTTGCTTTAGATTATGTTATGAGAAAAATCCCAGCATAAAGCAACAAAATGAAGGTATCTAAGTACCGCGCTTAGTGTGCAATCATCCACGGGTAGAGGGGCGGGTGGAGGGGTGGGGGGGCAGATTCCTGGATTAAGCAGGTAGTCCGTCTTTTTATAGGAACCTCTCTATCTGACTGTACATTTACAAGGCAAGCGCTTGCCTTGTAAATGTACTGAACATATTGTAGAGAAAATTCAAGTCGAGATTAACCTAAACCAACGAGCTTGGATGGAGAATGTGATTAGGATGAATGAAGTGATAGAGGTATGCCAGGATCTGTGGCAAGTGGAAATCCGGTTCTACCACTTCCAGAAACAGACGTAACTGTATGTATATCCAACATAGTCCTGATCCCACACAAATGGTGTTCAGGAACTATGCAAAAAATGTCCTGCAGCAGGAATATAACCCGCGCCTCTTGCATTAACATCGTGGTTCTCGAATTTTGTATATTTGTTTTATTTTTCCGGCTTTTTTAAATAAACAACTCATATAGCAACTCTATGCCCCGCAAAGGGCCGAAATTAATCCGTGGCAGGTACAATGAGCCTCATGTTTTGCGAAGGCAATTGTTTCTAAAGCCAGACTCGCGTATACGTGGACTGCGTTATGACAGAGCCGTTTGTAAGGACTCTGCTATATTATGTACTACCCTGATGTACATGTACACGAGGCTTCTGTTTTTAAGTTACAGAAAAAATAAACGAACATACCTACTATTGGCTTATTAATTATGTATGTAGGTAATGCAAAAGTACCCAATTAAACACGATAAATAGTCAAAATTGCATTTTTGCCTAAAGTAAGTCCTGATTCACAAAATAAACTTCTTTCAATTGTGTGTTTTTTATTTTCTGTAACAATATTAATAAACAATACTGGTTATATTTCACATCATCATCATCAATCACAGATATTATAAAACCCCAAACTTAGCAGAGCTTGTGTTATGGGAACTACAAGACTGTTAAACTCCTTATATTTTTTTTGGAATTACATACATATATTACATAGAAAACACCGAGACACGAGACAAATATTTGTAATCGGATATACGTCCTAATCGCGCTATCAGTTAGTGTTCCGCTAATTAGAACACTAACTGATGGCACTAATTTTTAGTCCTATAAATGGTTTTAATCGTTTGTTTATATTTGATAAATGTTTACATGTGACAAAAATGGTCAACATTATTGTTTGCTTAGAAATTCATCATTGGAGAATTACAAAAAAGTTAAAAATAAATGATTTGATTTAATTTAATACTTATTAATAATATTAAAAAAAATATAACTTAATGAAAAGAACTCTTTTAGAATATTATAACGAATATACCATATACTTTTCTCCTGCTGACGTCTCGTTGACCGTTTAGAGGCCTTTCCTCATGAGCACCGTCCGCGACCACGCGACGACGCGACCACACGACCACACGATCATGCGACCACGAGAACACGCGACCACGCGACTGAGACGACCTAAAGATATGCTTTTAAATAGTGTAAGCATATATATATCTAGACAATTACCACTTTATGATAAAGTTAACGCCTGCGGAAAGATTAAATTGTATGGAAATGAAAGCTGTGGAAATGTTTTGTAACTGCTGCCAAGTTTTACCTTGACAAATTTGCGTTAGCGTGAAAGGAAAACTAAGCGTGAGATATTTGTCTAGAGCCCCAGGTAATCAAGCTAGTTCAGTATCGATCAAGGTATGTTGCTCTAATGAACTTAGCACTTGAACTAAGTTACAAACTGCACTAGATTCTCTCGTGAATTTGCGCGATCAAAACTTTTCTCCTGCTACGGCTCAACATTACGAGTATATAGGAACGTACATTATTACTAGCTTCTGCCCGCAGCTTCGCCCGCATGTTATGTTGATAAACCACCAACTTTTGGGTGTAAAAAACTAGGGCAATATTTCTTTCCATACAAATTTCAGAACTTTATTGCACAATAGAAATTGTATTTTTGCAAAATAATACATAAATATTCTATTATTTATTTTAAAGTTTATTTGTACCGAGTTTTGAGCGAATATAACCAAGGAATAAAAATTTCCATAGAAACTTTATTATCCTGTTTAACCCTCTTAGGGGTTGATTTTTGAAAATGAGATTAGCCTATGTGTTATTCCAGAACACCATGGGCGAAGGCTGTCTGAGACGCAGAAGGTTGTGGGTTCGATTCTCGCCTTGGGACATTTGGTTTGCATGTTCTGTATATATACATATGTTCCAGGTCTGGGAGTTGTGGTACCACGGTACGCGTAGTTCCTGATACCCATGATACAGGGAATCTTAGTGAGGTTTTAGGAAAAATATGACTGTAAGGTTTAAAAAAGTCAAATATTTTGTTACATCTATAGTGGCTACAAACTTAATGTAGAATTTCGTAAAAAATATATTTAAAAAAAAATGGCTCAGTGGGCGAAGGCTCGTCTGTGACGCAGAAGGTTGCGGGTTCGATTCCCGCCACGAAATAAATGTTTGTATGGTCTGCCGATATTTGTCTCGGGTTGAGTGTTTTCTATGTATAATATGTGTGTGTGTGTGTGTGTATTTACAAAAAAATATTATATAATGTAGTATGTATCAGTCATGTAGTTCCCATAACACAAGCTCTGCTTAGTTTGGGGCTAGATGATGTTGTGTGAAAAATGTCCATAATTATTGATTAAATATTATTTAAAAAATTCATACTTGCATAATGTACATTCATTCACTCAAGACGACTCTATCGACATAGAACACACCCAGACCCGAGACAAACATTACAAACATTTGTCCCGCAGCGGGAATCGAACCCGCAACCTTTTGCGTCTCAGGCAGGCCTTCGCCCACTGCGCCACAGAGGTCGTCAACAAGGTTTTTATACAACTCAAGTGCAAACAAGGTCCGTAGTTTGGTAAGCGGTTACAGTACAGGGTGCTGGCAACACCAGAGATATCACTCGGCCATTGCTAATGCCTGGGGCCCGGGTGAGAAGTCACATGTATACCCTCCGGAACACGGCAATGCGAGCATTACTGCTTGGCGATCTCTGCACAAGCTCTACTACTAAACTCGATAGTATTATATCATTGCACATTGCTTCATAAGAACTGCACAAGCACATCACATCGGTGATGCAATGAACGAGTTCGCAACTTCAATCTGTATCGTGTCGCTGCAACTTGGAAGTTTGCAATCAAATATGAAAGCCATCGAACTACAAACGACTGGACGTTAGAGGCAGTGGCGTAGCTAGGTATGCGTGATTTAGCCATAAAAGGGGCAAAGTGGGCGCTCATTAAGAGCAACGCAGCAAAAATGTATTTACGATTATGTCATTCAGTTCTCGCCTCGACAGTCTGACAATCTGAATGGAGTCAGTGTTTCAGTAATTAGTATAATACCCTAACATAGGATCCCATCAACATTCTAGGGAATCCCCGACCGAACATATCATAGAGCTACAAAAATTAAATTGTAGTGTAAAATTAAATTATACTTCCAACCGTTTTAACGAAAAGACTTTTATTTTTTGTAATTCTATTGAAATCTTGTCTATCGTGGCCTGAAGTCAGTGATTTAGTGTTGATAATCATTGTCATGGTCTGTATGAGTTGTTTTTTTTCTCGCGGTGTGCCGCCCTTTAAAACCCCCTACGACCCTGGTTAAATGCAGCAGACCTACTTCTTGGGAGCTCAATCTTTTGAAAGTCCACTTTTACACCAATTTAACAAACTGGGAATGATATTTGTTGTAGGGTGAAGATTATTATGGCGGAGCCGTTTTATAAATCGTTTAAAGGGCAAGGTGTACGATTTAATAACAAACTCCCAAGATAAATACAAAAATTGATAATTAACAAATTTAAAAACGTATAAACTAAAACTTTATAAAAAGGCATACTATAAAATATCGAATATTTATATAATACAAATTCTTGGGAAAAAATTGAAAAAAAATTAAAATTGAAAATGCTCCAACTTGAATAAAAAAATGTAGGTAACAGCATCCCTACACATCAAAATATTCCCAACTATAAGTTGTTTTTAAATTCCCAATGTTCCTAAATAAAAAATAAAAGCCTTTATTTCCTCTAAAAGAATTCACTGGCATTATATTAAGTACAGCAAAAATATAACTATGATAAAAGTAAGAATGATTATAAAACTTTAGAATACTAATAATAAAAAATATAATAAAAATATTGCATGTCATTAATTTTATCTAGATTTAAAAAATAGAATATAATATGATAGATATTACATGACATTAATTATAATTATTATATTAATGTCATGTATTATCTATCATATTTATATTCAAGTAGTTTTTGTCAGTCGTATATTATGATTGTTTTTCATTTTCTTTATTATTAGGAGCTATCCATTGCTGGGTGAATAATATTCCTTATTCTTTCACAATCAATTCTCGATAAAATATTGCGCTAGCCTACTAGCCTACAATCCATTTTCAATCTCAATTTTGTCTATTTTAAAGAAGAATTGTTAATTATTTTGAGTTGGATACCAATTTTGACGTTTATGTGTCTAACTGTCACAATATTTTTATATTTTTAATATCGAATATTTTTCCCATATGATTTACGGGACCATGCGTTGATTTTCAGTAACAACATAACGATTTTTTATTTTAAGATATAAGATTCTGTAAGGACCGTAATAAAGATGGCAACATATCTTGCGAGCTGGGTTTGACAGACTCTTGAAAAATAATATAACTTACGCTCAGACTGTAACTTTTATTTCTAGAAACACTTTTATTTCTCGTGTTTCAAATAGGATTGGATTTCTTGGCGATAATATAATAATATTTATAATATAATAAACAGCCAACAAACACATACATAGTCAGAGATCACTCCTGTGTCGTGGGTATCAACAACTACGAATGCCGTGGTACCACGACATCCAGAATCTGAACAAATATCTGCATAACATGCAAACATTTGTCCCTCAGCGGGAATCGATTCCGCACTCCGCAATCGATAAACAACACCCAAGACCCGAGACCAATATTTGCAGATCATACAACAATTGTCTCGTGGCGCGAATCGAAAATAGATAGATAAACTCTTTATTGCACACCAAAGCAAAATACAAAACACAGGAATTCATAAACATAAAACACAATACATATACAATGGTCTCTTTCAGACAACCTTTGGATGGACAGGATAAAATGGAATCAAAAGATGGCAGTGTGCGAGTAAACCTATAATAAAATATAATAATTATAATAAATACCTACATAAATATATACATATCCTATATTAATATACATACAAATAATAATAATTTCAGATAATAAGTATGTAAGAATATGAAAAACTATTAACTAGCAGCTAGAGACATGGAAAGGAAATGGTATACAACCATAACGTGGTATACAATGAAGATCTCGTATAACTTAGATTATTTTAACGGAATTAATTGACACAATAGTAATGTGCTAGGCTGGCAACATCTGCGATCCGTAGCCAGGGATCCTTTGTCACGAAGTCGAACAATAGGTAACGGAGGCAGTTCCTCCCGTCGCAGACCGCAGGTTTAGCATACGCCCACGTTTGCAATGCTAATGCACTGTAACTTACTTTGCATCTCTGTTTGAGGAGTTCATTGTGGCTGCTTCCGTGTCGTATGTCTTAATAAGAGTTGTGTATGCGAGGCATACTCCATGCTTGATGAGACTACGACATAGTTACGAGCTAGGGTTCGCTATGAAATAATAAAATCCAACTGCACATCAAATTAACACTGTATTACCAATATCTACACCAAAAAAAAAAACAAAATTGTGTTGTTTTTTTTACACAATTAGAACAAAATCATGAAAACTTTGTGGAAATACAACACTATCGTAGAGTAAATATTTCACTAATCACATGATGTAGTTTTCGTATCACTCATTTATGTGCATTCAAATCTTGAATTGAACTACGGGTCACGGCACGTTTATATGAAGATAAAAACGCGGCCTCGTTTTTTCTAGAAATAACTCGTAGAAGCAAGTCATTTACCCGACTATGTCTAGAATAGAGCATACAGCATACTATCTCTTTCTGCACAAACTGCACAAGACTAGATAATCTTGCCTTTTCTCTCGTTACTCCTTAAGACCTCTAAGTTCAAAAAGATTAGTACCAATTAAGCTCATAATTCAAATTTCAAAACTTGAGTTACCTTTATACATACTAACGTTTGTACAATTCACTTAATCAATAAAACTCATTAGGGTCATTTGAAAAACTAAAAATAAAGAAACTGCTGATAAGTTAAATAAAATAAAATATAATGTATGTTCATCCTTCAGATTATTATTCACTTTACATATTTGAATAAAGGCCTACATTTATTATTTACTCACATTGACAAGTACATATATAATTTTTCTACCATCCGTTGGCTATGTATAAGAAGCCAGATGCTTCCGCTCAACGCCGGAAGCATGGAAATTGCTTTATACGCGCTCAGTATATGAATTTGTTTGAAACATTTCTTTATTATAAATAACATTATTGCAGAGGAATACACAAAATTACAGATTGTTTCATCATCAGCCATTTGTTCAGGTAGCCGTGTTGGCGTAGTGGGCGGTACTCCGACTTCCGATCTGGAGGTCGTGGGATCGAAACCAGTCTAGAACCAATCTATTTTTTCATAACTATGAAGAAAAACATCTCGAGGAATTCATGACCTGGAATCAAAATTCGAAGATTTTTATTTTATTTTTTATAATGTGTCATACAGTTACTGGGCTTGCAATCTGTCACGTGAAATTCCAAATACATTCGGAACGCGGGCATGTGCCGAATGTAATGTTAAGACGTGCTTCTTACTACCTACTGGTATCCTGTGGTGTGTTTTTTATCACAAACATAATTATAAAGATTTTAAGTTTTGGTATTTTGAGCACGTATATCCTATCTCATCGTATTTATATTAAGCTCGTAAATGAAATAGTTAGGATATTTATTGCAAATAATCTTCAAAACGGCTCATCCAATTTGAATGAAATTATAACACAGGTATATTATAAGGATATAGACTAATATTATTTGGGTATGACGCAGGCTAAGTCGTTCGCAAATACTAGTGCTAGTGTAATCATAAATTCACGTGACACGAATGGATACTCGCAGCAAATTCCACGCTCACATTCAGATAGGCACGTTTACACTATATAGGGTGTAATAAGACTACCTCCGGAAACAGAAGGCAACCCCTGTGCAGGCCCTGTGTGAAAACAAAATCGCTTTCTATCGAAGGATGTCCATTCGATATGATCTATGTTAAAAAACTATTTTGTATGAGTCCTGACTTTTTTAATACTATAATGGCAAACAAGCATAAACAGCAATGCGAGCATAACTGCTTGGCTGCAGAAATGACTATCGATATTATAGATATGACACATACCCATGAGTGAGGTATATGCTATGAATTATGAAATAATTAACTTACTTTGACAAAATACAACCAAAATATGTTAACTTCCGTTTAGAAATAGGTAGGTATTTTGAAAAATGCCTAGATAAAAAAAAAAAAACACTCACGTTCTGAAGTTTAAACTTTGAACGCCCCTTTTCAGTTAAAATAAATTGAAAACTTTGAATTCTTGCATGGCTTCTTAGATAAGTTTATTACCTACCTGCTTAAAGGTAATATTTTTAATTAGATTACATCGCACGCTTAATAATAGACTGACCTAACCCAAAAAAAAATTTTTTGGGAATTCGCAAAAAACGTTTTAGCAATCATGACTTGATTTACATTATTGCATAAAAATCTAATAATATAGCGTGAAATGAATTAAATTTAGTATTGTAAGAATAGTTGATGAAGTAGTTGTTTGTACTATAATGTGTGTTTTTTTAATACAATTTTTTTATAACAAAGTTTATACTTTAAAAAAAATGCCCGATTAGGTCTGTGTAAAATTAAATGTAATTAAAGCCAGTTCTTAACAGTGCCGCTTATTTTGTTATAAGTCTATATTTGATTAAATAGTTATGGAACTTGATTATTAAAATGTCACCATAAATGTTTTCAGGAGTAGTCATGTTACACCCTGTGCACGTACGTATTCCGACATTCAGACACAGTATCTCCACCGCATTCCATCGCGACACAAAGCAGCCGAAACGCACGCGTTTCAGCTTCACATTTGAAACATTTTTCGTCAGAGATTCCAGTTGTTTTTGTTTCCAGGAATTTTCGGGTCGACTTTGAATCAAATTGCAGTTTGGATTTTTGCTTGAGTTTGCTAACATACTGGAGCTACCTAATTGTGACAGGTATCCGTAATACACTACCCCTTACATTATTTTGAAACAATGACAACATGATAATCTTAAAATTCAAGATCTATCGTTCCATAAAAAGAGGGGTAGGAAGGGTAGGTAGAGAACACGGATTTCCACTTGCTATCATGGTTCATTTATCCTCATCACATTCTTCATACAAGCTCGTCTTGTTCTTTCTCCAGAACGTCTCCAATTTGGTGAGAGTACGTTCCCCTTTCAACTATGAGTCTCTATATAAATAAATAATATAAATGAGTTCACCTCGTTCGATTGGCACAATAAAGCTGAATGAAGGATCATCAAAAAAATAAGCAATTTGTTGCCTGATTCTTCTAGGCTTGACCGCGCGTGTGGAATCACCGTAAATTCACTTTAAATTTTAAATTCACGTAGTTTTTAAGTTGACGTTTCTAAATGATCCTTGTGATTTCAATTAATAAAAATCTATTGACTTTGACTATGCTTTTTTTTTTTGTAAAAACAAAATCGCTCTGTGCGCCCTATGATGGACAACCTCAGATGCATACTCATTGCATAGATCTTTTGAGCATACCAAGTAAGCGGTAGTTAGAGGCACGTCCAAATATTACATTTGCCAATGCTAGCGTTGTGCAAGTATAGTTAGCATTCCAAGTGACAGGTTGCCCATCGCCACTTATTGGAACACTAATCGATAGCACAGGCTTTCGAAAGTTTGTTTCCAAGACATGCCGGTTTCCTCAAGCCGTTTACCTACACCGTAGATAGTGGCTAGTTAACTGTTGATCGTGGCATGCTTTCAATATCTAGCAGTAGACGTATATACGTCTCCATTTGCATATAATTTTTCATGTTGGATTTATTTTCAAAATCTACAAAGTTTTTTGCCATTTTCGGTCATTCTTTTGATACTGCTACCTATTAAAAATAAGCATACAACAATTCACACCAAAACAATATGGCGTCGAAAAGGCAGTGCGCGCAGCTTCCGGTCCCCGGCGGAAGTGACGTGCGGCGACTTCTGGCGGCGCCATTACGCAGCTATAATTATTGCACTGCAGTATACCGACTCTACAGAGATTATGAAGGTATTTAATGGCATATGGGGTTAAATGTCGGAATGTGCTCGTTTCAAGGACTCATTATCTGGGCATACTATCATCAATGTTTCACTGCTAGTCATGTCTGCTTGTCTATATAGAATCGTTTCAATCGAAAATGTAACTGGTTGGAAAAAACTCTGAACCTAGATATTCTGTTTCAGTAATTTCTGGCTATTATACGTTTTTTACAATATCAAACAAACGCGTTTCTTTAATCATCCCACAGACACATACGTAAATAGTCCTGACCCCACATTAGGATTCCCTGTATCGTGGGTATCAGGCATTACGAATACTGTGAAACAATAATACAAAGACCCAGAACAGCCATCTGCAGTGCAAGCAAACATTTGTCCCTCAGAAGGAATCGTCCGTGCGTCACCGTACCGTAGGTAGCAGCAGGCGAGGCTAGATTGTTTAGGATTCTGTTTTCGTACGGGCTGTGTACAAAAGCCAAAAGAATATTATTTTTTCTACTTCCCTCGCGGGACCGAGAGCATCATATAGTTTTTATAGTGAAAATACCTTTATTTGACCATAACCTCCTTATTCACTTTTTAAAAGACCTCCAGAGTATAACATTCAAGTCTTTTTGCAATTTAATTCAGTCAAAGATGTCGAATTCCACTTTGCGTTTGACATTTAGATGACAACGCCGTAGCATCCTCAACTGCAAAGCAGGATTTAACACCTTTGCCTAAATTAAATCGCAATAAAACTTGAAGGTAAGCCCCCAGATTGTATTGTTCAGAATATCAGACGGTAATGTGTTCTATTATTTTTCACTGACATAATAATACAAAAACAAAAAAAACACGCTCACGACTGTCTTCCCCATGGTGGACATCCTCAAATACATACTCAGTGAGAAGATAAGGATATTAAGAAGGGGGTAGTCAGAGGAACGTCCAAACATAACATTTGGTACATGTCCGCGTTTTGCAAGTTAGCATTCCACGTAATAGGTTGCAAGCCCATCGCCGCTTATTGGAACACAAACTGTTGGCACATACTTTCGAATTTTTGGTTCTAGGACATGCCGGTTACATAATAATACATATAATATATAAGCCACATTCAACACGATACAGTTCCAATTACCACACGAGTCCGCAGGAGTAAGGTGGGTAGACAAAAGTTTGTTTTTAATGAGCTTCTGCGCCCCGGGCGTGCGCCTGCGTAAATACTACACTCAAATATCTGGCTTACCGGCCGGCGTTCCTTTTTTAAACTGTAATTCAATCCGTAGATTTCAAGATCATATTATGGTAAAGTGTAGAAAGTCCCCCCCCCCCACCCCGATAGACCTATGGCATCTTAAAGATTGCGGGAAGCTGGTGGATGGATTTGGCCCAAGAGCATTGTGACCTACCGTGAGATTCAAGCATCCTTAGGCATAGGCATGAGTCAGATACAATCAATACCACACACACATTTGGGTACAAAAGCTGCGCTCGCGATGGATCCCTCAAAATTAGACTGAGTCTTAAAAACAGATCGCGTCTCGGTACAATGCAATGCTTACCAGATTAAACAAAGGGGCATCAAATTTGGCAGCATCGACCGTTTGGTGACGCGCGTGAAAAGTGCCATGAAGCGTATGATTGCTTGTTTTTCAAATAAAACTGGACACGTAGCTATTGTTACCTTTGAGAATCTTCGTACAGTGAATAGTTTGATACACGATCATTTGTCGAAATCGGAATTGATCGGAAGTTACTGAAAACTCCGCAAAAATAACCAAAAACGCCGTATCAGCTTGCACCATGACCATGGCAGCTCTCACGCAGACAAACAGACAAACGAATTTATGAAGGTTAAAAACGTAGAACTTACTCGTATGAGCCATCCTGCATACAGCCTTGACCTGGCACCTTGTCACTTCTGTTTCCAAAAATTTTGAATATCGTGGCCCCGTGGTCAATGATTTTCATCAACAGAAGAGGCTGTATGAAATAATATTTCCGAGGACACCACAATGAAGTGTCATAATAATATGTATTCAAAATTGGATGAAAAAGTACATTAACGTAACAGAAAATATTTTAAGAAACAAAAAACTACCTTTGACCATATTACGTATTTCTTATTTATTCCGGTTTTTTTAATAAGCCCCTTGTTTTTATTCCGACCTTCAAACATTTTTTGCAATTCCCAATTACATTATAAATTATAGTGATATAAATTAATTCTTAATTCTGAAAGTCTCAGGAGTAAGCGCGGGTAATCTTTATTAATATTGTGCGAAAATAAGATCGACATAAATTATTATAGTAGCGTAGGTATTTGCCAACACCAGCTGAAATTATAGCTACCATAACGAATAAACCAGTTCAGTTGCTTTAATATTCCACACAAGTCCCAGGGGGCAGATTCACACAACCGCGCCTAAATAACACGCGGCATCGCATTAATTCCGCCTGTAATTAGTGCTTATTAACGCACCATCCGCTATTAGTAGGAATGTTCCGTGTTATTCACATTGATGGCTGTCATGAGGACGTTAGAGTCTCACATCATGAGAAGAGTGTTGTTGTAGTTACGTTGTTTACTCGTTTTCATACTAGATGGCGCTAGTAAAAAAGACCAATTCCTAGATCGTGCTATCGAAGTGTTTTGGCGTCTTGTTTATATTACTCGAGTTAAATTGAATAAATGAGAAGCTACTAAGTTCAAGGGTGCATTCGTTTAATTTCGATACCCCTCCCTGTACGGAAGTTCAGTAGCCCAGATCTAACAGTGTTGAGTGGATGTGGATGGAAGTAAAAGTACACACGACTGTCTTCTCCATTGTGGGAATCCTCAGATACTTACTCAGTGAGTAGATCTTTGAGGAGACCAGAGGTACCAGAGGGGGTAGTCAGAGGCACATCCAAACTTTACATTTGGCATATGCCCGCGTTTTGCAAGTTAGCGTTCCATGTGACATGCAAGCTCATCGCCGCTTATTGGCACACTAACAGTTGGCACATGCCTTCGAATTTCTGGTCCGAGTTCTGATGGGTTCGATCCCACGACCTCCGGATCAGAAGTTGGGGTATCGACCACTAGGCCAACACGGCTTTATGGCGGTAAGAATTAAGCGAAAAAAACAAGAATAATTAATTTATTGGTAACAAAATATTAAAAGATAGATTGTGTGAAGAATGCCATGAAAAAAAAGGAGGTACCTTTACATAAAAAGACCATGAGAGGTCATGGTCTTTTTATGTAAAGGTACCATCTATCTTGTAAATTTTGTAAAATATAATGTAATGTTCTCATATTACACTTCGTGATGCGTAGCTGACTAATTATTAAAAATACCAAGGCTTTTATGAGAGACTGCGACACTTAGCAATATATTATCAACCCCGATGAGACGAGATGAATGCCCGATAAACAGGTGGAGTTAATCTCTGAAAGCCATAAAAGTTTGACTTATTGAAGTCACGGAGTTTCTCATACTGTATAATATATGTATTTCTGGTAGCTCTAGAGATAACGGTGCCATCGACGTCCCTTGGTAAACTCCGATATCATAAAATAAGTAAGACTTCTTGGCAAAGCGTTTGAACCCTTGAGTACAATGAGAAACTTCGACTGGGTTCTTGATTTCCATTGGCTTAGTATCAATCTAGAAGTTCCAGTGGAATGTAGGTTCTATATGTAGTAAATAAGGTTTCTGTAAGTTAGATTACTCTGAGTCTGAATGACACATTGACTGGTAGTTTTTTTTTTGTATAATTACTATACTTAACTCTGTTTTTAAAGCGTTAATCCAAAGTTAAAGAAAATTTTATAAATCCTAAAATTTTATAAATCCAAATATGTGTATAAATGTTTGATATCTCGGGACGCGGCTGCTATACCAACTTAGCCACGAGATGGTAACAATCCTGGTTGAAATTCTTAAAATGTTTCGACTCGAAGCGAATGCAAGGTTTCCGCCTATGAATTTTGAAATCCGGCCGTAGTTGATATTTTTGAAATAATATAAAATACTTAATGTAATGCCTAAAAAAGTTCAAAAGTATACTATTAATTATTCTGTTTAACTTAGTGAACATTCTATGTTATATAGTTAATAATATGGTCTTAAAAATATACCATATTATTAAATATAATACATATTATTTAATTCAAAACATGTGGTAATTTACCTTTACCTATTAAAAACATAAAGTTTGAAGTCAATATTATCGAACATTAAATATTTAACCTCCAAACAACCTGTCTCCAGAATTTAGCGGCACCATCAAACCATGAGACTTTATTTACCTGACAGCGACATTTTATAGAGACCAATGTAATATAGAAAGCATAGAAGTGAATCTCTTTTTTAAATCGTTTGTCGCACATAACCCTCGCCTTAGCACTCAACCACATATTTGACGTAGACAGACACAACTGTAATTTTGAAAATCCTATTAATAAAATGCGAAAGATTAGATGTAAAAGCTGTATAGAATGTTTATAGCTAATCATTTCACAGCTCAACCGATTTCGATGAAATTTGAAACAATATGTATAATTACAAAACATAAGCAATTTTTATTCGGGTACCATGCGAGCGAAGCTGTGGGCAGAAGCTAGTCACTAGTTATGAAGCTAGTTCATATCAGCTCAGCACTAGATATAAACTCACAGTGAACTGTCAGTGTTTAGGATAGTTAAATAAGCTTGAAAACTCGTATTTACTGCCAAAGACTGATAAAGGTAGCATTGGATGTATTTAAGCTACTGTTACACATGCTCATTACTAGCACGAAAACATGCTTTTATTGAGCAAATGCACATTAGTAGCATGTGTATTGAAACATTGCTAATAATGAGCATGCTCATTTCGAGTTTGCTCAAAAATCGACGGTCGTGCGATTTTTGAGCATGCTACCTGCAGCGCGGGTCGAGGGGGGCGTGGCATTCGCGTGTTTAGCAGTGTTTGTTTTGAGCATGCTTATTCAGGAGCATGCTAATTGCTAGCAAATGTAAACTACTCATCAGCATGCTCATATTGAGCATACTCAATAGCACGCTTTTTAGCATGCTATTTTAGAGCATGTGTAACAGTAGCATTAATGTATTGTATTTAATGTATATATGAGAAAAACAAGCCTTATAATATTAATCAGCGAAACTAAGCTTAAATAAAAAAGACAGCAGAGTTCTACATCTACGTTGTATTGTCCATTGCATGATACAAGTTGGTATAAAATAAACTAATTGAATGAGCACTGTCGAGTGTCGAGCGGACGAGCGCGCACTTTACAGCGCCGTTTAAATATATTGCTGTTTTATGACCCTTATATGACTACAGTACTGTATACAGACATATACTGAGGTCTTAAACAGTTAAGCTGCCTGTCCACAAAACTGGAGCGGACGTACTCGTAACACCGAAACATCTACCAGTAGAACCACTTCAAACGAACATCTCTGATCCAATTCAGTAGTCTTATTAGAGATAATAGAATATTCCTAACCCCGCTTCAGTGGACAGGCGGCTTTACTTTAATGGACTGTGTAGGACGTTGACGCTAAGTTTCGTTTTGATGGTATATTGAAAAAGATACGTATAATTTACGACATAACATTTTACAGTTAGTAATGCCATAAACATCTTAAATATTATATTCATGGACGTACGAATATGAATGTGAACTCTGCGTATACACAGGCAATGAAACCAGTATTACCTCGTGTGAAACTAGGTAATCTGTAATCTGGAGGTCGTGGGTTCGAACCCGGTCGTGCACCAATGGATTTTTCCAATCGAAAAATTTATGTGCGCATTAACACGTGCTCAAAACGGTGAAGGAAAACATCGTGAGGTAACCGGCATGCCCTAGAACCAAAAATTCGAAGGCATGTGCCAATAGTTAGTGTTCCAATAAGCGGCGATGGGCTTGCAACCTGTCACGGGGAATGCTAACTTGCAAAACGCGGTCATGTACCTAATGTAATGTTTGGACGTGCCTCTGACTACCCCCTACTTGGTATCCTCAAAGATCTACTCACTGAGTATGTATCTGAGGATGCCCACCATGGGGAAGACAGTCGTGAGCGTGTTTGTTTTTTTTTAAACTTAACAAAGAATTAGGTTGATTACTGACCCGATTGGTATTTAATTAATTATTCCTGGAGACATACCGAACCCCGAGCTATAATTCCAATTAATAATAGCTAATACTTTATGGTACAGCTACTGCCTTGTATCCTTCCCCCATATATAGTCAAAGTGATTGAACCGCGTATAAGGCATTCGATGGATGGCCTACACATTACGGAGTCATGTGTCTTTCGATGACGTGCAGATCAGTATCTGCACGTCATCGAAAGATGACAACCAGTCATTGTCAGCGTAGAATATCACCACCGGAACCACCACATTCTGTATTGGATAGTCTGGAGGCGTATTCACATTATACCTTTGCATCTTGAGCAAAGTGCTTCGAAGCTACCAACTGCAAAAAGTGAACCAGCTGCTTGAACAATGCCCCAGCAGGGAAGTGACTCAGCTGTATCGGCGAGTTATCATAATTAATCTGACTATATTCGAAGCCAAGTATATTGAACAGTACAGAGTCGCAAACCAGAAGAGTGAATCAGGACACTCCGGAAGTCAGCAGCAACGCAAATGGACTGCTGGCTAGTAACTCGTAGAGACCAAGAGCTTGGGATAGCTCGTACACTTGCTGACGCAGCGGAATCACAGTTGACTTGGCGTGCCAAACCCAGGTTATAGTAGCCAAGCTAATATACAGTCTTATCTATTTATTATATTCGGTTCTACTCGAGCACAAGCCGAAGAACACTGTAATTCCTTGCGCGTGTCCTATATAGTTCAGTTCCCTCTACTGGCTAGCTAGTGCTTGGTCGATCATGGCCGGCACATCGTAAATGCCGATCTCGTGCCAGGTGAAGTCCCAGAAATGTTTTTTATCTGGTGATAACCGCACGTGTCTTCTAGAGTATATATTGCCGCGCGCGTTACCTATCCGCACGTCATAGTTTGCGTTGGTGAGGACTAAGGCCAGGGCTTTGCGAGGTCCTGAAGTCACGAAGTCATCAGAGCTGCTCGATAGCCCATGCATCTGGAATACGACAGGGCCGGGGCGGGGATCCGAATCAAAGTGACGTTGTAGCCGTCTTCTTTGATGATGTAATACTCTTCGGTGCAGTAGCCATATTTGCGAATGAATTGATGATATTTATTTGCAAGAATATAGGTAAATTTGTATTATTACAGAGGTATAGTCCTCTATATTCGACATTTTGGCCGTGCAAATTTTGACATATAAGTAGGTAACCTAGTACCAACTAAAGGAGCTCGGTTGTATTCAAATATCTGTCCTCTACCTCGTCTCTTCCTGAGGCTATGTTTCTTAGCCCGGACTTGTCTTCATGTTCGGTGGTATTTGCAAAATAATTTTCAAACACGTTTATGTAATTATTTAACTCTTTTGGTTCATTAGGTTTCAAAGAATTGGCATTTTCGAAGAAAGATAATTGTAAAAACAATTTACAATTATTCATGTAAAAACAAATAGAAAATTACATTTTGCCATCATAGCTCCAGCAGATGAGGTAATATTGGTTTTATATTTGCTGGTAATGATATTTTAATGAACATCACAAAGTTCATTGACCTCGAATACAAAATTCAAATTAAATAAATTTAGGTTGTTAACCTTTTATACTTTTGAATAGTGCCTAGCAAGATCTGTGGCAAATCTAGAAAGAAAAATACAGTTTTCTGCAAAGTATTTTTATTTATTTATTTTAAGGAAAACTAAAAGCACATTGTAAGAGAAAGACATATTATAACACAGAAGGCCATAGCTTAAAGATACATAAAGAGTGTGAGTTTGACAGGAAATAATACATCAAAATAAACACAAAGTTATTAAGTAGATATAGAAACAGAAAAAATAAAAGCAAATATTAATTATGAATTTACGATAGAATCTCAATTTTGCCAAGCAGAAGTGAAAGCCGTTTTTAATTATTATTATGTGATGTTCTTGTGGTCAATCTCTCAGTTTGCTGTCGCCGATTGACGTTTCGGGAAAGTTAGCGTCATGTTGATCGGACGTAAAGATGA
This sequence comes from Perizoma affinitatum, assembly GCA_961405105.1. Lineage (NCBI taxonomy): Eukaryota > Metazoa > Arthropoda > Insecta > Lepidoptera > Geometridae > Perizoma > Perizoma affinitatum. Next base: position 404,836 of record OY560189.1, read on the forward strand.
CATTGTGATGTTCTTGTGCTCAATCTCTTAGTTTGCTGTCGCCGATTGACGTTTCAGGAATGTTGATCGGACGTAACGATCAACGTGTAAGCGCATCTTGCAAACGGCTGGACCAATTTAGGTATTTTTTGTTTTAAAATGTTTGTAATAGTCCGAATTCGGTTTTCATGGAATTTTAAAATTTAAAAGTTGTCCGGAATATTTAAAAAAAAACGTTGTTTCTTTCTTCCATACAAATTGATCTTGTTATTCGAACGTAGTAGTTTCTTCCTCTATTGTTGTCCAACTTACGTTCCATGTGTATTTTTAGTTTCTGTTTATGAATGCATTTTAAAATAGTCTAACTTTTTTTAAGAGATCTTTACTCTTTGTCAGTGGAAGCTTGTTTAGATGTCGCAGTACTATACCACTTGTACAGCAGAGTCCCGCACAAGACAGCGTTCACGAATAACAAAAACCCAAAGATATGAAACATGATGGCTAATACCACTCATTGATGGCTAATACCATTCATTGGATGCTATTCTCGTTTATATATTGTTTCGTTAACGATATTTTAATCGGAGTCCGATTTTAAATGATCAATTAACCTAATTGTGGATGAGATTTGAACTTGATGATTCTCTAAACTCAAAAACTGATTAAATTCTATTTTTGTTGTGTTGACTACTACCTACTTATATATTTTCTTTTGTTGTGTGTATATACAGTGGATATATACAACATGAACCTGTCATCCCATTAAATGTGTTTCGCAATAAATATACTATTAATACAATATTTTCAATCATTTATTTTTTTTCAATAATCAAGTCATTTAAAGAATATTTTGCAATGTTTCAGAGAAGTTATTAGCCGAAAAATATTGCTTTTTCCTTTGTGGAAAATTTTCATCCAAAGAAAGAAGTGAAGAATCCCCAAGGCCCATTCACAGCAACGCTTTATAAAGTTAGTTCCGCACTCAAACCGAACTCCCATAAAATAATATCGGGCACCTGGCATTTGGGACACGTGGCCATCTAAACAGCAGCTACCTACGAGTAGCTCTAATGTTGGTCGCTTGTCGATGAATATTTTTAAAAATATCGATGATGCCAAAAACGTTTAATTATCACAGTCAAAGTCATTGAAATCATGATGATAATTTAGAATTATCGACTTTGACACTATTCAGATTTTGTATTGAGTGCCACGTTGAATGCTTACTACTTGCAAAAACGCGGACATGTGCCCAATGTAATGTTTGGAAGTACCTCTGACTACCCCGTACTAGGTATTATAAAATATCTACACAATCAGTGTGTATCACTTATAATGTAATAATGTATCTGAGGATACATACACACATACGAGTATCATGGGGAATATAGAAGCTTGTTTTTTCTTTTTTCGAATATACCTACGCCAAGTCTAAAATAATCAGGCATCTTTGTTATATTTACACGCGGTTCATCACTGCAGTCCACTTATTTTATTTGTCTTCGGTTATCTTGGTCCAATAGTAAAATAATAAAAATGAAAAACGGAATGCGTGTATAAAAGAAGACTCCCTTTTATAAAAAATCAAAGACACCCGAAGGATTGCCATATTTATGGCTATGCTTTCGTAGATGTATGTTTTAACAAGATCTTAAAGGATGAGCAATCATATCATTTGGCTTCACAAGCACAAGTGAATATTGTCTGCGCAAACATTTCAGTGTTGGACACGCAACTCGCCTATTTTATCGATAATGATCCGTGCCATATCTACGAGTATATATTTTATCGATAATGATACGTGCCATCTCTACGAGTATATTTTACGTGCTTTAACACGTTTCAAACGCTCTTTTTATAGTCTAAGAGATGACGCAGTAAATTTGAGAGGTTCCTAGCCTAAGCCCCTAAGCTCGGGGCCGTGTAATTTCGGTTTATTAAGTTCCTTGCCTTCATACAGGATATTAAAGTCGAGCCTTATTTGACGTAAAGAATTGTCGCCCCGCGGTGCTACCTCTTGGGAGTAAGAATTACCACTATCTAGGTATATCTCTTTATTGTCTACATTCCTATGCTTTATTACGAAGTTATCTGTTCTTGACTTTTACCAGTTTAGTATAACAATTGTTTACTATTCCTTATTATCCCTTTGCGTATTCAAAATTATTTTAGGGTTACTGGTCTAAGCGACGCGTCAAAGTAAAAAATAATAATTTATTCATTAAAATCACAAGGATCACTTTGAAACGCCTGTTCTTTCACGACCAAGCCAGGAAAGAAAGGCAAGAAAACAAGGCTGGTTATTCTTTTTAATAATCCTTTTACAAAATTATAGGTACCTACATTTTTTATAGCGTCGGAGCATTTTCAATCCCAAGAGTTTTTGTCATCTAAATTATCAGATATTTTAAAGTATGCCTTTTTATAAAGTGTTTGTTTAATTATGTTTTTAAATTTGTTATTTGTAATTTTTTGTATATCTCTTGGTGAGCAGAGACCTGTTTCTTATCTGGGTTAACGCATTAGCATATAATTTAGCGTGTCAATGCAGCCAGTATTTTGAGAACGTTTCCGTCTGACATAGTTTTCAACGGTCTTCAGATAGCTAACAACTTCTTGTGTATAGTTATATGAATAAATGTACTTAGAATTAGTATCCACTGTCTAGGTAAAGCAATGATATCGTGCTTTGGATATTATTAAGACAAAACCACGTATTTTACTATTCTACTGCCAATAGCAAATTAGCATCGGGACAGCAGGAGAATAGTACGTATAGTAGTAATTATATCCCTAAATATTCTTATTGTTTAATGAACAACTCTAGTATTTTGATATCACTCGTTTATTAAAAATAAAACGCCCAAAATACACATACATAGACCTGGCACCACACCCCGATTTGTGTCATGGGTATCAGAAACTACGAGTACTATGGTACTACAACACCCAGACCTGGAACAAATATCTGCAAACATTTGTCCCGCTATTTTTGGCGTTTATTGTAATGTCAGTGGATATTGGTGTTGGCTGGTGAACAGTTCCCGCAAAACTAAGATCGATCGCATTCTAGTCTATTCCGATCAGGCATGCCACATGCCACATGCCACATGCCACATGCCACATCCCTGTGCAGAGCACACAACAATGTTTATTAAAATACCTTGACAACCCTGAACGTCGTTAATAGTTCAGTCAACAATTCACAAAGGAATCCTTGTCAACGTGTTTGAACTCATTTTAGGTGAATTCCAAGCAACGCTACAGTGCGCGTCTATGACACTTTTAAATAGTATGCAAAAGGCTAACTGGTTTTCACAAATATTGGGAAAATATTAATATTTGAAATTTGCTACTATACCTATCCGTGTTACTAAAAACAAACAAACAAACATGTTCACGACTGCCTTCCCCATGGTGGACATCCTCAGATACATACTCAGTGAGTAGATCTTTGAGGATACCAAGTAGGGGGTAGTTAGAGGCACGTCCAAACATTACATTTGGTACATGCCCGCGTTTTGCAAGTAGTAAGCATTCCACGTGACAGGTTGCAAGCTACTATTTGTTACTATTTGTTTTAAATGTATTTACATAAGTATATTTTTATTTTATATTTAATGTATTAATTGTTGATATTACATATCTTTGTCATTTTATTTTATTTTACCAGTATCTTCACATTATTATTTTGTAAAATTGACTTTCTTAGTTGCAATGATTTTATGTGCCGTCTGAGAAATAAATTGAATTGAATTGATACTAAAAATTATAATATTGGTAATTTTCATTAAGCATCATCTAGCCTCAAAGTAAGTAGAGCTTGTGTTATTGGAACTACATGACTGATATTAGAATACTTCAACCTGTATGTATATATACATACAAGAATCCATTGTTGCACGACCGGGTTCCAACCCACGACCTCCGGATCAGAAGTCGGGATATCGCCCACTAGGCCAACACGGCACCTAAACCCGAGAAAAATATTTTTAGATAATGCAATCATTTGTCCTGCGGCGGGGGAATCGATAAGTTTCAATCAATTCCTATGGAACAGTGATGAAAATGAAATGGAAAATTGAGTTTTTACAAATTATTGTTAACTTTTTTGATGTGTGTACCTTCTTCTTCTCATATTCAGATCGGAAATAATGTGCATATACGTAAGGATTAATTAGCTTAATGTTTTTTTTTAATTGAAAAAGTGCGAACTCCGTCGCGTGAGGCAGAGCGTGAATTATTAAATGACTAAGGCAAAGTTCAAATCGCAACTCCGTTAAGGGGGTACAGCCATGATCGAAACTAAGGCCTGATAATGGTAAAATACTTGGTTAACGCTATTTGGCACACCGTTACTTTGCCAGAGGTCTAGACAAATAGCTCACGCTTAGTTTTCCTTTTACGATAACACAATTTTTTCAAGGAAATACTTGACAGTAGTCACGTGTTATTTCTACAGCTAATGTCATTACCATACAATTCAATCTTTCCGCAGGCGTCAACGCCAACAGAAAGTGATATTTGTTTTTGGTCACTAAGGTCAGTAACCAAAAACAGTAATAGAAAAACTAGCGACACGACGAATTAATGAATAACACGTGGAGAAGTAATTGAGATCGTTACTACACTTACAACTGTGTTGGACGTAGAATATCGTCATCTAGTGATCAAAGACAAAATCAAAAGGTTTTTTTTCATTGAAATCACAAGGATCTATTATAGAACCGTCAGCTTAAAAACTACGTGAATTTGAAAAAAAATGTTAAAGTAAATTTACTCCGATTCCATGCGCTCAACCAAGCCTAGAATAACCAGGGAACCTTAATTCAGCTAAAGTGTGGTGCGTGAACTCATTTATTTAAAAAGAGTATTAGTCAAAGAAAAGAAAAAAAACTAAGTTCTTAAGACTACTCATGATACGCTTTATAATAATAATGCTCAACCTAATGTAAAAAAACTATATTTACTACAGACATGCAATTTTACAAGTAAGCTATCGGGCCATGCAGTTTTATCGTCAATATAGGCGTTTAATGTGTAATACGCCTTCTTTATTAGATTATTCTTGATGTAGGATTTAAATCTATGAATATGCAGCTCTGTTATATTTACCGGAAGCTTATTGTAGAAGCGCACTAAGTTCCCCTTAGAAAACCAATTGGACTTTCCTTATCATAATGTCGGAATGTGTTATTAATTTTTGTTCCCATTATTAATATTATGCATAACACCTTTATTTTTATTTGTTAATCAAGAGCTATTTTTATGCGTGTATATAACACATTAAGTTTTCATAAATATACTATGAAATTACTGTCATAATATTTATTTCCTCGAATCGTCCCCTCAAAGAGTCACGAGGTTTCATATTATAAATAGCAAGTATTGCCCTTTTTTGTAAAACAACATTTGTTTGGATATCTGCTGCCTTCCCCCATAGTAAGATGCCATATGACATGACACTATGAAAGTAACTGTAAGAATAGAATAAAATATTATTTATTAATACGGAATACACATTAACAATTATTAAACTTAATTAATATAATTGGTGTGACATCAGTCTCTCGTTCATTCTCAAAGTACTTGAATGACTGAAACCTAGCTTCATTAGTAAAATGTTTAAGAGCAAGGTGGTGGTTTCAGCTTCGGTCAAAGAGCTGACCGAAGCTGAAACCAGCTTAGATCAGGTACCGTGATAGTCTTCTTTATGATAGTGAAGGCCGTTTTGTATCTGACTGTACAACTCCGTGAACAATTCCACGCGTCACCGACTGACAGGCATCGACTTCGGGCACATTACGAGAATGTAATTAGCGATGCCAATTAGGTATTCTTCCACTTAAGCCGCAACCATTCTCAGCGATAAATATTATTTATTCTCACTATTGATTGGAGATGTCATTGCCTGCATATACGTGCACAATTCTTTGTGATCCAAATCTATTACTTTTTTATATACAAACAATTTAATAGTAAGCTATCGAAATAAACACGTAATAAATTAGTTAGCAAACTATCTATAGATCCAGATCACCACCAGGCGGAAGTGTTCCCAAAATGCTGGCCGCATTGCCACGCTGAATGGCAGTGCTAATGCGTCGACCCAGATAAGAGCCAGCTCTCTGGTCACGCGTACAATTTTAAACTGTTACTAGTAGATCTCCACAATGGTTCAGCAGGGAATGACCAGATTTATTTAACACGAATTAACTGACGATATCGCCGTTCTAATCGAAAGCCTAAGCCTATGTCAAAGTCAAAATTCATTTATTTACTAAAATGTATATAAGTAGTATATAATTAATCACATAGTTCCCGTAACACAAGCTCTGCTTACTTTGTAGCTAGATTATGCTGTGATGTGAAATGTCCATTATTATTATTATTTTGAAATGTAAATAGACACGACCAGTGATAGAGCCTTGCCTTGTCGGCAATTCGTGATAACAACTTTCTTTTGGGCTTTAAACTTGATCATTGCAAAATTGCTACTAATCAATAAGAGTTTTAAACAAGTTATTGAACCATCCCCATGCCAGATAAGGGCCCACCCTTTCATTTGACACCTCTCGCTCGCACACAATAATTGATAAGAACTTCGTGAGTCCCTACAAATGCTATTTGTTTCTTCGACAGTGGCATCTGCGTGGAGCCAGCTGATCTTCCTGATGGAGCCGCCACCGCGGCTGTCCTTCTCCAACTCGACGGGCGCCAGGGTCTCGTGCGCCGCCCACGGGACGCCGGCGCCCCTCATCACCTGGCTCACTGAGGATGGAGCCCCTGTTACAGATATCACCGGACTGAGGTAAGTTATAATAAGCTCGTCTAATGGTATTTGGTTTTAAAAGTACTTATTAACTCACAGTTAAAGGAAATCACAAGAATTTATATTATCTTATTGTGGCGATAGGCTTGCAACCTGTCATGTGGAATGCTAACTACTTGAAAAAACGCAGGTATGTGCCAAATGTACTGTTTGGACGTGCCTCCGACCTTTACTTGGTATCCCCAAATCTCTAAGCAAAGAGTATGCACATCTCGAGGAACAGAGACGTGCGAGTGTTTTTTTTTGTAAATTATCCCAAAAATTCCGAGACAGCGATTCGAGCACAAGAATTTCGACCGAGCTGGTGACAATCTCGTGGCTTAGTTAGTATAGCCCCCGCGCACCAAGCAAGAAGTCGCGAGTTTAAGTCCCGCCGTGGATGATTTTTTGGGATATTATTAATAAATTCAAGCTTGAGTTTAATGCACGTTTGCAATAAACTTTGACAGGTCTTAATTCGATAAATATTGACAAGTTCATGTAGAAAAATTGACAAGCTGTTTAGATCCTCAACCTCAGACACACTTTACCATTTTATTTTACCCACGCATATAAATGTTTGTTAAAATTATGATTGATCAAAAACAGCTTATCCGATTGTAATGCGGTTTTTGCAATCATTTTGTATGAATTCAAGAATGGTTTACATGTCCTGGAATACGTAATGGCATTCATTAAAACCACAATGTTCACTTTGAAACGTCGAACGGTCTAATTTTATTTACTTCCTGTTTCTCCCTGACCAAGCCAGGAAAGAAAGACAAAAAACGAGGCTGGTTTTTCTTATTAATGATCATTAAGAAGAAAAACCATTTATTCCAATTACTCTTTTACAAAAACCTACATTTATTATCGAGTTGAAGCATTTTCAGTACCAAGAATTTTTAGTAAGTAGTTTAATTACGTTTTTAAATGTGTTATTGGTCAATTTTTGTACATCTCTTGGGAGTTTATTATAAAAGCGTACACCTTGACCTTTAAACGATTTACTTACTTTAATGGAGTCTACAAGTACCAACAGCGAGTTTTATCTTTATTTCTAGTATTACTATTGTGTGTTTTTTTTCTTAAACGAATTAATATAAACTTTTAAACTTTTGGCGAAGTGATTCACTGGGGCCCATATTATAAATTGCACGAACAGCCCTCTTCTGCAGCAAAACGGTATTTATATCTTCAGCACTCCACCACAGCATTATACCATACAACAATATAAATACCGTTTTTATTGGTACAAATACAACAAATACAAATTTAATATTATACCACTAAAATAGGTTACAATTTTGACATTCTGGTGGTCCCATGATGGCTAGCTTAGATAGCCAAAACATTCCTTTTACAACAGTAAAAAAGTTATTTTAAAACACTATCTAGCATCAAATTGAAAAGATCCATATTTGATTTTACAGGCACGCAATGAAACACTTTGATACCGTAGGTAGGCACATGCCAGCTTCGATTGGACGGTAGTTCCATTTACACAATAGCCGAGTCACGCATCAAATGCGTCATGTTCAGAGCCGTCGGGAGTCGGGAGGCTTCAACAAAAGCGGCACTTCGCCGTGCAATCACAATGACCACTCATATCGCATTCTGTGTGTAAAACTCCGATTTCCGTGCTTTAATCCCATGGACCATATATAACAATGTTGCCAGCTGAAACAAAGCGTTTTCGGCTTGATTCGGCACGTAAACATATCTAGCCGAAAATTTAAATTCTACGCTCTACCATAAACAAAATACATAAACATGACGAGAAATTAAAAAAATCTACTCTAATATTTTATGGTATATTTGGCAGTTGTTAGTTTATATAATACTTTAAATACAGTAAGAATCGAATAAATGATGTACATATTAAACGAGGAAAATAAATATACATATTTTCTACCTGTACTTATACGACAGGTAGAAAACAGAGTTCAAGCCGCCGACCGCAGGCAGGGTACCCAAAAGTCGGGCACATTTTCCTGATTGCCTGAATGATAAACATATTAATTTTCATTGCAAAAAAGAGAATATATTATGTAAGATAGTATTTTTCGAACTTTCGCCATCAGTAGTACATTATAATAATAATAATCATTTTTTATGTGCAATAAAGAATTTTCTTTCTCTAAGAAGAGCTTGTATTATGGGAACTACATGACTGATATACTACATATATTAAATAAATTTTACCCAAAACAATCAGACCCGAGACACTTTTTTGCAGGTCATACAAACATCTGTCCCGCGGCGGGAATCGAACCCGCAACCTTCTGCATATCAGGCAAACCTTCACCCATTGCGCCACAGACAGAGATTGTCATAATTATGAGTTTTTTATAAGAATCAATTCACGAGTAATAAAATAAAGTATAAAATGTGTACATTGTCTAAATTGCTAAATCTAGCTAAGTAAAGTCGAGTTGGCAGAGTGTGGATACGAGTAGATTAATGTCCGTCTCGCTCCGAAGAGTTTTGTTTCCATTCGCTCTTTTCTAGAACGAATGAGTGAACGATGTGCTTTTATCGTCCCACCGGACTCGGCCCGATTAATTCCTGTCTCGGTTTTCGTGATAACAGTCGGGTTTTTTTTTGTGAAAAGTGCTTTTTGTATTTGTCCTGGAACGGTTTGCTTTTGTTCTAAGTATTTTCAAAAGCAGGGTGGCTAACGTTACAAAATAGAGAATATGTGAATAGCAGTTCATTAAAAATAAAACAGAAAATAATACCTTGTTTCTATTGAAAGTTGTGTTACATAGAACCTGGCATGATCATACAAAACTAGACAAAACTAGTCCCGTGGCGGGAATCAAACCCGCAACCTTCTGCGTTTCAGGCGGGCCTTCGTCCACTGCGCCACAGAGGCTTGGTGGCAGAAATAAGCGTTCATTGCGTTAAACACAAGGAACTTATGTTCTATTTATAATATGAATGTATTTAAAAAAAAAAGTATGTAAGTAGTATATCAATCATGTAGTTCCCATAACACAAGCTCTGCTAAATGATGCTGTGTGAAAAATGTCCAGCATTATTTATTTTTAATATATAATCTGTCAAAGCGTCGACTTTTTATATTTTATCTGGCATGGCGTCGATCGTTGGTAAATAAACGATGCGTCAGCATTCTCCCTGGTTACTTCAGACCACAGAGTATACAGTAGTACCTCTTACCCGGGTTCGAACCTAGGCTCCTACGACTAATCCGGATCCAATGGCGTGGAAGGGTCAGCGATAGATTAACGAGACAACCGGTTTGAAGGGAGGATGGATGGTGGGGAGGATGTCGGCTGCCGATAAAATTGACTTTCCTAATTCCTAGATGATATGTCAAAGATAGATTCGTCTCGTCCTGAAATCAATCATAGCCATTTTTGACAGGATTTCTGATAGAAACAGATTTAGAGCTACTTGTATTAACTAACTAACTAACTAACAAACAAACAATGTAATGAAATCTTGGAAGTCAATTTTAACCTACTTCCGATGTTCCAAGTATTGAAATGAATCTTTGTATGTAGTTCGGATGACAATACTATAATTTGGTATCTTGGAGCTGATCTGATGATGGAGCCAGGAGGCGGATAGTGGAACTCTTTATTTGTTACTAGTAAACCCTCAAGTCTGGGCTCATATGATTAGTTTTGAGGAGTGCAATAGATTGCACTTGGTGTTGAGGGTCTGATGATGGAGTCAGAAGGTGGTATTATTTTTTATACATACATATATATTTTATATTACACATATTGCTTGAAAACATATATATTCTCCATCTACAGACGTCTTTAAGCTGGTAAAAATTATAGGATTTAATAATGTAACCAAAAAAACAAACATGCACACGACTTTATCCCTCATGATTGGCATCTTAGATACATACTCAGTGAGAAGATCTTTAAGGATTAAGGAGTAGTCAGAGGCACGTCTGAACATTACATTTGTTTGCACATGCCCGCGTTTTTATTCCACTTGCCATCGCCGCATATTGGAACACTAACCAATGGCAATCCGTTTTTTAACCTAAAATATAATGTCACAATAAATAATACAAGGAGTAATAATATAACCTCTCTACTGATACTATTTTAAAGTACTCTTAAGATTCTCTCCCTGACAATATTGCCTTCGTAGGTTTCCATTATGGGTGCAATTTGCCGGCTGCAGTCTTTATCCGAGACGTTCTCAGCCTGATAAATGATTGATAAATTATGTTAATGAAGGTAGATGCGGCAGATGGGAAAAGGCAGAAGAGTTAAGCGGACTAAATGCTTCTATTAACACTAGTAGTTTTTGCCCACGGTTTTGCCTGTGTACCCGGATAAAAAGTATCCGATGAAAAATAGCTCTTACCACTAAGGCAGCATTCGTAAGAAACCGTCTCGACTTTCATTGCAAAAAAGTCATTTTATTTTAACAGGATAATATAAAGTCTAATATACAGTTTCCTTCCTGAAGGTCCATCATAAAAAGAAAATATTTTTTTTTAAATTGGACTATTACTAGTCTACATTAACTTTAGATTAGTTTATTATTATAGTGTAGATTAGAATAGCAATGGGAAATGAAGCAAAATCATTATAAACTGTTATCCGAGATATAGAAAGATTAAACGCTCCCGCGTTTAATCTTAATTAATTTAAAAGTGGTAAGATGAATTTAAAATTATCGCAGGACCGACATGGTCTGGAACTACAAGACCAAGGGAAGAGTTGAAGCATCTTGCCTTATTTTGACAAAGGCCACTTCCATCTGGAAGTGGCCTTTGTCAAAATGAGACAAACAGATGCAATGAATGCTATCGATGTATAACCTTTATTCAGTTTGGAAACTTAGTTACAAGCGTCTGAATAAAGGCTTTTTTTTATTATCCTACTACTATTATAAAAGATTGTGAGGATGGATGTTTGCTACTCTTTCACGCAAAAACTACTGAACGGATTTTGATGAAACTTCACAGTAATATAGCTTATACATCAGAATAACACATAGGCTACTTTTTATCCGGGTACCATGAGGGCGAAGCCGTGGACAGAAGCTAGTTATTTGATAAGAATAGGACCGAGTTTCAAGAGTAATATCCAGATTTTCCTCAATGTTTGTATAGAAGAAGAAGAAATGTATTTATTTGGCAACAACTAAAATAGATACTATAAATACCTATAAGTAAGATTTTAAGTATAATATGAATATATTGACAAAAAAAGTATTATATCAGTCATATAGTTCCAATAACACAAGCTCTGCTTAGTTTAGGGCTAGATGATGCTGTGTGAATAATGTCCAGTATTATTATTATTATCTGTGAGCACCGCCCGCACTATATCCCGTGTATGTTGGTATTCGCGTCATGACGCGCGGTCGTTTGTCGTCGTTAGCGGAATAACCCCGACCAGCGGAGATTCTTACAGAGCTCATTACAACACAATAATTGATGCATCAGACCTTCACGAGGACGTGAGGCGGGAAATATTTCATAGCTCTTCATAGCATAGATGAAACATTGGTTGAGATGCTTTTAATTTCAATGTTTTCTAATTTTTAGTATTTTGGGACGTATGATTGTGGCAAAAGTGGTCTGGAAATGGTATCCTGTCCTACTACTATTATAAACGTGAATGTTTGTGAGGATGGATGTTTGTTACTCTTTCACGCAAAAACAAAATCCGTGATTTTGATGAAACTTTACAGTAGTTTAGATTATACATCAGAATAACATAAATGCTACTTTTAATCCGGAAACCACGCGGGCGAAACCGTAGGTAGAAGCTAGTTTAAAATAAAAAAAAGTATTATTATTTTTCAGCTGTCCCTATTCTAGGTTTGCTGGAAGAAACCCTTACTCTTGTAAGGGTTAAGCTCGCCTTTGTACATGTCCTATGTTTTTGAGCATGACGTGTGAAGCTGTTCTTCAGATTATTTTCACGACACAGGGAATCCTTGTGTGAGTCAGGACTGTCATTATTTTAAATAGTTCTCTCCATCCTCAGGTTATCTGGAATAAATCGCTATCAACGATAAGACTGCCCATTGTACATTTCCTTTGTTTTTTGTTATTTTATTATGTTTCTGTGTTTTGTACTGTAAATTGATGTTGCTCAATGAATAGTTTATCTATCTATCTATCCATCTAATTTTCTATATATCTATCTATCTATGTATGTGCCTATTGGCTGTTATTAATTTACTAAAACCTATAGAGAGTGTGTGCCTACACAAAATATTAAAGGTAAATAACCCAGACGACTTCGATAGCGCGTCGGCCGAGAAGCCTACTGCTGATATAGATGCGGTTTTGTTATCTGCAGCGGGTCAAGTGCGTGCATGTATTTTCCGATACCTGTCCTGGGTCAGGGTGTTGTGATACCACAGTACTCTTAACAACTGTACGAGACCGTACGCTCGGTTTAACGTAGTGGAGATGATCCATAGTTTTTGTATAGGTTAAGCAAACATTTTATTGAGCATAATTCGCATTAAAATTATGATGAATTAATGCTGATGAGTGGCTGGAATATGTACAGACTAGATAAACCGCGCGATGCCATGTGGAAGCCTCATATGACCTATTTACTAAAAATAGATAGGCTATGCTAAGTGTTTAGTGTGCATTGAACAGTGCCTGCGAATAAGACAGAGATGGTTATCTTTAGATCAGGAAAGGGGCCGGAGAAAGTTCCTGAAGTCTGCATTGGCGGGCGACCTATTAAAATAGTAGAGAGCTTTAAGTACCTAGGACATTTAGTAACTTCAAACTTAAGGGATGATACCGACATAGAGCGTCAACGTAGATCATTGTGTGTAGTTGGCAACATGATTGCGAGGAAATTTTTCAACTGCTCGTCTGACGTGAAAATCACCCTATTCAAATCGTATTGTCAGTCCTTCTACACATGTCAACTTTGGACAGATTATACCAAAAAAGCGCACGATGGTATCAGAGTGACATATAACAATGTTTTTAGGCATCTCATGGGTCTGAAGCGCTATTGTAGCGCTTCAGAAATGTATACTGAAGCTCGTGTTGACTCTTTTAATGCCATCCAGAGAAAGAGAATAGCCTCGTTTATGTCCAGAGTTGACATGTGTAAAAACGCAATTATAAAGAGTATGGCAGATCGTTTGATCTTGTCAAATATATACAAACGGTGGGTGGCTATTACCACCTAGAATACTAAACTTACTTTATTTTTTATTGGACATAGGTTTCATAGCTACCTAATCTATTTCTGTTTTTTTTTTCTCTAAGCTTTTTAAAATAATTTGTAAAATTGTATTGTACTGTACACTATGGATCTCGTGTCTGAAAATAAAGAATATTATTATTATTATTATATATTATTACATTTCACGACCGGGTTCGAACCTACGACCTCCGGATCAGAAGTCGCGGTATCGCCCACTAGTCCAACACGGCTTTTTTTATGCCTTTGAGGTGTTTATTTATTGTGAGTTTCAATGGGTTTGATAACCTAACCCGTAACCCACTAGTTTATGTTAGACGAGCACTACTACATTAGGCTTGTATTATAAATAACGTTTCCTAATTCATAATACTAATAGACTGTTTGTCTTCGTTTCAGTAATAGCTACTGAACATCCGGGTATTATTGCGGATGATATATCGTTTTGCCGTTAGCCTCACTAGTCCCCTTTGTGACTCTACTGTATTGTAATGAAATGAGATAGAGTTTATTATCCTCTTATTCAATTATCTTGTTTAAGTTTTACTATCTGCTTGTAAAACGTTATTTATTAATCTATTTTCTACTAATATTATAAATGTCAAAGCTTTTATGTTTAGATGTTTAGCAACACGGCCGATTAAGATAAAATATACAAAAAAAAACACGCTCACGACTGTATTTCCCAAGATGAACATCCTTAGATACATTCTACTATGTCTAATGCTGGACATTTTACACACAGCATCATCTAGCCGCTAACTAAGCAGAGCTTGTATTATGGGAACTTCATGACTGATATACTTCTTTTTTGTAATTGTGTAAATACATACATATTATACATAGAAAACACCCAGACCCGAGACAAATATTCGCAGATACAAACATTAGTCCCGCGGCGGGAATCGAACCCGCAACCTTCTGCTTCACAGGCGGACCTTCGCCCACTGCGCCACAGAGGTCGTCAATATGTAGGTAGTAAGAACTAAATATAGATTTATATTAAGTTGAACTTAATACATTTTAATTATTTTAAATTGTCCGAAACTGTAGAGATGTTAAAAGATAATATTTGATCTACGAGTAAATTTAATTGAAAACATCGAACTGCTAACTTTCCACAATAATTCAATATCTTGTGCCATTTACATTGTAACAGGGTAAAAAATACTGATAGAAAATGTGCTAAGTTTCATGTTTTAGCAAGTTCCTTCATATTTTCCAAGACTCCACTGAAGTGTGGACGCGATAAGAGGCGCTTGAGGAAACTTTGCGAGAACATTCTTAAGGTGTTCTATCCGACGTCCAGATCCTATCAAACAAAGGAAATATCTGACATCTGATTTGATGTTTTTAGAAACGCATTGTTCACTAGCTAATGCCCACGGCTTCACCCGCGTTATACTCTGATAAAAAAAACCCGATGAGAAGTAGCCTAGCTCTTAACGTAAAGGCAGCGTTCGTCAGAAAAGCATCCCTTGGACCGGTTTTTCGTCAACTTACGTTGCAATATGAGTATTTTTATAGGGTAATATATAATCTATTACCACCCTGAAAGTCCATTCTAAATATTGGTGAAATCATTTTCGGAATCGGATTAGTAATTTCGGAGATTAACTCCTACATTCAAACTAACAAACATTACCTCATTATAGTATTACAGTTTAGATTATATGTTGATTTATGTGGCATCGAAACAAATTAATTCTTCCATCTTAATCAGCGTGAGTCTATAACTGGATTTTATAGCATATATTAAATTGTATGTATAATCAGATCATAAAGTCATTGTTTCACGACGTTCCTAATAGAGACGAGAATCTTCTGTGAATTTAAATGGTTTACGCAGAAATTGAGTCAGAGGGTGTTTTGTCGTAAACTGAGATACATTGTCTATTAAAATGCCATAATATTGTTTTCATCATGTGAAGGCCGTGTCTATCACCTTATACCTTCGTGGAAATTAACTTGGACGTGAAAGTAAAATTAATTACTGCTTTAATAAAGGATTGCTCTCGATGCAATAGTTTTCTGAAAAAAAAAATACAAACTGATAAAAACATTTTTTTTAGTAATGGTCTTTAAAAAAACGCTCTCTGTACACTATGATAAATATAATTAAATATGACATACTCAGTAGATCTTTGAGTCGAAACTTAGTCGGTTCGTTCACCAATACTTTCATGAAAAATCCCATTTTATATATATTGTAATTTATAGTGGTATATAGAGGTGTTTTTAAAGGTGTAATATATTTTAAGATAAAGCCCGACTTATATCAGTTTGAGTTCCATCTCCTTGGTTGAGTGACACACACGGCGACCCTGAATCCTTTATTGAATAGATACAGAACCACGTCCCATGTAAATGTGATGGCCTCCATTTCTATTCGTACGCTTTCGGGTTGTGGGACATTACTGAGGACATTTTCGATTGCGGCAAGTTTTCATGGCCCTCCATTTATTTATAACTTAACTATTTTCCAAACAAACATTTTGTTAACTTAGTTTTTTTCACAGACACTTAGATACCCTTGACACCACACTAAGATTTAATGTGTCGTGGGTATCAGGAACTATGAGTACAAATATCTGCAGAACATGCAAAAATGTGTCCCCTTCTCCGCCGCCTCACCGAGATGGGCATATTCATACACTTTTGTATTTTTTCTTTCACCCAACTGATACATCAATTTTATTTTCCAAACTTTAGTTATATTTTCACTAGTTTGCTTGAAATGTCAGCGTAGCTTAAATCTTAATGGTCTTAAGTTGTTATCTTTCTTAAGATGGCAATTATCGAGTCAGTAGTAGGTAGTTTTTAAAAAACGTAAATGAACGCTCTCATTATAACTTTCTACTAGACTATGCATTAAGGGTCAAAACTTTACATATTTTATCAACGCTTCTCAAAGAGGTCTCATTGAGAGTGAATGTTATAGATTCAGATTAAAATTAATTTATTAAATCGATCACAATGTACATACATCGAGTTTTAAGACTCGATGTATTTAGACCCGTAGGTGTACCATACTAATTAGCATGCAAATATTAAAATATACAAAATTACATAGGAAATGCCGAAGTAAAAGTTCAAATGTATCAAATCTAAAATATAATTAATATTAAATTAATATTGAGCTATCTATAGATCGTTTGCAACGGTCTTTAGATAGCTAGCTGTTTCATCTGTATTTTTGTATATACCTACTTGTACATAGTTGTATGAATAAATGTATACTTATAAACAAAAAAAAAAAATATTTGGCAACAACTAAAATAGACACAATAAATACCTATAAATAAGATTTTCAGTATAATATGAAAGTATTACCAAAAATTATATCTTAAAATTATAAAATATAATTATATAATAATAATTATATAATTATAAATATAAAAATAATATGTATGTATTTACAAAAAGTATATATACTTTTTGTAAATACATACATATTATACATAGAAAACACCCAGACCCAGAATTATATTTTATAATTTTTGTCATGTAGTTCCATTAACACAAGCTCTGCTTAGTTTAGGGCTAGATGATGCTGTGTGAAAAATGTCCAGCATTATTATTATTATCTGTGAGCACCGCCCGCACTATATCCAGTGTATGTTGGTATTCGCGTCATGACGCGCGGTCGTTTGTCTTCGTTAGCGGAATAACCCCGACCAGCGCAGATTCTTACAGAGCTCATTACAACACAATAATTGATGCATCAGACCTTCACGAGGACGTGAGGCGGGAAATATTTCATAGCTCTTCATAGCATAGATGAAACATTGGTTGAGATGCTTTTAATTTCAATGTTTTCTAATTTTTAGTATTTTGGGACGTATGATTGTGGCAAAAGTGGTCTGGAAATGGTATCCTGTCCTACTACTATTATAAACGTGAATGTTTGTGAGGATGGATGTTTGTTACTCTTTCACGCAAAAACAAAATCCGTGATTTTGATGAAACTTTACAGTAGTTTAGATTATACATCAGAATAACATAAATGCTACTTTTAATCCGGAAACCACGCGGGCGAAACCGTAGGTAGAAGCTAGTTTAAAATAAAAAAAAGTATTATTATTTTTCAGCTGTCCCTATTCTAGGTTTGCTGGAAGAAACCCTTACTCTTGTAAGGGTTAAGCTCGCCTTTGTACATGTCCTATGTTTTTGAGCATGACGTGTGAAGCTGTTCTTCAGATTATTTTCACGACACAGGGAATCCTTGTGTGAGTCAGGACTGTCATTATTTTAAATAGTTCTCTCCATCCTCAGGTTATCTGGAATAAATCGCTATCAACGATAAGACTGCCCATTGTACATTTCCTTTGTTTTTTGTTATTTTATTATGTTTCTGTGTTTTGTACTGTAAATTGATGTTGCTCAATGAATAGTTTATCTATCTATCTATCCATCTAATTTTCTATATATCTATCTATCTATGTATGTGCCTATTGGCTGTTATTAATTTACTAAAACCTATAGAGAGTGTGTGCCTACACAAAATATTAAAGGTAAATAACCCAGACGACTTCGATAGCGCGTCGGCCGAGAAGCCTACTGCTGATATAGATGCGGTTTTGTTATCTGCAGCGGGTCAAGTGCGTGCATGTATTTTCCGATACCTGTCCTGGGTCAGGGTGTTGTGATACCACAGTACTCTTAACAACTGTACGAGACCGTACGCTCGGTTTAACGTAGTGGAGATGATCCATAGTTTTTGTATAGGTTAAGCAAACATTTTATTGAGCATAATTCGCATTAAAATTATGATGAATTAATGCTGATGAGTGGCTGGAATATGTACAGACTAGATAAACCGCGCGATGCCATGTGGAAGCCTCATATGACCTATTTACTAAAAATAGATAGGCTATGCTAAGTGTTTAGTGTGCATTGAACAGTGCCTGCGAATAAGACAGAGATGGTTATCTTTAGATCAGGAAAGGGGCCGGAGAAAGTTCCTGAAGTCTGCATTGGCGGGCGACCTATTAAAATAGTAGAGAGCTTTAAGTACCTAGGACATTTAGTAACTTCAAACTTAAGGGATGATACCGACATAGAGCGTCAACGTAGATCATTGTGTGTAGTTGGCAACATGATTGCGAGGAAATTTTTCAACTGCTCGTCTGACGTGAAAATCACCCTATTCAAATCGTATTGTCAGTCCTTCTACACATGTCAACTTTGGACAGATTATACCAAAAAAGCGCACGATGGTATCAGAGTGACATATAACAATGTTTTTAGGCATCTCATGGGTCTGAAGCGCTATTGTAGCGCTTCAGAAATGTATACTGAAGCTCGTGTTGACTCTTTTAATGCCATCCAGAGAAAGAGAATAGCCTCGTTTATGTCCAGAGTTGACATGTGTAAAAACGCAATTATAAAGAGTATGGCAGATCGTTTGATCTTGTCAAATATATACAAACGGTGGGTGGCTATTACCACCTAGAATACTAAACTTACTTTATTTTTTATTGGACATAGGTTTCATAGCTACCTAATCTATTTCTGTTTTTTTTTTCTCTAAGCTTTTTAAAATAATTTGTAAAATTGTATTGTACTGTACACTATGGATCTCGTGTCTGAAAATAAAGAATATTATTATTATTATTATATATTATTACATTTCACGACCGGGTTCGAACCTACGACCTCCGGATCAGAAGTCGCGGTATCGCCCACTAGTCCAACACGGCTTTTTTTATGCCTTTGAGGTGTTTATTTATTGTGAGTTTCAATGGGTTTGATAACCTAACCCGTAACCCACTAGTTTATGTTAGACGAGCACTACTACATTAGGCTTGTATTATAAATAACGTTTCCTAATTCATAATACTAATAGACTGTTTGTCTTCGTTTCAGTAATAGCTACTGAACATCCGGGTATTATTGCGGATGATATATCGTTTTGCCGTTAGCCTCACTAGTCCCCTTTGTGACTCTACTGTATTGTAATGAAATGAGATAGAGTTTATTATCCTCTTATTCAATTATCTTGTTTAAGTTTTACTATCTGCTTGTAAAACGTTATTTATTAATCTATTTTCTACTAATATTATAAATGTCAAAGCTTTTATGTTTAGATGTTTAGCAACACGGCCGATTAAGATAAAATATACAAAAAAAAACACGCTCACGACTGTATTTCCCAAGATGAACATCCTTAGATACATTCTACTATGTCTAATGCTGGACATTTTACACACAGCATCATCTAGCCGCTAACTAAGCAGAGCTTGTATTATGGGAACTTCATGACTGATATACTTCTTTTTTGTAATTGTGTAAATACATACATATTATACATAGAAAACACCCAGACCCGAGACAAATATTCGCAGATACAAACATTAGTCCCGCGGCGGGAATCGAACCCGCAACCTTCTGCTTCACAGGCGGACCTTCGCCCACTGCGCCACAGAGGTCGTCAATATGTAGGTAGTAAGAACTAAATATAGATTTATATTAAGTTGAACTTAATACATTTTAATTATTTTAAATTGTCCGAAACTGTAGAGATGTTAAAAGATAATATTTGATCTACGAGTAAATTTAATTGAAAACATCGAACTGCTAACTTTCCACAATAATTCAATATCTTGTGCCATTTACATTGTAACAGGGTAAAAAATACTGATAGAAAATGTGCTAAGTTTCATGTTTTAGCAAGTTCCTTCATATTTTCCAAGACTCCACTGAAGTGTGGACGCGATAAGAGGCGCTTGAGGAAACTTTGCGAGAACATTCTTAAGGTGTTCTATCCGACGTCCAGATCCTATCAAACAAAGGAAATATCTGACATCTGATTTGATGTTTTTAGAAACGCATTGTTCACTAGCTAATGCCCACGGCTTCACCCGCGTTATACTCTGATAAAAAAAACCCGATGAGAAGTAGCCTAGCTCTTAACGTAAAGGCAGCGTTCGTCAGAAAAGCATCCCTTGGACCGGTTTTTCGTCAACTTACGTTGCAATATGAGTATTTTTATAGGGTAATATATAATCTATTACCACCCTGAAAGTCCATTCTAAATATTGGTGAAATCATTTTCGGAATCGGATTAGTAATTTCGGAGATTAACTCCTACATTCAAACTAACAAACATTACCTCATTATAGTATTACAGTTTAGATTATATGTTGATTTATGTGGCATCGAAACAAATTAATTCTTCCATCTTAATCAGCGTGAGTCTATAACTGGATTTTATAGCATATATTAAATTGTATGTATAATCAGATCATAAAGTCATTGTTTCACGACGTTCCTAATAGAGACGAGAATCTTCTGTGAATTTAAATGGTTTACGCAGAAATTGAGTCAGAGGGTGTTTTGTCGTAAACTGAGATACATTGTCTATTAAAATGCCATAATATTGTTTTCATCATGTGAAGGCCGTGTCTATCACCTTATACCTTCGTGGAAATTAACTTGGACGTGAAAGTAAAATTAATTACTGCTTTAATAAAGGATTGCTCTCGATGCAATAGTTTTCTGAAAAAAAAAATACAAACTGATAAAAACATTTTTTTTAGTAATGGTCTTTAAAAAAACGCTCTCTGTACACTATGATAAATATAATTAAATATGACATACTCAGTAGATCTTTGAGTCGAAACTTAGTCGGTTCGTTCACCAATACTTTCATGAAAAATCCCATTTTATATATATTGTAATTTATAGTGGTATATAGAGGTGTTTTTAAAGGTGTAATATATTTTAAGATAAAGCCCGACTTATATCAGTTTGAGTTCCATCTCCTTGGTTGAGTGACACACACGGCGACCCTGAATCCTTTATTGAATAGATACAGAACCACGTCCCATGTAAATGTGATGGCCTCCATTTCTATTCGTACGCTTTCGGGTTGTGGGACATTACTGAGGACATTTTCGATTGCGGCAAGTTTTCATGGCCCTCCATTTATTTATAACTTAACTATTTTCCAAACAAACATTTTGTTAACTTAGTTTTTTTCACAGACACTTAGATACCCTTGACACCACACTAAGATTTAATGTGTCGTGGGTATCAGGAACTATGAGTACAAATATCTGCAGAACATGCAAAAATGTGTCCCCTTCTCCGCCGCCTCACCGAGATGGGCATATTCATACACTTTTGTATTTTTTCTTTCACCCAACTGATACATCAATTTTATTTTCCAAACTTTAGTTATATTTTCACTAGTTTGCTTGAAATGTCAGCGTAGCTTAAATCTTAATGGTCTTAAGTTGTTATCTTTCTTAAGATGGCAATTATCGAGTCAGTAGTAGGTAGTTTTTAAAAAACGTAAATGAACGCTCTCATTATAACTTTCTACTAGACTATGCATTAAGGGTCAAAACTTTACATATTTTATCAACGCTTCTCAAAGAGGTCTCATTGAGAGTGAATGTTATAGATTCAGATTAAAATTAATTTATTAAATCGATCACAATGTACATACATCGAGTTTTAAGACTCGATGTATTTAGACCCGTAGGTGTACCATACTAATTAGCATGCAAATATTAAAATATACAAAATTACATAGGAAATGCCGAAGTAAAAGTTCAAATGTATCAAATCTAAAATATAATTAATATTAAATTAATATTGAGCTATCTATAGATCGTTTGCAACGGTCTTTAGATAGCTAGCTGTTTCATCTGTATTTTTGTATATACCTACTTGTACATAGTTGTATGAATAAATGTATACTTATAAACAAAAAAAAAAAATATTTGGCAACAACTAAAATAGACACAATAAATACCTATAAATAAGATTTTCAGTATAATATGAAAGTATTACCAAAAATTATATCTTAAAATTATAAAATACAATTATATAATAATAATTATATAATTATAAATATAAAAATAATATGTATGTATTTACAAAAAGTATATATACTTTTTGTAAATACATACATATTATACATAGAAAACACCCAGACCCAGAATTATATTTTATAATTTTTGTCATGTAGTTCCATTAACACAAGCTCTGCTTAGTTTAGGGCTAGATGATGCTGTGTGAAAAATGTCCAGCATTATTATTATTATCTGTGAGCACCGCCCGCACTATATCCAGTGTATGTTGGTATTCGCGTCATGACGCGCGGTCGTTTGTCTTCGTTAGCGGAATAACCCCGACCAGCGCAGATTCTTACAGAGCTCATTACAACACAATAATTGATGCATCAGACCTTCACGAGGACGTGAGGCGGGAAATATTTCATAGCTCTTCATAGCATAGATGAAACATTGGTTGAGATGCTTTTAATTTCAATGTTTTCTAATTTTTAGTATTTTGGGACGTATGATTGTGGCAAAAGTGGTCTGGAAATGGTATCCTGTCCTACTACTATTATAAACGTGAATGTTTGTGAGGATGGATGTTTGTTACTCTTTCACGCAAAAACAAAATCCGTGATTTTGATGAAACTTTACAGTAGTTTAGATTATACATCAGAATAACATAAATGCTACTTTTAATCCGGAAACCACGCGGGCGAAACCGTAGGTAGAAGCTAGTTTAAAATAAAAAAAAGTATTATTATTTTTCAGCTGTCCCTATTCTAGGTTTGCTGGAAGAAACCCTTACTCTTGTAAGGGTTAAGCTCGCCTTTGTACATGTCCTATGTTTTTGAGCATGACGTGTGAAGCTGTTCTTCAGATTATTTTCACGACACAGGGAATCCTTGTGTGAGTCAGGACTGTCATTATTTTAAATAGTTCTCTCCATCCTCAGGTTATCTGGAATAAATCGCTATCAACGATAAGACTGCCCATTGTACATTTCCTTTGTTTTTTGTTATTTTATTATGTTTCTGTGTTTTGTACTGTAAATTGATGTTGCTCAATGAATAGTTTATCTATCTATCTATCCATCTAATTTTCTATATATCTATCTATCTATGTATGTGCCTATTGGCTGTTATTAATTTACTAAAACCTATAGAGAGTGTGTGCCTACACAAAATATTAAAGGTAAATAACCCAGACGACTTCGATAGCGCGTCGGCCGAGAAGCCTACTGCTGATATAGATGCGGTTTTGTTATCTGCAGCGGGTCAAGTGCGTGCATGTATTTTCCGATACCTGTCCTGGGTCAGGGTGTTGTGATACCACAGTACTCTTAACAACTGTACGAGACCGTACGCTCGGTTTAACGTAGTGGAGATGATCCATAGTTTTTGTATAGGTTAAGCAAACATTTTATTGAGCATAATTCGCATTAAAATTATGATGAATTAATGCTGATGAGTGGCTGGAATATGTACAGACTAGATAAACCGCGCGATGCCATGTGGAAGCCTCATATGACCTATTTACTAAAAATAGATAGGCTATGCTAAGTGTTTAGTGTGCATTGAACAGTGCCTGCGAATAAGACAGAGATGGTTATCTTTAGATCAGGAAAGGGGCCGGAGAAAGTTCCTGAAGTCTGCATTGGCGGGCGACCTATTAAAATAGTAGAGAGCTTTAAGTACCTAGGACATTTAGTAACTTCAAACTTAAGGGATGATACCGACATAGAGCGTCAACGTAGATCATTGTGTGTAGTTGGCAACATGATTGCGAGGAAATTTTTCAACTGCTCGTCTGACGTGAAAATCACCCTATTCAAATCGTATTGTCAGTCCTTCTACACATGTCAACTTTGGACAGATTATACCAAAAAAGCGCACGATGGTATCAGAGTGACATATAACAATGTTTTTAGGCATCTCATGGGTCTGAAGCGCTATTGTAGCGCTTCAGAAATGTATACTGAAGCTCGTGTTGACTCTTTTAATGCCATCCAGAGAAAGAGAATAGCCTCGTTTATGTCCAGAGTTGACATGTGTAAAAACGCAATTATAAAGAGTATGGCAGATCGTTTGATCTTGTCAAATATATACAAACGGTGGGTGGCTATTACCACCTAGAATACTAAACTTACTTTATTTTTTATTGGACATAGGTTTCATAGCTACCTAATCTATTTCTGTTTTTTTTTTCTCTAAGCTTTTTAAAATAATTTGTAAAATTGTATTGTACTGTACACTATGGATCTCGTGTCTGAAAATAAAGAATATTATTATTATTATTATATATTATTACATTTCACGACCGGGTTCGAACCTACGACCTCCGGATCAGAAGTCGCGGTATCGCCCACTAGTCCAACACGGCTTTTTTTATGCCTTTGAGGTGTTTATTTATTGTGAGTTTCAATGGGTTTGATAACCTAACCCGTAACCCACTAGTTTATGTTAGACGAGCACTACTACATTAGGCTTGTATTATAAATAACGTTTCCTAATTCATAATACTAATAGACTGTTTGTCTTCGTTTCAGTAATAGCTACTGAACATCCGGGTATTATTGCGGATGATATATCGTTTTGCCGTTAGCCTCACTAGTCCCCTTTGTGACTCTACTGTATTGTAATGAAATGAGATAGAGTTTATTATCCTCTTATTCAATTATCTTGTTTAAGTTTTACTATCTGCTTGTAAAACGTTATTTATTAATCTATTTTCTACTAATATTATAAATGTCAAAGCTTTTATGTTTAGATGTTTAGCAACACGGCCGATTAAGATAAAATATACAAAAAAAAACACGCTCACGACTGTATTTCCCAAGATGAACATCCTTAGATACATTCTACTATGTCTAATGCTGGACATTTTACACACAGCATCATCTAGCCGCTAACTAAGCAGAGCTTGTATTATGGGAACTTCATGACTGATATACTTCTTTTTTGTAATTGTGTAAATACATACATATTATACATAGAAAACACCCAGACCCGAGACAAATATTCGCAGATACAAACATTAGTCCCGCGGCGGGAATCGAACCCGCAACCTTCTGCTTCACAGGCGGACCTTCGCCCACTGCGCCACAGAGGTCGTCAATATGTAGGTAGTAAGAACTAAATATAGATTTATATTAAGTTGAACTTAATACATTTTAATTATTTTAAATTGTCCGAAACTGTAGAGATGTTAAAAGATAATATTTGATCTACGAGTAAATTTAATTGAAAACATCGAACTGCTAACTTTCCACAATAATTCAATATCTTGTGCCATTTACATTGTAACAGGGTAAAAAATACTGATAGAAAATGTGCTAAGTTTCATGTTTTAGCAAGTTCCTTCATATTTTCCAAGACTCCACTGAAGTGTGGACGCGATAAGAGGCGCTTGAGGAAACTTTGCGAGAACATTCTTAAGGTGTTCTATCCGACGTCCAGATCCTATCAAACAAAGGAAATATCTGACATCTGATTTGATGTTTTTAGAAACGCATTGTTCACTAGCTAATGCCCACGGCTTCACCCGCGTTATACTCTGATAAAAAAAACCCGATGAGAAGTAGCCTAGCTCTTAACGTAAAGGCAGCGTTCGTCAGAAAAGCATCCCTTGGACCGGTTTTTCGTCAACTTACGTTGCAATATGAGTATTTTTATAGGGTAATATATAATCTATTACCACCCTGAAAGTCCATTCTAAATATTGGTGAAATCATTTTCGGAATCGGATTAGTAATTTCGGAGATTAACTCCTACATTCAAACTAACAAACATTACCTCATTATAGTATTACAGTTTAGATTATATGTTGATTTATGTGGCATCGAAACAAATTAATTCTTCCATCTTAATCAGCGTGAGTCTATAACTGGATTTTATAGCATATATTAAATTGTATGTATAATCAGATCATAAAGTCATTGTTTCACGACGTTCCTAATAGAGACGAGAATCTTCTGTGAATTTAAATGGTTTACGCAGAAATTGAGTCAGAGGGTGTTTTGTCGTAAACTGAGATACATTGTCTATTAAAATGCCATAATATTGTTTTCATCATGTGAAGGCCGTGTCTATCACCTTATACCTTCGTGGAAATTAACTTGGACGTGAAAGTAAAATTAATTACTGCTTTAATAAAGGATTGCTCTCGATGCAATAGTTTTCTGAAAAAAAAAATACAAACTGATAAAAACATTTTTTTTAGTAATGGTCTTTAAAAAAACGCTCTCTGTACACTATGATAAATATAATTAAATATGACATACTCAGTAGATCTTTGAGTCGAAACTTAGTCGGTTCGTTCACCAATACTTTCATGAAAAATCCCATTTTATATATATTGTAATTTATAGTGGTATATAGAGGTGTTTTTAAAGGTGTAATATATTTTAAGATAAAGCCCGACTTATATCAGTTTGAGTTCCATCTCCTTGGTTGAGTGACACACACGGCGACCCTGAATCCTTTATTGAATAGATACAGAACCACGTCCCATGTAAATGTGATGGCCTCCATTTCTATTCGTACGCTTTCGGGTTGTGGGACATTACTGAGGACATTTTCGATTGCGGCAAGTTTTCATGGCCCTCCATTTATTTATAACTTAACTATTTTCCAAACAAACATTTTGTTAACTTAGTTTTTTTCACAGACACTTAGATACCCTTGACACCACACTAAGATTTAATGTGTCGTGGGTATCAGGAACTATGAGTACAAATATCTGCAGAACATGCAAAAATGTGTCCCCTTCTCCGCCGCCTCACCGAGATGGGCATATTCATACACTTTTGTATTTTTTCTTTCACCCAACTGATACATCAATTTTATTTTCCAAACTTTAGTTATATTTTCACTAGTTTGCTTGAAATGTCAGCGTAGCTTAAATCTTAATGGTCTTAAGTTGTTATCTTTCTTAAGATGGCAATTATCGAGTCAGTAGTAGGTAGTTTTTAAAAAACGTAAATGAACGCTCTCATTATAACTTTCTACTAGACTATGCATTAAGGGTCAAAACTTTACATATTTTATCAACGCTTCTCAAAGAGGTCTCATTGAGAGTGAATGTTATAGATTCAGATTAAAATTAATTTATTAAATCGATCACAATGTACATACATCGAGTTTTAAGACTCGATGTATTTAGACCCGTAGGTGTACCATACTAATTAGCATGCAAATATTAAAATATACAAAATTACATAGGAAATGCCGAAGTAAAAGTTCAAATGTATCAAATCTAAAATATAATTAATATTAAATTAATATTGAGCTATCTATAGATCGTTTGCAACGGTCTTTAGATAGCTAGCTGTTTCATCTGTATTTTTGTATATACCTACTTGTACATAGTTGTATGAATAAATGTATACTTATAAACAAAAAAAAAATATTTGGCAACAACTAAAATAGACACAATAAATACCTATAAATAAGATTTTCAGTATAATATGAAAGTATTACCAAAAATTATATCTTAAAATTATAAAATATAATTATATAATAATAATTATATAATTATAAATATAAAAATAATATGTATGTATTTACAAAAAGTATATATACTTTTTGTAAATACATACATATTATACATAGAAAACACCCAGACCCAGAATTATATTTTATAATTTTTGTCATGTAGTTCCATTAACACAAGCTCTGCTTAGTTTAGGGCTAGATGATGCTGTGTGAAAAATGTCCAGCATTATTATTATTATCTGTGAGCACCGCCCGCACTATATCCAGTGTATGTTGGTATTCGCGTCATGACGCGCGGTCGTTTGTCTTCGTTAGCGGAATAACCCCGACCAGCGCAGATTCTTACAGAGCTCATTACAACACAATAATTGATGCATCAGACCTTCACGAGGACGTGAGGCGGGAAATATTTCATAGCTCTTCATAGCATAGATGAAACATTGGTTGAGATGCTTTTAATTTCAATGTTTTCTAATTTTTAGTATTTTGGGACGTATGATTGTGGCAAAAGTGGTCTGGAAATGGTATCCTGTCCTACTACTATTATAAACGTGAATGTTTGTGAGGATGGATGTTTGTTACTCTTTCACGCAAAAACAAAATCCGTGATTTTGATGAAACTTTACAGTAGTTTAGATTATACATCAGAATAACATAAATGCTACTTTTAATCCGGAAACCACGCGGGCGAAACCGTAGGTAGAAGCTAGTTTAAAATAAAAAAAAGTATTATTATTTTTCAGCTGTCCCTATTCTAGGTTTGCTGGAAGAAACCCTTACTCTTGTAAGGGTTAAGCTCGCCTTTGTACATGTCCTATGTTTTTGAGCATGACGTGTGAAGCTGTTCTTCAGATTATTTTCACGACACAGGGAATCCTTGTGTGAGTCAGGACTGTCATTATTTTAAATAGTTCTCTCCATCCTCAGGTTATCTGGAATAAATCGCTATCAACGATAAGACTGCCCATTGTACATTTCCTTTGTTTTTTGTTATTTTATTATGTTTCTGTGTTTTGTACTGTAAATTGATGTTGCTCAATGAATAGTTTATCTATCTATCTATCCATCTAATTTTCTATATATCTATCTATCTATGTATGTGCCTATTGGCTGTTATTAATTTACTAAAACCTATAGAGAGTGTGTGCCTACACAAAATATTAAAGGTAAATAACCCAGACGACTTCGATAGCGCGTCGGCCGAGAAGCCTACTGCTGATATAGATGCGGTTTTGTTATCTGCAGCGGGTCAAGTGCGTGCATGTATTTTCCGATACCTGTCCTGGGTCAGGGTGTTGTGATACCACAGTACTCTTAACAACTGTACGAGACCGTACGCTCGGTTTAACGTAGTGGAGATGATCCATAGTTTTTGTATAGGTTAAGCAAACATTTTATTGAGCATAATTCGCATTAAAATTATGATGAATTAATGCTGATGAGTGGCTGGAATATGTACAGACTAGATAAACCGCGCGATGCCATGTGGAAGCCTCATATGACCTATTTACTAAAAATAGATAGGCTATGCTAAGTGTTTAGTGTGCATTGAACAGTGCCTGCGAATAAGACAGAGATGGTTATCTTTAGATCAGGAAAGGGGCCGGAGAAAGTTCCTGAAGTCTGCATTGGCGGGCGACCTATTAAAATAGTAGAGAGCTTTAAGTACCTAGGACATTTAGTAACTTCAAACTTAAGGGATGATACCGACATAGAGCGTCAACGTAGATCATTGTGTGTAGTTGGCAACATGATTGCGAGGAAATTTTTCAACTGCTCGTCTGACGTGAAAATCACCCTATTCAAATCGTATTGTCAGTCCTTCTACACATGTCAACTTTGGACAGATTATACCAAAAAAGCGCACGATGGTATCAGAGTGACATATAACAATGTTTTTAGGCATCTCATGGGTCTGAAGCGCTATTGTAGCGCTTCAGAAATGTATACTGAAGCTCGTGTTGACTCTTTTAATGCCATCCAGAGAAAGAGAATAGCCTCGTTTATGTCCAGAGTTGACATGTGTAAAAACGCAATTATAAAGAGTATGGCAGATCGTTTGATCTTGTCAAATATATACAAACGGTGGGTGGCTATTACCACCTAGAATACTAAACTTACTTTATTTTTTATTGGACATAGGTTTCATAGCTACCTAATCTATTTCTGTTTTTTTTTTCTCTAAGCTTTTTAAAATAATTTGTAAAATTGTATTGTACTGTACACTATGGATCTCGTGTCTGAAAATAAAGAATATTATTATTATTATTATATATTATTACATTTCACGACCGGGTTCGAACCTACGACCTCCGGATCAGAAGTCGCGGTATCGCCCACTAGTCCAACACGGCTTTTTTTATGCCTTTGAGGTGTTTATTTATTGTGAGTTTCAATGGGTTTGATAACCTAACCCGTAACCCACTAGTTTATGTTAGACGAGCACTACTACATTAGGCTTGTATTATAAATAACGTTTCCTAATTCATAATACTAATAGACTGTTTGTCTTCGTTTCAGTAATAGCTACTGAACATCCGGGTATTATTGCGGATGATATATCGTTTTGCCGTTAGCCTCACTAGTCCCCTTTGTGACTCTACTGTATTGTAATGAAATGAGATAGAGTTTATTATCCTCTTATTCAATTATCTTGTTTAAGTTTTACTATCTGCTTGTAAAACGTTATTTATTAATCTATTTTCTACTAATATTATAAATGTCAAAGCTTTTATGTTTAGATGTTTAGCAACACGGCCGATTAAGATAAAATATACAAAAAAAAACACGCTCACGACTGTATTTCCCAAGATGAACATCCTTAGATACATTCTACTATGTCTAATGCTGGACATTTTACACACAGCATCATCTAGCCGCTAACTAAGCAGAGCTTGTATTATGGGAACTTCATGACTGATATACTTCTTTTTTGTAATTGTGTAAATACATACATATTATACATAGAAAACACCCAGACCCGAGACAAATATTCGCAGATACAAACATTAGTCCCGCGGCGGGAATCGAACCCGCAACCTTCTGCTTCACAGGCGGACCTTCGCCCACTGCGCCACAGAGGTCGTCAATATGTAGGTAGTAAGAACTAAATATAGATTTATATTAAGTTGAACTTAATACATTTTAATTATTTTAAATTGTCCGAAACTGTAGAGATGTTAAAAGATAATATTTGATCTACGAGTAAATTTAATTGAAAACATCGAACTGCTAACTTTCCACAATAATTCAATATCTTGTGCCATTTACATTGTAACAGGGTAAAAAATACTGATAGAAAATGTGCTAAGTTTCATGTTTTAGCAAGTTCCTTCATATTTTCCAAGACTCCACTGAAGTGTGGACGCGATAAGAGGCGCTTGAGGAAACTTTGCGAGAACATTCTTAAGGTGTTCTATCCGACGTCCAGATCCTATCAAACAAAGGAAATATCTGACATCTGATTTGATGTTTTTAGAAACGCATTGTTCACTAGCTAATGCCCACGGCTTCACCCGCGTTATACTCTGATAAAAAAAACCCGATGAGAAGTAGCCTAGCTCTTAACGTAAAGGCAGCGTTCGTCAGAAAAGCATCCCTTGGACCGGTTTTTCGTCAACTTACGTTGCAATATGAGTATTTTTATAGGGTAATATATAATCTATTACCACCCTGAAAGTCCATTCTAAATATTGGTGAAATCATTTTCGGAATCGGATTAGTAATTTCGGAGATTAACTCCTACATTCAAACTAACAAACATTACCTCATTATAGTATTACAGTTTAGATTATATGTTGATTTATGTGGCATCGAAACAAATTAATTCTTCCATCTTAATCAGCGTGAGTCTATAACTGGATTTTATAGCATATATTAAATTGTATGTATAATCAGATCATAAAGTCATTGTTTCACGACGTTCCTAATAGAGACGAGAATCTTCTGTGAATTTAAATGGTTTACGCAGAAATTGAGTCAGAGGGTGTTTTGTCGTAAACTGAGATACATTGTCTATTAAAATGCCATAATATTGTTTTCATCATGTGAAGGCCGTGTCTATCACCTTATACCTTCGTGGAAATTAACTTGGACGTGAAAGTAAAATTAATTACTGCTTTAATAAAGGATTGCTCTCGATGCAATAGTTTTCTGAAAAAAAAAATACAAACTGATAAAAACATTTTTTTTAGTAATGGTCTTTAAAAAAACGCTCTCTGTACACTATGATAAATATAATTAAATATGACATACTCAGTAGATCTTTGAGTCGAAACTTAGTCGGTTCGTTCACCAATACTTTCATGAAAAATCCCATTTTATATATATTGTAATTTATAGTGGTATATAGAGGTGTTTTTAAAGGTGTAATATATTTTAAGATAAAGCCCGACTTATATCAGTTTGAGTTCCATCTCCTTGGTTGAGTGACACACACGGCGACCCTGAATCCTTTATTGAATAGATACAGAACCACGTCCCATGTAAATGTGATGGCCTCCATTTCTATTCGTACGCTTTCGGGTTGTGGGACATTACTGAGGACATTTTCGATTGCGGCAAGTTTTCATGGCCCTCCATTTATTTATAACTTAACTATTTTCCAAACAAACATTTTGTTAACTTAGTTTTTTTCACAGACACTTAGATACCCTTGACACCACACTAAGATTTAATGTGTCGTGGGTATCAGGAACTATGAGTACAAATATCTGCAGAACATGCAAAAATGTGTCCCCTTCTCCGCCGCCTCACCGAGATGGGCATATTCATACACTTTTGTATTTTTTCTTTCACCCAACTGATACATCAATTTTATTTTCCAAACTTTAGTTATATTTTCACTAGTTTGCTTGAAATGTCAGCGTAGCTTAAATCTTAATGGTCTTAAGTTGTTATCTTTCTTAAGATGGCAATTATCGAGTCAGTAGTAGGTAGTTTTTAAAAAACGTAAATGAACGCTCTCATTATAACTTTCTACTAGACTATGCATTAAGGGTCAAAACTTTACATATTTTATCAACGCTTCTCAAAGAGGTCTCATTGAGAGTGAATGTTATAGATTCAGATTAAAATTAATTTATTAAATCGATCACAATGTACATACATCGAGTTTTAAGACTCGATGTATTTAGACCCGTAGGTGTACCATACTAATTAGCATGCAAATATTAAAATATACAAAATTACATAGGAAATGCCGAAGTAAAAGTTCAAATGTATCAAATCTAAAATATAATTAATATTAAATTAATATTGAGCTATCTATAGATCGTTTGCAACGGTCTTTAGATAGCTAGCTGTTTCATCTGTATTTTTGTATATACCTACTTGTACATAGTTGTATGAATAAAACATACAGGATTCTGAAAAAAGGACAAAAATAACAATATAATAATAATAATGCTGGACATTTTTCACACAGCATCATCTAGCCCCAAACTAAGCAGAACTTGTATTATGGGAGCTACATGACTGATATACTACTTATATACTTTTTTTTTGTTAATACATAAATATTATATATAGAAAACACCCAGACCCGAGACAAACATAAGTTAATCGTACAAACATTTGTCCCGCAGCGGGTATCGAACCCGCAACCTTCTGCGTCTCCGGCGGTCGTTCGCTCACTGCGCCACAGAGGTCGTCGTATGTATGTATTTAAGAATTTGTAGACAAACTCAGGCGGGACAAATATGATATTTGGTGAACAGAGATATATCAATAAATTAATTCTTGCACTATTATCGGATCTCATTTAGGTTATAAATGGGCCTTATTTGCTACTGGAAAGTTCAGGTAGCAGGAAGTACTGAAAACTGTCACAAAATATAAGTTTTGTCTAAAATATATTCCTAAAAGAAGCTTTTATATCGTTTTATTACTAACAGTTAACAGTTCAATTACTAACTTAAGTTATTGAATATTTAAAATTAGGCTAAACCAACATATTCCGAAATATTTAATATAAAGTTTTCCAAAAGTTTGATCAACGAACTTGAATAAATCACATGTCAAGTGATGTGATTTAGTATTTGACTTTGTCAAATAATCACATTAGTTGAAATTACATAAAATCTTTGAGAAGCACAGGTTTAAAATAACGCCGTTATAACTTAATTTCGTGTAAGGCGGAGGGATTTCGTGTTCTGTAATTTTGTAAATGATTGTAAATTTGGGTACTGTGATGCCAACCCCCCCCCCCTGCTCTTCCCCCCAGCCCAGATAATTTTCGATTACTCCAGGCTACTGGTTTAATATAATGCCCAGTTTAAACATGCATACACGCTACCCAAAGGCATATTTTCCGGAGTTTTTTTTACAATATACATGGAAATTGTCGTTCATTGACGCGTGTACACAATTATCGGACGGACCGAACCAACGATGACGTCGTGGAATTTCATATTCCGTAATAATTCACATGTACCAATTATTTTGTAACGCTTTATGGTCCGCGATTTAATAATTTTGTTTATTTGAGAGTTTGTCATATTTTTGAACATTTTATACTTAATTAGAATTAAATTTTGTAGTATTACCTATAGAAAGAATGAAAGGAAGAAAATCTATTTATTTAAAAAAAACAAACTAATAATAAACACAAAACAGATATTATAAACCGATTTTGAGTATTATTTTTTTAGACTTAATTTTTCATTAAATCACAAGGATCACTTTGACACGTCGGTTTTATCTACTGCCTGTTCCTCCGCGACCAAGCCAAGAAAAAAGGCAAGAAAACAAGGCTGGTTATTCTTTTTAATGATCCTTATACAAAACAACGAGTTGGAGCATTTTCAATCCCAAAATTTTGTATCATATAAAGAGGCATACTATAAAATATCATCAGATATTTTATAATATGCCTTTTTTTAAAGTTTTTTTTTATATTAAGTTTTTAAATTAGTTAATTGTAATTTTTTGTATATCTCTTGGGAGTTTGTTATAAAAGCGTACACTTTGTCCTTTAAACGATTTACTAACTTTATGGAGTCTACAAGTGGCAACAGCAAGAATAATTAGGGTTATTTTCCAACAAAAATAAGGGATACAATTTTGTATCTGCCTTTTTACGAACTTCCCGTTATTTCGTTTTTATTTTCCTGATAAATAATAACGTTATTGTAAACGAGTTCTGTATTATTTAACAACAACACGTGAACTCCCCTGTAACCGCCTAATAAATCCTAAAAGCGTAGTACAGATCAGCGGAATCTCCAATCCCGTGTCAGATAAAACGTCGATCACGCTCGATTTGATAGGAACAAGGCACCGCGTCAGCTCTCTTCTCGCCGCGATTTACAGAACCGTGGCGGCAATTTTATTGCGAGAATCTTACAAATAAGCTAAGTTTACACTAGGATTTCCAGTTTTTTAAATTCTCATAAAAAATGCTGTACATTTTCACACATCATCATCTAAAATTAGAAGTATTATGGTAACTACATGACTGATATACTACTTAAAATAATATTTTATTAAAAAAATCATATATTTTATGTAATATATATTTTTTTTACATAGAAAGAATCCAGACCCGCGACAAATTTTTGCAGATACAAACATTTGTCCCGTGGCGGGAATCGAACTCGCAACTTTCTGCGTCTCAGGCGGGCCTTCGCCTACTGCGCCACAGTCGTCAAAAGTTATTACGATTTTTAACGTAAACTTAGATAGGTATGTAGGTATTACTTCTGGTTTTGACGCATCCCACCAAGTACAAACGAACCTTAAGTAGGTACCTAAGTACTCGTAGTATATATTATTTTATGAGTACATTCATGTAAAACCAACTTCAGTTCACTTTAAATAAATACCTGACAGTGAGTAGGTAAAGTCAACACTTACAAGCCAAGTAATATGTTTAGAATTTCCGTTTCTATCACTCTTGCAAAATGTATTGTTAAGTACCTTTTATTATTTAGTAAAAACTTTTTTAAAA
Organism: Perizoma affinitatum; assembly: GCA_961405105.1. Lineage (NCBI taxonomy): Eukaryota > Metazoa > Arthropoda > Insecta > Lepidoptera > Geometridae > Perizoma > Perizoma affinitatum. The sequence goes on from OY560189.1 coordinate 441,048, forward strand.
GCGACAAATTGTAATAATGCTTCATCGTTGCAAAATATAAACGTTTAATTTATTTTAAGATTACATGTTCCAAATATAATGTTCGGGCGTACCTGACCACCCCTATTTGGTATCCTCATTGATCTTCGAACTGTGTATGGATCTGAGAATCTCCATGATGGGAATTCCAATCGTGAGCGTGTTTTTTGTCTTTTATTCATAACAGAGTTAGAAAAAATATATAAAGATGTGAATTAAACCAAAAAGCTACACAATTTTCTTTGTACAGATACAATACATAATACCAACTAAGAAGGTAAAATTGGGTCATTTTTTTGTTCCCTACACGAGGTTTACATATCAAGGAATACATATTGTCATATTAGGTATCACTTTTCGTGATAGGAAGCCACCAAAAGCGGTTCTATTCTCGATATTTCTTTATGAATAGCGCTCTGACAAGACCTTTTCTCGTCAACGTCATACGTATTGGCGATCTATCAACGACGTTTATTCGGGACTCTGTGCACAATTCCTTTGTTCATTGCTGTACCTCGAATAGAGAGAAATGTGATATTTCTATTGAAATACATTTTGTTTAAGCGAAATGTCAGTAATATGAATCAAGTAAGTAGTACTTAGTTGATATTTTTGGTAAGTTACTTTTAGTTCTGTTGGCGTTTCGAGCAGATAGTAAACACAAATTGAAAATTCTAATAAATAAACAAAAGAAAGCATTTCACGAGCGCGCTATTTTCATTCTTTTTAATTATTGTTCAAAAAAAACAAGTGGCCAGTATCATTTTGCGAACTTGGTGACTTGGCTTTAGTATTAAAAAAAGGTAAACTCTGCAATTGGCTATGAATAATTATGTATGTAAAAAGTATATATATAGTATATCAATCATGTATTTCCCATAATACAAGCTCTGCTTAGTATGGGGCTATAATTATGATACTATGTGAAAAATGACCAGCATTCTTATTATTATTAGATGTTTTATTGAACTATTGACTATCTCAATAATAAGCTTGCATGACATATTAATAAGTATTATAATTGTAGTAAATATTGTATTATTATCAATTTTACATATTCAATAAATTATTTAATTTAATATAAATTGAATTGTGACTAGGTACCTACCTATTTAAATGTAAACAATTGTATGACCAAAATGTCGAATATAGAGAAGGTAACTATGTAATACATATTATTCTTGCAAATAAATATCATTCATTCATTTACACTTTTTTCCGATTGACACCTATATTTATTTCCGGATTTCTTCCGCAATTAGTTCTCAATAACTGCTTTGGCAGTTACTTTTAACTATGTCGGCGTAATCAATGTTACTGTACATTAATAACGTAGGTACTGACATTTTTAACAACCTCAGCTATACAAATCTAGTGGTCATTGCAAGGGAACCCCTGACCCTCCATCTATCCCTGCTGGGGTGACAAGAACCATTACACGCGACACCGGCCATTCATCTCAAAGTACGACCTCAACAAGGTGCCTTATTTTACAAGCACACTGGTATTATTCTGTAGAAAGAATGGTTTTATAACAGACCAGTTACTTTAACTGGTCTGTTGTTTTAGTCACATTCGAATCTACTGCTTGTTAAATATTAAGTATTTTGTTTGAGAATTGTTTTAATTGTTTTTACCGAGGGATTTTTACAAACGTTAGATATTAGATTGTTAGATATTTGAAACTTCGTTTGTGACATTTACCTACTGAGTTAGCAGAAACCGACATGAAGCATTAAAAAAAACTAATTATATACTGTACATGCTCGGAAAGGAGTATTTTACTTTTTTTTTAATAACCATAGTACGTCATTACTGTACAAATACGCGGATGGAAACGCAAAAAAACATTGAAAGCGTGTTAAAAGTTTTTCATAAAATTCTATGATATTCATTTTAATGTCATTTGCGATTCCCGATTCGTGTATACCTACTATGAACAAACTACAAACTCGTTGGAAATCAGTCATTTTTTCTGTCGGTGAACAATTACAAAAGTACGTTGTTCACCGACAGAAAAAATGTGTATGTAATCTGTCTTAAAATCAAACCTGACCTAGCTGTTTCACATAATATGAAGAATAATGTTCGTAAAATGACCAATACAGAAGTCAGAATATCAGGTCCTACAAAGGCGCCGAGTAACAGGTAGGTAATCAGTTAAAACGTTTCCGACGCGACGCGACGTTTGACAGTGACGTATGAGCCGGCGTGACGTCACCGTGCTGACGTCACGGGAGTACGGGCCCTGATGATAGATGGACTTTTTGTTATTTACATGTAAAAAGCAAGGTAATTCTGTTTTACGCGAAATTTCACAAAGGGCATTGTGTATTTTTTTGTTAAAATTGCCTTCCGATAACGTCAGATTCAGATTCAGTTTATTTTAATGACCATTTCGTAATATCATATAACATTGGCATGTCAGATGAGTAAACACATTTACTTAACACATGCAAATCAAATCATTAAAAGTTTAGACATACCAATACACTGTAATATGGTGATTTTCGAGAAAAGATTTATTACCTACTTAATGTATTACAATTAAATTTGATGCGAATTGCATAAGCCTGCCATCTTATGGCTTGTCTTTGCATTCTGATACCACAGATAATATAATAATATTTACCATAGATACCCATAGAGTGTATCAACAAGGCATGGAAGGATGGATGTATTTGTGTCGCGTTACTATTGTCAGGCATGAAAAGTTTTCGAATAATGGTTTCTGGTACATTTTGGAACACGGATAAATTGGCTTTTGTTCAGTGAGTAAACGGTTCATGAATTTGTGTTTTATTTATTGGTTTGTTCGTAATGTGAACAATGAAAATACTTATGATCTGTGGTTGTAGGATTGAAGTTGGTCAAAAGTATTTAAACCATCAATATCTACCTAAATAAAAATATAATGTTAAAACTGCTCAAATAAAAAGAATGAGCCTTTGTGCGTTTACCGACTTTCGATCCGGAGGTCGTGGGTTCGGAAACGGGCGTGCACTTATGTATTTTGCACTCGTAAATAGCATGTGCTCGTGCTCAACACTGTAAAAAAAGCATCTGTAAGTAAAACGGCATGCCTCAGAACCAAAAATTCGAAGTGGCTTCGGTAAGTAGACTAAAAAGCGGCGATGGTCTTGTAAACCCGTCTCGTATTAAATATGTATTATGTAGGTAAAATATAGTGATTTTATATAGAATGTTGTACACCACTTAAACCCCTTGTTATCTTTCCTACAGTCCGTTTATCCAAAGGTTGTCCGATAGAGAGTAGAGTCGCTAATTAGCAAATGGACCGCCAATTGTACAAAATTTACAAAGATTGTAGGCTGAAATATTTGGTGTGCCAAAAACTATCGTGAATTTGATTATTCATATTGTAAAAACGGGATTTTTCACGTACCGCACTATCGGTGAAGGCACCGACTAAGTTTTGACTCATTCCGAGAGACTTCATCAGGGTGAGTGATCGTGACGCTCTCCCTCCGCGTGTGGTACGTGAAAAATCCCGTTTTTACAATATGAATTTGGTGTGCTATTAAGTATTTTCTATATATCTACCTATCTCGTAGAACGCATACTACCATATATCTCAGGATATCCACCATGGTGAATGTGAATAAAGTCTTGAGCGTGTTTGTGTTACAATCACTCTTGGCGCACTAAAAATACAAACCAAGAAATAATAGTAACAATAATGGTAACAGAAGCTCACCTCGAATCGTCGCTTGCCACCTTACACCCTCCCTACCATTACCAAACGTACGCAAATAACAAAGCAGCCCCTATTTTATGCAAGAACGAATTCCACAACTGAAATTAAGGCCCGGACCATATAAAAGTTAAATTAAAGGCCCCACGCAGAAGGTTGTCTCTGGCGCGACACTTTTTACCCTCTGCCTTTGTCAGATGCAAAGAATGGGTAAAAACTGGGTAGAATTGGTGGAATTGACAAATTGTTTGAAATTAATTTTGTTGTGGGAGATTAATTAATTAGTAGGAAGTACATTAACATACTAAAATTATCGTTTTTTATTCTTTTTTTGTGCCCCTTTTTAAGCTGCTGCATATTAAGAAAAGTCCTTTAATCAAACGGGATAATATACAACCTATGTCCTCCATGAAGGTCCATCATAAAATTGGGGAATAGTTTGGGAGATTAATTATTATATACAAACTAACCTTTGTTTTTCGATGTGGCTGACAAGTTCTTAGTACTTTTATAGAGACACATTTACTTAAAAAACTAGAACACCGGTTTTTTGAACGAAGTTAATTTATCGCGCGTTGTGAAAGGGGGCTAGACGGAAAAAAATATCACGAAAAGTTGTAACGACACTTTTTGCTATAGTAAGCTATTGTAAGCTGTGCGGCGTGCGCATGTTTCTCTGTCTGTCTCTCTCTCTCTCTTATAGAAAGCAAGCCAGATATTTTCATTTATTTTATTATTATTATTATTTTTTAAGTTGGCTTGCTAAAAAAAAAAAAAATACAATTCCTTCACTTAATCGAAAGGAACTTCGTTCCATCCGGGTGTCCCTTGACACCTCGTTTTTTTTTTATATAATGCTATTGATCTAAAAAAAAATGAAAATTTGTAAATTTGAAAACCTCCGATTTGCATTCGATAATCTACAATAGCTCTCTCTAGTGGTTTATCGCGAAACATCAAATCAAATTAAATAATTTCATAATTGGTAATTGATTTAGTGAATTTAGTTTACATCAAGGTGGTAAATTAAAACTATTTGTGTCACTCTGCCCTTAGGCTTAAAATTCATAGAAAAAAACGAATGAAAAACCGCATTGCAAATGGTTGATAATAAACAAACACACATAAATTCATGCTCCATCCGTAGCAGGATCACATATAACATTCGCGATTACATAAAATAATTATATGTTTAAGACATCAGTAGGCGGGGCTGGAAAACAGCGTGGTTGAGTCCTCGACCTTTTTACTTACATACAGACATATCTTCTCACTATACCTACTATATTATTATAATGTACTTAGACTAGGTATGTTTGTTTAAGTGTAAGTAAATAAATGCCCTTTTTTATTATTTTTTACATACATATAACACATTCTCTAATAAAAAAAAATACCAACTTGTGATATTATTTGTAGTATCGCGAGGAACCAGAATTTCAAAAATCGCTCATGGAGATATGGGGAAGAGTAGGCTGTAAAGAACCTTATAGAGAAGTGACAGAACGTGAAGATCACGACGACGATGAATAGGGAACTATTTGAGTTGGGATCTAACCTAGGATACGTGACTTGCACAATACGAATCTAAAACTGACTCAGAGATTTTGGAGACGCTCTAGTTTGCTAGGAAGTTCTAACTTGGCATCAAGAAAAAAATATATATTATACTAGCTGTACCACGGCCGCTTTCGGCTTGCAATCCACTGCGTCACATCATCCATCAACGCTATTACTTCTTTTGCTTGGTTCCCGAGAGTCGTAGCGTAATGTTAACCTATAACCTTCCTCATGAATTGGACTATCAAATGCAAAAAGAGGTTTTAAATCCAACTGACAGTCCCAGAGATTAGCACGTACAAACAAAAACAGACAAGTGTGAGTGTGCCTCGCGCACTGAGGCTTCCGTATAAGCTTGTAAAGCACCAAACATAGCTGCAACGAAAATATAAGTTGGATTGAAACAAACTAAACTTTGTAGTTGAAAAATGTTCGCCCATATGTCGTATACATCACGGTCAATTACTCAGCTGCAAGTGTACGTTTATAATCACGAAAACGTTATTTTTTCATAGCATATGAAAAAATAACAACAAATTAACTATTTTCGAACCTTTACTTGTTCTAGCTTCTTGCAAAATTTCATGATTCTACATCAATGTGAAGTACCCAGTTGATTTATTTGCCAGTATCAACGCCAGTATGTCGTATAAATGGCCGTATTTTTTATTGCGCTGACTTTGAAGCTTGATTATTTTAGAGCTCCAAGAGACTAGACGTATTGGTAGACTTACTAAGTAGACTTACGTATTTGGTATTAATTTCAACTTAATAAAATCACGCGTTCCTGACAAAATAGGTCTCGACAGACAACCAAGTGATCCTATAAGGGTTCCGTTTTTTTCTTTTTGAACCCTAATAAAAACGAACAACTCTATTATTAGTATATAGATATGATTGTACGGTGAACATCTTGATTGTCTGAGAAGTCAACAAACGTCCAGCAGTCTCCCTAAAATCATAGCTCACCCGGCGCCGGGCTCCGTAACTGAGTTACGTTAGTTAGAGTCGGCGGAGATAGATGGCGCCACGCCACCACGACGTCCTTACAAGGTTACCGTTTGTGGAATAGAATTCTCATCGAATCATGGCAATGTCATAATTTAATGTAATACTATTTTCATTCAATTTATATATATTATATATATATATACTTACAAACATATCCTACTAATAACCTTACTCCCACTTATTTGTAAACGTCATAGTTTGGATATTTGGAGCTAATTATCTTCATAACGGCTGGCCCTGTTTAAATGAAATTTGGAACAGGTATATTCCTCTAATTACCCCCTACTTGCCATCCTCAAAGATCTAGTCGTGATCGTCTTTGTTTTATTTTGTATTTATTATACACTAATGTATATTGTATAATGGGAACTACATGACTGATATACTACTTATATACTTTTTTGTAAATACATACATTCAAATTATACATAGAAAACACCCAGACGGACAAATATTTGGAGAACATACTAACATTGGTCCCGCGTCTCAGGGCCTTCACGCCACTTTGGCGGGCGCCTCAGAGGTAATTAGATAGGTAGTGAAATAATATGACTGAGAAATAAAAATAACATACAAATAATACAAAACATTAAATACTGCGATAAAGTATCATTATATGCAACATTGCAAGCATTTCTGTTTGTGATGGTTAGTTAATATATATATATTTTTAAAATCAATAATACAACTTATTTATTATTTTATATTCAAATAAAGCTATGCAGAGGTGTCCAGATCAGGTGAAGTCGAGAAAATATCTTTATGAACTACATAATATAGATTTCTATATTTTTCGCTACATATTTGTATGATTTATATAGTTTTGTGACGCGAATATTAAAAAACTACAAGCTTGTCACATTAAACGAGAACAAAAGGCACATCTGCTACAAAAGTTCAAAGGACGAAAAAAATAATTTGAAAACCGCAATTGGACTCAAAGGGCCATAAGGCGTTATTTTTAACAAACCACCCTTTTGGCCAACGAGGACGCAATTCCGGGGGCTGGTCTGGAGAATTCACCCCCTTTATGAGCCGGATCATGGATGTACTTGGCTTGTTCAGCTCGCCAAATATTTTGCTTAAATGATATAACAAATAGTTACGTGAATACGGAAAACTGGAAAGGCTTAGAATTTTAAATGTTCTGATGTTATAAGCATAAAAATATGGAAATCGGTTGTCTTTGTCTTATCCAAAGAGCCATTATAAGGTTGATCTGGTTTTACTAAACAGGGCTTGTTGGGGATCGGCGCGATATTTCAAACACATAAAATGCACTCGAAAAAGATTAATTTCCAAAATACAGTGGAGTTTTCGTATTCCATAGACTTCTTTGTACTTAAAACTACCCTTTTTAAATTAAATTGAAATCTACCTGCATTAAAATAAGTACATACCCTAAATTTAATACGCAAAGTTTAACATTTGTGATATTGTATGAACGCGTCGCTAACAGGGCTTTAGTAAAACCAGATAGGGTAGGGCATGTTAACTTTATTTTCTACTAGCTACTGCTCACGGCTTTGCCCGCTTTTTACCCGGATAAAAAGAAGCTCTTACCGTTAAGGCAATGTTCGTAAGAAACGCATTCGCTCGACCGTTTTTTCGTCGACTTACGTTGCAAAATTGGTCTCCACGAAAACCTCTTTTATTTTAACTGAAAATTATGTCCACCCTAAATATTGAAATATATTTTTTAAACTTTTGATATTGGTGTAGAAAACGAATAAACACGATCACTACTGTATACCTCATGACGGACGTAGATCTTTGAGGATACCAGGTAGAGAGCAGTCAGAAGCACGTTCGAAAAAATACATTAAAAAAATAAAATTTGGCACATGCCCTCGCTATGAAAGTACTAATTATCCTACGTGACATATCCAAGCCCATCGCCTATGTAAATAAATACCCAACAGACATATACGTAGTCCTGAACCCACACTAGGATTTCTAAAATTGATATGCGATTACGATTTTGAATAACTACCACGCAACTAACGACCGTAATATACATGTTAGTAAAGTTGTAAGTAGTAGTATCATACGATCGAAAGGGTCAGGCTACCCAGAAGTTTACAGCATCAATCGAAATAGGCCCAAAAGGTATAGAGGGAGCGTGGGCGGAGTTAAACGGAACTTTCTCCATTTTGTAAAGGGACTAAAAGATCCACTATCATAATAAATACTTTTTTTATTATACGTTTGTTACTAAACAATTTAAAACTACTACTGAACTTTCTCACGTTATTTTGCACACTCGGGATGACACTCTTTTGAATAAAAAACGAAAGTAAAATAGCCCATAAAAATCTTTCGGCTAGTCGTGATTCTATAAGATGATGATGTTTTTTGATATTTACGGGAAAAATAGCAATCCCTCAGAAATTTTTTTTTTTTAGGACTTCTTCGGGATCATTATCTATACTACAACAAAAAAAACATCAAAATCGGTTAATAATTGGAAAAGATATCAAGTATCAAATTGAAAAAAAAAATATTTTAGAACCTCCTCCTTTATTTGAAGTCATATTACTATGGCCCGTTTGCAATAAACTTTTGATAGAAACCTTATGCAACTCCTTGAGCTCCTTGTGAAAGAGCTCGTCCGGGGAAAGAAGTACTCCCACCATACGAATTTCTACCGACAAGCAGTAATGCCGGTGAAATTACAGCTACATGAAACTTCACCCTTCAATCCCGTTATGTCTCAGGGCCGGCAATGGTCTTCCAAGCGTCCATAGGTTACCAATTAGTGGTTCTTATGCCACTTTAGTTGCATACAACCTCGCCGTAACACAGTGTTTAACTAGCACGGGAGGTAAGTTACCTTGCAATGCCACAAGCGCCTGCACAATATTTTAATTTGCTAAGTACGATAGCCTTATATAGCCTACATAAATATAAGCACGCTAAAAATGATTGTAAATTAGACCCTAGGTTTTTTTTGTTGTGTAAGTGAAAAATAAATTATCTTATCTTATCTTATCTTAAATTATCTTATCTTATCTTACAAACTTTTTTTTAGATAAACTCTCATTAATACATATGCTTAAATCTGTGTCTATACAATGACGTTAGTGGTGAGCATTCGTGACTGGAACATATTGGAACATCAGGTTTAGATCGATGAAAAGTCAATGTCGAAGTCAAACGCCAAAATTATTTTTTTCATTTAAATCACAACGTATCGCCGCTACTGGAATACCCTGCCAGTCAGCATGGTATCCAAAGCGGTATCACATAAAAACTCGGTAGCAGTTACTCCTGAAGTTGAGGCCAGAAACAAGAACCTTTAGTTCGATTCTTACCCGCACTTCAAAACGAGTAGAAGTGTAGACGACCGACGACGACGAAATTAAATCACAAAAATCACTTTGAAACGTCGATAAATAAAATGTCCTATAACAAATAACAAAGGGTTATTTTACTAAAACACAGAACAACGCATTTGCGCAAACCGAAACCAGTTTACTGAATAATGCAATCAATACAATTCACAAAGTGATTAATTTCGCATTCCCCAAAACCAATCAGCTACTGACAAGCGTTTCATCCATACAATTCCACTGTTTTAGTCAAACTCCCCGAAACGTATGAAAACACGACTTAATTTAATACAAGCACATAACAAACATAGTTAGGTAAACGGGTAAATGGGATAGGGAGGGGAATGGGTACTGCGGCCGTTCTCGATAATGTGCGAGAGTTAGACGACAAACATCGGCCCTTGGGGCGCGGGTCGAGATACGAGCGACCTTAAAACTATGATTTTTTGTGGCATATCGAGAGATGAATGGAATAGTTAATAGTTTCGAGCATGACTCAAGTCAAACTGACCACAGACTTGTTTTAGAATATTAATATATTATATGTTAAGTATGTATTATAAAGTTGGTTATTATTATTATTTAATATTCTTTCTCTTTTTGCAACGGTCTTCGTGGTATCATTAAGGCCCCGTCTGAAAACCTGCGCTGCACCTGACCTGTTAGGATTTTGGTACAGCATTATGCTGAGACGGGGACTAAGTACCTAATTTTGTACTTAGTTTGTCTGTTCGTCTCGTTTCGCTTTGTTTTATGTTAAGTATCTGTTTTGTGTGTTTATTATTAGGTAACTTTTGTGTTTAAAGGGAGATAAATATATTTTATTTCTTTTCTAAGAAAATACAGTTTCTATTATATGGATAGAAGATATTCAGCGACTTATTTTGTAGGCACGACAAAAATTCAACCGGAATATCAGGAATTAAAACGTTTTCTGGGACATAAGGCGTCACCGGTGACAAGCATCAGCGGCAGGCGACCGCTATACATTTTTTTCGTAAGTTTTTCACACAGCATCATCTAGCCCCAAACTAAGCAAAACTTGTATTATGGGAACTACATGACTGTTATACTACTTAAAAACTTTTTTATTTTTTTGTAAATACATACATACATGGAAAACACCCAGACGCGAGACAAATATTTGCAGATCTTACAAACATTTATCCCGACTCGAACCCGCAACCTTCTGCGTCTCAGGCGGGCCTTCACCCACTGTGCCACATAGGTTTTATAGGGGTTTCTACTATTGCTGTATAATCATCCTCGTGTCACTAAAGCCCAACTAAAAACTAAGTTTTACTCATTACAATAACCCGCTATGAATAATATGTATATTTATAATCTACCCTAGCAAATATTAGCCGGACCCTGTGTCGCAGAATAAACGATAGTGCGCTATGGCTAGTTTGAATTTCAGCAGCTCGTAGAGCTCGTTACTGGCCGGGGCACAGTGCAATATTAAACAGTAGGCAGGTTTATATTGATCCAGTGAATGGTGACAGCGTGCCAGTGACGCTGTGGTATTATATATGTAGAAGGATGTTAGTGGACCTGTGTAAACACTTTCTCATATTAGTGCGCTGCGCTGACCTGTCAGCAGTTCTAATATACCAATATACTATGTTTTCTATGTATTTACATTGAAAAAGTATATAATTAGTATGTATCAATCGTTTAGTATATACAAGCTCCTATAATACAAGCTCTGCTAAGTGTAGGGATTGATGATGCTTTGTGAAAATGTCCAGCATTAATTTACTATATTATTCATTTATATAAACCTTCCTCAAGATTGGACGCGAGATACAACCAACATATTTAAAACTATCTGTCATTATCTGTCATTACTGCCAAACTGTCTCATTGCTGAAGCCAATATATAAAAAGTTACTTGGTGTAGCTTTAGATTATATCAGGAAGAAAACGATAAATATAGATTTTCAGCCATGCCTATTTTCCCACAGTTCCAAATAAATTCAAATTTGTTTACAGCAGTACCAAAACTATAAATAAAAAACATTGAAAATAAGAATCATTAGTAAATACATTGGCCTAACGTTTAGGCTCTTTATGGGGGCCTAATTCTCAGGCCCATCCAATTAAGTCTTCGTGTCGCTAAGTCAAGTGTGACCTTGCCATGCTCCAAAGTACTCGTACTGTTTCGTATTTGTATCGTAACTGTAGTAATTCCAGATTATTCTGTGGCCGAACCCAAATTGATAGGACCATTAATTAAACTTGTTCTCAACTTAATTACTTTCTCGATTAGATGTGACGGCTTCATGTGTATTCATGAACGTAATATGACCAAGTTGGATATTGTATCGTTGTGGTGCATCCCTGTTCTTAAATCTATGATATCTAAAGTTTATATAAAGGCACTAGGTCACTAAATTTCTGAAATTCAAATACTCATACTCTGTTTCCTTATTTATTTTTCCTTCACAGTATACTGTTTCGTTAAATAAGCTATAAATAAGATTAATAATCCGTTTTTATTTTGCTGATCGAATGAATGAATCCTCAATCATTTTTGGTTGTAAATCTCTATTGTTGGTTCGGTTTTTACAATTATATTAAATTAATTAATGATTAGGCACTTGGCAAGGCGAGAAAAAAATGGACGAAAGCAGTGACGAAGTGGTGCGCGAGAGTCAGACCACCAGCCAAGTGGTCAGATGATATTGTGAGGATGGTGATAACGCGGTGGTTTCGATCGGCGCAGAACCCGGAGGCCTATACCCAGCAGTGGGCTGATCCTACTAATATTATAAACGTGAAAGTTTGTGAGAATGGATGTTTGTTACTCTTTCAAGCATAAACTACAGAACGGATTTTGATGAAACTTTACAGTAATATAGCTTATAAATCAGAATAACACATAGGTTACTTTTTATCCGGGTACCACGCGGGCGAAGCCGTGGGCAGAAGCTAGTAACCAGTAAGTGTTGAACCACGCGGCTCCGATCATGATTCAATATCCTGCGCTGAATAATGCATTCCGAGAGATACGAATTTCGATGTAAAGTGAATTCACTAGTTCTGTATCATTGGATCAACCAATTGGAAATACTAACTATTTCAACATTATATTTATTTATATTTTGTTTGGTAATTCACAAAAAGATGAAGGAAAAGATAACGAACTAAATATTCAAAACATTGTGATATCGCTTTTTTTTGACAGTGATAGACTACAAACGGGATGTTTAACATGATTTCAGAATTTGAATGTTCCCGATATTTTAAGTAAAAAAAAATTATGGAGATTTTCACACAGCATCATCTAGTCCCAAACTAAGCAGAACTTGTATTATACATATATACTTTTTTTGTAAATACTTACATATTATACATATAAAACATCCAGACCCGAGATAAATATTTGCAGATCATACAAAAATTTGTCCCAGGCGGGCATTCGTCAACTGTGCTGCAGAGATCATCAACCGTTTTTGGTATAAATTGGTGACATCACATTCAAGCTGTTTTAAAAGCGAATTAACGTGCTTCCTATTAGAGAGATGTGAAATGTCTTACAATAATGTTACTGGAACATGACACAAACAAACACACAGCGAGTTCTGCCTCATACATAATATTCTGCTGCTTTGGGTGCTAAACACTAGGACGCCACTATATACACAGCAGCTTAGACCGGGAGCCAGATGTTGTTTCTTTACGTCATACAGTTGAAATAAACCTGTCCCAACCGTTTTTAGACATACGGCTAAAAATGGTTCTGTTGTGAAGCTAGGGGTAAAACATATAGAGTACTGAACTCTGTCTCCAGATAATTACTTCAAGCTTTAAGAAATAAGCATAATGATAGTTCATTTTCATTACGTTTATTTCTTTATATTTATGAAACCCTTGTGTATGTTGGCAAAAAATATTAATCTGTTTAGAAATGGTAGCAACAATCACAATGTAAATACTGAAAACAAAGATAAGCTCGCTGTTTGCAATATTAGGTCTAAAAATTTTGTGTATCGTTAAGTAAATATGTATACATCTTTATTTAGATGGCAAAATAAGACGGAACTTAACTGAAATAAGTAAAAAAAAATATGTCATAAGAGGTTTGTAAGCAATAATCAAAACCAAATGGTGCGTTTTAGAATAAGAATTCGTTTTTTTTTATATTAAGCTTACAGTTTAACACCCAAATGCTATCTTAAATTAAATATTAAATATAATCTTATCAAATTAAATATTGATGACGGGATATCATAAAAAAATTCGACATGCTGGAACTCGTATGTATGAATGCATTAGTTTTATTTGAAATGCATGAAATTACCTTATACTTTTCATGAGACTAATTGACAAGAAATTTTGGCAATGTCTCACATCAAACATTATTTTAGTCCTATGACGTAAGAATTTATTACTCTACTCCCCGACTAGTTCGAAGATGTAGAGCCTCAGGGAGTGCTAAGAGACATAGACGTCTAGATTTCAGTGTTTGACGCAAGTTTGGAAACTCAGCCGAAGCGGAGTAAACAAACTTGTGTGGAAAATCTGAATGTTGCTCCCAAGTTAAGCTGTAAAACAGTGAGGATACGGAAGTAAGACATGTGTCTATTTTATGCTTGCTTGGAATATGCATTCCTTTGGTTGCACAGGCGAATAGATTATTTTTCAAGTGGGTTGGGTTTAAATTAAGATAAATATGTTCCTAGATCTTACCTTTACGAAACTGTTTACTTTTCCATGTCTTGAGAGACTTGAAAACCTTTTTGTGTTTTTGTCGTGGTTTATTATTTTTATTTAAGTAACATTACTTAGAAGTGAATTAGTAATTTCGAGAAGGGCGGTAAATATGAATGTGGATTAAAATAAAAACAAAGGTAGAATTGTGTGAAAGATGATTTGGGTAAAAGAAAAAGAGCACTGAGATGACGACTGATAGAAGAAAGTGGAAAAAGAAAAACGTGTTGTACCTACCCCACGTAATATGGGATAAGGCCAAGAATATAATGACGTAGTAAGAAGTTAGAGTGGTATTTGAGAGAAAATACCTAGTAGGCATTTATTTATTCCTAACAATTAAAATTAAAGCTTTCCCAAAAAGTAGTTTTGTCTTCTTCGCAGTTTGTATTTTCTTTTGAAAAAAGTCAATTACATACCCTTCTTCATCTCTAAAGTAAACCCGCAATTGAAATGTTGAATAAACACCCCCGTTCCAGAAGGCACCACACCGCATCGTTAGATCGTCTTTAATTAAGCCTCGCAGTCATCGGTACATGTTTACCCTCTTGATTAATATAATTAACATGTCTTGACAGCACTTTAATTAGTGCCTTTGACTCCCGTTTTGTATATGACGTCGAGTTTATTTGAGTTATGTGCGAATAAGCAGGAATTTACTTCCTAGTGGCGATATAAGCACTGTGTATGAAAGGAACAATATTGGGTTGTGTAAGAGCCTTGTGGTACACCATATCCTTTTATTAGATACAGACAGAATGCTCTAAAATATAAAAGATATTTAGCAAAATCGCAAGAGCGCTTTAATTGTAAAGATTAGCTCTTATCGAATAAAACTACACAATAGCCTAAAAGCCGAAACAGTAGATAAAGGTTTATTCGTTTATATACTTACGCATTTCACTCAAGTTCATGTTTAATGCATATGCCTTGTGACCGAAACATAAGCATGATTTTTTTATTGCGACCCCATTTTCGGATGTTTGTCTTCGAAGTGTGTATTTTCTTAAATTTTCTGTGGAAATAGTTTACATGACTTATCAACTCACGGATTTACATCAGATAGATCTCGAAGTCTATCTGATGTAAATCATGGAGAATAAAGTCGTGAGCATGTTTTATTTCAAACTGGCATTTCAATCGAGCTTATTGACACAGAGACCGAATGAACCTGCCTACAATATCACACGAGTTTATTTATTCGTTTGTTTGTTTGTTAATTAAATTCCCCGGTATTGCTGGTACCGTTTTTAATTGCCACTCTGTTTGCTTGTAATTTACACTTCGTTACATGTAACGACGCGCAAACACTACACAGGGGGGACGAAAGTAAAATGTTTGCTTATCACCGGTCAACTGTGTTGTCCAACGTTGCATACTCAAAACATTTGCTTTCACATATTTATATAAATAAATAATCGTTAATATCATTGAAGCATTTGTCAATTAAGAATGATTTTAAAAAGTGAAGAATGATTTTAAAATTCCTTTTTGTAATTCTTAAAATGCATTCAAAAATGCAAGGAAAAAAAATAGTTCTTATGTATGATACTTTTGCATATTTTTCTTTTGACTTCGCTGAAAACAGATTTTCCATCGCTAATTTTGCTTCCGACAACAGAAAAACGATCGAGCGAAAGCTCTTTTTGCCAGTAAGTTTTAAAAGTAAGCGCTACTTTTCAATGGGTACCACGCGGGCGAAGCCATTGGCAGTAGCTAGTAAACTATAAAGTGGAGCTTTCCAAACGAAGGTCGGGTCATGAAAGACTCTGAATGAGAGAGCAGTCTATTCAAACCTTAAGCAGATCTAAATCGCGAGGCGTGGTGGGAGAGAGAAAGCCTTTGTAAGCATTGCATTGCAGAGGGACAGACGCGGCCGGAAAATAATATTCAAAGAAAATGCACAAACAAAAATATTTACGTGATTTCTCAATAATTTGGGATAATATAAAATGCAAAAGCCATGAATGGTGGTCCGCAACCGCCTGATATTAATGGGGAAGTGATGTCCGACCCTCGCCTTGCATTCACACGATATTTTTCTTCTCTCCACCATAATTTTTTATTCGCACCAAAAATCGTACAGTCAATTTATCTTATTCAGACCCGGGCTATTCTATTAAAACGATTTCTTATTCAAAAATGCCGCGGAATTGAATAGAGACGGAAGGGAGGAAAGATTCCTTGATTAATTATATGAAACTGTCTTGAGAGTCAGTGTTTTGTTGAAATTCAAAAGAGATTATTCAATGCCAACTTTAAAAAGGTACTGGGGAACTTGATGTAAATAATTTGAATAGGATACCTTATCGGACATCTTATTGGGATTATTCTGGAGACGAATGGTACATATATTCGCAAAACCGATCCCTTATAAACCGTATTTATTATGGCCATAATTCCAACAAGAATAGTACCATGAAACCGTCCCTTAATCCGATTCGTCTTTAGAAGGGTCCTGAGCGTTTAAGTTGAAGTTATGAGGTCGTAGAATACGATGGCGTCTATCGGGCGGCCAGAAAGGCCGAAGCAGACACTGTTATGTTGGTGATTGAGGATGGCAGGGCGATCACTGGAGGCATCTCGTAGAGCCTGGGTTTTATTGCAACCCTGGAGCTCAAGCATTCGAATTCTAATTGAACATAGGGAGCTTTAAGTTGGAGCAACTCGGTGAAAAATGTACCTATAGTTTTGTAAAAGGATCATTAAAAAGCCTTGTTTCTTGCCTTTATTTCCTGACCTGGTCGTACATATAACGTAAAATTTACGTTTTAAAGTGATTCTGGTGATTTTCCTATCCTATCCTACTAATATAATAAATGCAAAAGTCTGTGTGTGTGAATGTTTGTTACCACGTACATCCGTAGCTACAAAACCGGTTTCTCTTTCTTTCTTTTTAGATTTAGGTTTTGGAATAACACATAGGCTATTCTAATTTTCGAATATCAACTCCTAAGGGGGGGTAGTAAAGTTTCTATAGAAATGTTTATTCCTTGGTTAGATTCGCTTAAAGCTCGTTACAAATAATCTTTAAAATAAATAATAAAACACGTATTTTTTTTTCACACCTAGGATAAAGTTAAACAAAATATTCCCTGTTTTTTTTTTCCACGACCCAAAACTTCGTGGTTTACCAACATTACACGCGGACAAAGCCGCGGTCAGAAGCTAGTAATGAATAAATGAATGTTGACTTTGACATGATGGCTGGTGATGATGATAGGTTTATAACGTTTGCTTTTTTTGTTCAACAGGAGCGCTCTTCCTAATGGTACTCTGTGGTTGGGCGCATTTCCTGCGTCGCAGTACAGAAGCGACGTACACGCGGCTGTATATAGATGTCGCGCTGCCAGCTCTGTGGGAGCGATCCTGTCGCGCGACATGCGGCTAGAAGCGGGTGAGTGAGACACTACTTATTTTATTATTGACTAGCTACTGCCCACGGCTTCTCTCGCCTGGTATCCGGATAAAAGTTAGCCGATGAAAAGCAGTTCTTCGCTCGATCGTATTTTCGTCGACCTACGTTGCAAAAATTGGTCTTCACGAAAAGCCCTTTCATTTTAACGAGATAATATATAACTTACGACTACTACCTTGGTCCATAATAAATCATCGGTGAAATATTTTTTGGAATCGGATGATTTGGCCTATTTGCGTGGTTGCATATTGGTTGGTATCGGGAGGCACATAAATAGTTTTATTGCTGTAGGTATTGTTTATGTAAATCCCGTGTGTGTAGACTCTTTGTTTTATATCGTGCAATGTTTGCGAATAAATGGTTTTTCTTTCTTTCTTTTAGTTTCGGAGATTACCTCCAACATCTAAACTTACAAACCCTATCTCTCTATAATAAAGTGTACCTATATGTCGCATAAACTATCGTATATACCTCCTTATATAAACACATGAGAACATAAGATGAGACTAGATTATGCTACGGCATGCTGCTTACCAGTAAATGAATGTAAATGCTTGTGGACTCGATACGCTTCGTTAACGTACTTGTAGCATGGTACATTAGGTGGAACGTTGGAATTTTTGCATGTTCGGAATATTTTTTTTTTTTTGCCAACAGATGTTCACTAATATTCATATTACATGGTATTTACTTTATGTTCCAGTCTAAAAAAAACAATGAAGATACGTACAAAATAAGAATAGCATTTCTTATTTTATAAATAATTCAATAAATTTAATTATATAAACAGGTCTATAACATGGACTTTCATTAAAATTCACTGCTGACATCAGTTTGTCGTGAGACATAGTCCTCCGAAAACAGGTGTTATGTAAAGGGGTGTGAAGAAGAAGATTGTCAGCTGACCTAACTTGTCTGTCATTTTTTTGCCTCTCACCATCGCGTGGATAACATTCTGTCAGATTTTTTGTCCATTTCCCTCTTTTGTCTCTAAGTATATGTCCACTCCAAATATCCACGTGCTATCTCTGAAAAGTTAAAAAAATCTTTTTATTAGCACCTTCTACCCTTAAGCATAAAATGTAGATAATTCAAGGAAGTCCATCAACGCTCTGGTGTACGCAGTAGCATCCGACATCCAAGTTGGAATAATCCGCGCCACCCGCACTCCCATCACGCCAGAGTAATCTGACGACAAGCATTCTTGAGAAACGCGAATCAAAGATCAGGCGCGCAGATGAGACAATCTCTCACTCCTGTACACGACCACGATGGCGCGGCAGGCGAGTAGTCGGCTGCGATGTAAGAGGTGCGATTCCTCTGCGGGACAAATTATTGTATGTTCTGCAGATATTTATTCCAGGTCTAGGTGTTGTGGTACCACGTTACTCTTAGTTTTAGATATCCATAACACAGGGAATCCTAGGGTTTCTGTGTGGACACAACTTATGTATTTCGCTGTTGGGTGTTTTTTTTTTATTTTATTTTTTTAAATCAAAAGTTTTACTTCTATTGTGAGACGGAGACTATCCTGTTGGTCTTCAATTATGTTGACTGCATTAGATACTTAGAATATCATACTACAGTATTTTCTTCTTAAAAGCAATGAAAAATAAATGTTCATATAAATATCTGAAATAATTCATACATTTATCAACCTATTCACATAAATACTATGAACATTTTTTCAGACCAAATTATATGCGTTCTAGAGAAAAAGTCAAGAGTACACTAAACCGACGAGCCTGTAAGAAGAATGTGATAAGGGTGGATGAATCGAATGAGATAGCAAATGGAAATCTGTGGTCTCTGCCTACCCTTCTAGGAAACAGGCGTGACTATTTGTGTTTATGTATTGCCATAAAATCATGCTACTAGTACGTAGGTATTTAATAGGGCAAACTATTAGACATGTTCTAGACTAAAATTCTGTTCTATCTGTACACAGTAAGAACTAATCTTTGTCTGACAACGTCAGGGTCAATCCGCCATTCCATTAGAGACCGTTTTTACCAATAAGCACTTAACCGAGTTTAGGGAATCTTGTTGTTAAAGTGCTCTTCGGCTGAATTTGTTGGTAAAACGCCTGTCGCTTTGCCCTGATCGAGATTCTGAACCTTTTGATGAAAGAAGAAGAAAGGGAAATATTAAAAAAAACTAGACACGCTCACGCCATCTGTATTCCTTAGATGGACATACTCAGATTCATACGTGAGGGTGTGATGTAGTCAGAGGTAAATCTAAGCATTATACAGCGATAAGACCGCCCGTGACCTTTTATATTTTTTTGTTTTATCTTGATGTGAAAATAAGCAGTATATATATCTATTTATATTTGCATGTCACATTCGAATAACTACTATTCTCACCGATGGCACATGCCTCAGAATTTTAGATTCTAGGGAATATTTGATTATTGCTGGTTTTTTGATGATCATTTCATCATTTCAATTAGAGCACGACTGAGTAAACCCATGACCTTCGGATCGAAAGGTGGGCTACATCTCACTAGGCCAACACGGCTTATAATTCAACTGAAAACAGTTTTTTACTAGAGAATCCAGGCAAATACTCAGTTGTTTACCAACCATAATAATCATCCTTGTTCATAAATACAAATTTAATGGTTTACATATGACCGATTTAAAAGGTAAGTAGGTTCAAGTCTTCAGTTGGAATAAGATGCATAAGAACAAAAACTTCAACAGAAAAATACAAATGCTGTATATATTAACGAGCCAACTGTACCTTGCCTAACGATCCAGCCAATTTTATTACCAACCACAAACAGAACGTTAACCGGCCAAAAAGACCGGACTAGCAAGAAAATCCATTTCTCTTTCATACATTCGTTCCTGCTTCCATACATTCAAAGTCGCGTCACGATTCGTCCCTTTGCCACCATTACGTATTCTGTGTCAGCCGGTAGATTGAATATAAACACGCCGGTCACGAACCGTATGTTTTTATATAACACGCGACAAGCGAAAAAGTCATAGTTTTCGCTCAGTGGACGCAAACGTTCAGATACAAAAATTTGAAGCCGATCGTGATTTTCTCACGTCATTTGTCCCTGTGGTTTTGTTAAAAATCTTTCCTATTTGTAGTGGCTAATATTGAGTAACTGTCCTTTCTGTATTTTGTTGCTGTCAAATATACCACTTCATATTATTCTATTTTTTCTGTTGGCCTAGTGGGCGATACCCCGACTGCTGATACGGAGGTCGTGCGTTCCAACCCGGTCGTGTACAATGGATTTTCCACTTGAAAATTTTATTTGCGCATTAACAAGTGCCCAAAACGGTGGAGGAAAAGATCGTGAGGAAACCGGCATGCCCTAGAATCAACAATCCGAAGGCATATGCTAACAGTTAGAGTGTTCCAATAAACGGCGATGAGCTTGCAACCTGTCACGTGGAATGCTAACTTTCAAAACGCGGGCATGTGCCAAATGTAATGTTTGGACGTGCCTCTGACTACCCCCTACTTGTTATCCTCAAAAGGTCTACTCACTGAGTATGTATCTGAGGATGTCCACCAAGGGGAAGACATTCTTTTTTTATGTTTTATACAACGAAAGTGGAAAACAAGCATACAGCCCATCTGTTGGTAAGCGGTTACCGTAACCCATGAACGCTTGCGACACCAAAGGTATCACTTTAAGATTTAAAATATCAATAATCACAATGTAAATACTAAACAAACATAAACTCGCTGTTGCCACTTGTAGACTCCAAAAAGTTAGTAAATCGTTTAAAGGGGAAGGTGTACGCTTTTATAAAAAACTCCCATGAGATATACAAATATTGAAATTAAACAAATTTAAAAACGTAATTAAACAAAAACTTTATAAAAAGGCATACTATAAAATATCTGATAATTTTGATGATAAAAACTCTAGGGATTGAAAATGCTCCAACTTGATAAAAAAAATGTAGGTAGGTACCTATAATTTTGTAAAAAGATAATTAAAAAGAATAGCCAGCCTTGTTTTGTTGCCTTTCTTTCCTGGCTTGGTGGCGGAAGAACAGGCAGTAGATAAAACCGACAAAGTGATTCTTGTGATTGTAATGAATAACTGAATTTTATTTTGACTTTGACTTTGACAACTTACGTAAAGTATGGAAGCGCTCTGTTCTAAATACCACTACCGGTCTTCCAACCAAATGGTGAACAGGCGGAAAGTGGATTAATATATTCTGACCTATTAAGAACGACGAGGCTAGCTAGCCACGATCTCTTTATACCGATAAAACGTTGTTTTAAGTCGAAGCGAAAAAAGATTTGCATTAGATTTTATAGATAGACCATTTGTATTTTTCTTTTGTGTGGTTTTGCGTTTGCTTTTAAATATTATTATATTTTTTATTCTGTTTAAATATACAACGCAATCTTAGCCTCTGATACAGGTATTATATACAAACAGCAAATATACATAGTCCTTCCAAGGACGAGCACCATGATATTGCAATACAATATTGCAAACATTTGTCCTGCAGCGGGAATCGACCCCGCATCTCTTGCGTTGCGCAGCTCACTACTTCTCCAACACAACACATATTTCAGGCCCAAGGTAGTAAACATGCACAAAAAATGCAATATGGTTTGCACTTTTGTTTGAAGGTACATCCAGTGTCAGTCCAGTGTATGACGTGAAAGAATAACCTCTAGCTCCCGAACTACTAAAGAAACGAGTAAAGTAACGAAAGAACGTAACGCTCGCGTTTGCTAAATTGGATTGCATTGTGTCGATGATGACGGAGCGCCTTTGATTGCGGAGGTGGTCCCGGACTCCCGGGGGAGGGATTTATTATTTGAGATTTCATTTGTTGGTTCCTTTCCGATAGAACTTCACGAGGTGATTATCACGTGGGTCGTAGGGCATGGAAATGTTAGTGCCAGTGAGATTAGATAGATAGATAAACTCTATATTGCACACCAGAGTTTTGCTTTGGTGTGCAAACAAAAACACAGGAATTAAAAGAAATATGAAAGGTACAATGGGAGGTCTTGTCGCTTAAATCGATCTCTTTCTGACAACCTTTGGATGGACAGGATAAAATGGAATCTAAAGACGGCGGTGTACAATTAAACCTATATCAAAATAAAATAATAATAATAATAAATACCTACATAAATTTACATATCCTATATACATACAAATAAATACATAATATATTTATGTGAGATAATAAGTATGTAATAATATGAAAAACGATTAACTAGCAGCTCAGAGACATAAGAAATTTATATTTAAAAAATAAACGTTCACGCTTTATTTCCCATAATGGAAGACCTGTGAGGATACCAAGTAGGGGGTAGTCAGTAGTAGTTAAGCAAGTAGTTAGCATTCCACGTGACAGGTTGCAAGCCTATCGCCGCTTATTGGAACACTACCTGATGGCACATGTCTTCGAATTGTTGGTGCTAGGGCATGCCGGTTTCCTAACGCTGTTTTCCGTCACCACTTTGAGCACGAGTTTTTGCCAATTTTTCCCTACACAAATGAGGATCTGTTCAGATCTGATCAAAGACTCATCTTCGTATGCTCAATTTTGATAGCTGTTGTCACTCATCATCTGTTATGGTTACGATGTTTTTTTTTATATTATCCAGTTAACTATTGGCCAACATCATTATTATTCTTAACCAGACTTCAGCGGTAGCATTATAAGGCCCGAGTTTACTAAAACGACGTAGTATGGCCATGCCATATGGCTCTGCGAGCTATTTGGGCTGCAAATTGCCAAACCAAGTTGTTAATTTTAGTAGAGACTCTTCTTCTTGTCCTTGTCCTACATTACGTGGGGTCGGCACAACTCTTCCTCTCCTCTGTCAGCCGTCATCTCAGTACCCACTCCTTTCTTAGCCATGTCATCGTTCACACAATCCATCCATCTTTTTAGTGGTCTACCGAGGCCAAAGCCACATTCATATTTAACACTTTTTTCGTAATGTGACATTCTTCCCTACTTAACTCCTCAACTTTTCCATCACTGGCCTTACGCTACTTTTTAGGAGTAACTCTTATATTATTTTTTATTAGTACTTTAAACTAATATATTCTTGTTATTGTTAATATAATTTTATTCGAATTGTATGTACACCCTCATAATCTCTTATCATCCTCCCCATCCAAAGGTTGTCTGGAGGAGATCGCTTCTAAGCGATAAACCGCCCATTGTAATTTCTTAAGAAAAATATTATTCTTCTAAATAGAAGAATGTTTACACTAACAATAAAATTTGTTCATTCGGTCAATATAACTTTCTCCTGAGTGCGTTTTATTTTATAGCTAAACAAAACCTCACATAAAAACGGTGCGAACATTCAATTTTCCGGTCCACGGGACATTCTAGAACATCAATGAACCATCAAACGCTTAGCACATTAAAACCGAGACCCAACAAATAATCTGACGCAATTCCTCCGGTTAAACCCCTCGCTTTTCATTTGAAAACCACCCCTAGCATAAGAAGCAAAGAGTGGAATTTCCTGCTTGGCTGTGGACCCTTGACCTACCGTATTGACATTCCAAAGTCGGGATCAATCTCGCCGGGAACGCAAATATTCTTTATTCAGCATCTGAGAGTCTGAGGGACGCGGGTTCCGGGATACCGCAATATCCTCGCTTATAGAAAAAAGCCTAATGGTATCAGCCGTGGATTCCAAGGGTGCCAAGACTATTTTGTTATTTACTTTACCTATCTTTAGAGATTGACAGCAAGGGTGAAGAGATTACATAACACCTTTGTGAGTATATAACAAAAACAACCAAACAAAAATGCTCGCGAATATTTCCCCCAAAGATATATAGAAATTTAAATGAAGTTAAAAAATCACTTTATTGATGAACGCACGTCATGTAGGTACGTCCTACAAATGGTGGTGTTATCGCGAAAAGCGATTTCTTCCAGACAACCTAAACTAAATCTATGGGTGTTTTACTTTCCCGAAGTTAAACGACGTGAATAATCACCGTCTCCCTAACTAGTTATAAAACTATATCTCAGAGACCGCTTCCATCCTACCGCACAACCGCAAATGCTTTTTTTTCATAAGATAAAACAAGTACATAGGCGAACTTAATGCTAGATAGAATTTTCTTCCTTAGTTTGTAATAATGAGTGGGGCGCGAGTGCGTTTGAAGGATATTACCAAATAAGATAAAAATTTAGCACAAAAACGGAAATAAACTTCATTTATATTAATTCGATGCATAAAATAAAATAATTGATACTTATTTTATTTTTTAAGTATATCTTTATATTTTAAGTCTAAAATAATACTAATATATAAAAATGCTATAAAAAAAAAGTTTTTTTGTTTATTTTGCATAGAGGTGAAATTTGTTTGATGATTGAAATATTTGTCCCCATGGACATCCTCAGATACTTATTTGGTAGATCGTTGAGGATATCAAGAAGGGGAAGTCAAGGGAATGTCCATAATTATAATTGACACACGCCCGCGTTTTGGAAATAGTTAGCATTGACAGGTTGCAAGCCCATCGCTGTTTACTGGAATACCGACGGCCGTGCCGTTGAATTAGAATCCATTTTCTTATACCAAACCGAAATGGTTGAGTAAACACCAAATACATAAATGGCAAAGTAACATGAAAGATGTACTATTTGATATTACAGAATAGTGCCCGTAGAATGCCACAGGGATTATTTGAAAACACTTTGATGGATCGCGTGTCGGCGTTTTATCTAGATCAAGTTAAAGATTGAAGTTTTATTATCGTTTCAGATTAAACTTATAAAAATTCTCTGCATTTATAAACTAGTTATAACAATTAAAATTACCGTGGTTTGGTATCATTTTATAATATAATTGCCTCAGAAATAATTTAAGACTCTTGAATCAAGTACACATTTAGCACATTTTGTTATAACTATTTTAGAATATAATTACGACTATACCACGTACTTTACTATTCTCCTGCTGACGTTTCGTTGACCGTTTAGAGGTCCTTCCTGATGAGCACCGTCCGCGACCATGCTCGACCGTCGAGCTAAGAATCAAGATATAGTCTGTGTAGTGGTATAGTCGTAATTATATTCTAAAATAGTTATAACAAAATGTGCTAAATGTGTACTTGATTCAAGAGTCTTAAATTATTTCTGAGGTAGTGCCCAATCACCAGAGTTGGGCACAGAAATCATAATTGTAGTAAATAGGCCGCTCTATGATTCTATAACATAGCCAGAACTAACTAAACCTTAACCGACTTAAAAGTAAAAAAAAGTATGACAGAAATTTGGATTCTTCTCCTAAACGGCAAAGAACTTTGGAATGTTAGTAGCACTACTAGTTGGTATATATCTAGGAAACCTAGGAGTCTAAGTCTAAGAATCTCGAAGCTTGTTATCAAGATTGATAACAAGCTTCGAGTAAATCAAGATTTGGTTCTCCAAAGCTAAGTGTCGTAAACTTTATTTCAATAAAATACTGCTGTGATGAAATTAAATTTTATTTTGAGCAAAATCAGCTCAATTCAATTTTCTACAATCCGTTTTCCAGAATCCACTATCCAGGATCCACTTTCCACAATCCACTTTTTACAATACACTTTCCACAATCCACTTTTCACAATCCATTTTCCATAATCTCCTTTTCACATTCGGCTTTCCACAATCCACTTTCCATAATCTACTTTTCACATTCGGCTTTCCACAATCCACTTTCCATAATCTACTTTTAACATTCGGCTTTCCACAATCAACTTTCCATTATCTACTTTTAACATTCGGCTTTCCACAATCCACTTTCCATAATCTACTTTTCACATTCGGCTTTCCACAATCCACTTTCCATAATCTACTTTCCACATTCGGCTTTCCACAATCCACTTTCCATTATCTACTTTTATCATTCGGCTTTCCACAATCCACTTTCCATAATCTACTTTCCACATTCGGCTTTCCACAATCCACTTTCCATAATCTACTTTTCACATTCGGCTTTCCACAATCCACTTTCCATAATCTACTTTTAACATTCGGCTTTCCACAATCCACTTTCCATAATCTACTTTTCACATTCGGCTTTCCACAATCCACTTTCCATAATCTACTTTCCACATTCGGCTTTCCACAATCCACTTTCCATTATCTACTTTTATCATTCGGCTTTCCACAATCCACTTTCCATAATCTACTTTCCACATTCGGCTTTCCACAATCCACTTTCCATAATCTACTTTTCACATTCGGCTTTCCACAATCCACTTTCCATAATCTACTTTTCACATTCGGCTTTCCACAATCCACTTTCCATAATCTACTTTTAAAATTCGGCTTTCCACAATCAACTTTCCATAATCTACTTTTCACATTCGGCTTTCCACAATCCACTTTCCATAATCTACTTTTCACATTCGGCTTTCCACAATCCACTTTCCATAATCTACTTTCCACATTCGGCTTTCCACATTCGACTTTCCACATTGGAGTCACGAACTTTCATAACCTGAGCCCGTCAGTCGCGTGCACTCACCGGCCGTGGCGCGACGCGGGTGGAGTATCGTCTCGCCACTCGTATCAACGGCACTCAAGCGCTCTTTTTGTGCAGTCCGACAATGGAAGCACTTTTCAAGTGGGTAACGTAAAGACCCCGCCTTTACGTTACCCACTTGAGAAGTGCTCTTTGTCAGTTATGGAGTTGAAATCTTAGGAAGTATTTACGTTGAACTTATCGACTTGGTTCTCGTTGCTATTTGTAAGATGTTCTTGATTATTGAAAGGAGTTGTAGAGCATACGGATGCTTTGCTTTGTTCCGGGCTAGTGCCGGCTGCAAGAGGTGGGGGTTCGATTCTCGCTGCGGGGCATTTTACTCATAGATAAAATAAATGGGTTCAGAAAAGATGTTTAAAACGCAGTATTTCTAAAATAGAAAAACAACGCTAGTCCTTCATTTTAGTTAACATATCGTTTACACATTAATATTTGTAAAGACTCATTTAAGGATTCTTAAAGGACAGTCAAAATCTGAGTGAACGAGTCATTTTTGATGGTAAAACCAGTTTATAAAGTATTCCTCGAACAGAAAAAATACGTAAAATTAAGTAGTCTTATACTCGTATCTTCCCTAAGTATTAATCTTCAGATAGTAAGCTAAAACCTTTGAAGAGGCCCTAGATAAATGAACTTAAGAGCTACTAGTCTTCAATCAGCCCCTTTAACGAACAAAAAGCGGCATTGTTTGAAGGGATATCGAGAGAGTGCAGATTAAGCAATCCTTATGAAGCCGCAGGAGACAATGGGAGTGTTTTCCCTTTGTGATGAATTGCGACAGCTTTTTAGATTCTCTGATAATAATATATTTCCTATAATGGTCTGACCAACAAGTTTGAAGTAAATAAATAAAGAGCGGCCTTAGGTGAACTTACCGTGTTTATAATTTATTGATGACTAGAGTTACCGGCCTCTAGCCGATTTAAAAAAAACAAACACGCTCACGACTGTCTTCCCCATGGTGAACATCCTCAGATACATACGGGTATATTTTTGAGGATACCAAGTAGGGGGTAGTCAGAGGCACGTCCAAACATTACATTTAGTACATGCCCGCGTTTTGCAAGTTATCATTCCACGTGACAGGTTGCAAGCCCATCGCTGCTAATTGGAACACTAACTGTTGGCACATGCCTTCGAATTGTTGGTTCTAGGGCATGCCGGTTTTCTCACAATGTTTTTCTTCACCGTTTTGAGCACGTTAAGTACGTAAATAATGCTACATAATGTACCGCGTTAACATATGCGTCCATTATTCGAATGTTAATTACTTAGTACTAATCTGTAATTACTAAGTAGAAAAAGAGTCGAATGACACATGCTGGACATTTTTTCACACAGCATCATCTGGCCCCAAACTAAGTAGAGCTTGTATTATGGGAACTACATGACTGATATACTACTAATATACTTTTTTTTTGTATATACATACATATTATACATAGAAAACCTTCTGCGTCTCAGGCCTTCGCCCACTGCGCCACAGAGGTCGCATACGTAAGCGGTATAACAGATAGCTTATTGACGTTGCATGATGCGAAAATAATTACCAACACATTCTAATATCTATTGCTACTCGCTGGTACTTCTTGGTCTACAGAGCCAATAGCAATAAGCCCATGGACTTATTTAGAGGAACGCTTCATCAATCGAAAAAAGACTGAAATATGTATAAAAAGTTATTTGTACAAACTGGTCACATATACCTTAATATATAATTTGAAAAAGAATTACGTTCCGTTCTGTCTCTTTTTTGTTCTCTTCCTCTAATTATAACCACTTTCCACAAGTGTATTTTACGCAATAATCTCGCAAAGGCAGCATGCGTACCTACCGCTTGTCTATAGCGTAGGTATAGCTTGTACTATGCATGTGAAGCGGTGATAGAAACAGCCTGTCACCACATTACGACCGCTTTCTGGCTAATTAACTTCACCCGAGGTAATATGGGGAAAAACGACGGCTATAGGGACTGTTCGTCGGGAAATATTAGCCGATTTGGAAAATATAGCGATATTGCCGGCAAATTGGCTGTTTAGGAAATGTGGTGCTCGACATATTAAAAGTTGCTGTATAGGGCACATATTAATGTTTTATTTTATTATTATTTTATACAAAACGCCGTTTCGTTGACAAACCTACTACTAAAACTACTGAACGTATTTTGATGAAACTTTACAGTAATATAGCTTATACATCAGAATAACACAAAGGCTTCTTTTTATCTGGGTATCACGCGGGCGAAGCCGTGGGCAGAACCTAGTTTATAATAAGTTCATAAATGTATTTTATCGATAAATTTTAAATTATGTGCCTAATTTTCAATTAATATGAATAATATATATTCAGTGTGTGATCAGAACTATGCGTGTGACTATTTAATAAGATTTTTGTAATGTAATTAAATTAGTTGTAGTGTATGTTATGTAGGTGATCCTTTAAAAAAAATACAATCAACAGATAATATGTAACTGTTTTGAAAGACATCAGAGAATTTCAGTTCCTTAAAAAGAATGAAGACAACAAAAGGACGTACAACTCTAATCTAAAATTTCATGCAAATAAGTCTCGTTTTCTCGTCAATCTAAGACTTCCAAAGAATCGCTAAGGAGTTCTATTGAAATTGAACGACACAATTTCGTTAACTTCTAATAACGTTTTGAATTCTGAAACGGCCGTCTCCGTTGTTTTGTTGAATAAATCACGATTAGATTCGTTTAAGTAGGAAAAACAATGTTACATTAATTTTGTTTATCGAAGATAATTATTGTGAATAAATTAGATAAATAAGCTGTACAAAATAAGTAGAAAGATAAGTAATTTTCGCCAATTAAGTTTGGTTGTCTATTCAGACAACCAAACATTTATGAAAGATTGAACAGTGTTGGGTACAGTCAGGTCTGTAATTTAATACTAGAATTATGAACGAACCAAGGAATTATAGAGATAGTATTAATGCGATATTTTCAGAGTCAACAAAGAATCTTTTAACCTAACACTTAATTAGTGTTAATAATAATATTTTTTATTTTTCATTTAATGAAAAACCTTTGGCATCCCACTGCAGTACAAATATCTCCCTTCCTTCCTTTCACACCACTCTATAGAGTGCTGCATTTGACCTATCTTTCATATAGGAGTTCAGTTCGTCTCTCTCTATTGCGATTCTTGGGATTGAACTCATGCGATTGAAGTTGCTAAATGTAGGAACCTATTGTTTTTTAAAAGGATAATTAAAAAGAATATCCAGCCTTGTTTCTTGCCTTTCTTTCCTGACTCGGTCGCGGAGGAACAGGCAGTAGATAAAACCGACGATTCAAAGTGAACATTGAATGAATTTAATTAATTTTGAGTTTGATTTGTTTCATCTTTAGCGTGGTATGGCGCGTGGTCGTTTCCTGTCTCGCGGAAAATATTAAGACCAATATTGAATGAAAAATTAATGAAAATACTTTAATAAATACAGGACAACAACAAAAAAACTTAATATAACTAAAAGTTCAACTTAAAAGCGATCTATTCCAGACAACCTTGGGATGGAGAGGAAAGTATTCAACTGTAAGGATGGTTGACGGTGAACGTAATTATTAAATACAAGAGGAGAGTGCAATGCTATATACAAACTACTATATAAATATACTTAATTACATAACTACATACACAGTAATAAACAACACAATATATATATATATGACGGAGCAGAAGCTCCAAGGTGGTCTTTAAAAAGTGTGACGTCAGCAATGCTAACGTCACTTACATTACCAGCATGCTGGTCGCTTATTGTTGATGACGAAAGTAAACTCCAGGAGATGTTCTTCAAATTTATTCTTGGTTGTACAGAGGCTTACAAGGTCTGTACGGTCCGACGGCTCGAGCGAGAATGAATCGTACTCGGTCCGTCGCCCGTATTTATGCAAAAACAAAGACAAAGGCAAGCAACTTGTGCGAACAAGCTAAAACTGCCTGCAAGCATTAATCATTTAAGTTTACAAATGGTTTTGAAGGTAAACATGGTCAAAATAACAACTTGATTACGTAATTACCTAATTGTCATTTGATTACAACAATCAAATGATAACTAGCTATTAACTATTGATTTTACACTGTAATATGACAATCTAAGTGATGATTCGTTAAATAACTCGTGGTTCTGCGCCGATGACTCATTGTAGAAGCAGAATAACGCCTTTGCGCCGATATATATATACATAAATGTATATATATATTTATAATTAATATATACACCTACCATATCGATCATAAAATGATATTATTTCTTAATAAAAGATAGGACTAAGTATTACTGTATCACTTTACAGTTATTATTGTTTCAGAGATATTTCTGATAAAACGAAATATTAACTCGAGCTTTGAATATATATATATATAATACAGACAGTATTATTTATAAAATAGATCGATTCTGTAAAAATATATCTTGTTGGCGTTGTGTGCAAAACAAATCCGCCTTCCGGCGTCGAGGACACGTTTCTAATTTACAAACGCACAAACAACATTTTGTCGCCAATTGGGAAATTAATTTGGCCAAACTAATAGAAAATAGGCGGTGCTTTTTCAAATTTTAATGAACTATTTATAACGTGTGATGAGCTATAATGCTGTGTGGCACAAAATAATTATAAAGATATATTTTCCGGTCATTCTAACTATCTCATTAAATCATCTCCATGCATGGTTGTCAGGAATGGATATTACTCTAAGACCGCCTATTGGACTATAAGTTTTGTTGTTTTGCTAATTTGTTTTTTTGTGTACAATAAAGTATTTACATTAATTTGACATGTCTGTCTTTTTTTATCCAAAATTAACTTAAGTAAAAACTTGAGACCAAGTAAGGCTATAGTCTCGAGCTTTGACTAATCATCATCATCAACACTTTGTTGTTCACCGTAGATCATGATTTTCATTATGAATATGTTCGGTTTCAGTATGATTTTAAAGATATTTTTTTTTCTAAAATTCATAAAAAAAAGGTTCCCTAAAAGAGATCGCTTCGAAGCGATAAGGCCGCTCATTGTACTTTCTTTAGAATAAGATTTGATTATTATGTTATTTGTTTAAGGTGTACATTAAAGAATTTTCATTCATTCATAAAAATCAATGATTTTCTCATTTTGTTATTACGCGGATTCTGAGAAATGAGGCGTTGAATCCGGAAGAATTAATCAACGGGAGCCGATTAAAGGAAAAATCTATATTTTACTTTCCCTGCTTCCATTCACTGGTTCAATTCAGTTTTGTTTTAGTAAGGAAATTTAAAATGTTTTATATCATGTGTGAATTATTCAATTTTGCAGCTCCTACATATTTTTACTCGTATTTTCAGCCCCCAGCTGACCACGAACTCTGATCTTCATAAAAAATTAAACAAAAATGTTTAATCAAAAACATCATCAAAGAAAAGATTTCTCACTCGTTTTAGAACTTTGAACTAATCAAAAGTTAAACTTCACAACACAAAACATCACTCCTTATAATCATTTACTATCTCAGTGGTGAAATGAATACATATTTTGCTATTCTAATATACAAGGCCCATAACAGTACTGACCTAATGAGTATCGAATATAAAAAAAGTAATCAACCCATGACACTCTAACTACAGGTTTTTATAACAACATCCCATGAAGAAGTTACGTCATAATATAAAAAAAAGTAACAGGAAGATTAGCAGCTCACCTGGGGTCGCAGAGTAATAAGGTGGCAAGTCTCGAAGGACGAACGCAATGAAAGTAATGAAGTTCTCGGCCTGCGGTGATGAATAATAAACGCGTTCCGGTGATTTCCCAAGCCGACTATTCGGAACTTTGCGGGATAGTCCACAAGAGTCACTAGCTTCGCCTGTAGAATGAAGACAACATGCCAGTACTAGCAAGCGAAACAGCTAAACAGTCAACAATTGAAAATATACACAGAGCAATTAACTTAATTAATTCTGATTTGGACCTAATTTGTGACTGGAGTAAATCTTTTGGCCTTACAGTAAACCCTAAAAAGACGCAAGTTAGCCTTGGGAATGGGAGCCTTGCATTGCCGAGATCAGTCGTAAGATGTTTGCGTCTTCAGCTTCGCTGCGAAGACTTCGTAACTTTTTGCCCACCACTACCAAAGTTACGCTTGCACAATCCCTTTTACTCCCTATATTAGATTATGCTGACGCCAGCTACCTTGACCTCAACGAAGCCCAGTTAAACAAACTTGAGCGCCTTCAAAATCTTTGTATCCGATTCATATTTGGCCTACGTAAGTATGATCATATCTCAGTATTTCGCGCAAAACTCAAGTGGCTTCCCATCCGCCTTCGCCGGAATGCACATATTCTTTCTCTTCTTTATAGTGTTCTTTTTAATCCTTCATCACCATCTTATCTGAAGGAGCGTTTTGAATTTTTACACTACGCCCATGACCGAAACCTTCGCTCCTCCGAAACTCTACAACTTCATACTCCTGTCCATAGTTCACAATTTTATAGTAATTCCTTTACGGTGCAAGCTGTACGACTATGGAACGCCTTACCTCTTTCTATTAGGACATCAAAATCTCACGCTATATTTAAAGTTATGGTATACAACCATTTCCTTTCCATGTCTCAGAGTTGCTAGTTAATCGTTACATAATTATTATCTCACACTATTATTATTTGTATGTATATTGTATAGGATATTTAAATACATATTTAAAGTTATGTAGGTATTTATTATTATTAATATTATATTTTAATATAGGTTTACTTGTACACCGCCGTCTTTTGATTCCATTTTATCCTGTCCATCCAAAGGTTGTCTGGAAGAGATCGCTTTAAGCGATAAGACCGCCCATTGTACCTCTTATATTCTTTTTTTTTTTTTTTAATTCGTTTGTTTTTGTACTTTACTTTGGTGTGCAATAAAGAGTTTATCTATCTATCTATCTATCTATCTATCTAAACAGCCAAACAGCGAAGCCCAAGTAACATGCTAAACGCTTTGTAGATATGCTTAATTTTGCTAGCTCCGTATTACCGGTCACCTATGGAATCCCGCAAGGCTCTATACTTGGCCCAACTCTATTGCTGGCTATGGTAAACTTCTAGCATTTGCAGATGACACAATCTTGCTATCCAGGGAGAAAGTTGGGAGCAGGTCTTCACAGACGCCCAAAATAATTTCGACTTAGTCTCTACATGTCTCTCCCAAAATATACTCACCCTGAATGCCGCTTTATCTAAATACCTAGCTTTCTCTTTGCGCAAACCTGGACTACCGAATCTAGCAAACCACTCTATAAAAACACACATGTCGTTTTGCTTGTGACTGTCCAGCACTCGAAACTTGTAACAGTATCAAATACCTAGGTGTCACACTAGATCAACACTTGTCTTATAAGCCCCACGTTAACTTGTTAACTGCTAGGACAAGAAAACTAATTGCAGTGTTCAAACTTATCAAACATACAGCAACCAAAGAGCAGCTCAGAAACACATATTATGCACTATGTCAATCCCTGTTGATTTATTACCTAATGTCTTTGGGTGGAATTTCTAAAACTCCCGCTTGAGAGGGCTCAGAGAGCAGTCCTGAAAGTAGCATATAATCACCCATTTATGTATCCCACCAAACAGCTCTATAATAAATGCGAGGTATTATCTGTAAGACACACTCAACAAAATATTCTTAAACAACACATAATTAAACCAGACATTAACACAACAAACAAAAGACGAACTCACAAAATATACAAAACAAATTGCAAAACCTCGTTTGCACAAAAACATTCAACATATTTAACTACATACATATATAACAAAAGAAATAAAAAAATATCTGGGTAGTTTAGACTACCAGCAAACAGATTGCTACAGATTCAATCTTGATAGTATCTCATATTAAATAAATATGCCTACTTTTATTTTCCTACATCCTAAAACACACACACCCACACCCACACTTACACATACACAAACACGATCAATACACAATACACTATCATATTATTAATTATTCTAAAGTTAAATATTGCTCCAAGTTAATAGGTAGGAGCTAAATTTATAAGGTGAGAAAAAAATGGGCTCATAAACTATCTATAACTCTATAACGTTTTATAATAAATCTATCAACTTTAGACATTATTCTTTAGCTTAGTTTAGTTCCTTTGGATCCCTTGCGTCTAAACACAAGTTTTATAATTAGTTAGAGTAAGGTACCCAAGTATTTGACTGTGTATCATACAAGGTTTTAGGTACAATTATAAAATATACACTTAGCCGTCTCATCTCGCAACAAGATCACACAAATATTATTAATTTGTAAGTGTGCCAATGTAAACCATTTTTGGAAAATAAATATTATTTATTATTTTTATTATTAATTTGATACAGGTTATACAAACTACCAGTATTTAATTTAGGTTTATTAGATATATATAAATCCTAAAGAGCGACGTCAGGCCGTAAGTAAGCCGTATATATTGGTAGCACCATTTTAGGACGAACACTCTCTAGACTGTAGAATGAAAGGTACTACATATCAAGCTAGAACATAAAAGCTTGCGCGCGGTGACTTTAGTATAGTGTAAGCAAATACTCCGCTAGAACCATTTCTTTCTTAAACTTAAAGACGCATAATTTAGTCACCATTTAAGCAGTATACGTACCGTTTACATGAAAACGTATGTGCTTACTGTTCATACATTATAAGTATCGCATGTTTATTTCTGATCTGATGCTCTAGCTAGATCACCAAATAGTATCAATCAAAGATCAAAGTTATGGAAATATCAAAGTTTATTTATGGTTAGGAGAACGCAATTATAATTTAAAATATTGTTTTATTTTTTGTACAAAAATGGTTTTTATTGGCAAAATCAGCAAAGCACAATTTTAATGAGCTCAATGATAATTTTATTCAAAGTAAACCGTTTTCCTGCAAAGGTAGAACTTATAATTTGCTATTCTACAGAATTGAATATGAAGGTCCTTCCTCAAATTAAATTCTTCAACGAGTTCCTTCGATTGTTTTGTGTTGTGGTGTAAAGCTGATAAAGAGAACAACGTATTCAAATATGATAAGCACTAAACAGTGTTAAGAGAGACCAAAAATATTTATGTTTTCTACTGAAGTGAATGCCCTGACCATAAGTAATAATTTAATGAAAAAGGCTTTACGAGAAATTATCACAATGCCGTCCAATAATAATATAACAGTACACTACCGAAGCTGACCACTCACCCATTTCGGACATGCTCCTGTAATTAATGACGTCACAGTCATGCCACACAGGGTTGCCATGTCCCGCAAACTAGAACACGCAGGACTCTGCGATATTATCATCGGTACCAATGAACGATACGTTTGGTTAATCCTTCGGTCGCAAGAATCGGATGTATGACGTCAGTTGATTCTTCAAAATGCCATGATTACATATCCAACTACTATTATAAACGCGAAAGTTTGTGAGGATGGATGTTTGTTACTCTTTCACGCTAAAACTACCGAACGGATTTTGATGAAAATTTATAATAATATAGCTTATAGGTACATCAGAATAACACATAGGCTACTTTTTATCTGGTTACCACGCGAGCGAAGCCGTGGGCAGAAGCTAGTAGTTTATAGAAACCAAAAGTCGTCCAGCGATGTCCTGTCTATGAGAATGGTCACAGATATTATAAAAATATACTAGTACAGATACCTCATATCATCGAAAACGCGATCGCCATAACTCGGGTTTTTGTTGGGTATATAAATATATTCGCTAGAACATATATTCGATTGATATCTATGGTGTTAGTTTTATAGAGTATTTTTTCTAAATATAATCCGTGAATACTCAGATCACATTCCAAAATCCTAAAAAAACATTGTTTCTTAAAATAAACCCATGTAGGTACCAATTCTTCAGAGAATAGGGTTTTTTTAATACACCAGTAGGTTTAAATCCGTCCAACTTGATTCTACAATCTACGCAACATAGATGTATACATTAATACGGTTTTTTTCTATAACTACCACTAAACTGGCAAACAAGCGTACGGCCCTGTACGACATCTGTTACTAAGTGGTAACCTATGGGCCCTTGCAACACCAGAGGTATCATTCACGTATTGCCGGATCCTGAGACATAACATATGAAAAGTCTCATTTGCCTGTAATTTCACCGGAACCTTCAATATTTCGCAAGGAGCTCTACTAATTCTAAAAAGTTCTTTGTTTCTACTAATATTGATGTCTTCCATCAATTCAACTGTTATTTTTATCTATACAAGGCTCGATATCTAAATGACCTTTATCATATAGTACCTATGTATAATGAACCTATGTCCCGGACAATTAGGTACATTTACTGCTACCCTAGAACAGAGTGAGAATTGGAGGGGAGGGTTGGACATAGGCTACCAGACGTCATGATTTTGTAAAAGCATTACTCAGGATTCCGGGGTTTAAACAAATCATTACAATTAACATGAAAATATTTGTAAATTCCAATAATCTACATAAAAAACGCGCGCGCTCGCGACAATTATGTCAGATTTTTTTAGGCTTGTCTGTATTTTCCAGTGTGATATCTGGTAACCCTAGATGGGGAGAGGAGGGTAATGAGTGACAGAGCGATCTATCAGCGTTAGTTCGCTTGGACGAATACTGATTGGATGATTATGGACTGATTTGTGTGTTAAGGATAATTGTCAAGGCAATTATTATATGTCTAGTGGAATTGTTGGTTAGTAGAAAGGAACAGACGCTAAAGGCTCTATTAGACTATCGCTGAGTCCAAGAATCTGAACTGATTTAGGCAGTTCACTTTCTAACAAAGTTCTACTGTTTGTTTATTTGGCTCAGTTGTTCATAATAATTCTTTTCAAGAAGTAAACAGCAATGGAAACCTGTTTACTCTTGATAAATACGAAGCTGAGAGGACAATACATAAATAAAACACCCAAATCACGCATGCATAGTCCTGACCAAACACTAGGATTCCCTGTGTCGTGGGTATCAGGAACCGTCACACATGCATAGTCCTGACCCCACACTAGGATTCCCTGTGTCGTGGGTATCAGGAACCGTCACAAATGCATAGTCCTGACCCCACACACAGGAATCCTAGGGTTCCCTGTGTCGTGGGACAAATATCTGCCGACATACAAAAAATTGTATCGCAGCGGGAATCGAACCCGCACCTCTTACGTCACAGCAAACGTTTTGTGCTGAACTAACAACCGCTGGAGTAGAAATCTACTCGTATGGAAACCACGAACCGGGTGACGCAGTGAAGGAAGGCCCCTCACGATGAAGTTTGTAATTTAAATACGTCCCGAAATTTAGAATCCACATTTTATATTTTATCGGCAATTCATTGATTAATTCTGCCATGAATCAAAAGTCGCTGAGTCTGAATTTAATAGAATTTTTCTATGAAAAGAATGTGCCCAATGGCTATTGAGAAAGTGCCAAATTTGAGCCCCTTTAAATACAATCTTTTGGGACACTTTTAAAGTCAATGTTCTCAATAAATGTAGTTTTAGGAAATTGGCGAATGAAGGTAGGGCACGACCGTTCGTCATGCATTATTATAGCGGAGGTCTATATCTGGCAATATAATTTCTACATGCTGATGATGAAAAATCTATTTGAAAAAGAGCCAGCGGTACACATACCGTGTACCAACATATTATAATAAAACCCACATAGGATTGGTACAGACTGATGTTTATTTTTAATAAATGAACCCCGCTAAACAAGAGATGGCGCTAGCTGTATCCAACTTGTAACATTATTGGAAATTCCAACAGAACATGGAAAAAAATGTTAAAAAAAAAAATAATAATGAAATATTTCATCCTTAATCAAAATAGTTCAAAATTAAAACTAATTATTCATATTCATACTAATACTTTGTCAAATCAAGGTTATTTAACTTGAAACTCCTCCGAAGTTTGAATAATGAATTTAAACTTTTATCTACATAATTCTCACGAAGCGTTTGACGAAAGCTGTG
Organism: Perizoma affinitatum; assembly: GCA_961405105.1. NCBI lineage: Eukaryota > Metazoa > Arthropoda > Insecta > Lepidoptera > Geometridae > Perizoma > Perizoma affinitatum. Next base: position 480,334 of record OY560189.1, read on the forward strand.
GTCGTTCCCGCTGATGTGGTATTCTGGATGTCTGCATGCTCATTGAGGTTGGTGCAAGCGCAGAAATCTTCGTACGTTAGCTTTACGTAACATTTGTTTTGAAAATCCTTGAAAATCATGTACCATTTGTTAGATGCATCTCGAAGATTATGTACTATTTGTTGAAAATCATAAATGTATATTGACAATTGCGTAACAATTAATATTGAATATTATCTTGATTATTTTTCCGACCCAAATATCGACCAATAGAATTGCACCATTCGACGTCACGTGGTACAACCTACATGGTATTATACTGATAATTTTTTGAAAATTTTCTCGGTTGTACCACGTGACGTCGAATGGTGCAATTCTATTGGCCGACATTTGGGACGGAAAAATAATCCCCTGAATACCACACGAGCTTCAAAATTATCTGGCATTTCCCTCAAGGTTCCCTGCAAACAAATAAAGTCGTCAAGTTTTTCAGGAAAAATCACTCGCGCTTCGCGCTCGTCGCGCTTCGCGCTCGTGATTTTTTAACCTGAAAAACTTGACTCCTTCATTTGTTTGCAACGAACCTATCGGGAAATACCCGATAATTTTGAAGCTCTTGTGGTATTATATGTGAAAATTTTGCGGCGACCTCTGTGGCACAGTGGGCAAAGGCCCGCCTGAGACGCAGTAGGTTGCGGGTTCGATTCCCGCCGCGGGGCAAATGTTTGTATAATCTGCAAATATTTGTCTCGGGTTTGGGTATTTTCTATGTATAAAAAGTAGGGATTAAAATATATATATGAATATTATATCAGTTCCCACAGTACAAGCTATGCTTAGTTTGGGGCTAGATGGCGTGTAAAAAAATGTCCAGCATTACTTATTTATTAGTTGTCAATTGTAGATGTATCTTGATAGTGGTGCGTTGTCGACAGTGATGGACGTGTCGTGGGAGGTGCGGGTGCAGTCGTCGCACGGAGTGGCCGGAGGCGCCAGCCTGCTGACGTGTCTGCCGACGCCGGCGGTGCGGACTCACGTCGCCGTCACCAGGTGGTACCGGGACGGTGCTCCGATGCCTCCTATCGCTGCGGAAACAGGTCAGAAACATTCATTTTACGACCTCTGTGCAGTGACCTGAGACGAGAGTTTCAACTCATTCGGAAAGTCTTTATCCTGAATGAGTTGAAACTTAGTCGGTGCCTTTATTGATAGAACATTGCGTGAAAACTCCCGTTTTTACAATATGAACCTCACGCTTAGTTTTCCTTGCACGCAAATTTATGAAGGTAAACTAGTAATGTAAACCATGACTGCTTGGCAGCAGTCACGTGACATTTCCACAGATAATGTCATTTCCATACAATTCAATCTTTCGGCATGCGTTAACCACTTTCTGTTGGCAGAAAGTGGTATTTGTCTAGATACCGTTCACTCAACCACAGTTTTGATTTCACTTGTGTTTTGTTTACAATTGGTTTTATTCGATATCAAACAAGTTGAGGCAAGTTATACAAGTTGCGAAGGTATGTCGAGGGACTCTGGCCGCTCGCCAGTTCAAGCGAAACATTTATAAAATCAGCCGCTAGATAAGAGGCTGAGACTACAAATAAATCTTTATAGTATATGACGGAGCAGAAGCTCTAAGGTGGTCTTTAAAAAGTGTGACGTCACTTCTATCAGCAGAATGCTGGTCGCTTATAGTTGACGATTCGCCGATATATGCAATTGAAATTAAAATAAATTAAATACATTTTATTGCTTGTGAAAACTAGCCGTCCAACTATTCCTAGTGGGCGATACCCCGACTTCTGATCCGGAGGTCGTGGGTTCGAACCCGGTCGTGCACTAATGGATTTTACAAGCGAAAAATTTATGTGCGCATTAACACGTGCTTAAAACGGTGAAGGAAAACATCGTGAGGAAACCGGCATGCCCTAGAACCAAGAATTCGAAGGCATTTGCCAACATTTAGTGTTCCAATAAGCGGCGATGCTTGCAACCTGTCACGTGAAATACTAACTTGCAAAACACGAACATGTACCAAATGTAATGTTTGGACGTGCCTCTGACTACCCCCTACTTGGTATCATTAAATATCTGCTCACTGAGTATGAGTATATCTGAGGATGTCCACCATGGGGAAGACAGTCGTGAGCGTGTTTGTTTTGAAAACTAGGTGTATTTTAGGGTGTTGCCATCTTTACAGTAGAGTCCAGCTAGTTTCTACCAAAGAGTGTAAGTACAAACAGTTTTGAATCTGTGGATAAGTAATTTAAAAGACATTAAATGTCAAAAACCGACTTCAAATAACGTAAATTTGATTAAAAGCCCAATTTCGTACCCAGTTTTTCATCCTTAGCAGTGGGATTTCTTTCACAAAATTTATCTGGGATTAAATTGTGATTTTGTAAATTCTTCAGTTATTTGTCATAAGCAAGTAACGAACGGTATATAGACTTTTAAGAGGGGTTCCCAAAACGAATAATTTAAGTCAAAGTCATTTGTCTAATGAGGCTGAATTGTTTTACTGGGCGATTATTAGCGAAAGGCGAAAATTAAGAATTTTCCGAGAAGCCTGTCTGCGACAGATCCTTTATGTTATGAGTTATAAGCGAGATTAAGCTACGGAAATTCAATTAACTCATAATTTTCGTTGAACCCGCGTTTTGTCGATATGTTATCGTTTAGTAAAATGTTTTGTTTGTTTGGAATTGTTTTTTTATGAGTTTATCGCTTTTAGTGTTATAAGCATCTAGACGGAAACTAGACTTCTATAACTTTAGTTATAGAGGGATATTAATAGCGGTGGATGATAAGAGCCGAAGACCGGGCTCAGTGGCGCGTATTGGGAGAGGCCTATGTCCAGCAGTGGACTGATGTGGCCCGATGATGATGATGATGATTAATAGCGACGCTCAGACAAACACTTCATGGATCTCAAACCGTCCTTACTTTGATCGGGTCCCAAAATATGCCTCTCCTTACAAATTACCGCCTATTCACCGATGCCCTCCGAAGGACAAGGGCCTGAATAGCATATAACTCAATTATCTAATCCGGCTATCTCTGAAAATGCCTTGATTAATATCGAGATCTCGGGAACTTGACGAACTCTGTGGCGCAGTGGGCGAAGGCCCGCTTGCGACGCAGAAGGTTGCGGGTTCGGTTGACGCCGCAGGAAAAATGTTTGTATGATCTGCAAATATTTATCACTGGTCTGGGTGTTTTCTACATAGAAAACATAGATTATACATATAATATGTATGTATTTACAAAAAAAAGTATCTAAGTAGTATTAATAATGTAGTTCCCATAATACAAACTCTGCTTAGTTTGGGGCTAGATGATGCTGTGTGAAAATGTGCATATTTGTTGTGTTGTGTGATATTTGTATGTCCTCTCATTATGTCCAATATTTATTAGCGTACGATAAATTTAAGCTATTTTTTTATTCTTTCCTAGGTACATATTGTTGAATATAATATATTTACTACTTTACTATATAAACACTATATAAACTATAAACTTATAGTATGCTATCAAATAATGACTTTTGCCAAATGAGATACGTACATTATTATTTCGTCTTTTCTGTACATCAGAATTGTAATCTGATAATAGCCCTTAATTACTAAGAAACAATTACTTAAAACAGAAAAGACTCATGTTATATAGTATGAAATTCACTTCGAGAAATTAGTTTGATCGTATTTAATAATTAATTACGTTATGTAAGCGTCCATGTACCTACTACTAAGTACATAAAGCCGTTTCCTGAATAAGCATAACTAAGCTCGTAACTACCAAGGCATGGATGGGATCTATGAATAGGAAAACTCAATTACCACCTAATCCTGGCTGTTCCTCACAAACGTCTTAATTAATACCGAGCTCCCGTAGGATCGTGACGAGCTGCGAGTAGTTGCGGCCCGGTAAAATGACACTTCAGGGTGACACACCCGTGTCACAGAGACAAATCGTCTGCTATTATGAATAGAATCATACTTCCTACTACTATGATAAACGCGAAAGTTTGTGAGGACGGTTGTTTGTGACTCTTTCACGCAAAAACTACTGATTTTAATGAAACTTTACAGAAATATAGCCTATACATCAGAATAACACATAGGCTATTTTTTATCCGGGTACCACGCGGGCGAAGCTGTGGACAGAAGCTAGTAAAATATAAAGTAGTTATTTGACTAAAACAAAGAAAGACTAAGGACAGGCACAGGCAAAATTGACACTTTTAGGTTATATGATTTTGTTAGAAATATAGGTAAGATTTCTAACAAAATCAACCTTGTTTTTTTTTATGATCCTTCATTCAGCTATGTTCGTCACTAAGAATTGTTTAAAAAAAAAACTCTAGTCTTGATTGGAAATCATTGTTGTAATTAGACTATACACTCCAAATGTAATCAATCATTAAACATACTGCCAAAGCTTACAACATATTTATCTGCGATCAGTTCTTGAACTATGAGCAAATTGTTTGTGGGTTTTGTCTCGGGCAGAGTTCACTCCTGTGTTCTTCCTCCAGTAGGTACTCTTTATCATTCAGTCACATGCATTTAGTTTCATGACATTTTTACTTTTAAGTCGCCTTTTGTAAGTAGGCTTTGTAAGTAGCTGTGCAAACTTACAACATGAAAAAGTATAATTAAATAGAAATACTTTAAAGAAACCAAAGCCTACGCTAAATGTCAGTTAAACAAAGAAACAGTAAACCATAACTTATTCAATTCTCTCATAACGGTTTAAGAATGAAACTTTAAACTCCCAATAAAATTTAAGCTCTGATGCAAGTTTAATGTCCGCTTGTGATGCGGTTGCTGTGAATTACTGGGATTATGAAATTACCCGCTGGAAATGAAAAATAATCTATGACGACTTCGTCGCTGTTAAATTTTTGGTTTGCATAAATCTTTTGAATGGAAACAACATGCCTTTTATTACCTAAAAATCATTGTCAATAATTACGTATATTATATTGGATTCTAGAGAATTTGGTTTCATCGTCATCACCAACTTAGCCGTGTTGGCCGGATCGGAAGTCGAGGCCACCCAGGCCTCGACTTCCGATCCGGAGGTCGTGGTTTCAAACCAGCTCATGCACAAATTGAATTTACCACTCGAAATAAATATGTGCGCTTTAACACGGCATACCCTAGCACCAAAAATTCGAAAGCATGTGCCATCAGGTAGCGTTCCGATAAGCGGCAATGGGCTTGCAACCTATTACGTGGAATGCTAACTGCTTACTAAACGTATCAAATGCAATATTTGCCTCAATCCCCTATTTGGTATCCTCAAAGAATTACGCTCTAAGTATGTATCTGAGAATGTGGAGGATAAATACAGTCGTGAGCGTGTTTTTTTTTCATAATTAACAGTCTGTAGAAATCTGTCTGTCTGGGTGTTTTCTATATATAAAAAGTATGTATTTACAAAAAAAAAAATGCAAAGTAGTATATGTAGTTCCCATAACACAAGCTCTGCTTACTTTAGGGCTAGATGATGTTCTGTGGAAATGTCCAGCATTTTTTTTTATTTAAACATATCAGTGACTTTATCTAATTAATGTATTTCCTCGATTCAGACTGAGGATGTAGTAAAACTTCGATCAGAGCTCGTTCCATAGCCCGCTGCGTGACCTTGAACTTGTGTATGAGGCCAAATAGTTAGCGACTAAGTCTCAAAGCCATTATGACATCACTGGCAACACTTGCCATGAGAACGGCATTATCCCCCCTTGATACTCTGTGGTTTCTGTGACGAGAAGATATGGCAAAGTTTCCCGAACGCTAACCATTCTAGTTGGATAGGTAGATCTAGATGAATTGTTTGACCCAAATAGACATAGTGGTCCACATTTTCGATAATATCTTTAGACTAGGTTAAATTACGGTCTGGTCACTAATTGACGTAATTGTTCTCTCAGATATATAGTGGTGTGACGGATTGCCGATTTTAGGAAAAGCCCCCCACTTTCAATCCCCCCACAATTTACTTTCAAATATTTACGAGGAGGCTATGTCATGCAATTTATACAAAAATACTGCATATCCCTTCCCCATAGTATCTCTTTAAAATCAAAGGTGTTTGGATGAGGAACTGAAGAAGTATACTCCATCAAGCTGATGATAAACGACGACCCCCCCTGGAGTGAGATAAACCAAATTCTTCCAAAACTGTCACAGCTCGTGTGAATTATACGTTTGCCGTATCTAGCGCTGCATTCCAGCGCTGCATTCCAGCGCACGTCGCTCCATGCAGATTAGCAGGACCGCTTGATTTAATACCCGGTGGCTGCATTTGAGGAGTTTAATACCCTACACCCGCTCCCCCTCTTTACCCCCTTTACCGAATTACCGTTACGTTAATAGCTTATGGAGCTTCCGTTTGTATCCTTGGGTCTTTATGAAGGTGAGCCAATTTATTTACTTGTTTTATAACACGTACCAAATAACTGCAATTTGTAATATCGTTTGTAACAAACGAATAAAGTTTACTTAGAATAATAATAAAAATGCTGGTCATTTTTCACACAGCATCATCTAGCCCCAAACTAAGCAGAGCTTGTGTTATGGGAACTACATGACTTATATACTACTTATATACTTTTTTTGTAAATACATAAGTACATATTAAATGTAGAAAACACCCAGACCCGAGATAAATATTTGCAGATCATACAAACTTTGTCCCGCGGCGGGAATCGAACCCGCTTCTGCATCTCAAGCGGCCACTGCGCCACAGAAGTCGTCACTTTACTTATCATAGTTTGTTGATTTTGATGTTATTATTTTTATCATGGTCATTGGGTACCTCTGAAACCATTTATTTCCTTTATTATAGTCCTGAAACTATACTTAACTAGCCTCTACTCACGGCTTCGATCGCATAGTACCCGGATATAAAGTAGCCTATGTGTTATTTTGATGTAAAAGCTATATTACTGTAAAGTTTCATCAAAATCAGTTTTGTAGTTTTTGCGTGAAAGAGTAACAAACATCCTCACAAACTTTCGCGTTTATAATAGTAGTACGATAAGAAATGATAGTAGGATACTAAGATATACCAAAATGGCTTTTGGAACCATCATGGCTTTAAAAAAATATGTTTACTAAATACGCGATATTTAATTTGCCACAATATTGGGAAACATACAAACTCAAAATTTATCGTAAATATCCTGTTTTTAATTGAAATTGTATCGTGGATAATATTATCTACTATTAGGTTAGAGGTCTTATGATATATTTTTTGCATTATATATTTTTGGTTACCTAAAATACACCACAAAATGTTTTGTTTTTGTTAAATTCTATCTAATCCATTGGCCAAATATCGAAAGTTATTGAAATCAGTCGTGAGCTATATACTTATTCTGCCAAATAAAAAAGCACATGCCCTTATCTTATAAAGCTTTTTGAAAGCCTTATATCCTCCGTAAATAGTTAACAACGCCGCCAAATTATCAAGCACTGAAAGGCGCTTATCTTCTTAAAGCAGACGCTTCGTCATTATCTTGTTCAGTTATCGTCGTCGCCTTAACGACTCACTATAAAGGCTTTGGCACACGCAGAGCCAGCAGCGCTTAATAAAAGCTCACAGTAATCCCTAGAAAGAGCACAAGACATGCCAATTTACTCTACCGATTATCGACCATCAAGGGCAAGCTATGCATAGTATTTTTATTTGATACACTAGGTCAATGATTAATTATTAATATTAGCCCACATAGGCTACTTTAAAATAATATTAGACATAGAAAATGCTTTATTGCACAAGATCAGGTACCCTTGAGGTTTTGATTTACTTGCGACTGTTAAAATACAAGGCATAAATGGCCGTATTTTTTATTGCATTGACTTATAATATAAATAAATAAATAATGCTGGTCATTTTCGCACAGCATCATCTAGCCCCAAACTAAGCAGAGCTTGTATTATGGGAACTACATGACTGATATACTACTTATTAGCTTTTTTTTTGTATATACATACATTTTGTACATATAACCATCCAGAACCGAGACAAACATTAGCTAATCGTACAAACATTTGTCCCGCAGCGGGAATCGGACCTGCAACCTTCTTTTATACTTTTAATCGAACCTTGATTTTTATCATTTCCAATAGACAGGGACATAAGTATTGAATATGAATTTAAACTTGATACCTTTACGCATTCCTGAGAAAAGGGTACACCGACAGACCCAGACAGGCGGACATAGTCCAGATCCTATAAGAGATCCTCTTTGATATTTAAAGTTCCGAACCTCAATTTTTCGGCCTGTGATCGTGCTATGTCCACCAGTCACTCTTTTCCTCAGTATACAAAGACCCTAAGCCATCGTCTTAATATCAGACATTCACTTTTATGTATATTTGAATGACGACTAGCTATAAAAGGTCTAAATGAACGACTATTTAATTTGGGAGGTTTATTCCATCGTCAAAGTAAACGGGCGAGAGATGGCGTCATGTAACGGTAACGACTGGTGATGTCGTTGTTGCAGAGTTTACGTTACAAACTACGAAGTAGGTTCTGACTGAACGTGCAATTTTATTTATCATAATTTTAAATTGCTTATTAACTTTGTTAGTATTGAGATCCTTATTGTAGATGACTTGAATTAAATGATTTCACATTTTCATTCGGTGCCGTATACTGGATGAAGGATCATAAATAAACGAGAAGAGTCTGTTGCCTGATTCTTTAGTTTCGTGCGCGAGGAACTTTGAAATTTCAAATTTACATAGTTTTTTATATGATCGTTGTGATTACATTAAATAAAAACATTTTGCTTCTTACAATATATAATCTCTAAAAAAGTAGGTACATTCTTACATAATTATTATGGTTTACTTAAAGTCGCTATAAATATAGTTATAATATAGTATTAACCAGGTTTATATCTTGCTCAGTTCCAATTACAGACGTCAATCGTCAAAGTATCATTGTTCTATGAATACTATCAAAACATGAAATGTTTTTCACGAAAAATTAGACGTTGTCCTGTATAATCAAAACCCGTTGTCATGTATACACATTTTCTCCTTCGTGTCTTTTTAATATTTGATTATAATATTATGTTGCTAACGAAGCTAAAAAATAGTTATTTTCCATAAAAACTTGCTGGTAGTTTATAAAATAGGTTATATTTAAAACGATGCATTTTTGACACACATAATAGACACAAACATTGTCCTGTCCCCACACTAGTATCATGTGTATCAGGAATGAAGACTTCTATGGCACCATAACACCTAGATTCAACAAAACATGCACACAATGTTTTTTCACGTAGTGAGAATACAAGACGCGAAAATATTAAAAAAGGTAATTTAAAAAAATATATATTAAAAGGCATCCCATAAAATATCTGATAATTTAGATGATAAAAACTCTTGGGATTGAGAATGCTCCAACTCGATAAATAAAGGTACCTATTATTAATTTGTAAAATTATCATTAAAAATAATAGCTTGTTTTATCACCTTTCTTTCCTGACTTGTCGCGGAGGAACAGGCAGTAAAAAAACCGACGTTTCAAAGTGATCCTTGTGATTTTAATGAATAAATGAATTTTGACTTTGACTCTGTCACAGCTTCATACTTACCCGTCGCACCATCACACACTTTTAAGAGTGTGGTAGTCTATTATGTTTGTGTGAGTTAGAAGTCCGACTTCTAAGAATATCTGTAAAGATGCTGCGAAGACATTCTTCCGTGCCGTGCTTTAGTTTCCCGGAAAATGCTTATCTCATTTATTTTGCTCTTGCATCAAAAGATGAAGATTTTTATTCAATTTCTTTTGTTAAGATTAAGTCGACGAACTTGAGAATTTTCTTGTTAAACTTTTAGAAAGAGGCTTTGATCAAATGTCTTTTGTAGTTTATTTTTGTAAAAAGATTAGAGCCAAACGAAATTAAATTCTTTAATTTCGATGATTTTATTTCTAACTTACTTTACTGGTTTGGAACCTGATTATTTAATGCGAAAAAGTACGATTCACACATACCATATTACAAAAAAATAAATCCGGAAAATGTTATAAAAAGGATGTAGGTATCGCGAAAGATATGGCGACGCGATGGGGGACAATGCCCCCCCAAATCCTCGGTCTAGGAGCTCTGCAATGAATCCGCTAAAACCGACCAATACCTAACTAAATATTTTTACATCTTTGTGTCAGCTTTGGCGGATAGCGGCCATATTGAAAATTTAATGAGTAACTTGGTTACCTACCTGATTAGAAGATAACCGTGGTAGATAGGTAGATACCTAATCAAATGTTGGTAAAGTGATTTAATTTTAGTACTTTCGTCTTGGTTACCACCCGGTGGTGTTTTCTATAATAATCTGTATAATTTACCTACATAGAAAACATCCAGACCCAAGACAAATATTTGCAGATCAGTCAAATATTTTTCCCGCGGTGGGAATCGAACCCCTTCTGCGTTAAGGCGGGCCTTCGCCCACTACGCCACAGGGATCGTCACACTGTGCTGTAACTTAGAAAATGATTTTCAAACAAAAACGATAATTAAAACAACTGAATAAATATCAATCGTAAGAGATAAGGATTCAAGAGACGTGGATCTGTCATCGAGTTTACAACATAAAGGGCAGGCGTGGAGTGGGGGTGGCAGGAAGGGTAAGGGGGTGGGGGGTGGTAGTAAACCGCTCATGACTTTGAAATTAAGAAGCGACTCCATTTGAGTGCACTTACGAATTTATAGCAGCGGTCGTTTGACCGACGCCCTTTGTTCGTAAACATTCGCGAAGACAAGCACATTAACGAATCTCTCGAACCAAACATTCATAACAAAAAACAAACCCGTTTCCCCATGATGGATATTCTCAGTTTCTATAACGATTTATTAAAAAATCGATTTACGCGGTGTTTATAACTAGCCGACGATATGTGGTTTTGTAAATAGGGTTACGATTGGGATAAAAAACGCTGTGGAAGCTAATGATCTCGGGTAACTTGAAGTTTGTTCAAACTTCGACAGAAACAGACAAAGGTTTTAAAGTTATTTCTTCTTTTGCGTCACTGTGGGGTTAAACTGCTTCAGTTGTTCAAGTTTAAATCGCGAAACTTTAAAGTTTGAACCAGCATAGGAATGTTTTGTTTGGAGGACATTCCTAACATTATCCTGGCAGAGAAGATAGCCTGTTCTAATTCCCTGTTAGAATTTTAAAGGCTTCAGGGGAACAATTGTTTTTATGAATGCAATTGTATGCAGTTAAATAGTTGTTGAATGAATTCAGGATGTAGATGTAAATTTAAAAAAATACACGCTTATGTTTTATCATATCTAACGACCTTGATAATCTATCCCTATACCAAGTAAGGGGTAGTCAGGCCGTCCAATCATTGCATTTGGCACATGCCCGCGTTTTGAAAGTAGTTACTATCCCGCGTGACACGCCCATCGCCGATTTATTTCAAGTTTGATTTATATTTCAATAAAACAAAAAATATTTGCCTTTATTCAACGAAACATATATCATTACAAGCAATATCAAATCACGTAACATTTATATTAAATACTCCAGCTAACTATAAAATGTTTCATAATATCGTGTTCAAAATAATTGTCATGAATTCAGCTGCTCATAAAAGCAGCTCATTTTAAGATATACTAAATAGTTCTCCGTCGGCGCCGCAGTTACGATCTGATAACTTTCAGGCGGGTTTTCCAATGAATTCTAAATGCTGTCTCGTCCCCCCTTTCACTGTTGACTGATGGATAGATAATATTCTGCAAGTGTTCCCCGTGGACCAACCGGTACGCACAACTAGCCTCTTGTCATTTAGTTCCCATAACAGAAGCTCTATATAGTTTAGGGCTAAGATACTGTGTGAAATGTCCAGCATTTTATTTTACTAGTTGTACCATCCCAAATATTTGTTATTCATTGTTATTAAATATATGTTATTAACTCTTAAAAATATAGCAGTTTAAAGCTTTATATTTCTGAATTGAAAAATGATTTTCACACGCCTGCAATATTTTTAAAAGACCTATCCAACGACAATATGGGATAGATGAGATATACAAGACACATTACGTCTACCAAATAACAGCTTACTAAATACTAAAATCTGTAAGCTAAGACAAACGGACGGACCTTGTTGACTACGGAAACCTAAAACCTATCCGAGTCGGTTCGACTTCCTGGGCAGAAAGGACTTTCAGTTGTGCCAATATGTGTCCAACGGAACTAATATTTGGGATAGCACAATTAGTTGTGCATACTGGTTCGTCCAGGAGGAACTCGCTATATTCTGAACGTTTCTTTTTGGAATTATTAAAATAATATGAGAGGGGAGAGCGTCGAGTTCTTGGCGTAGCTGAGAGCTTTCGTTATTGATAAAAATAAAAGCTTATTTGAAAGACACAATACAACTTTGCCAGACTTCAAAGATGTAACTAATGTCGTTTGAACTGAGACTGTCTGTAAGCTGTAAGTCTATGAAGTACAATTTAGAAGATTATCTTTGAAGTGTAAAGTCTGACTCCACACTAGGATTCCCTGTGTCGTGGGTATCACAACATCCAGACCCGGATCAAATATCTACAGAACATGCAAACATTTGTCCCGTAGCAAGAATCGAACCCACACCACTTGCGTCGCAGCTAGCTGTTCACCCGCCGCGCCATAATGATTGTAATTTTTTTTCATGTCACTGATTTTTCTTAGTCACCCTGCGTTGGGTCAGCGACCTTACTATGTACAAAGTGCCCTTGAAAAGAGCCATGTGATCAATGGTGAATAAACCAGTGTACCTAGACAATACGTGCCTATTCTAAGAAAGTAAAATGCAAAAAAAATAAGTTCTTTTGTTATACCACTAGAGTGGTCAACTGAACTTTTTTTTATAAATAATTTTAAACAAACTTTACAAATCTATTTTTCTAACAATGGTTTTACTAACTTTGTGCATGTGTGTGTATGTGGGGAGGGGGTTGTGAAAGTGGGGGTGACCGCGTGTGTGTGAGTGTGTGGGAGAGGGGAATTGATAAGTAGGGTGTGTACAGGAATGAAGTATGGTGATTATGTACTAAATAAATAAAATAAGACCTGCATAAAGTTGGTAATACAGGCATTTTTTAAGATGTTCATCTGTTCCTCAGGCGACCGGTACATCATCGGCGGTAGTCGCAGCGATGTGTTGGTGGTGAGGGACACGCGGCCGGATGACGTCACCAGCTACTCCTGCGAGGCGCAACACGCACTCACAGGCGAGAAGCGAACGAGCGCTGCGGCTATGCTTGTGGTATCACGTAAGTCTTCTTCATCATCCACAGCCCGACTTCAACCATTAATATTTATCCATGCCAAATTACAGCTTTCTATTGTATCTATAGACGGACATGGCGAAACTATAAGGGTTCCTTATTGACTACGGAATCCTAAAAATGACAAGTATCCTACTATTATTATAAAACCGAAAGTTTGTGAGGATGGATATTTGTTACTCTTTCACGCAAAAACTACTGAACAGATTTGATGAAACTACAGTACAGTACACACAGTACACACACAGTTTACACTACAGTAATATAGCTTATACATCAGAATAATACATACATAGGCTACTTTTTATCCGGGTACCACGTGGTAGAGAGTGGCTACATGGGCAGAGTCTAGTATAACATAATAAAAATAAATCTGTCCAATCCAGAATTTGTCCTACACCGAACAAAGGGGTAATAATATCTTGAAGTCAGGATCTTGACATATAAAATAATAAAAAAATAATGCTGGACATTTTCACACAGCATCATCTAGCCCCAAAGTAAACAGAACTAATTGTTATGGGAACTATATGACTGATATTCTACTTTATATATATATTTTTTTGTAAATACATACTTATTATAAAAACACCCAGACCCGAGACAAATATTTGCAGATGCAAACATTTGTCCCGAGACGGGAATCGAATCCGCAACTTTCTGCATCTCAGGCATGCCGTCGTCCACTGTGCCACAGAGCTCAATATACTAAGACGTAAATACTTTTTTTAACAATAAAAATGTTCTTCATTGATCTGTTCAGATGCTACTGGCAGTATGGCCCCTAGAATGCTGACGGTGTCTGAAGATGAAGTGGTTCTTCAAGGAGGTGACATCAGGCTCGTTTGCTGCGCTATTGGCAGTCCACCTCCTTCTTATAGGTATCCATTGTGTCATGCCATCTATTTTAAAAACGACGTTTTGCTCCTTTTTAAGTGCGAGCAAAATATGTATATTCTTTGTTAGATTTTTACAGCGGGCAGTTTGAATTTGAAACATGAATAATACATATTTTTTTCATTACATACAATATTGTGACATTAGCTAGCCTGGTTGTATAATCGAATACATGACTCTTTAGATTTAGATTTATACTTAATTTTTAAATCAAATTGTTCATGCTGTAAAGCAGATCGTGGCTGGACTTACTATTTCAGTACTATCTACTGCTTGTACCCATGTTTCGCAAATAAATGAATTGAATTGAATTGAATTTTCTGTGTCGCGCGCAATGCAATCAATGAGGTCGAACTCATTTACAAAAAATGAGTTTTTCTAGTATTAAATGCATAACATTAACACCTGAAAGTTTTAAAATATACGTAAAGAATGTTATAAACAATCTATTATATGCCGAGAAAAATATTTTTGCATAGACGGTGATGAAGAGGAAATTTCTTAATAGGAAATCAAAATAGCGACCTCGACGTAAAAAAAATATTTTTTGCTCCATTATGGTACAATCTACTGTTGTCGGTCCAGATTCTACCTATTGCAGCTTTTGGTGAAAGATACATAATGAATATTACGAAAATATATCCATCCTATATCGTACTGAATCTCTCGGTATCCAGAATGATGCATCTTCAGAATGATCTACAAAATCCATCTTTCTTGCAGCTGGTTCCGCCACACAAACGGCCGCCTCAGTCCCGTCTCCAACAGCATCCGGATCTCAGTGTCAGAGCAGGTCCTCATAATCCGTCGAGCCACGCTTTCCGACGCAGGTATTTTTATCACTTAAGATAAGAATAAGGACATGGGAACTAATAACTCCACAAGGATTCTTACTCCTGAAGTTGCTCCAACTCGATCAAAATGTAGGTGCCTATACCCTATTGTTTTATAAAAAATATAATTAAAAAGAATAACCAGCTTTTTTTCTTGCCTTTCTTTCCTGCGGAGGAGTGGACAGTAGATAAAATCGACGATTCAAAGTGAACGATCACTTTCATTTATTTATTCACAAAATTCATTAACAATTTAATGAATTGTGACTTGAATTGATGTATCAATTAAATTGTGACTTGAATTGATGTATCAATTAAATTGTGACTTGAATTGATATATCAATTAAATTGTGACTTGAATTGATGTATCAATTAAAAGACACCTTCTTTCATCGTCACTACTGGTCATACGTCACGTCAGCCAACTCTATCAAACGCCACTCTAGTCTTTTCTGTGATTTGAAGCTCCGATCCCTTCTTTCCCCATTTTTAACCGACTTCAAACAAAATGAGGTTTTCAATTCGTATTTTTATATGTTTTTTGTCATTTATATCAGGTATGAGGATCTTTGTAACATGTTTACAAAGGAATAATCAGCATCTGCGAACATCTCCGATACGCTACAGAACCGCGGCAGCCTCGACAGTATCCTGAAACCGTGGTTGCTTTGCCTTGAATAATTTAAATAATTTGTCAGGTGTGTGGACGTGCCGGGCTCACAACCAGTACGGCGAGCAGAGGAGAGACGCGCGACTCCGAGTGCGCTCCCGACTAGTCCTGCAAGTGCATCCACAGCTGCAGGTACGTTCTACACCCGGCTACAAGAAACAAAGCGATCATCACATTGTTAATGACAGATATAAAGATAAATTCGCTGTTGCCACTTGTAGACTCCATAAAGTTAGTAAATCTTTTAAAGGGGCATGGTGTACGCTTTTATAACAAACTCCCAGGAGATATACAAAACTTGACAATTCAAAATGCTGCATATTTTCACACAGCATCATCTAGCCCCAAAATAATCAGAGCTTGTGTTATGTGAACTATATAATATACAGCTTATACTTATTTTTTTTTTGGAAATACATAATTATTATACATAGGAAACTTCCAGATCCGGGACAATTTATATATACCTATAAACATTTGTCCCGCTGCGGGAATGGAACCCGCAACCTTGCCCACTACCCAAATAATTGAGTTTTTATTAATGAATAATTGACGAGAGTATGATCAACTTAAGTTACGAGAAATATATTTTATTTTTTCAAAATTAAAGCGTTTCACTTTATATCATAGTTCACGGCATTCAACCGAAGGTCTATGCTGAGTTTATAAAAAGTAAAAACGTCGACCGTATCGGACAAGATTTCCATTCAAAAATTATCGACAATTTGAACGTATTTGTAAGTTCAGCATAGGCCCTATGATTAAACTGAAATTGTATGAGACATATTATTCATCCGGTCTACTTACATTCATGTCACAGCCGCGTCAGCGTTGTGAAAAATTGAAAAATAAGTATTCAGAGCACATACTTACAGACGAGACACAGCCGTGTGATCCCGAATGACTGCCTATCGAGTACTGAAGAGTGGGATGTGCTCGGAATAACAGACACACGTACTCATGAGTAGTGAAAGAGGTTATATTTCAAAATCATTCGGCTATTGGCTGGTTTCACAGTTATCTGTTTGGACGCCGGCAGTGTATCCGTATTGATGAAAACTTGTCATCGTGGTGTGATCTGACTGCTGGTGTCCCTCAGGGCGGCGTGCTATCTCCACTTCTTTTTGCTACTTTCATAAATACAATCTCTGATACGCTCTCTTCTTCCTACCACCTTTATGCAGATGACCTACAGATTTATACACAGGTTCCAGTTGATAACTTGAATGAAGGTATAGCAATCATCAATAATGACTTGGCAAGGATTCTTAAGTGGAGTAAATCTTACGGTCTCAAAGTAAATCCAAAGAAAACACAAGCTATTGTTGTAGGCAGCTCCAGGATGTATTGGCTCGAATGATTTTGAAAAAGGTCCTGTTTGAAAACCAGCGCTGCTTCGCCTTGGAGATAGGACCTTTTCGACCCATATTCACACTACAACATAGAATGCCCTTGTTAGCCCTGTGTTTTTTTTTGTCTTTCTTGTCATTTTTAGTTGTCTGTATCCATATGTGTTGAATAAAAACTATCTATCTATCTATTGTGTGGGAACAACCCATTAGGAATTAGCTAGGGACAGTTAATGAGTAGGCAGGAGAGTAGGAATTAGAGTAGGAATTCGTACCACCACCATCGTATATCCACCACCATCGTATATCCACCACCATCGTATAACCACTTTATCGTCTCACCTCCATAATTACATAATACATTTTTTATACAACAATAGTGTCAATCAATTACGCGGTCCTTCTATTGCTAACCGTAACTTATCCGTCATGTCTCAAAGACGTTGTTGTCTATGAGACATGACGGATGAAAAGCTTCATTGTCCTGTAATTTCACCAGCACCCATAAAAATTGTACCAGAATACAGCAATGCGAGGATACCTGCTTGGTGGCAGAAATAGATATGGTGGGAATACTTCCCCGGACAAGCTTTAGGTATAAGTGTTTCATAATACGGAATAGGTTATCAAATCGGCAGGTTTCTGTGAAAATGCGTGACAGAAGAGAACTTCTTTCTCAGGTATATCCTAGCTCAAAAATGGTTGCTATATTTGTAGTGCTGTGTGCCCAGATGTTAATGCTATGCTAATTTTTCGGTAGCCTTGTGGTGATTGAGGCAACTGATGCTCGTGAGAAATACGTGATGAATGAAGCGAAACGGGCATGCCAGGATCGTAGCGTGAAAAGTGAAAATCCGTGGTCTCTGCCTTCCTTTATGTACATACATATTTGAGTACATACATACATATTTTTGTAAATACATACATACTTAACATATGTCAGAAATAAAATAGAATTATTCATAAATAATAAATTTACCTGCTCTACTTGACTGAACCAATAATCTATCTACGAACCAGAAATTGCATTGTTTCAGTGAATAAAATATCAAAATCACGTGTACATTACACGCTCTTATCAAATTAACTGGTAATACTTTCGAAAAGCAGCCTATCAATCAAACAGTCATACTGCAGGATTATGTAATATAATAGAATTGAGTTCCTTAAGCGAACCAATTACACATAGTACATACATATACCAATATTCTATCGTCTGTTTCTCAGAGGGGTAGGCAGAGACGAATTCACATTCACATAACTTTTCTGAAATATACAATAAAAAAAAAACATTTTTCACACAGCATCATCTAGCTCCAAACTAAGCAGAGATTGTATTATGGGAACTACATGACTGATATACTACTTATATACTTTTTTTAGTAAATATATACAAATTGTTCATAGAAAACACCCAGACGCGAGATAAATCTTTGCAGATTATATAAACATTTGTCCCGCGGCGGGAATCGAACCCGCAATCTTCTGCGGATCTAGGTTTTGTATATTATTTTGTTCAGTTTTTTTTAAAGTTATCTGCAACATCTTTGTTTACTTACCAAGTTTGTGTACTTTGGGATCAAAATGTTATAAAAAAGTAAAATGTTTTGCTCTGAAAAACCATTCACTGTCTATAAAATGTTTTGAACTGATAACATTTTTGGTGAATGAGTTTTTGAATTAACTAAGCCAATAAACAGGCACCGGATTAAGCAATAATCTGTTCTTTTATTTAATTTATCGCTTTAATTAAATCGCGAGATCAAAACTTTGTGAACGCTTCTTGACAAAAGAGGCCAAGATTATGAACTCGAGATTTATTTCATTGAAAGATAATGAGTTTTCACGGAATTGCGTGTTATTTTATTTAGAGTTTTTTGTGAGTTTGTCTGTTTGCGAAAAAGTACTCAAAGGCAAGTTAAAGTCAAATAAATGCATTTTGACTTTGACTTGACTTTGAAAGAAGACACAGAATAAATAGTGTATTATTGAATTAATTAATAAAAATAAAACTACATAACTTAAAGTACAATGGGCGGTCTTATCATGGTATATTGCATATCTATCTGAAACGATATTGAATTTAAAGCTTTAATATAAAGTTAATTAGGTAGGTATTAAACAGTTCCTACTTGTGCCTTCGTCAAAATCTAGTTGCGAATGGACCTGACAGGAGATGCGTTGCCATGAATAAAATTATACCCGGATTGTCTGTTCCAATAGCCAGTGCCATCTATCTTCATAACAACTGAGATCCATTTACAAACCGAAAAATAAAGATCTAAGTTACCCACTACCACTAGGTTTTAACGTACATCATTTTATTAATGTAAAAATATTATTATTTATTATTGTGTTAAGTTGACTTTCTTAAGTGAAATAATTTTATGAGCCTATTGAATCCTAAGTTATGTACTTTCTACATACCGATCTAATATTTAGATCACAGATTAGATAATAGTAACTTCGTAAGTTGCCTATACGTTGGGATACCTCAGAACATAGTTACTTAAAGAACTTGAGAGATGTGTTGAATAATTGATAGTCGTCGTGGTCACTCGCTCGCCACCGTCCGTTTGTTCTGACAGTTGCGTTATTGAGTTCGTTTGTTGGAGTTATAAGTCAACTTTGATGAAGGTTTTGTTACGTCTTTCTTTACATTAGGTACTTTGAGAGTTCAATGTACGGGATAAGTGTCATGTTAGAATGCCAGTAAATTTAGACACCGACTCTACATGATCCTTCTGATTATAATGAAAGTAACTTGCATGAGACATGAACGGATGAACCGATTTTGATTTAGTTTGTTTTTGACTGAAAGATGATTGGATGGTGAGTGTTTTTACATTTAACTATTTAAGAAAGTTAACTATTAAAATATTATCATCTCTTTTCTAGTTGATGATGTGACTTTACACTCCTGTATTTGAATAATGCGTTTTTCTGCAATCGATCAGTATATCTTCTAGGAAAGAGTTATTCTAGTTATTTTAGTTTTTGTATAGGTTTATCTGTCCTTTGTTGTCAAATAAACCACTTTCTATTCCATATAATATCTATACATCACATTGAATTTTAACTCGCTCTCAACAAGCGTGTTGATGAAAGGTATAAAAACCTCCACTGTGATCCACAGGTGGCCAACTCCGGCAGTTCAGTTACCTTCAACTGCTCCGTGGAGGGTGGCGAGGCCCGGGTCCGCTGGCTGCACGACGGAGTGCCGGTGGGGGGCGGGGAGCGGAGTCTGCGTGTGCACGGCGTGGTGCGCGCGCACCGCGGCATGTACCAGTGCTTCGCGGAGAGGGACCTCGACAGTGCACAGGCCGCCGCTGAACTGAGGCTGGGAGGTTAGTGCTTCTGCTGGACGATAACCAGCGGCAACTGGATCCTTCTTCTTCTTTGTGTCGATGGTTTGAATAGATTAAGTTGTTTTTTTACCAAAATACTGTAAGGCATCTTTTGTGCTTCGCAATCGCATTGTTGGAGTAACCCCATTTGACAAAGTTGTGTTTGTAGTGGCCCACCTGGCTTTGGAGTCCTTTTAGACATTTCCAGTTGGATCGTGAAAGGCCACAGGTGGTTTTTCTGCAGCCCTACGTAGTCATTAAGACGAAGATATTTTAAAGTCCACAGCCTCAGCACTTGCTTCTATAAGAACTTTGGTTGACCTATGGAAGCTTTTGTTGGTCAATGTACGTATGATGGTTATTGTAAAACCGACTATTACACAGATCGTGCCCGAACGCTTCAAGGCCACTGATGAATATATAGAGGGAGTGTCGTTGGTCAGCGATACTCCGTCTACATGTTCACTATGCAAGTTCATTTGCCACGTGAATTAGTCAATCTCAGGAATCCTTTAACCACTCTGTCGGTATATAAATACACCTATGGAGAACAAGGTGAGTCATGTGCCCTCAATTTGATCCCCTTGCCCGACAGTTGTTTGTTCAGGTTGCGTTAAAACTCCACTTGCGCGATCTAGACACTTCGATGGCGAAGGTAACCTCAAAGAGGTACGAAAAGCAAAAGCAAATAACTATTATACTCCAGTATAATAGTTATTTGCTTTTGCTTTTCGTTGATGTGATGTAACGTAGCTCAATCATGGGGACATATGTAGATGTCATCATCAATCATCTGTTGAAAGAGGGAAGACATATCACAGGGGGTGATGTAGCGACATCGGTCCTACTTGTATTAATTAGTCCATGGCTGTTCTCATCCGACCCTCAACGTACCATCTCATAGATCCAATGAAGTTCTAATTATTGATACTTAATTATTTATAATACGATATATTGTAACTAGTTATTTGTATAAGTACCTATCTAATTAAATACTATTATTAATGTGGTTAGAAAAAAATCAACAACATAATGTTTGAGGTTAATCTATTCTATTCCTTTTCATAAACAGCGCATTTTTATTGAAATTATCGTGGTTTGGTATAATTTTAGGATAATTATAATTAAATAAATAATGCTGGTCATTTTTCACACAGCATCATCTAGCCCCAAACTAATCAAAGCTTGTGTTATGGAAACTATATGACTGATACTACTTGCATACTTTTTCTGTAAATACATACATATTATATATAGTAAATACTCAGACCCGAGACAAATATTTGCAGATGTTACAAACATTTATCCCGCGGCGCGAATATACCCGCAACCTTCTGCGTCCCAAGTGGGCCTTCGTCCACTGGGCCACAGACTGGTCTACTGACGTTTCGTTGACGATTCAAAAATCCTTCATCATGAGCCGCGACCACACTCGACGGTCGTGAAACGGCAACTTCAGCCAAATAATAGTAAAGTACGTGGTCTAGTTGTAATAATATTCTAAAGCGCATTTTTATTTCGAGAAACTCAACACAAACTTTAATTAATCAGGAGGATGATATAATTAAGAAACTCTTATAATGTGTCAACAATATTAAAATTAAATTAAGTTACCAAAGTGTTCAGCTCTTCAAAGCTCAACTTTCCACAAAGCTTTCATCTCAAATAATGGAATAAACATTTAAATGCAAATCTGTATCACTTGTAAAGCGTCGGCACACAACTTTGGAACTAACTGGGTAGTTTCTTGCGTCTCATAATTGATTATTTTCACAAAAGCGACAGGGTTCCAATAATAGTTATTTTTGCAAGTACAAGCAACCATGGCTGTTTATTTAAGACTCACCACTTGTTTTTGGGATAACACCCTCTATCCACTTGTAGGTGTTAGAAAGAAAGAAAGAAAATACATTTATTAAACACAACACAACTGGTGACAAAATACATAACCAATAAACACACACACAGAAACATTAAAAAATATTGTGAATGTTGGTATGAATGCGATTGAGATATTAGGTACACTCTACTACCAGAGTATTATTAAACCCAACAATAATTACACTACATAGCACTGAATAGGATACCTGAATACTTGGGAATAAGTACGTTCTGCCACGAAGATATCCCACTAAGTTAAATCAATAGTGAATATTCCATTGAAAATGATTGACCGGTTTTTATGGAATTCACCACAACAGAAATTAGCATTTACATTTCAAAATTAATACTTAAACCAGTCTCCCAACGCACCAAAGTGGTCGATAAAACACCTACAAATATCAGTTGAAATTCAACCTGTAAATGGAAAATATAGAACACTAGCTTATGCCCACGCCTTCGCCCGCGTAGTACCCGGACAAAAAGTAGCCTATGTGTTATTCTGATGTGAAACTATATTACTGTAAAGTTTCATCAAAATCCGTTCAGTAGTTATCGCGTGAAAGAGTAACAAACATCCATACTCACAAACTTTCGCGTTTAATAGTAGTAGGATTAATAGTATGCCCCAAAAATGTATATATTATTATATATTATTATAAAAGAAACCACAGTTCTTTGTTATTTTGATTGCGAACACTTTAAAAGAACAAATGTCAAAGGTAGTTATGTATCATCACTTTCCCGACAGAGTACAGTTTATTGCATTCGTACGCTATAATACATAAATGACACAGTTAGGCCGGTGGACCATTTGCCGGAACAGTTATTGATTAACGTCAGATACAGTAATGGACCATGCGTCAGTTTGGGTGACAGGGGACGGCGCGTGTTATAAGCGGAAGCGAGTTTAGAGCATTGACAAACAATGGAACTGTTGATTTCAAGCGTGCTTAATTACTAACTTTAAGAAATAGTAGAGTTCCTTGTGAAATAGCTTTTCCGGGGAAGAAAGGTTGCTCTCGTATGAGCGGGAATGACGCGCTTAATGCATTTAAGGAGAAGTTTGTACCCGGCCTTAATGCGCATTTTAATTTTCGGTGTACGAACGATTGGGTTCGAACACGTGACCTTTAGTTTGGAAGTCAGAGTACCGCCTACAATACCAATACGGCTCTTTTCAATGTTACTGAGACAAAAACATAGCTTGAAGTTTTGATGGACATATGAATTTTCCTTACGCCAATCTTAAACAGCATGTTTTAATTTTCTGAATCAAAAGCTTCAGTTCATAAAGTCCTCTCACGTTGAAAACTTTCCACACAATCATTATTTCCATCTCCAACAATATAAATCAAACAGGACTTTCTAGCAGCCAAATCCTTTGTCGCACACGGCAATCTCGCCTTTATCCTCACACCGGTTCACTCAGAGCCGGACGTATAGCCAGCGTCCAATAATCGACGCTGCGTCATACGGCCCGGTTTGCAATGTCCGACCGGACACCGGACGGGCGGGGCTCTGCAGACAGAAAGGTCACTTGATATTATATTAAAATAATAATCATTCTATTATTTTTTCACACATTCATTATAAAATATCAGAGAGTGTTGCAAAAGATAACAATAAAGTACTGAGACATGGTAGCCTGCTATTGGCCAGAGATTTTGAGCTAATGGTCAAGGTCATGCAACTCGTTATGGACAGAGCTATGCTCGGGGTCTGACAACGTGATTTATAATCTGTATAATAGTAGTGGACTTATATGTAATATTATTATTATTTTAAAATATTATTACGCTGATGTATGCTGCTGGGTTCAGTTCCCGTCTCACGACGTTCGAGCGTGGTCGCGGTCGGTGCTCATGAGGAAGGACCTCTAAACGGTCAACGAAACGTCAGCAGGAGAATAGTAAAGTACGTGGTATAGTCGTAATAATATTCTAAAATGATACCAAACCACGATAATTTTAATTCCACAATATTATTATTATATAAAGGACAGAAAAGGATCTCGTGTAGAAATTATAACTTCATAGATATGTTTGGTTTGATTTAAATCTCATAACTGCAATTGAAAACAGTTCTTCAATAAGTGCCCAGCCCTTCAAGTGGTAATTATGCCACATGAAGGTATTCCTAGCAATATAAGGTCGCTGTCAAATAACCATGGGACTGAGCTAGCTTACAAGTTGCGGTAGCCGGATAGCCGGCCGGACAAGGCCGGACAAGGCATGCGGCATCCGAGGCGATGACCTCGTTTTGAATCCTTTGTAGGCCTGAATTGTGCAGGCCTGTATTATGTTATTCGACTTGGGCTGGAGCAGGCTTCAGGGAATTGACCCTTGCTAATGCTGCTTAAATGGAACTCTGGTAGTTTTGGTGTTAACTATGAATAACATTTTATTGGAGCTTTTGAGTGGTAGTTTACGTAATCGTTTTGTGTTTCAAAATGTTAGCAGGATAGTGGAACGAGTTTGTATGTCAAAAAATGTAAATTTGTACATAACAAAAACTTGGCTAGCTTATTTTATTATCGTATTACAGTGGCCCTTAGTGATTTTTGGCAATGAAACCTATTCAATTCATCCTTGAAATTGGTAGGAATAATACAAATCCATTGTAAATAACTAAATTTAATTTAGTTTTGAAAGAAGTGGTACTTTATAGATAAAGACACAAACATACAAACGATCTCGTACACCAGAAAAATAATAGCTCCTTCTATCACGGATATAAAGGGATACGAAAAAATATTTTCACCACACTTCATTTTCAATCGATTTCAAAAAAAAGTTCTCAATTTGGCTGTATTTTTTTATCTTGTATGTTTGTTTCTTGATGTCCTCGGCAATGTTAACCGATTTTGATGATTATTTAATTGTTGCATAGAAAATGACCCCGAGGTGGTACCATAAAAGTTTTATTCCTGAGGGATTGCTATTTTTCCCGTAAAATTAAAAAAATACATCATCATTTTATGGAATCAAGACTAGCCGAAACATTTTTTGAGGTTTTGTTTTTGGTCTTTATTCGAAAAAGTCACCCCGAGTGAGAAAAATAACGTTGGCACGTGAGGATCTTATGATGAAGTACATAAATAACGTTGGCACGTGAGAATCTGATGATGAAGTACATAAATAACGTTGGCACGTGAGGATCTGATGATAAAGTACATAAATAACGTTGGCACGTGAGGATCTTATGATGAAGTACATAAATAACGTTGGCACGTGAGAATCTGATGATGAAGTACATAAATAACGTTGGCACGTGAGAATCTGATGATGAAGTACATAAATAACGTTGGCACGTGAGGATCTTATGATGAAGTACATAAATAACGTTGGCACGTGAGAATCTGATGATGAAGTACATAAATAACGTTGGCACGTGAGGATCTAATGATAAAGTACATAAAGGATCGGAACGTAAACGTGGCTTGACTGCAAAATCGCGATCTAATTATTATCATCAACTTTAGAAAAAGGAGAAGTGTTGAAGTTTTTTTTTGTGCGTATGTTAAGTTATTCGCCGATTGTGAACCAATTTTTTATATTTTAAATTGGTAGGTTTCTTTTAAGGGTCCCATATAAATTTCCATTCCAAATTATGAAAAAATGTGTGACGAAATTTCATATTGGCCTTGTTATCAATTTCCTGTTATTTGAAGTTTTTTTTTTGACATTTAATATCTTATAAATATTTAGAAAGCAATATTTGTGTATTTATCCAAAACTCTTATAATTATATATAACTTGTGAGAGTTTAGTTGAGTCTCAAGCGTAAACCAGTACATTATTCCAAAAACACCTTTGGCTCGAATAAAACAATTACCTTAACAATATTATGATGCCAAAATTAATATTCTACTAGAAGCACACAATTAATACCCTGTCCATATTACGCAACGCGCGCAGTTTCCCTTACAACATCCTGTATAGTGGCATTATGAGACCCTAGGATGTCATCTACTTTACCATAGGTCGCAGTTAAGTGACTTAATATTCACTTCCTGTACTATTACCCGGAGCCATTCGACACGTCCTTGTTTGCCGATGTATTCATGTTAAACATTACCTTTAAAAGAACTGCCAATGGATCAAATAGAAGGAGATTAGAATTGAACTTAATCAGATAGATCAGCGACCTAGTGACTTGACCATTGATAAATGAAAGTATATTGTTGTACAAGGGCCTTAAGCAATCAATTACACCTAAGATATTTTGGCGTACAAGCAAGCGAGTGCGAGCAAGGATGCTAATGAGTAAGATGGTGTATTAAATAATATATAAACCGAAAACAAGGCTAACAAAAGTTCAAAAACAAGGAGATTATATTAAAATAGTGATGTATAAGATATAAAATATTTCTTTGAAGCCAATCCATGTTACTGTCTGAACGAGTTCATGAATATTTTGCAAAATCATCATTTTTGCATGACGACGAGGTTGTGTAGTGCATGCTCTTGACAAATACTTGAATATAACAGGGATATTATTAATTTATTTTAATTAACAGCGCAATTTTGTAATTTATGTGTATTATTTTAATCCAAATTGTAAACAGAATTGACTTGACTTGTATAACAACCAATGTTATAATATGGTTAAATAAATGAAATGTAATAATAATACATAAATTTTCATCATAAATACGAAGACATTGAAAAAGACTTATAAAATAAATTGAACTTTAGTTTTTTTTTTCTTAAAGAAAATTTGCGTTTCCGGTTTTCCGTCTTGTTTTTGTTTATTGACAAACGGACTTTGGCCAGTTCCATTCTTAAAAAGAAATAAGAATTGTTCATGGAGATTGTATTTCATTGTAGCATTATTAAGAATGTAATGAGACTCGTTCTATTTTCAAATTTTCTATGGAAAGAAAATCACATTTTCGAGGCAGTTATCGAGTTAACGATGACCTATTTTAAGAGCATAAATGATGAAAAACATAATAAATATTTGTCAGCGTAATCTATTCTGTGCAACATTATATTATTTTGTGTCTATGACATCCAGCTATATCCGAATATTTTGACGCTTGACAAAACTGTGTTATTTTTTGTGTTTTTTTTTTGTCACTCCAATCCAATCCTGACAAACATCAATCAATCGCATAAAAGCACGATGAACAAGTAACAAACAAATATTTCACAGATGGGTTCCGTCAAAACATAATTTAATCAACAATATGGATCCCAAAAACAAACAACTCCAGATAAAACCTTATTTTCGAAATTTCAAGGTTCTATTTTCAAATGTTTGGTGTTCGTGTACCAATTATTTGTAATGTATCGTTCATTTCTCGGGGATCTGACGTCAAACATCTGATAGATGGCTCTCCTGATATTTTGTATTACGTTGTTTGATGTTACCACTTATGATGTCGTTTTTCTGGTTCTCTGATGATAGGATTAGCGAGTTATAGAGAACCTGCCTCGTAGAGAATACTTTTTCAAGCTATTTTTATGTGTTTCTGAAGGCCAGTTTGCGGCTATTAGCTATTAGATTTAATGTAATCTAATAGATAAGAGCCGCAAACTGGGCTTCAAGTTTAGTAAAACTATGATAGGAAAATACGAATATGTAGTTTTCTTGTTTGAAACTATTATACCTAAAAAGATATGACTTCATCTATTCTCCAGGCTATTCTTACCCGGACTCGCTTGTATTTTGTTAAATATAAAATATATTGTTCATTTTTCATGTCACCGATTATTTCTATGATACCCTACTTTAATAATATGTATAACCTTTATATACGTCATCATCGACATCCTGTTAGAACGTAACTGCTTTACATAGGCCATATAGAGACATGACGAAACATCGTGGGTCACCTCCATGCATCGACTTCCAACCTTTGACATATGATCGGTCCATCGGGTTTGTTTCAGTTCTCATACATCAGCGTCATTCGGTTAGTGATCGCTATTCAAGAACCTTTTTTCCCCAAGTAATTATTATCTTACAAGTTGAATCTACGAGTAGATTTGTCATACAGTTAGAAGTAGGAACAGATCCAATATATATATTTGTTATGGGGTCTGCACATTTTACCCATTAATGTACCCTTCGTTATTTGTTTTAGGCATGGTAGGTAACACTAAATTGGAAGTGAGGCGGGATATGGTGTTAGTTATGTACATTTTGCGTTTACTCAGAGGTATTGTGCACAATCCGTGGGTGCTGATGTGTGTCGGATTGCACGTGCCGGACCACTATGTGGGCGACGACGGCGACGACGGCGACGACGTCCTAGGCTGCTGGTGATCCCGAGGGCGAGGACTAACCTCCTGAGTGTAGCGCCGTTCACGCGAGCCTTTCGTATCATCAACAGCCTAAGTGAATCCGATGATATGTATTTCACACTAGTTTGGATAAATTCACAGATAATAAATAATAAATAAATATGCTGGACATATTTTCACATAATGTCATCTAGACCCAAATTTAGCATAGCTTAACTGATATAATACTTATATACTTTTTTTGTAAATACATACATATTATTCATAGAAAATACCCAGACCCGAGACAAATATTCGCATATTATACAAACATTTGTCTTGCGGCGGGATCCCGCAACCTTCTGCGTCTCAGGCGGGCCGCAGAGGTACATATGTACTTTGTGATTATATTGTCGTTTTGGCTTCAGATATTTTTTTCGGGTCTGGGTATTATATCTCTGTATAATGTATTATTTACAAAAAAGTATATAAGTAGTATGTCAGTCATGTAGTTCCCACAATACAAGCTCTGTTTAGTTTGGGGCTAGATGATGCTGTGTGAAAAATGTCCAGAAATAAAGTACATATAGACTACAGTTAGTAGAATTAATCAAGAACAACCAGCCGACGCTTTTATATGAAAGTCCCCTATTAACCAGTGCTCTTGATCCTCATTATACAATTACACAATTAGTAGCCTATCAGAGTTGGGCATCTGATATAAATTCGTACAACGATGCAACGCTTACAGGAGCCAACGCTGGGCGCGATGCCAGCGCGTTTGGTGCGCGAGATAGGAGGCAGAGATGTAAGCTTTAAATTTAACTTATTGGCTATGTTTACGTGGATATTTAATATTTTCAGGAATAAAAAGATAAAAGGAATAAAAGTTTGGGACATTACTGATGCATTGCCTGCTCTGAAGGACTCTTATTTTTTTTTAAACGGGTCATGTTTTCTTAAACACCTCAGAAGATAGCTCATTCCACAGTTTACATATGAGGAGGAATATACACTATTGTTCTTCAGTTTTGATTTGTGAACTTCGTGGCGAATTTTGCCTAGTCTTTATGAACAGATCACCTAGATCTGCCCGATTAGTATTTGGATGTGATCAGAAGCGCTCGG
The DNA here is from genome assembly GCA_961405105.1 of Perizoma affinitatum. Lineage (NCBI taxonomy): Eukaryota > Metazoa > Arthropoda > Insecta > Lepidoptera > Geometridae > Perizoma > Perizoma affinitatum. Next base: position 509,975 of record OY560189.1, read on the forward strand.
TTCTGAAGTTGAGCGCTTGCGGACTTCAGAGGGACAGTCGGGCGGCGACGTAAAAACTCCGACACTAAAATCCACCACGAAGTGCATACGATAAATAAACGGACGATGGAGGTATCTCATTTATCGAGTAAGCGAAGCGCACAATCTTAGTCTACCTAGGTTATCCGGCGTTTGAATGTTTGTCCGACGATTACAACCAAACCTATTATTCAATCTTGATAAAACGTGATAGATAGGTAGGTAATAGAATTTTAGAGTTCGAACATGCACTTAATTGGTAGGGGTATTTTGAACTATGGGATAAGCGTTTCGGTAGTCGCGTACACACGTTGGGTACTTGACAAGATTACTTAAGTACCGAGTTCGTGGCGAATTACTCGTTTCATATTCTTCATTGTGATGTCAATGATTTGCCATATTCAAAATTTATCTGGCCAATATTTTGCCAGTCTCACCATCTTTTGTAGCACAGGTATTTCATTTTGTAGGTGTTATTGCACTGTGAGGATAGTAGATGATGCATCGTTTATGATATTGCCTTTTAGTTCAATCGTATGTCGTTGGAGTATCGCTTTCTGACTTCCCTTTGTGCCTTTGTTTCCCTTTGTTTTATGAACTACTAGCTACTGCCCACGGCTTCGCCCGCGTGATACCCAGATAAAAAGTAGTTTATGTGTTATTCTAATGTTTATACATTAAGCTATATTACTGTAAAGTTTCATCAAAATCCGTTCAGTAGTTTTTGCGTGAAAGAGTAACAAACATCCATCCTCACAAACTTTCGCGTTTAAATATAATTTTAAAAACAATATTTGCATGCCTAATTTTATAGTAGAACATAATTGAAACATTTCATATATTTAAGACCTTTAACGTACATTATGGTGATGCAAATAAATTAATGTTTATCTTTATCTGCAGCGGCCGAAACTCAGTATTTACTTAAATAGTGTGTCACGCATGTAATGTAGTACTGTGTGAGGTTTAAATAGTGTGTCACGCATGTAATGTAGTACTGTGTGAGGTTTAAATAGTGTGTCACGCATGTAATGCAGTACTGTGTGAGGTTTAAATAGTGTGTCACGCATGTAATGTAGTACTGTGTGAGGTTTAAATAGTGTGTCACGCATGTAATGTAGTACTGTGTGAGGTTTAAATAGTGTGTCACGCATGTAATGTAGTACTGTGTGAGGTTTAAATAGTGTGTCACGCATGTAATGTAGTACTGTGTGAGGTTTAAACAGTGTGTCACGCATGTAATGTAGTACTGTGTGAGGTTTAAATAGTGTGTCACGCATGTAATGTAGTACTGTGTGAGGTTTAAATAGTGTGTCACGCATGTAATGTAGTACTGTGTGAGGTTTAAACAGTGTGTCACGCATGTAATGTAGTACCTACTGTGTGAGGTTTAGCTGGTGACTTGCGGCGCAGGCTAACAGATCGTCTGTCATGGCGTCCGGAGCACGCTGTAATAAAGCGCTCACAATTTAGCCCCTCATAATTCCACCGGCATCCTGGCCATTGTATTCATTTTGTTATGTTACTAATGTCACATTGAATTATTTGTTTGGATAATGTAAGCTGTATTCGGGGCTGTGGTCAGGATGTCGCTCAAACGTGGAGTTATGGCTGTTGTTCCAGATTCAGTTGATTAAAAAGTTTTGTTGATTAAAAAGTGGTTTTTGTAACTAGTTTGTATGGGATTGGAAACGTAATAACTCTGATAGAGATAATAAGTAACGTGAAATGGCATTATTTATTTGCATATATTATTTCTGTTCGAGTATTATTTTTATTTTGACTCTTAGTTCTGATCCACTACCATCGCAAAGCATTCTCATTAAATTTGAGTTCTTTCTGCGTGTTATCGTTTCTTGAATAATTTTGATTCTTTTAATAGTTTTTGAAGAATTGTAATCTAAAACGGTGAAGTCATGTGCCATCAGTTGGTTTCCAACAGCTATTATAATTAATGATCTGAATATTGACACTTTTAAAATAAACTATAAAATATGATGACCTTCTTATCCAAGAAAATGTATAGATAATAGTGAGTAATGGTCCATATATTCGCGGATTCAGTCCATTAGTTTTGTGGATAAGCCCTACTGTCTCGTATAATATCGTAAGTAATGGCAGATTCGGTAAATTGTGGTGGGATACAATTTACTTTAATAGCAGCAGGTCCTTACCTGCGGCTATTTAAATATATTACACATTCCTGAAGGTACGACTTTTTTTAAAATAAATAATACTAAATGTCGAAAGGTATTTTTTTCTCAAATCAGATCATTAACATCGTCCCATACAAGCTCTGCTTAGTTTGGGGACGTTGTTTGAAAAAATACAAAATGATAAAAAACGATCCCTTCCAGACAATCTTAGGATAGAGATGATAAATATTAACTGGCGTCGATTCTCTTGTACACTAACTAAATTTAATGTATCGCTTATTTTTTCTAACTGTAACATAAGAAAGACATAGCAACATTTTTAGAGCTGTCAGAAATAAGTCAGATTTAAGTTTTCAAGACAAGCTAAGTCGTTATTTCAAAACATGCTGATTGTAATCACGAAGAAGAGCAACACGTAAACTAATTTGACACGAGTGAAAATGTTGCCATCTTTATCTTGCGTGCACTTAAAGAGAACGAATATTTAAAATAAGTTTAGTTTCTGTGCAAGAGAATCAACTCTAATATTATTTTTTCAGTGTCTGAAACGTTTAACTACTCTTGGATCGTCGCGGAGGAACAGGCAGTAGAAAAAACCGACGTTTCAAAGTGATCATTATGTATTAATGAATAAATAAATTTTGACATTAACTTTGAGTATTCTCGTACCACAGACACAGCACCCGAACTACACTACACATTCATAGAGCAAGCTCTGCATCCGGGACCGGCCCTGGTGCTCCACTGCGCCGCGTCCGGCTCTCCAGCGCCGAGGTTCACGTGGCTTCTTGACGGTGCACCTTTGGAAGAACACGCCACTACTCAGAGGTAACCTGAAGGTGGCCTGGACCTTCCGTTCAGACAGCTGAGGCACACCCGCATCACAATAACTCATATTACAACGGTTTTTTTGACGGACGGTATCCATATTTTCGTGAAGTGAATCAAAACGTCCATCAATGTATTATTATCAACACTGTCCTTCCTACATTGATAAGTAGCTTCTACTTACTCTTAAGTACCTAAGTCTACTTACATTAATTTGCCTCGTGAACTGAAGTTAATCACGATCTACAAAACGGCACTTGCAATCTAGTTTTTTTTATATATAAATTCACTTATTAAATCTAGCTACTTCGTAAAGGTAATTTCACAGGAAAGACTTGATGTGGATGCACTGCTCATCTCATTGTTTGGAGTTTCACCAATACACAAAATCATATCGTAGAACTCCCCATTGCTGTACGTAATCGACATGATTCAACCGAAGTTTGCAAGTAAAAACTGTGCGTATAAAAATATGTTACCAAACAAATAACTAAAAAAATTAAATACTGTCCAATGTCATTTGATCTTGTCGACAATTTTTTAGGGTTCATTTTTGTTATGAAATTTGAAACTCCTTTTTATTTTGACATGCGCTGCGTCACTGATTTTTATTTAATAACCCTGATTTCTTTCAGAACCTACTAGGTTGAGGTATTTTAGCCCTGAACAGAATAGTACCCGATATGGTGAAAGAAAGAATGAAGTGCTTAGAGACCTTACCATTTTAGAACTTAATATTTTTTTCCAGGTATGTACATGACTTTGTTACTTAACAAGTTTTAGTTAATTCTTTCGTCGTGTCACTAATACTGTCTTGGCCATCCATCCTGCACTTGGTTACAAACCAGGTTAAAGTATGGTATCCAAAAAACAGATCCTAATGAACCTTTAGTTCAAATTTGTGTCATTGTAGTTGATAGGTGGACATCACAACTACAAAAATGTTGTGCCTACGTAACCATTTTGGAAAATTATAATAAAACTTCGCTTTAATTACAAAGCGGACTCCATGATGTAAACTCTTTGGTATCCTATGTAACAGACGATATTTCATTTTGAGGTCAATGACCTCGTGTGACGTCACACTCTATAGCCAACTAAACAGCTGTTTTGTGGATTTTAGAGATGTGCTAAGAGCAGGTAGATAGGAAACTTTGATGGTCATTTCTTGAAAGACAAAAACCAAAAAGTAGTAGAACAAACAATGTTCCCCAGTACGGTATCAATGACCTCCTTTCGGCATTACATACACATTATGGGACACCCTGTATTTTAGTCTAACCTAAATAGTAATAGTTAGTAAAAAAATCCAACCCGCAGTAATTAAAATAATAACAGGCAATTAATGCAATCTGCATAAAACGTCTCGCCCATAATAGAACAAATACTTGCTCAATAAACCAACAGCCGGTGGCAACGTAACAGTTTGGCAAGCTACAGCTGCACATCTGACCACTTAGTGCCGGAGTTGGCAAGGGCACCGGCAGACACGCCAACTCACCTACGCTATTGCCCCCGATACGAGATGGGGAGAAAAATATCTATGACATTGTAATAACTACAGGCGAGTACGGTAATTAAAATAAAACAACTGTTAAATCGATCAAGAAAACTGAATTAACTTCAATTCACTCCATTTAATACTTTCAAAATCAACTCCTTGTATATTATTACAGTATAAGATTATTCACTTCAAGTAGCTTACGAATCACTTTAGGACGACCGCTCAGAACGGCTGTTGGCGATCAAATACCCTCGAGCAAGCGATTATGTCTAAAGAAAACGGTAGTTGTTGAAGTCATCGGAACTAAGACTGAACTGTGTTGCCAATTTAACAAAATTAAAAAAAAGAAGTTGGTTTTATAAATAATTATGAATATCAATAAAATGAAATAATAATTTTGTAACATAACATAGTGACGTCCAGTATAAGAGTGTTTCTTCTTAAATTTACATAAGCTTATATACTAACTACGAAACTTGTCTAACTCTAGAATATCTATTGAGATGAATGCAAACACACATTCCTCACGTTTATATTATGATATGGTTTCCACACGTCCCAAGTACTTTCTTATTACGAAATAATATGTAAACCTGGATAGTGAAACGCCCCAAGATATATTTATTACTTTTTTTACACGACCAAGGTTGTATACAAGCATATAGCCTAACTGTTGGTAAGCATTTCGTAGAATAGGACGTTTGCAACACTATACGCGTTGCCGACCCTTTAAAGATATTAAAATGCTAATAAATTTTCAAATTTTAAAGAGTAATAAATCAGCCACCCGTTCACATTAAATTAGTAACTACAATTAGTTGATATCCTACGATTCGTGTAAAGACCTACAGTGGCAGGCTACCTTCCAACTTTTTGTTCTTCGAAATATTCACCTGATACTAATAGAATAGATATCCTAACGGAGAAGTGAAGTGATTATTTTATATGTGTAACTACCTACTTTGGTGGTATATTGATAGGTAACCTATTTAGAAAGACAAAAAGGTAGGTTAGGGTTATTAAAACACCTAATTAGATTAAGTACTTAAAAAATCAAGTGTATGCTTTTTTGGAGAAAAAAAATAAATTGGATACATTTAAGTTTGTATCAAATATATTTTTCGATACAATATTCCCACTCCCTCCTCCCACTGGCGGGTGCAGTCTAGGGGTGGCATCTATACCACATCTAAAGTGAAATACTATATAAATTTTAGTTCTTTAGAACGTATGGTAGCTGTGCGTTGATTTTGAGTCCATCAGTCACACAGAGTCTAATAGGCAAAGATTTTATACATTTATAGTATTCACAATTTAAATAGAAGATTTTTGAATATATTTCATGTAGTGGTATGTAAGCGTAGGAACAAATTGTTGTTTGACTTTAGTTTGGGATCTGTTCGTTCACGATTCAAATAAATATATCATTTTGCCGAAACAAACATATACAATTTATTATTTAACTTTTATCTGGATGTATGCTGCCAATCCCGCCTGAATGATGGCCTCTGAAGATAAATGAATAAATGTTATTGATTTTCGCCATAACTGTGTTAGGCATCAGCCAATTCGAACTGCGCCAATGGTCCATTTGCTATCGCCAGTCATTAATAAAACTATAGGATGATTTTAAAACTGAACTAATCTTTCCGCAGATCAGTATCTCAGTTCATGAACTCTAATGGAGATGTGGTGAGCTATCTGAACATCACTTCAGTGCGGCCTGAGGATGGAGGTCGTTATACATGTCGGGCGCATAACTCCAGAGGAGCGGTGGAGCATTCCACCAGGTTGAATGTGTACGGTAAGTTGTGTAGTTTTGGATAAGTTGTATTTTCTGAAGGAACCGATCATCTACTTTAATATGTTTCTGGTGACGTTTCATTGACCATTTAGATGTCCATGAGTAGCGTCCGCGACCACGCTGTATGATTGTGAGACGGGAACTGAGATTATACGAAACGATAATAATTTTAAATAGCATTAAATTTCATTTTAAATAGCTTTAAAATCTCACAATCGTATAGCACTAAAACAAACACTTTAATGCTAAAACCAACACTTTTTCAGTTTTTAGTTGAAAGTATCAAGTTAAATAATTTATACTAAATGTCAACTTCAAATAATACCGACTTCAAATAACGGGAAATTGATAAAATGTCCAGTATAAAATTTCTTCATTTATGTGGGATTTTTTGATAAAATTTTATTTATATTTAAACAATTTATTATTAAAATCGGATCACAATTGGCAAAGATATCACGTAACATAAAAAACATACGTACACGTATTGAGAATCTCCTCCTTTTTTGAAGTCGGTCGATAATAATTGCTAGCGATATTCGCAATACGTTTGCAGTCCCAAGTTTACGGTTTTTATTCTGAAGCTACTTTAATAAAATCTTCACGTGATTACGTTATTTTGCTCTTTCGAATAAAAAACAAAAGAAAAATCACCCACAGTAAATGTTTCGGCTAGTCGTGATTCCATGAGATGATGTTTTATTTTAAGTTTTACGGGAAAAATAGCAACGCCTCAGGAATAAAACCTTTTATAGGACCAACACGATTTTTCTTTATATAACAACAAAATAATCATCAAAATCGATTAACAATTGGCAAAGATATCAAGTAACATACACGATATAAAAACATTTGAGACAGAGAACAGATTGAGAATCTTTTTTTGAAGACGGTTAAAAGTCGGTTTACGCTAAACAAGACGCTTAAATTAAGTGATTATGTATTATGTGCAATTAAACCTGATCCTTTGCGACCTGTGTAGGAATCTGTTTTGAACGTAATGAAATCTGTGAAAGTCGGAAAAGCTATTAAAGAAACGAATCTGATAGCTGAATAATGTATTCTAGGAGCGCCGTCAATCAGAAGCATCGGTCCCGTACGCGTGGTGGCCGGCGTAAACACCACCATCTTCTGCCCCTTCTCCGGATTTCCAATCAGGTTGATGGAGGTGCATTTGCTTAGTAAACTTATAAGTTTCCTTTTCATTTCTTCGTAGTCCATTTTTTTAGAATAAACTAGAATTTACCCTTGTGTTGTTACTTTTCATTAGAAATTATTTTGGACTTTATTATATAGTTTCAATTTTATCACAATATAGATTAACTATAAGATCTTTGGAACAATAACAAACTTAATACTTATTGTTAATTCTAGTGAAATACGTTGGCAACGAGGTGGTATGGACCTCAGTTCGACCGGCGGCAGGGCACTGTCAGGCATTAGTGGAGAACTTCTCCTTTGGCCGGCAGAGCCAACTGACGCCGGGGTATACTCATGCAGAGTCACATCACCTTCGGGGCAATATGCTCAGAAGGACATCCAGATTTTTGTCAAAAGTAAGCACCTTAGAGAAGCTTTCTGAATAATTACTCGGATGTTATGTTGACGTAAATTTATATTGCCAGAAACTATATAATTTATTTTGCTTTAACGTTTTCAGATCCACCTAAAATAGCGGGGTTCAATTTCCCAACGGATTTAGTGGAAGGCAGTTCAATTCAAGTTCTTTGTGGTATAACCTCGGGCGATAAACCCGTTTACTTCACTTGGTTGAAAGATGGGCACGTCATCCCTTCAACATTACAGGTAAGAAGTTTCCTTTTAAGTTCGACTTAGTAAATTTGGCCTAGCATAAAATCTTTAATGTTTATACATTTCAGGTTCAAGCTAAATCTTTGGACGAGTTTAGTTTCCTGATATTCTCCCACGTTACTTCAAAACACAGCGGTGACTACACCTGTGTCGCTACCAACAATGCTGCCGAAGTGAACCACACAGCACGGCTTGCCGTCAAAGTGGCACCTACCTGGATATACGAGCCCCAAGATGTGTCTGCGCTGTTGGGTACTCAAATCATGGTTCATTGTGCAACCAAAGGGTATCCGGAACCACGTATAGCCTGGCTGAAAGGGCACGGTGAGTATATACAAATTGTGTAACAAAAACTTTTAGAACTATAACAAGATCCAATTTATTTATTTTTAAAAAGAGTCCTTTAACCTTTGCAACTCATCAGCAAAGCCCCAAGTATTGCAGATGTCATTAGGCTTACCGCTCTCTATTAGGTAGGATCTAATTGTCTCATCATTACATTAAAAAAAACTTCATATAAATACGTAAACATAATACTTGTTATCTTTATAAGCGTGACACTTTCCTACGGTTGCAGGTACTGGTGTAGCAGACTTCAGGCCAGTAACAAACCTTGACTTGCAGTTTTCTGTCCTCGGGAACGGATCACTCAGCATAGCTCCAGCAGCTCACCATCATGAGGGTCAATACATGTGCCGCTCTGACAACGGGATAGGACGGGGACTGTCCAAGATTGTCGCTGTATCTGTCAATGGTACGATATCTTAATACGAAAGCCTGTTTTTTTTGCAGAAAATGTATGCGCAAAAAGCGCCATATTAGCTTACAAGCGGTACTTTTAAAAGTAAATTCTAACATTTCAGAGCCAGCTCATTTCGAGTACTCATCTCGCAACATGACTGTAAAACGGACCGCCCAAGCAACGCTACAATGTGATGCTCGTGGAGACCCACCGATCCAACTGCAATGGACGCATAACATGAAGATAGTTGAACTCACTACTTATAGGTAAACATCAAAATAAAAGCAAAATCTAGTGAACCTCCAACGTTTATTTACCTTATTTGTGAAATCATTTGTTTTCAGGGTCTCAGTTTCAGAAAAGCGATCAGATAGTGGCGTGAGCTCGACGCTCACAATCGCCCACGCGGCAAGGCACGACTCTGGTGTATACCGGTGTCGCGCAGAGAACGCGTATGGACGCGACGAGCTGCTGATTTACCTCGCAGTACAAGGTGATTATCATTCAAGACACGCTCACAGAGTTGGCAAACCTGGGTTATTCAATTTATGATAATATCAATGTTTTTGTTATCCTAGAACTGCCAGAATGCCCGCAAGGACTGTACATATCAGACCGCTCTGGGCGTGCGGCCACCCTGGCATGGACGCGGGGATTCGACGGCAATGCAGCGGTACGGGCATACCGTCTCCAGTTCCGCGCTATCGGAGACACGAGAACTAGACTCGCTCCGGATTGGTCTGATGCACCTACGAGGGATCTGCCAGCTAGCAGTGTGGATATACATGAGAGGTAAGTATTTGGCTAGGTGGTACGACTTAAGACAGGCGACAGTAATTGAGAGGATAGTACAGGGCTCAGTAGCGCGTACTTAGAGAGGTACTTCATTTCCAGTACTGTTGTGGACTGATGGTGAATTATTTGGAGTTGTATATACTTTAGCGAGGTTGAGAGTAATCCGATCTTAACTGAAAACTCAAGTGACTCATCAGCTCATACCCGCATTAACCCCGTAATTTGAACCTTATTCTCGTCTTATCAGACAGGTCCCTTCAGGCTCCAGCACAGAAGAGTTCCTAGAGTACAGAGTGGAAGGTCTTCGTCCTGCGACCGCATACGCGCTGAGGCTGGCTGCTGTCAATGCCATTGGTGATAGTGCTTACTCAGAACCTGTCATCGTTCAGACATTAGAAGAAGGTAAGGATAAAAAGTTGCATCATATATCTAAAAATAAATTTTGTTGCTAACAAGCTGTATGTTTATTTCCAGCTCCATCTGAACCACCCCACAATGTCCAAGTACAAGCTATTGCTCCCGGAGAATTGCTAGTAAAATGGCAGGTACGAATATTAATTTTCATCACATCTATAAGAAAAATTTAATAAGTATTAAATCATTAAATAAAGTGGCATTTAATTTTCTCGTAGAAATGAAAAGTAGAGTATACCACTCGGCCAATATTTTTTTCATCGAGAGACGTACTTTAAATCCCACGCTCCGCTCTGAATTCAAAATAGCACCCTTGCAATCAAAATATTTTTCTAAAACATGCGTGGAAATATTGACATTACTTAAAAAAAAACAGGTCACCGCGATTCTGTTATTTTATAAAACGAAACTTGATAATAAATACATAATATATAAAAATGCGTTCCCAAAATTCCAAAAGTGAAATGGATTTTGACTGCACTTCACTAGATCTAAGGTCTGAAGCAAAATTAGATTATTTATCTTAAATAAGAAAATGTTTTTATAACCCAGCATTTTTTTGAGAAAAGCACTCTAAGCCTAGGCGGAAATGTCAATTGCCTGTCTCGTATCATCTCGTATCAAGTCCTCGCCTACGTCATGGCCTTCGAACTGATACTCGACCTGCATTTTCCTATTTTCGGCCTTTGCAATAATATAGGTACTAATTTTGCTCCCTTGTGTTACAATCTAATAGTAACGTCACAACCAAACTAACATTGAGAGTGGTACTCTTCATATGTCTATTGAAATGATTTTGTATCGAACCAGCCTCCACCCCAAGAAACCTGGAACGGCGAACTTCTCGGCTACGTGGTGACGTGGCGCGAAGGCTCCTCTCTCTCCCCCGACAACAGCAGCCACGCGCTCACGGCCCCGGGCTGGGGGGCGAGCCACGCGGCGCTGGTGGCGCTGCGCACGCACACACACTACGAAGTCAGGGTCAGTGCGTTCAACGCTGTGGGGGCGGGGCCTGCGAGCGCACCACTCACCGCAACCACTCTAGAAGGAGGTGAGAATATTCTAATCAACGGTTTATAGAATCGGTCTCTTGATGTTCTTCTGTTTTTTTATAGCTAGTGAATGAGTTATGACGAAAATTGTGGAGTGACAGGCGAGTAGCCGACTGAGACGCATGATGTGCGGGTTCGATACCCGCTGCGGGACAAATGTTTGCATGTTCTGCAGATATTTGTTCTGGGTTGTACGCGTTGTGGTAATGGTACTGGTACTCGCAGATCCTGAAATCCATGATACAAAGATTCCTAGTTTAGGATTAGGACTAGTATGAGATTGTTGGGTGTTAAGATTAAGAAGGACTGATTAAATGCTAGAGTTTTAAAGAGATTATTTTGTCCCCACAGCGCCGGAGGCGCCTCCAGAGCGTGTTCGCTGCGAACCGCTTTCCGCCCAATCCGTCCGCGTCTGGTGGGAACCGCCGCCGCCAGCTCAGCGGGGAGGAGTGTTGCTGGGATATGAGATACTATACGAGGTAAAAACAAACAAATATATACCATGATTTATTTATTGGAAATATCATGTTATTTGTATAAAATATGTTTATTAACCATTATTTTGAAACAAAAGTTAAACATACTTTTTAATGACATTAGACATTAAAAATGAAGCGTTAGCTCCAATTGGTAATTCGTCGTGTCATTAATTATTTCTTGGCTGATTCTGCGTAAGGTCAGTAAACTGGTCAAGTTGAGGCGAAATGACCAAGATCTTTCATCTACAACAATGAATTTATATCCATACCATACCTCAATTCTAGCTACATGGCTATTATTCTACATGGCCTAGCCTTCCTGGCTAAGGTTTTTTATTATATTTTTTTGTTACATAATAACTTTATTTACTTTTTCGTCGACATCTTCGAATAAAGTTTTTTTTTATTTAGGTCGTGGATGAATTGGTGAGTCAAGCGGAAACTCGTCGCTCAGGTGGAATGGAGACAGTTCTGCAATCACTGAATCGAGCTGCGAATTACTCCATTTCAATAAGAGCCAGAACAGCCGCTGGGGCAGGCCCGCCGTCCGAACCGGTCTACTGCACCACGCATGAGGATAGTAAGTTATATATGTTTTATTTACCTTTATAGTTATATATGTTGTAAAGTGTATCCTAGTGTGATACAAGGCCCACTTTTTGGTAAATAGTTACCGTAGTCTAAGCACGCTTACAACACCAGAGGTTTACTCGCGCGTTGGCGACCCTGAGACATTTATAACATAATTCTGTCAAAATGTTTAGTTTTCTTTTGACAACATTTTAATAATGGCCATCTACCCTTTTTTATAAAAATCTGACGAGATTTATTGTAATATTATTATATTTCAGTTCCAGGAGCACCAGCCGATATAAAAGCATTGGCGAACTCTGAAGACAGCGTAATCGTAAGCTGGCTGGCCCCAGTGCAGAAAAATGGCAAAATTTTACACTACACCATTTATAACAGACCACAGAGGTAAGACAACCACAGAATTCAGAATTACATCTTAATCTTTACCGAAGTTTATTGATTTAGTAACATCAACAGAATTTACATGAATACCTAATTGATTACAGTAACAAGTTTAGGATCTTATTTACACGTAATTTCAATTTGTAATTTTCAAGATATTAACATTTTGACATAAACATATTACTACTATTCTAAATTCTTAGTACTATATATCTACAAAACATACCAATTTAGCCATTTCCTCAAAGTCACATGATCCTATTTTACGCTTACAGTTTGAACGAATGATTACATTCATGGTAAAAACTTGATCGCAGTTTCTTCGACAGGACCGGGCAGCAATCTCAACTAACAGTACCACACATTGATGGAGAAGAGGAGTTCCACGCAGAAATGCGAGGGCTACAGCAACAAGTGTACGAGTTCTGGGTGACAGCAGCTACGGCTTCGGGGGAGGGAGAGATGAGCGCTGTGGTGTCACGGAAGCCAAATGCAAGAGGTGGGTTATGCGACTAAGAATTCTAAAGAACTACATTTTGAAATAAGTATACGATGCGATGATCAACAAAGGCAACTAATCTACCCTAAGGGGAGAAGTACTGAGTGAGGGATTACATAAAATAATAACGCTAATTGCTGTTTAAAATGTCTTTGTAGTCTGTGAAATGTGTTTACTTCGAAATGTAAGCCTACTCGTTCCGTTTCGTAAGTATAGATAACACAACACCAGTAATTCTGGCATTTCCTTTTCAGCTCCAGCTAAAATCACTTCGTTCAGTCGCCGCATCCAAGCAGCAGTAGGAAAACGAGTCCGGCTCGCTTGTGCCGCCGCGGGGTCACCGACGCCTCATCGATCCTGGACGCGTCGAAGACCCGCGCCTCCTATAGTCGGAGACCATAGGTTTTTGATGGAAGGACCGTTTCTTGTCATACTTAGTAAGTTATCCCTACTCTATTATTCTCCCTACCTATGACACGTTTAAAAAAACAATGTAAATAGACTTCTTCAGAGCAGGCAATGCATTAGCAATGCCACAGGTGTGCCCAATAGGTATCGATAACTGCTTGATATAATCATGCCTAATTGTTAACATCTCCCGTAACTCATCCACCGACGATGCAAGTATAACCTGATCATCGGCGTAGAGAAGATATTTGAAGAGTTACTCTTCAAATATCTTCTCTACGCTCTATCATTCATTCTTAATCCACATTAACTATCTTTCAAATCATTCAAACAACTGTCCATGAATGGATTAAACAGCCGTATTTAGGCGACAAAACGTATAAAGCCGTATATATTGTTAACAAATATAAATTTAAAAATTTAATGATTTGAAGGAGCTTGGCAATAACCAGGGGGTGATTTCAAGCTACAACAGATAGAAAACCGTATGGCATTTCCGATTTGTTCGTTGACCGTTGTTCCCATTTGCAGGCGTGGACCGTAGCACGGCAGACAACTACACGTGTGTGGTCCGCAACCCGTGGGGCGAGGAGCGCGGGTCGTGGGAGCTGGTCCCCGCGTCCCCCCCGCCCGCGCCCCGCGTCGCCCTCTCCGCCGCCGCGCACGCGCGCCTCGCGTTGGCCTGGGACGCGCAGCCGCAGCTGCCCCATGCCCCCGTCTTGCACGGTACTTAAAGCGATCCTAGCTGCTTCTACTCTATTCGAGGATAACACTGACACTCCTATGTGACTGTTGTTCCAGGTTTCGTTCTCGAATATTCCCGCACAGATGAGTCCACCTGGCACTCCGTCCGCCTGGGTGCGGATTCTCGTTCGTACTCGCTGGAGCGCCTGGCGTGTGGGATGACGTATAGAGTCCGCCTCGTAGCGTACAACGCTATAGGGTATTCGTCACCTGGCGAGGAGCTGGTGGTTTCTACGAAAGGAGGCCGTGAGTCTTTTAAGTTCTGTTACACAAGTTTATCCAGAACATGGTTACTAGTGGAGTTTTAAAATCGAACAATCTCTGAAAATATGAAGATAAACACCAAAAGGTTCCTTCGTAAAACGTTATATTGAAGGGAATTTGGAATTTGATTTGATGCACACGTCCTTTTTCATAGAAAAGTTTCTCTGTGTGATTTTTTCACAGAACTGGTTTCAGTGACACGAATTAACTGTTTTGACATTACATTTCCACTTCCAGGTTCAAAAGCCTCGACCGAGAAGGAGCTCATCAATACGAACAGTACCTGCGTTCGTCTCAACCTGCTCACATGGGATAGTAACGGCTGCCCCCTCTCCCAGTTCGTGGTCTCCATTAAGAAGTTCGAAGAATCCGCTTGGATGAGTCAGTCGGTGTCTCCTGGTGCGCAGCCGTTTGTACAATGTGGCCTGCCCGTGGCCACGTGGCACCATTTGAAGGTGGAAGCCAGTAGTGCTGCTGGTAGTACTACGGGGAACTATTATTTTGCTACGCTGACTGAAGATGGTGGTAAGACCTATTCATAGTACAGAAGTAGATGCTTACAGGGGCCTAACTATCAAGTCTTAATCCAATAAAATTCAGGCAATGATGCCAAATCCCGCTTTGCGAATAACAAAGCTTTAACAACGCCATAGCGTCCTCATTCGCAAAGCGGAACCATCTTTGCCTGAACTGAATCGCTATAAGACTTCATGGTTAAGCCCTAGGCGTCGGTTCTACCTTCCTATCCGAATATTTTGATTTTCATCACTACAATATTGTTGGAGAGTAATAGTATGAGCTTAGAGACATCGCTCAAAGCGAGGATGGGACGAAACGCAGCATGGTTGAGGGGTACTATTTTGAATCTTCAGCACGCGCTGCCGCCTTAACTATTGACCCTGTGAGCGACCTACATATAAGACTCTGCAACTCTTCCCAGTTCACTGTAGATTCGCAACGCTTCAACCATGCAGCGACGTCGTCTCCACTTACTAGTGAGCGATACGGGATTACTTATCTCGTCATCGAGACTTCAGCAAATAATCTTATTTTCAGAGCACATCCCTCGACCAAAGTTCTTCCCCCCGGCCAACGGGGAGGTGGTAGAAGACAAAAACGTTACGATATACATGGCTGTGTGCGGATGCATTGTCATTGGTTGCTTTATAGTGCTGGCTTTATTGGCTTGGAAACGAAGGTAAGATACTAACAACTAAGTATCTTTCCAAACTTAATGCTGTTCTTAGGGTTGGCAACATGATGAATCATCATGTTTTGAGTTTGAGACAAAATAAAAAAAACTAATCTTCTTTGGGCTGAAATTAATGAATAAAATTGTATATCCAGTACAGAGCTGCCTTGCTTCAGAAAAGGCTACCACCAGGCAGTTATATCTGTCGACGAAGACAACAAGTCATTGGAGAAAAGAGACAACAGACGGAACTGCCAGCAGGTGTATACGTCATCACCTATCAAAGGGAAGAAGGATCAGCAAGGTAGGTATTTACATTAGCTTAGTGACTTTGAGTGGAGTGACGAGCTTTTTAAGATGGATGTATCAGTGATATTCAGAAAAATGCTCGTTCAACCGAATTCAAATATTATATGGACAATGGTGTCGATTTTCTTGTACCCCAACATAACTTAATTTTATCTAAGTATCGTTCTTTTTCAAAAATATTAACAATAAAGGAGACGGCAATAATTTCAGTGCTGTCAACAATAGTTAGATTTAAGTTTTCCATATAAGTTTAATCGTGATTTCAAAACATGCTGACTAGTTTCAGATTTCATTTATTTAACATTGGCTATTATACAAGGCAAAATTACGCAATTAATTAAAATTAGTTATTAAAATCCCTATACTATTCAAGTATTTGTAAAAGCAGACACTATCAACCTCGTTGTCATGAACTCATTCAGACAGTAAAATGCATTGGATTTAAAGAAATATTTGACTTTTTGTTTAAAATCTGCAAAGTGCTCCAAATTTGATATTTTAATTGGCAATTTATAAAACATTACTATCTTAATACAATCTCCTTGTTTTAGGACTTTTGTTAGCCTCGTTTTTGCTTTACATAGTTTTTCTTTATTTCTTAAGATATAATTGCGAAAATATTTTATTTAAATAACTTTCTTTATATTAGTGTATTTCTAGCAAACTTTTATAGATGTAAAGAGATATGACTGACACTCGCAAGATCATTAAAATTAATAAAAAAAAATAACCGGTGCTAAAATTGATCCTTGTGGTATGCCTATCAACTTGACCAGTTTAGAGTTTGCATAATATACTGTTACAACCTGAATTCAGTTATATTATTTATATATTTCAGTTTTTCTCTTTCTTGCGTGCACTATCAGTAAAAGAGAGCGTCAGTAAACTTTTTTTTGTTTAAAAATATAGACAAAAGTTGCCATTATGTATGCGTTATATATCTGTATATGGTTCCTGCTTCTGATCCCACGCTAGGATTCCCTGTGTCGAGGGTACTAAAAACTACGTTTACAGTTCCGGAACAAATTACAGCAGAACATGCAAATTTGTCCTGCAGCAGACATCCACAGCAATGCGAGCATTGCTGTGGATTCGGATTGAATCGATTTCGGGTCGGCAACGCGAGAGTGATACATCTGGCGTCGTCAGCGTCCATTGGTTACGGTAGCCACTTACCAATAGGTGGACCTAATGCTTGAAAAAAAAAAACGTTTATCTTGCTAAATATACCTATTGTTTTCAGAAATGTACGAGATAAGTCCATACGCCACATTCAGCATGACAGGTGGCGCAGCCGGCCCCGGCGAGGAGGAGTCCCTCGCCTGCGGAGGCGGAAGTGGAGGCGGGGGCAGCGAGTGTAGCGCGGGGACCGCGGCCGGGGGGCCGGGGGGAGGGACGCTGCGGACCTTCGGGCGGGCTGAGCCAGTCCCACTGCAGGCTGCGCCACCGAGGCATCATCATCATCATAGAGATAATAACTCAGGTGAACATAGACTCAGACCAGAGTTCACCAACACATTAACGGGTGGTTAGGTCCGAATATGTTTTCTTAGGAATTTGTCATTATAATCAATGGTTAGACTCTTATGGTTAACTTCACCAACAAAATAATCGGATGATCCGTTAATTATATTGGTGAAAGTTGTTTGGGGAAGACAATATTACGGTTCTTAAGTTTTATATATAATGGGAACTCGTTGGTTTGTATTCTGTACCTACTCATTGTTCTGTTTCGATTTGAACTTTGGCTGTCAATAGAGTTATAAATTAATGAATAAAAAATGCTTTATTTTTATTGCACAAGATCAAACAAGTGCCTTCATAGGCGAGCTTAATGCTAATTAGCATTTTCTACCTAACCTTTGTGTAATTAAAAGTGAGGCGGTAGTGCGTTTGTACAAGATTATCAAAATAATATAGACCTTATCCATTTAAAAATAACAAGCAACAAGTCCGCATGGAAACTCGTAACAATTTATAAAGGTTGTGTTGAGATTTGAACAATGGCTGTCAACAGAGTCATAAGTTCCATAACACATAAAATGTGTTTGTCAGTAAATTAGCTTATAGTTCTTTTTGAGTATCTACTAGGTTCTCAACATAGAAAGACTCGAGTTTTTGTATTATTTTCAGAGGAATACACACTTTCACGTGCTATGACACTGATGGTGCGTCGCTCGGAGTCAGACTCTGAATCCAGCGGATCTCCGCCGCCTTGCGCCGAGTGTAGCTCTGCACGGTACAGGTTGCCGATCGCACACGCTAAAGGTACACACAGATCTAACTAACACCTAGATACTTCTCAGTAGAGAAAATGTTTTTTTACAATTAAAGTGGCACACAAACATACGGCTACCTGTAATCAAAAGGATCGTGGATCAAGTAACTTTTAGTTAGTTTTGGCATTCTGTATTTTGAATTTGATCTGAATAATTAAAATCGTTGCGGGACTCTCTGGCTAATTGCCGTAATTGGCCTAGAGCCGTAAAAATCGGAGAACATGTTCTTTTTATTCTCTCCTTAATATACTAAGAAATTCCGTTTCTCAAAATATCAGTTTTGGATCCAACTGTCGTCAGTTTTTTTGTTGTGTTTTGAATAGATATCTAACAGTAACATATTTATTATCCTGACTACACTAAGATTCTCAGAAACTACGAGTACCTTGATACCACGACAACTAGACCCAGAACAAATACTATGCAGAACATTCAAATATTTGATGTTGCTCCTAACTTGGATAATATAGGTAGGCATTGTCCGCAGAGGAGCTCCGCGCGGTGACCGACTCGAGCGCGGAGTCGGCGCCGAGCGAGCGCGACAAGCGTCGACGACGTCGGCACCACACGCCGCAGGGCTCCAGGTGATCCTCATTACCTAACAGAATACAACACGCAGAGTCCTATGAGGAGTTGTACTCTCTACAACACAGACTGAAGCCTGTTACATACGATTCAGATCACTTGGCGTCCACTAGCAGGGCTCCAAATGACAATCATTAACAACCAGACTACAACACTCCTGATAGGACTCTGTTCTATTTTCTGCAAGTCAGTCCAAAGCCCGCAGCACTTACCTTACCCCCGTGCTTTTATTGTATTAGTCTATCATGTGTGTTATAAATAATATACAATATATACGTAGCGACATCTAGTCTCAGATGATAATATTAAGTTTAGCATGCAAGCGCCCTCTCCCTCGAACCCTCAGAGAATCTTCTTACCGTTTACGTCAGCTGTACCTAAACTCGAGAGTCCGAGCTTTGTGTAGTTCAGTGAAATGAAACAGATGGCGTTATACCACGGTTTTTCTCATTTTCCAGATACCAGCAGCGGCAAGAGCAAGAGAGGAGAGATTTTACGATACACGTATAAAACGAAGACAATAAAGACTGCTACAAGCAAAATAAATTGTTAACTAAAATAACCTTTGTTAGAAGTTCTAAGAGAAATTTGTAAATATTTTAGAAGATTTTGTACCACGTTGGAATTTAAAATAATCGCGGCCTATTTGGAAAATAAATTTTAAATTATGTATAAACTAAAATTTTCAAGCAATAGAAATAAATTTCAGTTAACATGTTATAGCATAATCTTCCGATAGTGTTTTAGAATTGTGGATTTTCAAATTCTCAGCCATATCTTAAATGAATTGTATAAAATACATTAGAAGTAATTAGTACAATCGATATATCAATAAAGTAAGTACAATAATTCGTTTTTAGTGTAACGAATTATAAAAATAAATATGATGAGTAAAAGTCAAAATTCTGTGTGGCCAAACGAAAATTATTATATGTACCGAGTATTAAGGATTATAGACGTTTACAAATAAATAAATCTACTTATATACATATATACATTAAATAACTAAACACCCAATAGACACTGAACACAATGTTTGTCTGGTATATATCCAAGTTATCTAAACCCAATGAATGTTTTAACTAACTGATCGAGTCTTTTTGTCACTGCCCTCGTTTGTAAAATTTTCGAATACCTACATACTTAGTTTATATAGAAACGAATTGTAAATATTAATGAAAATGTGAAAAACGTAGAGATTGTTTCATTTAAATACTTCCTTAGTTTTAGCTATCTCATTTTGCGAGAACAACGATGTTCTATGTCAGGAATAGACTTTTGCTAGATTATTTTAATAAAATTATACGTAAGAAACATAAACCACTACATAGCCATAGAGTATTATAATATACATTATGTGGCCATAATTTCTAAATGTTATTGCATAGTGGATAGAATAATATGTAGTACAAGCCTCTGCCCACGGTTTCGCCTGCGTATTACCCAGATAAAAAGTAGCCTATGTGTTATTTAGATGTATACGCTATAATACTGTAAAATTTCATCAAAATCCGTTCTGTAGTTTTTGCGTGAAAGAGTAAAAAACATACATTCATCCTCACAAACTTATTGAACGATTGTTTTTCAACATGCCGCGATCTCAACACTGGCTGAAAAAGTGGGAGATTTCGAGTGTCAGAGATGGATGAGGGATGGGGGGGAGATCTATGCCCAGCATTAAGGTATAATAGTAATATATAAGACATTATAGTATAGAATGGTTCGTGAAACGATTGAAACCAAGGAGTAGGTACCCGAATTTCAGTGGTTAAATTCGGGTTTTACACAGGCTCTCTGTGTCTAGGGATCCCGTGATTAATCACGTTATTCGGTTATTCGGGTCTGTTAAGGTCTGTTAACAATGGTAATACATACACCTAAGAATGTCGGTAAAATAATCATAACCCCCCCCCCCCCCACCTTTAAGTTGTGCGCTAAACTATCGCAGATCTAGTGAACGAGGAAGTGATGACGTAGGCAGTGTGGTCCCGTGGAGCGGTCTTACAAGCTGATCCCAGGATCTAAGGTCAGCGCGCACGATTCCTAGTCTTTTACTCTCAATCAAGAATACCCTTACGAGCTCTGTGAGCTATCGAAGGCGGAAGGCCCCGCTTGCTGGCGCCACCAGTGTCAAAAGAAGACTTGAAGAAGGCTGAAATTAGTAAAGTACCAATCCACCCAATTACTTCACTTTAACTACGATAATATATTTCTTATCTACGATGTGGCGCAGCATTAATTTTTGCTTGAGCACCTATTTGAATACAAATTCCAAAAACAGATGTAATTACGTACACCAAATGAGTGCGCCCAGTTTATAACGACATCCGTATGCAATCCGTTCATTGTTTACTTGGCAGCTGCTAATGGCGGCTTGCCATCTAGCAGGCTGCGATGAACACTTCGCCAAGCTGCACTAAATGCAAGTTCACGGTTGAGACAGCGCACTCGCCCGACAACTAAATGAATGCGAACGCAACACTCAACTCCAGAATTTCGTCCACAGTTTACCTAATAATGATGATGATAATGTCCTAGTCGATTTCAGCTGCAGCGACTGTATGTGTACTGGATATACATAATTAATCTATAAAGTACCTAGAATAGGTAGTCTTTGATGCGGTTTCTGGTGACTGACATACCCAATTTTGTTAGAGAACGTACGAACGCATTTTAGGCATGTCAATACTCTATAGAAAATCGAATTATCTATAGAGTAGATGATGGCCACCGGTGCGGTAGTCTGGCTTTCGAAACTCATATCGTTTCTAATCTAGCTACGTACTACGTACGTACTTTGCAAGTATTGATTACAGGTTTTGGTTTCAGGCCTAATGAAATGTTACAATTTGATAGGTATCTATATGTTCTGCCTTGGCAAGGTGAATTAACCTAATCATTCACAGAAATTCCAACGAACAGTTCCATCTTGACCAGTCAACTCTAGATACTATGTTCTTGGTATACGGCCAAATGGCAAGGCCATCACTACGACGTAACTATGCGACGTAGAAAAGGAATTTCTGGATAAAATTCAAATTACATTAAAGCGCGAACCCAATAACGGTTTCTGAAATAATTCTTGTAGCATTCTTGGTAGTATACAAAAACTGTGGTAGCACTGGTTCTGTCTTAGTCACCATGCCTATGCAAAATAACGTATATTATACCTGTGACTGTTGGAAGAAAGCCTACTCGTTTGGTTTAACGTTTTAGTAGTACAAATAAAAAAGCTCACGACTGCATATCCCAAGATGGATTCTCAGATTTGTAAGAGATCTGAGTTCTGTGTACGCAGATCTCTGAGGTAACTAGGTATGGGAATAATCAGCAAGTCCAAATCATCACATTTGACACATGCCTACATTTTACATATTGGTGGAAAAACCCATTAGTGGCGACCGGATTCGAACCTACGACCTTCAGATTGGAAGTAATGGTACATACTATTACACCAACACGGCTCATACCTACAGTGAGACCTGTAAAATCGAACCATAAAGTCGCTCAGATGCTCAAGAGAATCTTTGGCCTCGATCCACAGAATCGACTGTATCCATCATAGGCAGTATGTCAAAAATAACTAGAATCATTATTATTATTATCAACAAATCAATAATAAATCATAGTTCCCGTCTCGTCGAGTATGCTCGCGGACGGTGCTTATGGGGAAGAACTCTTAGATGACCAACGAAACGTCAGCAAGATAATAAAAAAGTACGCGACATAGTCATAATAATATCCTAAAATCTCAATAAAACTTACAAGAAGCAAGCACTCACAATGCTCTTGTTGCCTCCAATTTGTGGTTATTGCAAAGCTTGCTATTCTCATCTTATTTTTGAATAATCCCTAGGACAATATTTCCTCGCCAGAGGACGTCGCAATTTGTAACTATATAACCCAATAATACGGGTGATTAAAGATACGCTAATTGTGTGACCGCAGGACGGCGGGTGATGTATGCCCTGCGGCCGAGTGGCCCGGCTGGTGTCGCATTCACGGACAAACCGAGCTTCCGGACTCTTACTGAAACTTATACCATGCCATACAATTAAAATATCCACCCAGCCAATGTGCCAGTTAATTTAATTTAATTCAATTCAATATTAATTACTATAAATGATATTAAAAACAAATAATAATAAATAATGCTGGACATTTTTCACGCAGCATCATCAAGCCCCAAAGTAAGCAGAGCTTGTGAATTAATGAATGAATGAAAATACTTTATTGTACATCTTAAACAAATTACATAGTAAACAAAATCTTGAGAAGGTACAATGGGCGGTCTTATAGCTTAGAAGCGATCTCTTTGAGACTACCTTTGGATGGAGAGGATAATAAGAGATTGTAAGAGTGGCGGAGTGTACAAAAATAATAATAACTAAGTATAACATTATATCTATAATAAATATGTTAGAATATAAACCTACAGATTTACTATATTTATATATATATATATGTACACACATACATATATAAATACATAAACACATTATAAGACTTCGGTAAAAAAGCATAACAAGACTGTGCGAGACTATGATGTTCCTGTCAGATAAAACAGATGGGAACTTTGAAACTGAAATCGCTCTTTTAAATAGAAGGGAGTCAAGGGATTTCAGAGGATGTTCTATAGGAGGGACAGGATGTAAAAAGTTTCCTACTCACTGCATCCAGGTGTGGACCCCAGGCTAAGTGACAATCTATGAATACACCCAAGTCCTTTTATTTGAGGAAGAGTTTCCCAGTCGATTTTCCCAACAGTATGTGTACTTCCCACTACAATAACTTGGGTTTTGGTTGGATTGACTTTAAGACCATAGGCGTTACTCCAGTCACTAATACGGGTGAGATCACTATTCGTGCTTTCAACTGCATCGGCTATGTCAAGTGGAGCTTGTGTGTAGATTTGGAGATCGTATGTATAGAGATGATGGGAAGATGAGAGTTGATGTGAGATTTAATTTATGAAGAGTGCAAATAGAAGAGGAGACTAAACGCCGCCTTGCGGGAAACCAGCTGTTGTGCAACACCAAGATGAAAAGGAATCATCAATACGAATCCTCTGCCGACGCCCATGCAAATAACTTCGAAACCAGTCAATCACTGATGGAGAAATGTTAACGCAGCGCATCAAGCTAAGGAGGATATCAAAATCAACATTGTTAAAAGCATTGCTGAAATCGAGCAAGGTAAGGATGGATAGTTGTCCGTTTTCCATATCTGATCTGATGTCATCGGTGATTTTTACAAGGGTAGTACTTGTGTTATGGGAACTACATGGCTGATTATACTACTTATATACTTTTTTTTGTAAATACATACATATTTGCAGATGAAAACATTTGTCCAGCGTTGGGAATCGAACCCTCAACCTTCTGCATCTCAGACGGTCGTCAAATAAAAGTATAATATTGTCCATATTAAAGAAGATTATAACATAAAACTAAAAACTACATTCCTTCTAGGTAGAGTTACATAGAGCCGCTGGATTTACGAGTGCACAACATGCTCTCTCGTCCAGATAATTAATAGTTAATGGGCGAACTTAGCCGCGCCCGCGTCGCAGTCACTACATGCCAATGTTTGTTATGTATTATAGTTTTAAGTTTATGCTATGGGCCTTGTATTTGTACGCGTACTTTACTGTGTTGCCTGAAATAAATGAATTATAATAATAATATACAAAAAAAAATTGTAATGTCGAGGCAAACAGATTCATTAATTTTGCTGTAGTCGTTACATAAAGTCGTTTACTTTATGGATTTTGATAAATGTGGTGTCATTGGAATCGTCTTGATCAGGATACTGACATAGAATGCACAAAATGTCAAAAACAGGCCGCCATAAATGATTTGATTAAAAATAAAAAATAATAAAAAAACCTGATGGATATTTATAAATGCGGATATTTGGGGTGTCATTGGATGCGTCTTAGCCAAGAAATTGACATACGATATAATAAGGTGAACTGTCATTTATTATTAAATTGTTTCAAGGAACTACGCTTAAGAAACTGCAGTCGCGTTTCTTTGTTTTTAAACCGATTACTTGTTGATAATCCTTTAAAAAATTGATGAATTTTTCATCGAATTGGAGAAACTTTATTCCAAAGATTCGTTTCTCACTTATGAATGTACTAGCCTCTGGCCACGGCTTTGCCCGCTTTGTACCCGGATAAAAAGTAGCCTATGTGTTATTCTGATGTATAAGCTACATTACTGTAAAGTTTTATCAGAATCCGTTCAGTAGTTTTTGCGTGAAAGAGTAACAAACATCCATCCTCACAAACTTTCGCATTCATAATAGTAGTAGGATGTACATATGTGAGCATCGAATAAAAGTAGCGGCCCATACTCGGCGGCAACCTGCTTTTTATGTGATTCTGGTTCAATGCTCCGGTTGTTACGTTAGCAATATTAGGTAGAGATTGTGTAGGTTTGATTTCGAATAATATCGTGTTGAAATATGTTCGTGCATATTTATGGGATCGTTTCCGTCTCCATCTGTTGGTGATCTGGATCAGTTGACCTTTCTATAGATAGTTTGCAACGGTCTTGAGATATCTAGCTGTATCATCTGTATTTTTGTATTTTTTGTTTTTTTACCTACTTTTACATAGGTTTATGAATATTGTGAATGAAAATATAACTGGAATGTAGTTATATTTTAATACACAATATGTAGGTAGTTATGTTCAGCGTTTTTTTTTAATAGTGAAATAAAAAACAGTATCACCCAGAATGCCCCATTTAAAAAATACTTACACAAAGCACGAGAACAATAAACGTATACCTAGTTCTAAGAAATATAATTATTAAAAGTAACAATTTGTAGTTTAAAAATGTTATTCTCAACAAACTTTCTATTCCTAAACAAGTCTGAAAGTTCACAAGATAATTCCAAATGCAATCGAAATTGCTTGCAACCAGTTCAAAGTGCAAATAGGTCCATCAGTGCTGATGTCCTGCATCGCGGCCATCGGACGTCGGACGTCGCCTGCAGACAATCTGCCGACATCGCTGTGGAATGGAGAGGACGTGCGCCACTCATTTTTAACCGCTACTACGGTTTACGGAGCGCTTGTTCAGTTTAAACTTTAACCCTTGTAGCCAGTCTCGATAAAATGTATGAGACAATCACTCTGTTATCAACACATGCAAGGTTGGCACTATTTAATTTTACTTATAGCCAGAGCGTGATGGCATGCTTTCACGCGCTCCATCGGCTATGATGTCCATGTCATTTAATTTGAAAACAATCTTACTGTTTAGAGAAATAAGGGCGGGGTGAGATACGTCCGATCGACGAAAAGGGGATGAGTGGCCATTCTGTATGTAGTACTATTATTTATTCTTTGGCCTTGTTGATGTTGAGTTTTGTCGGAGTGATGTGTTTTTGGAGTTGTGTGTTGTCTGAACAGTGTTGTCGATGTTCGTGGTACACTCTTGATTTTCAGTTTTTCAATCCATAGATTCCACTCCATCCCAAGGTTATCTGAAAGAGATAGCTTGAAAGCGATAAGACCGCCCTTTGTACATTTGGTAATGTATAATAAAATATTTTTATTCATTAATTCATCCATCCTCGTTTTCAGTTTCACTCTGCATGCATTATGTACTCATTGCAGTCGCTGTAAAATGCAGGTACCTTTATTTACACACCAGAAATTGGCAAATTCTAGAAGCAAATGGTAGGGGTAACGAAACGATCTCGGCAACTCGTCGAAGGGGATCTAACGTAAAATTTTACAATCTGCAGAATGAACCCGGTTTTGATGGCCATGTTTATAGAGGCTGCTACTTTACAGGCGTTTTCATTCCAGTTTTAATTTTTGTCTTACTGCAAAGGAAACAGGAAAATTATGTCTTTTATGCCAGATGTATTATTCTATGTATATTCTTTAGGATTAATTCTACCGGAAATTTCGAGTGAGTGGGCGGAAATTTAATTACAGTAATTCTTCTTTGAACAGAATAGAATAGAGTCTTCATTTTCAAAGGTGAAAAACATATAAAATCATAAAACATACCTACTTAATTCAGGTGTACTCGTCAATTCGGTATCTTAGTAAATAAGTGCATAATTTGAACAAACATATAATAATATGTAGAACAACTCTACATATACAGAGTTTAGTTTATTCTACAAATCGCTCTTTTAATTTAATTATTTTAACTTAACACTATTGTTTTATGTTAATCCTAGTGCAGTTATCCTAATGCAAAGTAACATATTTTTTTATCAGTAATCAAGTATAACATATTATAATTCTATGTATAATATGTATGTATATACAAAAAAGTATACAAGTAGTATATCAGTCATGTAGTTCCCATAATACAAGCTCTACTTAGTTTGGGGCTAGATGCTCTGTGAAAAATGTCCAGCATTATTCATTATATATTATTATAAACAGCGTAAGCCTCTGCAAATTCATTCAGAGAGACCTGAATAATATCTATCTCCAGCGATCCATTTGCGAGTGTAGGATAAAAGGTCAGCATTAAAAAAGCGCAATGTTGATTTTCGTAGAAAGCACGTTTGTATTTAAAATTGTTGAATTAATAGTTTACAAATAAAACCGCGTGAAATGTTCCCGACTCGCTCTGCTCGCCGCATCAAAGTAATGTGTGGTAGGCGAGGCCGGTCCAAATGGCAATGCACGTTTTTCATAGATAAAATTTTACGTGATTAAAGACTATCTTTATCAAGAGTACTACATCTTAATTTGTCCATAATCTCACCTAAGTGGTGACCCTTTTAGGGATGATATGACCGACGGTGGAACACGAAGTCCTAGATAATACCTATCCACTCTGACCTTGAAGAAACCTAGGAAAGACAGTGTTCCAGGCGCCGTTCTCATTATAAAGGTGGAATCAAAAGGTGGTATACTGAAATGATGCGGATGGTACTGAGCTGCGACGTATAGTGGCTGACATTCTGTTCTAGATTTGAACGACATTGCGTGTTTTCAACATATTATTTGAAGACTTTATACCTAGGTGCTAATTAACACACATTGTTTTAAATTTCTCATCAGTTCACGGGTTTCACCAGACGAATTACGCAACGTAATGCAAACGTAATGGAACCTTCCATTGAACGACCTTATTTAAAGGGTCCAGTCATTACTATAAAAATAGGAACAAGCTTCAATTGAATCAATACAACCAAACAAGAATTAAATCTTACTTAGAAAAGTTCGCATGATATGTGTAGGTAGTTCCCTGCGTAGTAGAGTAGGTAGGTCACATCACTCGGCTTCCATCTCAAGTGTGTCCTTTACCTTCCTCAAGACCGAACTTCAAAAACCCACCTACTTTATCCCTCACTCGTATAACCTACTTGCATTGAATTACAACTAGCTAAGGCTCAAATTAAATTGGCAATAGTACATATTAACACTACAATTCTATAGTTTGTTACGATGAAAAAGAGCTTAAATTTCAATGATTAAATGTGAATGCTATGTTATTTTGTTGGCAGTATTGTGTACGCATGCGCTGTTCGCCCGGCGGCCATTTTCAGGGAAACGCACACATGCAAACATTGTCAAAGGTTTAAACGTGGAAACGGTCAAGTGAGAAAGGATTTCCAATTATTCGGTGAGTTGGAAACTATTGGAGCTTAATTCAGTATCTAAATTATTTGGTTTGAAAGGTTGGTAAATGAGACCATTTTCCAGTTGGTTGAATATTAGCTACCCATCAACCCCAACTTTACTAATAAAGGTTAACCAGCAAAATCAAGTTATTTACAAAACTACTCATATCTATTTACAGCACAAAATTAAGCTGATAAATTATCATCGGATAAATTGTTTCCTGTGTTGAGTCAAATTGAATTTTATTGTTATTTTATTTACAAACTGTTCCGTTTATAACAGCCTAGCGTATTTAATTTTTATATAAAAAATCCTTACTCAAATAAATAGTGGAGTTTCCTTAATTCTTTGTCAGCGCGAATGATTATAAGTGTTACTACAATCAATTTCATTAATTTTCGGATTTCTTCACACGAAGAGGTCCAATGGGAGAAGGCGTCTTTACAACTATTTGGGTAGTCTAGAGATTAACTCATTCAATATATTGCAACAACACGTAACTTTAACAGATACTAATGTATGACTAATTATAGGCTGACGTTTTGAAGACATTTTTAAGTTCTTCATCATTAGCTGCTTTTTATTTTTAAAGTTATTTTCAACGTTTTTCTTTACCTTATCTAACGTTAGTCTTTTTTTAATAAATTAAGAAATAACTTTTTGTATGCTCGTGTTTTTAAACATCACCCACGCAACCCTATTAAAATAGTATCCAGTTCCTTGAAAGACGCGCCGACATGAGTACCTGTGTATGCTTGTGTGTTGGTGTATGTGTGTGTATGTGTGTGTTTGTGTGTGTGCAAGGGACGCTGAATAAGGGTCGTTCCACAGAAACGTTGATTGAGTTGGCGATCCTCTGAATCCAGATCTTTATGGACTAAGTGGTGCCTTAAGGTTGCGGCAGCTTATCGGAGGATAAGAATTATTATTTCCGATTGTTTTATGGTTATAGAGATTTGGGATATTTGTCCAAGGGTGCGGATAGAGTGGTCTGCCGTATTTCTTTGGGATAGCAATAAGTGTCAATTAATCTCAAGTTAATATATAATTTTCTGAAATAAAATTGGGTTGAATTAGCGCACTTATAAATTAAGATTAAGCCTAATCCAAATAAAACTTTTTATAGATAGCTCGAAAAGTTAATTTGTATCATAATTTTTATTTGACAGTATTATAAAGCTTTATTCACAACAATGTATCATTAATATGAGTGTTTATGTATTTATAATTAATTAATTCAGAAGTGTTTTTTTTATTGTCTGTATTATTTGACTGACGTGTAAATAGAATTAACAAAAATTGATTACCTACCAATCTTTGAAATGGGTGTTTTTGAACTCGGTTTTCCCTTACCTTCAAAATAAGTGATCCAAACGTCTTGTCTGAACTTACAAGCATGTAAATATAAAATCAGATAGGGAATCCAAAGTGACACCTACAAATTTGTATCCGAACGCACTGCGACCCAACCGGCAAATTGTACCCGAACGCGGACTACACAATTTATTTGCTAACTAGCATAGTTACCCTGACTTCACCTGGACTCAGGTATGCGGGAATATTGCTCACAAAGTTTTTGCAGTGAATTTAACTCTTTGTTCAATGACTCTACGCCCTTTGTTATACTTAAAAAGCATAGTTCTTATAGTATTTAGTACATTTGAGAAAGCTTAAAATAGATGGATATAAAATATTTTTCCTTAGCATACAGATTTCTATTTTATTTTTTGTTTATTTCTATTCTATACTAGCTTCTACACACGGCTTCGCTCACGTAGTATCCTGATCAGAAGTAGCCTTTGAACGAACAAGTTTGTTTCATATTCTTCATGTTCCAATTAATGTTTCTCTCTCTATGTTCAAAATTTCATCTAAAACGATTAAGCCGTTACAGAGATATTTAGTGATAAACATCCAAACATGCATATTTTTGCATTTATGATGTAAGCAGGATTTGCAAAATACCTGTATAATTACATTAATACTACAGTAACAATTTTGAAGTTCTTTATTATACCGAAATTTAGTTTTTTAAAAGAATACTCATGTAATTAGAGTATAAAATATGATACTTGCTGAAGACTGAAAGACTTATTGAAGAATATAATGTTAAAGTTTAAAACTCATCAACGTTATACAAACTCTCCGTTTTTATCATATAATATAGATTCACCCTGCACGCGTCCCTACCGCTGACCTGACCTGGAGAGCACAGATTTCAGTCAGCCTCGCGCCGCGGAGCCAGGCGGACGTCTCGGCACCCTCCGCCTCCCTCTGCCATCCCTCTCCCCCCAATCAAAAACACCGGTCGTGCGACAAGAGCGCACAAAACGTGCTTACTAATAGGTACGTAGATGCAGGGTTTAAGTATTCATAAGTGGTGTAGTAAAAGTGGATGCTGTAAGGTGTAAAGTACTCTCTTAAAGCAGGAAGTGAGGTTAGAATCTTGACAGCTGATGAGGTAAGTCTCGAAGCACGCAGGTGATTGCATATAATATGCTGTATTTTTGGAGATGGTAAAGGAGGGGGATTTTAAAAAAATGCTTGATCAGACAAGATTCGATTCTCTTTATGTGAAAGATTAAAAGCTGTCTCAATACTTTTTTCCTTGTTAAGACGTATTAAGTGTTGAGAGGACAATTTTTTTGAATATAATTTCAAAATTCATGCTATGTTAACTATTTCATCCTCTACTTTTTTGTATTCAAATCTTAAATTCTAATCGCTCTTCAGATTTCCTCGAATTAACTGTAATTGAAATTGTACACCTTACCAAATAACAGACTTCCGAAAGCGCGGTCGTGATTAAGCACCGACGCCGTCTTTTGATATCAACAACAAAAGATAGCCGCCTGCCCGTTCCCATGGGGTTAGGCTGTGTTCACACGAGCAGGGTTGAGCGAACATAAACTATCTTGAAGCACAAACGAGTATGCTTTCAGGGTAGTCCAGTAGTCACGACTGTAATAATTACACAGTAGGTTAGTTTTTCTGCGGCTGTAATGTAGTTTGACATTAATATGTTATTATCTATGGTTTGGTTTATATATATTTCAGTATTCTCTAACCTAAATTAACCCAATGCGTGTAAGCAAGCCTAAGGGCAGGATTTAGTGACACAAATATATATTAATTTACTACCTTGAAACGAAACTCAATGTACAAACAATAAATGATTTTTAAGTGTGAAAACGCACAATAATTTTGTCGTAACGTTGGATATAAACGACATTGTCTGACGATCATGTTCTTACACCTGTGGCATTTCCACCACAGGTGTAAGAACATGTATGTCAGGGTGTATATTGGATTTCTTATCTTGTGACAATCAATGAATATGAAAAGTTGAAAGATAACATCATTATCACCATTTTATGTCAAATGGAGCTGATTGTACAATCAGCTCCATTTGGTCATTGTGACTTGATCAACTCAATTTATTGCTTGAATAAGTTATGAATAATGAGTCGTCAACATATAACAGTCTAGTTATTTATTCATTATTATGAATTGTACATAAATACACATATGTCCAGCATTATTTATTTATATATACAAAAGGCAGACTAATAGGCATGTCTTTGTATTCAATGTGCGTGGGTTTGACCTTCAATGTATTTTAAAGATTTTGGTATCTAGAACGACCAAAAAGCTTCCGTTTTTTTTAACTTGTTTTTCTTTAAAATTATTTATTTTCAAAATTCCATATTAGAGGTAGAAAGAAGGTCTCCTCTCTTCCGTTATTTTTATATGTGCCTGAGTATGTTAATTATGAATCCTTTCGTATTTCATATTTTTACAATACTCAAAACTACTCTCGACCTTTGCTATCTTGAAGCAAAACGAAGAAGTATTGCTAGTTATCATAGCATTCAATCTCTTCGCCTATTCGTGTCAGCGCTATCTGATATAGCATGGAACTGGAAATATTAGGTTGGGGAAAAAGTCTTTTCGCATTATTGTATGTATGAACTTGTAATAAAATATCTTTGGCTATACTATTTGTATCTAGCTGGTTTTGGTATCATTAAAAGTTTAAATTTTAAAGAAGATAATTCCAAATTCAAATTAGGAAAATGTGTGATTTTTATTTGTTTTTCGTACTGTTAAGATGAGTGAATCTAATGAAGAAATTCGATACATTTTAAAATTTTACTACAAAAAAGGTAAAAATGCAACGCAAGCCGCGAAAAAAATTTGCGATGTTTATGGACCTAGTGCAGTGTCTGTGAGAGTAGCACAAATTTGGTTTAAGCGTTTTCAATCCGGAAATTTTGATGTCAAAGATGCACGTCGCTCTGGTCGCCCTATTACGGATAAAATGGATGCCATTTTTGAAAAAGTGGAGCAAGATCGGCATATCAGTAGTTACGACGTAGCTGAAGAACTGGGAATTGACCACAAAACAGTTTTGGCGCATTTGAAAAAAACTGGGTACACAAAAAAGCTCGATATTTGGGTACCTCACGAGCTCACTGAAAGAAACCTAATGAACCGTGTTCTCATTTGTGATTCTTTATTACGACGTAATGAAACCGAACCATTTTTGAAGAAATTTTTGACCATTTTTGACCTCACACATCTTTAGCCACTCAGCAAAAATTAAGAGAGTTTGGCTGGGATGTGTTAATGCATCCGCCGTATAGTCCTGACCTTGCACCTTCAGATTTCCACCTGTTTCGGTCTCTTCAGAATTCTTTAGGCAGTGTCAGGTTAACATCACGAGAGGACTGCCAAAACCACTTGTCGCGGTATTTTGAACAGAAGCCCCAAAGTTTTTATAGCAATGGGATCATGTCCCTGCCTACAAAATGGCAAAAAGTTATCGAACAAAATGGTACCTACATACTTTAGTTAAATGTAAATAAACTATATTAAAAAATGTTTTGAATTTTCTTAAAAAATGCGAAGAAACTTTTTCCCCAACCTATTATATTCAATTGAGTACTAAACACATTAATCTTATCTATCCATTTATTATAAATGCGAGAGTAAGGATGTATGTTACTAATCGTTGAAATGGATGAATCGATTGGGATGAAATTAGTAAAACTATAAGAGTAGATCTAGACCTTACAAAGTCTTAGACTTGTCAAAGTCAAAGTCGAGAAATAAAATTGTATTAATCATTATGTTATACAAAACTTAGCTGACACAGTAGGGTCCCTATAATTACTGGAATTTGCATAATCAATTTATTATTTTAAATAGATTCTAGTTTTTGTTTATTCTGTTGTTTAATTAAAATTTCCTCATATCTCCTTAAAAAACACTTTTATAAGGTTTAAGCTCACCTTTGTACATGCCTCCTAATATTTTGTTTTAAATTTATGTGTACAATAGAGAAAAAAATATATAAGGGCTAGTTTTATATCCTTATTTTGATCATTTCACCGGTTCATCGGTGATCATTGGTTTACGTAAAATAACTACTTTGTGGTAAAGCTGTTGAAATAACTGGATGATAATTTCAGAATAAGCAGTTGTCTGTCAATGTTTTTATAAAAACAACATAAAATAAACCTTATATTTTGTGTAATAATTTCTGTTACTTGTTTTATTACGAAATTCCTATGAATCCTAATCCCTAAAGTGAACATCCTGAGATCCATATTAAGTACGTAGATAAAGTAGTGAGAGGCAAAACGTTACATTTGGCACATATCTTTCTTTTTGTATTGCCACGTTTGCCACATGCCACGGAATACTAACTTGTCTAGTCAGCGTTCCGCGATGTTTTTCTTTAACTTTAAGAGCATGTGTAAAAACCGCGATAAATACAATTACTTTTTTTCAAATACAATAATCTAACATTTATTTTTTGAACAAAAATAATATAATTCTGCTAATTGTTTTAACCACCGTAATACGTCGATTTGTCGTCGACGTTTAAAAGCACGTTAAATAGTTATTTACACGCTTAATAACCCTCACTTAACGTAACTTACTAAATAACAAACAAACAATATAAACTAATCTTGGAATTCGTATCGAAATGAAACTTTGTATGTATATGTCCATTGGATGAATACTTTAATTTGGTATCTTGGAGCTGATCTCATGATGGAGCCAGGAGATAGATAGATAGTATATATGCAGTGGCTACTAGTAAACCCCTCGAGTTTGACCTCAAATGATACATTGTCTCGAGTCCAATAGATCGGGCTTGGTAACGAGGGTCTGATGATGGAGCCAGTATATAGTGGATATGGTGTACTTATAGTGGAATTATTTTTTATAATTTTTAGTTCGTGATAAAAGCGTGTTTTTAGTTTATTATTTAACTATACATTTCTATTGTCTACATAGATACTAAAATCTCAATTCTGTGATTTTTTGTTTTGTCTTTGTAAACTTTCAAAGCGTAGAGGTGTCAGTGTGGTATCATCGCAAACTGATAGTCCACCTTTGTGGCATCGTATCGGCGCTATCTGATCAAGCACGGAACTAAACGGGGATTTATCGACGACCTTGATGGCATGCGAGTAGCCGGCTCTGACGCAAAATCCGCGGTTTCGATTCCAACTGTGCTACAAACATTTGCATTTTCTGCATAGTTTCTGATACTAATAACACAGTGAATCCTAGTCTGGGGCCTAGACTTTGTGTCTGTAGGGTTCTATTAATAATATCATACAGTGGAATGCCGAGTCACGAATGCCACAATCGTTTCTGAAACACGTGTTTCACATATTTCTATCGATATTAACTTAAGGTACACATAAGGAATTATTAAAAAAAAATGCTAAAACAATAATAGAATAAAATTAGTCAATCAGGATAAAAAGACACGTCTCGTCACATAAATTGCCTAACGAACTTTTAGACGCACCACGGCGTAGACATGCTACGACGTAGACCTTTGAGAGCTACGAACTCGCTACGAGCCATTCTAGAGTAATAATTCAAACTTTAGAACTACATTACCGTAAATCTTTGTTATTTTACTAAATTACTCCCCTAATAAATTCAGAGCTAGTTGTTTTGAACCATTAAAATAGACTGTGTGGAAAGAACCTCCTCCTTTTTACTTAATATCGCAGATGAAGTAGATACCTGTTGAAGTGGACGACCTCAGTGGCGCAGTGGAAGAAGGCCCGCCTGCGACGCAGAAGGTCCCGCCGCGGGACAAATGTT
Source organism: Perizoma affinitatum (assembly GCA_961405105.1). Classification (NCBI taxonomy): domain Eukaryota; kingdom Metazoa; phylum Arthropoda; class Insecta; order Lepidoptera; family Geometridae; genus Perizoma; species Perizoma affinitatum. The sequence continues at coordinate 545,584 of OY560189.1, forward strand.
TGTGTTATCTGCAAATACATATTTGTCTTAGGTCTGGGTTTTTTCTATGTATGTATTTACAGAAAACAATGCATAAAAGTAGTATATCAGTCATGAGGTTCCCTTAATATAAGCTCTGCTTAGTTTGGGGCTAGATGATGCTGTGTGAAACACAACCAGTTTTTTTTTTATGTATACACTTTAAGTATGAATAAGCTAGAGAATATTCATCTTCAATGTAATGTGACCAAACAATTTGTTGGAAAAAACAAGTAGGTCCTCGTATTCTTAGACGTTTCTCCAAATATTTGTCGACTCCAACTCGACTAAGGACGTCTTGAGATTCCCTCAAAAACTTGCTCGTGTTAGTATTTTCAGTTAAACTTTTCAGCCCCTTACCAAACTCAAATGGGTATATGATTTCTAGTGAAATATAATGTCATTACATGTCATTTAAATCAAATCATTTTTTGTTAGTGAATTTTAGGTAAATTACATTAAGGTGGCGAATTAAAACTATTTGTTATTAGTGATACAAATAGGTATCTCAAAGAACACTGAAAATTACATAGATAGGTATATAAAATATAGAAAATAAAATATAAAATGTTAACTTACAGTCACACAAAAACTCATCCACTGTGTAATATGCTTTTTTATCATGTATAATATGTTTAATGTGTGTAATATGTTTAATATCATGTAGTTATTTTGAAACCATTTATTGAACAGATAACGATTCATTAGTTTGCGAAGGAATTTATATGAAACCTACATAACTTATTGGTTTATGGCTGTTGTCAAATCTCATAAACGTCAAATTTGAAGAATGCTTAACGTAGAACATTAATACCTTGACATAACAGAGAAAAAACTCTGTCGAGGAAAATTAGAGTGTAGCCATTTTGTAGACTAAAATACAAATAAAACACTGTATTTCCCAATATGGACATCCTCAGATACAAACTCAGGGCGTAGGTCTTTGAGTAAATAGTCAGAGACACGTCCACACATTGTATTTGGCACTTGTCCGCGTTTTAAATTGCAGTTAGTATTCCATGTGACAGGCAAGCATATCGCCGCACATTATATGTATATATTATGTATGCCATTATTATTTCTGCACTCGATTGTTCGCCGATCTTTGTGTCATCACAAAGGCCCCGTCTGATAACCAGCGCTGGTCCTGACCTACCTAGGTTTTGATGCAGCATGCTGAGACGAGGGCCTATTTGACCCACGAAATTAGGCACCCAGGATTGTCTGGTTTTTGTTTCATTTTGTTTATTTAACTGTTTTGTTCGTTTAATTATTATTTAAGTACTACTTTTGTATATAGGGAACAAATAAACTTTCTTACAAAAATACCAATACACAAGAATTAGGTTAAACAGATTGGAGTAAGTCTTCTAAATAATTAGACCTATCAGAACGCCACCTCTTGAATAGTTCCCTTTTATAATTGAAGTCCCAAACTCTTGTTGGAGAATGCATAATTGATCTGCAAGCTCAGGAATGGTAGACCTGTCTGCTTTTAACCACTCACCAAATACCTCCGACGTAACCAATATTGAACCTTACAACTATGAGCATAAAAACAGTGCGAATGCCAAGTTAACTTTGCGTTCAACTAACTTGCTACATCGGATATTTGCTTCAGAGATGAAGGAATTTGAACTTTATCTGAAAGTAAATAAAGTAATTTCTTGGTGCAGTTTAAATTGGCGACGGTTATAGACAAATAAGCGACATCGCAAAGGGAGATTGGGAAAAGAAAAAAGTACTCTCTGTCTGCCGTCTGTATGCGAAGTACCCATTGAACTTTTACTTGAACTCTGCAACTGTCCGCGCAAGTAGGCGCTATATTTTGGTAAATTGAAGACTTATGTAGATCTACTAGTATAGTATTAATACTACTATTATAAATGCCAAAGTTGGTGAGGATGGATGTTTGTTACTCTTTCACGCAAAAACTACTGAACGGATTTTAAAGAAACTTTACAGTAATATAGCATATACATCATAATAACACACAGGCTACTTTTTATCAGGGTACCACGCGGGCGAAGCCGTGGTCAGAAGCTAGTAGTATTATAATATCTGAAGTACAGCTATCCAATTTTATGAAGCTTAATTTTTACTTAAAAAACATGCAACTTTGCCAAAATATCGGGAAACATTCAAACTCACAAATCATGGTAAATATCCCGTTTTTGAGTAAAAAATTAAGCTTCATAACCGTGTTAGTTTCAAAAGTTTTACGAAACTTGTTTCCAGTAATGTTTCCAGTTGGAGCCTCTAGCTACCGAACTAGCTCGAGGACTTTTCTGCCGTATGAAAAGGGCGCATCTACCATTTTTGACGTAATTTAACAAATTTACTTCAATGGTCATTAAAAAAGGCATATACGATCGTAAATTTAGTTTCTTCAAATCTCATTCCTGAGAAAAGTTACCAAGAAGCAAAAAGGCGTTTCTACATTCCTTTTACCTTAATATTTTTTCTAGTTTTCATGTATGACCCATATACACGAAAACCTTTTGAAACAGGAGGGCAGTATTGTTGATTGTGTGGTGTGAATCAAACAGAACATTTTGCGATTGGGATATAAAACAAAAGTTTTTTAAAAGGTTTTTCTCGATAATCACTAGAAAAAACTCTACAAATTTGAATGGAATAAATCACGATAATATTTTCATTGTCTCTAGCTAGCCTCAAGCCTTTATACCGATCACCAGCTGAATATTCAGCCTCTAACAATCCGGGACGAATGGAAACAGCTGGCTCATTCCAATTGAAGCTTGTTAACTTTCAGATATGTTTGACATCTTTATTTAATCGGCATTACTTGGATACAAGACCCAGAAAAAATAAAAAATCTGGCTTGTACAAAAAAAAATATAAATTTGTAAACCAGAACCAACAACATGTCACTTTACAACGTGACATGTTGAGAGATAATGCGATTATTCTGAATGATGTGCGAAGAAATTTAAAGGCGTTTAATAAAAACTACTTTGTAGGAATATCTGGCATAATGAGGATAATATAAGGAAACAATGAGTATTCTAACTATTCATATTTAAGTAATTAAAAATTGATAAAACATCGGATGGTTCTTTTTTGCTAAATATTTGCAAGTTGTAACTTGGTTCTTTAATCCGAAATGCAGTTTTCAGGATGGAGAAAACATTTATTATTAATACTATAAAATAAAAATAAAATTGTATGTTTACAAAAAACTAAATTTCAGTTACATTATTAAAAACTCTTCTGACGTTACTCTAATTCTGTATTTTTAAGGCAGAAAATGATGATTATTATGATACTATAATTCATATTCTTCTACCTCAAAATCTAACTGCCCGAAATATCCGTCAATATCGTCTTCTTTATTGACACTTACCACCATCTTTGGCATCTTAAAGAATCAGGTGAAGTAAACTTTGTAAATCATACCTTTAGTTCGGGGATGGGTTTATTTGACCAAAGAATTTTCACACAGCTTCATCTAGCCCAAAACTAAGCAGAGCTTGAGTTATGGGAACTACAGGACTGATATACTATGTATACTTTTTTTGTAAATACATACATATTATGCATTGAAACTACCCAGACCCGAGACAAATATTTATCAGATCATACAAACATTTGTCCCGCGGCGGGCCTTCACCCACTGCGCTACACAAGTTGCCCTAAAAGCAAGTACCTAATGAGTAATGTGCTAGCTGTTACCTAGACGAGCTGTGAGCTATTATGGATTCCAGTGGACGCCGGATTTATGCACGAATTGTCTTGTACATCACTAATTAGCCACCACGGCAGAGGTTTCGTATATTGATTCAGATAACACGGGATTAGAGTTATGGTATAGCATTGTGCTTTGGTTTATTGATTGAAGCATGATTTAAACAGACAAATCCGACTGCAATTTCTTAATCGTGGTTCTATAATTTTATTCCTAAAAACGATCGTGAATTTGATTATTCATATTGTTAAAAACGGGATTTTTCACGTACCGCACTGTCGGAAGAGGCACCGACTAAGTTCCGACTCATTCTGAGAGTCTTCATCAGGGTGAGTGATCGCGACGCTCTCCCTGAGGAAGGCTCTCGGAATGTGTCGAAACTGAATCGGTGCCTTCACCAATAAATAGTGCGGTAAGTGGTTCTATAATCTTAATATATTTTTATATCAAAATCTATCAAGCCGTTTAGGGTAAATGATTTTTGGTTCGTCGGAAATCGAATATGGCGGTTTGTAGCCGCGATATTAGATTCCTTGACACTTTATTAAATGGTAGTCTTGTGATCAAGACGAATCCAATGGCACCTCAAACGAAAGCCAAAGGAACATATATAAATACATACACCCGAAAAATATAACCCTTTTTTTGGGCAATCGTGGAAATATTAGTCGTGAACGTATTTGTTTTATCATCCCATGATGGACACACCATCCAGACCCAGAACAAACATCCACAGGACATGCCAACATATGTTCCGAAGCGGGAATCGAACCGGCGCCTCTTGTATCGCAGTTTACTTGGCTAATTGCCCGCCGCACCCAGATTGGAATACAGTTATCAAAATTAGGTAGTAATATGTTGTAACATACGAATGGGATTAAAATAAATAATAAATTTCTAAATGACATTTAACTTAGCTTAAAGGTCGTGCATAGAAAGTCCAAGAACGGAGTTGGTATATTCTCGACATACTCGTTATTACATAAACCTACATTTTCAGACGAACAAACATGAAGGGTCCTTCGTTTCAACCTAGGCCCTCAGATTTGTAACATAGAGCATCTCTGAAGTACCATAAATCGTCCTTCGTTTAGAAAACAAATGTCTTTGTTTTGGGCGGCTCAGTGACGCGGGTCCCGCGGGTCAGTGACGCGGGTCCCGCGGGCCTGTCAGCCGAGATGCTGATGCTATCTCAGAGATGTCCTTTCTTTGTATTTTGAAGAAAGGTTTCAGGAAATTATTTTTAAAGGCCTGGTAACAGCTCGCTTTCGTTACCAGCAAAGAGGATTTTTTCCGCTTAAAAGAAAACACAAAATCTGGGTAATAGTTTTTTTTTGAGGTATCAGTCGCACATTGCCGACCCTGATACACGGGTGAAAAAAGTGTCACGTGCCTGTAACTTCACTAGTACCCATACCCTTCAAATCTGAATACAGCTACTTAAGCAATACTGCTTAGTTTTTTATCTATACTTTCTTTGTAATCGTTATTAAACAACAAAAAAATATTTCCTATTTATATACCTAACTCAGTAACCAGAATATATAACTACGATACAGTCCAACTCACAAAATCTAAGACTGACTTATAATAGAAAGTGGTTTATTTAGCACAACAAGAAAACACACAAAGGGCATATACAAAATAAACAAAACAAACACTTTTTAGATAGGTATAAAAGTACAGGTAAGTTTTTTGCGCTAATTAGTCCCACCTGTGATAAGTGGCCCAAACAGGTCAGCTTAAGTAAAATAGGTAATCATTTTTGCGTTCTACTTCTAAGTATGAATGGTTATTATCTGGTCTCAATGCTCATTCAAAAAGTGAGCTACAATAAGTACCTACTAATAAGGTAAAATACTTAAGTTACCCAGATCCACTGGTAACATGCCACACAACTCTAGCGACGAGGTTAAAGTGAGACGACACTTTATGTCCATCCAGAGTCGTTCAGTCTCAGTATAAATTCTGAACTCGTAAAACACAGCTAAAATTAAGACTCGCTCTTATACAGTAGAGAAAACGGCAGTCTTCGTAGAGTCGGTAGAATAGAACAATTTATCAAACCTCAGGCGTTGCTTTAAAAACTCGTCACGGAGATTTATGAGAGAATATAACGGGGATTTATGTCGAAATACAGGACAGGTTTCATTATTTTTGGACGTTTTTTAGTTGGGCAGTGGATTCAAAACGATGCATTAGGAAAGTTACATACGTACATGCATCAAATTAAGTTTGAGATCATTTTGAATAGTCGAAATATTTTGTGATTCCTTGGATTATTATAAAAACCTTTTTAACAACATTTGTTTTAAACAGTTCATTGGTCTTATATTTTTTTTTATCAAGAAATATGTATGTTATGTTTTCGAAATGTTCGAAAATATTTATAATTTGTTTCATAACATCATACTAGTATTCTCTGTGTCGTGGGTATCAGGAAATATGGGTAGTGTACCACGTAAAATCATATAATTTATATTAGTAAAGATCTTTGTAACCAATTATTGGAAAACCATAGAAAATCATTTTCTAAAGAAACTACTAAAGGCGCCACAGTCTGCTGAGTTATGTTTAATGTGATGTGCTATGTAGTAGGCTGTGTCTCGATATATATTGAAAAATGTATTTTATTATGATAAGTAAATACCCTTTAAATAAAAAATAGTGTCGTACCACAGCACCCAGACCCGGAACAAATATCTGCAAGTCCATGCAAACATTTGTCACTTAGCGGGAATCGATTCCGCATCATGCATCAGTTTCGTCATGGGTCAGTTTCGTAGACAATTCTACGATTTGAACCTGTTTTACTGTCATTCTCAACTTGACGTGTGAGCGAAGAACATTTGCTTTTTTATACGTATTTAGTAATTAATAGATTTATTAGATCATAGATGTAGCATTTATGTAACTGTGAAACGATCACACCTTTGGTTAGTGACTGAGGTACAGCACTGAGGCACGTCAGTCGTTACCCGACAGGCATAAAGCGAGGTGTAAGTGAAGTTATAAAAAATACCAACATTATCTTCGATTGAATGTGTTAGAACTTAAACCCAATAGTGAATTTATGAATGTTCTGGTAAAGATGGATCAAATACCTGGAATGACAATTAAATTACATATATTACCTGATAATTTCGCCAGATTTTGTTGAATTGGTTTTCGTGAACGTATTTTGTGTTAACAACACAAAATACATAATTTCCAATACTGCTGTTCTGTAAGCAAGTGTTTTTCGTGTTTTTCTATTATCGATGGTAGCTCACGTTTATTTTATAACCTCTTTTCAAGTCATATAACATGATTACAAAAAATAGCAAGACAATCGGTCACACCTTTCATATTCCATCATTGATTGCACGCCTCCTAATGTGCTGCGGGTAAAAATCTAACTGGTAGATGATCACACCGGATGGCCAGAACTGGCAGAATACATTCTGATTACTATTTTTCCAACTACAGTTAATAATAATAATAATCCTAGATATTTTAACATAGCATCATCTTAGAATATTATTACGACGATACCACGTACTTTACTATTCTCCTGCTGACGTTTCGTTGACCGTTTAGAGGTCCTTTCTCATGAGCACCGTAAACGCTCAACGAAAGTTCGTGGTATAGTCGTTATAATATTCTAAATTGATACCAAACCACGATAATTTTAATTCCATGATGGCATCATCTAGCCCCAATGAAAGCAGATCTTGTGTTATGGGAATTACATGACTGAAAACTACTTATATACATTTACAGAAGTAGTAAATCAAACTCATATACAACTTGTATACGGTTACACTGTTTTTGTCATTTTTGTAAATGACAAAAACAGTGTAACCGTCCTTCAACAGTGTAACAGTGTTTCTTAGTCCTCATTGAACTTTGGCAATATTCCGTATTTAAACTGAATAATTTTACGAGGGCTCATAAATAAGACATTCATTTCTAAGTAATCCAGATGTGAAATGTAACTTTTTACGGCCAGTAAAGTTTTACCGCCCATCCAGCTCGGCACTTAACACTCAAAATTTTGCATTCTGCTGAAAATCAAAAGTTGAAATCAGTGTGGATTCATATTTTTCTTACCTAATCATTTGCGAATTTTAAATCACAAAGTCGTTAATATTTTTCTTGGCAAGTGTCTTTAATTTGACGACCTCTGTGGTGCAGTGGGCGAAGGCCCGCCTGAGACGCAGAAGGTTGCGGATTCGATTCCCACTGCGGGACAAATGTTTGTACGATTAGCCAATGTTTCTCTCGGGTCTGGGTGTTTTCTATGTATAATGTATGTTTTTACAAAAAAAGTATATAAGTAGTATATCAGTCATGTAGTTCCCATAACACAAGATCTGCTTACTTTGGAGCTTTATATGATGAAAAATGCACAGCATTTTTTTTTCTTAATTCGTAATCTCCCTAAAGATGATATGAAAAGACACATAGAATTAGAGGCACCTTTCTTTCTTAGTTTATACCCTACCTTTCCATCCATGGCACAATGCCGCAGGTGCCAGACTGTCAGACTATTTAACTCCTAACCAGAACAATTGAGACTGGCTTCAGGGCACATTTTTCTATAACCAATGGAATGAAATGTCAACGAACTGCAAAGCTGTAAAATGTTGGTGCGCCCTGCAGAGACTAACCACCGTACCCCTCCCCCCACCCGGTAATCAAATCTACCTAGGGAATTTTTCAAAGGTGACATTTCTAACATTATGACAACAGCCTTAGACCAACAAGTTCTGCAGGCTTGATATAAAATATCTCGGACTAAATGACGTGTGATGACGTAAAAACTCCACATCAACTCGAATTATACTTATTTGAGTTTTGTAAGGATTCTCAAAAAAACAAACACGAGGAAGTTCTGGAAGGAACCCCAAGACGCCTGAGACAAGTTTGGAATATTTTGAAAAATGTCTAAGAATACGAGGGTATAACTCAACTATTTTTGTCTGAGAAAAAGGCGCACGGCACAAGCAGTATTTCAGTTTATTTAATGTTCCCCTAACATACGACAATGCAAGTTCAAGTTATTGTCGCTCGCATAAACTTTTACAACTCAACTTTGGCAATTCCAAGTTACGTTGTGGGATTAAATTCTTATTCCTAAATTATATGCCAAGAAAATTGCGTTGCGCTGAATTAATTTATTCTAAAACAAAGTTTTTCGGTTGATTAAAAATTGTAATGGAATATTAAATAGTAGAGTTTGTCTGAAGTTTGTTAAGAGCCGTTAAAAGGAGAATTAAAATATTAATTTTAAATGAAACCTTTTCCAATACTTTTTTGGCATCGGTTATATTTGTTTTTGTAAATAAATACATTTATTCATACAACTATGTAAACAAAAAAATACAGATGAAACAGCTAGCTATCTAAAGATCGTTGCAAAATATCTATAGATAGCTCAACTGATACTCAACTAAACGCAAAATGTGGTAGTGATCTGGCACTACTAGATTTTGTATTCGCAACATACTGGCCGCATTGTCACGCTGAATGGCAATGCTAATGCGTTGACCCAGATAAGATATTGCTCTCTTGTCACGCGTCACTTCGACCAGTCGCCCTGAAAGAATTTAAAAAACGTGAAGGGCCCCTGTTCCCCACGGACCCAGAGTCTCAACCCCAAAAGGCTCAAAAGAGTAAGCTCTGTCGAGACTTCTATATTTGCGCCTCTTGAGATCCTCGGCCGAATCAGCCGCTGCACCGGCTCTAGCTGAAGTCCCCGACAGATGAGATGGTGCTAGGGTATCTACGCATGTCCTTCCCTTCTCCCAAGGGACAAGAGTCATGGCGTCAGCCCGCTTACCATCGTCACGTAGTAGACCATTCGGTCGAGAACAGCTAAAACATTGACCCTGGTAAAAGCCCGGCGTATAATATTATTAAGGCTAGCATGGTGAGAGATCCTACCGGCGGCTCTGGTACACGATAATCCGTGATGACCAAGCTGTTCGACCGCCGTACCGCACTGGCACTGATGAGGGGCACAGCACTGCGCACCCAACCGTAGACTAACTGCAACCCGGAATGTTATAGGAACCATTAAAATACCAGTATTGTTTGACGGAAGTGCTTGCAACCAAGTCCTGACTCCCATTTAGAAACGGCTAGGTAGCACGGTCCGTGGAGGTTGAGCACGTTTGTAACATACAATTCCGCGTCAGCTCGCACAGAGGCCCGTACCTTTGCCGTTGAGATGAAAGGGATTTAGGGGGAGCACTATGTCATGCATTTCTAGCTTCGTCAAGATATTAAATTTTGAGATTGTTACCAGCCCGCTTAGCATGAGCACCCAAGACAAAGTTTTGTATACGAAAGAGAAGACAAAAAATATTTCGGTCGCCTATCTTGTTCAACAAAAAATAGGGACATTTTTTTTCTTTTCGTTGGTAGACAAAACCGTTGTCTTGGGTTTTCATGCTAAGCAGGCAGGAAACGCCAAAAGAGAATGAGTTTTTTTTTCAACCAAAAGTACCAGTGCTCTAGACGGAAGACAAGAATGCTGGTAGCGCTACACTTGAAATTTTGCGAATACCTAAGGCAAATTTGACAGGAAGAGAACCTGCGACCATGCTCTACCATCCAAATCTATATTCAGAACCGACGAGAGGGTGTTCTATATTATGTTTTCGATACCTTTCACCAGCTTTTTTTGTATAAATAACACGAGATAAATTACAGGTAACAAAATAGTTCCGACCAAAAAGTTTTTTCTTGTTTCAGCATATTGCACCGTGTTCGTTGGGGGGTAGGGTGCAATCTCGCGATGTGAAGTGCTGTGACGTCACCATGTGCTCCTGGGTGGTGTCCGCCCTCATCATCCTGTTTGCTATGGGTACGTACCTAATATAAGTAATTATTATGTAATACATAAACACCCAACGGACGCATACGTGATCGTGACCCCACTGTATTTCCTGTGTCATGGGTATCAGGAATCGATACCCATGACTCTCTATACTCGTAGGTACCGTGATACCACAATTAAATTTAATTGTTACGTTTCTTGCACGTTTAGTTAAGCTCTTAGCTAAAATAAAAACTTAATAATACTTAGTAAGTAATTTCTGGAAACGCTAAAAGGTTTGTAAAAGGCATACAGATGAAATTTGATAAATCAGACGCTAAAAAACTGAAAGGTTTTTTTAAGATCTACGGCCATTTTTGCCGCGGCATTACTTTTGTTGAACTAAAATAATAACCTTAACTCTATTACGGTATACTTTTCCTTAAAAAGATTACTACCGTGACTGTCGATGTTTTCCATGACTAAATCTCACGACAGAGGAAAAACATTTCAGTTCTTAAGTAACTCTTTGTTTCAGTATACATAAAGCCTTAAAATCACATTCAATTTACGCGCGACGTAGATACCCTGTTCGGATTTAGCGAACACGTCATCCATATTCTGGGAAAACATGGAATTGGATAACGATAATATTTAGGTTCGGGAACCGAATAAGTAAAACCATCATCATCATCATCATCTGTTTCAATATTTAAAAACCAATTTTCATCTGCATTATTATTATGCCTATATTTTGTCTTAAAAGATTTTGCAGTTTTTATCAGCTGCAAGGTTGAGCGGTGAACTTTGAATGCCCCTTGAGGCGATCACAATAGGCCTGTGATGGCAGCAGTGTAACTACAGCAAAAAAAAAAAAAAAAAAAATTAACGCAAGCCTTGGTGCGCGAATCAAACTTGCACTTGTCCGGTTTTTATAAATTGAAATGGGGGAATACAGCAGAAATCGAACCCTCTTAGGTCACAGCTGGCTACTTCCCCGATGCTCTACAATCGCTGCCAAAATAAATAAATAATGCTGGACGTTTTTCACACAGCATCATCTAGCCCCAAACTAAGCATAGCTTGTGTTATGGGAACTACATGACTGATATACTACTTTACTTATTTACTTTTTTTTTAATACCTATTTATTATAGATAGAAAACACCCAGACCCGACAAATAGTTTCAGATGCAAACATTTGTTTTTACTTTATGTGTGATAAAAAGTCACACGACTACGCACTAGATGCAATTTATTTATATATTTATGTCATACAGACAACTCTTTTCCTGTATTTGTGCATGCAATGCTGTTTGCATTTGTGCATACGTAGTCTTTAATCATCACGACTCTTCGGTTCTCATCAGCCATACAAGGAAACAGATGAGGATTTCTGTTTACAAATAGTGCTACTTTAAATATGTATAAAGTGTTGGGGTTTACTGTTTACTGCCGACGACTACGCCTTGTTAGTGTATTGTATTGTATTGTTGTTAATAAAAAGCTTCTTATGGAGGAACTCACATTATTTTCTTTATTCTCTTACTTGTACATCTTACAGCGACGACCATCTTATAAAAAGTGCCACATGGCCCCGTTGTGTTTCAAGAGCGGTACAACACTTTTAAAACGTCTGTAGGCAAGCCACGCTACCACTGTCAAGCCTTTATTGGTGACATGGTTCATTTCAAGAAGTCTGTCTTTATTACGTTTCAATATACGAATACTACATCTTTCCCCTTTAAAAAAAAATAAAAAAAATACTTTTACATCATTAAGGTAAGCTAGTACTTAAACATGTTTTTCTTTCCCTTTTCCCATATCAAACAAAGTATTTATATAAACTGCTACCTACCTATGTACTAATGTTTACCTAATATATGTTTGCAACTCAATATTAATAAAGAGTAGGTACATAGTACATTATTAACGCTGTTGGTTTCAACACACCATTCCAACTGCACACCCATCCAGCATTTAGTGTTAAAAGATAGACAAATTATCCAGGTCGAACATGATAAGATGTGCGGGTATACCTAATGCCATTAGTATCTATAACATTATAAGACCTAAACCCATTTTTCTTTTCTATAGTACCAGATAACCACTTATTTATATTTGGATCTTTAAGAAACATAACATTCTGACCAATATAAAAATCTGTCTTAGGTTTAGTATTTGAATTATAGTAGCTAATATTTCTGTTCTGGTTCTTACTGAATTCCATTTGTACATTAACATTTATCTTTGGTTCTAAGTACTTATAAGTAACAGGTAATTTAGCCTTTAGATTTCTATTCATAGCTAACTGTGCTGGTGAAAAATTGGTATTGCACACAGGTGAAATTCTATACTGCAATAGAGCCAATCTTAGATCAGTCTTATCTTCATAACATTTTTTTAGCATTTTTTTAGCAATTTGTACAGCCCTTTCAGCCATTCCATTTGACTGTGAATACCTAGGACTAGTATAGGTAAACTTAAATCCCCACTCTAAAGCAAAATCCTTGCACTCTTTAGAGTCAAATGGAACGTGATCAGACACAATCTCATTTGGAGATCCATGATTACAAAAAATATCAATTAGAGTATTGTTTATACATTTTGCACTTTTACTCGAGATCAATTTTACATCAAGCCATTTGGAAAAGTAGTCATAGATTACCAAGTAACTTTTGCTTTTGAAATCCATAATATCAATTCCTAGTTTTACAAATGGTAATTCAGGGATACTATGTGATAACAAGGGTTCCCTTACATTTTTATTTTGGTGTGTCTGACAAACCAAACATTTTCTTACAAACTGTTCTATGTGATCTCCCATTTTAGGCCAATAATACAATTCTCTTGCCATGCTTTTCATTTTACTCATACCAAGATGTCCTTCATGAAGTTTTTTTAAAATTTCCATTCTCATTGTCCTAGGGATTATAAGCTTTTCCCGTAAAAATAAAAGATTCTCATCAATTGATATGTCAGACCTAAATTTATTATAATGGTGCATATTATCAGGAATGTGTCTTACATTGTCAGGCCAACCTCTATTGGTAAATTCCATAAGTTTTATAAGTTCCAAATCATTATTGGTTTCTGAAATCAATTTTTGTTTAGTCTCATTAGTACAGTGCAAGTATTTTGCCTGTCCAACACAATGAATAACTTCATACATATAAGAGTCATCAGTATCATTACATTCCAAGTATGAGCGAGACAATAAGTCAGCAATAAACATAAGTTTACCTTTAAGATATTTAAATTCAACGTCATATTTTAATAATTTCAGTTTTAATCTTTGCAATCTAGGCGATGGTACCTCATGTATGGGTTTTTTAAGTAGAGACTCCAAAGGTTTATGGTCATTAAGTATTATAAACTTTTGACCATATATGTAGTAATGAAATTTCCTGGTTGACCAGACCACACTGAGAAGTTCTTTTTCAATCTGCGAAAAATTCTGCTCAGATGAAGTTAAACTTCTCGATGCAAAACTAACTGGTTTGCCATTTTGTAATAAACAACAGCCTAGCCCATTTTTAGAGGCATCACATTGGATAACAATTGGTAGCTCTGGATTAAAATTCTGTAACACAGGAGATTCACTTATTTTTTCCTTGATATTATTAAAAGCTGTTTCATGTACAATTGTCCATAACCAATCCACATTTTTCTTTAGTAAAGACTGTAATGGTGATGCAATATTAGCAAGATTAGGCACAAATTGCCTCAGGTAATTAATCATCCCAAGAAAGATTTGTAATTCTTTTTTGTTATTAGGGCTTTTAATATTTAGAATGGCCTTAATTCTATCTGGATCAATTTTCATCCCATCAGCAGAGAAAATATGTCCGAAATATTTGACTTGTTTTAATTTGTATTGAAATTTATTTTTATTAAAGCGTACATTACACAATTTGGCTCTTTCAAAGACTTTTGTTAATGTTGCATCATGTTCGGATTCAGTTTCAGTACAAATCAACATGTCATCACAATAGATTATGACACCTGGAATGTCACCAAAAGCCTTCTCATTGTACTTTTGGAATATTTCAGGTGCAACCGAAATTCCAAATGGGACGCGCTCAAATTTATAGCAGCCGAAGGGACTATTAAAAGTACATAATTCACTGGACTTTTCATCTAATTTTATGTTATAAAATCCTTCGGACAAATCCAAAACTGAGAAATATTTCTTATTAGTTATTTTAGGTATAATTTCCTCAAGTGTAGGAATCAAGTGATATTCTCTTATCAATACATTATTTAGATCTTTAGGGTCCAAACAAATTCTTAGTGAGCCATCTTTTTTCTCTATTACTACAAGATTACTTACAAAGCTTTTAGGGTGTTCGACCTTGGATATAATCCGTCTATCCTCCAACGACTTCAGCTTATCGCATAAACGTGTTAACAATGCATTCGGGACGCGCCGGGGTGGCCTCACAACAGGATCCACTCCTGGCTGGATGTGCAGTTCCAACGGCTTCTCAAAACATCCAACACCCTGAAACAGTTTACAGTATTTTTCAATCCACCATTTCTTATTATCTTTTGATTTAATTGAGTTGATGCTGTTGTTCCCAACAACAATGTTTAATAATTTAAGTTCTATTAATGAAGGTAAGCCCAAAATTGGTCTTACATTTTTATCCACAATAATGAACTCAGTCTTAAATGTTTCATTGTTCCTAAAAATTAACAATTCCCTTTTACCAATAGGTTTTAGTTGAGTTCCCCCAAAAACTTCTAATATTACATTTGTCTCAGACCATTGAGGACTCTCATCATTGACAATTCTTTTAAGGTCTTTTAATGATAACACATTAATTTGTGCCCCCGAATCGCATTTGAATATTATATGTTTCGATTCAACTTTCATAGATTCTGTCCACTCCTTATTATTGCTTTCAATGGAGTTGCAAACCCGTACTAGTCATAAGTCCACTGGACTCTCATTATCACTTTCATCATTATCAGCTGTTAGAGAATGTACATTGTTCCTAAATTTGCAACCAGCAGCGAAATGATTAATTTTCTTACAAATTGTGCAAGTTTTACCAAAAGCTGGGCATTTCCTAGCCTCATGCCGTTTATTACATTTTTTACATAAATATGTGGTGCCACTATTTATTTGCTTATATTTATTGTACTTAGCTATTGGTGTTTCTTGTTGACTCCGTTGAGGTCTTTGCACCTGTACTGCATCCACTTCATGTGCTGGAGTCCGTTGCTTGCTGATGGCCTTGACATGCTCCTTGGATAGTTCTGAGGTTCTGCAGATTCCCACTGCCTGTTCTAGAGTCAGATTATTCTTCCCGAGTAACTTCTGCTGGACGCTTCTGTCCCTTATTCCATGAATAATTCTGTCTCTCAGCATTCTCTCCAAGAAGCTTTCAAAATTGCAATTATTTGCAATTTTCCGAAGCTCCGTGTAAAACGCGTCGAAATTTTCTCCATCCTCTTGCATTCTTTGATTAAAGTGGAAAGTATTAATTATTTCATTGGTCTTCGGTTTGAAATACTTATCAAAAATCTCAATAACTTCGTCAAGCTTTTTCTCAGTTTCACCGGTTACCAACGTGTTGAAATACAATTCCTGTACCGACTGTCCAATGCAGTTCAGGAAAATAGCGGCCTTTCTGGTCTCCGTTACCTTACCAAGGCCCGATGCAGAGATGAAGATCTTGAAACTTGACTGGAACCGTTTCCATTGGGGATATAGCTCGTCAATGTTATTTAAATCGAGTGGTGCCGGCATGCGATATTCCACACCAGACATGCTTGCTTCTTCTATTTCTTCGTTTATCATTAAATTAGCTTTTCTTCTCTTTGTTCGTAGCTCGTAGGTTCTTTTAGTTAGGCTGCGCCATGTATTGTATTGTATTGTTGTTAATAAAAAGCTTCTTATGGAGGAACTCACATTATTTTCTTTATTCTCTTACTTGTACATCTTACAGCGACGACCATCTTATAAAAAGTGCCACATGGCCCCGTTGTGTTTCAAGAGCGGTACAACACTTTTAAAACGTCTGTAGGCAAGCCACGCTACCACTGTCAAGCCTTTATTGGTGACATGGTTCATTTCAAGAAGTCTGTCTTTATTACGTTTCAATATACGAATACTACAGTTAGTACCCGGTCAAAAAGTAGCCGATGAAAAGTAGCGTTCGAAAGAAACGTTCGATAATTTTTTCGTCGATTGCGTTGCAAACGTTGCAAAATTGGTCTCCACGGAAAGCGCTTTTATTTTAATGTAATAATATAATATCCTATGTCCGCCATGACAGTTCATTATAAATGTAGGATTCATTAAGCATTGTACCTAGTTTATTGTTTTTGAACGGAGCGTGTGTAAGGAATGAATGGAACGAAAGGGATTGATGGTTGAGTGAGTGAGTGAAGGGTTTTTTCTCTCTGTGAAAAGCCGGGGATTTGAAAGTGCGTGCGGAAAAGAAAATATAAGTTTAAAAAGCCTTTGAAGACAATTTACCCGAGTAATTTCGTTGCCAAAAGCTCCTCGTTTTATTTACCAATCCCACATAAATATAACTGTTTTTCTTTTAAAATGGATGAGTTGTTTCGGAAATTTACAAACTAGACTTCTTTAAACTATTAGTTTAGATTTAAAAATAGTGGCTCGCAATTATCAGTAATTTGTCTCAGAGTTAGGATTATTTATTTCAAAAAATAGTAAAAGGCTTACAATATAACACTAAAATGCTATCTATCTTAAATCAAAACTTAAATATGATCTATGATATGATTAATTAAATAAGATCTTATCTTATCTGGGTCAAGCATTAGCATTGCCATTCAGCGTGGCTATGCGGCCAGTATTTTGGAAACGCTTCCGCCTGATTTCCTTACTTTTTATCCGTATTTTCATTCAAAAAGCATCGTCATCGCATCAACGCATAGTGTAATACCTCCCGTAGGTAATCAGTACACAAAGCACCCTTCAGCCACCCTCTCAACACACTGCTGGCACACATCAGAAACATAATTAAGTCGTGAGCAGACCCGTCAAAGCCTGTGCCTGTCCGTGCCCGGAATTAAACAAATCCCTTGTTTTATCAAGCAAATCCTCTTTGGAACGTAAATACATACAAAATGTGCGCCGTATACAGCGTGTGCTATCGGCGGCTGGCGCCAATTTACATGGTAATTGACGCACACTCGATGAAAAATCATGTCAGTGGACACCTTTGTAAGAGAATTGACGTCTGACAGGGACACAGTTAAAATATAAGCGGTATAATTTTTAAGTACGACAAATCCGTTGTAAGATTTTAATATGTAACTAAAAAAACTGTTTCATTTAATTTACGACAATATCAGTAAGCTATTTATGAAAAATACATGGAATTGAGTGCTCAAATAGTTATCTTTAGAGCTCGATAAACTTTAAGATATCTGACTTACATTATTTATTTTTGAACGCTGATTTTATCGAATACTTGGCTGGACTCGAGCCAATTTTAGCCAATAATAATTGTCTCATAAAGGAAAAAGCTCTCAAAAGATGACCTACTTTTTTTCGTGCACTGTGAAGCGAATGGGTACTTTATAATCTATGAGATGTTTTAAAATGCTGACAAGAGGAATACGCATCAGTTATATTTTGAATTTATTTTTAAACTTTGTGTATTCGTATGAAGCTGCGTTGCATGGACGCAAATATGCTTTTTCACTCCGAGATGATGACCTCATTAAGGTTGTGGAAGTCGCCAGGACTCTCCAAATATCGGGGGATAGTGGGAATAACCCTTATTGGCGCTCGTAATTTTCTTAATAAAGTGGCAAACACGCATATGGCCCCCTGTTGGTAAGCGGTTAACCTATGAACGCTTGCAGCACTAGAGATATCTCTCGTGTGTTGCCGACTCTGACATATAACGGGTGAAAGTCTCACGTACCTGTAATTTCACCGGCACCTTCAAACAAAAATACAGGATAGCGCGCATTACTGCTTGTGGCAGAAATAGGTATGGTGGTATTTCTTCTACGGACGAGCTCCAGGTATCATCTGAAGGATAATTAAAAAAAACCATGTAGAGTTTGTTGTCTAATTCTTTTAGACTTGATCGCGTGCAAATGGCGTAAATTCACGTTAAAATGTTAAATTCACATAATTTTCAGCTGACGTTTCTATATGATCCTTGTGATATCAATGAACAAATAACTATTTAAAAATATATTTTATCAAGAGCTACATTTAGTAGACTACTCCACATAAATATCAGATTAACCAATGAAACTAGGCCGCAGTGAAATATGACCCTGTACATTAGTATAGCATCTATCAACACAAGTTAACCGTTAGTTTCAGCATTCTGACACGCGATGCCTCTCCTCCATTATCAACCTGATACACGATCCGATGATTCATTAAAGTTTTAATTAATCTACAATTCCTCGACAATGGCGCGGCGGGCGAGTGGCTGGCTACAACGCAACTAATGCAACTTCTATTACGGCCGCGGGACAAATGTTTGCATGTTCCGCAGATATTTATTCCTGATCTGGGTGTGTTAATACACGGTACACGTAGTTTCTGATACTCACGACACAGGGAATCCTGTTGGGTGTTTATTTATTTATTCACTGAGACAGCTGTGCGTTTAATCCTTTCACCACGCTGTTTGTTTCTCATTAGTCTAACTAAAGGCTGAAACTGTAAAATTTAATTTTCTTTCAAAACATTCAGATCCAGAGAATATAATACAAACTGAATTCATTATTATACAAATATCCTTATATTCTAATACAAAACAAACAAAGAATATCCAATAACAAAGTATACAAAATCTTCCACATATAATGCTACGCTTTGTTCATCTTGCTATACGGTATTTTCAGCTTAAATATCACGTCGTAGAGATGTTTTTCGCGTGTCAGGTTGTACTCGTTTAACTTGTTCATGGGATATTAGCATATAAACAAGAAGCGGCACAACTCGTTCTATTTCGTTAATGAAACGATGTTCCCGCTCATTACTTTTTAATAAAGCGTCAGTTTATAGGGACGGGTATTAAATGTCACTTTGATACAAATTACGGTGACCTATTCTACCAACTTAATAATAATAAGAACACCAATGTTGCCTCTACGCTACCTAACATTGGCGACACATATAGCGACTCGTTTATTGTAGCTATCACCTGCCTAAACTCAGCTGAATATAGGTGAGGATTGGTAGTTGCCGCATTTAATTCCATGTGTTCTAGGCTTGGTCGCGCGCGAGGTATCGGCGTAAATTCACTTTAAAATTTTAAATTCACCTAGTTTTTAAGTTGACGTTTCTATATGATCCTTGTGATTTCATTGAATAAAAACCTCAGCAATATTTCTACCATTATTTACTCAATATCAAAATATTTTCGCCATTTTCATCTTTCGCGCCTACCCCTTCCAATCATCTTATATTTTACTGTACAAAGGGTTGCTGATGTCTTCAGCCGCAGAAATGTGTCACAGATAATAATATTTTTTTTATTTCGTTGACTTTTTTTTATTTTCTAATGATCTAAAAAAGATAAATTTTATGTGTTTAATGGTAAAGGCCCATTTCGGATCTTCCAAGTTTTCAGGGTTTGTCTATTTGGAGCTCTTTCCGGTTGGTTCAGACCACGTCAGGACTCTGTGTCCATCTTTTGTTTTGTAGGCAAGCTAGATGACCTGCCCATTTCCACTTGAGGCTATGATGCATCTATGACTTCTTTGTATGTATTTTAGTATTTTTTTATGATCTCTGATGGTCTATAATTAAACATCAAGTTGGTATTACTAAACCAAGTACTTTACAAATCCTGCTGATAATTCTATCTACAAACATATTACATTCTTGTTACGATTCCAAATATGTTCTGCAAATATTTGTTCCAAGTCTGGGTATTGTGGTACCATGGTACTCGAAGTTCCTGATACCCACGATACAGGGAATTCCAATCAGGACTATGTATATGTCTGTATATTTATTTATTTATGTGCATGTCTAAAAAATGGAATAATAGCGGGACTAACAGTTGAATATTCGTTAAAACCTTGTACATAATCGTATCTGTGTCACTACACACTATTTTTACGGCTGTGTGTGTAAGATAGGGTGCGTTTGTGTAAGTTAACATCCTAAGGTTAAGATAATATAAGATAAGATAACGTTTATTCAGTAACAAATACATTACATTATACAATAGGTTTGTTACATTACTGTTGATATTCCAGTTCGCTTAGCATGAGCATCCAAGACAAAGTTTAGAAAACAAAAACTATTTCTGTCGCCTATTCTGTAAAACAAAAGAGAAGGACAGTATATGTTTTGTCTTCTCCGCGGTGTACAAAACCGTTGTCTTGGGTCTTCATGCTATGCAGGCTGGTTGGTACAACATGGGTATTTAAACTGGATCTATATGTGTGTTTCTATACTCACCACCATTGTCTGAAAGAAATCGCTGAGACCACCCATTAAGGTATTTCTGTTTTTTTATTGTACCTATTCATTGCAGCATTGCCATTCAGCGTGGCAATGCGGCCAGTATTTTGGAAACGCTTCCGCCTGGTAGTGATCTGGATCAGTTGAGCTATCTATAGATCGTTTGCAACAGTCTTTAGATAGCTAGCTGTTTCATCTGTATTTTTTGTATATACCTACTTCAAAAATATAAAACCTTATAAAACAAAACCTTTGTTTATTGTACTATATGCACAATTAAGAGTTTATATATCCATATATCTACTTAGCCAGATTTGAATATTGATACAATGAGCAATTTTTTGAATTCGTAATAATTTTACACCTTTACATCTTGTAATTAGTTACAGTTTGATATTTAATCTAAACAATAGCAAGTTTTATTTTCTCGGTCCAGACTTTTCCGATATGATTAGTACATTGTATTTTTTATATTAGTCGGGTTTAAAGTAAAGGTTTATGAACTATAAGAACAATGAAACAATAATAAAGGTTCTTTGTACACACAGTAAGACAATAAACGATTATTCTATTCTATTCTATTCTATTCTATTCTATTCTATTCTTTAAAAAATCTTTAACAGGCTTAGATGCCAATTTATTTCACACAAAAATAAAAAAGTATTTATTAAATCCAGTCTATCTACCCATCCAGACAGAGCCAGGGGATGAAAGGGGATAAGTGGGAGGGGTTGATTGGGTGCGTGAAGGGTTGACAGACAAGATCGGGCAGCCGGCGGCTTGTTTTGATAGGCGGCAGGTATTTCCGTACCTGTCAAATGTTTGACGTTTAATTTTGGAAGTGATACGGCAACAACTTAACTTCGATATTGGGAAGCAATATGAAAGCTTTTAAAGCTGGTACGGGAGTCCTAGGCATGACGGACAAGCTAAATAAAGTAAATTTAAACCAATATTTAAATGAGTTAAATGAGTTTGTAAGTTTGTAAGAAACAATTATTACATTTTTTTTAATTATTTCACGTGTTTAAAATGGTTCTTCAGGGTGGACTGTGTATTATCCCAGTAAAATAAAAAGGAGCTAATTTTGTAACAATTTTTTTTTTTTTATGGAGACTAATTTTGCAATGTAAGTCGACGAAAAAACGATAGAGCGAATGCGTTTCTAGATATCTACGGTAAGCGCTATTTTTTATCGACTTCTTTTTATCCAGTGGACAGTAGCAATTTTTACGGGATATTTAAAATAAATACAATTTGATTTGATTAGATAATAAAATTTGAATTTTCTGAAAAGAAAATCTGGGTCTCTCTAAGGTAAAGTGGTATCATCTAGATACATTCATTCTCCATAGTTGGTCATATTATCAATTACCATCTTGTGAGATTATGGACAAAGGAAGGTATAGTTTAGATAAAAAAAGTGAGTTGGAATATTTCCCCAAATACTTACATTTGAGCCTTTTGGGTTTGACTTTGGGTAGCGACGCATGACAAGAGAGTTGGCTCTTATCTGGGTCAATGCATTGGCATTGACAATGCAGCTAGTATTTTGGGAACGTTTCCGTCTGGTAGAGATCTGGATTAATTGAGCTATCTATAGATCGTTTGCAACGGTCTTTAGATAAATAGTTGTTTCATCTGTATTTTTTTAACTTGTACATAGTGTAATGTTGTATGTATGCATGTACCACGGGAGAAACTATGAAGATATTTTTCGTAAAAAAATTAGATAGGACTATATTATAAAGTCTGAAAAAAATATCATGACAACAGACGACCTCGGTGGCACAGCGGGTGAGTAGCTGGCTGAGGCGTAAGAGGGTTTGATTCCCATTGCGGGACAAATGTTTGCATGTTCTGCAGATATTTGTGTTGTGATACCATGGTACTCGTAATTCCTGATACCTATGACACAGGGAACCCTATTGTGGGGACTATGTTTTAAACTGTTAGTTCTTTAATTATTTATATTACTTTAAATTAAACAAATAACAGTACAAAAATGCAGGTATTATCAGATTAGAATTTTAAGTTGTTAAATAATAATTAAAACAAACAAGCTTCGGCCATAATCCCCATGATACACATCCTCTGATCTATACTCCGTCCGTAGATCCGTAAAATTACCTAGTAGGCCGTAGTCAGAGGCAAGTCCAAACATTATATTTAACATATAAAGTTGCAACCTATCGCCGTTTAAAATAGTTACTAAATAGCTTGCGACTGAAATAACTGGCATTATTTTTTGTGGTTTTGTTACTTTTATTTATATCCAAGCAATTTATGATTTAAAAAATTGCATGTAAAATTGCTGTGTTCGCATAAATTCCACGGCTTTTGTCATAATGAAACAACGGTTTCAACAAAAAAAAATCAAAACGTAAAGAAATTATATTGTCCGAATCGCGCGGCGGCCATTGTTGGACTCGTTGCGAGTTTTCAAAATAACAACAGTTATATTCAGGATTCCGCTCACAATTCAACAATGAATTGACTAGGTAAATAAAATGGTAAAGTAAATAATGTTTTTTTGTCTACTTTACTGTTTTGAGCAAAAATAAACATGATAGAGTTGTGATTGACATGCACAAAAAATATTGCTCTACGATTATAAATAAATAATGCTGGATATTTTTCACGCAGCATCATCTAGCCCCAAACTAAGAAGAGATTGTATTATGGGAACTACATGACTGATATACTATTTAATAATTATTTTTTGTAAATACATAAATATTATACATAGAAATATATATTATTATTTACTGGATATCCTCAGATACAAACTCAGTGCGTTGATCTTTGAGGATACCAAGTTAGGCGTAGTTAGAGACATGTCTGATCATTATATTTAGCAAATCCCCGCTTTTTTTCAAGTCATCGTCACTTATTGGAATACAAACAAATGGCACATGCCATCGAATTTTTGGTTCTAGTTCATGCTATCTCACGATGATTTTCTTCCCTATTTTTAGCACATATTAATTTGCACGATCGGGTTCGAACCTACGACCTCCAAATCAGAAGTCAAGTTACCGCCCACTAGGCCAACATAAAGAGCATGACTTTTATTCCCAGTACATCTAGCTCGAACAATTAATCCTATTATTAATAAGTATATTTTATCACCAGCTCGAGGTCAATTAACATGTTATATGGAAAGCGTATTTACGACCTCTAATTACATAATTTATCATTGTTTGTACAAAAGAACCAGTTTGTTTCTCCATTAGCTGTCTTATTTATGAACCCAGAGTAGTTGCTATAGCGTTTTCTTTATCTCTGTTCTGTCATTGAATTGTCTAATTAATAAATATTATATTTAGATAAAAGGAACAAGTCAATAGTATACTGACACTACTATATCAGAATGTATCTGGTTTTGTACACGTTACTTTCCCTATCTCAACTTATTTCAGCTTTTATCAGCTATCTTCAAAGGTTTGCTGGAAGAAAACTCTTGTTAGGATTAAGCTCACCTTTTTTTTATATATAAAATGTATGTCTATATTTTGACGACCTCTGTGGCGCAGTGGGCGAAGGCCCGCCTGAGACGCAGAAGGTTGCGGGTTCGATTCCCGACGCGGGACAAATGTTTGCATATGCAAATATTTGTCTCGGGATCTGGATGTTTTCTATGTATAATATGTATGTATTTACAACAACAAAAAAAGTATATAAGTAGTATATCAGTCATGTAGTTCCCATAACACAAGCTCTGCTTACTTTGGGGCTAGATGATGCTGTGTGTAAAATGACCAGCATTATTTATTTATTTATTATTCTCCATATATACAATAAAGAAAAGCTAGAATAAAGTTCTTAATGAACTCTGGACATTAAAATTCAACAGTAGAGGAGACACATTAAAGCCCCGGTCAAACTGATGCGGCAGTTATGGTAAGAAATGGTTGTTAAATATTTGTTAAAGCGCTGTCAAACTTTGCTCGCTTATAAATAGCGCTTTTTTAGAAAGCGCTGTAAACGTGACTTTACAGCGCTGAATAAAAATGAGTTCTAAAATGACTGACGAGACTGTATTCGGTGCGACCCGTTTCGTACAGCTATTTGCATGACAACTTTATTTCTGTAACTTATTAAGTAAAACATTGGACATTAGCAAAGTTTGTTCTTTTTATTTATTGGCAGGGAACTAGAGTATTCATTTCGAGTCTATAAAAAAATAAATAAATAATGCTGGTCATTTTTCACACAGCATCTTCTAGCCCCATTCTAAGCAGAGCTTGTATTATGGGAACAACATGACTGATATACTACTTATATACTTTTTTTTTGTAAATACATACATACATGAAAACAGACAAATATTTGCAGATCATACAAACATTTATCCCGCGGCGGGAACCGAACCCGCAACCTTCTGTGTCTCAGGCGGGCCTTCGCCCACTACGCCACATCATTTTCTAACTCAGCATTCTACGATTAGAGCTACGTACTATGTGTTTCTTGTATTTGTTGGATCAGTTCCATCGATGGCGTTACGATACAGTGACGTCTGTCCCCAGCCTTACTTTTATGCGTCTTGTTTTAAAACTGTGAGCCCTCATCATCTCGAACACAGCTTCAAGTATTCATTCTTTTTTTTTTTAAGTATATTCGCGGACAAACTTCGGAATAATATCATAAATGAGCGTATTCTCGAGGGGCAGGACCGCTAGAATCTTGCATAACTTATCACGACTTTAAAAACTTCTACTTGTACAATTTAGGTTTTCATAATGTTCCAGGAGGTTAGTTTGTTTTCGTGATTGCGATGTTCCGTCATGTCGCTTGCTGCTTTGAATAAGGGGTTGAATAATGTCTCATTTGCATGGAGTACAACAACTTTGTTTCATCCTTTATGGCATGTAAAATCTATACAATTTTAATGAGCTATTTTACTTTGAAAACTTCGAGTGGAAGAGTTTGTTTAGCATATTTGATGCATGTTGCCCAATCAGTAGGGAACACAATTTCAGTGGAAAAAATACTATACGGTGTATTAACAAAACTCATAATTCAAGCAACAGCCATAGTGTACAAGAAAATAACGATTTCCATGGCGTGGTAGGCGAGTAGCTGACTAAGACGCAATATAAGCGGATTTAATTCCCGCTACGAGACCAATGATTTGCATGCTCTGCTGAATATATTTGGGGCATATTATTTGAATATAGATAGAAGATACTCATAGATAGATACTTTATTATCTACACAGCAAATACTATTTCGGCTTAGTACTACGCGAGTAAAACAGCTACAAAGAAAACTTTAAAAACACTATAATTGATAGCTTCAAAGCGTTAAAATTGGACAAAGAATTTTTCACACAGTCGCTCACGCGGCTTAACATCTTAAAAAAACAAATTAATAATGCTAGACATTTTTCAGACAGCATCATCCAGCCCTAAAGTAAGCAGAGCTTGTATTATACGAAACTACATGACTGATATTCTACTTATATACTTTTTTAAAATACATACATATTATACATAGAAAACACCCAGACGCGAGACAAACATTAGTTAATCGTACAAACATTTGTCACACGGCGGGAATCGAACCCGCAACCTTCTGCGTCTCAGGCGAACCTTCGCCCACTGCGCCACAGAGGTCGTCGCTTCTCTTAAATCTTAAAACGATTCTGCAAATTCAGCTTACTAAGATTTGCGAGCTCAGCGAGATTCTGTACGAAAACATACGAAATTACAATTTACCATAAATCTTACAAGGAACTTATGAAAGTTAGCTAAAAGTGTCACTAGTATGAAGTACTATAATTTATAAGATATTAAATGTCTTAAAACCGACTTCAATTAACGAGAAATTAATAAAAAATCCAATATGCAATTTCATCACCCACTTTTTCACACTTAGGAGTGGGATTTTACATAAAATGTATATGGAACTACCATTAAAGTAAATCCTACACTTAAAAAAAACGGTTAACAATAGGTAGGAAGATATCACGTAACATACACACAACAAAATATACAGACGAATTGAGAAACTCCTTGTCTGAAGTCGATTGGTAATAATTAAATCGTCATATTGCAGTCACATTTTTACGACAGCAAAATAATCATCAGAATCGGATTACAATTGACGAAGATATTAGGTAAGAAACCCAAACGATAAAAAAACATACAGCCAAATGGAGAACCTCCTTTTTTTAAGGTCAGTTAAAAATAAAAACGAAAGCAGAGATTTTATTAAGCAACTATTGATGAAAGCGTCTCTCGTTCAAATCTAAGTTGTAAGTCGTACAAAAGCTGAATAAAAGAGAGAATTCAATACAAACAAAAACAAAACAAACACGCTCACGACTGAAAGCACCATGATGTACATCCTCAGGTATATACTCAGTGCGTAGATATTTGAGGATATACCAAGTAAATTTGGCATATGCCCTCGCTTAGCAAGTAGTTAGCATTCCACGTGATAGGTTGAAAGCCTATCGACGCTTATTGGAACACTAAATGATAGCACTTGCCTTCGAATTTTCTAGGGCTTGCCGTTTTACGATGCTTTCCTTCACAAAGCAAAAAACTTAGTGGCGACTAGAACGCACCAAGGTCGTCCGAATCGATGTGACATTTTCCAAGAAATTGCGAACAAAAGATTCGGTAAAGATAATAAGTATTAAAAGCTTGTAATAGTTTTTTTTTATATCTGTGTACAGCGGCTCCCGGAGCGGTCGAGCCTTACGTTGTCTTTTTCTACCTGCTTCTAGATTGGTAGAAAAGTATGTCAACAAAAAGAAACATATTTCAGTTTTTCCTTGGTTCTGTATAACTTTGATCAACTATTTCTAAACAAAAAATATATATTGACGACCTTTGTGGCGCTGTGGGCGAAGGCCCGCCTGAGACGCAGAAGATTGCGGGTTTGATTCCCGCCGCGGGACAAATTTTGTAATGTTTGTCTCGGGTCTGGATGTTTTCTATGTGTAATATATGTATATGTATTAACAAAGAAGTAGATATATAAGTAGTATAACAGTGATTTAGTTCCCATAACACAAGCTCTGCTTACTTTGGGGCTAAATGATGCTGTGTGAAAATGACCAGCATTATTTATTTAAAAACAACAAAACAAACATCATCTCAACTGATGTTGTGTCGAGAATTAAGACCATGCTTAAACAGCCAGAGTCACTGAAAAGTTCAGTGTTTATCATAAAATATGTACATCAATTGTAGACTCACACAGGCAAGTCATAGGAAATTGAGTTATTGTGGTGCATGTCAGAGCTACGCTGAAGGCTTGCTATTTTACAAGGAATTATTTGCCAATACTAGCTATTGCCCACGGCTTTGCCCGCTTAGTACCCGGATAAAAAGTAGCTGATGTAAAGTAGCTCTTACCGTTAAAGCAGCGTTGGTAAGAAACGCATTACCTTTTTTTTGTGAACTTACGTTGGAAATCTTACTTGCGCCTTACATTGGTACCTACGAATCTGGGATCATTCTATTTTAATAGCATCTGGTCCAACCGATTGTACTTTGTACAACCTTTCTAACTTATTCTAAACCTTGACGATACCCATATTTATTGATATATTTTCTAATATTCCACTCCAATCATTCGCATCATTCATTAATTATAAATAAATAAAAATATATAAATAATGCTGGACATTTTTAACACAGCATCATTTAGCCCCAAACTAAGCATAGCTTGTGTTATGGGAACTACATGACTAATATACTACTTATATACTTTTTTTGTTAATACATATACATATATTACACATAGAAAACATCCAGACCCGAGACAAACATTACAAACATTTGTCCCTTTTGCGTCTCAGGCGGGCCTTCGCCCACAGCGCCACAAAGGTCGTCATTTTCTAAAATATCATATCCATCGTTATTTATTTTCTTCATCATTTGTCAAAACCTTTCCTTTGTCATATTTTATACATCTGACGTGTATAACCCTTGCATTTTTTTCACTTTTGTAATAAGCTGGTAATTTTAAATGATCCTGATATTTTATTGTTATAAGAACGACAAATAGTCATACATAAGTTACAAGTTAGAAACTAAAGAAAACAGTGTTACGTAAGAAACTCAGCGTCATACAAAGGCATTGCTTAGTTTGTCTGTTTGTCTCGTTTCGCTTCTGTTTTGTGTGTTTAGTATTAGGTATTTTGTGTTTAACTTTTGTGTTCAAGGGAAATAAATATATTTTCTTTCTTTTTTTCTTTTCTATCCACAGATTATCCTTGAATTAATAAATACCTAGCTATTGACTTTGATTGAATGTATGAAATAGAAATACCATAATGATGCGAACAAACTATATTAACTATATTAACTATTCATTGAATAGGTCAACTTCCCACTACAAGCTACCAATACAAAAGCATTGCTCTGCGAGATTTGTCAAATTAGAGTTGGGTTAACAGCCTTAACGCGGTTAGTGTGTCAGACAGACAGGCAGCCCGGCTGATATGTATAATGCGCGATTTGAATTTCTAACTCCTCACTGGAGTGGAGCGTTCGTGTAACAAATTAACATAATGCGCTCAAATAATATTATTTGCCGTAATAGTTTTGTTGATGGGTGATTCTCTCATCTGTCATTCACCTACTGTATAATCGTCCACTAGGCCAAAACGGCCTAGTTTTGAAGTCGGTTTAAAAACACAGTATTCACGCTGTCATAATATAAGTTTAGACTACACATACATTCTAGCTGCGATTCATCTCGCTACAAGATATCGGTACAAAACGTTACATCAACGCAGAGAGAAGAACAATGAACAACTGATATATTAAAGCACAGATATCCGTCGAAGTGTATTGTTGTTATACATAAAAACAACTGATATATTAAAGCACAGATATCCGTCGAAGTGTATTGTTGTTATACATAAAAAGATTCAGATGGAGGAACTCACAGTAATTGCTTTATTCTCTTGTAGATGTTACAACGACGACAATATTTTATGAAGTCCTCCCTACATGCACCTATTGTGTCTCAGAGAATTACTACATTTCTAAAAACGTCTGTAGGCAAGCCACGTTACAACTGTCAAGCATTTATTGGTTACATGGTTCATTTTAAGAAGTCTGTCTTTTTACGTTCCAATACACGAACACTACAGAAGGGTCTAGATTGCGCAAGTTTAAATGTGACCTGAGCATTATACTGGGTATAAAAGACCCTTTACAAAGCCTCAAGCCATAATATATTCTATACAATATTGGGATATTTGGACTACACCGGGAATGTACGGGTGATATTAAAGGTCAAATTCTAAAATGTTTTTTGCAGTTCTTTACGGAAATGAATTCCAAGTGCCCAAACCAAGCTTTCGTTCAAAGAAATTTAACAAAATTTTCTTAACAAATTACGCATTTCAATTTCTAGTACCGCAATGAATATTAAACTCAATAGCACACCACGATTTAAGAACGCAATTGATGAATGCACGTTTATAAATAAAAAGAAACGCAAAATATATAAAACACTTAACAAGTTAAGTTATTATTTTTGGGACTTATATAATAAATAAATAATAAATTATAGGACATTTTTCACACAGCAACATCTAGCCCCAAAGTAAGCAAAGCTTGTGTTAAGGGAACCACAAGACTAAAATACAACTTATATACATATATTTTTTGTAAATACATACATGAAAGCACCCAGACTCGTCTTATGGTACCATAGAGCTTTCTTCTGAACATAAAATTGACGAACTATTAATTTTTCAGTTTCTTGGTGGCGGTTTATAGAGGGGTATCGAAATGGTCTCTTAAACATTACCTTCAAGTGCTCTCTCCAATCTTATTTAGTTTGAATATTTTTTTAAAACGTTTCCACAACAACATCGCAAAAACGTACGCTAAAGAGCCTTCTGACGTACCTGAGTTATTGAACGCTACCTCACGACCGAGGACATACTTGACCCACTGGGCTGAAGCTTATTCAATAAGAGCGCAGAGTATCTTAGAGATGGTATATGTTTGTTTATTTTATTAAATATACAATAACTATGGTTTTATTTAAATCACACGATAGAATCGTCATGTTTTTTTTCTTGTTAGCTCTGTGCTAGTTATCATAAAAATTTCCTAGTGATTGTTATAAGGGTAATACAATTTTATTTGGTAAAAAATCCTTTATCTTATTCATATTGTAAAAACGGGATTTTTCATCAGGGTACTCTCGGAATGAGTCGAAACATAGTCGGTGCCTTTACCGAAAAATCCCGTTTTTACAATATGAATAAGATAAAGAATTTAAGGAATAATCAAGTTCACGATAGTTTTTGGAATAAAAAAATATTTTATCTTATTATTTAACATAAAATTTACGAAATCCTATTTCCAGTAGTATATCCTCCGAGTTATTATGTTAAGAAATTTACAAAATCCGAAATTTAATCATTTTGGAAGCTTCTTTTTAATGTTCTAAAATTAACTGAGTATACCTATTCAGAGTGTACAAAATACTGTCTATCGCATTTCCACTCTATTTTTAAACTCGGAAAATGGCTACATGGAACGAAAATGTTATACACGTCTATTTCATTTTGAGAGGCGAAACTATTAAAACTTGATACAGAGACACAACTAGTCCGAAATATTCCCATTTTCATGTCGAACATTTTGGATATAACTAAGCCCTTTTAAAATGATTACATAAAATTGTTCCCGATGGCCATTTTGCTAATGTAATCTTGGGGCCAGAGAAAGCCTCAAATCTTTTATGAACTCCAAACTCATAAATTATAAAGTACAGGCTAACCCTCGGACCACCAGAATCTCAGAATTGTAACATACTTATTGGTAAATAAATATATTTTTGTTTTATATTAAATAAATAAAACTTGTTTATTTCACTAAAGTACATTACATTTATTTTGATAGCCCTACTTACCAAACCAAGTTAAAACCACTTGTGCCTTGGTAATTAGTGCTTTCCCATTTATATTATTTAATGACACATTACATTGTTCTGTGGCCCAGTGGGCAAAGTATAGTATAAGTAGTATATCGGTCATGTAGTTCCCATAATACAGCAAGCTCTGCTTAATTTGGGGCTAGATGATGCTGTTTCAAAAATGTCCATCCTTATTTATTTATTTATATCAAAATCCACTCTTAATAAAATTTGCCGGGAAGAGATCACTTCTAAGCAGAAGACGGCTAATTTTGGTCTTTTAATTGTGGACTCATTTTAATCATTTCATAGGTGTAGAGGATTTCGTTCATACATTTCATTTTGACGACCGCGGTGACTTCTCGGCCGATTAGCCAGCTAAGACGCAAGAGGAGCGGATTCGATTCCCGCTGTGCGACAAATGTTTGCATGTTTTGCAGATATTTGTTCTTGGTCTAGACTCAGTTTCTGATACCCACGACTCAGGGAATCCTAGTGTGGGGTAAGGAATATGTATCTTAATTGGCTCTCTTTTTTTGGTCGGACATAACTAGATTTGTTTTATTGGTACTTATGGGTATGACGTAGTCAACTGATTCCTGTCGTTGTTAGCAGGTGGTGAGGGCCAGGAGCACGGGCCGGTGTTCCTGATGGAGCCGCCAGCACGGCTCGTGTTCGGGAACAGCACGGGAGCGCGAGTGTCGTGCGCGGCGCACGGGTTCCCGAACCCCGTGCTGGCGTGGCAGCAGCCGGACGGGGTGCCGTTGGATGACGTGCCGGGACTCAGGTATACTCCATAGTCATATAAATTGTTCCTACCCAATTTAATTGTTCCTATTTCATTTGCATTTGCGGCGATGTAGAACTGTAACTTAATAGGCAATTTGACGACCTCTGTGGCGTAGTGGGCAAAGGCCCGCCTGAGACACAGAAGGTTGCGGGTTCGGTTCCCGCCCCAGGACAAATATTTGTATATGCAAACATTTGTCCAGAGGCGGGAATCGAACTCGCAACCTTCTGCGTCTCAGGCGGGCCTTCGCCCACCGCGCCACAGAGGTCGTGGCTCAACGTTATTTATTTTCGGTTCGAGCACATACCCACACGCGCGTTAACGATACAATGGAGTTTCTGTCTGCTAAGCAAGTATTACCGACTTTCACAATAGGAACAAATAATGAAGGAATGAGGAAAGAAAAGACGCAAAGAATACAATAATATTCCGCCATGGAAGTAAATCAAAGGCTTTCATCAAGAACTTATGAAGACAAAACAAACGTTTCGCAAAACAAACTATTATCTCGTAGCACTTCGTAGCACTACTACAATGCTCTACGATTTTTTTGTTTTAGTTAATTTTTCACTTTATACAAAGCTTTGTCGTACGCGTTTTCTCTCGCGAAGTAATTTTTGGTCAGAGTGATAGCGAGCTACATATTATATGGTGTCGTTGAAAATATGTAGTTGCCACAGATGTGAACTCGTGCTAAACACTATGACGCACACTGAATAAAAATCACGAATAGAGTTACGAAACAAAAGTTTCTAAATCTGAAATTATGTATTAAAAACTCTGTAACTCTGTAACATACCTATGGAATTAAAATTATCGTGGTTTGGTATCATTTTAGAATATTATAACGACTATACCACGTACTTTACTATTCTCCTGCTGACGTTTCGTTGACAGTTCCCGTCTCACGACCGTCGAGCGTGGTCGCGGACGGTGCTTATGAGGAAGGACCTCTAAACGGTACGTGGTATAGTCGTTATAATATTCTAAAAAGATCATACCTGATTAAAAAAGCAAAATATCAGCGGTTCAAGAATGTAAGTTCATACCTGAAAACTTGATTAAAAGTGATTGAGAGCAGTGTTGGCGTAGTGGGTGGCACCCTAACATCCGATTCGGAAGTTGTCGGTTCGAACTCAGTCATATATGTATGTATATTATTTTTACAATAAAAAACAGTAAAACAGTAAAAGAAAAAACCGGCATGCCCTAAAACTAAAATTCGAAGGCATGGTTAGAGTTCCAATAGGCGACGATAGGCTTGCAACCCGTCAATTCTAGCTTCTTGCAAAACGCAGGCATAATGTTTGGACGTGCCTTTGACTATCTCCTATATGGTATACACAAAGATCTACACACTGAGTATATATCTGCGGATGCTTATCATGGTCATAATATGTATACATAATACAGTCGTGTATTTTGTTTGTTTTTTTTTTATGCAACATTTCCCTCGATTGCGTTCTATATCCTCCTCTATGTTACTCTATAGACTAAACGTACAAAAACAAACGTAGCTCTTTTTAGTTCACATTTTGGCACCGCACCTTATTGTAATTCTTGAGCCGTGACGCAAAGTCGAAGGGAATTTTCTTAAAGCTAGCCGCAGGTGCTGATCCAGAAACCTTCTTTAATATAAAAGGAGTACATCTATGTATGTATACGTACGTGCTTATGGAGTAGGGGTAAAGTTGGCTGACGAGAACGAGCTCAAAGTAACTTTCTTTATTTACGTAGCGGAAATGTTTTTCTTTTAGAAAAGTAGGAGATTTTAACTGCGGTATTTTCAGTTGTTTAAAATTAAACTACCTTTTTTATAAAAAAGATAAATCCTTTATGATGAGTGGATGTTATTCGGATTTATTGTATTGTATAATAAAATTATTAACAGTATAACACATTTATTATGAATTTTAATACATAATTATAAGTTTTATGACATAACTAATAATTTCGTTATCTAATTGCAAAAGTTTGAAAAATACAAATTTTAATTTAATTAAAAAAACATTAGGGAGCAGTAGAGAAAACATTAAAAAACTAGTTTACAAAAATAAAATCCATGTTTCACAAATAAAACAATCTGGATCTTTTCAAGGTAAAAATGATTAAGGTATCTTCTAGACTTGCTCCATCGTCGCTCATAATCGTCAATGACCGACCATCAGGTGAGATTATGGTCAAAAGAAAGTCAGTTATTGATAAAAATAACTTCAAAATCAATTTCGATTACACCTACACAAAAAGCCTAACCAACAACCATACTCCTGTTGTTGGTAAGGTTTTCTATGTAGGTGTGGGTTTAAATGAAACTTGTATCATAATGAATGTACAAAATTTATACGAAGTACCTAAGTGATTAAGTGATTAAGACGAGGGGTTGTTTGTACGTTTTATCATTTATCTCTGAAATGTATAATCCGATTTAAATGCAGTTTTTTGAAATATATTTGTACAACTTCTAGGTTGGTAACTACTTCGATAGGCTTTATTACCATACTATACTACATACCAAGTCACTAGTGTCTCCAGTACATGACAGAAGACTTTCCCTGGACTTTTTGATAACTAGCAAAATTCAGTTGTGTTCTTTTTAAATAACTCTTTAGTCAAACAAACTAACGGCCAACTGATGGTAAGCGCTAACCATAGCCTATGGAAACTTGTAATACCAGAGGTATCACTCACGTATTGCCGACACTGAGATATCAAGATGAAAGGTCTCATGTACTTGTAATTACACCGGCAACCACACCCTTCAAGCCGGAACACAGCAATGAGAGCATTACTGCTTGCCGGCAGAAATAGGGCTCGTCCAGGCAAGTGCTACCACTTGCCTGGACGAGCCCTTTCACAGAAGCTCAATTTACGTTATGCTTGTGCATAGTATTGCTTATGCTTTTTATGTCTAAGCTTAGCCTAAGGATAACATTAAATTCCGAAATGAATATCTCTCTGTTCGCACCATTTACCCAATTTGAAATCGGTATATTCTTTGACTCGTACAATGGGCAGCGTAAAAACGGAGTTATTCTGCGCCAGACAACAAAATGTGAGATGAGGCCCGCTGCATGAAATATAGATCAGGTGTTTTGAATAGTTTCACCCTGGATTGTAGAAGTCTGAGGCACATCGAGTGCCTGAGGAAACTATGGTCTAGTGCGGTGGAAAAGGTCACCCTTTGACGTAACTCGTCAAACTTAGCTGAAAAAATGGCAACACCTTTATAACCTAGTTAGCACAGACAATAAAATATATTTCATTTCATTTAAAAAATCTTTTTTTATGACTTCGGTGGCGGCGCGGGCTGATACGCAAGTGCAGGTTCGATTCCCGTTTACATGGTATGCAGATATTCGGTTCGGGTCATGGTAGGTACTCATAGTTTAGGATCGGGACTATGTGTGACTGCTGAGTGTCAGTGTTTATTAATTATCAATTACTATAAATAACACATTCAATAATAATTCAAGA
Source organism: Perizoma affinitatum (assembly GCA_961405105.1). NCBI lineage: Eukaryota > Metazoa > Arthropoda > Insecta > Lepidoptera > Geometridae > Perizoma > Perizoma affinitatum. The sequence continues at coordinate 581,714 of OY560189.1, forward strand.
TCAACTTTAATAAGAGCCCATTGATACCCATTGTACTTAGCCTTCATCTGGGAAAACACATTCTTAGCCCAGATGAACTGAAACTCATCACACCCAAAAAGATCCTGCAGTTTCTAACAGCGGCAGGGCTGAGAGGTGAATTATGAACGCCCCCTGCGGGGAAAATAAAACAAGTGGCGATCACAATAGGCCTAACGGCCGTAGTGATACCAAAGCCACTAAAAGCTAATAAAAAAAAAAACCATTGTACTTTAATAAGAATGAAAGTATGTTTATTTTGTATTTTATGTATGGTATATACAATAAGTTATATATTTTCATTCATTCAATTAATTGAACGCGTTAGATTTTCCACTACGGTCTAAAGTCCTTACTAAACTGATATTTTATAACAGACAAATATATTACTACAATTATTTCAACAAAGTTTGTTGTATCATTGTGTTTTATTGATTATGTTAATAATTATACCTATATTTTCTCTTCAACAAACGATATTGTAAGAACTGTCATTTTATTGTCATTTCCTGTCTTTTATACCGTCATATATTACATTTCCTGAAAATATTGTCATTTACGCCTGTTCCTTGCGACAAAGAGCTTTTTCCGTGTTATCTGAAAGACAGAAAAACCCATTAATTTGCAAACTTTGACAATACAAAACAAACAGATAATACACACACGGGATTTACACAAACAATACATAAATACTAGCAATAAAACTATTATCTGGTTGAGATTACCTCATTGTGCCGCCAGCCTGATCGTCTCCGCCGCTATTGATCAGGTGGTTATTTTGAATGCTGCCTGTACCGTCGAAAGCGCTTCCAGCAATTGTGCTAATTATTTTTAGATTTCTGTCCTATTTAAAACTTGACCATTCATAAATTCGTAGAAATATCAAAGTAAAAATTAGGTTTATTGAATGAACACCTTCATAATCAAAAAACATTACCAAATGTTGTCTGGAGGAGATCGCTTCTAAACGATAAGATCATTGTTTTTTATTTAAGAATAGAATTTTGTTATTTTGTAATTTGTTTAAGGTGTACCATAAAGTATTTTCATTCATTCATTACCTCATAGCAATAAACCCAATTTATTGTAAAAAAAAACTTAATGTTATTTTTAATTCAATTTAATGTTTTGTGCAAATTATGGAATGTCCATGTTTTTTTTTACTTATTGACATTATCACATTAAACACTAACCCTAGGTTAAGATAATTGTTACTAAAGAAATGATCCAATGATGATGATTAGATAAAAAATATCAATTATAATGTCACGTAGTAATTCTACTTGACACTAGATGTCACTACTCCTGTTGTTGTTTCACATCAATACTGCACAAATAAGTCGATCTTATGGCACTTGTGCATCGGTCGAGAATTACATTAATTGTCTCTGGTCGGAGACGCATTCTACAAATTAGTCCATCTTATTACACTTTTGCATTGTTCGAGAATGTCAATAATAGTCTCTGGTCAGGGACGCATTATATATTTTCTGTAGACTTTCGTGGTGTTTCCGAACCTGGTAGTTGAATTTATTCTACTTTTAGTGGCGTATTATATTTTCATTTTGCTAAATCCTTCCTTTCTACTAAAGTTTGAGAGTCAAGAACCTTAGGGCTATAATTAAAGTTAATTTCATTATTCCGCCCGTTTTGTTGTTAGTTATTTGATTAGTTTTTTACCATTAATTTTGGCCTAAATATTCTCGCGAACGGAGGAGTTTCCGCCGGTTGTGTCACATTTTTGCGTGCGTTGGCAACTGGAAGACGAGAAGTTCCGCTTGGAAGAATCTCCATTTTGGCAGTCTTTTACACCCTTACGCGTACGCGCATACTTATATTCCAAGTTTTTACCTTCCAATATTCTGGTGAGTTTTCCAAAAGTCGATTTAAAATTTGTTTAGTTTCATTGTTGGTGTCAGTTTCCTAATCGTCGTTGAATATCGACAGATTTCAACATTGTTTGCGGCATCGGACCGCGTGGGGAAGTGTTGCTGACACGACGCGACATATAACTCCAGCTACCGAGTCCTATCGTTGTCCAGAACCCTACTACTTATTACTATTATTACTACTACTACAGGCCTCCTGATTATTCCAAACAGGTGCGTTTTCTACTTACATTTTTCTTTCCTCAAAGGTTAAGTTCAAAGTATGATAAAAGTTTATTGTATTCCCCACTTTATTCCTGCACAGTGTTAATTGCATAGGTTCTTGATATAGGATCCTCTTCTGAGGTTACCTGACCTATAAATTATTTCATTCAAGTAAATTATCTTCAAATATGTTGTGCAAAAAGATGGTAAATGAGTTTTATCTCATTTCCAGGAGGTTTTTTTATTTATACCCTGAAACATATTCACTCCCTGGAGCCTTGGACTGCCTAGCTGAGTGGCGGCACCCTCTCGGTAGTTTGCGGACCTGCAGCGGACACCGGTTACCTCCGGCCAGTCACCGCTCCATACCGGGTTCCACTTTTTCATTCTTTTTCAATCTTTTCTCGGGATAGCAGCCGAATTTCTGCTATTGGCGCCTAACACTACTTTTACACACCATACACTACCGGACTTAACTTTTAGAAGTTAGTTATTAAGTTTTTTTTTACTTCAGAAACAATTCACCTCAAGGAACCTTCCAAAACTGTACCGCTTTGCTAGCCAGTGGACATTTTTTCAATTATAGATAAGCCTACTTTATTAAAGAACTTTCAAGCAAAAACTTTCTTTTCTTTGTTTGGGTCACAAAAGGGGGGGGTAAAATATAACTTGTAACAGTGGCGCCCAACGTGGGGCATTCCTTGAGGTGATTGTCATGTCGAATCAGCTGTGACAAAAATTGTATTAATATTACTTAACTAATTAACTATTTTTATGCGGATTTAATTTATATTATACTGTGTTTGATTAGCATCAACTGGTGTTTTCTGGTTGTTGCAAATTTTATTTAGTAATGACAAGTGTAAACTTGAGGTGATTGTGTTGGAGTTTACTACGTTCAAAACAAATTTTTCTTTTTTCTTTTACAACTTTACAATTTATTTACAATTACACTTTACAATTTATACTTACTACACCCCTTACCACTTTTTTGGTAAGTACAATCTGCCACAAAATTAAAATAAAAACATTATTCAGTTTACCTCCTAACTTGGAACGGGGACATTTTATCCCTTTTACCAGGATTTTTCTTGTTTTTCCCTTGACTTTTCTTGTCGGGTGAGGACAGTCAGCGACAAAAATTATTTATTTTATTTTATTTCAGGGTATTATTATATTTTTCTATTCTAGTGAACTCGCTTGTTATTTATTGCCTGGGTGTTCACTACTAATTGCAACTTTTTAGAACTGACGGCGACACGAACATTTATTAAAGTTTTTTCTCCTTATTGAACTTACTGGCGTCACTACCGTTCTGTTAGAACATATTTAATTCGAAGAGCAAAAAAAAAATTATTTTAAATTGAATAAAACTACTAATTAAATAAATAATACTTTTTTCAATTAAATTTTATATAAATTGTGTCTTGGTTGAGTGGTCGACATGTCGTTCAATCGTTACTCTGACATGGAAGAACGTCCTATTGCTTTCCAATCTCTACATAAGGATGAGTTGGTTCATGAGGTCCGTATTAGGGATACCGTGCCTGCTGCTGACGTTTCTGCATTGCGGCTGCAGATAAGAAGTTTAGCTAAAGAGATTCCCTCGGATCAAATAACTTGTTTTGAAGGCAAGATTGCTGACGAATTACAGTCTATCCAGGGAAAACTAAAAGAATTGTCGGAACTTCTTAAGACTTCTGTCCGTCCGGGTAGTTTGAAGAGTTTGACACGCATTCAGGCCCTGTCTCATCACCTGTTTCACCGCCTTACCCGTATTGAACCTGAGGAGGAAAACCATCATTCCACACACTCAGAGTTAACCGAAGAATTAAATAGGATCCTATCCAAGTTAGATAACATGTTTGCAGTGTTCCGAACGAGTTTGTTGGAAGTCACTCCTGATGCCGTTGTTTCTCCTGTTGTCCCCGCCGTCGCTTCAGTTTCCGGTGGTAAACACCAAACAGTGTCTTCTTTAAATTTAAAATATAATGGATCGTCGTGCGTACGTGCGTTCTTACAACGTTTAGAAGAATTGTGTGCCTCACGTGGCATATCCGACGATAAGTTATTTGCTTCCGCCCCGGAGTTGTTCGAAGGAGACGTACTTTGTTGGTTCCGTAGTGTTAAGTCCGAATTAACGTGCTGGCCTGAACTAAAGCAGTGCTTAACCGATGAATTCCTGCCGTACGACTTCGATCGCCGTCTCATGCAGGAGATTCGCACACGTACCCAAGGTCCTAACGAAAACATTGTGACTTACGTTGCCGTTATGCAAAATTATTTTGGTCGTCTGTCTTATCCCGTTCCGGAGAAGGAAAAGTTCGACATTGTTTTTCAAAACATACGCCCGGAATATTCGCTGCCTTTGTGCACATTCGAAGTTACTACGCTCAAAAAATTGAAGGATATGTGCCGAATGTTAGAGTGTGGCAAATATCGTGCGCAGACGTTTGTTGAGCCTCGCAAGCCGTGTAGTGGTTCTGTTGCTCCTGATTTGGCGTGTAAAAGCGTCAAGTCCCAAGTTCATGCTGTGACTGCCGCTGATAGCAAATTCTGTGCTCGTTGTCGTGTCAACACTCACACTCTGTCTGAGTGCAGGTCTACCGCCGTCGTATGTTTTCGATGTGGCAAAAGTGGGTTCGCTTTCCCAAAGTGCCCAACTTGTAATCCTTCAACTTCACCTCCTCAGGTAACGTCGTCACCTACTGTTGCAAAAAACTAGTCACCTCGAACCCTCGAGACAATTCTGATAAGTTCGATCCTGCCGATTGGCAGAACTATTTAAAACAATTGTCCTTCTTCTTTTCTACCTACAAAAATGTCTCGACGGTTCGTGATATTTATAAATACAATGATAATCGTCCATTCCTATGGGTCGAAGTTTTCGACCAACCTTTTCGTGGTTTGTTGGATTCTGGTTCCAGTATAACCATTCTGGGATCCAACAATTATGAGTTATTCTTGAGGGCGGGAGTTACCCTTCACGGTTGTGATGATATTACCCACATCTCCACCGCTACGGACTCTCGTGCCCCCGTTCGTGGTTATTTCTTGTTGCCGATCAAGTTTGATAACTTGACTCGCATTATTAAACTTTATGTAGTGCCGGAAGTGTCTACGCCTCTTGTTTTAGGCGTTGATTTTTGGAGATCTTTTGATATCGCTCTAAAAATATTTAATAATATGAATTTTTTCTCGCACATCTCTAAGATAAATGATGTCTCGGAGATTCGTTACCTGCAACCGTTGGATCAGCTACCGACTGATCAACAGTGCATTGCGGGTTCTATTATACAAAAGTTTGAGTCCATTTCTTTTGAAAAGAAAGGATTGGGTCGTACTTCTCTTCTTACGCACACCATCGACACCGGAAATTCGCCTCCGATCAAACAGCGCTATTACCCAATGTCGCCTGAAAGAGTAAAGGAGCTTAATCGACAGTTGGATGTAATGCTGGAGCAGGATGTCGTTGAATCGAGTAGTAGTGCTTGGAATAACCCTACTCTTTTCACGCCTAAATCTAACGGCGAGTTACGCTTTTGTATCGATAGTCGTAAGTTGAACTCTGTAAGTAAACATGACGCGTACCCCTTACCTTTTATATCCAGGATCCTTGATCAACTTCGGGATGCAAGGTTCCTGAGTTCCATTGATCTTAAAAGTTCGTTCTGGCAAATTCCGCTAGACGCTTCGTCACGCGAGAAGACTGCTTTCACTGTTCCTGGTCGAGGATTATTTCAGTTCAAGGTTATGTGTTTCGGTTTAACGTCAGCCCCTGCTACTCAACAAAGACTAATGGACAAACTATTTGGTCCCGAGTTCAACGATAGGGTCTTTGTTTACTTGGATGACATAATTATAGTAAGTCGTGATTTTGAGGAACACATCTCGTTGCTTTCTCGCGTGATGGACCGTCTGAGTTTCGCTAATTTGACTATTAATCTCTCTAAGTGTCAGTTTTTCCGTAGAGAGTTAAAATATCTTGGTTATGTAGTGGATGAGCGAGGTCTTCGTACCGACCCCGCCAAGGTGCAGGCCATTGTGGACTTTCCAACCCCTTCAAACCGGAAAGAAGTCAAGATGTTCTTAGGAACTGCGTCTTATTATCGCCGTTTTATTAAAGATTTTAGTTCTATCGCTACCCCCCTTAATGCTCTGACGTCCACCCGTAAGAGTGCTCCTCCGTTCTGTTGGACTGAAGAGGCACAGCAATCGTTTACTGAGTTGAAATCAGCCTTAGTTACTGCCCCAATTTTAGCGTGTCCCGATTTCTCTAGGCCTTTTTCGGTTCATTGTGACGCTTCTAGCTATGGCATTGCGGGAACCATAACTCAGTTTCTCGAGGATGGTCTTGAACACCCAATCGCTTTCGCTAGTCGGTCACTAAATAAAGCGGAACGAAATTACTCTGCGACTGAGAGAGAGGCATTGGCGGTGGTATTTTCGGTAGAACATTTTCGTCCATACTTGGAAGGAGGTCCTCAATTTAAAATTATTACTGATCATTCCAGTCTAAAGTGGTTCTTCAATTTGTCTAATCCTACAGGACGTCTCGCTCGTTGGGGATGTCGCCTTTCTCCCTATGACTTTGTCATCGAACACCGCAAAGGTAAGGATAACGTTGTTCCGGACGCGTTATCACGATCAGTTCCTATCCTGGTCACCGATCCTGTTGACCCCTTATCAAGAGACGTCTGGTTTGATAAATTACTTTCCAAATGTACCCAATTCCCCAAGTCTTGTCCCAATTATGCTATTATCGATGGTAAGTTGTGTCGTTACTCTAAAAGTAAGTTCGGTTTCTCGAGTGAATTCGACTGGAAAGAAGTCGTTCCCTCTTGTAAACGTGTTTCAGTTTTGGAGTTTTGTCATTGTCGTGATACTGCTCCTCATTTCGGTATTTTCAAAACTTTTAAACTATTGTCCCAGCGCTATTTTTGGCCTAAAATGTATTCGGACGTTGTAAACTTTATAAACAATTGTGATATCTGCTCTGCTTACAAACATTCGCAAGAGCCACCAAAAGGTCTTATGGGTTATCCGAAGGTTTGTTCTCGTCCCTTTGAAACCATAAGTATTGATTTAGTCGGTCCGCTTCCTCGTTCTAGGGCTGGTTTTACCTTTTTGCTGGTCGTGGTATGTTGTTTTTCGAAATATTGTTTACTGTTTCCTCTTAGAAGGGCGGTGGGCAAAACTATTGCTCAATGCTTGGAGAATGGTGTATTTTTGACTCATGGTATTCCACGCACAGTTATTGCGGATAATGGTACGCAATTCACTGGGAGTGAGCTCAAGGCCATGTTTCAGAGATATGACATTCCTCAAATACATTATACACCTCGTTATTGTCCACAAGTCAACACCGTAGAAAGATATAATAAAACTATCGTTGTTGCCATTTCTATTCTAGTTAAGGATGATCATCGCTCGTGGGATACTACTTTGTCCAAGGTTCAGTTTGCCCTGAACACTGTTGTCAACGAAACCACTCGTTTCACTCCTTTCTCTCTTGTACATGGTCGGGAAGCCGTGCCAAGTGGTAAATTTTATGGCCCTACTAGTTCATCCCTATTAGACCTCACCTGCGCTTCGCGCGAGGAGTATGTTTCCAAACTTGGTTGTTTACGTGATATTTTTTTGTACGGTTGAAAATGCTATCGCGAAAGCACACCTCAAGAGCGCCGTTTATTATGACAAAGGACGTCGCGCGTGCGAGTACAATATCGGTGACGTAGTTTGGAAAAAGACCTTTCCTCAAAGTGACGCTAGTAAGTTTTTCATGGCCAAGCTGGCACCTAAATATGAGAAATGTCGTGTAGTCAGCAAACGTTCGTCTTTAGTCTACGAGTTGGAAAGTTGTATTACTGGAAAACATTTAGGTTCATGGCATATCCAATACTTAAAAAAAGATGCATCGTCTTAGGTTGAAATCAGAATATTGCTAGAGTTTAGCTCGGACAGTAGAGATTATTTTTGGTTGGTAACATCGGTCCTGGCAGTTGGTTACAATTGGTCTTGCTTGCTTATGGAATGAAATATTATATTTAATTATATTGTTTATTTATTCTTATATTCCCTTAGTTTATGTAGGTTTATTATTTATAATATCGTCTCTTATCTTCATGTTTTCTTTTCTAGGAGCGGTTTTGGAAACTCCTAATAAAAAAAAAAAAGCCTTATTCCTTACGTTTTCTTTTCTAGGAGCGGTTTTGGAAACTCCTAATAAAAAAAAAGCCTTATTCCTTGCTAGTCCTGTTTTGTAACAAGTAGGTCAGAGGCAGCCGAGTGCTCACGTAACAAGTCGTGTAGTATCTCCTTGTCTTTCGTCTTTCGTTTTTACTGCAGTGTTCGTTTATTATTATCAATTATTGTATCTATCCTATAACATATTCCTATTACAATTGTATTATATTGTTGCTGTTTCGTGGTTGTTCATAGTTTTTTTTTTTTTGCTTGAAAATTTTCTATCCATTTTGACATGTTGAATCTTTAAAGGTTTGAAGTATTTGACGTTATTTCCGTTTATGAACGGGTTTGGACTTTTAGTTTCACGGTTTGAACTTTGTTATTATACTTTAATTTCCAGGCTGTCTCTACGAGCTGGAGGACCAGCTTGAATTTTGCTTTTCAGAGCAAACTTCTTCTGATTGGGGGGGTCACTGTCACGTAGTAATTCTACTTGACACTAGATGTCACTACTCCTGTTGTTGTTTCACATCAATACTGCACAAATAAGTCGATCTTATGGCACTTGTGCATCGGTCGAGAATTACATTAATTGTCTCTGGTCGGAGACGCATTCTACAAATTAGTCCATCTTATTACACTTTTGCATTGTTCGAGAATGTCAATAATAGTCTCTGGTCAGGGACGCATTATATATTTTCTGTAGACTTTCGTGGTGTTTCCGAACCTGGTAGTTGAATTTATTCTACTTTTAGTGGCGTATTATATTTTCATTTTGCTAAATCCTTCCTTTCTACTAAAGTTTGAGAGTCAAGAACCTTAGGGCTATAATTAAAGTTAATTTCATTATTCCGCCCGTTTTGTTGTTAGTTATTTGATTAGTTTTTTACCATTAATTTTGGCCTAAATATTCTCGCGAACGGAGGAGTTTCCGCCGGTTGTGTCACATTTTTGCGTGCGTTGGCAACTGGAAGACGAGAAGTTCCGCTTGGAAGAATCTCCATTTTGGCAGTCTTTTACACCCTTACGCGTACGCGCATACTTATATTCCAAGTTTTTACCTTCCAATATTCTGGTGAGTTTTCCAAAAGTCGATTTAAAATTTGTTTAGTTTCATTGTTGGTGTCAGTTTCCTAATCGTCGTTGAATATCGACAGATTTCAACATTGTTTGCGGCATCGGACCGCGTGGGGAAGTGTTGCTGACACGACGCGACATATAACTCCAGCTACCGAGTCCTATCGTTGTCCAGAACCCTACTACTTATTACTATTATTACTACTACTACAGGCCTCCTGATTATTCCAAACAGGTGCGTTTTCTACTTACATTTTTCTTTCCTCAAAGGTTAAGTTCAAAGTATGATAAAAGTTTATTGTATTTATTTTTTATTTATTTATTTATTAAGGCACACATTACACGTTACAAACATTAAAAATATAAATATAACTAGTATACAGTTTAAATCTGGTTCGGAACATAACTTATGTGCGCACACCAAAACAATAGTGTTAAGCAGACAAACAGCAACTGAGGTTTGAAAACCAGAGTAAGTTAAGGAAGACAAATTAAATGTAGCAAAGTAGCTACCTATTAAAATACTTAAACAGATATTAAAAAATAAAAACATAAATGATAATACTACCTACTTATTGAATGGAGGTTTGGGCGCAACACGCTACTGTGCATGAGCAACCAATCCCCCATTAAACTGGAGGATGTCTTTAAGTGTTTTATTAAATTTACATAATTTAGAGTTAAAGATATCCAGCTCCAAATTATCCTTTGACAACACATTATACTGTCGACACATTCTTGTTAAAGGGTTATAAAATGAAATATTGTTTCTATAAACGAGTAGGGTAAAAATGTTGGTTTGGTTAGATCTACGGGCACTAAATTTAATATTGAAAGAAATTTGGGACAATAGATTAGGCGAGTCAATTATAGTGTGTATTATTTTGTACAGATAAACTAAATCAAAGTAGATACGACGAGTCTCCAACGATTGAACGTTAAATTTAATTAGCCTATCGATATAACTAAGGTTAGAACGACCTGGCTGATGACGATAATATAAAAGTTTAAGGCATTTTCTTTGAACTCTTTCAATTGCACTAATATGTACTTTGTAGTTTGGGGACCATATTGGACTACCATATTCCAGAACGCATCTAACTAAGGCATTAAAAAGGTACAAAAGACTACGAGGGTTTTTAAATCCTTTTGTAGATCTAAGGACAAAGCCAAGGAGTTGATTAGCCTTAGATGTAATGTGTTGATAGTGAGCCCTAAATGAAAGTTTGTCGTCAAACAAGATACCTAAGTCTTTAGCAATGCGAGACCGAGTTAGCACGTGACCATCTATGGTGTAGGTATTTAAGATTTTATGCCGTTTGTTAGTTAATGATATTATGAAACACTTTTCAATGTTTAAAGACATACGATTGACTTTACACCATTCAGACACAGTATTCAAGTCTGTTTGTAAGGTTATGCAATCAGTCTCATTAGAAATTACATTATAAATTTTTAAATCGTCAGCATACAAAAGACAGTTGCAAGATAAACTTTGAATCAGGTCGTTAATAAATTCTTTAGCTTCAGGAGATAAATGCTCTGACAAGTATATTCTTGAAGCAGTACCTGTTATACCAATGTGATTGGTGCCAAGCATGTCATTCCGGTTGGACTTGTTGAAACGAGTGACCGCAGACAGGAGTACATCACGAAGACGCTGCGATGAGAGAGAAATCAGAATATTCCTTGGCCTCTTTGAGTCAGAGTTCAACTTAGCGACCCGACGGCAAGTTCTTATGTCACTATCAGAGACAGTGACCTCCAAGCACGCGCATAACTTCTTGAATAAAGCCGTGAGGTCCTCGTTCTTATACTCCGGTACTTCATGCAGTTCAACATTCAAATCGCGAGTGATCTTCTCCACCGTGAACACGCGATTTTTAAGTTTTGTTAGCGCATTTTCGGTTTTAAAGAGTTCTGATTCAAGATGCTTTATCTTCGTATCTTTTTCCGATATTTCAGATCTGATATCTTTTTGTTCAGCAGAAAAGAAGTCGGTTGCCGTAGTAAAATCAATTTTTACCTGCTCAATGGCCCGATTTACCTCAACAGCCACCATTTTCTCCATATCCTTCTTAAGTGAAGTGCGCAGGTTACTCATAAATGAGGAATCTGGTGCGAGTTTTATGTCAAAAAGTCTGCTGATGCTCTCCATAGTGACAGGCCCGTCCATTATGTTAGCGCCTGCGGAAGTGTTCATTGCAATCGAAATAGGCGGCTCATTAGCAATTTGACTGAACGAAGAATTCATAGTGTCATCCAAAGTGTGACATCGGCGTACCGGCGTATTTGCATTAATTCTGCGTTTAGTTACGTTCTGGCAGAAAGGACAGCATAGCGACGCAAGCTGTTCAGCACTTAATTGCTTAGTTGATTCAGCAGTAACATTCAAGCACATATAACAATATTCCGAAGCACAATTATTGCATTTAAGAAAGTCATTTTTACCCAAAACTGACTTGCAACCAAGACAATGCATAGCTGGGCAATCTATTCAACTATAAGTAACCTTATTGTTTAAGCAATAAGCACCAAACTGGTTGTCAGATGTTCTTGCAATAGGCAAGAACACCGAGTAGGATCAGTAGTGAAATTTCGACCGAGCGCCTCACGCTTCCGTAGCTCAGTTGATCGAGTAGTCGGCACAAGCACATCGCCGCTCGCTGAAGCTCCCCAGTTCAAGCCGCGTCGGGCACAACTTTGTGCACAAAACTTGTGGTAACTACAATATAACCAAAACCACTCACGGGTCAGAGTCCAATACAGCGGGGTCCGGCACCGGGTAAAAAGCGAGAGGTCCGACACCTTCCAAGATGGCCGCGGAGGTGCACGACGAGTATCCCAAGTAGAAACGAGAGGGACCGATTTGAAAGCAAAATTCAGCAGTGTAGAATATCGAGTTAAATAAAATTAAAAAATATTAAACCTCAAACAGCGTAAAACACGTCCACTCAACACGAGAGTCCGTGGGCGAAAAAAAAGTGGGTATTCCCCACTTTATTCCTGCACAGTGTTAATTGCATAGGTTCTTGATATAGGATCCTCTTCTGAGGTTACCTGACCTATAAATTATTTCATTCAAGTAAATTATCTTCAAATATGTTGTGCAAAAAGATGGTAAATGAGTTTTATCTCATTTCCAGGAGGTTTTTTTATTTATACCCTGAAACATATTCACTCCCTGGAGCCTTGGACTGCCTAGCTGAGTGGCGGCACCCTCTCGGTAGTTTGCGGACCTGCAGCGGACACCGGTTACCTCCGGCCAGTCACCGCTCCATACCGGGTTCCACTTTTTCATTCTTTTTCAATCTTTTCTCGGGATAGCAGCCGAATTTCTGCTATTGGCGCCTAACACTACTTTTACACACCATACACTACCGGACTTAACTTTTAGAAGTTAGTTATTAAGTTTTTTTTTACTTCAGAAACAATTCACCTCAAGGAACCTTCCAAAACTGTACCGCTTTGCTAGCCAGTGGACATTTTTTCAATTATAGATAAGCCTACTTTATTAAAGAACTTTCAAGCAAAAACTTTCTTTTCTTTGTTTGGGTCACAAAAGGGGGGGGGTAAAATATAACTTGTAACAATAATATGTTATGGTCAAAATAAATACCCCCAATGATTAGCAAAGTATTATCGCAAGAAGAATAAGAACATATTTTTAAATAAATGTTATTTTTTTCATCTTCTAACACATATTTGCTTTATCCAAAACAGAATGGTTTAATTCGATTTGAAGTACTGTAGTTTCTTAGATTAAAAAAAACTTCATTAGACGAGGCATGAGAAAAAAGTTACTTGTTTTTTATTTTTAATTGAAGGTGTTTTTAGATTAAATTCATGACAAATCATATCTGTTTTGATTGCAGACTAAATTAATTTAACTTTCGTCTGCGAAGTTTGAACGAACTTTATGTAATTATTCAACCATTGTGTGAATAATTTGCTTTGGAGTTATAACGGACTAGCAGTTTATAATAATATAGGCATTAAAATATTTGTGCTCACGGCAAAAACGGAAACAGTTAAATATTTAATATTCGTTAGCACGGTGGGTAATTAGTCAGCTGCGACTCAAGAGTCCTCGATCATGGTGTCAGGGTTTGATCCCGCTGCGGGAAAAATGTCTGCATGTTCTGGGTGGTATCATGGGTACACGTTGGTACCCACTACACGGGAAATTTTAGAGTGTGGTCAGGACTATGTATTTTGATGTTTATTAATATTATTTTCTTTTGTCTCATAAATAGTCTTGATCCCACACTAGTGGATCAATTTCGGATCATGCAATCTCTTATAAAGTCCTAAAAACAGAACAAACACGCTCACGTTCTGTTATCCATGATGAAGATCCTCAGATCTATACTCAATGCGCAGATCTGTGAGGATACCTAGAAGGGGCTAGTCAGAGACACGTCAAAAATGTAGGAACTTAAAAATTGGAATTGCAGCTACTAATCATAAATAAATAATGTTTTTTTCAGGTTTTTTTTATTCACACATTAAAGGGGGAAATGGGTATGAAAGTGTGTATGGGAGTATATGTTTTTATTAAAACGACTCAAAGCGTCCAAAGCTACTGGAAACAAAGCTGTTTATAATAACGATATTTATCGATATTTATTAAAAACGCGTATTTCACCGTAGATTAGTTTATTAAAAACACGTATTACACCGTATATAAGTTTTTATACGACTGTAATATAGCTAGACATTTTATATTTTATCTTCTATCATTTATGTAAATTTCAATTTCATTGACATACCCAATGTTTGCCTAAAGGATTTAGTGACACTAATAGTTTTTAATTTACTACTTACCTAAATTCAATTCACAAATAATAAATGATTTGATTTGATTTAATCGTAACCTATGGACGCTTGCGACACCAGAGGTTACCACTAACGGGGGCAACCATCAAACCGGAAAACGTCAATGCGAGTATTACTGCTTAGCATCAGGAATAGATATGGTAATACTTCACCGGACGAGCCTTTCAGCCCTAAGAGCTTTACTGAACTCGAAGGTGGAACGCATGTTGCTTATGGTCTAGTAAAGTATTATAATGTATGTGCTTGGGTTCAAACTTCACAGATTACATTTACAATTAGCATGTCAAGAATAAACCACATTACGGGTTGACGGTGAATTAAATTGTTATCCGAAAACAGCGAGGTTTGTGAAATATATTTCACAAAAATATTCCAATCTTTCTGTTGGAAATTACGTTACATGCGAGTTCGTGTACTTTCTTTTCACAGTATTTTAATTATCGGTGCTACATCACAATAAGAATATAAAATGTTTAAAAGATTGGTATAACCTACTGAAATTAAATTAAATTAAAAACTTAATTTATCTTAAGTTTTAGGCACCAGCTATAGGTAATTTACTATAAAAAAAATGATGCAATTAAATAATCAAAAATGATTACTTGAATGTCAGCTTTAGATACATAATTACATAAAATGTTTAATAAGTCAATTTGCAAGTCGTTCAATAACAATCAATATTTATAATCGAAAGGTTTAAGGGACGGTCTAACTGAGGGTGGTGATGGCGGTATTCATCAAAGAGAAATGGTTGTCAAGTGGTTGTAAAAGTTTGCGTGAATATGTCGCACATATTTTATTAGTATGTGTTGTATAGTGTGTTGTGTTTCGTGGTGCCACAGTACCCAACCACTCAGCTAATCAAGCAAAGTTTGTTGCCTAATATTTTTAACTTGACGCTAGCAATCGGCGTAAATTAATTTTCAAATTCACGTAGCTTTTAAGCTGACATTTCTATAATGATACTTGTGATTTGAATAAAAACCTATTGACTTTGACTTATGTATCAGTTGAGTTGAGTGCTTAGGGTTTATTTAATCATATTAATAATGTAATCATTTGTCAGTCAAATAAATAAATAAATAATGTTGGACGTTTTTCACACAGCATCATCTAGCCCCAAAGTAAGCAGAGCTTGTATTATGGGAACTACATGACTGATGTACTAATAATATAATTTTTTATAAATACAAACATACTATACATGAAAACACCCAGACCCCGAGACAAATAATTGCACATCATACAAACATTTGTCCCGCGGCGAGAATTGAACCCGCAACATTCTGCATCTCAGGCGGAACATCGCCCACTGCGCCACAGAGGTCGTCAAATATTATTGAATACCGTAATATGCTTTAGTTGTCAATAATATGTAAAATTTGCTCGAAATATAATTAAATTGTCTAATTCCTTTACACTTTTCGGCAGTTTATTAAATTTCACATTTGAGGTAAGATCTTATCTTATATTTTACTTATCTGATACTTACTATAAGTACAGAAACGAAATACCTCTGTTTCACAGATAGCATAATAAAAAAACAAGTTGTCAAATAGAGATCGCTAATTAGCGATAAGACAGCCCATTCTGCAACATTGTCAAAGTTTGTGTGCAACATAACAAAGTTAATGCGAGATAAATTACGTTGGAATATTATTCGTGTGCAATAAAGTATTTTATATTTATCTACATTACTAGTACTAGTCATACTAGTACTATTCATACTAGTACCAGTCAGCAGGAGAATAGTAAAGTACGTGGTATAGTCGTAATAATATTCTAAAATACATACTAGTATATCGAGTATTTTATAAAAGTTTTAATTCTGCTATAGTCTAGAACATGTAGGTTCATACCTATTGTGGGCTTATGCCTGTATGACCGCAGGGAATTACAATGAAATATCACCTGTACTGCGCAGGAAATAAGGATTATTTATGACGACAGCGTCCACTTGCCGTTGAGCTGGTATACATTTTTATATAATAGGTTGGGGAAAAAGTTTCTTCGCATTTTTTAAGAAAATTCAAAACATTTTTTAATATAGTTTATTTACATTTAACTAAAGTATGTAGGTACCATTTTGTTCGATAACTTTTTGCCATTTTGTAGGCAGGGACATGATCCCATTGCTATAAAAACTTTGGGGCTTCTGTTCAAAATACCGCGACAAGTGGTTTTGGCAGTCCTCTCGTGATGTTAACCTGACACTGCCTAAAGAATTCTGAAGAGACCGAAACAGGTGGAAATCTGAAGGTGCAAGGTCAGGACTATACGGCGGATGCATTAACACATCCCAGCCAAACTCTCTTAATTTTTGCTGAGTGGCTAAAGATGTGTGATGTCAAAAATGGTCAAAAATTTCTTCAAAAATGGTTCGGTTTCATTACGTCGTAATAAAGAATCACAAATGAGAACACGGTTCATTAGGTTTCTTTCAGTGAGCTCGTGAGGTACCCAAATATCGAGCTTTTTTGTGTACCCAGTTTTTTTCAAATGCGCCAAAACTGTTTTGTGGTCAATTCCCAGTTCTTCAGCTACGTCGTAACTACTGATATGCCGATCTTGCTCCACTTTTTCAAAAATGGCATCCATTTTATCCGTAATAGGGCGACCAGAGCGACGTGCATCTTTGACATCAAAATTTCCGGATTGAAAACGCTTAAACCAAATTTGTGCTACTCTCACAGACACTGCACTAGGTCCATAAACATCGCAAATTTTTTTCGCGGCTTGCGTTGCATTTTTACCTTTTTTGTAGTAAAATTTTAAAATGTATCGAATTTCTTCATTAGATTCACTCATCTTAACAGTACGAAAAACAAATAAAAATCACACATTTTCCTAATTTGAATTTGGAATTATCTTCTTTAAAATTTAAACTTTTAATGATACCAAAACCAGCTAGATACAAATAGTATAGCCAAAGATATTTTATTACAAGTTCATACATACAATAATGCGAAAAGACTTTTTCCCCAACCTAATATTTGAAACGCGACGCTCCGACGACGTGTATTTTCTTATTTATAGTTTCGCATCGAAGCGAACATTTTGTGCTATTTTATGTTAAATTTAATATTTGATATCTGTCGGCTCAGTAAATTTTATGTAAAATAATTATTTGTGAGTTATCATTTTTCCGATAATTTGGCACAGATGCATGTAGATTTTAATGGCAGACGAATCGAATAATTATTGCGAACGACACCACCACTAAAACTATGGTACAAAGGTATAACGATGGATTTTTTCCCTGATGGATAAAATCCGTAACGATGGTAAATAATGTAATTTTAAGTAAAAACAATGATATTCTAAAAGTTACATCATCCATTTTACCTGGAATCTTATACTGTATCTCTCTTAGCCAGATCACTAATAAATAAAATAATGCTGGGCATTTTTCCACACAACGTCACCTGGCCCGAAACTCAGCATAGCTTGTACTATGGGAACTACATAACTAATACTCATAATAAACTCATATTATACATAGAAAGAACCCAGACCCGAGACAAATATTTGCACATTATACAAACATTTGTCTCGCGACAAGAATCAGAACCGCAATCTTCTGCGTCTCAGGCGGGCCTTCACCCACTGCGCCACAAAGACGTCAATATTGTAAAGAGGTACATTTTGTAAGTTTGGATGAAACAGATCCAAAACAACTCATCCGATTTCAAAGCTTCTTTCATCTTTATTTAAAATGGTCCTTCAGGATGGACATGGGCTGTTTATCCCGTTTAAACAAAAGGTCTTTTAGCGCGCTGATCTTCCGTCCTCTCCCAATATCAATAGCAGATAGCTTCGATATAAAAAAAGATTAATTTTCTAACCAGGTACTTATAAAAGCTTAAATAGTTCAATACATTTATTTACTATATTGTATACAAACTTTGTTAGAAGTCAAAATAATAAGGATCATATAGAAACGTCAGCTTGAAAACTATTTGCATTTAAAAGTGAATTTACGCCGATAGTACGCATTTAACTAGTTATATAACAAATGCAATCGTAACCAGAACAATGCATGGATTCCAACTATGTTATACAAGTATTATTAGAAGCTCAGTATGTTTGTATGTTTGACCCAATACCATTAGTAGCGTGATTGACCATACAGTTCTGTACAGAGCGTGCAACATTACAGTGCAGAACTATACAATTGTTGCCATACAATAGGTAAACGCAGAACAAAGACCTATTGTGCGGACGCTAGCTTTGTTTTTGCTATTTATAGAATTAATTGAAGGAGTTATCATGGTGTTATTTAATTAAAATATATAAAGTATTTTAAAATCAGTAAGATATCTAATTAGATAAAGTATTTTCAAATCAATATGAATTAACTGTGGATTCGAATCCTGTTGCAGAATTAATGTTTGTTATGAATTTGGATGTTGTGATATCACGGTACTCATAGCTCCTGTTACCCACGGCATAGCGAATCCAAAGCTGGATAGAGCGGGACAAAGTTTATGATTAAAAAAGACTGTTTTAGACTTTTTTTATGGTTACCGTCGCTTTTTGACATCTGCAACACTTGGGGCACTTTGAGCTGCCAGTTTTGAAGGACAGTTATCAACAACCTTGATAACGAGGCGGTTGCAATGGCTGCGACGTAAGAGGTGTGGGTTCGATTCCCGCTGCGGGTGTGTTTGAACGTTCTGCAGATATTTGTTCCGAGTCTGGGTGCTGTGGTACCACGGTACTCTTAGTTCCTGATACCCACAACACAGGGAATTATAGTGTCGGGTCAGGACTACGGATATTTTTTTAAATTTATATTACTAAGTTCTAATTACTTTCTAAGTTCTATTACTAAGTTAAACTTTTTGTTACCTTCTCCAAATTTATTTATTATGCGACCTTTAAATTTTCTCTGTAACGAAAAACCGTTTTATTTAATACAAAAACATCCTATATACAGGACCCCTTGAAACCGTAATGGCAATCCTAAGAAAGCCAACAGCCATCAAAGCAAAATTGCTAACTGTTCGTATTTATCGTAGGTATAAAAAAAGCTTACACTTCACCTCTTACATTTATGATGTGGTTGACATTAATGGGATAGTTAGAAGGAAAAGTCCTTCTCGAACATACTAAATTACGAATTACATACTAAACCGATGAGCGTGTATGAAGAATGGGGAAGTATGAAACTAAACTGGTATCCCAGCCTGCTTAGCATGAAAACCCAAGACAACGGTTTTGTCTACCGCTGAGAGGGACAAACAATATCTGTCCCTCTCTTTTGTTTGACAGATTGGGCGACAAACATAGTTTTTGTCTTCTCTTTCGTAGACAAAACGTTGTTTTGGGTGCTCATGCTAAGCGGGCAGGATCGTAGCAAGTGGAAATCCATGGTCTCTGCCTACCCATATATGTATATTATGTTAAGAGAATCCTAACTCGTTAAACCTACAGGACCTAACCTTTTTAAAAGGATTTGGTCAAATGATTTATTCACCTGCGCAATTCTACCTACCTTGGTATCTAGATATACATTTTATGTGGGGATTGTAGTGAGTCCTTACTCACTAAACAATCCTGATGAAGAGGGTCGCAAACTTTTGTGACAGGTAACTATTTAATCCACTCGATAATTAGGTTTTTCCAGGAAGTTTTGGCTTGTCGGTAATATTTATCAAAAGATTTATAAATAGTACCATCCTACAATAAACAGTAATATTCGACGACCTCTGTGGCGCAGTGGGCAAAGGCCCGTCTAAGACGCAAAAGGTTGCGGGCTCGATTAACGCTTCGGGTCAAATGTTTGTATGATTGGTAAATATTTGTCTCGGGTCTGGGTGTTTTCTATTTATAATATGTATTTACAAAAAAAAGTATTTAAGTCATGTAGTTCCCATAATACAAGCTCTGCTTAGTTTAAGGCTAGATGATGTTCTTTAAAAATGTACATCATATCCCATCCTCGTCGCCATTTGTGATGTTTCTTTATTCGTGTAGGTGGATAAATAAAAGCCATGAGTTCTAGATAACACAGTACTAAACAACACGTCCGCTCGCCTCAATCGTCGAGCCCGAAGTGCGGGAAGCGGACGGGTCGTCTCGCACCATAATTATTTAATATAGTGTACATCACAATTATATTTATTTATGATTATTATTAAGTAAAACTACTTTAATATAAGTCATATGCCATTGGTTAGTGTTCCAATAACGGGCGACGGGCTTGCGGTGGCGGTGACGATCAACTCACGCGAACTTTGACAACCCTTTGATCCCTTTGAAACACATGTTTGGTTTCTATGCAATCATCGAGTTAACCAGTGCAAGTGCACTCGATATAGGGAATTACCGCGCGATGTAAGCTTGGGGCGCGAACGTTGCAAAGGAACACGCAACAACACCAACACGCACGTACCGGACTCGGGAGGAAACGTAGAGACTACACTCAAACCTGGCGACAGGGTTATAGAAGCTACCTCCTAATACAAATGTGATACTTTCTCAATACGTAAATCTTTGATGATAACTAGTTTAGTTCAGAAGCACGTCTATACATAACATTTGACAGATTTCCGCGTTTCACAAGTAGTCGCAGGTTGCAAGCCCATCGCCGCTCATTAGATAACTAACTGATGGCACATGCCTTCAAACTAACATGAATCGCTTGTCCCTTCATCTCATCACGAAGCACTCTGGCTTATACACAGGATCACTCGGTTGAAATAAAAACTGCAGTTATGCATTCACAAAATGAAATGTTAATACGTCTTAATGCCCTTAGTTTCTTGTTGTTCAGAAGATTGTTTTACGATGCCATCATTTAGTCATATTAAAATCTCGTTTTGTGAAAAGTGCGGTTTTTATTTCAATAAAAAACATAATGATGTTTCGAATAAGCCCCATAATTATTGTGAAAACCAGTTGCACGGAAAAATATGAACACTTTGTTTATTTAAATGAAGGTTTGCTAGAATAAAACTCTAGTCAGGGTTAATTTCGCTAATATATAAGCTTTGAGTCTGTATGCTCATTGTATATACAAAAAAAAATTAAGTATCATAAAATTATACATAAGGAGGTTCAAGTTTTATCGCATTCTATGATAAACCATTCGTGTAAGAAGCAGTAGGATTCATGCATTCATATAATTCAAACGGGAATTTTCACATACGATACAGTCAAGGCACCGACTAAGTTTCGACTCATACCGAGTGTTCATCAGAATGAGCGATCCCTCTTACTAAGTCGAACGAATTTACAATATTTTTTGGACAAAAAGATGTAATACTGCTATTGCTGACTGGTTTCCAAGAATTTTAATAATTAAACAGTTTCTTAGGGTCACAAATACTCTCATTATTCTGTTAATTGGGTAATTAAGATGAACTCTTCAGATAAGAGGATCCTTAAGTGCCCATTACGGAAGGGTTGAAGGTTATTGCTGTCAAAAAGTTATTTAAACACATTCCCACCTCAGGTTACGATGGGGATCCAAATAGAGAACATATTGCCGGCGTTATGTTACGCCAATTGAACTTTTTATCGCCAGAAAGAAAATCGTGATTTGATTATCAGAAGTCCTCTGTGGCGCAGTGGGCGAAGGCCCACGTGTGACGCAGAAGGTTGCGGGTTCGATTCCCGCCGCGGGACAAATGTTTGTATCTGCAATTATTTGTCTCGGCTCTGGGTGTTTTCAATGTATAATATGTATGTATTTACAAATAACAATTATATAAGCAGTATATCAGTCAGTAGTATGTGTTGTAGTTCCTATAACACAAGTTCTGTATTACATTTATGTATATAGTCTGTTTTGTATTATACACGAATACCTACTGTGCCATAATATAAAATATCAATATAATATAAAAAATGCTGGTCATTTTTCACACAGCATCATCTAGCCCCAAAGTAAGCAGAGCTTGTGTTATGGGACCTACATGACTAATATACTACTTATATTCGTTTTACGTTATATACGTAAAACGAATATAAATATAAGTAGTATAGACTTATATACGTACGATACATACAAACATTTGTCCCGCGGCGGGATTTGAACCCGCAACCTTCTGCGTACGCAAGCCCGCCAGGCGGACCTTCGCCCACTGCGCCACAGAGGTTGTCAGATTTGTCTGGCGGTTGTACGTAGGTTTTGCTTCATACTTAATTACGTACTCAACCACTAATATAGTAATTAACGGTCCCTTGGTAATCCCGAGGGTTCTGTCCGCTTTATGTTGCCAGTGGTAACCAACTAAAACCCCAGCAAAGTAAGCAGATTCACGGTTGATCTCACAGACTCCACGTTAATGCACAAGTTAAATAGTTTTAGCAAACGTATATTGTATAGTTAAAGAGCGAGTTCCTCATGGACCACTCAGTGTGCACAACTAGTTGTGTCATCGGAACACCTGCCCATATATTCGTTCTGTAAGACACAACTTGACTGAACTAGTTTTACTATTTCCTTACATATAAATTTTCCATTATGACATCCTGACCTTTTGTGTTTTCAGTTCTGCCAAGTTGTGTCTAACGGAACTAATATTCGGGATGGCACAACTAGTTGTGCATACTGGTTGGTCCGTGAGGAACACCTGAGTTACAGAGATATTATGTACATTGAGTTAGAACGATATCAAAGTTGGAAGGTCGTTCACATGGAGAAAAGTCTTGTTCATTCATTCAACTATAAACAATTAGGTTTATACAAAAATACAGATGGAACAAACTATCTATAGATAGCTCAACTGATCTAGATCACTACCAAACGAAAGTGTTCCCAAAATACTGGCCGTATTTCCACGCTGAAAGGCACCCAGATAAGAGCCAGCTCTCTGGTCACGCGTCGCTTCGACCAATAACCCTGAAATATTTTTTTTGAAAATACGAAGAGCCCCGGTACAAAAGCAGACGGGGGACCTTCTGCTTTTGTACCAACATTATATCTAATCTAATCATATTTTGACGACCTCTGTGGCACAGTGGACGAAGGCCTGCCTGAGACGCAGAAGGTTGCGGGTTCGATTTCCGTTGCGGGACCAATGTTTGTTCGATTAGCTAATGTTTGTCTCAGGTCTGGGTGTTTTCTATGTATAATATGTATGTATTTACAAAAAAATATATAAAAGTATTATATCAGTCATGTAGTTCCCATAATACAAGCTCTGCTTAGTTTGAGGCTAGTTGATGCGGTGTAAAAATCCTAAGGGAATACTGAAGCAAGTCATAGTTATTATGATTTTATTTATTCAAATCACGAGGATCATAATCAAGTTAAAGTATAAACTAAGTGAAATGTTAAAGTTAAGTTACGCCGATTCCTCTGAGTATCGATGAATCAGGATCCAGGATCATTTAGTTGCTTGAACACAATGTAATACAATAGGTCTTAAGATATACAAATAATAAATTCAAATTCAAATTCTTTATTTACACATATAAATACAACATTACAGATAACTTATAGCTCTATTTCGTTTTACTTGTAAATAATAATTAAATATAATTATATAAAACTAAAATAACAAATTATCATAATGATATAGTGTTTGGGACTAGGGATATATAAACAATAACTTAACACACACTTTTACAACCCAACCCACCGCTATACAAAAAAGTCACTCAAAAAAGGTACATTACAGGTTTTTTTTAACCATAAAGCGATGATATATGTAATAAAGTATATAATATCAGATAGAAGGAGATAACTAAACTAAACAATTTGTTTATAAAACTACCTGTACTATTTGTAGGAGTTTCGGCAGGCTATTGTAAAAAATATCTACGTTATTCGCAAGATATTTAGCAGATAGATAGCGAGTGACATGGGACAACATAGACACTTTCTCGCAATCGTCTTCCATAAATAAAGTTCAATTATACGAATGCTTCCTCCGAATATATTAGCAAATAGATAAACACTTGTAGTAACGTACAGAGATCGCTATTCGCACTTTTTTGAGGGTACTATTTGTTTACCCAGCGGTTCGCTAGGTTTTTTTTTTGCGTGTATTCTCACTTTCCAATGTCGCTGTGTCTAAGCTCAGTCAGATATAGAGACAGTGCTCTGCGATTTCGCACCTGACCGTTCTGTAATTTATAATTTATTTAAAAAGTGAAAATTCTTCCTAGTTTTTTTCCTTTAAAATGCCTAAACGAAAGAAAAAAGATCCCAACTATGAGGATCTGTGCAAAAAACTTAGGATGATCAAGAAGGAACTTTAGCGACGAAGGAAACGTGTTTTAACCAGTTATGATAGAACTTCACAATATATTCATTTCATTTATTTAACCACATTATAACATTGGCAAGTCAATTCAGTTTACAAATTTGGATAAAAATAAACAAAACTAAAAACAAACACGCTCACGACTGTCTTCCCCATGGTGGACATAATCAGTGAGTAGATCTTTGAGGATACCAAGCACGTCCAAACATCACATTTGGTACATGCCCGCGTTTTGCAAGTAGTAAGCATTCCACGTGACAGGTTGCAAGCCCATCGCCGCTTATTGGAACACTAACTGTTGGCACATGCCTTCGAATTTTTGGTTCTAGGGCATGCCGGTTACCTCACGATGTTTTCCTTCACCGTTTTGAGCACGTGTTAATGCGCACATAAATTTTTCGAGTGGCAAAATCCATTGGTGCACGACCGAGTTCGAACCCACGACCTCCAGATCGCTATTAAATAAAATAAGTTAATAATAACCCCTATAATAAACAAAGGGCACACACTACCCAAACTCGTTGTCATGCAAAATTATGTCAAAAGAAATTTACAAGTCAAATAGTCATTAAAATTCAAAATGTGTCATCGAAAAACATTCCTATCAGTATGTTTTTAAATTTGGTATTTAATAAATTATTTTTAAGGTTTTTAAACTATTCAGGTATTTTGTTATAGATTTATGATGACATACATATTACACTACACAGGCAACCCTGCTTTGCAATCGAACATGGTCTACTCATTCATTGAGAAAGAGTATCAGTCAAACAATTAATTAAAGTCCCAAAAATATCAACCAGTTCAAAAGACAATACACGCCACGCCTTGTAATAATAGGCGTGACTCTGGCTCAAGGTTTGCTGGAAGGTAACTCTGTTTAGGGTTAAGCGCGCCTTTGTACATGTTATTTAATTCTGCCTTTTGTAAGTGTTTATTTGTGTGTACAATAAGAATAGGACACCAAATCTGAGCAAGATTTGTAGGTTTACCAGACGCACACACCAGCAATCCACACAATGTGATGGACGGAGTTGCAAAGCTGTTTACATTCTGTTTGTACATACATAGAATTCTGTTTTCAGTAGATACATTGAGATATATTCCTCGATACCAAAATTAAAAAACAATTATAAATAACCAGCGTTGTTTCTTGCCTTTATTTCCTGGCTTGGTCGCGGAGGAACAGACAGTAGGTATAAACAGGCGTTTGAAAGTGATCCATGTGATTTTAATGAATACTTTTTGCTTGACTTTGTAGCCGTGTTGGCCTAATTGGCGATACCCTGACTTCCGATCCGGAAGTCGTGGGTTCGAACACGGTCATGCATCATTAGATTTCCCATTCTAAAAATGTATGTGCGCATAAAACCACGAAGGAAATCATCGTGAGGAAACCGGCATGCCCTAGAACCAAAAAAATAATGAATTCAAATACTTTATTGTACACAATAAGAAAAAAAAATATAACTTATCAAAAATCTAAGGCATGTGCTAACATTTAGTGTTCCAATAAGCGGGCATGTGCCAAATGAAATGTTTGGATGTGCCGCTGACTACCCGCTACTTAGAATCCTCAAAGATCTACTCACTGAGTAAGTATCTGTGGATTTTCGTTATAAGGAATATAGTCGTTTGTTTTGTTTACGACTCGACTAGAATAAATATATGAAGTAGATACGAAGTTATTTCAATTTAAGTGAAATGAATTGATCTTATAATCTTGGAAAACTTTATCTAGATATGTCAATTTTATTGAAAAATATCACAGAACAAGCGCGTCGCAAAAAATTCTTTGAAAATCCTTTTGGCAACGTTTCTGCCTAGTTGATGCATACAAATTTACATATAGATAATGCATGAACATTTGGCTAGTATTCCAAATCAAAATGCATCAACCAACATTGAGTGAGAACCTCCTCTTTTTTTGAAGTTGGTTAAAAATAATAGGTATTTCATAATTATCATCTATAGAACTGTTCTACTTTGTTACTTTCATATTAAGTAGATTTATTTAGGTAGTTGCATAATGATTTGACAACGTCACTTTCCACACAGCTCTGAAAACTCATTCAAATTATGTGTTTTCTATTGATAATCTGCACTTAACAGGTATATAATGTATAATATATATATAATGTATACATAAAGTAAGACAACCAGGGAAGTGACAGCAAATGGACAGACGACAAAATATTTATAAGTTTTGAAGAGTTTGTTCTGGGTCTGAATATTGTGGTACCACGGTACTCGTAGTTCCTGATACCCACGATTTCCAATTCACCCACCACCGCCACAGCGTCGGTGTAACCGGGCCTTAATTCGGCATCTGTTTGCACCTTAAATTAACGACATTAATTTATGTGAGTACTTACAGAAGGTACATACATAGATGAGACAGCTTTAGACTGTTCAAACAGACTTGGTATAACTTGTGTCCCAGGAGTGAACTAGAACATTTCCAGGACACTTTGATACACATAAATAGCATTGGATGACAAAGTTCTTGAGTGTTCACTTGAGTGAAAGATCTTGCTCTTAATTAATTATTTTTAATGCTAATAATACATTATTTATTTCATCTCACAAAGTTTTCTTAGAGAATAGGTCCTTAAACTATTTGAGGAATAACTATTAAAACCTGTTTTGTGAGAGATTTGTGCTGAAAAGCTGTAAACTAAAGATCACTAAGTGTAGTAGTGGTAATGCACCGAGGATTTTAGCTGCAATACTGAGTGACAGACACTTGCCTAAGAGACACTTGCCTTGCGTTAGTAGAAGATATTTAATTTTTTTGTGTAAATCATATATTTTAAATGATTTATCCATGCCTGTAGATTCAAATAGTAATGAGCTTTTTTATCAGAAATCAGAATATTTATTTGCATTAATATAGGTCGGCTAATACATGATGTTAAATTTTTTTAGGTCCTTATATATTCTACCATCCATATGGTGTACTGTCAATAGGTAGATTGAGAATTAATTTAAATACAATAATAATTATAAAATGTCAGAAATTATGCCCTAACTACTTACTATACTTTTTAGTGTCCTAATCTTTAATTTCACGATATTTAATGCATTGCCATTCAGCGTGGCAATGCGGCCAGTATTTTGGAACGCTTCCGTCTGGTAGTGAGCTATCTATAGATCGTTTGCAAAGGTCTTTAGATAGCTAGCTGTTTCATCTGTATTTATTGTATTTACCTACTTGTACATATTTTTATGAATAAATGTATGTATTTTACCGAATTGTACCTATAATCAATGGAAAATTATTTTAATTGAATATCTTACAGGAACAAATCATTTCTATCTAGTCTTTGTTAGATATAAGCTAGATTCCTTGTGTTTCATCTTACGGATTATAAGAATTTTGTAGAAGCATTTTAGGCAATTGAGAACCGGAGTTCTACAACAATAATTAAACAATTCCAGGGACTTGTATTTTGATATTGGGTAACCAATCAAAATGGCCGACGCTCCGCTTGTACAGTGATTCTAGGAAGCAGCGGGACCAATTATATATTGATAACCGGAAACATATTCCCAGTTCCCATTCCAATACTGACAGAAAGCGGAACTTATAAAATACTACGTGTTTCGTGGGAAATTATAATTCATTTTCGTGTTGTTGGAATATAGGATTACAATTTATTGGTTGCCAGCAAAATCACTGGAAACCAATTCCCTAGTTGAAAGAGTTGGAACCGTGGAAAACTAAACATATTAGTAGTAAAGATCCTTGTGAAAGAGCTCGTTGGGGAAGTACTACCACTGTGCCTATTTCTGCCGCCAAGCAGCAATGCTCGCATTTCTGTGCTCCGGTTTGAAGGGTATGTGCCGGTGTAATTACTGGCACATAAGACTTTACCTCCGTTATATCTCAGGGTCAGCAATGCCCGAGTGATATTTCTGGCGTTGCCAGCGTCCGTATGCTTGTTTTCCACTATAGATGTATAAAACAACTAAATAACATTTAATCTGAAAGAAAAACATTTATTTGCAAACGTTGGACAATATAAAACAAACAGACAATACACACACGGGATTACACAAACAATAGCTAAATACTAACACTAAAACTATTTATGTCCCTCCCGATACCTACCAATATGCAACGACGCAAATTGGCAACAACTCAGCATTTGTTGTGTCAACTGGCAACACAACGCTGATCAAAAAATAAATAAAAATATTAATAAAAGACAGTTATACAGTTTCTTTGACAGTTTTACAGTCTTTTTACAGTTTCTTGATTGAGTGAAGGCCGAGGAGATCCGACGAAGTCCGGATCGCCCGACAACGCGGTCGAAATATCGTATAGGTGGTATCCACCTATAGGTGGTGTGGCGGGAAGGTACCCGGCTGAGACGCAAGAAGTGTCGGCTCGATTCTCGGGCCTAGACAAATACCAGTTTCTATTGGCGTTAATGCGTACGGAAAGATTGTATTGCATGGTAATGACATTAGCTGTGGAAATGTCACGTGACAGGACAAGTATTACCTTGACAAATTTGCGTTAGCGTGAAAGGAAAAGTAAGCGTGAGGTATTTGTCTAGACCACCTGGTTATTGTGGTACTACAGTACTCATAGTTCCTGATACTCACGATATCGGGAATCGTAATGTGGCTTCAGGACTATGTATATTAGTTTGTTTATTGAGGTTGTTTATATGGCTGTTATTTATCTCTGAAACTGCGAATCGGATTGTAATACAGCTTTTTACGTCGATTTGTACGTCGGGGTGTTTTCATTTAAATTAACTACAGTACATTCCACGGTGACTGGTATCCACAATCCATATCTGAATAAGGCCTCAGCAATAACAACATTGTCATTAGGATAATTAACCACTAATTATCCTACTCCTATTATAAACATGAAAGTTTGTGAGGATGGATGTTTGTTACTCTTTCACGCAGAAACTCCTGAACGTATTTTGATGAAACTTTACAGTACTATAGCTTATACATCAGAATAATACATAGGTTACTTTTTATCCGGGTACTACGCGGGCGAAGCCGTGCGCAGAAGCTAGTATTAATATATCATCATCGACACAAATGCATGTAGCTCTACCGTATAAATTTCACACTTTAAATGTGTTTATATTTTTACCGTAGCAATTAGTGCTAATGAGGGTGGGGCATTAGGGCCGGCGCACACTGCAAGCTGCGCGTTGTACGTGAGTGTGCGTTGGCCGTTATAGAAAGTATGTTATGGGCATTGACGGTTATGGCTTCACGCCGTCTATGTACAGACTAGAACGATCTTCAAATACAAAAATAAATAAAAAGTCTTCCAAATGTACCTGTGTGTTATATTGGCCTTGGAAATATTCGGTTCTGAAATCTGATCCGGTTGATTTATGGTGGTCCTGAAAAGGGTCTGGTGACCGATAGGGACAAAATCTAGGGTGTTGAGAGGATCAGTGCGGTTCGTGCGTTTCGTTTCATGCTCGTGTTATATATCTTTGGTTATTTTTAATACATGCCAGTTTCCTCGTGGTTTTTTTTCGGGATGAGAGTTTTGCGATTCGAAGTTTCTATTAATAATCCATTAGTTCATGATGGGACTCGAACTCACTACCTTTAGGAATTCACCACTAGTGCTAGTAGTTGATTTTCCATCAAAATCTTAACAAGTACAGTACTGTGAACAAGGACAAAAGCTTAGTTTGTAAATTGCATTTCGCATTAAATTTTATGGGTTTGGGTGTTGTAGTCTGAACCTGCACTACCGGTAAAGGCTTCATCCGTAACCCGTAGTTATGGCTACGTCACAGACGTAAAAATTGACTGCGAAATTCGAGAGGAAATCTTTATTATTCGCATATTTTATGCCTCTGTGAGAAGGGTAATAATTTGACACTGTTATCATTACGCCTTCGGTTTTCTGTTATCGTAAATATGCGTAATTCTTCTGTTTTAAATAAAATTTAGTAATCATTAACAAAACACGCGTTATGAAAATAAATATGGCGACAATGCACCAAATAAGTAGGTTATATTAATTGTTTTTATAATGTGACTTAAAAAAATATTTATAAAAACACACTCACCCCACCACACACACACACCCCACACACAGACATCATGCATACAAGATAAACAAAAACAAAACAGACAAACTCGCTCACGACTATCTTCCCCATGGTGGACAGCCCCAGGTACATACTCAGTGAGTAGATCTTTGAGGAAACCAAGTAGGGGGTAGTCAGAGGCACGTCCAAACATTATTACATTTGGTACATGCCCGCATTTTGCAAGTAGTGCTTATCATCGCATCGCCGCTTATTGGAATACTAACTGTTAAAAATTCGAAGGCATGTGCCCTTCGAATTTTTGGTTTTAGAGTATGCCGGTTTCCCCACGATGTTTTTCCGGATCAGAAGTCGGCGCATCACCCACTAGGCCAACACGGCTATTATTATGCATAAACTTGACCTGATCAACCAATAAAACCAATTTTGTTGAACTATGAAATTTTCTCGGGTGTTTTCTATGTATGTTATGTATGTATTTACAATAAAAATATGTATATAAATAGTATAACAGTCATGTAGTTCCCATAACACAAGCTCTGCTTACTTTGGGGCTAAATGATGCTGTGTGAAAAATGTCCAGCATTATTTGTTTATTATTATTTTATGATCTTAACTGTCTATGTAGACTATCCGCCGACTGACTAAGAGACTGCGACTAAGACTAAGACTGCGCCGGGCACTCCACAATCAACCTAATTCCGGGTGTGTCCCACCCAGGCTCGAGCAGAGCCGTCCCCCGAGGCAATGGCTAATATCCCTATATCCTATCTTTCCTACTAATATTATAAATGCGAAAGTTTGTGAAGATGGATGTTTGTTACTTTTTCACGCAAAAACTACTGAACGGATTTTGATGAAACTTTACAGTAATATAGATTATACATCAGAATAACACATAGGCTATTTTTTATCCGGGTACCACGCGGGTGATGCCGTGGGCAGAAGCTAGATAATAATATGGTGTTTGACTTGGGCTAGTACCGAAATTCCGTACTGAGAGGGGAAATAGTAGATTGTGTGAATTGTCACAATTGACCAAAATAATTTATTGTTTGAATCGTAAGCGTAGCGAGGGATTCAAAGTACGTCGCTCGAGGTTCAATAATGTTGGTACCGTGTGGCACACTCTGCTTTTCATCCCCCTCTATGAGAAAAAAAAATAAGATATGCTTTTAGTAGTGACCAATATTTATATTAACATAACCAAAATACAAATATAATTATAAGTTTAACGGGTCTTTATCGCGTTTACCTTTTTTATTATATTCCCGACGTTTCGACTGTATTGTAACAGTCGTGGTCACGGGATGACTGGAGTATACGGAGCTATCGTCGAGAAATAAAGGCAGTAGCCGCAACTACCCTCATTTCATCTTCAGAATCAGAAAAGTCCATGTTCACATTACGACACACTACACTAACCGTATCACCGCACTGCACAATCGGATCGCGACGCGAACACCTGTTTATCACGGGATTCCAGGACGCAGAGAGTCTATAGCCGTCTTCACGATTAAAATTGGGGTACTTTTTGATTTCAATCGCTTCCCGCACTATTCTCTTATAATATTGGCGTTCACCTTAGGGTCATGAAACTCGATCCAGTGGTTTAGTCCTGAGTCAACTAGTTAAACTTATAATTATGTTATCTAATCGCGAAAGTTTGAAAAGCAAAATACAAATTTATATTTATAAATACCTTTGCTTATTGGAAATTTTTCCATGTAATTAAATGTTCATAGGTTTTCAAATATTTTTTTCTCGATATGTTTTGCAGTTAGTTGTTTAAAACAGTTTCTGCGTTTAATTTTACACTTTCCGGTGTAAATATTCTACTTTCACTACTAGAACTCATATTTTATTCAATTTGAATGAAAAATTAAAATTGTCTGTAATATTTTGATAAAAAGTAATAAAAAAACGAATAAGAAGTTCCCGCGGTTTTTTTATATTTAGTTGACCAATGCCGCGTCGCCAGTCGCGCTTTTTTTATTACCAGCCAGGACTTTATCGAAGCGAATTGCGTTCCAACTTTTTAATTGAATAGTGTTCCAAATTCAAAAGTCATTTCGTCACTGTTATTAAGTGCGCCGGAATGACCCATTTTGCTCGCACTTATCGAGGAGGATCGTGGCTTTTCGAATAGATAGGATGAAAAGAATAAAACGAATGCACTTTCGAATTTAGCTACTTATTCACTGACTCATGAAGTCTAGGCAAATCGGAAAAATACTTTGAAAGCGCGTTTTAATCGGGTCAGTTTTACTAGCGTCAAGTAGTTATTTTTTACCGTTAATATATTTTACTTGGTACTAATTTATCAAAAGGTGGACCGTGTGCTTATTTGCAACTTTATTTATATTAGAGCTGGAAAGGACGAAAGAGGTCAAAGTAAAAGACCGTCGTCCTTATCATTACAAATTTTAACCGTTTAATCAAAAATCATTGCTTTGTTTTCTACTGTTGAATTTTAAATGACACATTTCAGAAAGAGAATATATGTATATAAATATTCATCAATTCAAAAATCTTCACAGGTTATAAATATATCTTATGTTTTTCTTATAAATATAATGCAATTTATTCTAATATCCTGCAAGCAAACTTTCTAAACCTTTTGATGCCTTCCAGCAAAACACTTAACGCAAAACATGGAAACAGCATTAGGTACGTACGAGTAACCTGTAGTTTCATAACACTCAAGACTTATCTCTATTACAGCGGCACAAAGTGCTTTGTCGCAACTCTCCAAATGTACGTTTCCAAAAGGACTCGTAAATTGCAATACGGCTTTTCCTAGACATAATTAGGTAAATTGTTCTGGATTAGACGGGCTACGTGAATTCGTACGCTGTCCTCTGTATGTTTAAGTTGTAATTTGTTTGTACATTATTAAGACTTGCCTCGCTTTGTCCGATAGTATGAGATGTTGCCAACTTTGCTTTTATGAGTATTTATAAAGATGCTTTTGTTTTCTCATTTTTGAACCTTGCTATGTAATTAGGGAAACCGTAATTTTCCTTTGTTTATTTTTTTTTTGTCAAACATACCTACGACCCTCAGTTACAGAGTGACGATAATAGAACAAGGTGAACATTACTGCGAAAGACTATTAGTCAAAGAATTAAACAAACTATAAATAGTATCAATTAAGCACGCGGTAGGCTTTATAATAATAAATTCCTTTCCTTGGTTTTTGAGGACCTCAATCTATACAACAATAAAATAATCATAAAAATCGTTTAACAATTGGCGAAGACATCAATTAATAAATAAATAATGCAGGTGATTTTTCACTCAACAAAGTCAAAGTCAAAACTCATTTATTCATTAAAATCACACTGATCACTTTGAAGCACTTTGAGCATTAGCATTATCTTAGCCTAAACTGAGCAGAGCTTGTTTTAGGGGGAACCGAACCCGCATCTCAGGCGAGCCTTCGCCCACTACGTCACAAAAGTCGTCAATTAGAATAAACATACATAGAGAACCTCCTTTTTAATTCGGTTAAAATACCCGAAATTCTTCGTTTTTTTTTTCAAAACTGAGCAACTCATAATCTGCTGGACATACGCTTTGCTAATCTGCTCTGTCAGCGTCCAGGATTCCAGAATTCTTTGGCAAAAGTTCCCGGAGGTTGTAAATCACCACGACGTGTGATTTATCCCGGCGAGGCGAGCGTCCTCTCCCGGCGCTGGCTGGCAGCTAGAGTGGACAGGGCGACCAACTTTGAATTGGTTTTACAATGAAAATCTTGTAAAAAATCTTGTACGAGCCAAATGGAAGAGAAAAAACCGGTTTAAAAATTTGTTGTTTCTGGTGAAATGTGTAAAAATACTGAAATTCAAAATTACACTGCCATAAACACCTGCATGAAAACATGTTTTTTTATGCAAAAACAAACAAGCTTACGACTGTACATATGTAGATATTCTTGATTGCGCAACTAAAAGTACTTTACATAGACGAACTGAATGCTAGGTAGCATTCTCTTCCAGCTTACCTTTGTGTAATATGGAAAACAAGCTTAGGTTTATGCTAGAGCTGTATAAATGACCCTTAATTTACTTACCTTTTAGCGTACGTTTACCTATTTTGAGTAAATAAATAAAACACAAAAACTATTCCTTATATAAACACCTGAGATGCAGAAGGTTGCGGGTTCGATTCTCGCCGCGGGACAAATGTTTGCATCTGCAAATATTTGTCTCGGGATCTGGGTATTTTCTATGTATAACATGTATACATAGAATATATATATAGTTACAAAAAAAAGTATATATGTAGTATATCAGTCATGTAGTCCATAACACAAGCTCTGATTACTTTTGGGCTAGATGGTGCTGTTTGAAAAATGTCCAGCATTATTTATTTAATTATCTAAATAACCTAACCTTACAAGTTACAGATAAAATTTCATAGACTACTAAATATTACTATATCCACATTAGGTACATAGTTGCTGAGAGACTAATTACTGAATTTTGTAGGATCCGTGAGAGTTAAAATGTTATTGAAGACTTATTGGATCTGAAAACTTCAACAGAATACACCTCACGATATGAATTTTTGATGGACATCCACACATACATCTTAGTATCTAGATCTTTGAGGAGACCAAGAAGATGGTAGTCAGAAGCACGTCCAAACATTATATTTGACACATGCCCGCGTTTTGCAAGTAGATAAGATTCCACGTGACATTGGTTGGCTTTGGTTAAATGTGTAAAAAATAATTGTCTGAATTAAATGTCTCATTTCGAAAATCTGTTTTCAAAATGAGACATTTAATTTTATGCCCTATTTAGAATATTCATCTATCCTATCAGAAAATATATTTACGTATTCCATAGCAAAGATGCTCTTTAAAAAACATCAAATACGCAAACTTAATAATGTAAAAAAACGTACTCTGAATAACGGAAAGTTGTTATTATTAATTAACTAATTAATTAGTTTGCAGTCCCAAGTTAACGGTTTCTATCCTTACGTGCTTACGTTATTTTTCTCACTCGACACTCTTTAGAATAAAAACAAAAGTAAAATAACCAACAAAAATGTTACGGCCAGTCGTGATTCCATAAGACAATGTTTTTTTTTTAAGTTTTATGGAAAAATCCAATCCCTCAGGAATAAAACTTATAAAGCCACCTCCGGATCATTCTCTATAGGTAAAACAACAAAATGATCATCAAAATTGGTCATTAATTAGCGAAGATATCAAGTACCAAACACACGATAAAAAAACAGCCGAATTGACACCTCCTTTTTTGAAGTCTGTTAAAAAGAACTCCGAAACCATTGCAAATGATGTGTAAGCCACCTAAGGCAACTCCATTTTAATTATGGGTCAAACTAACTCCAAATGGATTCTTTTGTAGCTAAAAGTCCGGGAAAAGAATATCAAGATCTGACCGCGTCCATCCGAGTATTTTAAATTTCATAACGGTCTGAGCGAAATTTTCATAATTTGCATAATTTGTAGGCCCTCAAAGTGAGCGGGCTAAATGTATTTATTTCCTAGGGCTGTCTCACTGACAACGAACGAACAAACTTTCCGCCAAGTTTTTTCTCTGTTGCAACCAGTATTATGTTGAATTGGGACCTTTTTTTCAACTACTATTTCTCACTTAACCTTGTCTTTATTTTTTATTGTGATTATTTCTATCGTGTTTTTGCAAAATAAACTAAATTCTATTCTATTCTTTTATAAACAAGCATACGGTCCACCTGTTGGTAAGTGGTTACTGTCACATATGGACGCTTGCATCATTAGAGGTTTACCACTCAAGCGTTGTCAACCCTTAGACAAAGAGGGTGAAAAGTCTCATGTGTCTGTAATTTGACCGGCACATACATACCCTTCAAACCGGAACACAGTTATGCGAGCATTAGGTACTGCTTGTCGGTAGAAATAGGGAAATAGGTATGGTAATAGTACTTCCGGGACGAACTCTTTTACAAGTAGCTTTACCTACTTCTATTTTAGATTCTATTTTATGCTCATTATATTTTTAAACCTCTATTTTGGAGCATCTATGAAGTTTAAATTCAAGAATATGGGCACAGAATTGTATAAGCACAGACATATTTAT
Source organism: Perizoma affinitatum (assembly GCA_961405105.1). Taxonomy (NCBI): domain Eukaryota; kingdom Metazoa; phylum Arthropoda; class Insecta; order Lepidoptera; family Geometridae; genus Perizoma; species Perizoma affinitatum. The sequence goes on from OY560189.1 coordinate 618,298, forward strand.
TCGGTCGATATTAATGTGTTCTTGCATTAAATTTGCTGAAAATGTACTATGTAAAATGTAACTCGTCTCAGACTTAAAAAGCATTTGATAAGAAAATATTTTATTTATTTTATTTTAAAATAGCAAAAACAACATAGCGGTAAATGCTTTTGTTCATGTTCCTATAATTATTTACTTAAATAAACAATAATGCTGGACATTTCACACAACACCATCAAGCCCCAAAGTAAGCAGAGCTTGTGTTATGGGAACTACATGAACGATATATTACTTTACTTACATACATTTTTTTTGTAAATACCTACTTATTATAGATAGAATACACCCAGACCCGAAACGGTTATTTGCAGATGCAAACATTTGTCCCGCAACGGGAATCGAACCCGCAACCGTCTCAGGCGGGCCTTCCCCCACTGCGCCACATTATATATACATTTTACATACATTACATATACATTCTACTTGTTTACTCTGAGACAAAAGCCCTTTATTCGACAACCTCGGCGGAGCTTGGCTTGGTTTTGACCTAAAATAGCACTTAAGGATATTGTTTTCACTATAGTATTAGGTTGGCATTTTCAACATTTCGTAAACCATTAACTTTTTTCTGAACATGGAATGTTAAATTTAAAAAAAAGCGGCTGGGACTTAGTTGCCAGCCTAAAATATTGTGTTTATGATCTGGTCTAATCACGCCATCTGTTGGCATCAAAAGCCAAAACGTTAAAGGCCATTGTAGCCATTTATGTGTTGTAGGAAAAAGGCAAGATCGCAATCTAGGGCAAATCTTATAAGTATCATGAGTACATCTATAAGGAGTACTACACCTTTTACAGTAGTCTTTTTATGTATTTATACACGTAAAGTAATTATATATTACCGCTTCATTTGATTAGTGACACGGCTCATAGCACAACGACCAATTAAAATAAATAAATAATGCTGGACAATTTTCAAACAGCATCATCGCACCCCAAATTAAGCAGAACTTGTATTATGGGAACTACATGACTAATATACTACTTATATACTTTTTTATTTGTAAATACCAACATATGTAAATAACAACATGGAAAACACCCAGACGCGAGACAAATATTTGCAGATCTTACAAACATTTAACCCCACAGCGTCTCAGGTGGGCCTTCGCCCACTGTGCCACAGAGGTCATCATCGTTTATTGACAATAAAAAATATCGTTTTACTAATTTTTACAGTCAGTACTTATAATAAAAATTTGGCAATATTTATTTCACCACTCTTTTCTTTAAAATTCAGTATCCATATTTTTATATCCGACTAGCTACTGCCTACGGCTTTACTTGAGTGGAAGCCGGATAAAAAATAGCCGATTAAAATGTAGCTCTTATCGTTCAGGGAGCTTTCGTAAAAAAAACATTCACTTAATCGTTTCTTCGTCGACTTACGTTTTAAAATTATGCTCTAAGAAAAGCCCTTTTCTTTTAAGGTCCAGTAATCGGATAATTACCAAAAATATTTCACCAATATTTAGTTTAGGAGATTACCCCTACATTCAAACTAACAAACCCCTCATTATAATATTAGTATAGATAGAATAAGCATATTTAGAAACAAACTGGACGCTTTTTAGCAAGACCTTGATCGCGCCACTATTTATTTTGTGAATCTCTTGAACAGAATTGTCAGCTAGAACAAAAACAGTTTGATCGAAAGAAATCATTCACATAGACCAGTTCCAATGGTATCGTTAGTATACGAAAGCAAAAAGCCCCCATAGACAGCAACCACTATTGGCGTTAACGACTGCGAAAAGATTGAATTGTTGAAATGGCATTAGCTCTAGTGATGTCACGTGACTGCTACCAAGTTTTTCCTTGACAAATTTGCGTTAGCGTGAAAGGGAAACTAAGCGTCAGGTATTTGTTGAGGCCCTGGTTTTCCACAGATAATCATAACAAATATGACACAGTTGGCTATTCGCCCTCAGGGAATTCTCTCTATTTTTTGTAGGAAGCCTATCTGTCGCTGACAAGTACCTCCAGACCTCAGTAAATATGTTCGGTCGAATACTCAAAGGGTGACGTCATTAGGAGCATGCAGGATGGATGAAGCCCGTTTGAGGATGTCTTTGAAACGAGTCCTTTGCTCAAATTCAGGTCGTGTAATTTCACTTTTTAAATGATAAAATTACGTAAACATTTTTAGAGAGGATTAAAGTAAAATGTTTTCTTATAACGCCTCAGAAGGCAGTAAGTATTTTTAGTATTTTTTTAATTAAGTTTTCCTATTTTAGGTAGTTTCATACTATCTGAAATAGGTAGTATGATATATAATAAATAATACATTTATAATATAGACACGGAACTGAGATTTTGAGACCATTTTTTTGGACTTGTCTGAAAATAATTGCATTGTCAAATAAATTGTATAAAATACCTTTTTAAATGTTCTACCATTTAGTATTTGATTACTACCAAACGTTTTATTTTCCTACTATAATATTTTTCAACCAATATTTTCTTTCAATAAAGGTACTAGAAGATCGCCTGAGAAGAGTGAGCGTTGGTTATTCCATTCCCCGAGAGAAATCAGCCTGTATAACGTTATCGCATTTATCTAAATGATATATACTGATAAAAATTAGCTGAACAATATCGCATATTTTTGATATAAAAATCATAATCATCAATCAAGCTCCTTATTGTCATTTGCACGCCATTTAGATGATAGAATATAAGGAAATTTGTTTAAGGGACAATATATTAGGGACTATGAAAATTATATCTTTTTTTTTGTTTATTTAAATAATTTATAGCTAATTTCTGTTCTGATTATATTGAATAATAATGTGGCTACGAAATTTAAGTTTAACAAATGTGCCATAAATCTACACAATTATGTAATTGGTTTTTATGTGGTTTCAAAATCAAATATCGAAAGAGGAACCCTTACATATCGTAATGTGCGTCTGTATGTCCGACCGGAAGTCAGCCCCACATCTGCCCCACAGTTAAATTATTTGTGCTGACATAAAAAGTATATAGTGTAAAGACGTGAAATATTAAATAGTTATAATGCCCCGTCTTCCGATCTGAAGGTTGGAGGTTTTAACCTGGTCGTGCAACAATTCATTTATTAATTTATGTGTCCTTAAAATTTGCTCAAAACGGTAACGGGTCTAATAGGGCATGCCGGAAAAAACCGTAATGCCCTATTAGAAAAATTTGAAGGTATTTGCCATCGTTTAGTGTTCCTAAATGCATGCCCTGCATATTTTCTCCTGGTCTAGATGTTCTGGCACCAGGGTACTTGTAGCTTTTATATCCAAGTTACAGGGAATTCTAGTGTGAGGATCTACATTTTAATCTGGACTATGTAGATAGATATATTTATATAGTCCTAGTGACGACCTCTGTTTCGCAGTGGGCGAAGGCCCGCCTGAGGTCTGGGTCTTTTCTATGTTTAATATGTATGTATTTGCATAAAACAAGTATATAAGTAGTATATCAGTCATGCAGTTCCCATAACACAAGCTCTGCTTACTTTGGGGCTAGATGATGATGTGTGAAATATGTCCAGCACTATTTATTTATTTGTTTATAGATAACTCTTTATTATACACCAAATAATATGTTGCTTACAAATAAATTCAAACAGAAAATTACAAGCTAATCACGAGAATACAATGGACGGTCTTATGCGGTATTTAAACTTCTGTTGAATGTTTATTTATGAGTTATAGAGGTTAGCGTTAACCATTGTATGATGCGATCGCCTACATGGCATGTTTGATTTGATAATAACTATTGCCTGAAGAATTTGCTATTCCCAAGTGAAATGGGGCTTCAATCAGGCTATGGAAGTAAAGTAGGGCTTCTTCCACTTGCTTCTTTGTCAGTCGCCGAAAACCCCATCATAATCGTCCACAGTCTGACTTCAGACTGTTGAGTATATGCCTCCGTTTGTTTAGGTCTCTCTTCACTCCACACCCTCCTGTGCCAGTCTTAGCCTCAGCTAAGAAGTAATGGATCTCATTGTGAATGAGCTCGTCCGGGGAAATTCTGGTCATTCTCACCAATGCTAAATCTATTGTTCTCCCTATTTAAAATTCCATACATTGGTTCCCAAGCAATCCCATGCCATTTTTAATATAAAAATAAAGTATTTTTCTTTCCCAGCCAATGCCACGAGTTTTAGGTAGATTGGTAGGTACAGTTAACAGAAAAAGCCTGAGACTATAATTTTTTCGTATTCCTATAATTTTTTGCCTCCAAACAGTGATGCATTGATGTGTCCGAGTTTGAAGGGTGCTGGAGATATTACAGAATTACAGGCAGATTAAACTTTCCCCCGTTATGTGTCAAGCCCGTATGCTTTTTTTGTCATTTTAGTTTATAAAATGTAGTTTTCCAAGTATATATATTAGAATCAGCCATATTTGTTAAGAACATTGATCAATTTGGGACCTTACAAAGTACACGAAAAAAAAAAACGAAAAAAAAACGAAACACGCTCACGACTGTATTCCCCATGGTGGACATCCTCAGATACATACTCAGTGAGTAGATCTTTGAGGATACCAAGTAGGGGGTAGTCAGAGGCACGTCCAAACATTACATTTGATACATGCCCGCGTTTTGCAAGTAGTAAGCATTCCACGTGACAGGTTGCAAGCCCATCGCCGCTTATTGGAACACTAACTATGGGCACATGCCTTCGAATTTTTGGTTCTAGGGCATGCCGGTTTCCTCACGATGTTTTCCTTCACCGTTTTGAGCACGTGTTAATGCGCACATAAATTTTTCGAGTGGAAAAATCCAGTGGTGCACGACCGGGTTCGAACCCACGACCTCCGGATCAGAAGTCGGGGTATCGCCCACTAGGCCAACACGGCAAAGTACACCAGTGAATAAATTGCGCATTTCATCGCACGAAACGGTGTTCATACATAACACTTTTGTGCTATACATAATACACTTTTGTGTGCTATAAATAACACAAAAATGTGTTATGTATGGCACCTAAGATATTAAATAAGCTGCCGAAAAGTGTACAGGAATTGGAAAATTTTAATATATTTCGGAGCAAATTGTACAAATTATTGACAACCAAAGAATATTTGACGGACAAATTATGATGGGACAAAAAACAAACACGCTCAACACTGTCTTCCCCATGGCGGACATCCTCAGATACATACTCAGTAAGTAGATCTTTGAGGATACCAAGTAGGGGGTAGTCAGAGGCACGACCAAACATTACATTTGGTACATACCCGCTTGTTGCAAGTAGTAAGCATTCCACGTGACAGGTTGCAAGCCCATCGCCGCTTATTGGAAAACTATCTATTGGTACATGCCTTCGAATTTTTGGTTCCAGGGCATGCCGGTTTTCTCACGATGTTTTCCTTCACCGTTTTGAGCACGTGTTAATGCGCACATAAATGTTTCGAGTGGAAAAAAATATTAGTGCATGACCGGGTTCGAACCCACGACCTCCGGATCAGAATTCGGGGAATCGCCCACTAAGCCAACACGGCTTTAATGGGCATAGGCTATGATGGGACTATTACCTAATTAATGTGATTAGATTTATTTTAAAAATGTAATGATTATAATATAGTTTAGTAAAGAATTTGTAAGCCAGTTAAACGGCGAAACATGGCCGATCTAAATTAGATATAAAGACCTGTCAGTACCTTCTAGTCTCGAGGATACAGAGAATTCTAGTGTGAGGATCTACATTTCAGGACAATCAGGACTATGTAGATAGATATATCTATATAGTCCTAGTGACGGAACAAATAAAGTTATTGTACTGTAAAAGACCCGGACATAATGGTGAAAAGTGGTGTGTGTCTGTAATTTCAACCCTACCCTTCTTCAAACCGGAACAGTAATGTGAGCATTACTGCTTGGCATCAGACATAGGTATGGTTATAGTACTTTCCAGACGAGCTCTTTTACAAGTAGTTTTACTGTTTCTAAAGAAATAATTCTTAAGAGTTAATTTGATGCTTCTTATGAAGAGTTGGACATATTTATCAAAACAACTTAGGTAAGTAGCACTCCATCTAATATCAAGCCGATGAAATTAATCATCTATGAGAAACATACTATGCGCTATAATAACTTTGCTGGCAGAAACTCGTGTCTTGATAGAGTTGATCACAAACTTTTCATTGAATGTCAAAGTTTCGAGAAGATCAGATGCTATTCAGTGGAGAACTTAGTTTGAAATAACTTGAAATTTTGGCGAGTAAAGAAAAGATCTGCAAATGATGGAGATTTGCCGACGTTTTTAATGTTGTTAAGTAGGTTTTGTAATATTATAATCTTAATTAAAAACATGTATATATATGTTTATAAATAAATATAATAAGTATATAAACCCGTGTTGTCCTAGTGGGCTATACCCCGACTACTGATCCGGAGGTCGTGGGTTCGAACCGGTCGTGCACCAATGGATTTTGCCACTTGAAAATGTGCACATTAACACGTGCTCAAAACGGTGTAGGAAAACATCGTGAGGAAACCGGCATGCCCTAGAACTAAAAATTCGAAGGCATGTGCCAACAGGTGGTGTTCCAATAAGCGGCGATGGGCTTGCAATCTGTCACGTGGAACTTGCAAAACGCGGGCATGTACCAAATGTAATGTTTGGACGTTTTCTGACTACAACCTACTTGGCATCCTCAAAGATATACTCACTGAGTATATATCTGATAATGTCTACCATGGGGAACACAGTCGTGAGCGTGTTTGTTTGTTTGATTTTGTAGTATATTTTCTTTATTCATTATAATGGCCACAAGCAACCCGGGGGGCGCTGCAATCGATGTTGGAAATGCAGGTCGGGCATCGTCTAGTCATTTATCATCATCATCATCATCTTCTTGTCCTTATCCCACATTACGTGTTGTCAACACAACATGTTTTCTTCTTCCACTCTCCTCTATCAGCCGTCATCTCAGTACTCACTCCTTTCATAACCATGTCATCCTTCACACAATCCATCCATCTTTTCATTGGCCTATCCCTGCTTTTATTTCCATCCACATTCATATTGAATATTCACCTCGCAATCAAACTATAAAGAATGCATTATAAAACTATACAAAATTACTCAAAAGTCACCTACATATTAGTCCTGACTAAGTCCTTGTTTCGTGAGTATCAGGAACTACGAGTAAACCAAGGTACCACAAGCTGTGCTGATGTCCCGAAGCTTTAAGTAGGTAGGACTATAAGGGCAGATAAATCTTGAAATAACTTAACAAACAGAATCGACTACCGCTGGGTAATAAAAAGAAACGCAAAACCGTGCGTCATACAATACGGTGGATGCCCAGCAGTGGACTAGTGTGATGATGACGATAGAGTATGGAGGCAGTTTAACTTTAATGTACGGGTAATTAAGAACGCCCTTCATTATGCATAGCACATTAAAGCACGGCTATCGTACGCTCCCCTTAAATCTAAGGCTGCTCCGAAAGCCCCCTAACTTTTTACATAAATTGTTGGTCATTTACTTTTCGATTAAACTCGGAAATTTGTTCCTAACCCACTTTCTATGAAAGAAAAAAAAACATAGTTATTAGTTTTTTTTTTCAAAATTACTAACCGGTTTGATACCAAGCCAAAATACTTTTGAAGTTTCAACTTGACCTTAGAATTGGTTGTTGCTTTTTAAAGCAGAAATATCTGATCTTGGTCTGATCCAAGTTCTTCCATACATACCGTTACATCAACTTCTTTACTAGTCTAGTATTGGCACCTAGTTTAGAATATCACTAATTTCAAAACACGGTACGGAATGGAGATCCACTGGAGAAGGTTCTAGAACGACGCGGTGTAGGTAGGCCCCACTCGATGGACCAATAACATCTTCAAGGTTACATGAAATATGTGGAGTTGTGGATAGAAGTGGTCAAGATAGTTTGTGGTGCCACTCGCTAGGATATACCTATGTCTACAGGCTATCGATGATGATGATGAAGATGATTTTGGTACATATCAGAATTTGCGGAAACGGGGATTGTGACTGAAAAAAAAGCGGCAAAATTGCTTCGTGCGAATGTGACTATCGCTTTAATGCGTAATTCGCAATCATTTTTATGAGGATAATACCGCGGCAAGCAAATCCCTTTATTTTGGGGTAGTTTAATTAAATGGCCCGGTTTAACCGGAATTTAATTTATTTTATTACAGAATGATGCAAATGGTTTTTGTAATATTGGTTGGTGGATTTTGTTTTATAATTATAATAATAATTCTGGACACTTTTCACACAGCATCAAACTAATCAGAGCTTGTGTTATGGGAACTACATGACTGATATATTACTTAAATACTTTTTTTCGTAAATACATACATATAAAACACCCAGACACAAGACAAACATTACAAACATTTGTCCCGCAGCGGAAATCGAACCCGCAATGTAATGCGTCTCAGGCGAGCCTTCGCCCACTGCACCACAGAGGTCGTCCATATTATGATAAAATTTAGATCAATAGATACGTCTCATACTCTGTTACTGCAGACACATAGGTACAATCCTTCTACTATTACAAACGCGAAAGTTTGTGAGGATGGATGTTTGTAACTCTTTCACGCAAAAAACTACTTAACGATATTTGATGAAACTTTACAATAATGTAGCTTATACATTAGAATAACGCATAGACTACTTTTTATGCGGGTAGCACGTGGACGAGCCGTGGGCAGAGGTTAGTTCATAATATAACGGGATAAATTGTATGTATCTGAAAATCAATGCATAGCCTTATCTATAATTTCAATTGAAGTTTGGAAGGTGTGTTCTTTTAAAACTACAGAAGTTAAAGTAGCTGCAGGCCTAGAATGGTAGAAATAGGTACCAGAAAAATACGTATAACATGTACACATACTATTTTTGTGTAAATGTGAAATTCATATACAAGATAGGTACATATCGTGAAATAAAAAGATGTATTCCATTAGTTTCAAAACACTAATCAAGAATATAAAAATGATAAAAAAACATAATATTATTTGTATTGTGATAGATTTTTATGTCTATGTTTTTTTAAATTTTCTAGTTTTCACACCCATTTCTACTATTAATACCTTTAGTACCTTATTTATTTATTTATTTGCAAACGTTGCACATTATTAAACAAACAGACAATACACACACGGGATTACACAAACAATACCTAAATACTAACAATTAAACTATTTATGTGCCTCCCGATACCTACATATATGCAACGACGCAAATTTTGTTATTTTCAACGCGCATGGCCAGTTATCCTTTTAAGTTTGTCGTCCGTGTGTCCACACTAATCTTACTTTCTAATCTCGCTATCACTTGGCATATTCAGAATATCTAACGCAGTTGACACAACGGATTTGCTTGCGTTTGCTTTGTCTCCTGCAATTTAGTTCAGGAAACTGCTATCACGTAACATGTTTTTTTTTTCTGTTGATATACTTGCTAAAACTTTAACGAGACGTTCAGACTTTGATTTTCGATGAAATCTAACTAAAATTCATGACCGAAAACAAAAAAATAATAATATTCTATACCTAAATATCTCAAATATCCCAAAAGAATATGAAATCGCTTTCAGCGATAAGACCGCCATTGTGCGTTTCTTTTGTTATTTTATTTTAGTTTCTATGTTTTTGTACTGTAAATTGGTGTTATGCACAATAAAGAGTATATATCTACCTATCTATCAATCTATCCCAAGGTTTTTTTGGATATTGTAATGAGTCTTGTGGATTAACACTTTTGGTGCAACCTCAGCGCGGCGCTTCGTGTCGAAATATCCCAAGAATTTCGACCAGGCTCATAACGAACTTGTGGCTTAGTTGGTATAGCCGTATACTAATTGGGTCGCGGGTTCGAGTCCCACCGATGTTGAATATTTGGGATATTATAAAAAAATCTTCTGATTTCCATCTAGTGTGAGTTAATAATTTAAAAAAAAAATACTTATTCTAATTTTTTTCAAAACCCTCATATCTATATTCTAAGGACATATCATCTTTCATAGCTACCAGCATTTTCAGGGTTTCTGCAAATACGATATTTTACCAGCGGGACCCATACCCGTTGGCACTCGGGTGACTGTTACGTTTTATCCATATGAAGCCGCATTTTTATTTTATTTTATCTGTAAAATACCAAAAATCTTGCGTAAGCAATTAAACAACACTCTATACCTGAATCCTTAAGACCGCCAAGCTAATCAATTAGATTTTAAGTCCTCATTGAAATATAATCAAAAGGTCACATTCTTTTACAGGAACATAATTAGTCCATCTTTTTTGATCTTATATTAGACTTTTTTGTGAATTGGCTGGGTTTTTATTCGCAACGGCAGAAGCCTGTTTGCCGTAAGAATTTTAATAACCGAGTGTGCGTGAGATGGACAAAGCGCATCTAAATATGTAGTCACACGACTACCTATTCCCATTGAGGTACACGTGTACCTACACAGGTACACGCGCCTCAATGGGATGGATGTGCCTAAAGGCAATATAGTGTCCATCAATTAATGTTCAAAATATTCGAGGACCCTGAAGGGGTGACAGGCGGCGGAATTCATTTCCTCCCGTTTAAAATGGCTGCGTCGAGGGGTGGGGGGGCTGAGTCGAGGAGGGGGGGCTGGATTGGCTTTGGTGTCGCAATTTCCGGCAGATGTTGATGGAAATCAAATAATTTGTACGTAAATAATAAGTCTCTTTTTTTTAAACAAAGCTTTTTGCACTGTTATGGAAAAATAGTTTTTTGCAACAACAAGAAAACACATGAATTTGTATGTATTTGTCCAATTTATATTTAGCAAGTTGCTCGGTCAACGCCGAACTGAGTGGACGCGCGCATAATCTTATTAAATACTGCTACTAATTGAGTCAAAGTAAACTAAAATCTAATCTTCTAAAAATAAAGTTCAGTGTTGTTTAATTCATTGCTGACTTATAAACCGTTTTGCTAATTGCACGCGGACGGCAGCTACCGCGGGTCAAGTGAAGAGCACGCAGTGACGGTGTACATTGCGCCGTTAATCAGACAGCACCAAACATCGCGTGCGTGCAGTACGCAATCTATATTTTTCTAGCAGCAAGTTGATTCAGTTGCAGTGGAACGCATACACTGCGCTACTCAAATCACCTTCTCCTGGCATTGTACTCGCATATCACGCAACGTATATTTTTTCGCCGACGATACGATACTGCCACAATGAGTGTACAACATTCCCCCGTCTTTACACCAGAACGAGCCGCACGTACAAGGACAGAAACTTCAACATACAATACTCCAACCGGCGGTGGGTCACAGCCAGATTTATCACAGCTAAGCGAGATGGAAGCTGAATCACTTGTTACCTTCCGTAAAAAAGGGCGAGGTTACAAAAGACCACTCCGAATGGAGTGTGAATGTGCAGCCGAGGTCAAAGATGTACGAAGCGAATTGTCGCGCCTTAGTTCTCTTCTCGAACAGTACGTCGGGTCAAACGAGAACATTCTTACTAAGATGCAAAATAGTATTACAGAGGTCAAAACCCAAATAAATGACATCAAAACATCTAATGATCAAACCACCAACCTACTACGAGACAGTATTACAGAAATCACAAGCCAAATAAATGATGTTAAGATATCATCAGCCCACATTGCCAAGGAGCAGAGCAATCTTAAAAACCACGTATCTAATCTTGAAAATAAATTAGTTATTGGTGAAAATAAAATACATGCCCTTGAATCTGAGTTCAAGATCCTGAAAGACACGTCGTCATCAATGACGTCAGCAGTACCTACGTCAGGGACATCGACTGGACATAGTGAAAACCAATACTGTAATGAGCACCTAATACGCGAAGTTCAAGATCGAAACGAACGAGAGAAAAATGTGATCATATTGGGAATACCTGAAGTGAGCTCATCAGATGCAGACGAAAGAAGACGCCATGACGAATCTGAAGTACTGTTAGTACCAAATGCTATGAAGCTAGACATCCCAAAATCAATTAAGGTTTTTCGCATCGGAAAATTCAGCTCTGAGAAACACCGAATGCTCAAAATTTGTTATGAGGCCCCTGGTCCAGCCAAACTTCTCCTGCGTAATAAAAATAGGCTTCCCCAGGATATAAAAATATTCTCCGATCAAACTCCTGCACAACACAAATTCCTGCAAAACCTGAAGGAAGAACTTCGACGCCGACAGGTTAACGGCGAAAACGATATAACCATAAAATATGTAAATGGTACACCAAGAATCATAAAAACGACTCCAAAAAACTCCCTATAGAAAACCAACTAGACAAACAAGATATACACAAAAGCATTGATTACGAAATTGTTAATGATTACAAAAACTTAAAAACTTCAAAATCGAGACTAAGCTTCTTCTACCTTAACGCAAGAAGTATACTTAAAAGAGGCAAGTTTGATGAATTACAAGTGATACTACGCTCAATGACTTCAACAATCCACATAGTGCTACTGACCGAAACTTGGATTTCAAACGAACAGCAAGCCCTAGAACTACAGCTACCGAACTACACACACTACTATAATTACAGAACAGATAAAAGAGGTGGTGGTGTATCTGCTTTTGTCCACAATAATCTCAAGCACATCATTACTGAATCTATATATTTGGATGGCAATAACTACCTATGGTTTCATCTAAAAAACTACGGTTTAGAAGTAGGAGTCGTATACAATCCTGGTGACACAAATGACAGTGATTTCCTTAAAACATTTCACTTACAACTACAAGCGAGAAAAAGAGCAATCGTCTTTGGAGACTTTAACATAAACTTACTATCTAAAGAAAAACGAACAAAGCAATACAAAAACCTACTACAAGAAGCAGGACACAAAATTTTAAACAAAATAAGCGAAAAATATTGTACAAGAGACCAGAAAACTAAAAAATCTATATTAGACCATGTCAGCACAAACCTTAAACAAGATAATTTTCATATGGCTATCATTGACTCTAGTATGTCTGACCATAAACAAATATATGTTGAAATTAAGAAATACAAGGAACCTGCCACAATCCGAACGACATATGAAGCTATAAACTATGAACAACTCTACAACCTAGCTAAAGAACAAATAGGAGCAAACTCAACAACAGATTATTACACACTAGAAAATAAAATAAAACAAGTAGTGAACACTAGTAAAACGACAAAAACGAAAATACTAAACCAGCCTCAAAAAGACTGGATAAATAGAGACATAATAGCAGGAATCAAACAAAGGAACCAATTATGGATAAAACTGAGGAATAATCAAGACAACGAAGATCTGGACTCTGAATATAAAAACACCAGAGATGGAGTAGCGAAATTAATTCAGGACACTAAAAACAACTATTTTTACCAAAAATTTCAGAAGTGCAGCCAAAAGCCAAAGAAGATGTGGAAGCTAATAAATGATCTTGCCAAAAATAAAATACAAGTAAGTTGTGCTCCTACAAAACTTATAGTCGATGGAAGGCAAATAACTGACTCTAGCGAAATTTGTAATGTATTCAACCAATATTTCTCGACAATAGGATCCATACTAGCAAACCAAATTCCGAAACACTTTCACGAGACCACAAAACGAGCACTACCTAAACACGATAATATTACCAATCCTAACACTAGCGTCGTCGGACTACCAAACTTTCAACCGTGTAGTGCAGACGAAATCAACAATATAATAAAGAACCTAGACTCAAATTCCAGCGCAGGCCTAGATGCAATTAGCACAAAATCATTAAAATGTATTAAGGAACACATATTGGACAATATCACGGCATGTTTTAACCAACAACTTCTAAAGGGAGAATTTCCAAATTCATTGAAAATAGCTAAGGTAACTCCCATACACAAATCGGGTTCTAAATGTGATCCTAGTAATTATAGACCAATATCGGTCCTTCCTATCTTATCCAAAGTTTTAGAAAAAATAATTCACAGTCGCCTTGAAAATTATCTAAATTCTATTAATTTTATTTATACAAATCAATTTGGTTTTCGGCCAAAGAGCAGTACTTTGACGGCTACAATTGAGTTAGTTACTAAGATAAAATCAAATATTGATTCTAAAAATATAGTGCTAGGTGTATTCATTGATTTGAAGAAAGCTTTTGATACTGTAAGCCATAAATTGCTGTTGAAAAAACTTGAAGTTATAGGTGTCAGAGGCAAAGCTCTTAAAATGATTAAATCTTACCTGTCGAATAGATTCCAAATTGTGAAAATTGGTGCAAACCAAAGCGCTAAACAGCCTATTACATATGGTGTTCCACAAGGGTCCATTTTAGGTCCCCTCCTATTTGTTATATATATAAATAGTTTAAATGAGCTAGGATTACATGGTCACATATCTCTATATGCTGATGACACGTGCTTATTTTACTTTGGAAAATCAATACACGAAATTATCAGAAAAGCTCAAGACGACTTAAACTCCTTAAACGATTGGTTTCAGTACAACCTCCTAACAATAAATGCATCCAAAACCTGCTACACAATTTTCAAATCTAAGAATAAAAAAATCCCCCCTCACCAACCTCTAATAATAAATAATATAGCTCTGGAAAGAAAAATGTGTGAAAAGTACTTAGGCCTACAATTGGACAGTGGTCTGACGTGGGGAACTCACATAGAAAACATACAAACCAAACTTTCAAAACTCACAGGCTCACTACGCAACTTAGTTCGATGTATCCCACGTCAAACTCGCTATACAATTTACAACTCGCTTGTCAAACCACATTTACTTTACCTTATAGAGATTTGGGGTAACGCCGCCAAAACTAAACTAGCTGTTCTGCAAGTTCTACAAAATAAAATAATAAAACTACTTTTTAACTATCACTATCTTACACCAACCAAAACTATTTATAGAGAAACAAATCTTATGTCTATAAATCAACTGTACATCTATAATTCATGCATCCTAGTTCGCAAAATATCGCAAAATTCCATCCATACTAACATAACGTTCTTAAAATCAAAGCAAGTGACAAAACGTAACACTCGCCGAGCCAGTTATCTTGTTTTACCCAAGGTTAGAACAAACTACGGGAAAAAAATGTTCACATTTGAAGGAGCGCAACTTTACAACAAACTACCCCAAACTTTGAAACATATTAGCTCGCCTCGTACATTTAAAACTGAACTCGCTAGTTTTGTTAAAGAACATTGGCCTATATAACTTATAACATTGTATAATTCTAGTATCCAAGTAACTTGTATATTGTATATATTGTTTAATTTCTATCTGTTTTCTATCTATCTTTTCTTTCTACCATAATTGTGCAAACCTTATTACCTACAGACCGAACGCAACTCCTATTAAATCTATTTTTTATAAATTGTTACGTTAACTAAGTATTCTCATGTAAGTGACTGTGTCTTTTTTGAGAATAAATATCTTTAAACCTAATTGTTTATAACCAAAATTCCCCTCACACGACCGCGATACCTGTAGAAAGAAAGAAGAAAGAAAATATATATATCCTAGTGTGGGGTCAGCTTCTGCCCACGGCTTCGCCCGCGTGGTACCCGGCTAAAAAGTATCCTATGTGTTATTCTGATGTATAATCTACATTTCTGTAAAGTTTCATCAAACTCCGTTCAGTAGTTTTTGCGTGAAAGAGTAACAAACATCCATCCTCACAAACTTTCGCGTTTATAATAGTAGTAGGATTTTATTACCAACCAGTAGTTTGTTGATTTTGTGAAACACAAGTTAACTGTCCGTGCCCAACCTTATTGAGTGCACGCAATGTTCCCAAACTCGCTATTTCAAGGGACAGAGAGGCCTCAAAATTCACCAAACACGGTGCCACAAGAACCCTTATATCCCGTTGTCTGCCCCGGTTGCAGAAACGGTGGATGTTTCGGTGGAAAATTCAAATTTATCTTCGGATTAACATCCCTTTTGGAAAGTGATTTGTCGGTATAAAATTTCTACCCCTATTTTGAAACGTATTCCCCGGGGTGCCCGCATCTCTGTCGCTACCGCTCTCTCACAGGCCATCAAGCAGGTTGTATCCAAAAACACAAAGCGAGCTTGGGAACATTTACTAATTTTTCCATACAGTGTACTTCACGTAAAAAAAGAATTAGGCAACAAATCATCTCTCACTATTGTGTCGAGTGATAAGCTAGCCAAGATCTACACAACAGACCCTTTGGTTGCCATAAAAGAGCTTGATGATAAGCTGGATAGCTGCATGGCCTCATATGAGGCTCGGATGTCAACTGCCTCATCAGCTTCTTTGGAGCAGCTGACAACAGAAGTCAAACAGTTCAAGGTCTGCATGAAGCTCGCAATTGACCTTGTCCGCTCCCAGATGACTCAGGTAACTGCACTTGTTGACGATGTTGAGAATAGGAGCCGCCGTAAGTTTCTCCTTTTTCGTGGAGTTGATGAAAAGCAGGGAGAAAACCTGAAGGAGGTCATTTCTGGGATTGCCAAGGACACACTCAAAATCAACCACTTCAACCCAGAGTGCATTAGGTTTAGCTACCGTCTTGGCAAAGATGCCTCTCGGGGTGGGCCCCGGCCAGTTCTTGTGAGATTTCACAGCCTAGACATTTGTTCCAATATCTGGCGGAGCAAGAAAGATTTCAAGGGAACTGGAATATCGGTTACTGAGTATCTGACAGCCACTCGGCGCAGCATCTTCAATGAAGGTCGCCGAATTTATGGCGTTAGCAAGTGCTGGTCTCAAGATGGCAGCGTTTATCTGTTGTCCCCGGATGGAATGAAACACCGAATAGCTTCTCAAGCGCAGCTCAGTGAAATCATGAGAAAATTCCCGCCGACTAGGGAGGCATCTGTTGCTGAAGCTGCCGCTGCGGTGAAGACTGCTCCGTCGCGATCAAGGTATGGGCGTTTCGTAAAATCCAAGTAATGACAATCGTACGCTTCGATCGAGACAGTTCGCATATATTCGGACAGTGTAATATTATCTCTACTACGTTATGTACCTACGCACATTTTGCATTGTATTATACCTATTGATTGTTCAGTACGGTAACAGTTTTATTATTTTGCCGGTAGCACAAAAAAACAAACATTATTTCATGATGACAGTTCACTACATTTTACTGACACATTTTTTGACATTGACGTCTGGAGGCGCCATTTTTATTCCGTTTCGTTACACGAATATCTCTTACTTTTTTATCATCGAACTTGTGCCGTCATGAAATTTGAACTTTGTATTTTGTGTTAATTAAACTCTGTTAATGTGTTGTAGGTATAACTATTTAAAAATTTTTAAGTATTTTTTTTGTTTTTTACCCATTTTCTGCATTCTACTCTCCAGACAAATTGGCAGTGTTTGTGGCATCAGAAAATCGATATACTGCGGTGTATTAATTCTATTTACATAACTGAAACTTCTACTGCATTCTAAAACTTACTCAGTTTATTTATCAAATTACTATATATTTATAATAGCTATATAATCATCTATTATATATGGATTGCTCAATCTCGTCTGATTTATTTGTATCGCTCGATTCTGACTCTTTTGGGGATGCATTGGATGATAGTGCTGCTGAACCTCTACTGAAGGACCTGCTTGACCTGTCATTTTCTCCTTTCAAAAAAAACTTTAATGTGTGCCATATCAACGCTCAGAGTATTCCTGCTCATTACTCGGAGTTGCTAGCTACTTTTACTACTGACAATATACACGCCTGTCTGATTTCAGAGAGTTTCCTGAAACCTACCCTTCCATCACCGTTTTTCTGTCTTCCCGGTTTTGTTCTAATACGTAACGATCGCACCGATGCGGGATGTGGTGGCGTTGCGATCTACCTTCGCGCCGACTATAAATATAAAGTCATCTCCAGCTCTCCTTCTGCTTATTCTGCTTCTATGGAACATCTGTTTCTGGAGGTTCAAATAAGCACTGGTACTGTTTTACTGGGAGTGGTCTATGCACCACCTACTGTTGACTATTTGAATACTTTTGACCATTTACTCGAAAATTTAGTACCGCAATACGACCAATTAATTATTATGGGAGACTTTAATACTTGCCTCATTAAGAACCCTAAGAGTAAAAAATTAGTCAATATCACGTCTTCCTTCGACTTAGATATTTTAGAACTTGAGCCTACACATCATGTTAACGATAGGCATTCAACTCTTGACCTCATAATAACTCGAGACAGTAAACGTGTATCTACACACGGACAGTTCCCAGCTCCGGGTTTTTCACATCATGACCTCATATATGCATCTTTCAAAATCAGGACATCCAAAATGAAGCCTAAAATCATGATGCAGCGAAACTTTGCCGCCATGGATCTTGATAGCATTCGTGCCGATGTTGATGCGACTGAATGGTCTGAGCTCTTTTCGAGTAGCGACATTGATAATAAAATCACCATATTTAACACCACATTAACATCTCTATTTGACAAGCATGCTCCCATCAAGCCTGTTCGCATGAAGAGGCCCCCGGCACCATGGCTAACAGAGTATATCCGCAAGTTAATGGCTAGGCGAAATCGTTTGTACCGTAAGTATAGGAAAACCCCTACTGATGAAACCTTTCTTAATTATAAAAAGGCTAGAAACAGGTGCAATCAGGAGATCAGAAATGCTAAGCGACGGAACATTTATGGAGCTATAGAGAAATGCACACCAAATAATATTTGGAAAGTGCTGAATAATTTAGGTTTCGGAAAAAATAAGTGTGCTGCCGCCAATCCAAATGTCGATGTCAATGCTCTCAATAAACATTTTTCAAGTATCCCCTTTAAAATTGACAGCATTATAAAGGCAAAAACAATAACGCAGTTAGCTAGTCTGCCACTAGGAAATAACACATGCTTCAGCTTTGAACAGGTAGATGATTGTGACGTCCGCAAAATAATTTCTGGTATTAGTAGCAAGGCAGTTGGTCATGATGGCATAGGCTTGAAACTTTTGTCCCCGATACTGGATCAAATTCTTCCATGCATAACTCATATTATTAACTTTTCCCTCATAAATAATAAATTTCCTTCTTTATGGAAGAAATCCTTTATCATACCCATTCCAAAAAAGTCAGCTATCACTGAACTTAAAGACTATCGACCAATTTCAATTCTTCCTTTCCTTTCGAAAATACTTGAAAAAATCGTGCATCGTCAGCTTTCTTCATTTCTTCATAAAAATAATCTTCTTAGTCCTTTTCAATCTGGCTTTCGTCCTGCTCACAGTACTTGTACTGCTCTTATAAAAATTACTGATGACATCAGATCTGCTATCGACAATCGTCAACTCACTATTCTCTCCCTGTTAGACTTCAGTAACGCCTTCAACTGTGTGGATCACGATATTTTGCTGGCAGTCTTGCGCTCCATTAATCTCTCCCAATCTTCTGTTTCATGGTTTGGCTCATATCTTTGTGGACGTCAGCAATGTGTAAAAATCGATGATGTTTCCTCTGACTGGTGTTATATTGAAGCGGGTGTACCTCAAGGTGGTGTTCTTTCTCCTCTTCTCTTCTCTCTTTTTATAAACACACTTGTTTCGGTAATTCACTTTACATCATATCACTTGTATGCCGATGATGTCCAATTATATCTCAGTGTTGAACCTGATCAAATCCTTGAAGGTATTCAAAATCTCACCAAAGATCTCAGTGCTGTATATGATTGGACTCAAAAGTTTGGTCTACTCATCAACCCCAATAAAACACAAGTGATCATTGTTGGTGGAAACAGGCTGATCTGCAATGTTGACACAAATATCCTTCCTCCAGTTAAGTATAATAATATTGCGCTACAATATTGCAAGGTAGTTAAGAACTTGGGCCTTCACATTACCCAAAATTTGTCATGGGACTACCATATTACCCAGATTAGTAGGAGAATGTTCGGTACCTTGCATTCTGTAAAACGAATGAAGAATTTCCTGCCACAATCTACGAGGACCACACTGGTTAATGCGTTGCTCTTTCCCATTTTAGATTATGCGGATGTATGTTACCCTGATGCTACGGAAGAACAATTAAATAGATTAGAACGCCTGCAGAACCTCTGTATCCGTTATATCTATGGACTGCGGAAGTATGATCATGTTTCTGTTTTTCGTCAGCAGCTGAAGTGGCTCGAAATCCGTTCACGTCGGGAAGCTCACATTTTATCACTCCTCTTTAATGTCCTTCGCAACCCCCTTTCCCCCAGCTATCTTAGTGAGCGTTTCCCTCACGTATCATCAATAGGCCGACCAGTTCGTTTTACCCGACGTTTTCAATTGATGACTCCACAGTTTAATACGGCATCGTATGCCGGCTCATTCACAATAACTGCTACCCGTCTCTGGAATCATATCCCAAACATTTTCCGTGAAGCTCCTTCAGTTGAAGTGTTCAGGGCTAGAGTCTACAATCACTTCCTCGGTGAAGGCAAAAATTGAGCAATTTGCCTTTTGTAGTTTTAATATTTGAGCAATTTATTTGTGTATATATGTATATATTATTTTCTTTTATTTATGTTATTATATCCTGTATTTTATAGATTTGCATTACATAATTACTACATATTAATATTTTTGTTTTAATCCTTTTTGCGCACTACCGACACATCTTATTCCACAAAACACAAAGGTTATCTGGAAGAGAATGCTTTTTAGCATTAAGTTCGCCTATGTACTTATATTTTTATGTGCAATAAAGAATTTTCTATCTATCTATCTACTATTCGGATCAAACAAAATTGTGTGAGGTACACTGCACGCGATGAGCGCACACCTTTTTCGTATAATGACCAGAACACAACAACAAATTCTAAAGATATGAAGCCAGTCGCTGAGTCTATTATCTACAAACTTGTGGAGAGTAAACTCAGCGACGGTGACATCAAGGGTGCCTCCCGTATCTTGTTTTCCAGCGACACGATAGCTCCAAATTCGAATGATACCCTCATATCTCTTGAGGGTAAGCATCCAACCCCCGGGCTTGATATCCACCTCCCCGATCCGCCGCAAGAGAGTGATGACGCTGTCGAGACGACCAGCCAGGACGTGCTTAGTGCTGTCATGTCGTTTCAGAGTGGCTCTGCCGGCGGCCTGGATGCTGTGACTCCACAGCATCTAAAGGACCTGCTGTCTGGCGGTTCTGGCCATGCAGGTGAAGTCCTTCTGGAGGATATGACGGCCCTGATCAACCTGATGTTGTCAGGCCGAGTCAACAGCGAGATCACAGAGCTCCTGTATGGTGCGAACCTATGCGCACTCAAAAAAAAAGACGGCGGGATAAGACCCATAGCAGTGGGCACCACTTACCGCCGCCTAGCGGCTAAA
Organism: Perizoma affinitatum; assembly: GCA_961405105.1. Taxonomy (NCBI): domain Eukaryota; kingdom Metazoa; phylum Arthropoda; class Insecta; order Lepidoptera; family Geometridae; genus Perizoma; species Perizoma affinitatum. The sequence continues at coordinate 639,600 of OY560189.1, forward strand.
GTCTGCTGTCGGAAAAAAGCCGCCTATCTAGGCGACTATTTCCGACCACTTCAGCTAGGCTTTGGTTCGCGTGGCGGCTGTGAAGCCGCAGTACACTCTTTACGTACATTTTTGGAACAAAATTGTGGGGAGGTTATTTTAAAGGTGGAATTAAAAACGCCTTTAATTCTGTAGATAGAGGCGCTAAAAGAAATTAAAAGAAATTAAAAACAAAATTCCAGAAATTTATCCGTTTCTTTGATCTTATGGTTCACCCTCTAAATTAATCTATCGGCAAAACGTTATTTCGTCAGCTGTTGGATGTCAGCAGGGCGACCCTCTAGGTCCGGCTATTTTCAGCCTTGCCATTCATCCGATTATTCAACGTCTCCAATCCAAACTTAATGTTTGGTATTTGGATGATGGAACCTTAGGTGGCGACGTGGACACGGTTTTTGGCGATCTAAAACTCATCATTGATGAATTTAGGCAAATTGGTTTAGAACTAAATTTTTCAAAGTGCGAACTTTTTGTTTCCGACACTTGTTTAGATAGAAATTCCGTTATTGATAAATTTAACACTTTAGCCTCTAACATTACCGTGGTAGATAAATGTTCACTTCGTCTTCTGGGTTCACCAATTCTTGACGAGTCCTTTCCGGCCTTTATTGAAGAAAAAACTCTAAATTTTGTGCGAAGTTCGGACAGATTGTTCAAAATTAATGCCCTTACAATTATCAAGTTTTGCCTTTTTGTCCCGAAATTTACATACGCTTTAAGATGTTGTCAACTGTGGAAACACAGCGAGCTGGTGGAAGGCTTGGACAACATAATAAAGAACACCCTCTCGTCGGTTTTGAATATAGATTTGGATGGTAGGGCATGGTCGCAGGCCTCTCTGCCTGTCAAATTAGGAGGCTTAGGTATTCGCAAAATTTCAAGTGTAGCCCTTCCAGCATTCTTGTCTTCTGTCTACAGCACTGGTTCTTTGGTTGAAAAAATTCTAACTCCTTCTCTTTCGGCGTTTCCTGGTAACAATATCAAAATTTAATATCTTGACGAAGCTAGAAATGCTTGGCATAGTTCTTGCCCCAATACTGCTCCCCCTAAATCCCTTTCGTCTCAACGGCAATGGGACGGGCCTCTGTGCGAGCTGACGCGGAATTGTATGTTACAAACGTGCTCAAACTCCACGGATCGTGCTCGTCTCCTAGCCGTTTCTAAATGGGAGTCAGGTCTTTGGTTGCAAGCACTTCCGTCAAACAATACTGGTACTTTAATGGATCCTTTAACATTCCGGGTTGCAGTTAGTCTACGGTTGGGTGCGCAGTGCTGTGCCCCTCATCAGTGCCAGTGCGGTACGGCGGTCGAACAGCTTGGTCATCACGGATTATCGTGTACCAGAGCCGCCGGTAGGATCTCTCGCCACGCTAGCCTTAATGATATCATACGCCGGGCTTTTACCAGCGTCAACGTTCCAGCTATTCTCGAACCGAATGGTCTACTACGTGACGATGGTAAGCGGCCTGACGGCATGACTCTTGTCCCTTGGGAGAAGGGAAGGCCTTTGGTATGGGACGCCACATGCGTAGATACCCTAGCACCATCTCATCTGTCGGGGACTTCAGTTAGAGCCGGTGCAGCGGCTGATTCGGCCGAGGATCTCAAGAGGCGCAAATATAGAAGTCTCGACAGAGCCTACTTATTTGAGCCCTTTGGGGTTGAGACTCTGGGTCCGTGGGGAACCGGGGCCCTTCGCGTTTTCAAAATTATTTCAGGGCGACTGGTCGAAGCGACGCGTGACAAGAGAGCTGGCTCTTATCTGGGTCAACGCATTAGCATTGCCATTCAGCGTGGCAATGCGGCCAGTATTTTGGGAACGCTTCCGCCTGGTAGTGATCTGGATCAGTTGAGCTATCTATAGATCGTTTGCAACGGTCTTTAGATAGCTAGCTGTTTCATCTGTATTTTTTGTATATACCTACTTGTACATAGTTGTATGAATAAATGTATAAATTATGGTAGTTAACTGATATATGATATTTTGAGTCTCGCTATATAAAAGTACGAAAATATTTATTGCGTAGCAGTTTGTGTAATCGGCAATGGACTTTTGGCTTAAAAATATCGACATCTTCGCATTTACACTACCCCTCGACATCTCGTCAAATATCTCATCCATTATGTGTGCCTTTTATCACATTTTATTCACCTTTGGTACGGTTTTATAAACGAACGCGGCAATATTTTGCGTAACCTTTTTCAATGCCATTTATTTAATGGTTATATATACTTACCTTAGTTTATATAGGTACCAAGAAATTATCTCAATCTGTGATGTAATGTACTAACAGTGTTATAGGATTTACTTAAACAGAGAGGCTTTTCATACCACAATTCCCTTGATTCATGCTTTCAACGCAGTCAGTGGTCTTAGTACTGTATTATTTCCTCACATTTTTGATAGTTAATAAGTAACTATCATGTTCATAAAATTTTAAGAGGGAAATATAATATTTTCCTTATTTTTAAAGTTTCCAAACTCCTCTACTTTATCTTAGACATGTAATTTTATCCACCTACTTAGCTTATATAAAATAATACAGAGAAACGATCTATAGTTATCCCCAACTATATATTTGTCTTTTCTACGTTTCGTTTTGTTTTAAGCTATGTTTTGTGTGTTCATTATTATTTACAACTTTTGTGTATACTTTATGAATTTTCATTTAATTACATTAATTCATACAACTACATATGTACAAGTAGGTACATACAGAAACACTAGCTATCTAAAGACCGTTGCAAACGATCTATAGATAGCTCAACTGATCCAGATCACTACTTAATTACAAATAAATGAATTTTCTTTCTTTCTTCGACCAGACTAGGTTCCCAAAATCCTGCGTTTTTATGATAGATAATTTCTCGAAATTCTAAAATATGCCTAACACCTCACATCAAGATGAATAACAAAGCAACTGCAAAATCGTGTGAAGAATGATAAATCCAAAAATAGTACACACATTTCTAGAGCATAGTGTCACGTACATACAGCGTGCATGGATAAAAGCATCGCCAATAACTCTATGACCTTCCGCTTTACATGCAGTCGGGTCCCTGAGCCCGATCGCTCCAGTTTAGAGGCTCGTCACAGCTAGGGCAGCTTTACACGGACAGACTTTTAGACTTGATTTTATTCTTTGATTAGTACTTTTCTTCTATAAACGAGATCACCTTGTTCGATTGGCACCACACTAAAGCTGAATGAAGGATCATCAAAAAAATAAGCATGCAGAGTGTGTTGCCTGATTCTTCTAGGTTTGGTCCCGCGCGAGGAGTCGGAGTAAAATCACTTTCAAATTTTAAATTCACCAATCCACCAATTTCAATTTAAGTTGACGTTTCTGTATTATCCATCTGATTTCAATGAATAAAAACCTATTGACTTTGACTTTTGACTTTGACAGCTCAAATGGTAAGACCGGTGCTCTAGCAAACCGTTGCTGGAGGTGTTGAGTTAACGGAATTCTCTCAGTTCCAATAGTGTATTTAATTTTATAAGCTGGTGTCTGTTGTAATTTAAGTTTACTATAAATCAATTAGCCTGTTTGGACTATGTATAAAAACAGGTTATTGTGTTATATTTATTTATTCTAAATAGCTAGGTAAGTAAAGACATACTTTCCCTCTAAAATAGCTCTAAGATATAATTTATAACTTTTCGTGTTTGATATTTTTTTTATTCAACATATACAAATACAGTACAGACAAGTTCAAATGACAAGAAGGACTAACAATTAAAAAACACAGTAATAATAATAATAATAATGCTGGACATGTTTTACACAGCATCATCTAGCCCCAAAGTAAGTAGAGCATGAATGATATAATACTATTTTTTGTAAATACTTACTTATTATACATAGAAAACAACCAGACCCGACACAAATATTTGCAGATCATACAAACATTTGTTCCTTGTGGCTTTCGCCCACTGCGCCACAGAGGTCGTCAAAACTCAACAAGAGGAGTAGAATACAATACGTAGGTGCTAACCAGTACTAACGAGGACAGTCTATGCTGGTATAGATAGATATATACCTCTATATTGAGGACCAAAGCAAAATACAAAACATTAAAGGTACAGTGCTAAAAGGCGGTCTTATTGCTAAAAGTGATCTCTTCCAGACGCATATGAATTTATGGACTACTGTTTTCCATTTTACACAAAGGTAAGCTGGAAGAGAATGCTATCTAGCATTAAGTTCGCCTGTGTAGAGTACTTTTTAGGTGTGCCATAAAGATTTTTCTATCTACCTATCAGATTATGAGTTAATTGTATGTATTATATAAATCAGCTTGGTAGTTTGTCAACAGTGTCAGCTGCAAACTAACCGTCTATTGCCAGCCTTAGTGTCCCCACCGACTCCCTCGTCCGGTTCAAATATGTACGGAACTACCAACTCTAAATTTTCCCTCAATTCCCGAGCGCCAATTACGCGGATCCCGCCACTTTTTTCCCGACAAAGGCAACGAATTCAACCTTAATTCGTTCGGATTTTTTCCGCATTGGAATAATTCTCGGGGTTCGACTGCGGTGAGTTTATGTCTGGAGTTTAAGGTTCTATGTCTGTTTTACTTGAAGGCGATTTACAAAAGGAATTTTACGTTCCTACGGTTTATATCCGCGAAGCGTTGAAGTTAAAGCTTTAATATTTTATAACTTGAGACAAGAATTAAAAAGTCGAGCAACTAAAAGGAGCTGAGATAAACACGGTCAATTAAGCTCCGCACTAGGCATGGACTTTCATAAACCATTTTTATCAAAGACAGCTAACTCAAAGTATTTTATGTTTCAATACTATTTCGTGGACTATATCTACTATGATAAATGCCTTGTTGGCCTAGTGGGCGATACCCCGACTTCTGATCCGTGCACCAATGGATTTTTCCACTCGTAAAATTTATATGCAATGCGCATATAACGTGCTCAAACCGGTGAAGGAAAACATCGTGAGGAAACCGGCATGCCCTAGAACCAAAAATTCGAGTGCATGTGCCAACATAGTGTTCCAATAAGCGGCGATGGGCTTGCAACCTGTCACGTGGAATGCTTACTACTTGCAAAACGTGGGCATATACCAAATGTAATGTTGGACTTGCTTCTGACTACCCCCTACTTGGTATTCTCAAAGATCAACTCACTGAGGATGTCCACCATGGGGAAGACAGTCGAGAGAGTGTTTTTTTTTTTTTTTTTTGCGACTATGATTAAGTAGTATCCATGCGACTACGTCAGAAATTAAATGAAAAACTTTTTTTAGCATAACATGTATGGCAATGCATCTAGCATTATTGGAACGCTTCCGTCTTGCAGTGACCTGGACCAGTAGACCTACTATAGATCGTTCGCATCTTTACATAGACAGCTGTTTCATCTGTTTTATATATACCTAGTTGTAAATTCTTGTTATTTTGTTGCAGACAAATCCTGGACAATGGCACGCTGGTATTCCTTCCGTTTGCAGCCGTGCAGTACCGACAGGATGTGCATGCAGCCGTGTACCGATGCCGGGCACACAACGCGCTCGGCGCCATTGTGTCACGTGACATGCGGGCGCAAGCAGGTAACTTGAACGAGCCATTCTGTCCTTGATGCTTAGGGAGACTTAGGCAAGTCGTATGCACCCTCTACACGTTAGCCCATAGTGATGGCCAATCAAAATTCATTTATTAATTAAAATCATAAGGATCACTTTAAAACGTCGGTTCCTCCGCGACCAAGCCTGGACAGATAGGCAAGAAAACAAGGCTGTTTATTCTATTTAATTATCCTTTACAAAACAACGAGTTGGAGCATTTTCAATGGGCGTATGTGGTATAGCGACAGACAAGATGGCCTGTGATGGCGTTATTGCAATGTTTTCGGTTTTCCGGGTCACATTAAAGGCGCATAGGACCGGAGCCAATCCACAAGATTACCCATGACGTTATACGGTTACGTGGGTTCCCTGTATATGTTGATACGTAAAATATGCATTATGTCGCAACGAAGTTTTTAATTTTACCTACAGAACTTAATTTAAACTTTATTCTGGTGCACAATTAAGTACCTAGTATTTGTTCGTAGTAAACTAATAAATTTCCGCGGTTTCAATTTGACGACCTCTGTGGTGTAGTGGGCGAAGGCCGGCCTTAACGCAGAAGGTTGCGGGTTCGATTCCTGCCGCGGGACAAATGTTTGAAATCTGCGAATATTTGTCTCGGGTCTAGGTGTTTTCCATGTATGTTATGAATGTATTTACGAAAAAAAAAAAATATAATTAGTATATCAGTCATGTAGTTCCCATAACACAAGCTCTGCTTACTTTGGGGCTAGATGATGCTGTGTGATAAACGTCCAGCATTATTATTACTCCACGTCCATCTTTCATTCATATTCATATTCATTTATTCATACTTTGGGATCACAAAGAACACTTAGTAACGTCAATTCAAAAGAGTATAAACAATATAAAATTACAGAGTTACAAGGATATTTCGAAAGTTGCAGCTGTATAGGGGCTTTGTCAAATCAAGGTCAGTCTAGATAATAAAATAATTCAATTAATTAATATTAATAAGCGGCCGTAAAGCCTTGTCAATAAATAAATAACATTACTAAAAGTACTATACAAATAATAGTAAGCAGCTTTACAGGGGCTTTGTCAAAACTATAACGAAGTACCTACCTACCTTCCTCTTCATTCCACGCTACTGTGTCAGTTAAATAGTCATTTACGGTATAATAAGCCTTTTTCATAAGATTATCTTTTATAAATTTCTTAAATGCCTTTTCTTTTAAATCTGTTACCTGTCTCGGAAGTTTATTGTAAAATCTAACAGAATTGCCTACAAAGCTTTTATTAGATTTTTGTAGCCTATATGCATTATTCATTAATTTATCTTTATTCCGTGTGTTAACATTATGGAAATCACTGTGTTTTTTAAAATTACCTATATTTTTGCGAAGGAAGGTAGTGTAAGAATATTTATGGTTTTAAATACTTCTCTTAGAGAATCTCTCCACTTTAGGTTATAAATGGCCCGAATAGCCCGCTTTTGTAGAGTAAAAATTACACTAATATCAGCTCCAGCACCCCACAACAAAATACCGTAGCTCATAAGACTATGAAAATAGGCAAAATATACGAGTCTAGCAGTGGTTACGTCTGTGAGCTTCCTCACCTCTCTGACTGCATAGACTGCTGAACTCAACCTACTCCCAAGACTATGAATATGGGGACCCCACTGTAGTTGGTTATCTAATATTATTCCTAAAAATTTCGTAGAATCTACTTTTTCTATTTCACTGCACATTGTAACATTTGTCTGTGCTGGAGTAACATTTGGTAGGGAAAACTTTACACACTTTGTTTTTGAAGGATTCAACACTAGGTTATTCGCAGTAAACCATTTTGATATGATGTTCAATGCAGTATTAACTTTGCTAAGATCAGAATCTCCTCTTTTTATTTTAAATAATATAGATGTATCGTCGGCAAATAAAACAACATCATTTTTGGTTTGCCTTTGAATTACATAGGGTAAATCATTAATATATACTAGAAACAAGAAAGGACCCAATATGGATCCCTGGGGTACCCCTAGCTTTATGAGAGAACCTGAAGACTTAACGTCGGATATCGAAACTCGATGTTCTCTCTCAGAAAGATATGACGCGATCAGGCTTAGTGCTTCTGCTGATACACCGTAGTGTCTAAGCTTCATTATAAGCGTCTCATGATGAACGCAGTCAAATGCTTTCGAAAGATCGCAGAAAATTCCTAAAACGTCAGTCTTCTCTTCCCAAGCTTCCAGTACAAATGACATTAATGTTAATCCTGCGTCAAGCGTTGAACGCCCTTTCGTGAAGCCAAACTGACGTTCGTGAAATAATTTGTTGGTATGGAAATGAGTCACCAATTGGGTTAAAATCATTTTCTCAAAAACTTTGCTGAGAGCTGGTAAAATTGAAATCGGTCGGTAGTTTGATGGATTCTCTTTGCATCCCGATTTATAAAGAGGTATGACTTTACTTTCTTTCATAAGGGTGGGAAAGATGCCTCTATCAATACACGAGTTAAAAATAACAGCTAAATGAGGAGATATTTGACTGATTATGCCTCCCAATACTTTAACGGACAATCCCCATAGATCCTCTGTTTTTTTGACCTGAAAAGTCTTAAAGGTTCGTAAGACCGTCTGTGCCGTGACATAGTGAAAAGTGAATGTGGGGGGTGATATCAGTACATTATCTTTTAAAAATGATTCCGTAACTACAGGGGATCTGTCTAAGGCTTTTGTTAAATTAATAGGGATGTCTGTGAAAAATTTTTCGAAGGCATTTGCTAAGTTTGTCACTTATCACCTTGCATTCAACACGTATAATATCTAGATTTTCTTTAACCTTGCTCTTACCTGTTTCCTTCTTTATGATGTCCCAAGTTGTTTTAATCTTATTATTAGAACTTAGGATTTTTTCTTTTATATATAGTGTTTTAGCCTGGCAACATACTTGTTTAAAAATTTTCGAGTATTTTTTTTGTGTCTGATTTTAATATGAATGACAAAATGTTTGCAATGTCGTGCTTTTGCCATTTCGAAAGATTCAGTGTTGACGGAGTTAGTATGAAATTATAAATGTATTTATTAATATCGAAGAAAGTCAATTCGTTTTCATAACTGTTAAATGCTATTAAGTTATATAAGATATTATTGAGTTTATGTATTCTCTCGTTTTGTTTAACACTAAGTCGATTCGAGTAAGGAAAAGCACAGATTACAATTTTATCTACATTCCCCGATGAATGCACTTTTAGCAATTTTTCGATACTGTGAATCAATTTTACTTTAGTCACACTTGAACTGTCTCCCATCATTATTACTATTTGTGTGCCTTTTTCATGTTTTTCATTGATTACTTTGTCTATAAGATGGTAATAGGAGATATTAGACATGCAATTATTAATAACAATACTATTGGTATAATTTAATAAAATCGATCCGAAATCCACTCCAATAGAATCACAGAAAACTTTAATGGTTCCATTCGTCGCGGGGGTCTTTACAACTTGGGTAGGGCTGCAGCACAAGGACAATAGAGGTGGTGATTGGGTGTGTCCTTCATTCCTTAGAGCCTCGGCTGAGTTGAGTGTTTCGTTGGTCATTGATTCAACCAGTTCTAGGTTATATGAGCTAACACTAAGTAGCTCATCAATAGCAGCAATTCGTTCTTTAATTTCTCTCTGAGCCAGATAATATTTGTAATGCATGTTTTTTAAATCCGATTCTAATCTCTTTATTTTTTTCGTATTTTCTGAATAATCTTTCTCATAATGATCTATTACATACTCATAATCAGACAGTTCTTTATTGAGTTTTACTCGTTCTTTCCTGAGACCATTAATAACGTTATTATGTTTCTTGTTTTGTTTCTTTTTCTTTGTACGAGTCCTTTTATTACATTTGACAGATGTTCGGTCACTGGAATCTTTGCAAAACGAAGTGAGATCTATAGTTACAACAGGTTCCTGTGTAACTAACTGATCATAAAGTTCTTGGGTATTAGTTTGGTCTCGCTGGTTAATGATGCCGTGCATTTTTTCTAAGTTTGCTTGTGATTCAGTTAATTGTTTCTGTAGTGATTGCATTTTTACAAATGCATCTTCTAAAGTGTCTTCACACTGGGTGTGAGTATCAGCTATTTTTGAAGGAATTGTAATTGCTTCCGAAGGTCGTCTAGTTCAGTGTCCTTGCTCAGAAGTTGGTTTTTAAGTTGTGTGTTTCTTTCAATTACATTTTTAATTTCCAACTCGCTTTCATCCCTTTCAAGTAGTAGCTTACTGTTAATGTCCATCGTTTCTTCAAGTTTTTTAAGAGTACATTTTAGTTTCACCTCTACTTCACGTTTACTTCCTTGTCTAGTATTCATCATGCTTCTAAGAAAACAATTTATAGTGCAAAAATGAGATTGTATTCCAAGATTTGAACTCTCCACCGCTAGCGCGTCAGTCCAATACAGGTAACGCTACACCAGGTAGCTGTTACGTGTTTACTTCGAAATAGTGTATCTGATAGAGTGGCAGTTTTTATTTTATTTTTATTTGACGGTATGCATATAAAACTTTCTAGGGTTTTATATTGTTTGTGTTCACTTTTTATTCAGAGTTAAATGATAAATCTACATGTTATTGTGTCCATGTAAGATAGTGATGAGAAGATCATTATTATTTGTAAATAACTCACGGTTTGCTAGTCACGGAAAGTGTCACAATGGTACTTCCAAACAAGTTCGTTATTTTAACTTCTTAGTCGTGTAACTCACACTAGACTTTATTTTGTGCACTGCAAACTATTATCACAGGTAAGTCACTTGGTTTAGTACGCATTTACTAGTTTACAATGTTGAAATATTTAGATTAACATTTTCTACGAATTAAAATATGCGGAGCTAACTTGTGTCAAAAGCAGCCATTGACAGATCAGCATGCAGCAGTGATCTTCTCGCGATAATGCGACGAATGAACACAGCCTTCATGTGGATGACGCCATGATGGTGGCCATGACGTGACATTTGAATGGCTATCGTGATGGGCCATCGTGTGGAGAGGCCATTTTATCCAATATTGTGAGCCATACCTTACCTAGCTACTTAACTTAAATACCTACCTACTAGTTTGTTTACGCAAAACCTCGGCCTGCCTACCTATCTGTTGATAAACCCTAAGACATATATGACAAATATGTATGTACATACCTAATATGTGAAATAACAAATGTATTAAGTATTGCATATTAAAAAAACACACACAATTAATACACGTTTAAAATCTAATGTACAATGGACGGCCCTCCATCTTTTTCAAGCAACCAATGTACTATTTTTTTTCAATATCGTTTGTTATTCAACCTTTGTCTACGCATAATGCAGATAATTCAAATAGTATCCTTGATATGAAGTTATCGAATGACGGCCGTTATCTTTAAAATTTGGCCGTTAAATTTGACGAGTTTCCAAGAAATGTGGTCTTGAATATTTAAAATCTCCCGAAAATAATATGTAGGTATTAGATAACTCGATTTTCTCTCTGTAGGCCGCTGTTGCCGATGAGACTTGATTCCAATTAAATTAAGTTTGCCAGTTCTAAGATAAAATATTATTTCTCGTTACAGTTTTCCAAGATAAAATAACCTTTTCCATTTTGATACTGATTTTGACACAAAAGTAGACTTGTACCAACTTAACTATTGAGTAGTAGCCTGGATTCAAAGACAACACCACTTTATCTAAATAGTCCGCAACATTTATATCCATAAAGGTAAAAAAGCCGGCAACACTAATTACGCTTACTTCCGGTTGAGATAGTGCCAACATTAGGAAATAAATAACATTATATTCCCATGCTTCCTTCCGGCCTTTTACTGTTCGGTACAAACTAAAAATAAGTAGATACAATTTTTCTAGATTTTGCTTCTCTAGGTAGGTAACTTAGATGAAACATATCTACTATGCAAGCATTAGTTTCTTATACCGACTAATAATACCTTTTTTTTTTAAAGAAATAAAAAAATATATATCAACAGATCTTAATAATAAATAAATATAAATAAATAATGCTGGACATTATTCACACAGCATCATCTAGCCCCAAACTAAGCAGAGCTTGTGTTATGGGAACTACATGACTCATATACTATTTATATACTTTTTTATATATGTTTTTGGAAATACATATATACTATACATGAAAACACCCAGACCCGAGACAAATATTTGCAGAGCAAACATTTGTCCTGCGGCGGGAATTGAACCTGCAACCTTCTGCATCTCAATCGAACCTTCGCCCACTGCGCCACAGAGGTCGTTATAATTTTCCGTCAGGCAACGTATCGCTTAACCTAGCCATCTAGCTTCGTTAGGTATTAATATTGAAAACTTAACAAGGAAAATAGAGCAAAGCAGATAAAAGTAAAATTACTAACGAGTTCCAACAGATTTATTTTCACAAATAATGCTTTGCATACGAAAAGCCACACACTTGTTTTTAAAACTCAAAACCAAACTTTATAACGACGCTTTCGGATATGAAAAACTTAATCGAATGAAACATCGAAAGAAGTCGATGTTCTGATCGAAAAGCGCAAGGAATCGATTAAGATAAGCTGAAGCTGGTTCTCGATCAATCACTATCCTTGTTACACTCTAGCTAGAGATGCAGTAAGCCCTGTTACTCTAGCTAGAGCGAGAAGATATTCAATTCTAGAAATTTAAGCAAAGTTTGCAGGACCAAGTTATTTGTATCGCTGCTTAATCAAGTGTGGCATAAGTTATGCTAAGATGGCATAGTTCTGACGAAGCTAGGTAATTTGAATATGGCTTGTTTGACATAGATTGGTTCAGTAGATATACGGTTTTGCCATGGGATAGGTTGGCTTGCGAAATGTATATGATTATAAAATACAATAGACAAGAAATCATCTGTCGGGGGAGGTTTATCAATTACGTAAGGGATCAATTATATAATAATACTAGCTTCTGTCTACGGCTTCGACCGCGTGGTACCCGGATAAAAAGTAGCCTATGTGTTATTCTCACGTATAAGCTATATTACTGTAAAGTTTCATCAAAATCCGTTCAGTAGTTTTTGCGTGATAGAGTAACAAACATCCATCCTCACAAACTTTCGCGTTTATAATAGTAGTAGGATTTGCATACGTTCCTTTTGTATGGGTAATTCTATGTGATTCAAGAAACTTTTAACGAGATGTATATTTAAAATACATAAATAGGTAAGCTAGGCAGGATTTGATTGGTCTGAATTTTATCTTCGCGAAAACTTTAATTATAAAGACTGAAACGTAAATGATTTTCCTATCTTATCTGATCTACAGATTTGATAAGCCTTCATAATTACTTATAAATTCTATGTCCATAGCCTGAGAGCTTTTAATAATAAATTCTTGAAGAACCTTCGTAAGATTCTAGATGAAATATTGTTTAAAGTTTCTCATGACGTCACCTATTGCATAAAGATAGTTTAACCTCGTTTTAACGTTGCTGTAATTAAACGCGCTGCAAAAAGCTACCTTTTTGTTTCGCTCCGGTAAATAGGGGTGGTTAAGGTAGCCGGGCATGTCCGGCTAAATATACCTTTTAAGTTTGATTTGATGTTTGGATGTAATTCATTCTAAGCAGTCACACTATTTATGATTAGATACCCAATGTCAAAGTTAAAACCACTTTTTGCAGCTATGTAACTGATTTCCTGCTTCAAATAAATTATCCTATTATCGTCTTCATCCAAAGGTTGTCTGGAAGATTAGGCCTTATCGTTTAGAAGCAATACACGTGGCGTGAACACTTTACTTTAGTAAAAAATCTATTTTTTTTGTTTATGGTGTAGGTACAAGTATTTTCATTCGCTCGTTCAAATACAAATATTCTATTTTGTATTTCATTTTATGACAAAAAAATATTTAAAAATTAAATGATACATTATAGAATAAATATAGGTAGGTATATACGTATGTACTATGCCAAGAAAGATGGATAACTGTGCCACAGATATTATAATAGTATCTATAACAGGTGCGTAGACTCATACAAAGTATGCGTAGTCCATATTCGTAGAGGATACTATGTAGGGAGCAGTCAGAGGCACGTCTAAACATTATATTGGCACATGAACTATTTTGCCAGTAGTTAGTATTTCATGTGACAGGTTGCTGTGAAAACATTAAAAAAAATAGCCAAATGGTTGTCAGTCTGTCCGGCTCTTTTTAGGAGGTTGATTTTGTAATTATAATTATAGAAATATTAGTATATTTTACCGGCTATTCCAGCGGTCCAATGCAGGTTTAATTAAACACCCAGGTGTTTACTAATAACCTGCCGTTATTAGTAAACCACGTAAATATAACGCCAATAAAACGTTGAAAATCATTAATATTCGAACAGTTCTGAAAGTTAGCACCTATAAATAAATACAATAGATAGATATATATGTATATAGTAGATACACAGGTGAAATGGTAAAGTATCAGTGGACATTTTTTTTATTTATCAGTTATTCAATAATAAGCGAGTTTAATTAATATAATGGAATAATGGATAACTTTATTTAAAAAAACAAAACTTAATGTACAATATGTTGTTTTAATTTCTAGGTTTTAATTTACTGATTCTAGTAAGTAATACAGGAAAAGAAAATAAAGAAACACGCTCACGACTGTCTTCCCCATGGTGGACATCCTCAGATACATACTCAGTGAGTAGATATTTGAGGATACCAAGTAGGGGGTAGTCAGAGGCACGTCCAAACATTACATTTGGTACATGCCCGCGTTTTGCAATTAGTAAGAACCTTTATCTCCCGTGTTCGTTTAAAACATTGTTATGGCAAGGTATTCAATATAAATAAGTTTCAGACGAATCCAAGTGGCATCGCTAGTCAGTCGATCTTGGCGAAAATAATAAAGCCACTTTATATTCCCATAGACACGTCCCTGACGTGCAAAGCTCTTCTTGATGAGGGATTTGAAATTTTGTTGAGAATTCAACAAGAAAATATTAGTTTTTGGCTCTGAGAAAATTGTCGACTGGTAAAATTATTGGTGAGCGTAAATGATAAACAGTCATCTTATTACATTGAAAAAACCTTTCCAGAATACTTGATTCGAAACAAGAATTCAGTTATAAATAAAGAAACTCGACTGCAGTTTTATAAGCGTTGTTCTATAATCTTAATAATCCTTTGACGACCTCTGTGGCGCAGTGGATGAAGGTCCTCCTGAGACGCAGAAGGTTGTGGGTTCCCGTCGCGTGACAAATATTTGTATGATCTTCAAATATTTATCTCGTGTTTTCTATGTATTATATATTATTCTATGTACTAAAAAATATATAATAGTATTTCAGTCATGTAGTTCCCATAATAGAAGCTCTGCTTAGTTTGGGGCTAAATGATGCTGTGTGAAAAATGTCCAACATTATTTATAATTTTTTATATCAAAATCCATCAAGCCGTTTAGACTATACCGAGAGTCAAACCAACAGACATACATACATATGTATGTCTGTTGGTTTTTAGTTTTGTTCCCCCAGTACAATTGTTTGTGGTACAATCGCAAACAACAAGCTTTTGTTGTTTGCGATTGAAAGCTTTCTACTATGAAGAGATGGAAAAGATTTTGTTGACCTTTTGTAGTGATAGATAATGTAAGATATTAGAAAAGTCAGGGCACGCTTACGCTGAAATGAAATTAATTGAAAAAATAATACACGCTCGCAATTGTAAACCTTGCATTCTAAGATCTAATACTCAGTATACGTATTTCAGTTAGAGTACCAAATAGGGCATATGGCATAGTAGATGTGGCTGTGTGGATTTGTGATAATATATATCGCACATGCCCACAATTTTCATGGCAGTTAGTATGCCGCGTGAGAAGTTGCAGGTCCTCTGCCGCTTATTGGAACAATACACATTCCTTAGAATTTTGCTTCCCAGGCATGCCGGTTTCCACGCGATATATTCTTTCCCAGTTTGAGCACGTGTTAGACTGAACAAAAACTTTTCAAACTTAAAAATCCATAAGTGTACAACCGGTTTCAAACCCACAACCTTTAAATCGGAAGTCGTGGTACCACACTCCTAGGCAACACGGCATAATATTCAAAATATGTTTAATGAGGCTTTCGGACTTTCGGTTAAAATATTTTATACCAATAATGCTAACAAAATTTGCAAACACTGGAGAGTTAAGTCCGGCATCCACAAAAGAAGAGCAACCAAGACATCACGTGTATATCAAACAAAAAGGTTTTAATAAAAATGACATGTCTCATCTACGCGCAATTCTACCAACTAACTACAGATCACTTTCATGTATCACAATGAATATTCTGTGCAGATTAAAATTACCTAAAATCAAGAATATACGCTTCCGCCTGGTAGTAATCTGGATCAGTTGAGCTATCTATAGATCGTTTGCAACGGTCTTTAGATAGCTAGCTGTTTCATCTGTATTTTTTGTATATACCTACTTGTACATAGTTGTATGAATAAATGTATATAAAGTTTTAAAAAAGAATATAGATAATAAAATTAAATTAACTCGGCAGAACGCACATCTAGTCAGTATTTGATATACTACCATTGGCAATAAAAGTTTCAGTTCCTCATTTATAATGAGAACAGCGAAGGAATGGAAAACATTACCATCATCTGTCTTTCTTGAAAATATAATCTAAGTCTCTTCAAGGTAATTGTGAATAGTGACCTACATGACCCATCGCCGGCCAGATCATCACTTACCATCAGGTGAGATAAATTAAATTAGTTTTTTTTTTTCAATATCACCCCCATTTTACCGTATAATAGAGTTTAGAAATTATTCATTACTATAATAGTAGTCTTCTTATGTTTCACTGGTCTGTTCGTGTTAACAGTTTAACAGTAATTTAGTTCCTATCATACAAGTTTGGGGCTAGATAATGCTGTGTGAAAAATGTCCTGCATTATTTATTATATATTTATTTATTCATGTACATAAATGAGGTTATTTATATTTTTTTTTACTTCATGTAATGTAACGTTATGATAAATATATAAAAAAAGCTTTTTACACATCTCTCCGCTCAACTTTAGTGGACAGCGGCCTTGAAACTCTAAAAGTGACGTCAATCAACTAGAGCGCCCGCGATATTTGAGACAGTGAGATGATTGAACGAAGGTAATGAGGTTAATTCATCTTAAAAGGTATACAGTTTTGAAGGTAGCGAATTCTAATTATGAAGCCATAATCAATTAAAAATATTATAAAAACTAACAAACACGCTTACAACTGTATTCACCTTGATTTACATCTTGAGATACATCCTCAGTGCATAAATATTTAAGGTTATCAAGTAGGGTAGGTACCCCTTACTAAAAAAATATATAATAAATAAATAACATTATAATAATAAATAATAATAAAAAATAAGATGATAAAAGTAAAGTAGGCACATAAGTTAAAAGTCAAAATAACACTGATACGTAATACATACGGTTGATGATTCAATAAAATTAAAATATATTACGCTCAGTTGAAAAATTGAAAACCTTGAAATGGGTAAGTTTTTATATGTGTAACCCCTAGAGAGAACTTCTCCCCAACCCTGAGAGAGCAGCACAGTACCATGGTGTTTGTATAAAAAAGAGCTCGCGGATCGTCAAGGTCTCTTAAGTATTTTTGTTCTGTGGTCTCAGTATAGCAGGTACTTACTTTAGGAGTCAAAGTCACGTCAGCTTCAAAACTATATTAATTTAAAATGTTAAAGTGAATTTAAAACCGATTCATCGCGCGCGTCCAAGCCTACTCGTAGAAGAATCAGTTCTATCAGTTCTTGTTTTTTTTGTGATTATACATACCACTTTAGTATAAATAATATGGTGTTAATCAAACAAGGTTAACCAATTTTTTGATAAAGAGATACATATACTATTTATTTCATTCACCAGAATTAATAACTGGGTGTGGCCTATAAGCATTACTAATATCCACTGAAATCGCAATAAAAAATATCATCTCGCGAGCTCAGCAATTCGCCATCGTAATGGACAGACAAACAGCCCTCCGGCCGATAATAAACGTCATACGCGCCGCAACTATCTAACTACAATAAATAGTATATTTAGTAGGAAACGTGAATTCAGTGTACTATTTCCGTGGAAATGAACCCGCGAATGTTTGCGGAATATAGTAAATACTAATAATACCTTCAGCCTGTCAATGCCAGCATTTTGTGACCGCCTCCGTTCAGTTGACCTATCTATAGATAGTTTGCAACGGTTTTTATATCTAAAGCTGTTTCATTTGTAATTTTTGTTTGTACATACTTTGTATTTTAGGTCCGTGAGACACATTTTTTTTGTATGAAATATTACCTTTGTGTGATTACTGAAGTAGAAGTAAAAAAACGGTCAATTGCGTGTCAGGCCACGCAGTGTGTAGAGTTCCGTAGTTGCCCATAAACTTATATTTACAACCTGTTTTGCACAACTTCATCTAAGTAATTTTCAATGGAATCGTTGTTACTTCTGCAAGTATGTTTTATATGTTAGTTTACTATTATTCGTTGACTTGTAAAACCTTCTTAGCTTCGATAGTTTTCCCTTTTATTCCGTGTATTTTTCACATATGAAAAATCTACTGTTTACCTAGCAGGGGGAGACACTTAACTCTAACAAAAACTATCACTTTAAAGCTTAATATTTCGCAAACAGATAACTGTATCGAAAAATTCACACACACTCAATATTGTTGCACGACCTATCCAAAGACACCCCAGACCATGGGATAGATGAGAGAAAAAAATATCCCAACTTTACGCGTGGAGTTGGATCAATTTGTAAAAAAAAACAGCTTTAACAGCCATTAACAGCTTTCTAATACTAAGAGTGCTAGGCCGCTAACAGAAAGACATACAGACGGACGGACATGGCGAAACTATAAGGGTTCCTTGTTGACTACGGAAACCTAAAATAAATAATTGAAAATGGTAAAGGAACCTTGTTTTACTGCACATCTTAGTAGTAGGCTTAATTTATGTGACATATTTCAATGAAGAAAATATAAGATTTTATAATATCCCAAAAACTCAACCTTATATAAACCTAATACATGATACAAGCACATGATTATATTATACTATTGTACCACTAGGTTGACCCCGTATCTGACGGGAGTTCGCAGGTTCTAGTCTCGCCGAGTTTGAACTTTTGGGAAACGTAAGGTATTATAAAATCTCGGGATTTTCTTTAAGTGTGGGTTAATACTTTAAAAATAACCATGAAGAAAAGTTTTAGAGAAAATAAATCTCAACTCAAGTTAAGTCCGTATGAGCTATAGTATCTATGAAACCTTGGTGTCATTTATACCACTTGTAGCAACAGACCTTCTTTTCAGGATCAACGATAAATAGGATATGGTATTTTTTATTTAATCTGTGCTAAGTACAATTTCATCGTGTGATTGCATCAGCGCAATACCTTTTTTTCACAGCTGCGGTTAACGTTCTATAAAACTTGATTTACAGTAACCATTATAGTCCGAAGCTTATTTTTACATGAAAATACATACATTTTGTGAATGTTAGTAGCGAAAAAACATAATTTAAATGTTTATGAAACAGAACGTTTGTGTTCGGTACTGTGATAAAAATAAATAATTAAAAAATGGGAACCCGCAATCTTCTATGTGACCGGCCTTCGCTGACCCACTGCGCCACAGAGATCGTCTCTGATACTTTCAATTGACATAAAACCAGAGCATCTTCAGTTTGTTCGTCTGCACTAACGGCATCAGAGACTTATTGGCCCGGTCAAACTACCGCAGTGGCGCTGGCGGTGGCGCTGGTGGTGGCGATCAATACATTCACGTGAACTTTGACAACCTCTTGACAAGGTTTTGCATTTGATCGCCACCGCGTTAGTTTGACCGGGCAAAGTCAAAGTCAAATACCAAATTAAATCACAAGGATCACTTTGAAACGTCGGTTTTATCTACTGCCTGTTCCTCCGCGACCCTTAGACAATTTAGCCATGCCTTACCTTTTTTCTATAGAAACCTGTCAATAAGCATTTACTTAGGATCTGTCACATTGCAGACGAAAATAAGTCGCCCATAAGAGTTTATTACGTTAATAATATAACGTGGTCATGGTCACGAGACTATAAGTTTTTGTGAAACTATGAAAATCGGAAGACATTAAAGTCCACACAGATTTTCATAGAAAGTTTTGCAACTGCTTATGGATGCTCCTCTTGGGACCAACAAAAGCCTTGACTTCTGTTTTCGCTGAAAAAGTATAGGTACTTTAGTACTTATACCGATCTCTGAAACTTTCATCCCGGGAGCCCGAGTTTCTTTGGGAGGCACGCACTTTACGAGTTTACAGTTCGATCTGAACTATGTATCACGTTTTATGCAAGTAAATAAGCGTTTTAGTTGTATAGCTATATATTTTCATTCAACAAAGAAAGTTTACAAAGTTATTGATGAAGTGATTGAAGTCACAAATTTCACTTTGTTCATTTCATTGTAAAAACGGGATTTTTCACTTACCGCACTATCGGTGAAGGCACCGACTTAGTTTCAACTCATTCCGAGAGTCTTCATCAGGGTGAGTGATCGCGACGCTCTCCCTCCGCGGAGGGATCCCGTTTTTACAATGATGACAATGAATAATCAAATTTACGATAGTTTTTGGAATAAAATAATTGGTTTTAGTACTAAAAATCACCTTATAACTCATATCTATTGGGTCCCAAGTGGAAGTCGGTTAAAGTCATATAATATTCTACTTGTCCATGTCCCACATTACTCGGCGTCGGTACAACATGTTCTCTACTTCCACAGTCCTTTACCAGCCGTAATTACTTTACCCATAATACCCTTAGTATAATACATTTGGTAGATAACTTAATCTTATGAAGCCTTCAGTTTCATCACATGTTGCTTTTAATAAATCAATTAAGTTGAGCTCCCGCACATAATAATACATACATATATATAGGGTATGTATACTTTATCTGCGTGAAGTTTTTTCATTACAAAATTCATCTTTCCACAGATTAAATTAATGAAGTATGTTTCATTATCCAATAAGTTTATTCATACAACTATGTACAAGTAGGTATATACAAAAAATACAGATGAAACAGCTAGCTATCTAAAGACCGTTGCAAACGATCTATAGATAGCTCAACTGTTCAACTCAACTCCAATAAGTTAATTTTATTCAATTACTTTTTAATTAAGTGAGTGTACGTATTTGTTATTTATGTTTATTTTTATAACATTGCATACCTTAAACGACCTTAAATTGAAGAGTATTAAGAGGGTTTCTAAATTTAAATACTTTGGGCATTTCCTTACCGACGACCTTAAAGATAATGTAGATATTGAGGGCACTGACGGTCACAGGTAATATGTTGGCCCGTTGGTTTACTCGCTGTACTGTAGAAAAAGAAAACGCTTTTTAAGGCGTACTGTCTGAGCTTCTACACGGGCAATCCATGGATCAGTTATACCAAAAAATCGCTAGATGCCCTACGCGTCCAATATAATAATACCTTCAGGATACTGTTGAGGCTGCCGTGTTTTTAAATGCCTTAGAGATGTTAACGCAGACTAGGACGGATGGTTTTCATGCCATCAATCGTAAAAAGACGGCATCACTGATGAGTAGAGTTCGGGGTAGTCACAACAGCTCCTCAAAACAGTTGCGTAGAGGTGTACCTCTTCTATTTGGAGACATTTTGGACGGAGGGTGGTCGATCAGTGAAATCAATATGATGTTATTGTTTGATAATCTCCAGTCGTGGAATGTCTTTATGTAAATTCCTATTCCTATCTTCGCAAAATTTACTAACAAATAGTCTTAAGTATCTATTAACAAAATGGATTGTATTGATTGTATGTAATGTTTGTCATTTAATGTAATTTCATTATTTTGTATATGTGTAATTTTTATTAATTATTACACCCTCTTAGGGCTGATTTAAAAAGAACTCTTGAATTAGTGCATCACTGTACAACACAAACAAATCCTGTGTGTTGACAGTCAGTCAGTCAGAGAGTGAGTCACGCAACAATGTTATATATATAGATTCGGGAAATATCGATCAAGCAAAACAGGCTAAATAGGATATTATGCTACTTCACACAGCAGTATATCTCTACATCTTTATACCTAGATATAGGTATATAATCTCTATAAATATATCCAGGAATTTATTTTTCACTATTGTGCAAAAGTTTTTCTACTTTTATGAGTAAGTCTTAGCTTTTTAATCGAGTCATTCGTTAAAAACATATTGGTAGATTATTCTTATATTATCATTGAATCGATATAAAGAATAACACATTAAGATTACAGGTTAAATGGGCGGTCTTATCGATTAAAAGCGATCTTTTCTAGACAACTTTTAGACCGAGAGGATTCTATGTGATTTTGGTGTGGCCGGGGGTGGACTTAATAATTTTTGTCCTTTTTATGCCTATAACATACTACAGGATATAATACATAATAACATTTACTTATTATATACATATATTTTTTGCATAACTCTTTTGGATCTGCCGTTGTCACAAGCACATTTCAAAACCAGCTTATGTGACCCACTCTGTTTCCTTCCCGTATAATGCACTCGTTTTCAGCAACGGTGAAAATTATAATTGTTTCATTAAAAACATGGCAAGTTTCGCTTTTCTCTCACAAACGAAGTATTCATTACGAAGAAAAAGTAGATACAGTTGTTTGTCCAATTAGTAAAATTATTTGATGCTGCCTCTCA
Source organism: Perizoma affinitatum (assembly GCA_961405105.1). Classification (NCBI taxonomy): domain Eukaryota; kingdom Metazoa; phylum Arthropoda; class Insecta; order Lepidoptera; family Geometridae; genus Perizoma; species Perizoma affinitatum. The sequence continues at coordinate 661,967 of OY560189.1, forward strand.
ATTATTTAACTTTTTTAATAAAAATGGGGAAAACATGCTTACTCTGCAAAAGAGTCTTATTTATTGGACTTTTTATATAACTTAAATAGCAAACAAGCATATAGTCGATCAATTGGTAAGCACCCAAGACAACGTTAGACTACGAAAGAGAAGACAAATACTATTTCTGTCGCCTATTCTGTCATACAAAAGAGAGGGACAAACAATTTTTTTTCTTCTCGTTGGTAGACAAATCCGTCCGGTCTCCATGATAAGCAGGCAGAGGTATCACTGACGAGTTATCGACCCTGAGACATGCCGGGAGAAAATTCTCAAGTGCCTGTAATTTAACCGGCATCCATAATTAAACTGACTGAGAATGCTTCTGACAGTTTGAGTTGCTCGAAATCGATGGTTTTGCCGTTTGATTTAGGGCGGTTTACCACATAATTAACATTAATTATTGTTCTCTTATGAGGTGAGATAATTCACGTACTCATGTTCTCGGTGATAATTAATATTTCAGTAATTAAGTATGCATATTATAATAGCTATCTACAGGATGCAGCATTATTGATACGTTCGGTTCACATATTATTAATTAATTTAGCTTCAAAGATAAAGATATTAGAAGTTAAAATAAATAATACTCGACATATTTCACACGGCATCATCTAGAACCAAACTTGTATTATGGAAGCTACATGACTGATGTATATCAGCGGGTTCGATTCCAGCCGTTGGACAAAAGTTTGTATGATCTGCAAATATTTGTCTCGAATTTGGGTGAGTTCTATTTATAATACGTAGGCATTAACAAAAAAGTATTTAAGTAATACTACTACTGATACCAGCGGTTGGAATCAAACCCGCAACCTTCTGCGTCTCAGGCAGGCCTTTGCCCACTGCGCCACAGATAAGAGAATAATAGAAAGAGTGCAAAGGATAACCTTGGAAAAAAAAAATATGACAGATAAGTGGGTAAAAGGTAGTGTCATTTAAAACCAACCGCTTCGGTATTTTTTTTAAATCAGTAATATACCTTCAATCCCACCTGGGTGTAAGTGATGGTATGACCTACGATGAAGGATGGAAGTCTAGAAGATACCTATTCACTTGTACCTTGAAGAGAAACAATAAGTTTTTTTTTTTTCAGAAAAGACATGATTGTAGTGTGTTCCATCCCTTCTCCGATCTCATTATAATTTGAAATAAGAGGGAAAGATAGTCTCAGATATAACAGCCAAGCCATGTCAAGCGCCTTTGAGCGGCCTCAAAATTCAGAGTTGGATGTTAGTACGAAGAACGAACTCATCTAACTTGACATTACGACAATGTTTCTTAATTTACATTTAGAATAATAGATTTGTAGATGAGCTGGCTACGTGACGTAACACAAGGTATGAAACTCTCCAATCCAGCACACCTTTAACCGCGTCTAAATCATTCCGGACAAATTGATTTAGTGTTCGGCGCAGCGTGAGTTATGGCCCAGCTCAGGTTGCTATTGTGATGTACTGTATCTAGTTACCGTGTACGTACCAGAAACTGACAGAAGTGGATATGAAGCACAAAACGATGACAGCCATTTTGACACCCTAGCCACAGATACTAGGGATACTACGTGTTTAAATTGGATACTACTTAAAACTTTAACGGGAACCGAAATAGTACAATATATATTTAACCGAAATATTCCATTCTATAATTCTGGTCATTTTTCACACAGCATCATCTAGCCCCAAAATAAGCAGAGCTGGTGTTATGGGAACTACATGACAGATAAAGTACTTAGGACTTTAAAAAAGTACGTTTTTTTTGTAAATACATACATACTTTACATAGAAAATTATATAAGGCCATTGATAAGCCTGTCAAAATTTGTGTCTAGATAACTTTTTGTTTCAGAAAATCTTAGCGATTTTGAAATGTTGTAAATGATTTATTGAAATAAAAAATAAAACATTTATTTGCCACAAAATTAGGTTAGGTTTTAACATAGCGTCAGAAAAAGTATGTTGAGACAAATTAAAAATAAATAAGTAGGTACTCAGTGTACTTATAAGTAGAACTGAAAAGAAATGCCTTACGCCTTTCTATCAGATAAATACCGCGCCAAAAAGATGTCAGCTCAGCTGGTTTTTTTAAGGTTTTTTGAAAAAGTCCATCAACATTTTTGTGACTTGTCAAACTACCTTTATGTAATTAGCTAAATTCATTTAATATCAAATAAATTCAGTAGTCATTAGTTATTGTCATTATTTATTTAATTATGATATATTGGCCATTGAATTAACATGAAAGACTTTATATTCATTATCAAAAATCCAGATAATTCGTAACTGCTATCTGCTCAGCGTAAAAACATAACCGAAATTATCTAAGAGTGTATAAATCAGTTAGTATCGGTTCCGTCCATTGCTCGTCCCGCACATTATTCAAACGAGACAAGCACATTAAGCGGTCGTTGGTCACGGTCCATCTAAATGCACCCGTTTGTTTGAGTCTCGCGGTGGGTGCTCTAACCAAGGCATTTAGAACGAGTAGTTTTTGCAATTTTAGAAGACGGATCCAATAAAAAGGGTTTACTACCTGTTTATTTGTGGTTGGAATATACTACTTGGAAATAATAATTCATAATGAAAGCAACTTTTTAGCGGAGCTTCATAATTATAAAAGAAATTCTTTGAGAATAATAATAATATTTTCTTTTGAGTACGCGACGCTATGAATATCATAATTCGGATTTTTAGTACAACTGCAACGCAATATTTTGTGTGCTGAAAAATTATACTTGTTTGCTTTTCAGGTCCTGTAGTTTAGAAAAAAACATATATTTTTAAATCAAAACATAACGCTCATATAAATTATGCAGTTAATCAGTACAAAGTAACTTGTATATAGATTATATATACATAGTATCTTGCCCTAAGACCTGTAAAGTAAGCATTACTTAGATTTACCTCGAAATCTCTCGCCGCTGTCAAACACAATAAGGCGTGTTCTGTATTAGCAGGATTACACAAGCACTGAAAAGGAATAGCTAATGCGGTCTGCTTTTACGTGGTCGCCTCTTATTTATGTACCACTGACGGTTCGGCCACAAATTTGGCCGTAGTAGATGAAGCTGAAAATAACAAACATATACTTTCGGCTTAAACATATTAAGCCGAAGATTCGTTGCACTCTAATACAGCAAGAAAGACACCAGGCAAGATTCACACATAAATAATTACATTGAACAACAAAAGATACGATTTGGTAGGTAAAAGCTCTAACTATAATGACATTAAGTAATATAAAGCGTACACTCCCTATTTTACGACCAGTGGATAGGACAGTTGGGCTGGCAGACATATTGCTGCTGGTAAAATCAGCGATTACCGTAATATAGTAAGCTATGTAAATAGTGACTCATTACTAAACTTATATAGATTTTGAAACAGTTGTTTAGACAAGTAGATTTATGTTGTCATCTATTGAATTTATAATGTCACATGTCAGTAAAAGACGACGCTGTAAAGTTAATCAACTGTTTATTTTTAATTCAGCTGTTAGTATTCAACTTTAAAGCTTTTTTGGTATTTATTTGAATAATTAAGATATGGCTTTTGAAACTTATGAAACTAAGCTTTACTTAAAAAAACGGGATACATACCATGCATTGGTAAATATCCAAATCATGGAAAAATCCCATTTTTTTTGATAAAAAACAAAAATTAAGGTTTGATCAAAAGACAATGGGAGATAAATTAATTTCGGCTTCAGAATGTGAATACCGAATTTAGCATTGACTTCGGCCAAGACTATTTTTCGGCATGACACTACTCCTGATCATAGCAATATTTGTGGCCCATCCATAGCGCCTTTATAGCCCTCGCGATGACTGCGAGTAATAGGTACTTACATTTGCGTGAAAGCCTTAAAATAGTCTGTTTTAATGTGACCTTACTCTGGGGCACAACATATTCATAAAGGCTTCCAAGTTTAGTTGCGGTATATTTTTTCGAGTCTCGAGTGTTGCTTCTCGTTAGTATTTATCTGCCTCTGTTAAAATAGGGTTGGGTTGTACATTTACCTACGTATTTATACCTTTTGTTCATTCAGTGCCTTTGTTTCCCCAGTTTATAGAGAAATAGAGGCCATAATACACAGGTATTATGTACATACAACATCGCTTCGGCTTCGCTCACTTCGTGGTATTGTTGTGTTATTTGTCATAGACTAGATCTATAGTAGGATCTACAACTATATGTATTTTATCTGAATCGGTTAAGCCGCTACAAATTTTAGTGGTGACGAGCATCCATACATATTTTCTCATGCATATACCACAAGTAAAAATTAAGATAGTAGATAGGATATAAGGAAGGATATGACTTAGCTATCTGGTTATCAAGAATTGTTAGATATTGCCTCTTCCATTTTTATTTTATATATTTTTTTAATAATATAATAATGCTGGACTTTTTTTACACACAACGTCATCTAGCCCCAAACTAAGCATAGCTTGTACTATGGGAACTACATAACATATAATACTCATATACTCATTTATTATTTTTTTAAATATATAAATTCAAGTCTGAATTCTAATGTCATGTCTGAGTAAATTTATGAATATACCCCTGAAATATTTCGTCAGAAGTACTTAAATTGCTCTTTTTAAGAGCCTTAAAACGTTTAGCTAATTTTGAAATATATATAACGGCCATTCCACGAATAATTTCTGGGTGCAAAAGTTCCTTATTATTCATAAAAATAATTAATCGCGAAAACGGCGGCAGTATCTTTTGAAGGCAAGTAAAGGTTAAATTAAATTATAATTTAATTTAGGTAATGAACTGGCGACAGAGAGTGAAAGTGTAAGAGGAAAAGAGACAGATTTTTCTAGAAAGTTTGCAAAAGTTAGTTTCAAAGATACAGAAAAGCCTTTACCTTTAGAAATAAATCTTTACCAGAGGCCATTTTAGTTATTCAATTCAAGAGATTAACTCAAGTTAATTACTTGTAACGTCTAGTTTTTGCGGATGGGCATATTAATATCTCATTCTAATCCACAACTTATAAACAGGGTTCTAATAATTTGCATCATAGGTTATTAATCCGATACAAAGCAAAATTACAAAAAAAAACTGATCGCATATTACGAACTGATCGCATTTTTTTGTCCATAAATATGTTTTAATTTCAAGTAATCAAAAAAACTTAAACTTATTTGATGTGTATGTACGGAAACCTAAAATGACTAACTTTATATCAGATCGACATTTGCACGAATTACTGTAGAATTAAAAAAAAACTATGAAGCCAGAAACTTCAACAGTAAAATACTGTTGAAGTTTCAGACATATTTTGTCAGTTCATATTATATTCACAAGATAGCCTTCCCAAAACATGAATCGAATAGTTATAAATAAATCTGGATATTTTCACACAGCATCATTTAGCCCCAAAGTAAGCAGAGCTTGTGTTTTGGGAACTACACGACTTCTAAACTAAACTGCCCCCCCCCCTCTCTCTCTCTCTATCCCTACCCGTGACGTCATACTGGGGGCAGATGATCAAAAACCCGATCATGTTGATACAACACTTCAAAGCCTGCTGTCAATTAGATAACGAGTCGAGTTTGCTTCGACGGTGACTCTACTTAACAAGATCCTGACAAACAAGATTATGGAAAAGCAAATGGATGATCAAACAAATTCAATGTTTACAGATGATTTTAATTCGAAGACATGTGCCAACCTTTAGTGTTCCAATAAGCGGCGATGGGCTTGCAACCTGTCACGTGAAATGCTACTTGCAAAATGCGGATATGTGCCAAAATATAAATGATTGGAAATGCCCCTGACTACGCCCCACTTGATATCCTCAAAGATCTACGTATCTGAGGTGGTCCATGTTGGGAATACAGTCGTGAACGTGATTGTTTTTTTTGTTGTTGTTAATATGTAATATATCGTTTTAATATAAACAATACATTTATTAATCACCATCTACGCGTTATAGTTTTGTATTTGAAGGATAATTACAAATTCCATTTTAGATTGTCATTTAGTTACGCATAACACACTGATAATATCATATTTATTCCGACCGCAACCCCCAATAACCAGCATCGGAATAAGCTGTTTTAGGCTAAACTCATACAATATGCAACAAACTTATCTGCCTACATCGAGCAATCGCAACGAAATGATCGACTCTACCCCAGTTCACGTCATGATCAAGTTTACCCGCTTCCGATCATGTTTCGATCACAACTCAGAGTGAATACTAAGCAACAAGATTAGTATCGGCAAATTCCAATCAAATTCATCGCTATCCTAATACGGGAAACATTTCAGCGTCATTTTCCTCATGGGTAATTTAAAATGTTCACCTCCGCTGAACGTGAAAGGAAACGGTAAATTAATTCAATTTTTTTCATCATAATAAAGCTGCTTTTTATAAACTGGACTCATTAAGAAATGGGTTTTAGTTAGTTTTTGTAAAAGTATTCATTAGTGGGGAATGTTGGGATGCAAAGAGTGTAGCTGAAAAATTATAATGAAAGAGGACAACGCATTTTAAATTTTCTGCTTTGGCTCTGGTTTTACAATCTCTGTGTTTTGTATAAAATGCAAATTTACGGGTAGACCGAGGAAAACGGCAATTTTATGTCTAGTATAATGAGTATAAATCAAATATTGTTCAAATAGACATCGAAGAGAAATGTAAATATTAAAGAAGAAGTCTCTCAACATTTTTAGTTTTCTTGCGAGATAAATTCACTGATTGAAGACACTGCTGTGATTTAATGAATAGCAAAACTCTGATTGCTTTGATAAATATAATACCTACCTTTCCTCAATGAACTACAAAATAATACATTGTTAGCTAAAAACCTAGAACTAATGTTTGAGTAAAAGCTAAAATCGAAGCTATAAAATTGTCTTCTCGAGGTTATCTTTTAATGTTTTATATTCCACCGATGAGTTACCCTAGATCTTAGAGACAGTCAACTCGTGAAGTTTATACGCCACCCAAAGACTAGCATTATTGTACATCATGAACTACTTAGTTCTTGTATATACGCCGAACAATTTGATCCATTATTGCCATTTAGTTTTTAAGTTGACGTTTCTATATGTTCCTTGTGATTTCAATGAATAAAAACCGATTGACTTTGACTTTGACATTCAGCGTGGCAATGCTGCCAGCATCTTGGAAACGCTTCCGTCTGGTTGTTATCTGGATCAGTTGACCAATCTATAGATCGTTTGCGCGGTCTTTAGATAGGTGTTTTATCTGCATTTGTCATAATGCTACTTGGACAAATATGATTAATTTGTAAGTGTACCAATGTAAATGTTTGATTTTGACGATCAATAACTTATCCGCTGCTGGCTCCAAAACTATCTGTGGTTCTACCGGCAATCCACGTGCTGGGATGTTCACAGAAAATACGTAGAATACACAAATTAAGCTACAACTAAACTCACCCAGACTGCCACAACTTCTGACGTGTGATGCACTTGCGCAGTTTTGTATGTTATCTGCTTTTTCTAGGTTTTCATAACTTCACAGAGAATTTACTCAGACCTAACCGCCATCGGTCTTATTTCACAAGTACCGTCCTTTTACTATAGTGGCGCTAGCATCAAGGCGCTGTGATATGTCCGCTTCCGGTTTTGGAAGACACAATGACTTTGGCGTGACATGTGTTGACATTGACAGTGGTGAACCCAACCCATTACGAAAATAGAGGGATTATTTAATATACTAATATACATACAAAATACTAGTGTGCATGTGTGTGCGTGTTCCGAGATCCTTCATATATACTAAATAGTAAACCTTTTTTAAAAATAAATATTATTTATTATTATTATTACATAGTTGTTTAAATAAATCCATGTCCACAGTGGTATGGCAAGAGTGGCAAGTACACGTGACATCAACAGCAGCGGAAGCGGGCGGGCCGACGCTGCTCGCGTGTGCGGCGCCCCCTGCATTACGGGAACACGCGTCTGTGGCCGCCTGGTACAGGGACGAAGCTGTGCTTCCAGCGGCCGATCACCTTTGTAAGTCAAATGAGGCGCACTTGTATTCTTTCACCACACTGGTAATGAAATAAAATGAAATGGTAGATACTATACTACCACTCCACTCTTCATTAGATACACAAAGGTATATATATAATTATCTCTCTATAACTCAAGGTTTGCTGGAAGAAAACTCTTTTTAGGTTAAGCTCGCCTTTGTACATGTCATTTAATTCTGCCTTTTGAATTAGGAGAGTTAAAACAAAAAATAAATAAATAGGTATTCAGCCTCTTTTTACGACGTAGAACAGAAATGCTCCACGCACCTTCCTAATCAATACACCCACACAAACTTTGACAACCATTTGACAATAATTCTTCACTTTGACACGTCATTTTGACCTGTCCCTATAACACCAACATAGCATATGACTAGAATCACATTATTAAGACCACGAGTTACTCCTGTTATCCCTTGCGGCTACATCGGGGGAAAAGTAGAAGTTTTTTTTCCGTTGTCCCGCGAAAACGTGTCAGAAAAAACTCAATTAGTTTTAGAATGTTATCTGATATTTTATTACAGCCGGGGCTACTCTTGTGATAGACGACGGATGGAGGTTGATAGTTCGTGCTGTGCGTGCGGAAGACTCGCGTGCTCAATACTCATGCTCCGTGCTCGACAACCTGACCGGGGAGCGGAGGAGGAGCACACCTGTCAGCATTGATGTCACGCGTGAGTACAGATCCTCGGAATACATCTTGACCACGTCACCATACGTTTTCTCTACTCCGACCTGTTGATAGGAATAAGAAGAAAAACAGTTAAAAAAAGTACAGTAAAAAGAGTTTTTGTTTACCATTTGCTTTATGTAAATTGTATTTTTAGCATTATTTGGCACTAGGCTGTAAGATTATGAGTATTTTTAATAAAAAGTCAACAGTAGATTGGATAGTTTGTGTGGAAGAGATTGCTTCTGAGCGATAAGACCGCCCATTGTACTCTAAGTTGTTGTTTTGATTTGTTCCATGTTCGCCCGCGGAGTTTTACCCCACATGTAAAATTCCACGTTCGATTGTATTCCTTGTCTGCCCCGAAAATATTGTTTTCCTTATTTTAATAATTTTGTACCACGATTGCCCCATTTTGTGTTCCTGTTTTGCCTCACTTTTTTTTGTAATACATTTTACAGTCATAATATAAAATGCTTGAAGCATTGAAACATTTTAATTGTTTCAGTTTTGTTAATCTATTTTTGTTTTTCTTACGGTGTACAATAAAGTATTTTCATTCATTCATTCATTCATTCATTCATTGGAGATCTTTTGCGCCATGGTATCTATATTTGCGTAAATTCACAGTTAGATGGCAACATTATTCCCTTGCATAGCAACAAGATCATTCACAAATGAAAGTAAGCTCCATTTTTCATCGTCCCAAGTCTATCAAACAATGCAAATTTACAGCGAACATAATGAGAAGTAGCACTTCTTCTCTAGACATCTTACAAAGAGCCTTATCGCCTGGAAAATTCCGCCCGGTTGAAGCAAGTACGGGCAATATTTCATAAACTTGTCTACAACTTTCAAACTTTGCTAAGCTTGACTACGAGTCTGAAACAAATTGAAACTTTGTGAATCAAAATAAAACAGAAACAACAGCAAATTAAAACAAATTTTTAACAAATTGAGATTTTTCTTTTTACCTACCTATGCTGTCAAAAACTTCTCTGTGTCGCATTATATCATCATCATCATAATCAGCCCATATTAGGCATGTATGACTAGCTGACTGCCACTTCACTTCCCTTCACTTCAATGAAAGTCCGTCCTGAATAGCTTTTGTCTAGGAATTTACGAGCTATTCCATCTTCGGCTGGACTCAAGGTAGCGGTGACAGGGAGGCCAGCCTTGACTTGTTCAGACCAGCGGCTTAGTAAACGGCCATTGGTAAGCGGTTACCGTCACCTATGGACGCTTGCCATACCAGAGATATCACATACGCATTGCCTCTTTGAGATATCAAGATGAAAGATCTCATGTCCTGTCATTTCATCGGCAACCATACACTTCAAAACGAAAAACAGCAATAAGAATAACATAAAAAGTCTGTTTTTTTTAACAGCATTATCTAGCCTTAAACTAATTCTACAAACATTTGTACCGCGGTGGGAATCGAACCCGCAACCTTCTGCGTCGGGCCTTCGCCCACTGCGCCACAAAGGTCGACAACAAAATGTCAAAACGATTCAGTTAAAAAATAACTTCGGCTTCGACTTTTGTAATGGCGAGTCTATTGATATAATACATAATTAATTAAATAAGTGTCCATTAGGTAGAGATAAACTTTATACATTCTTCATACAAACTCTTCGGTTTAGTGTACTCCTAGTTAATAAGTTACTAGTATTCTACATTCTTAAATAAAATAAGTGTAAAACCTATAAAAGCAATCGTAAAAAGCCTACCGCGACGTGTAGGCCTCCAGATATCAAATTCAAAGTCAATAGGTTTTTATTCATTGAAATCACAAGGATCATATAGAAACGTCAACTTAAAAACTACGTGAATTTCAAAATTTGAAAGTGATTTTAATCCGATTCCTCGCGCGCGACCAAGCCTAGAAGAATCAGGCAACAAACTCTGCTTGCTTATTTTTTTGATAATCCATCATTCAGCTTAAGTGTATATCTGGTTTGAACTCTAGAATTTAATAAAGATACTTTTTTCAGCCATGAGCGTAGCGGCTGCTCCCCGTGCCATTTCACACGGGCAGTGGGAGGCGACTGTGCGAAGAGGAGGAGACGTGGTGTTGCCTTGTTTAGTGCAATCTAACCCACCGGCTACCATCACGTGAGTAGCAGTAAAATACTAATTAAAATATATTTTCATCTAGATTCAGTAGGTATATTTGCTTTCAGCAACAGTTTAGGTTTATAATTATAAGTTTAACGGGTCTTTATCGCGTTTACATTTTTTATTATATTCCCGACGTTTTGACTGTATTGCAACAGACTGTAGTGCCGGAGCACCTAGTGGACTCAGGACCAAACCACTGGATCGAGCTTCATGACCCTAAGGTGCTATCTGGTGAACGCCAATATTATAAGAGAATAGTGCAAGAAGCGATTGAAATCAAAAAGTACCCCAATTTTAATCGTGAAGACGGCTATAGACTCTCTGCGTCCTGGAGTCCCGTGATAAACAGGTGTTCGCGTCGCGATCCGATTGTGCAGTGTGGTGATACGGTTAGTGTAGTGTGTCGTAATGTGAACATGGACTTTTCTGATTCTGAAGATGAAATGAGGGTAGTTGCGGCTACTGCCTTTATTTCTCGACGATAGCTCCGTATACTCCAGTCATCCCGTGACCACGACTGTTGCAATACAGTCGAAACGTCGGGAATATAATAAAAAAGGTAAACGCGATAAAGACCCGTTAAACTTATAATTATGTTATCTAATCGCGAAAGTTTGAAAAGTACTAGTTTAGGTTTAGTTTAGAAGTCAACACAATAGTGAATTTATAGTAATTAGTAGATAATATGTGTACAAAACAGTTTTTTTTATGAAAATACGAAAAAACAGGCTGGCGTTTTGATTCAAATCAACATGATTTTATTAATATTTCAACTTTGTACCTAACTATCTACCACATTCAATACTTTATACCTTTGGAAGAGACTTGGCGCCCATAACACATCACAGGAATCCTAGTGTGGTTCTAGTAAGCTTGACTCATTTGCCAAGTAGGTGATGAAAACTGTCCTGTAGGTACCTACTAACCTGCTACTACTAAGTAAGTGTTGTACCTTTAAAAAAAGCATAACAGCAATTCAAAACAACTTATTGCAATAATACTTGAAGTTCCGTGATGTCAGTGACATCAACGCATCAGCATTCCCATTCAGCGTGGCAGTGCAGACAGCATTTTAGGAACGCTTCCGTCTGGTGATCTGGATCAGTTGACTTATCTATACATCGTTTGCAACGGTCTTTAGATAGCTAGATTTGTCATCTGTATTTTTGTATATATCTACTTGTAATAATAAATTTATTTCGAAAATATAAAATAAGTAACATGATGACGTCAACTTTTTTTAGTTTCAAAACCGGTGAACAAAACTAAACTACAGCCTTCAAACAATAATTTCTATATTTTCCTTTCTGAATTATTTTCAAGTCTGCAGAAACGCAGGTAAACATTTTCCCTAGCCGGGCATACACGGCAATAAAAGAAAGTTAATAAGCGAGGGTAGGTCGCGTCACGTACGATTCTGCCAGCCGACAGATGAACCAGCATTACTTATGTGTAACTGGCAGCATTATGCCCACCATTTCAGACCTTTCAAATTATTGTAGGAAACACAATTTTACTGTAGATTGGATGTCTGAATCTTCCTGTGATGTTTTTAGAACGTTTGTTGTTGAGTTGGTTTAGGAAACATCATTGAAGCTCTGTTTTTTTTTCATATTAATATTGTAAAAAACGGGAATTTTCACGTGACACCGACTAAGTTTAGACTCTTTCCGAGAGTCTTCGTTTTTTTCATTTCTAAATCTGATGATAACATTAGGGTTGTGGCGGCTAATGCCTTTGTTTCTCGACGGTAGTTCCATATCTGCAGATAACCTGTGACCACGGCTATTGCAACACTGCTGAAATAGATTTCAGTTTTTTTATGGCACATAATAAAAAAAGGCAAATGCTATAAATACCCGTATACAACATATAATTAATACGCGAAACTTTTACAAAGGCGAGTTTAATCCTAATATGTTTTTTTCCAAGAAACCTTTGAGGATATGGATAGCTTAAAAACTGTGAATCTCTGTATTTACCTAGTTGGTCTGACCAAGAGCTGAAAGTGACTATGGGTTTGATAGCCTGCTCAAAGTCATAATTACAAAAACGCTCTGGTAAATTGCTAAAGGCAAGTTATTTATGTTTATGAAATGAAGCCATCAATCCTAATACCAAGCATTTTCGTTTCTTTTTCTTCGCATATTGGCTTCGTAACCTCACCCCAGGGCCACATCTCCGACCAGCAGCCATTAGCTAGCACCATCAAATAGTTTTTGTGCGAACATCGTCTAATGGTATAAAGCTATACGTTCTTACAATATTAAGAATTCTCGAGCATGTGACACTTTTTCAGTTCGGTGAGAAAAAAATGTTTAGCGATGTGATTTTTTTACTGTTAAAGAAAAGAAGTAAAAGGCTTTTATACGTTTTTTGAACTATTAAATCTATACGTTTTTGTATTTTTATTTGAACGCGTATATCTCGAACTACCAGTCGTATAAGAAAATATTTTTTTTGCATTTGATAGCCCAATTCATGGGGAAGGTTAACATCACGCTACATTGCTTAGGAGCCGAGCAAAAGAAGTAATAGTACGGACGGAAGATGCAACGGTCGGTGTGTTGGTCCGGCCCGAGGGCGGCCGTGGCACAGGTATATTATAATGCGTGATTTGTTATACCCACGACACGGAACGCTAGTGTGGGGTCTGGGCTCTAGACTTAGTTTTTCTTTCAAGCTTTAGAAAAACTTGACAGTAGTCACGTGGCATTTCAACAGCTATTACCGTACAATTCATCCCGCAGGCATTAGAGCCAACATAAAGTGGTATTTGTCTAGTCCCCAGGTTGTTGGCGGTTTATTTCGTTAAAACAACTCTGTCGGTCTCTGTGGGCGAAGGCGCAGAAGGTTGCGGGTTCGATTCCCACCGCAAATATTTGTATCGAAACTGGGTGTTTTCTATGTATAAGCTGTATGTATTTCCAAAAAAAAAATAGTTTATCAGTCATGTAGTTCCCATAACACAAGCTCTGCTTAGTTTGGAGCTATATGATGCTGTGTGAAAAATGTCTAGAAATATTATTATTGATGCATAAGAAGAATGCAGCTAAGTTTAAATATAAGTGTCGTCCAACTGGTGAGAACTATCTGAAGTATATTGAGCGCCGGAATATCTGTGAATAAGGTGTGTAGGGACGCACAACGCCGTCATATTCATGAATCTGTCGATAATGATGATCCTTCCAAAGTTTGGAAGTTTTTGAGAACTTTAGGGGTTGGTAAGTCACGAATGGACAGTATTCCCAAAGACTTAGACATTGATCTATTAAATCAACATTTCTCTTCATTTTCCCAGACTGATGGATTAACTAAGTCTAACACTATTAATCACCTCGCTTCATATATACCACCCATAAATTTCAGTCCATTTCTTTTTAGTCAATTTAGCAATCGTGATGTTAAGAGAAGCGTGGCATCCATATCATCAAATGCGGTTGGCAGTGACAGTATTAGTCGCAATATGCTTATGCCTATACTTGACGAGATCTTATACGTCCTTACCCACATCCTGAACTTCTCTATTTCCACTGAGACTTTTCCTTCTATATGGAAGAATGCCCAGATAATTCCTTTACCCAAAAAGGTCAATCCTTCCTCGTTCTCCGACTTCCGCCCCATATCCATCCTTCCATTCCTATCTAAAGTTCTTGAACGCCTAGTACATACTCAGTTGAGCACATTTCTTTCTAGGAACTGCCTCATGAATTCTCTCCAATCCGGGTTTCGCCGTGGTCATAGCACCACGACGGCCTTGACCAAAATTACCGATGACATCCGTCTGGGTATGGACAATGGGCTTGTGACTGTGCTGTTATTGCTAGATTTCAGCAACGCTTTCAATAATGTTGACTTTGACATTCTTCTGGCCGTTCTACGCTCTCTAAACATATCTCCGACGGCTATTGGCTGGTTTCACAGTTATCTGTTTGGACGCCGGCAGTGTATCCGTATTGATGAAAACTTGTCATCGTGGTGTGATCTGACTGCTGGTGTACCTCAGGGCGGCGTGCTATCTCCACTTCTTTTTGCTACTTTCATAAATACAATCTCTGATACGCTCTCTTCTTCCTACCACCTTTATGCAGATGACCTACAGATTTATACACAGGTTCCAGTTGATAACTTGAATGAAGGTATAGCAATCATCAATAATGACTTGGCAAGGATTCTTAAGTGGAGTAAATCTTACGGTCTCAAAGTAAATCCAAAGAAAACACAAGCTATTGTTGTAGGCAGCTCCAGGATGGTCACTAAAATTGATTGGTCTTCCATCAATTGTTTTCGATGGCGTCTCCTTATCTCTTAGTAACACTGTGAAGAACTTGGGTGTGCTAGTGGATGAGAACTTGTCATGGGGACCTCATCTGGCCGAGTTGAGTCGAAAGATGTTCGCATCAGCTGCCTCACTTAGGAGGCTCAGGAATTTTCTTCCGACATGCACCAAAGTTACGCTGGCACAATCCCTGCTACTCCCTATTCTCGATTATGCCGATGCCTGCTATCCTGACCTTACTGAGAAACAACTTGACAAGCTTGAGCGCCTTCAAAACTTTAGTATTAGGTTTATATACGGCTTACGTAAATATGACCACGTCTCCGAATTCCGCACTAAGCTCAAGTGGTTGTCAATCCGCCAACGCAGGAATACTCACCTTCTCTCACTCTTGTACAGTATTTTATTTAACCCTTCTTCCCCTCCATATCTCAAGGAGCGCTTTGAATATCTTCATCTATCCAACTCTCGTTTAATGCGCTCCTCTGAGACCTTGCAACTTAAAACTCCTGTGCATACTTCTAACTTCTATAATAATTCTTTTACTGTACAAGCTATCCGCCTATGGAATGCTTTACCCCTAAATATCAGAACTGCCAAATCTCTTCCTATCTTCAAAAAGCTATTGCACAGTCACTATCTGTCCATATCTCAAAGCTGATGAATTTCTATCAAATTGTATATGTAATAATGTATGTATGTATGTATATATTTTTTATCTAATATAACGTCACTTTGTTTGTTTTTTTATTGTCTATACACCACCGTCCTTTATCGTGCATGTCAATTCCTGTCCATCCAAAGGTTGTCTGGAAGAGATCGCTTTAAGCGATAAGACCGCCCTTTGTACTTCCGCGATTAGCTTGTAATTTTCTGTGTTATTTGTAAGAATTATGTGGTGTACAATAAAGTGTTATCTATCTATCTATCTATCTATTATTTTTTTTTTACAATAGTATTTTTTCGCTTGAATGTACCTGAGTAAAAACTAAGAATATTGTGTTATAAGCGCCCTTCCAGACAGTTTGCTCGAGTAGTTATAGCACTCATCAGATAAAACAACCACTGGGACACATTACGTATCTACTGGTGGAACTACAACGTTGAAAGCGTGTCCCGAGGGCGAAGTGATTGGATTCAGCTTACAAGAATCTCCTTCAATTCTGCTATCTATCATATGGGTAGCAATTGCTGATAGAAAATTTAATAGTTTCATCTTCAGAATAAATTCAGTGGTCATAGTAATATCGGATTCAAATTAAATCAAACGAATTTGCCATTCAAACAATTATAGAAAAGAATCATACATGCATGTCACGCTTGGAGAGGTGGACAAGGACCACGGATAACCACTTCCACGTGAAACTTTCAAAACTATGACCCGATCAGTTCCTATTATCAGTAAACATTGTAAAAACGTGCCAAAAGTACCTACGCTCAACTAGACTATTTCGCAAATTATATAATATTATAATAGACGATGTTTTGAACGCAAAGAGCAAACGGCACTGTATTTATATTTGCAATGTTCTACAGACTTCTAAGAAGCTTTTAGAGTCAAGAAAAAATACTTATATCCCTTTCGACAGATCTCGAATCACTTACTTCTTGTGTATTTCATATTACCGCTGTAGGGTACAGCGGTAATATAAATTAAATACACAAGAGATATAATGGTCCCCTAAACAATAATGTACCTATAATACCCTTCAAATAAAATAAAACTCTAGTACGATTAAACGGTTAAGGTTAAGCTGTGTTTTGATTGCCAGTAATAAATAAATGAAAAATAATGCTGGTCATTTTTGACACAGCATCATCTAGCCCCAAACTAAGCAGAGCTTGTGTTATGGGAACTACATGATTGATATACTACTTGTATATTTTTTTCTGTAAATACATACATATTATAAAATACCCAGGCCCGAGACAAATATCTGCAGATCATACAAACGTTTGTACCGCGGCAAAATCGATCCCGCAACCTTCTGCGTCTTAGGACCTACGCCCACTGTGCCACAGAGGTCGAGTCAGTCACGCAACGAATTAATATTATTTATAGTAGAAAGAAGAAGATATAATGTTCGTATAAACAAAGGTATCAATTGACCTTTGCTCAACAAAAGGTACAAAAGGTATCGGATACTACCTCCAGGCTTTTATCGATTCGTTAACAAAACAAATATATTGTTGTATTTTGTTTATTAGATCTTAATGGGCACAATACCTACTTAACGTCGTGTCTGGAAGCAGACAGAGCTGTTGTTTAGCGTTATCAGAATAGAGTTAGGAAGGTTGTAAATATATTGACTGAAGGTTGATGTAAGAGCTTTTCTTGTGTTTCTTTGAAAATATATTTTGTCTGTGAGGACTAAGTTGGTTCCTTTTTTGGTAAAATTGTACTAGACACAGTTTGACGACATCTGTGGCGCAGTGGGCGAAGGCCCGCCTGAGACGCAGAAGGTTGCCGGTTCGATTACAATGCAAATATATATCTCGGGATCTAGGTGTTTTAAATGTATTAAATGTATGTATTTACAAAAAAAAACATATTGTAGTATATCAGTCATGTAGTTCCCATAACACAAGCTCTGCTTACTTTGGGGATATATGATGCTGTGTGAAAATGTCCAGTATTATTTATTACTAGCTGTACCCGCGACTTCGTTCGTGATTGCCATCCCTGCCGACTAATTATTCGAATTTGACCACAGTTTGTCTCATTATTAAGCAACGCCGTAGACTGCAGTGAAGCACTCTTATCAACAAAGGATCTTTTGACTTTTGATTTGAAAGCTCCCAGGTATTTTTCAGAAGATATAAAAGAATCCAAGATTCCAAGATTCAATAAAAGAAAAAATATACAGTCGAATTCAGAACCTCCTTCTTTTTTTGAAATCTGTTAAAAACTACAAAAATATGGAATTGAAATTTTGTATTTTTTACTAACATACTTACTAACTTTGATAATACAAGCGTATACTACAAAGTGCACTACAAATCTTTGCCAGCTTAAGATGAGACATGTTCATTGTCCTATACATTGTAGGTTTCAAGTTATTTTGGACTTCCATACTGTGTATAATTATAATCGTTTCTGATTTAATTTATAAAATAATAAATGAAATCGGACTAAAAGCCCTTGTTGGCTTAGTGGGCGATACCCCAACTTCTTATCTGGAGGTCGTGGGTTCGAACCCGGTCGTGCACCAATGGTTTTTTCCACTGGAAAATTTATATGCGCATTTAGACGTGTTCAAAGCTTGCAACATGTCACGTGGAATGCTAACTTGCAAAACGCGGGCATGTACCAAATAGCGGCGATGGGCTTGTAACCTGTCACGTGGAATGCTAATTTTCAAAACGCGGACATGTACCAAATGTAATGTTTGTCGTGCCTCTGACTATCAACTATTAATTCGTAAAAAATTACCACCTCCTACTTGGTATCCTCAAAGGTTTACTCACTGAGTATGTATCTGAGGACGTCCACCATTGGGAAGACAGTCGTGAGCGTGTTTGTTTTTTTGTTTGGACTACGCATTAATGACAATGATTTAAGTACCTGCTTTCTAACAAAAAATAATTAATGAAATCGGACTACGACTAATTAATGAATTACAACTAAGTACACATTTTGACTTTCAACACCTCTCCCAAGGGAACCGTGTTGAATTTCGGGATAAAAAGTATCGTATGTCCTGCTCCGTAGTATAATCTCAAATCATGCCAAGTACCATTTGAATTTATTCAGTAGTTTCGGCGTGATGCGCGTTCCAGATACAGATAGACAGACAGACAAAAATTTTAAAAATTAAATTTTTGTATCTGTCTCGATTCAGTATAGATTATAGAGTACCCTCCAAAAAATATATTTAAAATATCTATAATGTACAGAATTTGAACTGTTACATTCTTATTATAATATAGATAGATTTATTTACAACACCTTTTAGAATTCACATCGAATAAAACATCAAGTCTGCAGAAATTTTTATTGTATTTATCTCTTAAACATGCAATCATGAATAGATTCCCGCCATCATTTCACAGATAATATATTACCACAGATAATCGCGAGCATATTTAACCACATACCAATGTCATAATGTCACGTTCCAAGTAGGTTGGATACTAGAGATTTTGAACTTCTGTCGCTGGCTAATTGATTGTTCGAAAAAGAGTCACAACCTTTTTGTTTCTTTCTTTTTTGTATAAGTGTTCATTACATAAAAATCACGTCAATCACGTCCTTTGTTATTAATAGGTAGGTTTGCTCAAGTCATGATTGATTTGAAACCGTCCAACTAAACTCGAAAACAGCCACAAACTTAGATCACTTCAATGATCTTACCCAATTAGAACCAACTGAATATCGAATTCCACGCTTAGTGATCTGGAGTAATTTCTGGTCAAAACTGGACTGGATACAATATGGACTGTTTTTTCCATGATGGAAATCCCCAGATCTATGAAGATAGCAAGTAGAGGGTAGTCAGAGGCACATCCAAACATGATATTTGGCTCATTCCCGATTTAACAATATTAGATAATAATTTATCTGTTATTTTTCTTATTCTATTGTTTTTGTTTTATTGTATTATTTTTAATCCGTTTCAAGTTTTTCACTGTGCTCTATAAAATATGTTTTTTTTTTAGTCATGACGACTCGGTTAAAACTATCCACTCATAAAATATTTCTCTAAAACATTTACCGCATGCGTATCTTTTCAAGTTTGGTGAGCTGACGTTCTCAACAAAAAGCGTCAAGTACAGGCGCGCTCATCAGCGTTTCCTTTATTGTCGACGGCAGCTCTCCGGCGACTCCTAAACGTTACTAAAACGTAACGTAATTACGTACACGTTACGTACGTAAAATTAATGGACTCGTTGAAAAACGTAGTTATAACCCACTCGGCCGAGGAACTGGGACGCGATTTCCCTCTTCAATTGAAGGTGTGAGTGGGTGTGAGAAAGGGCAAGCTCTAGAGACGAAAATAAACGTGGTTATTTTTAGCAGGTTTGACATTTTTGGGATTTTTCATGTCATATTAAAGAGTGCCTTGTAAATAATTCTTGATTAAATAAGACGAATATGTATATGGAAGAGGGTTTCCTATTTTAAGCACAGCTTTGATGTATCCCCACAAAAGGATGAAGGAATAGAAAAGATGGATTAGGTAAATTAAATAAAGAAATCAAATTTATGGCATTTGATATTCAAATATGTTTGAATAGCAACAATTTCAGTAATAGGATTGTCCTTTTTATATAGTTGATAATAAATGCCTGAGACGCAGTAGGTTGCAGGTCTGGGTATTTTCTATATATAATATGTAAGTATTTACAAAAAGTGTTTAAGTAGTATATAAGTCATGTACAATACAAGCTCTGCTTAGTTTGGGGCTAGATGATGCTGTGTGAAAAATGTCCAGCATTATTTATTTATTTATTTTATATATAAATATTGGATACCCCTAAGGACAGGTGTGCAGGAATATATGTATCGTTTGTAGGAGTTTGATTGTTTATCAAGCATAACGGATTATAATAAGGTTTTTTGTCTATGCTGTTTGTAATTGTGTATTTCTTCAAGGATGGTCCCTACATAGATAGTGTGAATAATACCATTTTACAGTACAACATACAAAAAATAATAAAAATCAAAAGAGATGCAAGATGGCGTTCTTATCGCTGAAAGCGATTTATTCTAGACAATGTTTGGATGGAGAGATTTATTCAAAAGACGATGTTATTGCCTTACTGAAATATATAAAGACGTAAGTATGGAGAATTAATATTAAATACAAATTAAACATTATGGTACATATTTTGTGTAATACGTAGACCACAGATATTATAATACTAGTACATATACCCAAATATATCGTTATTAGGGTTTCGACATCCAAAAATAAATCTAGACTCTAAGCCATCCAATGGAAATACTTATTTACGGAAAACTTGCCAAATCTTCTAGCTAGATCAATATCGTTGGTATTTACTGCCTCTATAAAAATCTTGGCCTACTTTGTGTTTTAGTCGAAATGCTTGCTATAATATGTTCTAAGGGATATTGGCAGGAAGCTGACCGTTTTCGGCCGGAATCTGTGGCATAAATCATCGTTTCGACGCAGAGAATGCATACCTGTTCGATGTGTTTATGATCTCATGAAACTCATATAGTTTATTCGTAAATTTTGTAGAATATTATACAGACAGTGACAGTGACAGTGACAGTAGACAGTGCAGCATAGTTACTGGTACGGTGTTTCCTAAACAGACCAAGAATGACTCGCAAAGATTTCCAAACATTACAATTTTGGCAATTATCTACATTTATAATATCATTATATTAATTGTCAAATCCATTATAACTATAATTATTATAAATGATACTATAACCGAATTTTGATTACTAAATTGAATTAAATAGTGTAGGGGACGATCGGAGGCGCAGAGCCGGTAACTGTCGAGAGAGTGGACTGTATCTGTGAAACTGTCGAATAAATTGGCCGACTCTGTCCGATTCGTCCGGCGCGTACTTGTTTCTGTAGGTTCTCGAAAAAATGAAACAATTCGGATAGCTGTACTGTATTATAAACTTCGTCGAGGCTTGAAGCTGAGGAGACTTGGTTCGAGGTCTGAACGTCGCTGTGTCTGGGCTGCTACTACTACCAACTGTCAAAGTTTATGAATGTTCTATAGCTAAAACGAGGCCGTTCGGAACAAATAGCCGGTAAAGGCCCACGCAAACTTTAACAATCACTTGACGTGCTTCTCCATCGCATCAGTTTGATCGGGCCCTAACGCGTTTTATATTTACTTTATATATTATTTTGCTCTGCTACTTCTTATTAAGCGTTTACCCCTTGTTTTTGCCACTACGATATTAGGTAAACTGTTATCAGACTTATTTGGCTTCGTACCTACTATTCGTTTTGGGACCCGGACGACTCGCGCCGACGCCCGAGTAATTCTGGAACCCACGTTCCGTTTCACATTTCTAGTAAATATGAAACGGAACGTATTTGAATTAGAAAATAAATAGGTAAAGACATGGCTAGTAATAGGTTGATTTTAAAATTAAATTATGACATTCGGATTTTCTTAGAGATTTTTATTCGTCGTGCAAATGTTTGGTAGTACTTAGTCAGTGGTGTTATGATTTCATTTATGATAAACTAGCTTCTGCCCACGGCTTTGCCCGCGTTCTACTCGGCCTATGTGTTATTCGGATGTATAAGCTATATTACAGTAAAGTTTCATCAAAATCCGTTCAGTAGTTTTTGCGTGAAAGACTAACAAACATCCATTCTCACAAACTTTCGCGTTTATAATAGTAGTAGGAAGTAAGAGTAAGATAACGTTACATTTTATAGCATGCAAGAAAAAAAATACAGAAACAGCCACATATCCATAAATAAAAAAAAACACAGTTAAAATAAACTACATGAAATGTGGTGAAGATTTACAGGCACACCTTTCAAATCAGATTTTGAAAATAACTAAAAAATAAATCTACCTTATGAATAAAAAAATAACTGAAGAATAAGCTTATCTTGAATATGTTTGTAAGTAGCTTCCTATTATATTTCAACCAAGTTTGATATGTTTGAATACAGGTAACAAGAACTTTCAAGCTGTTTTATATTTTCCTGATAGTTTGTGTTCTGTCCCAGGAACATCTTATCGATTCCCCGGAGGCAAGACCATCTACCGGTGTTACGCGTTCCCGGGGGGCAAACAGGCGTTTTCCATAACTTGCACATCTCGGTAGTCGCTAGATGCTTATACTGCATGATAGGACATTTACTCGAATGAGGACGAGTGCGCAGAATTGGGCACATTTACGGTTTCATCGGGAGTGGGTAAATTTGGAGTGGAATCGATACAGGTCGACGTTTAATGCTGACCTCTTGATTTTGGTGTCTGCATTGTATATGAGAGAGTTTAATTTGATAAAGCCACAATATTAATACTAAGCTAGATGTACCTATATTTTTTTCTATTTAAATAAGTAGATAGATATAAAATACTTTATTGCATATAAACTATTTCAGCTTAAATAAATAGTACAAATTTAGTTGTACAATGGGCGGTTGTATCGCTAATAAGCGATCTCTACTAGACAACCTTTGGATGAAACGGACTGTACCATATTACAGAGGGTTGTAAGTGTAAAGATTACAGTGTTGTACTTAGTTAGGTTTAACCTTTTATTTACCTACACAATTGTTCCTTACTTATAAACTTTGTCTGTAATTGGTTTCTCGGTTTACCAGTACCTTATACATTTTTAATTCATGTGTAAGCTGTTGGTAGACTTAATAAATAAATATTAACAATTGTTATATCAGGGACGAGACTATTCTCGTCTATTTTCATTATATTTGAAATAGGTGCTTATGGTTTGATAAAGCGATGTCTAGGCTTGGTCTCCCGCAAGAAATTGGCGTAAATTCACTTTAGAATTTTATATACACGAAGTTTATAAGTTGATGTTACTACATATAATAACGATACTTGAAATTTCAATTGATTTTGAATTTGATCTATGTGGTCAGATTATTTGAGAAGTTAGTCGGTACTTAATTAAATACCATGAGTTTAGCCAATCAAATCATTTGGATTAAAGCTATTATTATAGCTTTATGCATAAAATATATGTACTACTTCTGACCTCAGGAGGCTGCGAAGTAAATAGTAAATAGTATATATGTGTACTTGGGTTTACCCTTTCTCAGAAATTTCACATAACGCCTCTATGCTTTATAACATAATGTGTCGATCCCTGCGGGCATAAAATGAGAATGCAGCTATAAATAGTAGATACCAGTAAAGTATAGAGACTGAGGGACAAGTTAGAAGAGATTATACACTAAAAACTATTAAAATTTACATCGGGTGAGGTGACAAAGAAACGAGGGTAACGATAAACGAGAGAAGAAAAATAACTCGTTAGGCAGATCTAAGGAAACTGATACACTTAAAATAAATGTAATGGTCTTTAAGAATTTACTTCTATGATTTCTGTCAGAAAACAATAAATTAAATGTTGAAATATGGAAAATATTTGTTTTCAAATTTCATCTAAACGTTCATTATTTACCTACCTATATGGCGACTGGTCGAACCGACGCGTGACAAGAGAGCTGACCCTTATCTGGGTCAACGCATTAGCATTGCCATTCAGCGTGGCAATGCGGCCAGTATTTTGGGAACGCTTCCACCTGGTAGTGATCTGGATCAGTTGATCTATCTATAGATCGTTTGCAACGGTCTCTAGACAGCTAGCTGTTTCATCTGTATTTTTTGTATATACCTACTTGTACATATTTATATGAATAAATGTACCTACCTATACGATATATATGAAAAAATAAAAAACAGGAATACCAACATAACAAATTTATACGTTGTTTCGACGAAACCAATATTCTAAGAGTAGAGTAAACTTAAATACAATTATCGCAAGAGCCTTTACTTTGGACCACAGCTGAGAGAACATATTGGTTGCCGGCTGAAGATGTATCCATCACATCTGAGTGGTGTCCCCCGAGGCGTCAGACGCGACTGCTTATCTACAGCTAGGATCCGGTGCTTTGATTTGGCCAGTATCGTCAAGACGTTAACTTGGAACAACCCTATGCATCGTAAACTAAGGAAAGGTGTGAAATTTTATATATTTGAGAATAAGAATATCTGAGAATTTTTAAAAGGTTTTATGCTCAAATAAACAAAATACATATGCGCTCTCGACTATAATTCCCATGATGGAGATACTCAGATCCATATTCAGTAATCAGAGTGAAGATAAGCAAGGGGTAGTCAAAGACAAGTCCTAACATTACTGGGCACAAGTCCGCGTTGTACGAATACTTGATTCTAGGGCATGCCAGTCTACTCACGATGCGATGTTTTCCTTCGTTTAGAGAACGTGTTAAGTGTACATTCATTAAAACACCACCGAGTTCAAACATCCGACCCTCAGATAGATAGTCGTTGAACAGCCCACTACGCCAGGCCAACACAGCTCTCAACCTCAAATACCCAGCATAAAAATACAATCCTTTCTAAAGCTATTGAGCGATAAAATTGACATAAAAATTAGCTTACCAAACCATCCATACTCGTAACATAAAACACATTTTGCTCAACCTATCGAGGAGCATTTACGACAGATACAACCTACTTATTATTGATTCCGATTCGTTTAATACGATGACAACCGTAAAAGAGCATTCACTATGACGGATAGTGGCGCGTTCACACCGGCTAGTCGGTGAGTGGACTCGATGGGGACAAGCGGAGACGAGTGGGAACCGACGGAGATGGATGTTCCACTCGATCGATCAACGGACCGATACAAGGCCATTTGATTGAACATAATGCTTTGTCACCTTGCCAATATTTTTACGTGTGAACTCGATTTTACGAGCATTTGGGTGAGCGTAAGTAATGAGGTTTTTAGGGAATGGTAATGCTATCTTTTGTGGCTGTCATTTATTTCGTTGCTTTATTGGTTCCTATTTTTCGTTTTATGATTTAAAGGTAAGCGTTTGGCTACAAACTCATCAGTTGGAAAGTGTCCGATGTTGTCGAGGATGAAGCACGCTTGTCTAGATTCTAGAAGACTTCCATCGACTAGTACACTACAAAGTTTTAAAGTTAAATTGATTTCTATGAATAAGTTTTTATTCTTTGAAATCGCAAAGCGTCAATGCCAAAGTCAATAGAATAAATTGATTTCAATGAATACATATTTATTTACAAGTTTTATATAAAACGTCAACTTATAAACTACGTGAATTTTAAATTTTAACACGAGTTTAAGCCGATTCCGCGCGCACGAACAAGCCTAGAAGAATCAGGCAACAAACTCTGCTTGATTTTTTTATGATCCTTTTTTCAGCTATGTTTTATTTTGGTATTCAAATCGAATAAGGTGAACTTATTTATCATTAATATTTAGTGGTAGGTATTTAGTGGGGACATCAGTATTCAGTCACTTTGCAAGTGAGCTGCAGAAAACAAGAAAACACCAGTAGGGCAGAAAAATAAGTTTTTTATTGGCTAAAAAAACTGTAGAAAGTAAAGTCAAGTAAATATTTACTCAAAAATAAAATGATGTTGACAAACTTACCATCTATCTAACAATATACTATAGTAAGTTCACGTTATTATTATACCTTATGATTTTTTTTTTTTTTAAATATAAATAAATTCTTTATTTATACAACTATGTACAAGTAGGTATATACAAAAAATACAGATGAAACAGCTAGCTATCTAAAGACCGTTGCAAACGATCTATAGATAGCTCAACTGATCCAGATCACTACCAGGCGGAAGCGTTCCCAAAATACTGGCCGCATTGCCACGCTGAATGGCAATGCTAATGCGTTGACCCTTATGATTAGGAAAAAGTATAGTTTAAAAAGATTCATTCATAGCTGAAGCTTTAGCATTTCAAGTCTGCATGAATTATGCACCCAAAATAGTAGGTCACAATAAAAGTGATATTATTCTGTTTGAATAATACGCGGGTTGTCGGCAGGGCGGCGGGCGGACGCGTTGAGGGCGGAATCGGGGCGGAACCATGCCTGTGTCACTGCGAATTAGACAGATAGATAGCTACCGTACAATTCGGTTTATAATACACAAATTGCGTCACGTGGAATACTAACTTCATACAAAACGCGGGCATGTACCTAATGAAATATATTTTTTTATTGGCCTTAACTTCAAGAATAACTGCTTCCATGTCTATGGGTCATGCTTGCAGGGTCCCCAGCCGTGGCGATTGGTTGACTTTGTGGTGACCAATTATATTTTTCCCGTCTGGCTTCTTTGTGTCTTTTAGATTTCGTCTTGTCAGAGTGAGTCGGGAGACTCCAGGAGTTCGCGGTGCAGTGGCCGCCAAGGAGTTTGGTAGTCAGAAAGGCGTAAAGCAAAGCTAAGGCATTAAGTAATTAATTCTAGCAGTAGAGCTGTGAAAGATCTCTTCCGGAGAAGTTCTACTATACTACCACCATACATATTTCGACCGTCAAGAAGTAGTATGAGTGCCTGTGAAATATCAGGCAGGCTGTGAAGACTTTTCATCCGGCATCCCTAGGTTACGGTAACCGCTTACCAACACGTGAGCCATATACTTGTTTACTAATTTAGTTGTATAAAAAAACAAACGAGTTACTACTGCCAGTTGTAAATCGTTAATAGATTTGGTGCCGCTTATGTGTGCCCTCAGATCTATTGTTTGTTTGCAAATCAACACAAACATTTATCGCAGTGTGTCCTCTGGTCCGTAACTGTAATCTTCTGCAAAACCGGAGCGAATAAATCTCGCGCTCTCTTCTGTATCCGCTTTCTCCGCCCGGTTTCCGCTTATTCGTGAATGTGCAGCTAGCTTTATAACGCTCATATAACTTGGATAATGTGGTGTCGTAAATCAATAATGTTGCTTTCTCTGTGATAATAAATAGGACGTTAACATGGGGAATGGCAAGATTTATTTACATGCGTCTTATCTTGATAGACTCTTTGCATCAGAAATATAGATAGGAGAAAATACTTTTATTCACTTATTAATGCTCAAATGAAAATCAGCTTTTTTTATTAAAGTAGCTATAGAGTACATGGACTCTGTAAGGGCTCTGCAAGTTTCAGTCAATAGTTATTTAAAATAAGATAACAATAGTAACAAATCTTAATGTCAAATAAAACATAAAAATTAAATTAAAAAAGATAAAATTAATACTTCATAAATTGTTCTAAAATAATATCAGACGCATACTAATTTAAAATGGAATTTATAAAATAAATTAAATTAATGCTTAACCTATTTACCTATTATTTCTACCATGCGTGTCTTTATTGCACAGCAAATAATATTTCATCTTAAATACCTAAATACTACTAACTTTAACAATGTTTAACAATGGGCGGTCTTATCTCTAATTAGTGATCTTTACCAGATAATCTTTAGATGAAACGGACTGTACGAAAGATTATAATGAATTTAACCGGTGTACCTTATTATATTAGTATGCTATATTATTCACAATATACCTACATACCTTCCATAAACTCGACTCGACTCAAAAGTAGTGGACAATATACTGAGGATCAGAAAATAGATTCATTAGGTTTTTAAGCTATTACAACGGGTGAACCGATTAAATAATCCTAGTATTATTTCACATACATAAACTGCTATGTAACTATAATTCAATAATAAAGATTTTTTTTTTAGAGTAAATATACCTACATTTATTCATACAACTATGTACAAGGAGGTATATACCAAAAATACAGATGAAACAGCTAGCTATCTAAGGACCGTTGCAAACGATCTATAGATAGCTCAACTGATCCAGACCACTACCAGGCGGAAGCGTTCCCAAAATACTGGCCGCATTGCCACGCTGAATGGCAATGCTAATGGCTACTCAAATTAATAAAGAATATTAATATGAGTGAAGTGATGTTTTCGCGGGAATGTGGTGAACGAGCCTTTGTCCAGCAGACTCTTTGCATCTATGAAAATACTGAAAGCACATAATTCACTTCATAAGCATATACTTATTTGGTGAAGCATACATTTTAAATACGACATGCACAGTGCAACGAACAATGACATTTCTAAAGCATTTCAAAGTATATTCATAAGTTTAAAGTTTACGAGCCGTCGCCATATATCACGAGTAAGTGCATAGAAGCGTAGTCGATAACGCGGAGATTCGAGAGCGCTGTTTATCGGAATAAGAATAATTTCACCTCTTGACGTTTCCAGTTCATGCGCTGCCAGTGTGGAAAACTCGGGCTCAATCAGAGTAACAATATTATACATAGCAAAAATACTGATAAACATTTAAGATACATTTTCTTTTTACCCACAAAATAATAAATTAACAACTAATTGAATCTAAATAACATTATTGTTCATTAAGTTTTGTTATTTTTCCAAATAAATTTATTCTTATATATCTATATTATGTAAATCATGGTATGAACTGCCTTCTGGGGTGTTTTCGTTAAACTATAACAAAACAAAAAAAAAACACGCTCACGTCTTCGCCATGGTGGACATCCTCAGATACTCAGTGAGTAGATCTTTGAGGATACTAAGTAGGGGGTAGTCAGAGGCACGTCCAAACATTTGGTACATGCCCGCGCTCTGCAATTTAGCATTACACGAGACAGGTTGTAATCCCATCGCCGCTTATTTTAACACTAACTGTTGGCATATGCCTTCGAATTTTTGGCTCTAGGGCATGCCGGTTTCCTCACGATTTTTTCCTTCACCGTTTTGAGCTGATGTTAAAGCGCAAATACATTTTTTGTGATAAAATCCATTGGTTCACGACTGGGTTCGAACCCACGACCTCCGGATCAGAAGTCGGAGTATCGCCCACTAGGCCAACACGACTTTTTTAAATGATAACAAAACCGTTTAAAATAAAAGTTTATGTTCGTATGTATGTTTGCCATTTTAATTGTATAAAAAAGTGCGGAAGAGGTAATGTTCAGATACATGCATTGGATACGCTTGGTTCTATTATACATTGAAGTCTCTAGAGTCTTAAGCGTGCTCGAAGTTTTTATGGGCCGAATAATCACGAGCTAAGTTTTAAATGTTGCCTCTCATAGCTTTTGCCGTGCAAAAGTTTGAACACGAAATGATAATGACGCAAATAGCAGTAAAACTTGAGAAACTGTGGAACACGTAGAACTGCGTCATGTTTTACAGAACAGAACAGAACAGAACGTGTTAACACGCTGAGACTACGACGAAGAGTTAGACTCGGTTTAAGTGCTGTTAATAAAATGATGTCGGAACGAGCTTAGACTTGGCAAAGTGTTTTGCTGTTGTAGATATTACGAGATTAGCTACAATGTCCGTCTTAAGTTTTGATCTTGTATTAGTTAAAACAACGGTGATGGAAAAGGTCGTGTGAAAACCGGCATGCCCTAGAACCAAAGGCATGCGCCAATAGTTAGTATTCTAATAAACGGCGATGGGCTTGCAATCTGTCACGTGGACTGCTAACTACTTGCAAAACACGGGCATATGCCAAATGTATAGTTTGGGCGTGCCCATTGAGTATGTCTACGCATTGAGTATGACTATGAATATGTCCACCATGGGGCATAGATACAGTAGTGAGCGTGTTTGTTTTTTCAGTTATTTTTACAGTACTTGGTTTGATAGCAATATTGCTGTTAAACTTGGTGATAGTAATTTTAAATATACCTACATTACAAGTGTATAGTATCTATCTATACCTCACGCAGCAGTCAAGTTATGGCCCAGACAAACAGGCGCGGAGGCGGTGGTGATGGCGATCGATGGGGAAAAGTTGTCAAGTCGTTGTAGACTTCGCGTAAGTATACTGATCGCCACCGCACTGCCACCGCCGTCGCCGTAGCCGCCCCAGTTTGCGCGGGCCTTTAGACATATAGATCTTGTATCAGCAGAAATCTAAACTGGCTGATGTGAATATTTCTGTCTCCTAGTTTCTTCATCCATTAGCGGCCACGACGCGTCCGTGACAAGTGACGAATGGCCTGCTTATCGTCCATTTAAGACCCAAATGGAAGCGAATTGCTTTTTATTTAATTTGTAGTTATGTGATTGAAGGACCTACTCGTTCTTAACTATATATCAAATACAGAATCATGTACACAACGATTGATGGAACAAATGATTGTATGATTTACAATTATTTATCTCGTATTTTCTATGTCTAATATTATGTAGTATTTACAAAAAAATATATTAGTAGTATACCAGTCATTTAGTTCCCATAACTCAAGCTCTGCTTACTTTGGAGCTAGATGATGCTGTGTGAAAATGTCAATGTTATATTTATTAATAATAATGCTCTCTCGTACTACCCGCTTTCTGACATTCTTTCTTCCCTGGACATGTTATCTGTGGAATGAGCTGACTTCAAATGTGTAGAAGAGTCCTTCAGAGCAGACAACGCATATCAGATAGGCCGAATGATAGTTTTCCTCGTCATAAAATAAAAAAAAATACAGATAAGACACAAGTGCAGACTTTCTTTGGAGGATACATCATTTTAGTAAGGGCTTTAACCGTACCGACGGAGTAACGGTCGAGTTCTATCGAGATCCCGTGACTCTGTCACTAATGCAGCATCTTACTATTAATCTGGGGATGAATGGTTTAATGATGCATTGGCACTACGGTAACAGGAAGGAACCTCGATGGGTTTTTTTAGTCGGTATTACGGCTTTCGTCAGCGTCGAGTCCGACAGACCCCTCTGGCTCTCCCAACTTTGCCAGAGGACATGCGTAAAGTCATATTTCCTGTCGTTAAAAAAATGTCTTTTCCCTTAGTACAAACGAATCATCACTTGTAGTTAGGTTCCTCGTTCACATGGTTTGTACTCAAAACTCAATAACATTAATGAGTAGGCTCTCTCGGTACTTTGTCGTCTCAATACTTGTCAGTTGCACGCCCTCGTAATTATGTGGCTCAAGACACAAACTTAGGTTATCATAACTTAGCGGAAGAGTTGCTTAGATGTTGCGTTATGAGCGATATGCTGTCCCACTTCTTATAGAGTAATCAGCCAATTTTCACAATATTAAACCACAATTGCAAATCTTCAAGGTAATCTTACCTTCTAGTAATTCTTGCTTATTCGTCGGCCATATCATATGTTACCATAAGGTGAGATTATGGTAAAATATGAAGGTCTGTTTTTGTATAAAAAATAATATACAATTATTAATAAGCTGGGTTTTTTCTTAGTTCATAAATTGTTAGTTTACTCGCGTTCCATTTTAATTCGATTTGCAATTGCAGAGAAAACTTATTATTAAAATCATAAATTCACTCTGAAGTTTGGAATGAACAAACTTATCATAATATGCGGTGCATCTTCGCACGTTCTACAACAATTAACTAAACTTGGATTCGCTTGCTATATGATTTACCACAACACGATATTTTACTATAATTTTGGTCGAGCGTTAATTCACTTTTACATTTTATATTCACGCAGTTTTTGAGCTGACGTTTCTATGTGATCCTTATCGATTCGTTTTTATTTCGATGAATAGAAACGTTTTAACTTTGAATAACAAGCTTAATAAACAAACAAACTCGTTGACGACTTTATTCCTCATAATATAACATAACATTAGGCACATGCTCGCGTATATTAATTAGTTAGAATTCCACGTGACAGGTTGCAGGCCTCAGTTTATTTAATCACTAATTGATGTGCTTTCGAATTGTTGGTTCTAGGGCATGCCGGTTTCCTCACCGCTTTGCATGACTTATACCGAATATCATTCATTTTTTTTTATTATTACTTTTTGTCATATTAGCACTATTTTAATTCTATAATTTTAAGTAATTTCGAATACGATTGTGACAACTGTGAAATATGAAATGAAATAAAAAACCATGGGGGAAGACAAGAAGTTTTTTTGTATCATTGTCATTCAGGTTTCTGTTTTTGTAGAAATAGGGTCCAGATTTGAGACAATCCCACCAGACCTATAAAAGTCAAAATTCGTTTTATTTACTAACATCACAAGGATCAATTTGAAATGTCAATTTACATACAGCTTAGTCCTCCGCGACCAAACCAGGAAAGAAACGCATGAAACAATGCTGGTTATACATTTTTAATGATCCTTTAACAAAACATTAAATACATTTTACATCGAGTCCAATCCCAAGATTTTTATCCGATATTCCCCAAATAAATGAAAAAAATAATAATAATAATTCGATATGTTATTGTAGGCCTTTTTATTTAATTACGTTTTTAAGTTTTGTTTATTGTAAATATGTGGGAGTCTCTTGGGAGTTTGTTATAAAAGTAGATAAGTCTTACGCCGCAGTATAGGAAGCGCTCAACGTCGTAAAGTTGAAAGACGCGAGACGAACTCTACGCTCGTGTATTTTAAGCGCATGGAATTAAATTACTTAGTCGCTTCCTCCATTCCTTGTTACCGACTTTGTTTACTTCAGTTAATTGAATCGTAAAAATGCGATACGGGCGATATCCTACCAAGAAGAAACTGGGTAAAGGAGTAAAAACGGTATTAACCAAACAAATTAAATTAAGGTTCTCGCGGTATACGGTGAGAGTCGTGATAGACCAGTAGACGGTACTCCGACATTCGATCCTTAGATCGTGGGATGAAACCCGGTCGTGCATCAATATATTTTTCTTCTATAGTTTATGTGCGCACATTATTAAAACGATGAAGAAAAACCTCTTAAAGAGACCATGTGTACCTACCTATCCTCAAAGATTCAAAGACCTACGAGGGTCTCCATCATGGGAAATGCAGTGGTCAGCATATATTCAATTCAATTCAATAATTTTCATTTCAGACACTATTACATATTAAAACACAAATAAGTACATATAAAGAAGTATAATATTGTCCATATAAAGAAGAATATAACATAAATTTAAAAACTACATTCATTCTAGGAACATAACTCACCAGGGTGTCTACACAAATACCACTTTCTGTTCGCGTCAACGCCTGCGGAAAGATTGAACTGTATGGGAATGACATTAGCTGTGGAAATGTCACGTGACTGCTGTCATGTTTTACCTTGACAAATTTGCGTTAGCGTGAAAGGAAAACTAAATGTGAGGTGATTGTCTAGACCGCTGGGATCGGATATGATGGTGGCACAGAGGTCAGCTAAGTGTAACGCAAGCAGCTGAGAATGGCGGTGAATTGAAATAATCCTCTTCCCAAAAATTATATATAGTTCAATAGTCTCCCAGTTTGTTTGTCATTAATCAGCAATAATTCGGAAATGATAAACAGACGTGTCATTAATTACGAGAGGTACCTACTGGTGTCTCTCGACAACAATTAAAACGAGCCCCGAGGACGTACAAATGTAATTTAAATGTAATTTTATCGAGCATTGTATTACTGTTGTCGGTCTATTTGATTTTTTTGTGTGATCTCTAGGGTTATATCTTGTGCACGGGTATTTTTTTTTTAAACATGTGCCCATAAGTTCAGATCTAAAGACTAACCTTTATATATATTCTATAATCCGGTCCTGTGCACAATTATTATTTATTTTTATGTGCTTTTTTCACTTATCACGTTCTCAAAACAGTGAAGGAAAACATCGTGAGGAAACCGACACCAAACATCCCCCCCAACAAACCCAGAACCAAACATATAAAGGCCATAAGGCCATAGGTAAGTGTTCCGATAAGCGGCGATAGGATTTGCATTTTAATATAAAATTATAATATTAATGTAATTGATATTTATATCTTTGAACGTGCCTCTGACTACCCCTTACTTGGTATCCTCAAAGATCTACTCATTGCGTATCTACGTTTATAATAGGGAATAAAATCGTGAGCGTTATTTGTGTTTTTTTTTAGTATTATAATTGATAATAGTTCGCCTTCATTAACTTTATGATTCTTCATAAAAGCATTGGATTTAAGAAAAGAAAAATGCATCCCAGTTTTTATACCTAGCTAAAACAGAATAAATAATAACCTATTTTAAATATTGACATGGTCTTCTGACAAATGTACCTAATTATTCTCGCAGAAACCTAACATTAGTAGCTTTTGGAAACCAGAAGCTTCAGAAACTATTAATTTCCAAGAGCAGTTTTTTTGTTGGTCTAATATCTACAACTTTTACAGATTCTTAATTAAGGGGAAACCAATGGAAAGCAGTGGAATTCTGTAGGCTGTTTTTGTTGATGATTCTGATGATAATCTTCTACGATAGCTTAAACTATTTTAAATAATTATTATCAATGTATATCGCTGAACCTATCTAGGTGTACAAACTTATGTCTATGTAATTAAATATATTTAATTCTCTTGAAATTGATAACTAAATAAATAAACAATAAATAATGCTGGATATTCACACAGCATCATCAAGCCCCAAACTAAGCAGAGCTTGTATTATAGGAACTACAAGATTTATATACTATTATATAGTAACGTAAAAAACGTTTAAAATGGGTATACTTTCGTTTTTGGTAGGGTGACACGTATTTAAATTCTCAAAAGAAAACGGCTATTGGCTATTTGTGTAGCCTAAATAGCCAATAAGGCAATGGTTCCGTTATACGTTTTCGAGATGTTTATCTCACCAACATAACCAACCGCGCCGCCTAGAAACATGTTACGGAAAATCAATAGTTTTTCTTGACAACGAAAACTGAGAAATAGCTACTGAACCAGTAGTGGCTTTAAAACTATTAACGATTTTTAACGCCCACTCCTATCTTCTACACGGTTTTCTCAAAGATCTACGTGATTTTCGCACTGAGTATATATCAGAGGATGTCCAACATAGATAATAAAATCGAGAGCGTGTTTTTCTTATACAAACCAAATAGTTTAAAGATGACCCAATTTCAACCGGCTTTGTGATATTATTTCCAAACTGCGTCAAAGGCTGAAAGGTATCTTCATTAGAATTAGGAAAAAAAGTTTATTTAATTTCGAGTTCTCCAACAAATCTGACAAATCTGTGAGGGATAAAATATAGGAATCGTCATTTAGACACTGAGACACTGAAAGACAATGCTCGGACATCATAGTGGCTAGGTATGACACTATTCCTAAACCTTGGTATTGTTTTACTCGGACACTAACAAACAGAAAATTAAATATAACAGCAAATAAAATAGTTTTACCGCAACATTAAAACCTACCCTACAACCCCGATATAACGCTGAGAATCACAAAATTAAAAGCATTCTCTCAGACACCCTTTTACTACGCGTTAATTAGTACTAAACAAAAAATTACGCAACTAACGACCTTATTCCATAGAATTAAAGGTTTCCCGGATAAATTGAATAAGGGAATAAAAAAAGTAAATAAAACGGAGCGGTAAAACAGTTGTAAAAGTGTGGTTAAGGGAGTACCGGGCCTTTGTAGGGTTAATGAGGGTTGTCAACTGTAGGGCTGGTCTGGGGTTAATAGCGGACACGGGGTGAATTTTTCTGAAATTGACGTCAATCCACTTGATGGAGCCGGATGTAAGCCTGGAGTGGTAGAACACAGCCGATTAAGGGATGGATCGTTATTTCGGATTTCATAGCAAAAATTATATCAAGCAACGCTTTAATCTCGAAAAGCTAAATTTATTTTCAAAAGCGTAAGTTGCGCAAATCAATGTCTACTTTTCGTTGTAGGCCACATTATGGAATAATAGATGTACCACGGCCCCCCTTAAGTTAGGCCCTACCCACCTAGCATCGCCCGCTCGCACTTATACTGCCTTTACTCAGCTTCTAAGTGTCGTCGCGTGATGTTAAATAACATATAACCTTCCTCAAGAATTGGGCTATCAAATGCAAAAATATTTTTTCAAATCCGATTGGTTGTTTCAGTGGTAAGCGCTTTCAAACAAAAAACAAACAAACACTTGTATAGATAGATTTGCCATCACACGCCACAATTCAAAACTCACCTGTAAAAGCGTAACTAGTAGCTAAAAACTTTACAAATAACGGTACACGGTCAACAGTACAAAATACTAAAACTAACAAATGACAACCCTAAATATTTAGGGGTAGTTAGGACGCTGCAAAAACCGCGGACGACGGAACACGCGCGTTCATTTGTCTCTTCACTTTCGAGTTTTTGCTGTTTCATGTTACACACGATGAATATAAACTATATCCTATTTAGGGATGCTTGGGGTAAGAATCATGATGAAACTTTTAGTTTCAATTCAACTGTAAGTTGTTTTGAAACCTGCCGAAACAGAAACCCTCATCACCTGTTAGAATTAGAATTTAATGTCATAGCCGTGAACAGGAATAAATAGAAAGTGGCTTTGTTGACAACCTCTGTGGCACAGTGGGCGATTCACGATCACGGGTTCGATTCACGCCACGTGACAAATGTTCGTATAATCTGCAAATATTTGTCTCGTGTCTGGATATTTTATATGTATTCAAAAAAAACACAAGCTCTGATTACTTATGGGCTAGGTGATGTTGTATGAGAAATGTCCAGTATTAATATTCTTACTATTTTCTATAGGTTCCTTCCTAGCTAGACGCATGTCATGTCCCTAGACGCTTTCTACTGGTCTTTTCATAAATACATCATACTATTGTAGCGTATTGAGCGAGCAAGCCACTTTGTGATTACACGACTAAATCACAAAGTGGCGCACGCTCAGGTTGCAAAGTGCCAACTCGACTTGGACCCTGAGAGAACTTATCTAATTTTAACACCTTACAGCTTATTTCACAAAGGCTAATGAGGGGTCAACGGAGTCGCTAACTCTTGCTGTACCGAAGACAAGAACAATTGAGTTTGCTAGCGTTTAGCATTTGGTATACAGGATACCGTCGTAAAGCATGCCTTTCTATATTTTATAGATTACAATTCCAGTGTCTAGGAGCTACATGAGGATCCCACAATCTCCTTTTCACTTAAACATACACACAGATCAGTAACATTTGTATCTTGTCAGTAGGTATACTAACTATTCGTTTTAAACATTTCGGTACTAAATTTATAATGAGAAAGGCGAAGAAATGAACCCACTACCATCGTCCAGAAAAATACAAACTGGTTCTCTTCGAGGTAAGAGTGAATAGGTCTTAATCTTCCAGACCGTCATGCTCCATAGTCGGCCATCAGGCGAAATTCCATAATCTCGCCTGATGGTAAGTGGCCGACGAAAAATAAACCTTCCAAAGACCATTCTTCAGAATTTTTATTTTTTATTATAAAAAATAAGGTATTAAAGGATGTTCAGCCATGCTTCTGTGAGGTAAATCATTTTTGGTACGTTCATTCTGTAAAATTCAGAAAATATTTGCATATTTAAATATTTTAAAGGGTTTTCAACCCCGCCCTTTCAGTTTCTGTCAACCAGCCACTTTTAAAACTACAAAACTTGCGTGGGATGATCAACAAAGAAAATGTTCTAATTGTTTCTTTCGGAATACTTCTAAACATAGAATCCTTCATTAAGATTTCAAATAATTTAGAATTTTACAAAAAATATACTTTCAAGCTTTAAATAACCTTTCAAGCTTTAGATAACACTTTCTCATTCACATTCTACCTGTATGTTCAAAATGCTACACATCACTGACTCAAAGAATACCCAGTTCCATGAGACCCTAGCTTGTACCCCTAATGACCTCAGTTGAGCCGTGCTGTTGCTTAGCAACCGTTGAAGAATCTACCTTCACACGTCTTCACAAGGAAACAGTAAGAATTCTGGGTTCTTACTGTTTCCTTGTGAAGACGTGTGAAGGAAACCAACAGGATTTGAGGCGGCTTTGTATTTTGGCTTCAAGTTGTTTCAATTTCAGAACTAGCTTTACGTTGCGGTGGAGATTGGGAAATTTCATCTCGACATCACATCACATTTCATCGTAAAACCAATCATGTTTCTTTGTGAGTTGTGCCCAAAAGGCAAGGTATATAATTTAATTCAATGAAATCTGTTTCTTCCTTGTCGAGGAGTCGAGAAGAGGTATAAGATGGCTTTTGGGTGAAACTTAGCAACATTTTGAAGTCAAATAAACTTTTTGTGAAACGATATACGCAAAATACATGAAACATTTCCAAAGCCATTGCGAAGGATTGAAACACACTGCTATCGGCTGTCTCTAGAAAAAAAAACAATTTGGGTATCTTTAAGATAAGAGTGAATAGGTATCTAATCATATACCTACATGCTCCATCGTCGCTGTCGGTCATATCATGACCTACTATTAGGTGAGATTATAGCCAAATGAAGATCTGTTCTGACTTATAAAAGTGGTACGAAAATAGCTCATAAAGGGTTTCTGAAGCCGGAAGATACATAAGGGTACCTACTTCAAAACAATAAAAACCTTTGAATAAAAAGATGTGCGCTCAAAAGATTTGTTACCAAGTTGAGAGGAAGTTGGGGGCCTCTTAAATAATGCAGGGAACGATTTATGACCGTGGCATTATGTTTAGCAAGTTAATTACATACAATGCCCGCTTCTATACGCCGGTCTTCCTGAAAAGGGGCGAGAGATTCTACGAAGGACGATCCACGTAGATAAATGTTATGTTCAGAGGGATTAAGTGCCTATCCTAGTAGTTTTGGCAGGTTCGCAACACGGAACAGAAAAATACTTGAAAGCGAAGCGTGTCCCGCTATAGGTTATGTAAGTAAGTTAATTTATTTAAATTTAAAACAATTGACGAGTTTTCCATCGTCTTTTAGAGTGACTAGTGGTGATAAAACCAATGTAAAGACAATCCAAGTCAAACAAATCTATTGCAAGCCGCGTTTTAATCACTATCTTACTATCATATAAGTGGTAGCGGGTAGTCAGAGACACGTCCAAACATTACATTTGGTACATGTCCGCGTTTTACACGTGGTTAGCATTCCACGTGACAGGTTGCAAGCCTATCGCCGCTTATTGGAACACTAACTGTGTTTATATAAAATAAAACAAAGTGTATTCGATTTATACTACCTAATGTTACACAAGTAAAATCAAAATTGACAATTAAAATAATTAAAAAAATAGGCACACTATATTTGTTTTGTAAAATAATCATTAAAAATAATAACCAGCCTTGTTTTCTTGCCTTCCTGACTTGGTCAGGAATAGGCAGTAGATAAAACCGAAGTTTCAAAGTGATCCTTGTGATTTTAATGAATAAATGAATTTTTACTTTTGACTTTTTTTTGTATGCTGAAAGATCTATGCACTGATTTAATTATTTACCTTTAACCTGAACATGAACCTGTGTATGTATGTGAGGATGTCCATCAGGGGAGTACATGAGCGTGTTTGTCTGTTTGTTGTTGTTTAAATTTACTTTTGTTCCAGCTGGTACCGAGAGTCAGCCGGAGGGGTGCTCCGCGAGATTCGAGACGGAGAAGGTGGCGGTCGATACAGCAGGTCGAGAGACGCCATCGGTATCCGTCGAGCAGAGATTGCTGATGGCGGCAGATGGGCGTGTCGAGCGGCGAACGCACATGGACATCTTACGCTGAGGCTGCACGTGGCTGTGAGGGCACACCTGACGGCACATGCCGCTCCTCACTCACAGGTATGTGATGTTCGATGGCCGGTCACATTGATTTATAGATATCTCAAGAACAATTTTTATTGTCAGCTTTACATCAATAAACTTTTCCTTTTTAAAGATACATTCACAGGTCTATAACATTAATATATCACACTCCAGAAAGACTTTATTTAATACTTTAACTTTTTTTTTTTTAAAAAACGTTGACTACGTTGACGCTGTTAAATAATGAATAATAATGCTGGTAATTTTTTTCACACATCATCATCTAGCCCCAAAGTAAGCAGAGCTTGTGTTATGGGAACTACATGACTGATATACTACATAAATACTTTTTTTTTTTGTAAATACATACATATTATACATAGAAAACACCCAGACCCCGAGACAAATATTTGCAGATGCAAACATTTGTCCCGCGCGGGAATCGAACCCGCAACCTTCTGCGTTTCAGGCGGGCCTTCGCCCACTGCGCTATAGAGGTCGTCTGAATGAATGAGGATGAACTAATTACTCGTTCTCAATAAATGAGTTCACCTTATTCGATTGGCACCACACTATGGCTGAATAAATCAT
Organism: Perizoma affinitatum; assembly: GCA_961405105.1. Lineage (NCBI taxonomy): Eukaryota > Metazoa > Arthropoda > Insecta > Lepidoptera > Geometridae > Perizoma > Perizoma affinitatum. The sequence goes on from OY560189.1 coordinate 702,758, forward strand.
TAAAAAAAAACAGTGTGTTGCATAATTCTTCTAGGCTGGTGCGCGAGAAATCGGACTAAATACACGTAAAAAATAATTAAATAATGATGTTTTTAAGCTGATGTTTCTTTCTAAAGATTTATGAAAATTGTCCTATATGTGTGATTTGATGATTAGATACCTATTGAATTTTGTAACTTAATAATTTTACGAAACATAAAATCTGTTTTACCTACCGATACTACTCTCAAAATCACGAATCAAACGGAATTCAGTTCTCAATTATTTCAGTTGATCTCAATACGAAGCGTTTCCTGGTATTTTGGTAGACGATAGCAGAGCTAGTGCTGGGATTGAATGCAAGCAATAACGCTAAACTGAATTATACAAACGTATATGCTTTTACTATAATTGATTCATATTGTAAATAGGAATTTTCACGTACCTTACTATCGGTGAAGGCATCGACTAAGTTTCGACTCATTCAAAGAGTCTTCATCGGGGTAATTAATAGGGATAACTATGGGATCCATTATTATAGGAGTTTCTCCTTTACGACACTGTATAAAACGGTACTTATTAATTTAAGAATTGCGTCAGAAGTAGGTACTGGCTACATTAATGAATAATTAAATACAAAATCAATTAGTTTTTTACCTAGAACGTAGGGAGTTGAATAATCACTATGTATTATACTGTGCTAAAAGTGATATACTTATAAAATCGTTTGCATTTATAACTATATTGTCATACATACAAATGTGGAAAATAAAACGAATCCAACATTCGATTTTCATTTTGTATAATTAAGTTTGTGGTGACTCTACAATATGGCGGCGATGACGTCACAGAGTGACTTTAATGCATTTCGCGGTTTGCCAGCCATTTGGAATGTTTGATCGACAGTGTGTTATGAAAATACTCTCGCCAGCTCATAGCTCGTTTCATCAAAGGTATCTTTGGATACATTTATTCAACTGATCCACTTAACAGAAAGTTCAATCGAGCACTTTATGTGTTATAAAAACCATGAAGAAGCTCCGAGAAATAATAATCATACATTTACCTTTGAGGATGAAGAAATATACAAAAAAATATACAGCCAAAATAACAATTTTCCATAAAAACCTGGCCGCTTCTGTCGCTAAGCTGATTTCCTCCATTCCGAAGTCAATTAAATTACCCGTGTAACAAGATAAAAACAAAAATTCTCTGCGAATGCTAGTGTTTGCAGGCCTTTGTAAATATTGTAGTTTCTGGCGGCTGGGTTAAACTGCCTTCTGAGATGAACCTCACTTGCCATCAAATATTTATGCTACGCCGTCGACGAAATCAAATTTCAAGGGTGTTTTATTGAACCTTGTGTTTTTTAGTAATAGGTAGGCGTATAACGTGCGTATGTTTCCGATATTGACTTTGTTCTACGTCTTGTCATGTATCTAATCAATACCTACTTGATTACCAAAATAGGGACGATTTTCATGATGACCGTCACTATTGCAGCTGTAGATTGAAGTCTTAGAAGAGAAAATATTAACAAAATGACTAGGAATAGAGATGTGCATAAGTTTATTATCATACTAAACCTTGTCTTACCAAAACCTGGTTATCTGAGATATTAAAAAAGTATACAGCGATCAAACTGTCTATCAAAATACCAGAAAATTTAAAGAGTATGGAAGATAATTTAATTTAATTTGGATGATAAAAGTTAAGTAAATATTTATTGCAATAACTGTGTATAAAGGTCGTATTGTTTTTTTTAAAAGTTTCAACAGCAATAGGATATCTAATGAATAAAAGTTATTGTAAGTCAAAGCAAATAAAAAACTTTTGCTGTTACATTCACATGCTTTTTTTTGTTGTTTTTATTTGATTTGATTATTTTTTTTAAGTATTTCCGAAATACTTATAGATTTCATTTTATACAATTTGATAATGCTTTTCTGATTAATCCACGTATATATTTGTAAAAAAAAATTTTTTTTTGACCGTTTGTCTTGTCCATGAAAAGCACAATGTATCAAAGAATATAAATAATGATAGTCGTTCTTGGGTACTTATTTCGCCATCTTATTTTCTTCTTCTCAGATTGTGTAAATAACTGTGAACCGAGTACCCAGCTCAACAGTGGTACCGACTTCTAAAGCTCAACTTGTTTTTATAGCTAGAGTTATGTCCCTATTTTTTCTTATTTCTTCAACGTTAATGTTTTGGCGCAGCTATAACTTTCGTTTCTTACGGACTTAAAAACGCTCTTGGAATTTAGACCGTCTCGTAAACTTCTCATTTAAAAACTTCGTACACTATATACACACAGGATATTCACAATGGTTTTATAGGATAACAATTTATTCTTAGCTTTTTAGAAGCATTCGGGCACACACTTCCATTCCGCCGCAGTTCCTTTGCAAATAAAATTAAATGCCCGACTGCAGAGTTGGTCTCCATCTAGCGTATTAGCCGACGAACTTTTAGAACATGTAGATTACTCATAGCATGAGCGTAGAATGCTCATATCATTCATATAATACGCGTAGCAAGTATCCAGCTTGGCATAGAGTGCTCGTAGCATGAGTGCAGCATGACGTAGAGAGCTCGTAGCAAGTGCCCAGCTTGGCATATAGAGTGCTCGTAGCATGAGTGCAGCTTGACGTAGAGAGCTCGTAGCAAGTGTCCAGCTTGAGCTTGGCATAGAGTGCTCGTAGCATGAGTGCAGCTTGACGTAGAGAGTAGCATGTGCGTAGCGTTGAGCTGTAGTAGCTCTGTATAGAAAGCTCGTTATCTTCCTTCTGCGTAGTATTCTACGTAGCATTAAGGAAAAAAAAAACTTTATTATATGTATTTGTATTAAATATCTAATACCTAGTTTGCTCGTGTTTGCACATTTCAAGTGCTGTCACCAATCTGTTTACAACCTAGTATTAAAGAACGGAAGCCCCTTTGATTGTTTTAAGGGAGGAGAGCAATTTGTCCCGCACCAAGGACCAAGCCGGTATTGTTGGACCCTTTTAGGACAGAATTGCAAATCAGATTGTTTCGAAAGTCCCACGGCCGTCTAACGAGGTTTCCTGTTTGAATCAGGCTTGTTTGTTTTCTATTTTTAAAGCGATCGGAATTATTAAAGGAAAAAAAAAGCTTTTTGCTATTATTAAAACGTGTATTTAGCATAGAAAAATAAATTATTATGTACTCGAAAATAATTAGAATACGATGAGGTAAGTTTCAAACCAAAAATGTATCTGTAATGTAACTGTCCGAGACATAAAATTCAGTAATCGATTCATATTTTAATAATAATTTAAAGCTAGGTAAGCGCGTGGCAACACCTCTCGTTCTTCTCTGCCGGTGCTCTTCCAAGTGTGTGCGCTGTGCAATATTCACAAAATTAAATAGGTTCTACAGAAAGTTCAAGTCCCCCACAGTTCAATGATAACTTATCATTTAGAAACACCACTAACTCCCACAGTAACGTAACCCTGCATGAAAGATTACATTGTTAACCCATATCGCAGTTGATTTTGAAATTTCATTAGTAAATTGGGGAAAACACAGTATTACAAAAAACTACAAACTCTACGTCCGCTTAATTGTTCCGCACAAAATTCTACCGCATTACGGCGGAATGCAAATGTCCAACAATTATCTCTTACAATCGTAAATTCTGTGCAAAATAAAACGAATGTCGCTGTTTCAAGCAACGCAAATATTATAGTTCAGGAGTCATGGATGATTCGTTTATGTCATGTCGGTGGAGGGAAACAGAGCACATCGTTGAAATCTAGCCAATTTTCTAAGTGGCGGTATCACAGTAAACATGCTCACGACTGTAATCTTACCTGTGTACTGTGTTAAAATAAATCCCCCATGAGATTCTGAGATCAATACTTAGGATGCAAATCTGTGAGGATACCAATTAGGGGGTAGTTAAAGATATGGTCAAACGTTATAATTGGAACATGTCTACGTTTTACATATTATTATGATGAATAATTATTAAAAAAGATAAATAAGTAAGTAAATAAATACCCAAGAGTTTTTATGGTACACAAAACACCTTGCTCTCAATGTGATTTGTGTACCACAAAAACAGATTCAGCAAAATATTATAAAACAGTCTAATATATGTTGAGACACGCTATTATTAAGGTCCCCAAGTTGCTTGCCTCATTATATCTGAAAACTGTATTTATAAAACTTTAAAACAATTTTCGTTGGAAAAATGGAACTCTTTTAAAGGATAATTTCGATAATTTCGTCCGTCTGTCTGTCTGTCATACCCTTTTTCTCAGGAGCGCTTGGAGGTATCAAGTCATATCAAATTCGTAGGTCTGCGGTCCCTTGGAGTTCAAAAAATATCAAGCTATCTAAGTCAACGCAATCAAAAAATACAGACACAAAAAAAAAATATGCCTTATATGTGGACACTTGCAAAGTAAATAAAGGCAAGAAACAAGGTCTCGCAGCACAAGTAAAGGAAATGTCCGAAAATACTTAATTTCTAGTTTTATCATACGATAAAATATTTTGCTAATATGTTTGTAACATTCATATGGTTAGGACATGACCAAAAATCTTTGTATCAGACGTGACAAACAGACATGCTGAATTTATAAGGTTTCCGTTTTCGCCACCAGGCTTCGAACCCTAAAAAATGGCCACCAGGCGTATCGGTCAAATTATGAGATCGGTTTACATTCGTTGTATGTGCTCGTACCGAATTATTGATATTCGAGTACATACTATATTATGTAGATGCGCTGGTTTTAATTAAATGTTCCATTGGAAACGCAAATATTTTGTTACGTATCGGCTCTGAAGTGAATGGTGTCAATAGCACTTTGATAATTTGATATATCAAACACCAAGTAGGAAGTAGAGCTCTTTGTTAAGGAGCTCGTCGGGGAAAGTTCTAACACCATAGCTAGTTCTGCCACCAAGACAGTAATGCTCGCATTGCTGTGTCCCTGTTTGAAGGTTGCGGGTGCCGGTGAAATTACATGAATTACAGGTATATAGACTTTTCACCCTTTATAATAATAATAATAAACATTTATTTCAGGCAACAACATGAACAATATTTAAAATTATGGCAATATGCCCATAAATACCTTAGAGACTAACATACATAGGTATTATAATACTATCACTACTTGTTAACACGTAAAGTCTGCGACGTATCAGGCAATAGCGCGAAAACGAAACAACACATTTTTCAGTTATATCTCAGGTTTGCCGGTTAAATTACAGGCACATGAGAGTTTTCATCCGTTATGTCTCAGGGTCGACAAACCGCAAGTGATACCTCTGGTGTTGCAAGCACCCATAGGTTCCGGTGATCGCATAAAATATAATCCAACTTTGGGTTCACATTCGCTACACACCATATTCGAGAATCCACTCTTCATGTCAATATCGTAGAAGATGTCATGTTCTCAGTATAGTCAGCATATCAAATCGTCTTCCTCGTTTCTGTTCCTACAATACCATATTCACGTAACACGAAGACTGATGTTAATTCAATTCCATAACAAAGTTAGTAACAGTGGAATACTGAGACAGTCGAGGCCACAATTAGCAGACTGCACGCACGCGAGTAAAGCCGCATGCTTAATTATCTCAAAGCTGTACTCGCTTGATAAATTGGAACCGTAGTTATGAGCTGGGACATGCTAAAAGCTAATAAGTGTCAATATAGAACATGATTTAAAAAGCCTGGGAACCCTGAGACACGCTATTTGGGCTCAATATCGCAAACAAATAACCACAAATTATTATTGTTTTTTGTTAGTTAGACCCCATGCTTGTTGTGTAAGGGCCCGGTCACACTAACGCGGTGGCGGTGGCATGGCGGTGGCGACGGTGATCAGTCAGTTCACGCAAAATTAGATAACCACTTGACAACCCTTTGATCGCATCAGTTAGAACGGGCCATAACTCAACTGGTAATCGATAAAACAAAAAAAAAACAAACACACTCACGACTGTCTTCCCCTTGGTGGACATCCTCAGATGAGTGACTCAGTGAGTAGATGTTTCAGGATATCAAGTAGGGGGTAGTCAGAGGCACGTCCAAACATTACATTTGGTACATGCCCGCGTTTTGCAAGTAATAAGCATTCTACGTGACAGGTTGCAAGCCCATCGCTGCTTATTGGAACACTAACGATTGGCACATGCCTTCGAATTTTTGGTTCTAGGGCATGCCGGTTTCCTCACGATGTTCTCTTTCACCGTTTTGAGTACGTGTTAATGCGCACATAATTTTGGTGGTGGAAATTTGGAGAGTGGAAAAATCCATTGGTGCACGACCGGGTTCGAACCCACGACCTCCAGATCAGAAGTCGGGGTATCACCCACTAGGCCAACACGGCTCATATCTTCTTCAAATTAGACATTATTCCATAGATCGTTTGCAACGGTCTTTAGATAGCTAGCTGTTTCATCTGTATTTTTTGTATATACCTACTTGTAGTACCTAGTTACTTGTACCTAGTTGTATGAATAAATTAATGTTCCATAGATATTACAATACTATAAAGTGATTCACTAGTAGTTATTATACACTCGTTTTGGAATCCTATTGTATGATTTTAAAAGTGTCACATAAAGACCACAGAGCGATTGAAATTTCCTCGTAATCGAGGAAAATAAAAATAATAGTAGGTAAGGTTTATCAATATCTAACAGATAGGTACAATATTTGAATAACGGTTTTGACTAGGTTCGTCTACTCGAACATATTTTTTGTTTAATAAACTGCTGACGTTTTTGTTTCTTTATGAACAACTAGCTTACACGACAGACGTTATTCTACCCTTGAATGTGACACATACGAAAAGTATTTTCGACAACCTTAGAGGAATTACTACATTCGACAACTAAGATCAGATTGTATGGGAGAAAGAAAGAACGTTTTTTTACATATTCCTGACAACTTCTTCAATTTTTTAACCGACTTTCAAATTAAAAATAGCCAAATCGGTCCAGCCGTTCTCAAGTGATGCGCTTACCAACGAACAGCATTTTATTACCTGACTAGATTTTTAGCCATTAAAAGACAACTCTTTTACCACGACATTCATAAATCATGACATCTATACATTTGTATCACCAGGTGGTGAACAGTGGCGGAACAGCCGTCATCAACTGTACATGGGGCGGGTGGCCAGCACCACGGTTGGAGTGGCTCCACAACGGCATACCCCTCGGAGCCGGGGTCGTCGGAGGCAGGGTCCGGATACAGAACAACGGGGAACAGCTCGTGATATCATCAGTGCATCGAGCTGATAGGGGGGTGTACCAGTGCATGGTCAGAAATGAGAGGGACTCTGCGCAAGCTAGTGCGGATTTAAGATTGGGAGGTGAGTACAAGTAGTTTTTTTTAGCATAAATAAATATACACTTAAAAAAACGGGAAGTTGATAATAAGTCCAATAATAAATTTCAACCCCCATTTTTTAACCCTGAGTGGTGGGTTTTTTTTTCTTCATAAAATGGATATGGGATCATTGAACTTTACCCTACCCCTACCCCGATTTAGACCACCTTTCGTCATGAGACCCATTATGTGTTATGGTAGATAGGTGTAGGTATATAACATGCAAAAAATTCGTCTTCACACTAGGCTGAGTATGAATGAGTAAATGAATGATATTTATTTGCAATGAAAGATTAAAATTGGTTTTGAAATTCTTCGATTCGATAGGGTTTAGAAATTAATTTATGAATTATGAACACAATTAAATCTGTTAACGAGATCAGAGACAAACCACAAAGGCAGCATTTATAGAAGTTGCTCTAAAGTTTTACAGGAAATTCTTGGAGTTTATTGAAAACTCGCTGATAGTTTTATTACTACAGAACCCAGATGATAAAAGTTGTAAACTAGAGTAATCGAGCAATAGATCGCTCGGAGTAAAAGTTAGCGAGACTTTAATATCTTTGAGTGAACCCACAAAGCACCACATTGAGTGTTTATTTATTTTATTGGTATTTGTTTTTTGTTTTCACAATAAGATAGAGATAGATAGAAAATACTTAATAATAAGTGCACACAAATAATATTACTGAATTAATGAATTAATGTATACTTTGTAAAGAAGGGAAAGGATGTGAGTATTCTGGCGAAAACGGATAGTGGCTCCCTATCCGTTTTCGCCAGAATACTTGACGCCAGAATACTTGACCTTGATACGGAATTCAGAGACGTGGTCAAATTTTCGTAACCCGAAGATAAACCTGATGCATACTTTTTGCAGACGCTCAAGTTTATTGAGTTTCCTCCGTGAGGTCAAGATAGCAGACGTCGGCATAGTCAAGTACCGTTAGAAGGAGAGATTGTGCTAACCCAATTTTGCTAGCAGTGTTTTAATAATACATACTATGAATACACTATATTATCCATAATATACCTACATAATTGTATACTTACTACACACCGTAAAATACCTACATACCTAACATAAACTGTTGTGTAATACATAATTTAAATAATCCAGAAACAGGCAACAGATAGCGACTCCAGGACAAAAAATTATCAAGGATTTAATAATAGGTATTGTTTTCACACATCTGATAGTAAAAGGAATTTAATACTTTTTAATCATGGTTATGAACAAAATTATAACTAAATAATAATATCGGGAAACATTCAAACTCACAAATCATGGTTAATATACCGTCTTTTAGTAAACATTTTAAACAGACATAATTTATTCCATAAACGGACAGTCTGCACTGTAAAGGATTTATGCATTAATGAATGAATATGATTGGTAAATATAACAATAACTTTACATAACTAAAAATACAATAAACGTTCTTACCGCTTAGTCCTTTAATAAGGCCTTTGTCCTTTGAGTTAGGAAAGTGTGGCGAGGAAGGATTAGGAAAATCTTTACTAATAAAAAAGCGAGTTTTTTCTCTGGAACTACTGTTTGACAAAATATTTTTACGTTTGATAGCATAATTCATGAGGAAGGTCATAGGCAACATATCGCTACGACCCTTAGGAACCAAGGAAAAGAAGTAATAGCACGGGCGGGCTATTCGACGCGGTGGGTTGGTCTAGGGCTGAGGGCGGCCGCGGCACAGCTAGTATATAATATTTATAACAGATTTCACTATCCATGTCATTTCTCATGACACACTCTTTGTCCACACTCACTTTGTCTTCACTGTTTTTGTTCTGCAACGCTGCGATTGTGTGGTCACCCCTCACTTGCTAGGTCCTATCTGAAAATCAGCGCTGCTTCGTCTTGGCGGACCAGCAATAAGCTGAGATAGGGTCTTTTCAACTCATATTTACCACTGCAGCATAGACTGCCCTCGTTAGTACCGGTTAGCACCCACGTATTCTATTCTACTGTGTATTTTAATTGTTTGTTCTTCTTGTCATTTGTACTTGTCTGTGCTGAATAAAAAACTATATATTTAGAATTCTAGTACTTAACTTCGGATATCGTAAAGATGTTTTAACTTTTAGACACAGCGCCAGAACTTCAGTACACATTCATAGAGCAAGTCTTGAGACCGGGACAAGTGGTAACCCTGAAGTGTTCTGCCGCTGGTTCACCAGCGCCACATTTTACATGGATGCTGGATGGTCAATCGCTGAACACAATGGCTAGGGGACACAGGTCAGTTATACTATTTGATTATTCATTATTTGCCATTTTTTTTAATACCAACTGAACTAGATGGCGACTGTAACCTTACAACGCAGATTCAGATTAATTTAATTTGCTTGAACACAATGTTATACCAGAGCCATCACTCGCGCGTTACCGACCCTGAACATAACGGGTGAAAAGTCTAATGTGCCTGTAATTTCACCGGAAGTCATAACCTTCAATCTGGAACATCAATGCTTGTCGGCAAAAATATATATGATTGTAGTACTTCTCCAGACGAGCTCTCTCCCGAGCTCTAGAAAACTATTTAATATTATCTTATATACTTCTTACTCGTTGTAGTATAAGAATGTTTTTTTTTTCTTGTCTCAGGTATAGCGTTGAGCAATTTGCGACTAAGAGTAACGACGTCGTTAGCTACCTCAACATCTCCGCTGTTAGGTCGGAAGATGGCGGCCTGTACACATGTAAAGCAGCTAATTCACTTGGAGAAGTGTCTCACACATCCAGACTCAACATTTACGGTAAATATTTGTATTACCTTCTTGTTCATAATCACTCACTCACTAAGCAAGTCGCTAACTCCAGCCCTGTCCTTTTCTTACACTAAACAAAGGATAGAGGCAGACGACTTTAAAAACGCTGCTAAGTGATTATGAATAAGAGGTTTTGTATTTAATTGTCGGTGGTTCTAATGCTACTGGCATATTATTTCAAAATTGTATTGTATATATTTTTCGTTACTTTAAATCAACAGGTATCTTATATACTAACAACTAAGAAACAAAATTGCTCTGATCTTAACGTTTTTAGAAATTACAAAGTTGTAAACATTTTAGAATTTTTCTTCCAGGTCCTCCTTATGTCAGATCTATAGGACCAATAAGAGCAGTTGCTGGACGAGAACTGATTCTCTACTGCCCGTACTCTGGCTATCCTATCACGTAAGTAAACATTGTTTCTAAACTTTCTAGTAGTATAACCTATGCTGAAAGTATAGTGAACAGTAGGGGAGAAAGTTACCGTTTACCAACGAGTGTGTAGATCGAGTGTGCCTTAATAGACTCGAGTTGGGAATCTCACTTTCTTCCAAGTGACACATAGTGCTGTATACTATACCTACGACGACTTCTTCATATATCTTTCCATAGTAATAATGTATATTCCAAGCAGGTATAGTATGATCATCGTTTTTTTTTCTAGCTCTGTGAAGTGGGAAAGAGACGGAAACTCAGTCGAATGGGATAGCAGTATCAATGGAGCTCTCAAAGTGACTAGAGTGGATCCGTCTCAAGCGGGTGCCTATTCATGCTCTGTAATGGGACCTCATGGGGAAATAGCCAAGAGGGAATTACAGTTGGTTGTTAGCAGTAAGTTACTCATGATATTTTATTTTATGCTATTCTATAGATAGCATAAAATCCTATGAGGATAAATCTATGAGGCCTATGTCCAGCAGTAGACAAATGTGGGCTTATGATGATGATGATGTCAACCTTAATATTTGGTATCCTTGGCTTTATTTTTATACAAGGATTTCTACTACTTCTTCAACATCTACAAACAAACCTTTACAAGGAACATTGAATTCTTTCACCTTTCGTCACTAAGCCCTTTTCAGGGTGGCCATACCTCAACTAGCATTAGGTCTCACTGACCTAACGCAGGATGATCTTTGAAAGAACAGTTCACACGGCGGAAACGTTGAAATTTTGAAAAGCTAATAATCTTAACTCTATGTTTGCTCGATCATAAACATCGGGTCTGTTCGAAGCCGGTGTGGACCAGTGGAAGTGCACTGATGTGAGGCTGGAAGTACCTTCACTGGTCTGTGAGTGGGGTAGGTCTGACTTTTACCTAGTACTACAACATCTTTGAATTTTTACCCAGATCCACCAGAGATCGAGCCGTTTTCTTTCTCGGCCAACCTGCAAGAAGGCAAGCGGGCGCAAGTCAGCTGCAGCGTGACTTCAGGTGACATGCCGGTCCACTTCACCTGGCTGAAGGACAGTGCGCCCATACCTTCTACTTTACAGGTTTGTTTTCTATACACCGTACTTCTTAAACTTGATCTACGAACCTACCACAAACGACTATTGAGCTATCTGCTATGTGACAATTACCTCCGCTCTGACCGCCATCAGAACCAGTTCTTTGCCTGTGTTCTTTGTCGACATTAAGGGCGCTTAGTTTACTAAATGCATTCCAGTTCCACAGTTCCTGCATTTCGACATTTGTTTATGATATCCCGTCAACAATATTTAATACGATAAGATTATATTTAAGTTTTAATTTAAGATAGTTAGCATTTTACTGTTACATCGTAAGCTTGCTATTTTTATAAATAAAAAATTATAATACTTTTAACTTTACACGTAAAGTTGAATCTTAATTTTAGTATGAGTTTTCTCCAAAATTCTATCTGCTCAATTCTATTATTTGTTAATATCACTCAACAGACATACGTAGTCCTGACCCCGCGTTAGGATTCCCTGTGTTATGGGGATCAGTAACTACGAATATCGTGGTAATCTAATACCCCCCAGACCCGGAACTAGTATCTGCAGAATATACAAACATTTGTCCCGTTGAGGAAATCGAACCCGCACCTCTAGCGTCTCAGCCGGCTACTAGTCCACCATCGAGTTTGTTATTGTTTTCTTCTTTTCCTTTTTTAAGCTCTACCTCTTGAATTCATAAAACTTGTCTGTACAAATGTTTTCAAATATGTTTTGAACGGTACTCGTTGTGTAGGTGGAAGAGCGTGGTGCAGATTTTTTCAGCAACCTCGTATTCAAAGAGGTGTCGGCCCACCACAGCGGCCTATACACTTGCGTGGCCTCCAACTCGGCGGCCAAAGTAAACTACACCGCCGAGCTGGTGGTAAAAGGTAAAGTCGCCATGCCAACTAAACCACGACCACGCACCACGCACTGAGCACAGCTTGCACAAAGCACTAATTTTCATTATTTTGTCGAGTATGCTGATCGATTCCTTTGCACCAGGTCACTTGTCCACTTAGACCCTGAAAAACTAGAATAAAGTGTCATTACAAAATTTTGTAAAGATATCTTTACTGTTTGAAATTTCACAAAACTTATTGTATACGATCTACATAAGCATAATTATGCTCTTTATTAATAGTATACATATTCGTTATACTTCCTTGGAAAACTTTGTAATATTTTAAACAATAAAGATGTTTTATCGTCTTCGTAAGCACCGTTTTAATTCCGCACAATTTGACCATGTTGTAAAATTTATGTAATTTTTGTTTTGCTCAGCGTTGGATTACAGATGGCTTGAGGAAAGGGTAATTTATTAAATTACTTAACAATAAATTACTTACCATAATTATCTAACTCACTCTATGCAGATAAATAAAAGTTGTGGATCGAAGATTGAAAGTCAAAGTCAAATAGGTTTTGATTCATTTAAATTACAAGAATCATAGAAACTTTGACTTCTAAACTACGTGAATTTAAAAATATAAAGTGAATTTACGCCGATTCCTCGCGCGCGTCCAATCAGGCAATAAACTCTGCTTGGTTTTTTTATAGGGAAAGAAAAATGATGAATATCTAATGATCGTGGTTGTAAGTTTGTATTAGAAGAAGAAGATAGATTAGCATTAATACATAATTCTATGTACTTTAATATTCAAGCCTGAATGCTAGATGAGTCAATTCGGTTGGCTGATAGCTTCGGTCAGGCGAGCGGTAACGGACAAACATCTCGATATTGTACGAAGCATTGAATGATTAATTATAATCAGTCTGATTGATAAAGAACATTAATAGACAGGTTGCCGATTGATATTAATAATTCGACTAATAACATTAATCTAGCAATTTCAAAGGAGAGTCAAGGAATACTGAAATCTAAACTGTAAGAACTTTGGTTGATATAATACCTCTGTGTAATTTCCTTACATGAATGCTGCTGGAACAGGTAATTTTATTGAAGCTTTATCATTTGGTTTATTTCGTTTACTAAGATTTTGTAAAACTTTCCTATAGATTACACCAAAGAAAACCCTAGTTTCTTGTGCAGTTTGTAGCGAAAACGCATAATTAAATATGATTTATCTCTCGTATGCTGCAGTATCTCCCAAATGGGTGATGGAACCGAAGGACGAGGATGTGTTGGCTGGTGAAGCACTGACTTTGCACTGTCAGACCACTGGCTCGCCGACACCGCAAGTAACTTGGATGAAACAGAGAGGTAGGCCATCTCATCATCAGCAACTACTAGTCATAGTCATAATATTTATCATACTACTATTATAAACGTGAAAGATTGTGAGGATGGATGTTTGTTACTCTTTCAAGCAAAAACTACTGTACGGATTTATATGAAACTTTACAGTAATATAGATTATACATCAGAATAACTCATAGGCTACTTTTTATCCGGGTATCACGCGGACGAAGCCGTGGCCAGAAGCTAGTTAATAATTTACCTAAAAAATAAATGTACATTCACAATATTATGAATATGTATGTATCTTGGTACCAATGTATTAAATTATTTAAAAAAAATATTTTCAATAACTCATAAAGTTAAATAAGTATTCAAATTTGTAGATTGTCTTATCCATAAGTTTTTTTCGATTTCTTTTTGAAAGATTGCGTTGAACCAGCGCTTTGAACGATTTCGGGTATTGAGTTAGTATTAAATAGTAATACGAACTGGACCATACTGGTATGCAGAGGAGTAACTTTGAAACCTTTTTAGTAGCATTAAAAAAATGCCATTCAACGTGGATTTGCAGCCAGTATTTTGAGAAAGGTAATGAAAGGTTTTCTGTCTGGTAGTGATCTGAATCAGTTTACCTTTTTATATATCGTTTTCAACTTTAGATAGGTAGCTGTTACATCTGTATTTTTTTAATATACCCTTTTGATTGTTTTGTTATTCAAAAACTACTACTACTGTGTAGCCTAGCATTGTTGAACTGACACCTTTTTGGCGTATAATAAGGTAGGTGTTTTTTTTTATTTTATTTTCATTTGACATATTTTTATTTTTGTTTCGAAATTGTCCCGTCTTCACTTGCATATGTTGTTTTTATGTAGTGTTAATTTTTTATTTATTTAATTCCATATTAATATTATTGGAATATTTTACAGCAACCGTTATTTATTTAAAACAACGGTAAGTAAAGTTCAAGGTATAAGAACCCATATTCAAAATCGATACATAAATGTGTTTGTAACAGGTTCATCAGTAACAGAGTACGTGCCTCTCGTGAACTTGGGCGGGAGATTCCAGTTCCTCTCTAATGGAACGCTGTGGATAGAGTCCACGCTGCCGTATGATGAAGGGCACTACATGTGCAAATCGGAGAATGGTGTGGGAGCAGCATTAACAAAAACAATTTTAATTTCTGTAAATGGTAAGTTTGTTCAACTAAAATTTATACCTAGTTTTTTATTTTATTTATTATTTTTTATTTCTCCTCTTGAACAGACGAAACATTTTAATTCTCAATCATTTTAGAATATTGTAATATCACGTACTTTACTATTAACTTGAAAATTTGAAAATTATTTCACCAATATTTAGAATAGGGTGGACAAAGGCTGTCCATCCCCTGTTACAATAAAATCCGCTTTCCGTAAAGTCGAATTTTGCTACGGCGCATCGTACGAAATACTTTTCATCGGCTACTCTTTATCCAGGTAACACACAAGCGAAGCCGTGGGCAGTAGCTAGATTAAAAAAAATGCGTATTTCAGAGCCAGCCCGTTTCGAGACCACCTCGCACAACATGACAGCGAGGCGGGATGCCCCCGCTACGTTGGCGTGCGAAGTTCGAGGGGATTCACCAATCCAAGTCAGCTGGGCTCACAACATGAACCATCTAGATCTTAATACTTATAGGTAATAAAGCAATTCTAACCCAGAAAAGCTATTTGTAAGCTTAGATTAGAAGAACCGTTTTTTTTTTTCTAACCATTTGTTTTTTGTTATACTGTAATTCACTGTGTTTTTGTTTGTCTTTCTTTCTTTTTGTACTTTATTAATATAAAAAAATCTGCCTTTATAGAGAAGGCATAAAAAATTATATTTTGTACATTGTATATTTTTTAATACCTCAACTTAAATATAAGATATATTGGTGTGCAGTAAAGTGAAATAAATATTAACTGCTCAAAACGGTGAGGGAAATTGCCATGCCCTAGAACCAAAAAACTTGGTGTACCTATAAGAGGCGGTCTATATGGTCTTGCAACCTGTCACGCGGAATACTAACTATACCTTGATGTTGTGACCATATGAAGTTTTCTCAGTTCAGTAAGAAAAACTGTTTAGCTATTAGATTTCTGTAAAATAAAAAAAGTTTTTACTTTTTGATAAAAACTGTCAAATGCAACTGATTGTGCGAGCATGTGCCAATTATTATAAAAAGATAGATAAACTCTTTATTGCACACCAAAGCAAAATACATAACACAGGAATTCATAAAAATAAAAGGTACATTAGGTGGTTGTATCGCTGAAAGCGATCTCTTCCAGAAAACCTTGACATCCAAAGATTAAAATGGAATCAAAATACTGCGGTGTACGAGTAAACCTATAAAATATTATATTAATAATAAATACCTACAAAAATAATATACATACAAATAATAATAATTTGATATATAAGTACCTATTTAATAATATAAAAAAACTATTAACTAGCAGCTCTATGACGTGGAAAAGAAATGTTTGTATACCATAACTTACTCTCACGACTGGAGGTATTCCCCGTGATGGACATTCTCAGATACGTTCTCAGTGCGTAGATTATTTGAGATACCAAGTAGAGGGTAATCAGAGGAACACGCAAACATTAAAATACCTACCTTTTTCTATTAAATCAGCAATTTCACTCGCTATTTTTATGGAAAATACGTATCTGAGAATGTCCATCACGGGGAATACTTCCAGTCGTGAGCGTGTTTTTTTTTGTGCATTATTTTGGTCCTTATTTCAGGTTAAGCGTATCTGAACAAAAGACTGATAGTGGTTTAAGGTCTCAGCTGTACATCAGCCGCGCCGACCGCCAAGACTCGGGCGTTTACAAGTGCCAAGCCGTCAACGCGTATGGTCACAGCGACCATTACATCTATCTTTCCGTCCAAGGTCAGAAGAACTAAACGAGCAGTGGTTATTTAAGTGGAGGATAGTGTTCATATCTTGAAAGCAGATATAGGGAGCGTAGGGCAATGGCGATCAGGAGTAATATGATATATGCAGGTTTGCGGTAGGCAAGTTAAAATCACTCTTTTCAAAGCCTGCTGCCACGAGCAGGCTCTTTTCATCTGAACTTTAAAGTCGCCAAATGCTCGACGCGTCTAATACAATAATGGATATAGGATGCTTATTGGGTGGGTACCTTGATTATGCTGTGCATTAACCATGTTTGTGAAGGTGCGAGTTGATGGTTTTCATGCCATCATCTGTAACTACCTCATTGCTCAGCAGACTTCGGGGTAGGACCAATAGTATGCTGCAGGGTCAAACCTGATACATATGACCTGCTTGTCATGAAGGCTTTCATTAGGGTCCTAGTCAATTAGTCTCATAGAGACTGCTTGACAGGGATGGGGGTGAAGGTCTTCATGCATATGCACCTACCAAACTACTTACATAGCTACAACACTAACATTTTTCAAGTCATACTAACACAAATGGACCTGCATGATTGTCTGAAATAATACACGAATTTAAATTCATTCAATCTAATATTTATAAATGTATTATGTTCCAGAAAAGCCAGACACACCTCACTCGCTTACCGTAACAGAGATTCTCTCCCGCGCCGTCCGTTTGTCTTGGAGCCAGGGTTTCGACGGTAACAGTCCGCTTATGGGCTACACGCTCCAGCACTGCGCGCTGTCAGCGCAGGGCGCACTTCGAGCTGATCAGTGGGACCAGGCACACACAGTCAATGTGTCCGTGCTCGGATCAGCGCATACACATGTCACGTGAGTACTTGTAGCTTCCAGGGTCTGTTGGCAAAGCCATTTCTAGAATGTATTATGACTACACCACGTACTTCTTACATTGCCATTCTGACGTTTCGTTGACCGTTTAGAGGACTACCGCACCACGCAACCGTCATAGTTCCGTTATCGACAAAGCATCACTCAGATCTCTTTTTGCATTCAGGTTGACGAAGAAAGGTGATATCCACTACGAGGCTCTGCTGGGCAATCTGAAACCGCACACGGCTTACATGATTCGAATCGCGGCCATCAACCAGATTGACAGAAGCGCTTTCACCGAACCTGTAGTTGTGAAGACACAGGAAGAAGGTATTAAGGAAACTGTTGTGCAACCCGGGTGTTGCAGATGTCAATAGGCAATGATAACCGCGCCTCGTTTTTCTCGTCATTACTTAAAACTTTTTATTATTAAATTGAGAAATATGGAAGATCGTCAAATACATGTTTTGTGCTTTAGTTCAGTTCCAGAGTGTGATTTTGAAGCAATAAATTTACTAATTTGAATTTTTCAGGTCCGTCCGAAGCTCCGAGCAGCGTGCACGTAAGCGCGGGCGGCGCTGGTGAGCTGCACGTGTCGTGGAAGCCGCCGCCGCGGGACTCCTGGCACGGCGAGCTGCTCGGGTACTCCGTCTCCTGCACTGAGCTGGGCCGAGCCGAGCCTCGAACCTCGAATGCAACTAGGTAACATACTAACGAAGCCACCGCCGCGGGACTCCTGGCTGCTGACATTGGGAGAGTATGGAATATCAGTACGCTACTTACCTACCCCATGTCTGTGGCGTTTTATGCTGAGTCCTATCACAATTAGTGGCTGCTTACCTCATTCACAGTGCAACTGATGTTCTTAGTTAATAAATTGTTGAAAATAAATGATTTGTCAATCAAATGATTTGATTTGATAAATGATATGATATTGCAAGATTCGGGTCGTGAAAAGCTTATTCTTTCGCAGAACGCTGACAGTAAATGGCTGGTCAGCGACAGAGCTCAGCCTATCAGCACTGAGGAAGTTCACGCGATACGAAATACGAGTGAGAGCATTCAACGCAGTCGCTGCCGGGCCAGCATCAGCACCGGTATCTGCTACTACCCTTGAAGGAGGTGATAAATCTCAAAACTTTATGTATTACTAGATCTTCAAAATCTTGATCATCTCATATGCTCATATGCTTCTTTGGAACTCCAAACTTAAAATATACAGTGATGGTAAAGTCAACAATTTACAGCTTCGTTACAATTGACAACAAGCCGACTTTAACAACCAAGATTTTTCAGTCACCATGCCTCAATTCTTCTGTATTTTAGCCAATTTGTTTCAGTGCCAGAATCCCATCCTTTGAGAGTATCCTGCTCTTCGTTGTCGTCTTCCGGTATTAAAGTCTCATGGAATCCACCTCCAATTGGCCAGCATGGAGGGCTCATACAGGGATACAAAGTTATTTACCTGCCCATCAGTTCAGATCATGGTGAGTAGGCTGATGCAGCATCGGTATTTTATCATATTACCTATCAATATTTAAAAAACGGAAAACACGGCTTCCGTGGAAAATCATTGTCTACTCTGTCATGTATGTTTTAATGTAGAATCCAGAACTAATTTTTTGCTGAGACCGGCAAAAATTAAATAAATCAATAAACATACCACACACTAGGATTCCCTGGACTGTGGGTATCAGAAACTACGAGTACCGTGGTAACACAACACCCAACCTGGAACAAATATCTGCAGAACATACAAACCTTTGTCTCGCAGCGGGAAACGACTATTATTTTATTGTTTGAATCAATTTCAGCTGATGTGGGTGAGATCAAGCGAGTGACCAGCACCGACACGTATCTGCACACTCTCCGCAAGTATACCAACTACTCCGTCCAAGTGCTGGCGTTCACCAACGCAGGAGACGGCAAGCGTAGCCCGCCGGTCTACTGCATGACAGAGGAAGATGGTATGAATTGATAACCATGAATTATTTTATTGGAGATTGGGGAAGCTATGGACGAAGAGCTGACGACCAAAATGGCCAGATAATTTTATCATCCATAAAACTTAGGATTCAACTTATCTGAGGGATCCTT
Organism: Perizoma affinitatum; assembly: GCA_961405105.1. Classification (NCBI taxonomy): domain Eukaryota; kingdom Metazoa; phylum Arthropoda; class Insecta; order Lepidoptera; family Geometridae; genus Perizoma; species Perizoma affinitatum. The sequence continues at coordinate 722,447 of OY560189.1, forward strand.
CTGTAAAATCTGGCCGGCCTGGTGGATTCAGGTATTATGGGGTGGGGGAAAAATAGGTTAAAAATCATCATTCGTTTTTGATGCAAACAGTTCGTCTATATTTCCAATATGCAAAAAATAATAAGTCAATCGGTTGGTGGAAAGGTGTCGCCAGCTTTAATTTTAATTAGACAAAAAAAACAATGCGTAAAAGTATCATTGCTGCATCAAAAATTGAATTAGTCCTTTAGGCAATGCGTCAGCAATGCAATGTTATAGATGTCAATAGGCGACAGTAACCGCTTTTCAGCAGGTGGGCCTGTTTTTCTCGTCATTAACATAAAATAAAACATTATTTAAATATTTTTTCAGTTCCATCGGCTCCCGAAAAGATCAAGGCGTTGGCATACTCGAGCGACTCAGTGCTAGTGAGCTGGCTTGCACCGGTATACCCCAATGGCATCATTTCTCACTACACGGTCTACTACAGGGAAGCTGGCAGGTACGTCCCATCTATTCGAAAACCGACGTTATTTTCCTCAACAGGTGCGAGCAAAATAGTATTTTCTGTATTAGACTTTTACAGCAGGCACTTAGTTTGAATTTGGATAATGAACTTTCGCTGTCGTGTACGAAGTAATCAAAGAGATCGAACGACAAATATTGTAATACTAGCTTCTGCCCACGGCTCCGTCCGTATGGTACCCGGTTAAAAAGTACCCTATGTGTTATTCTGATGTATGAGCTATATTACTTTAAAGTTTCATCAAAATCCGATCAGTAGTTTTTGCGTGAACGAGTAACAAACATCAAACTTTCAACAAACTTTCGCGTTTCGCGTAGTAGGACTAAATCCCGGGAAAATATATTCAAGAGTGAGTACTAATTTAATTTTCTCATAGAGGGAGATGAAAAGTAGAGTGTACCACTCGGTCATACCTTTTTTTTCTCGGGTGACGTACTCCTAGCCGCCCTTGCCGTTAAAATAATATTTTGCTCCCTTGTGGCATACCACAAAATGGGTGGGATAAAATAGTAGATTGTAGTACATATACTACAATCTACTATTTTATCCCACCAAGGTGGCAAATAAGCTTACGACCCGCGTCTGTTGGTAATTGTAGCCTATGGACGCTTGCAACACTAGAGGATTCTTGATTTATTTGCCTTTCTTGGAAACTGATCCCATTTTTCCTATGATAAAATTTATATAAATGCTATGAATAAACCTATATATGGTGTTTTCGATTCAGACTAGGCAAACATCAGAGCTTTACCGTCTCAGCGGATAAGAAGGCCGACCTCGAGTTGATGTTCCAAGTGCGGAATTTGATGGAGAACCAACTGTATGAGTTCTGGGTATCAGCCACTACGGGATCAGGAGAGGGAGAGTCTACGCTAGTGGTGGGGCAAGGGCCTAGTTCTAGAAGTAAGTTGTTCTAGACGCAAGTTTTATTTTTAACAGACTTCAAAAAAGGAGGTTCGTTTGTTTTTTTGGCAGCTGTCAGGTGACATTTCCACAGCTAATGTAATTTCCATGCACTTCAATCTTTCCGCAGGCGTTAATGCCAATATAAAGTGGTATTTGTCTAGACACCCAGGTCTGGTTCATGCATCCAAATGAATTTGAATGTTGCTTGTACTTTAAATATTGTCGTATTATTTGAAGTCCCGGCGCGCATCGCGTCGTTCGGCGGCAGAGTGGTGGCGGGTCGCGGGCGCGGCGCGGTGCTGGCGTGCAGCTGCGTGGGCGCTCCGACGCCGCGCTCGCGCTGGACACACGCGCACTCTCCTGTCACACACCACCAGTTCTACCAGGTCACGCATCGAGGACACCTGCATATTAGAGGTGAACTCATTCTACATAGTTTTTACTTATTAATCGCGTAAATAATAATAAATACTTTAATTCAGACAACACAATCCAAAAGCGTTAGAGCTTGTATAGAAATCGCCGCGCATACACGGCATCGCGTAGCCGTGTAGACTGGACACTAGCAGCAGACAAAACCGTTTAGAACCGGGTAGGAGGGAAACATGACGCAAACAAAAATTAGCACTTTAAAGCTTAATATTTCACAAACGGATCCGCTATGGGAAAGACCAGGGTACCAAAGGGTAGGGTACCAAAAAAAGTGTTTTCAATGTTTTCATTCTACCATTTTGTCTGCGTGAAAAATATAGGTATATTAAAGTCAAATTAAAGCTTTCTAGTACTAATACTTTCAAAACTAAGCCGCGGACAGACAGAAAGACAATCAGACTGTCTGCCGCGAACATGGCGTCACTGGGGTTTCCTAGTAGCCACTAAAAAGGTCCACTATCTACCTCCTGGCTACATCATCAGATCAGCTAAAAAATACCAAATTATAGTATTGTCATCTGAACTACATAGGAAAAACATACAAAGTTTCATTTCGATACGACAAATGAGAAGAAGGTTAAAATTAACTTCCAAGATTTGATTACATTGTTCGTTTGTTCCTAGTTTTGTTATTTTGACAACAATAAGACTTGCAACCCTGGTAAGGTATGGTATATACAAGCTGTACTAAATAATAATATTGTATGCAATGAAGTATTGTTCTATTAATATCTATCTAAAGACCTCGATGGCCCGGCGGGCGATTAGCCAGCTGGGACGCAAGAGGTGCAGGTTCGATTCCCGCTGTGGATTTTTTTTTTGCATTTTCTGCAGATATTTGTTGCGAGTATGGGTTTAGTGATACCACACAGGGGATCCTAGTGTGAGGTCAGGACTATGTATGTGTCTTTTGGGTGTGTATTATCATTACTACCCACGGCCGCGCTATTACTTATTTTTCTCGGCTCCTAACGGACGTAGCGTAGCCTTCTCAAGAATTGGGCTATAAATACAAAAATATTTCTTTCAAATCTGACTAGTAGTTCCAGAGATTAGCGTGTTCAAACAAAAAATAGAAACAAAAAAAAAGCTCATTATACGTATTATAGATGTACAATTTTATTATTTTTTAGAGGTGAACGAACAATCATCCGGCAACTTCACGTGCACAGCTAGCAACACCATTGGCGAGGACTCCATCGTGTATATGGTGGTAGTCATCATGCCGCCCACTGCCCCACAGCTATCGTTGCAATACACAACCACTTCCAGTATCAAACTGCATTGGCAGATGCCTGGTGATTCTACGGAGCCCATATTAGGTAAGGAATTTAAACTTTTTTACAATTTCTCACACATACACACCACCATCCCAACACACACCACACTCTCTCATTCATCACGCTCTTCATCCCTTTCCACATCACATATGTCCAAATTTCTCTGTATTATTTATATAACTATATAATTAAAATCAATATCAATACGACTTTCAGTTAAGCAGTGTTATATTTCTGTAAGTACTCTATATTTGATACCCAAGATACAAGTTCACGCTTAGTTTGGGTTTCGTTAGAAATTTCACTGAGTATGTAGTACCTATCCTATCTGAAAATTCTGTATGCATTGTGAATTTAAGATAGTGATGCACAATTTAAGATATTGTATGAGAAATTACCAATTAAAACATCAAATTCTAAGCACTTATCAGATTTCAAACAAAATATCAAATATTCCTTTGAAGCCAATAATAATAATAATAATAATAATTCATTTATTTGCCTGAATGCGGTAGTACAAAGTTATTTATAATTTTTGATGGAGCTCACATTCCCCAATATCTGGGATGCAAATTTACTTACTTATCTAATTTAAATTTAAGGTTTACATTAAATTTAAGGTTTACATAATCATTAAAAAATAAATTTCCAATTCAATAAAATGTCATGCAGAAAAAAAAACAACAAAAAACAATTACAAAATAAAAATGTCAATTACCAAGAAATTCTTTCACATTATAAAATACATTACGAAGTAGCCAGAGTCTAAGTTCTTTTGTAAATTTATTCAGCGGAAGGCTTTTAATGTTCCGAGGCAATGCATTGTAAATGACACCGCACATAGCAAAGCAATTATTTTTGTAAAGTGCCGTCCTCGGAACTCTAGATAGAACAATTCTGTCAGAGTCCCGGGTGTTTCGTAGATACATTTCACCCGCTTTTACAAATAGGTTATTATGCTTTTTTACAAACAAAGCCGACTCAAAGATATACATACAGGGTAGAGTAAGCAGCTTAAGATCCCTGAACAGCGGTTTGCAGGACTCCCATGGTGGTATACCAACTATTGCCCTAATACACTTTTTCTGCGCTAAGAATGCTCTTTCCACCTCTAAACCATTCCCCCAAAGCACTAGTCCATAGCATAACACCGACGCAACATAACCGTGATATGCTTGTAATACTGTTTTTCGGTCTGACGTTTTCCTTAATCTATTGAGAGCGAAAACGAATCTATTTAACTTATTACAGACTCTGTCAATATGTAATTTCCAGTTACAATTAGCATCCAAAATAAATCCTAAAAATGTTGTGTTTTTAACTTCTAGAATGTTCATACCTCTGTTTGAGATACACAATTGTTTTACTTTATTTGCCCTTGTACCGAATTGAATATAGTTTGTTTTTCTTATATTTACTTGTAAATTGTTGTCGTCTAGCCATTTAACTACAGATTCAATTGCATTATTTATGTCAAAAATATAATTGTTTATGTCAATATTACGTTCAGAAGTTAAGATTAAGGAGATATCGTCAGCAAATAAAATACAAGGGTTATTAGAAATATTAGGGAGGTCATTAATATATAATAAAAATAGCAAAGGTCCCAGAACACTTCCCTGCGGCACACCAAATCTGTTTTCTTTATAAGAAGATCGAAATGCGGTCAGCTCATTCTGATCGTTTAAATTGGCGACTTCGACGCATTGCAATCGATTTTCCAAATAAGACTTAATCCAATTTAACACAGGTCCACGAATTCCATATTTTTCTAGTTTTGTGATTAAAATATTGTGAGAAACATAATCAAATGCCTTAGACATATCAAAGAATACAACTGTCACCCAGTGATTATCGTCAATACTGTCTATTATTTTCTTAATGAGATTAAAGCAAGCAAGAGTGGTTGATTTTCCTTTCTGGAATCCAAACTGTTCCCTTCTTAATATATTTTTCTTTTCAATAAAATGTGTTAATCGTTTATGCATGGCAACTTCAAATATTTTTGAAATTATAGGTATTAACGTAATAGGTCTATAATTGTCAACGTTGTGTTTGTCACCCTTTTTATGAAGAGGCTTAACTATAGATTTCTTTAACATTACAGGGAATTTGCCTTCCACAAAAGATAAGTTAATTAGGTATGTCAATGCATTTTACTGTCAGAATGAGTTCATGTATATTACTCTAGCGGAATCCTCATTTTTACATAACGACGAGGTTGGTTGGGTAGTGCGTGCTCTTGACAAATATTTGAATATTATAGGGATTTTATTAACTTACTCGTATTCTAATTAATAGCATAATATTGTAATTTATGTTTTTATCTTAAACTAAATTTGAAAACAGAATTGACTTGTCTTGTTTAACAACCCAATACTCGATACATTTATTGCTTTCACATGGTAGGTACATAGATGAGGTTTATGGGTAGGTTGCACATGAACCCTGTCTTCAGATAGGTAGGCAGGCCGAAGTTTTATGTTAACAAAACTAGTAGGAACGATAAAATGAAGCTATGGTAGGTAAAGTATCAAGGTATCTAACGTTTGGAATAAAATAATTAAGTAGGTTTAGTCATTTTTCTTTTGTTATATCATTAGTCAAGATAGGTACGTCACTTTTTATTTATTTTTATATTTTTTAAGATAGTTGGTTAGCTTCCTTTTCTATAAAATCTTTAACGTCATAGTAGCATTTGTCAGATTGATTTTAGTGGTTAAGTGAAAGCAAATCTTTATGTAATTCCGTGATTTGTTTTGGGAGTTTGTGGGCAGTCGTGTGCAATCTGAGGTGTGATATTGGTTGTATAATTTTGTTTCTACCTGGTCTAAGTACGTAACTTCACTTCTACCATGGAACACAGCAATGCGAGCATTACTGCTTAGCATAGAAATAGGACTTCCCCGGGCGAAAACTTAAAAACTCTTGCAACTTAACTAATTCTACTCTTGTTACTTTTTCCAGGCTACCTCCTCAACTACAAGCAAGCAGAAGACACGGAATGGCTGACTGCAGAGATGTCTCCGGAACAGACGTCTTTCACCATGGATATGCTCAAGTGCGGCACCACTTACAACGCAAAGATCCAGGCAAGGAACAAGATCTCCATAGGACCTCCGAGCGAAATACTAACTGCTACCACCAGAGGAGGACGTGAGTAATTCTTGAAAGTTTCAAAACATAATTTAAATTGTCGCTCTTTTTTACTGATAGCGCACGCAAGATTGTTACTCCTGAATTTGTTAACGTGTTGCTCTTATAGTCAGCATATTTTGAAATCACGACTAAACTTGTATGGAAAACTTAAATCTGTCTAATATGACAGCACTCAAATTGTGGCTCTGTGGGCGAAGGCCCGCCTGACACGCAGAAGGTTGCGGGTTCGATTCCGCGAACAAATGTTTGTATCTGCGAATATTTGTCTCGGGTCTGGGTGTATGTTATGTATGTATTTACAAAAAAAATGTATATAAGTAGTATATCAGTCATGTAGTTCCCATAACACAACCTCTGCTTACTTTGGGGCTAGATGATGCTGTGTGAAAAATGTCCAGCAATAAAAAAAAAAATTAAAAAATCTCTATCTTTTCTTACAGTTAGTTCGATCAAATTAGGTTAAACAATTATAGGAGCTTAGTTCCGTATTATTATTTATCGTCGTATTGATTTTGATCCACAGGGCCAAAGCCTCCAAAGCCAGAAGACCACTTCTACATGAACTCAACAGCAATCAAGATAAACTTTTATGCGTGGCGTGATGGAGGCTGTCCTATCTTAGGATTCAGAGTCTCTTACCGGAGGGCCGGTTCTGAACATTGGATCAAGGTAAGCTACATATTTGTTTTGAAATCTTCATCCGTGTGAATGTTGGTAGTATCTTACATACTTACAGCACCTATTGTAACAGTGGTGGTGTTCCAATATTATTCATTTTAATTTGGATTATATTACATCATAATAGGCGACCAATTTTTGTTTGAAACAGTTTTTGTCTTCTCTTTTGTAGACAAAACGTTGTCTTGGGTGTTCATGCTGATCCTGACCCCCTGGAATCCCTATGCGTCGTGGGTACCAGAACGAGTACCTACCACAACACCCAGACTAGGAACAAATCTGTAGAACATGCAAACATTGTCCCGTAGCGGAAATTGAATCCGCCCCTTTCGAAATTGGTCGCAGCACCTCTTTACTCGCTAACTGAAGAAACATTTTCTGTTTAAACCTCGTTGTGCTGTCTATCTTTCGAAACTACTCGTTTCATGGTTATGAACATTATTTTTACTAAAAATGGGATAAAAAATATTTACCAATACCATAATAACAATATGCAAAAATGACAAAATATCGGGAAACATTAAAACTCACAATTCATCCTATAATGTATTCCGTTTTTTTATAAAAACTCTGTGTGTTGTATTTTCCAGGTGGGTGATGGGCTCAGTGCAGCGAGTCACGTTATAGGAGCGCTGGCACCAGCCACATGGTACGAGGTGGCAGTCCAGGCCGACAGCGATGCTGGCCCCGAGAGGGTAACTCTACGGGCAGACACGCACACTCTCGCTGGAGGTATTACAAACTGAACGACACGACCATATTGAGCAATTGTATTTTTCAAACATTCGCGATTGTTCGAAAATGAGGGCGCGTTCCCGCATTTTTAATAACAGCAACTTTTTTTATGACAGCCTTTCATCAATATTTCATTTAATAAGTTTAAATTGATTATATTCAATTTTTAATTGAAGATAATTATCATTTAGAATGTAATTTTTTCTGAAATAATTAATTCTAATTCTAATTAACTATTATCACCAGAAAAGCTTGTCAGGATCACTAAAATTACGTAGGTATCTGTTTAATTCAATAAGATTGAATGGTTTAGAAAAACGTATTTATTTTTATGTTAAGAGTGATATTTATAAAATAAAACTACAAAATACAACAATCCGCCATTAAATGTTCAACACTAAGCAGACGCCATAACACTGCCTAGCGTTATGGCGGAAATCTTAAAAATAAAATTAAAATATCAAGATTTTCTATAAAAACCTTATATCATCTTATTTGGTTCTATCATCTTTTTGATATTTTTTGGTAAAAGTAGACACGTCCGAACATAATGGAACGATTTTTCAAAATCAGTTATTTTGTTTCAATAAATATCATAATCATGCCATCTTCGCTTGTGGTAGTTTTTAATGGGATTTGAGCCCTTTTTAACATAAATATACCATACTGATGAACTTGAATTTCAGCTTACGTCCGCGATCTTATATTTTTTATTACAAAGCGCCGACATTAAGGGCGCTTTTCTTAATGCATTCACACACGAGTTCCAGCATGTCGAAATTATTTTGTAACAGTCTGTCATTAATATGTAAATTAGTTAGCATTTCGGTGTTTAGTAAGCTTACTATGTTCTGGAATAAATAATTATATTTCTAATTCTAATTCCAGGCCGCATCCCACCGATGAAGCCATCCTCGCCGCTATCTGGCGGCAACCGGCCTGCTTCTCTACGGACGGTGCTGGTGTCATGCATCGCGAGTGCGCTGGTCATCTTTGTTACCCTCGCCGCCATCATCTGCCTCGTACATGGGAAGAAGAAGTAAGAGATTATCCTATCATAATAAACATCCCTAGTTTAAAAGAAACAAAATGTCCCGAACGTCTGGGTCTGTATCATAGAAGATTTTACATTAGCATAGCTAAAAAGTATTACCTTTTTTTCAGATTCCTATGCTTCTCAAGCGGAAATTACTTGAGAGACGACCGAAAACTAAGCGAGAGTAATGAAGCAGAGAGAGAAAAACTCAGAGAAGGACAGAAATTGTATTCGTCTTCCTCCATCAACGGGAATGAGAAATCTAATGACGATTCTTCTGGTGAGTTTACACATGTGTGAGTTAGCTCGACATTGAACTTTCTAGATGGATCAGGAGGTGTGGGGAGTATTTCTGTTCAGGGCCTCTACACAAATCAGGGCCTCACCCTTTTCATGCTAAAGCAAATTCGTCAAGGAAAACTTGGCAGCAGTCATGTGATATCTCAACGGCTAATTTTATTTCCATACAATCCAATCTTTTCGCAGGCGTTAATGCCGACGGAAAGTGGTTGTTTGTCTAAGGGCAAGCCTTCCTCAATAAGTAGGCTTAGTAGGTAGGAACCCATTTGTTTATTTGATAATCGACTTTCTATTTCTGGATCATAGGATATATAAAATTTTTTTTTATGCTAAATGCTTTTCGATTCATTTATTATTTCTTTTGTTTCTCTATTTTTTCTTATCTCTTTAGTAGTCTATTTTGAGGATCTACTGACTCCCACCAAATTTTTCGCATTTGGTGGGGTGTCAAAGGATTAATTCTGATGCAAATGTTGTATTACCAGCAGAGCTGTACGAGATAAGTCCGTACGCGACATTCGGTGTGTCGGCGGCGCACTCGCTGCAGTTCCGTACGCTGGCGCGACGCGACGACGACGCCGCGCCGCCGCACCGCCGCCGGCATAGAGCCTGCGACCACTACAGATACGGTAGCTTTTATATCTCGGTGTATTCCCGTTTACGAAAACACGTTCACGACTATGGTATCTCCATGGTGGATATCCTCTTCCATATTACATAATTTTGTATTAGGTACAAATTGAAATTATGGATTTTGAATGAGCTTAGAGAGATCGATGGTCCGATTGGCAGATGAATCCAGCCTGTCTAAATGCTCGACAGTGGAGGCGCGGCACCGCATGCGCGCGGCCTGCGCGGGCGCCGGCGCCGCTCCGCCGCCCTCGTGGCGCGACCCGCATACCGACTCCGACGATAACAGCGACAGCGCCGCCAATACTACTACTAAAGGTATCCTACCTGCTCCTGTTATACACATGTAGGTAGGTATAATATAGAGGTAAGTAAAGTTTGGATCTCTGAAACTATTCTCCAATTAAAAAAATATTCACATAATTAGAATGGATCTTCATGGTGGGTGAAAATAGGCTGTATATTTTTCCGTTAAAATAAAAGTGCTTTTCGTGCAGACCAATTTTGCAACGTGACCTATTTTACATCTGCTACTTTTGACGACTTCTGTGGCGCAGTGGGCGAAGGCTAGCCTGAGACGCAGAAGGTTGCGGGTTCGATTCCCGCCTCGAGACAAATGTTTGCATATGCAAATATTTGTCTCGGGATCTGGGTGTTTTCTAAGTATACATGTATGTTTTACAAAAAAAAATAGTATTTAAGTAGTATATAGTAGTCATTTAGTTCCCATAACACAAGCTCTGCTTACTTTGGGGCTAGATGATGCTGTGTGAAAAATGTCCAGCATTATAATTATTATTATTTTATCCGGGTACCACGCGTGCGAAGTCCCTACAGCCCACAGTACACTAAACACCCAACAACCATCTTTTTATATGAAATCCCAATAGAAGGCAGTTTAAACTTTAACTTCTTAGGCTTCTATTGGCTAGATGTCGCAATTCTGCCAAGGGCAACTTCAATTCCCGCCAAATAAAAATGCAGATGGTTATCATTGACAATAAAATAAGTTATTGACAGCCATTGGCAGAAAAATATGTTCTGTCAGTGTCAAATTCTGAAGTGAATGTTGTCTGTTGTAGTGTTGAGAATCAATCGAATACCTATCGATTCATTAGTCAAGAGTATAATCGAAAATGAATGGTGAGTTGAATGTCAAAAGTATTTTTGTTAGATTTCATTGTTAATGGAACAAAGTTATGTAAACTAGAACCAACTCACAAAATTATACTTTAGTAAAAATATCATCTCTAAGGGTAGAAAAATTTGGGATGAAATTTTTGTAGGTATTGGACTTTCCGTTTTTGAATTCGGTTTTTATATTTTACATATAATACCAACCTATGAACTCGCAATTAGTTATGGAATAGAATAGAATATAAAGTTTAATTGACAACAACAGTTTTATTCGTAAATTTTCCGGTAAATCCTACTTATAATTGATTGTTCTGTGTGACCAGGATCGGGTACGTCTCCTTGCGGCAGTACATATGGCAGCGGGCGACGGAGCGTACGCACCACCAGCAGGTAGAACTCAGGTACCTCCCCCGCTCACTCCTCACACGCCAGATCGCCACCAATTGTTTCCACGCACAACTCACAATTTTTTATAACAAGCTTGATAATTCATGGCCGTCATTCAGCTGAGCCAAGGGTAGTGCCCGCTTTGTGTAGAAATTACTTAGCATATGGCCCTAATATGGTCGAGTTGAGAAAAGCATAACTGACCAAGTGAGCATCAATCATCGTTCTTTTGGAAAAAATCATGGCGTCTGAACCACAGACTTACTATGATGCTAAATCATGTTTGACGCTTCACCTGCTTGCTAAAACTGAATAGTTGTTTAAAAAATAACTTTAATAGCTACAGATTTTAAGCTTTTAAATACCAGCTTTTTACAAGTAGCTATTAGTGTTCATTATTCCATGAGCAAAAATTAAACTATATCTCTTTATTTATACAGTGGAGGCCCGAACGGAGGTGACGGGCTCTCGGGATACTTTGCTCCTGTCCCCGCTGATATATCGTCTCTGATTGACAAGTACGAAACATAGATATATCATATTTATTTGGATTAAAATAACTATTAGGATAGGTTCCTACTAGACGATTCAACTATGTAGTTAGGAATTTAGAAAAAGAGGTCACCCGACGAATCAAACTCGGATGGGCGACGTTGGGGAAACGCTGATGAGTATTCGCATGTTCTGCAGATATTTGTTCCGGGTCTGAGTTTTGTGATGACATGGGTACCTAACTAGTAGTTTCTAATATCCATGATAAAAGGAATCCTAGTGTGAGGTCAGGTCTAGTAGTCTGTTTGGTATTGAAAACTTTATTGTTCTTTGCAGATATCAACAAAGAAAGGAGCAGGAACGTCGGGAGTGCACAATACACGTGTAACATTAACTAATATCGTTAGGAGTGAATAACTAACGAGAACCTGTAAAACAAAATGGCATGTGTTTGTGGGTTTGAAACATTTCGATTCAAAAACTGTAAGTAGTGTCATTAATTTCTTACATAGAACCTACCTTTTAGACATAAGATGTTCTGAATCTATGACGGAATTATGAAATGTTTCTGCAATAAAATTTCTTTAAAATGGCTTGGTATCAATAAGAACGTTATTAAAATTGTTTAGAGTTAATTGCATTCATGATCTTATCTATTCAGTCTATCGCAGCACAAGATACAGCTATTGTAACTTGTCTGTAATTTTATAGGTATTGTTATGTTAACACTATCTGCTATGTATTATGAGATTAATTAAATTGAAATGCTGCTAAGCTATGGTCATCTGATAATTATAACTAAAACTAAATGTTACTTTCCTACCAACGATGCCTAATTTATAAAATATTTAAATATTATAGAAAAGTGTCAAATGTTTCAGGGAAACCAGTATCAAACAAATTCTTTGATTTTTTTCCAATGAGATTGTTCTATGTTATACTAGTTACCTATTTGTTAAAGTTGTTGCAAATAGTCAATAAGACATTGGAAAGATGCAGCCAAAATTATGTTTACGTCATACTCATTATCATTGTACTTGTATCACCATGCCAGGTGACTAAGTGTAGGTACCTAACGTCCTCAAAAGTCCTAATAAACTGTACATTCATGATATACTATAGTAAGGCCTATAATGGAAGCGACAGATATGACTTAGAAGGAAAGAACGAGGGGTGGACTCAACAACGAGGGAGATCAGCACGTTGATGTCTCTATGTGCGTTTCTGAGAGACATACCCAGTTACCTACTTACAACGGTAGATAAGTATTGGTTTAAACTCTTTAATAGTCAGAGATGGATCTAAACTACATCAAAGTTTTAAATTATATACCTACGAGATTCATGATAATATTGTAAGTACGTACCTATGTGAATTTCATGAAATCAAAACGTCCTAGGCACTAAATTGTCTCATAATTTACGCAAATTGTAAATAAATGTTTCATGAAAATTAAGAAAATGTAAGTAAGTACTTATCTGTTAAGCTAACGTAAGTAATGGCTGTTCCAAACTGCAAGAGATACATATCATTATAATAGACTGCAAATATTTAAATTTAAGTATTTAATTCATATGTAATTCTTTTATTATTGTTGAATAATAATAGATTAGTAAATAATTTATACACTATTGTATAAAAGTCTTTCTATTTACATGTTGTGTATTAATAAAATATTGTCAATATAGTATGAAACAAAATAAAGAATGTGTGTTGTGAAATTGACTTTAATTTTAAAAGTAGAATGAAAGTGAAAACGCTTTCGCTGCACATCGTTATGAGGTAGTCTTACTGGCCCAATAAAGATAAAGGCCGATAAAGGCACCAGCATAGAAGCAACGTTTTAGCTAGTGTACTAAAGTGTACTATTCCCCCAAAAAAAAAAAAAACAAATTCCGCGACAATATACTATTTTAAAGAGACCGAATAGCTCGCTCTACTAAGTAACTAATAAGGCAATCGCACGAACGTGCGTTTAATGAAAAGCAACGGATTCAGTTTCATTAAGAATAAACAGACTAACTCAAAAATACCAACAAAACACTGTATACTAATGAAGACGACACGACCAAAGCGTTTACTGAGTACCTTTTTACTACAGAAAAAAAATACACCCTGAAAACTACACCCCGAAAACTATCTGAATATCTCACTCGCACTCACGCGGTACCTCACTATTTCTATGTACCTTATCACTATTAGACAAATAGGTAGGTATCTTACGCACTCATTCGATACGTCCATCTATTATAGCTCACTCACTCCCAAAAGAACCACAGAACAACAAACAACATGTAACTCAAGAACTACCCAGTATATTGATGTCATTGTAGGATATTATTTAATTTATTTTACCAAACTGTTTTTTTACCATAACCGACTATTTCTCAATGGTACTGTCAATATCGAATTTCATTTAATCGATTCATGTGACAGTTCGTTATTCGTGCGTCATTCGTCTCGACAACTGTCGACAAGTTTAGCATCCATCACTACTACCTTGTATGAATAGTGTTAGTAGGTCTTCCTTTTCATTGTATAAAATAATTTATTTTCGTTCTATTCAGTTAGCGAAGTCAATTAAATTATTGCAAATAAGTAGGAAAGTGTAGTTTCCAGAGTTACTTCAAAAGTTAATGGTTATAGATTGAAGAAAAAGTGAAATTCGTATTGTTTTGGTTCGTGTTTACTATTGATTTACTTTGGGTACCTACTGACCTGTTTTTTCATATTGGATGGGTCTAACCCGTAAATAATTAATAGCATCATTAGGCTGGACCGTACTGTACGGTGGGTGATTATGAATAAATATGTAATTGAATTAAAACGCTTTGGATTATTGAAAGATGGGCGTGTTTGATGCTGTATTCAGTGCCTTCGAAATAAATGTGTGAAACAATTAGAATATATTGCACCAGCAAGTAGAATTGTTATATGGTATGCATTTAAAGCGATGATGACGCCTATCGAGGAGAATAAAGATGAAAAGGTAAGTGGAATTTTGACTTGTAGCTAAAGATTACCTACTTAGTACTAAAGTCTTAGGTTTCCTCTTGGTCAGCATAATAAAAAAGTGCCTCAAAACTTCAATCACCATAATAGACAAACTAAACAATATTGGCTTTAAATCAAGGTCTTGTAGAAATTCCTGGTGATACAAAATCGTCACTGATTTAACAGTATTTCTGTGACAGATAATATATACCTGTAACATAACACCTAATACTCAAAGACTTAGTCCAGAGCTGTATAACACCACACTGAGGATTCATTTAGGTATCAAGTGCCATTGTGTACCACAAGATGTTACAATTTATATTACCTGCAATGTCCGGAGGTTGATTGTATGTTTGTAAGCTACCATTTAATAGCCATAAGTTGTGACTTAGGGATTGGTGCAATCAAAAGGCAGGATAAGTGAGGTTTTAGCTGCCTATAAAAGAAAAACAATTGATAAATAACAGTTATAATCCAGCTGGCTATTTGGTTTTCCAGTTGGTTGTGATATACCCACTCCTTATGGAAAATCACAAGATATTGTGAAAGGATCTAACACGAGAATTCTAGAAAGGTTAATTTTGTACACCTACATACCAAGTGGAGATCCTGTCTCACCTAGATACAATACAAACAGTTTTATTTAAAATAAATTTAGTTACAATTTTAACATTCTGGTAAACAAATCAAATTTTTTGGGCTATTCAAATCTTGTTGATAAAAAAATAATGCTAGACATTTTCACACAGCATCTAGCTCCAAAGTAAGCAGAGCTTGTGATACTATAATATATATAAAATATTTTTAATACATATTTTTGTAAATACATTCATATTATACATACATAGAAAACACCCAGACCCGACATAAATATTCGTTCTGCATCCAAATGGGCCTTTACCCACTGCGCCACAGAGTTTGTCGAACTAATCCATGGTGTAGTCCAGTCCATGCAAGTCCATGTGGACGAACTGGTCCAGTCCATGGTCCAATAAATCAGCTAGCACATAGTGTCACTGTTTTCATTATGTGTGTTGTGTGTTCAGATCCGCACCGGCATGGTGCAGGTGTCTGATGGCAAATCGCGTCCGCGCGCGGCTCGGCTGGTGCTCACCATGGACGCCGTCACCGTGCAGCGCGAGGAGCCGCTCCACGCGCCCCCCATCGACAACTCCGTGCCCCACACCAGGGTACTTGCACCAGACTTACACCTTAAATGCCTATTTTTAATTCTAAGTGGGGGAACTAAGGTCTGCACTGATGTCCCGCATTGGGGTGTATTGTGCATTATCCCCCTTCTAACCTGACCCCAACCAACCAAACTCCTTGAAGTAGCGCAGAAGGACTCTGGGTTGATGACAGCATTGTTCCAGTGTCTCTAACTTTCTGTCAGCTAATAATGACGGAGAGCATGTGTTGATGAGTTCTTGCAGTCCCATCTTCTACCTGACTTTCATTTTTTACCTTAAATGCCTATATTGATGATAAAACTGCATGACCTGATGTTGTAGCTCCGCTCCCTTAATTTCTTATTTGTCAAATTGCATGTCTGTAGTAATATAGTTTTTAATATTAGTATTAAGTATTATTATTTTAAAGTGTATTGTTTGTTAAGAATTTCTAGGCTTTTACTTTATTTAATTCTTTGAATAATATTATTTTTTAAGATAAATGAGTTCACCTTGTTCCATTGACACCATAGCAGAATGAAGGATCATCAAATTTAAAATGAGTTTGTTGTCTGATTTATCTTAGCTTGGTTGCATGTGAGTAAACTGCATAAATTTACTATAAAATTTGAATATCACATAGTTTTTAAGATGATGTTTCTCTATATGATCCTTGTGATTTTAATGAATAAAACCTTTTGACTAGGACCTTAATTATAAAGACTTTTACAGTTGATCAATTTAACACTGCTTTGTGATTTTTTTATCTGAATGTGAAAGTGTAATTTCAAATTCAATAAAAGAGAACAAAACTCAGTTATTAGACTAAATTATAGGTAGTAAGTACACGAACTTAGTCTGGTTAATCAATCATTATGAGGGTTTTTATAATTAGGTACACAATTTTTCTGAAAAAATAAATTTTAGTATATATTTATCATCAGGAGCGCATGGTCCAACTGACCCGGCAGAAAGTGGGAGGGCTGGGGCTCAGCATCAAAGGCGGCGCGGAGCACAAGCTGCCCATCCTCATCTCCAAGATATACAAGGACCAGGCTGCCGACCACACGGGACAGCTGTTTGTCGGGGACGCCGTCATCAAAGGTAAGCTTATAAAGACAATCGTTTCACCTACCAGGTATAATGAGCGGCAAAAGTAGTATGACACCTTTCGGTTTGTATAACTAAAATAGTTCTAAAACCCGTGGATTTTAGTTATTTTTATATAAAACTAGCTTAGCCCGCGGCTTCGCCCGCGTGTTATGTTGATAAAATTCTCGAGGTTTCAAACTATGCCCATATCAAATTTCATCACAAACGGCTCAGCGATTTAGCTATACATATAGGTATAGATATTTCCGACTTAATTGATACTTATCGTTATATTATGGCCAAATCACACAATATCTTTATAAATTGTAGACTGTGTGTTATTCTGATGTATAAGCTCTATAATTGTAAAGTTTCATCAACATCGGTTTAGTAGTTACGGAGATATGTGGTAACAAACATTCAAACACACAAACTTTCGCATTTATTAAATAATGCTGCAAATTTTTTCACACAGCATCATCTAGCCCCAAAGTAAGCAGAGCTTGTATTATGGGAACTACATGACTGATATACTACTTATATACTTTTTTTTTGTAAATACATACATAGAACACACCCAGACCCGAGGCAAACATTGGCTAATCGTACATATATTTGTCCCGCAGCGGGAATCGAACCCGCAACCTTTTGCGTCTCAGGCGGGCCTTCGCCCACTGCGCCACAGTGGTCTTGGTAAATATAGACCATACGGCCCCATCTGTTGGTATATAAGCAGTTATCGTAACCTATGGACGCTTGCAATACGCGCGCGTTTCCTACTCAGAGAAATAATCGATGAAAAGTCTCAAATGCCTGTAATATCACCGGCAGCCATACCTTCGAAGATGTAAGCAAAATATTTAGGTACGTTTGCTGCGTGTTCCTTATGCGGCCTGCATAAACCGCACTCAATTGAACGCTAACAATGCTCGAATCAGACATGTCTATGGCTAATTGATGCAAATTTCGTGCGCTATTTAGGTCACTTGTTGCGTGATACCATTGATTCTAGTCGTAAGCGGATTGCTGTGGTCTGTCATTTAGGTGTTAATGTTGCATTCAGTACAAGACAAAC
Organism: Perizoma affinitatum; assembly: GCA_961405105.1. NCBI lineage: Eukaryota > Metazoa > Arthropoda > Insecta > Lepidoptera > Geometridae > Perizoma > Perizoma affinitatum. The sequence continues at coordinate 740,457 of OY560189.1, forward strand.
GCATTTTTCGAAATTAATTGCGATATCCGTTTTCAGAGTAAGTTGTCACCTTTTTTAAGGTTTCGTACCTCAGTCCCGTCTGTCTGTATGTCTGTGTGTAAATACCCTTTTTTCCAGGAACGCGTGGAAGTATCAAGTTGAAATTATTATCAAATATGTGGATCTACAGTCCCTTAGAGCTCTAAAAACGCAATAAAAAATACCACCATTTATGCGGAATATTTTGATACTGGCAAATAAATCAAAACCTATAGGGTACTTCCCGTTGACCTAGAATCAATTTCGAACGGAACATTAGTGTTGCCAGTGGCCACAAATGCTGAGTTGGACACCATTTTGCGTCGTTGCCAATATGCAACGACGCAAAATGGCGTATTAAGGTTTTGTATGTGTGAATCCCGTGTTTGTTTTTTATTCTGCAACGTTCGCATATAAATGTTTTTACTTTCATTATTTACCCTTGGTCGCACTTATTGTGAAAAAAACGTAGTTTTTTTAATCGATGTGAGGTAAACGTGTCGTTCTATTTGTAAGTTTGTAACTTACAAATCATAATGTGATTAGTGATGAGTTAATATGTGTATTTGTATATGTTTAAGTGAACGGGGAGTACATAACTGTATTTGTATATGTTTAAGTGAACGGGGAGTACATAACTGTATTTGTATATGTTTAAGTGAACGGGGAGTACATAACTGTATTTGTATATGTTTAAGTGAACTTGTATATGTTTAAGTGAACGGGGAGTACATAACTGTATTTGTATATGTTTAAGTGAACGGGGAGTACATAACTGCGTGCGCGCACGACGACGCGGTGAACATCCTGCGCAACGCGGGCGACATCGTGGTGCTCACCGTCAAGCATTACCGCGCCGCCACGCCCTTCCTGCAGAAACAAGGTAACACCATATCTATTACTAGCCTCTGCCCGCGGCTTTGTCCGCGTGGTACCCGGATAAAAAGTAGCCTATGTGTTATTCTGGTGTATAAACTATATTAATGTAAAGTTTCATAAAAATCCGTTCAGTAGTTTTTGCGTGAAAGAGTAACAAACATCCATCCTCACAAACTTAAATGTTTATATATAGTAGGATTGATCACCTCTGTGGCGTAGAGGACAAAGGCCCACCTGAGACGCAGAAGGTTGCGAATTCGAGACAACTGTTCGTATGTTCTGTTTTAAATATCTGTCTTGGGTCTGAGTGTTTTCTATGTATTTACAAAAAATTGTATATAAGTAGTGTATCAGTCATGTAGTTCCCATAATAAAACCCATGCTTAGTTTGGATTATCCTGTGTGAAAATGTCAATGTAAGTAACACTTAAACAAACATACCTAGCCTAAGTACAGTATATTAGATTATATTATTGTGCGAAGAGATGACATTCGGGATGTTCTTATTACAAGATCTATGAGAGGTGCACATGGCTGGACAGACCATCGAATGATAAGGTCCAAAATTAGAATTCAATACAAACCCCCGCGTAGAGCGAACCATAAAGCTCCACCCAGACTAGCTTTTCAAAAACGAATTCGCGATCACGAATTTCAAAATAAACTGGACTGTGCTTTTGGATTGGAATCGGTTGACGTAGCTGCGGACATTGATACCCACTGGCAATCTTACGCACACTCACTTTATGAAGTTGCAGGACGGACAATCGGAAAGCCGGAGAAGAAAAATCAAGACTGGTTTGACGTATCTGAAATCGAGATTATAAAATTGGTCGATGATTGGAGGAAATCCATGAGAGATCCTGTAAATGATGTGCGAAAGCAAACTAAATATAAACTAAAATCAAAGGTGCGAGAGCTCAAAAACCGATGGTGGAAAGAGAAGGCACTTGAACTACAACACTTTGCAGACACTAAGCAAAGTGCAAAGTTCTTTGAAGGTCTTAAGAATGTATTTGGACCTCGTTGAAAAAGACTTCGCCCATCTTATCTCGTGATAAGACCCAACGGCTAACGGAACGTTCAGATATACTAACACGGTGGGCTGCGCACTTTAACGAAGTCTTGAACCCTGGAGCACAAAACGCCAATCTCTTTCACATTGAGGCACTAGAGACCCTACCTTATTCACTAGAACTCGAGAGCCCACCATCGTTTGATGAGTTCCATCAGGCTGTCAGTCGGCTCAAGAATAGCAAGTCTCCTGGTGATGATGGCCTTGCCTCTGAAGTCTACAAATATGGAGGACCTAACATTAGAGGCCGTCTCTTCGAGCTAATTCTGAGGATCTGGGGGTCCAGTACAGTCCCCCAAGACTGGAGAGATGCATCTATCTGCAAGTTGTACAAGGGGAAGGGCGGTTTATCTGACTGCGGCTCTTACAGAGGCATTTCTCTCCTTAGTACAGCTGGAAAAGTCTTGCCTCACATCATAAATCGCCGTCTGGGCACCCTAGCGCAACGAATTTATCCAGAAACTCAATGTAGTTTCAGGCCATACAGGGGGACGGTCGATGCAATCTTTGTGGTAAAGCAATTACAGGAAAAGAGCCTAGAACAACAACGTCCACTATATATGTGTTTTGTTGACCTTGAGAAAGCATTCGACCGCGTGCCGAGAGATGCACTATGGATTGTCCTTAGAAAAGCGGGGTGTCCAGAAAAGTTCGTGAGTCTCATACGAGACTTCCACGAAGGCATAATGGCTAAGGTCCAACATGAAGATGACTTTACCGAACCATTCTCCGTTACAAGTGGTGTCAAGCAAGGATGTGTGATGGCTCCTACTTTGTTTGCCATCTATTTCGCTGCTGTGTTGAAAGATTCTTACAGAGCCTGTGTTGAACAAATACTCCTTAATGTACGAACTGACAAAAGCGTTTTTGACATTTCACGTTTTAGGGCAAGAAGCAAGTTGCAGGAGGTCTCTGTTATGGACGTTCTCTACGCCGATGACGTTTGTCTGATGTCTGACAGTATCAAAAGTTTGCAGAATTATATTAACAGCCTAGATGAATCGTGTCGTAGATTTGGTTTGGCCATAAGCGTGTCGAAAACCCAGGTTCTAAAACAGTCAGTTCGTGGTGAAACTGTAGATATGACTACCCTAACCTAAAGCGGAAACCCCCTCGAGGAAGTTTCAACTTTCCGCTACCTAGGCTGTTTCGTTCGTAACGATAACCGCCTTGCCACCGAAATTTCATCTCGTAGTGCAAAGGCGGCACATCTTATGGAAAATTAAGTAAAAGAGTTTGGGATTCCCACGACTTGCATCTACACACTAAAATTTCCGTGTATAAAGCAATAATCTTACCTATCTTGCTATACGCCACAGAGACCTGGTGCCTCTACAAAGATGATATAAAGCGACTTGATGTCTTTCACATGAAGTGTCACAGATCGATACTTCGAATTAAGTGGCAAGATCGCGTCCCAAATTCTGAAATCTTGTATCGGACGGAATTGAGCGGAATAGAATCTCTGCTTATCAAGGGTCAACTTATGTGGTGCGGGCATCTTGTGCGTATGAAGGACTCTAGGCTTCCAAAAAAATAGTTTTCTTCTCGGAACTTAGAGAGGGAAAGCGTAAGCCGGGGGGGGGGGGGGGGGGGGCAGTTTTTGCGATACAAACATGTCCTCAAACGCCATCTATGAACATGTGACATACCGTGTTTTGGTTGGGAAGAGTTTGCAAAACACCGGTCTGACTGGCGCAGCACTGTTCACAAGGTAACTGTGCAATTCGAAAAAACTCGCCTAGAACATCTTGATGCTAAGCGCCAGCAACGAAAGACAAAACCTAAACCCACCTACATTTACACATACAACAATTCTGGTCAATTACAGTGCTCGGCCTGTGACAGGACGTTTAAAACGAAATTCGGTTTTGCGAGTCACATTCATTCACATAATAGATACATTTATATAATGGCAAGGTTCGACTGATACGTCGTGGAGGACATCATCATCATTGTATTCTACTGTATTTTTTTATTGTTTGTCCTGCTTATCAGTTGTACTTGTCTGTGCTGTATTTGTATGTGTTGAATTAAAAACTATCTATCTATATGTATTGTTGTTTGTTCAGCGGATGCTGCGTCAGACACGGACAGCAGCACCGGCGACGACCATCCGTCGCTGAGCAACAAGACGCTGGACGCCAATTGCAACTCGGAGAGAAGCTCCGAACACACCAATGGAGGGTGGCAGGTATAGACAACTTTCATACAAAACGTACCACTTTACATATTCATATTCAAGCTCCAAGGTGGTCTTTGAAAAGTGTGACGTCAGCAATGCCAAAGTCACTATCATCACCAGCATGCTGGTCGCTGGTTGATGACGAAAGTAAACTCCAGGAGATGTTCTTCAAATTTATTTTTGGTTGTACATAGGCTTTCGAGGTCTGCACGGTCCGACGGCTCGAGCGAGAATGAATTGTGATATATACATTTAGTAATTAATTCCGCTTAATCTTGGTGGATATGGATGTATATCCACCAGAGATTAAGCGGAATGTATTTACAAAAAAATAAGTAGTATATTTTGCCGGATTTTGTTCACCTAGACTTGGTCGCGCGCGAGGAATCGGCATAAATTCAGTTTCTTGTGGTTAAAACATTTTGAATTCAAGTTGTTTTTAAGCTGACGTTTCTATATGATTCTTGTGGTTTCAATGAACAACCCTTTTATCTTTGACATCTTATGTTTTTCTCATTTCCTCATGCACGTTCGCATATATCGCCGTCTCACTCTGACGGCTTCACTCGGCTCCGACAACACTTGCTATCCGAACACTCGGTAGCAACAGTTTTCACCGAATATCATTATATTCGGTAAATACTTATGTTTCAATTTCCTTCTGGCTGCTGTATTCTATTCCTGTGATTTATCCATGTGCAGCACTTTCTTCGTTGTACTGTTAGAGCTGGAATAACTACAAATTCTATTGAGTGTCTCATGATTGAGGGTATGCTGATTGGCCATTTGTACAACTCTTTGCATATAAAAATTACTAGGGTATTTTTTCATTTCCACCTGTCAGGTCTTATTTACATGCCAAGACGGACGATGCAAGTTATCGTAGAATTGAAATTATCGTGGTTTGGTATCATTTTAGGATATTGTAACGACTATACCACATACTTTACTATTCTCCTGCTGACCAGATGTCCTTCTTCATGAGCACCGTCCTAAGCACGCGACCACGTATAGTAAAGTACGTGGTATAGTCGTAATAATGATATAGGTTATTGTATAAAGATAATCAAGTGGAGTAATGTCGCAGAGCGGTGGAGAGGAAGCTGTGAGCGTGTGCAGTTCCCGGCCCGCGTCTGCCGCCTCCGACTCCCTCGGCGACCCCGCGCACAAGGAGTGGAGGGATATCGTCTCAGGTACCTCACACACCCGCCTTATAAAACAGACACGCTCACGGTTGTATTTTCCATTACTCGCATACCTACTCAATGAAAAACAATTTCACTTCTACCCGCTTCATGAAATAAACACGTTCACTGCTGCATTCCAAATCACTCACGTACTCAATCAAAAACAATTTCACTTCTACCCGCTTCATGAAATAAACACGTTCACTGCTGCATTCCAAATCACTCACGTACTCAATCAAAAACAATTTCACTTCTACCCGCTTCATGAAATAAACACGTTCACTGCTGCATTCCCCATCACTCACGTACTCAATCAAAAACAATTTCACTTCTACCCGTTTCATGAAATAAACACGTTCACTGCTGCATTCCAAATCACTCACGTACTCAATCAAAAACAATTTCACTTCTACCCGTTTCATGAAATAAACACGTTCACTGCTGCATTCCAAATCACTCACGTACTCAATCAAAAACAATTTCACTTCTACCCGCTTCATGAAATAAACACGTTCACTGCTGCATTCCCCATCACTCACGTACTCAATCAAAAACAATTTCACTTCTACCCGTTTCATGAAATAAACACGTTCACTGCTGCATTCCAAATCACTCACGTACTCAATCAAAAACAATTTCACTTCTACCCGCTTCATGAAATAAACACGTTCACTGCTGCATTCCAAATCACTCACGTACTCAATCAAAAACAATTTCACTTCCACCCGCTTATTGAAAAAAAAAACAAATCAAACATGTTCATGACTACTGACATTACTGGATTTCTGGGCGTATATATTTTAGGATACTAAGCAGGGTGTGGTCAGAGGCACGTCAAAGCACATTATAATATTTGATACATATCCGCGTTTTGCACAGTAAGTTAGCTTTCCATATATTTCACTACTGTGCAAAAAGCTTAGGTATCGCCGCTTATGGGAAAACTAACCCATGGCGCCTTAAATTTTTTGGTACTATGGCATGCCGGTTTTCTCACGATGTATTCCTCCACCGTTTTTAAAACGAGTTAAGGGCACGAAAAAAAATAGAACCATCGACCTTTGGTTTACAGCCCACTAGGTATATAGGCCCACATGGCACATCGTTTTTAAATGTTCTATTTATCATTTCAGTACCGCTCATGATGGGCTACGTAACGAGATACGTACTAGGGACGGACAAACTGAGGCCGGGAGCGTTTGAGGTAATTCATACGTACAGGGTGTAAAAGGACCCATCACCAAGCTCCATGCACACTGTTCATCTTGACGAGTAGCATTGCGGTAAAATAATTGCTGGGAAACGACCGAAACGGACCGCGTCAGAACCGTGTGCGTTTGAGTTTGATATTCATTGCCTTTCTGCAAATTCAAATGCTATAATTTGTTAAGACAATAGTAGAATGTTGATAATGTTTGTTTGTTTGCCCGTGCAGGTGCGCGGTGCGCGTGCGCACGTGACGTCGGGCGTCATCCACGCGCCGGACCCGGCCGCGCTCTCACACTGGCTCAAGTCCATCTCCGACAACATCGTGGGACTCACAAACTTGCAGGTCATACATTATACATGATACCGATCTGTGTTTTCTATGTATAATAATTATGTATCTACAAAGAAAATGTGTATAAGTACTGCTTAGATTCTGCTCAATATACCTTTCTTAACTCTCGTTACAGCATCTTCATTCACTCGACACTGCTCTCTTAACACGCTGTTCCTCACTCTGTCTCTCAAAGTTACACTACACATCTTCTCAAAGCTTTCATCTGCCCCGCATTTCGCAACAGCGACGGTGACGCTACACATCCCTGTCTAACACCCTTTTAGATACTAAACCATTCAGTGTATGACCCGTTTATCCTTACACAAGCACTGGAATCCTCATAGATAGATTTCAGAGCTCGAATTAGGTTGTTATCTATAACACACATTATCAGTACCAACCGTAGTTACTTTCTCATTACTTTGTCATAGGCATTTTCCAAACTCACGAAAGCGATTTTTGATCCTTAGCCATAAAACCTTTTCGGCTATGCATCGCAAGGAAAATACCTGATCCGTACATCCTATCCATCCCTTTACTCGTACGTCCCATATTATTCTCATCGGTTTCTTTCACTCTTTCAATCAATACATTGAAATACAATTTGTCGACGATGCTACTAGACTGGTGTCTCTTTAATTTTTGCAGACTTGACCTTTTCCTGTTTCCGCGGTACGATGACAGCCTTGCACCAATCACTTGGTACTTAGCTGGTGTACCAGCACAGATTGAAAAGGCGATACAGCTGACTCGCTATGTCCGGCCTTTATCATCTCGACCGATATTATGTCACACCCAGCCGCCTTACCTGATCTCATACGTTTCAAAGCTTTCACAACTTCATCCATATTAATACTCCTTTCATTTTTGTTTTCATTCATAACTGAAGAAGTCGTTATTGTCTACTCTCTTTAAAAATTTTCAAAATACTCTTGCCGTCTCCTTTTATTTGCTTTCTTCTCCATTCACTATAATTCCATTCTGATCTCTGATCGAGTTCAGCTTTGAGGTTTGATTTTCCTTTATAGCCGAGCAAACTGATTTCGAAAAGAACTGATTAGAAAAGCTTTATATTCGGAAATCCGCAGACAATCTTTTGTCAAGCTCTGTTAAGTAGAGAAGGTATGTGGGGTATGGAAGGTAGGTCTCTTGTACAAGCGGTGCATGTACCGTTTCCAGATGAAGCTGCTGAACCGTCACCTGGAGTCGGGGGAGCGCATCGAGTACATGGGCTGGGTGGTGGAGGGCGTGGTGCGCGGCGCCGCGTGCTGGCAGACATACGCACCCAAGTTCCTCGTGCTGAAGGGAACCGATGTCATGCTGTTCGACACGCCGCCCGTGAGTACACGCTGCACGCTGCTGTTTACAGGACATCTACTGAAGAGGCAGACGGACCTACGGCCCCCATGTTGGTAAGCAACACCAGAGGTATCACTCGCGCGTTGCTGACCCTGAGACATAACTGGTGACAATGTAGTCTCATTAAAAAAAAAGTATAATATAAGTAGTATATCAGTCGTTTAGTTGAGGCTGGATGATGCTGTGTGAAAATGTCTAACATTATTTCATATAACTTGATATTTTTATCATTGTAATTTCAACGGCACCCGTACCCTTCGAACGGGAACCCAGCAATGCGAGCATGAAGGAGATGAAGGTGAACAACTGTACTACCCATGATGGAAATCCTCAGATTCCTTCTCAGTGCGTAGATCTTTAAGTTTACGGTAATCACCGTTTATTGAAACATTAACTGATGGCACATGCATTCAAAGTTTTGGTTCAAGAGCATGTACAGACCATGTTCTTGAACCAAAACTACGGTTCCTTTGCCGTTAAGGCGTCATATATTTTTATATATTAAAAAATACATAGGTGCACGACCTCCGCATCAAAAGTCGGGTACCGCCTACTAGGCCAACACGGCTCTCAGGTAAGTTGATGCATTTGAAAAGTCATGAAAGAAAGATGTCCTACTGTTAACGCGGTTCAAAATGTCGTAAAACTAAGATGGCCGACGATCCGTTTCGAAGGACCATTTAAAACGTGGCCCAGGCACAAAACCGAAGGATCTGCAAGCCGAACATTGTTTCTCTGTTACAGATGAACATCGCGGAGCTTGCGAAATGCCCTGAAACGCTCAAAGTATACCAAACCATGTTCCGAACTGTCAAAGAGAGCGAGACAGTCGACTGGCGACAGCACTGCTTCCTCGTTCAGGTGATTAACTATTAACCTATCCACTTTGACTTTGACTTATCTGCACAAAACGCTATGAATTAAAGAAGATTGTTATGTGGTTGTGATAGAAGGTCGCCATTTAGTTATGACAGAAAGATTGTAATGTAAGTGTGGAAGATGTAAGGTTGTAATGTGGTTGTGTCAGGCGAGTTCGGGCGGCGTTGGCGGCGTGTGCGGCGTTGGTGGCGTGGGCGGCGCAGGCGGCGCGGGCTCGGGGCCGCGGTACTTTAGCGCAGAGACGCGGCAGGAGTTGCTGCGCGTGGAAGCGGCCTGGACCGCGAACATCGTCAACTCCGTCATACGACTCGGGGTGAGCTCTCAACACAATACAATACAATACCGCATGTCTGTACGTCTACTACGACTTATGCATGTAGTAATTACGACGCTTTTTGATACTTTTTATCAAGAGTGGGGTACTACGATAAAAGTTACGCACCTCGGCAATCTTCGTCAATCTTCGGAAATAGAAAACTGGGTCGTTAGAAACTCAGTGCACTCTTAAAACCGCACCTATGGTGATATAACAAACAATTCAGGCACTATTTGAAAGTTTATAGCGTTTCTAATGCCCCCTAGTTTCCCATTTGCGAAGATTGACGATGGGCGTAACTCTTATAGTAGTACCTCGGTAATTCTTGAAATGTATCTAATAAAAGCGTCGTAATCACTACATGCATAGGTTTGTGTACGTGCCATTGTAAGCATGAGTGAATTAGAAATGCTCAAGGTTTACACCATTTGATAACCTTTTATGTTATTGTATTTTATTATGTATAACTTATATTCAAATTGTTCGCGCACAAACAATTATTAACCGAATTTTAGTTCGAAATATTTCGACATTACGTGTCAAATATTTTATCGCTTCTAATGCAACTGCTGCTACCACTGTGTATGTCCCAGCTGCCAATCCACGTATAAAGCTACCTACGTTTCAGTAAGAGAGTGGATCTTCACGCTTTTAACAATTTTGCTTCGAAAAATAACGCCTGAAATTCAATATTGAAAGTTTATTCGTGTACCTAATTTATTAGTGTAGCTAAACTAGAATCGCATAAAATATAAGCCTCAGAATCGATATACATCATCTTTTGACTGAACTAAGTATTTTACTACTAGAATCCATCGTCTACCTTACAAAATATTCTTAAACAAATGGTGACCTATGCAGCTTAGTCTTGCTTCATGGGCGTGATCCGTCGCTTCAGGTAGCTCTCCTCCAACCTCCTCCGCAAGTGAGGATACGGCTGTAAGCTCGCTTGGAACACTTTGCTGTCCAACCTGTGAATGAATGACCTCGACACAAATGTTTGCGTGTTCTGCAAATATTTGTGAGTCTGGGTGTTGTACCACGGTACTCTTAGTACCTGATACCGACGACACAGGGAATTCTAGAGTAGTGTCAGGTCTATGTACGAACATGTCCCTGTTGGGTGTTTTACACATTGGTACATTCTGTTGAAACCAATATTAAAACTACACCAATCCGCCATGGATCGGGCTGGCACTGTCTACAAAACTGCAACACATTGAAATTAGCTACGTTTGCCCATGTAGGAAAACATACAACTTTTACCACAGAGGGGAAGAAAAGATTCAGTTACTTGTAAGTCTCAGTAATTTCAAGAGCTATTATTGTGGCTGTCCGCGGAGTGTCCGGTCGAAGCAAAGCAGTCTCTCCGAAATATGCACCATCTCTCAAATGGGTTAACTGTAAATAATAAATAAGAAAAACGTCAATAGAGAAACAACCTAACATTTAATCATTAATATGATTAAATCTGAACGGCTGGCGGTCATCAGTAGGTCTGTATATATATGTAGTACTAGAAAGATATGGGACTTACCTCCTTACCGCTCGAGCTCATGACCGCTACAGTCCCAGAACTAATCATGTAAAGTGAACTGCCGGGCTGGTTGCTCTTCACCAAAACCTGAAAATATACACCAAAGATAAAAAACCCCTACGTTTTCTGGCAAAGAGAACTTATTAATCTTACAGCAAATTATACTCCGTAAATAAAACTTCATATTGTAAATGCTCACCTCTCCAGGCATGTAAAGAATTTGCGTCAAACTAAATATGATTGCGTTTATCAGAGCTATTGGCATATCTTGGAACAGCGGCACGTTCATGACAAGTTGCTTGCAACTAAACATGTTGATATCCTGCTTGATCTGTTCGTTGATCGTACTCAAGATGGAACCTTCATTAAAGTACTGTCCGTTGAACTTGTAGTTTATATATAGTTGCATCTTTCGTTGCAGAAACTGCGGTAGCTTCTTAAACATCATGTATTTGTTCAACTCTCTTAGTCTTCCATTGAATACGTTTCGGTTAAACTGCATGTATAGCACCAACCGCAGAAGGATCGAGGACGCATAAGTCATGAATACCAGTCCGATTAAACCCAAGCCGGAAGTTAGCAGCAGCTCTGATACAATATGCTCATCCACTCGACTGAAATACCCCGCTCCGATGCATAATCCACAGACCAAAAACAAATTAGCTGTGTATTTCTGTAAGACAGAAGTATTTTCTATGTCGATGACCTTGAAAAATTTCTCCCAAACTTTGTTCCTTTCATCCGGGGGATAGTAATGCACGGCTAACGTCGGGACTTGGTGATGGATGAACGTCATCCAATGGAAGAACAGGACAAATGTTAAAGAGACCGTTGCTATTTGCTTCTTGACGTAGGACAGTCCGAGCTGGTCGAGGAGGTTCGACCATTCCTTTGTCATCGTTACTAGTCTGAAGAGTTTGAACAGGAACATGACGGTGTGCGTCGGATACCTGCAGTCGTCGAAAGGTTGGATCAGCTGCAGGGGCAAAGCCCCGATCAGATCCGGCAAGAAGGTGGTCTTGAGGTAGTGCCGGGCGATGAGTTTCGGCTCCAGGACGATCAGCTTGTTATCCTCGTCCACGTAGCCCGTGAGGAAGGTTATACAGATGTTCAGGAAAGACATCATGTCGCAGAATAGAATGAACGGGTCGGCAGGGTTCGGGCCTGGGAAAGTTACGAGGAATAATGTTTTTATTCAGGTTTCTGGAATCATAAGCAGCGGTCGTATAGAATGACTGAACAGAAGATCGCTGTAATCATTTGCGGTGTTTAGATGTGTGTTATATAGTCTCCAAATGAAGACAGAAAGGGAAGCTAGAGATAACTCGCGAGTGAATGTAGCGACAATTAAGGTTCGATTTGATACTTCGGTAGGTATCAATAAAGCATTCTACGCAGAAGTGTATTTCGCATCACCACCATTGCAATGTCCATAGCTCCAAAACAGGAATAAAGGAATGTATATAGAGTTTCTCCTTTACAAGTTTTAGAAGCTTGCAAGCTTGAGAATGGGCATTGTTACCACTGTCAAAATGGTTGCAATAACCGGGGTGAGGCGCGTCTTCGCGAAATGTACGAACTATACAGGGCTTTGTCGACCCCCGCAGCAGGGGTGGCGAGGTGAAGGTAGCGGGAGGATTGACTCACAGTGCATAAAGACGTGGAAGGGCATGTACACGCAGACGGCAGCGGTGAGCAGGAAGTGCAGCGCCTGCCAGCACGCGGCGCCGGGACTGTAGGGATGTACGCGAGACCGCGTGCGGGCGCACTCGACGCGCAGCCGCCGCGCGGACCTGATGTACAGCGCCGCGCCGTGGTGCCGCGCGCAGGGCAGCACCGCCGCGCGCACCACGCACACCTATCACATTCACATGTACAGCGCCGCGCCGTGGTGCCGCGCGCAGGGCAGCACCGCCGCGCGCACCACGCACACCTACCACATTCACATGTACAGCGCCGCGCCGTGGTGCCGCGCGCAGGGCAGCACCGCCGCGCGCACCACGCACACCTACCACATTCACATGTACAGCGCCGCGCCGTGGTGCCGCGCGCACCACGCACACCTACCACATTCACATGTACAGCGCCGCGCCGTGGTGCCGCGCGCAGGGCAGCACCGCCGCGCGCACCACGCACACCTACCACATTCACATGTACAGCGCCGCGCCGTGGTGCCGCGCGCAGGGCAGCACCGCCGCGCGCACCACGCACACCTACCACATTCACATGTACAGCGCCGCGCCGTGGTGCCGCGCGCAGGGCAGCACCGCCGCGCGCACCACGCACACCTACCACATTCACATGTACAGCGCCGCGCCGTGGTGCCGCGCGCACCACGCACACCTACCACATTCACATGTACAGCGCCGGGCCGTGGTGCCGCGCGCAGGGCAGCACCGCCGCGCGCACCACGCACACCTACCACATTCACATGTACAGCGCCGGGCCGTGGTGCCGCGCGCAGGGCAGCACCGCCGCGCGCACCACGCACACCTACCACATTCACATGTACAGCGCCGGGCCGTGGTGCCGCGCGCAGGGCAGCACCGCCGCGCGCACCACGCACACCTACCACATTCACATGTACAGCGCCGCGCCGTGGTGCCGCGCGCAGGGCAGCACCGCCGCGCGCACCACGCACACCTACCACATTCACATGTACAGCGCCGCGCCGTGGTGCCGCGCGCAGGGCAGCACCGCCGCGCGCACCACGCACACCTATCACATTCACATGTACAGCGCCGGGCCGTGGTGCCGCGCGCAGGGCAGCACCGCCACGGCGCTTTTCTCTTTTTTTGGGTTCCGTACCTCAATAAGAAAAAACGGAACCCTTATAGGGGTTATACTTCGTTGTCCGTCCGTCTGTATATCTATCTGGATATCAGGAACGCGTGGACATATCAAGTTGAAATTAATAGTTTGATAAAAATCAAAACTTATAGGGTACTTCCCGTTGACCTAAAATCATGAAATTTGGTAAGAAGCAAGATCTCACAGCATAATAAGGGTAGGAAAAAAATACTAAAATCGTTAATTAGTAGTAATATAACATAACAATAATATTTGTATGCGATTACAAACTAGCATTTGTTGTTGTAGAATTGGCCGTGACGTCCATCGATGTATGGGCGAATTTGCGGGTCAGGCTCGCACTTGTCCAGTATTTTTTTGTGTGACGCCTTCCAGACAATTGCAACAATAAGTTGACACATTACTAGCCTGTTTACGACCGCCCTTACATTGTACAGCGTCGTTACAAGTTAATAATACCTAGTATTATAATATCTTTGATCACTAACAAACCACTTCTTGAAGCCGGCAGTGGGCGGCAGCTCAGTGCACTTCGGCACTTGCGATAACATACACACGTGTTTCTCACTTGTAGCCATGTTACCAATAAAATTGTGAATTCCTCTTGAACTAAATCAACTGAAATCCCAATCGAATGAAAAATGTATTGACAGTTTTGATAGTGCAAGGTACGAAGGGTGTCAACACGCTATGGTATCGCAGGAACTTTTTTTGGGAACGCTTAGACCATGAAGGTTCTCAGCAAAGAGATCAATTTCTAAACTTCAAATTTGACAATCGAACATGTACCAATTCAAGGTCAAGCAAGGACTCTGTTATAGAGATGAATTTGCACCAGACATATATCCCGCGAGACGAGATTGCAATTCTCGATCTATGTACTACTCACAAATTTAGCTTGAGCATGTCGTGGATGTCATTTGAAAATACAAAAACAGTTTTATCTGTGGTTGTCGATTTAAATATGAACATAATTAAAAAGCCATAATCAAGAAGTGAAGTGAAGTGAAATCCTTTGTCACTCAGTTACAAAAGCCATAATCAAGAAGTGAAGTGAAGTGAAATCCTTTGTCACTTAGTTACAAAAGCCATAATCAAGAAGTGAAACCTTTGTCAGTCATGCCAAAGAAGATTACGCAATTTAAAACAAAAACTATATCCTACTTGGATTAAAAATAGCTACTGTCGCGTTTAAAAAAAAAATGCTATTCTAATTCGCGATCGCGATACATACCTCATAAAATTCGGTTCAGCGGTACCTTATAACTTGTATGTACCCATGCATACATACAACACTTTCCACTTTTGTATTAACGTACCTATATCTAATTGTAAATGTAAGCAGGAATAGGGGTAGTAGGATAGGATCTTAATATATCCTAGTGTAGTAGTCCTAGTGGCTAAAAAACTTACTAAAACTTAAACCTAACTTATTTGTCGGGTGATAATGAAAACTGTTTTGTACCTACTAACATAGGTAAGTATGTAACATTAATGTAGGTACTAATAATATATAGGTAGGTACCTACATTAATGTTGCATTGAGTTGTTTTCGTAATTATGTTGGCAAATAACGAATGTGTACTAAATTTTAGATAAAATAGAAATTTTAGAGAAATATTAAAATCAATAATCTAGTTGTATTTAAAGATTTGCATTACTTAATTACTACATGTTAATATTTTTGTTTTAATCCTTTCTGCGCACTACGTTTTGTGCAATAAAGAATTTTCTGTCTATAAAATATTTTTTATTTATAAAAAATCTTAAATCTGACAATAGCGTAAACCGTTTTCCTGAGGTAGTGCATCCCGACAGTTTATCCAATTTATGCTGAAATATTATTTGATTTGCAATAAAGTAAATAAAGTATGGGTTAAGACCGCCCATTGTACCTCTTATGTTTATGAATTCCTGTCTTTTTGACCTGACGACCTCTGTGGCGCAGTGGGCGAAGGTCTGCCTGAAACGCAGAAGGTTCGATTCCCGTTGCGGGACAAATGTTTGCTTTATCTGCATACATTTGTCTCAGGTCTGGGTGTTTTCTATGTATAATATGTATGTATTTACAAAAAAAAAACAATCTAAGTACTTAAGCTTACTTTGGGGTTAGATGATGCTCTGTGAAAATGTTCAGCATTTTTTTTCTGTTTTAGTGTACAATAAATAGTTTATCTATATATGTATGTATACTATACTATATAATATTATGTTAACAGAAGAAGACGTTCACGGTGGTCCACATGGGTCGCGCCGCGGGGCTCACGTTGGACTGGTCGTCGGGGTTCTCGCTGAGCGAAGGCACGCCCGGCGCCCAGCCCGCCTGGTCTTACAGGTGAGTACGACACACAAACAAACAAACAAACACGCGCACTGGTCGTCGGGGTTCTCGCTGAGCGAAGGCACGCCCGGCGCCCAGCCCGCCTGGTCTTACAGGTGAGTACGACACACAAACAAACAAACAAACACGCGCACTGGTCGTCGGGGTTCTCGCTGAGCGAAGGCACGCCCGGCGCCCAGCCCGCCTGGTCTTACAGGTGAGAACGACACACAAACAAACAAACACGCGCACTGCTCATCCAGTGTTTGTTTTAGTGTTACATTTTTAAAAGTAGTTATCTAAGTCTATACCTTTCACGCGGTACTTGTGAAAGGGAGTCGCCCCGAGTTGCACTGTTCCTTAGTTCGGGGTCACCACTTTAGGGTTTAATGTGTGGGGTTGTCGCCTGTCCACTAAACCCTATTATATAGGTATTAATCACTGAAACACAACTGACTCCAATTTCAAGTAAGTATATTGTCCGATAACATAAGTACTAAACACAAGTTAATTCGATCAGAAGCTAGAGGCGACTGCCGGGGCGAGCGCTGCATGACGCAATCTCAAATGCAATATTGCTGCGTAAGCCCTTACTGAGCCCCCATAGACTCATTTATCACTTACCTACTTGTAACTTTAGTTTTTTTTATTTTTATTTGTAAGTTAAGGTACGCAGAGTAATGTATAGGATAAAGGTATTTTTATATATTTTTTTTCATTACGGTCTAAGAATAATTTAAATTAATGCAAATAAGGGTCTACCTTAAATATTTTTAATATACATAGATCATAAAATAAATAATACAAATAATTGAATGAACTAAAAAAAAGTTAAAAAAATACTATAAATAATACGGGTTTTTCCCGCTGTCCCGACTAAAACACCAACAAAACTATATACTTACTTTATTTTTTTATATATATTATTTCTGTTGCAGATTTTCTCAACTTAGGGGATCGAGTGACGATGGAAAGTCGAAGTTAAAACTACACTTTCAAGACTCTGAGACGAAAGTTATTGAAACAAAAGTGAGTTAACTTACCCCATGTTATATTGGCTGGAAATATTCATTAATAAAGTTAAACTCCAAAGTTGCGGGAAATCTATTTATGAAGGTGGCACTCTTTGGCTGTCCCGCAGTGGACTGCTGATGATAATGGTGATGAGTTGTCGCCGTCTAAGTCCAGCTTGTTTTAACAGCGTTTTAATAGCGTTGTTTGAATAATCAATGGCGCGTGCTATACTCTCCAGTCTCCACTAGCGCCATCTAGTTTAGAATCAGATAACAGGTTCTTTGTTTAAATGGTCTATAATAATCACAATGAAACTACAATTCAATATTAACAGTCTTACTACATAGCACATAGCATTACAATTAACTCAGCAGGCCGTGGCGCCTTTATGTGGCTCTTAGCAAAATTTATATTAGTTGCACTTTTTAAAACCCTGTTTGTATACAAAAGTATTTTCAATATAAATTATGTGAGCTTCGTAAACGCGCATTTTTAAACTCTGACCCTCTGTTTCATAAACACTCGCTAAATCTAGCTCTGTCCTTTTCTAACACTAAACATAGGAGGCTGGAAACTTTTAAAACACTGCTAAATACTTACCTTAAATATCAATGATCTTTTTTTGTATCCTACATATTACAAACTACACAAAGTAAGTATCTAGTCCTGTCCTTTTCTAACACTAAACAAACTAGGCTGGAAATTGTTAGCACACTGCCAAAATACTTACCTTAGATATCAATTTTCTTATATCAATTTTTTTATATCCTATTACAAAGTACGTAAGGTTAAGTAATCTTCGAAAGTGTTATATTTCTGTGTTTTCGATATCCACAGGAGCTGGAATGTCAGATATTGCAGAGTCTGCTATTCTGCATGCACGCATTCCTGACGGCGAAAGTGGCCTCCGTGGACCCAGCCTTCCTAGCCAATATACAACACGCTAGTAACTGATACATATACAACTATATAACACCGTGAATATGACTAAGGGCGCCTTCAAATTAAACGCTTATAAAAGCTATTTGTAGGAAGTACTATCACCTATTTCTGCTATAAAGCAGTAATGCTCGCATTGCTGTGTTTAGGTTTGAAGGATATGGCCTCTGGTGTCGCAAGCGTCCATCGGTTACGTTAACCGCATAGCAACAGGTGGCCGTATAGTTGTTTGGCAAAGCGCTACTGTGCTCACGTGACTTTGCAGCTTTATATGCCATAACTTATGTACAATAAGGTCTTACAATAATTTGTGTATGTGCAATTATGTTTTACCTTAACCAGTTGTGTAAATTTCAGTTAAATTAAAAAAAATATATATTAAAACAAATAAAAGAGCTAATAATAATTGATTAAACTGGCGGAATACAGAATTAAATATTTAAAAAAATACATCGAATTATTGGTAATTAATGTTAATGAACATACAATGTCACATATTATATAAAATTATAAATGTAAACGATACTTTAATTTAAAGATTTACATAAGCTAAATGAATGACGCTAAATTACTAAAGCTATATGACTTAAGCTTAATGACTAAAGCCAAAATGAATGAAGCTTAATTACTAAAGCGCACCAGAGGCGCTACTGCGCCACATTTGCGCCACTGCAGCGCTTCTATAAGTGTCTAATTGAAGATGCCCCTGTGCCCGAGTTCACCAACGCAATAACGGGCGGTTAGGTCCTAAGTTTTTTGACACATGATTTCATCTATGAAACCATAATCAACGGTTAGGCTTGACCGTTTATTTTGTTGTTGAACTCAAGCCTCACTGGTGTAGAGAAGCCAACGCCTATGTTCACTGTTATAAGGTTGGCTTCGCCTCGCACAATATTATATGTTGAATTTGTGAGGTGACCTGAACGAAATTAACCGAAAACAGATCTTGTTATAAAGTGTTTGGTTCTTAACTTATCTTTAAGTTTTCGGTTTTACTGTTACAAATATATTGCGTAGGGTAAAGATCTCTTATCTTTTATCATATAGCATTTATTTTGATAGTTTAAAAAAATATATGCTTACTTATAAAGAGTATAAACAGTGTTCTGTTTTCGCCTGTTGGATTAGAAATGAAACAACAGAAAAAGACAGAGCTGTGTTTAGATAAACTGTTTAATAATCTTTATAAGTAAAACCCTAAGTTACTGAACGATGCTGGATAAGAGCGCCGCCAGGCAGGCCGTTTTGGTTCCGGTCCGCTCCGTCCCGGTAATAATAAGGACTGAAAACGGGCGCAGCCGGCTGGATTAGACAGACATATCGTTCTGTCTCTTTCTTTCTTGCTCGTACGGACGCGACCGTGGGATGCACCGGCTCGCTTAATGGATCGGATTGGAGCGGAACTTGTAAAAACGGCCTGTGTAACGGCGCCTTGAACAAGAATCTCATAGTCCATGTCAAAATGTACCATAATGTAAGGTCGTACGTATTACGTACCCATATGCTCAATATGTTGTAGGCCTATTACACAAGGAGGTTATTGTCGTCAACCCTATCAATCCAGTACCAGGACGAGAGTCATACAGGGTGTGAATTATAATTAAAAAATACAAAATTTAACGCAGCTTGGCAGGATTTACTTTAATCTCTTTTTTTTCATATTATAAAACGGGAGCCATTAAAGCATTACAGCCTATTAGCAGTTAAGAAAAAAGGCTTTTAAAAACCTGCCAAACCGGTATGTGTATTTTTTTGTCCTGTTTCACCCGTCTCTTTGTTCTGGTACTCGATTGATAGGGTTGATCACTTTGAACTCCCGGTTTTTATTTGTTGAATGAACCGGTACAGCGAATATAAAGACTTAATGAATCTCCGTTATCTTCCTCAGATCGATTTTTCAATCTTATCATAATTGTTATAAAAGTTGAATTAATTTTGATTTACATACGATTATTCTGTTCTACGTGTGAATTATATAATACATAACAAACGGCTGTGTATGCCATTTAATATTTTAACTTTTCTATACGCGTACAGTCGAGGATAAAATTGTATTGTACAGTGTCCCAAATAGTTGACGAATCTCAAATCGTCTGTATGCGAATGTAGATTAAGATCAAAATTCTAAATTACGGGCTAGAAGTGTCCTTTACATAATTATTACTGAAGTGTTATTAATTATTACTGATCCTGTCCATTATTTTTAAAAGCACGCTAATTTCTAATTCTCTCTTTGTCTTCCTTGTTACATAAATTTCTCGCTTTAACGTCTTTGAATCTTGTGGATACTAGATAAACGTATAGATTTGACTTAAACAACCAGTTTAGGTCTTTGTCTATGGTTTAAAATCTGAATAGACGCCATTTTTAACGATGTCTCACTTTTGTGTAAGGTTAGAAAGAGAGGCCGATACAAAATGGCGTCTTTACTGAGCCTGAAGCGTTCACACATGAAAATGTTCGAGGCAGTATCCACTGGTTATAATATATTATAAAGTTTTGTTACGAAAACGGATACAAAAAAACGACAAATAATAATTATTAACTAAAGTAGCTAATTCTAAGCACTTTGTTGTAAAACGGAGCGGAATGTGTCCGAAAGAATGAACGGAATAATAAATAAAGAGCTTTGTCATTCATCACTCTAACGTGTACTCTGTACAACTTAAGAATATAATTAGCAACTTGACATCGCTCTTCATTGGTCAATTAGCAAGTCACGAGACTGACGCCTTATCTTATTGGCCAATTTCGTGTGTTCTCATTGGTCAATCGTAACGTAGCTGTTTTCTTAACTTGTATAGAGTATGGCTGATATTTCAGCGTCTCATTAAACATGAGTGTGAGATATGAGTGTTTTATAAAATTAACCAAAGAAATACATCACAATTTTGTCATTATTACTGAGTGTATGTGGTATATAGGTCGTTTCATGCTTTAAGACCGCTCTGAATACAGGCTTGAGTTGTAAAACGCGGGTATGTACCAAATGTGATGTTTGCACGTGCCTCCGTCTACTTCCTACTTGGTATCTGAGGATGTGCATCATGATCGTGTTTTAAAAGCAAATCAGTTTAATACATCCGACTGTTACTATGTTCAGAACGGTCATGAAGTTTGGCGCGGCCTGATTATAGTATGTTAGAAATGCATCCATTATCGTTAATAGAGTGCACGGAATGTAGCTTGTTATAGAGAAGCTGTTTTTAGGACTGATAATGTAAGGCCGATTGGCAAAACTTTGTTGAACTCGATAAAACAAATTGTACTTCAATATTAACAAAATAATATTGATTATTGAGATATTTATCTATTTATTTATTATATATTTAATTATCCAACAGACACCAACATAGATCCCTGTATCGTGGGTATCAGGAACTATAGGTACCGTTGTACTACAAAACTCGGACCGAAACAGAAATCCGCAGAACATGAAGCATTCTTAACATTGACGATATCGGTGGCGACAGTTGGTGCTAGTTCGATTCCTGCTGCGGGACAAATGTTTGCATATTCTGCAGATATTTGCTTCGGGTCTGTGTGTTGTGGTACCACGGTACCAGTATCAGGAACTCCTCATAGCCACGACACAGAATCCTAGTGTGGGGTCGGGACACACACACCTAGTCTGTTGGGTGGCAAAATTATTAATCGAAGTGTTTTTTTATTGATACTTCTCATGCCTGGACAGAAAGCGTATCCTAGGACGTATTATAGATGTTTATGATTTCTTTTTTTCTTCTAGGAGAATGTGTTTTCATACGTTTTTCGTATGAAAACACATTCTTCATTTTGGTGTCAAAACGTTATTTGATTTGTCGAGGTCGGTAAAGTTGGTATGTGTTGTAAAACTAAAATATTAATCAAACTAGACTACGTTTGCGCTTGCTTCATATCATTATATTAAGTGAAATTTTATAGAAATTGTGTGCTATGTCGATCTACTACGAAATTATTGAGAAAATCTATTGGTTTGTTGAAACTGAACTAGAAATATTTTATCTTTGAATCTGAAGCAAAAGTTGCTCTAAATATTTACATTTTATCTAGATTTATTGAAATTGATAATTTGATGATATTCTAAAATTTATTGTAGTTATGAAATATTAATTTAAGTGAAATAGTTGGTTTAGTAAATTAAACGATCAATTCACACGAAATGGCGATCTTGTCCAAAATACAATAACATTTTGTTACTTCGCTACTAGATAATATTTTCTTAGAGGCTATGTTATTTTTTTAGAATAAGTTCCATGATGTTTCTAAGTTTAGCGGATCGCGGTACAGTCAATTTAAATAAAGGTCGATTTTCTACTGCGATGTTTGAAACGGAGGGAGCTTTGCAGATTGAAAATGAAGTTTTTGTTGCAAAAACTAAAGATTGCGCCATCTATCCAGTTAGGGTGCTTTGAAACAAGATGGCGGCTGTCCTGACCAATCAGACGTCACGAATATCTGTGTGAGTCTTGGATAGCATCTTCTATGCTTTAATCTCGGTAGAAAATCGGTCGTTTTCTTGGTGATGTCAATTCATGTACTAATAATTAAAATAAATAACAATTAAGCAGGTAGCTTTGTCAAACAGTATTTTTAAAAGTTATTTACTCTTAAGTGCAAATTATTTTAAGAAATAGCTATATTTAAGTTGATAAACTTTATTTACAAATACGTAACTATGGTGGGTTTAAGTTACAGTGATATGCCGTTTTGATGATGGCACAAAAATTATGAAATCTTCTTTTTTTTCCAGTATTGTGGTATTTTAAACCGCCATATGTTAAAAAAATCAATTGTAAGACACGGAAGAGAAATGAATAAACTCCGTAAAGCAAAACATCGGCCGGGCTATGAGTGCGTGAGATTTTTGGTTGTCTAAAACTAAAATAGTATGCCAACTTGCCATTGTGGTGGCTGATCGGCATAGTATTTTTTTTATTAAAAAAAATAGTATTCCGATGTGTTTGTGTTTTGTTTAATACCGTTCTGATTAAAGGAGTAAATTATTTTCTTTTCCGTGATTAACTTAATATGTTTTCACGTATTTTGTTTCTGTTTGGTAAACAATTAATTTACTCGTGACTTCCATTTCCGTAAAAAATGGTTAAAAAGATAGAAAATAAAATATAATATTATGTCCAAAGTAGAAAATGTATTCACTAGGCTCTTAATTATATTATATATCGTATAGTTACTAATCGCAACGGTGTAAAGTATATATTCGCACGGTTTTTATTATGGTTGTGTTGAGAGAAAAGTTCCTAAGGCGAACGTCAGGTCCAAAGTTTTAGAAATATCCCTTTTACCAGTTACTTTTGCGTCCCTCTTAACTTAAGGTTTTACACCCACTATTTTTTATAGAAGAAATCGCTTTAAGTGATAAGGTTGTTCGTGACAGTATTATTATTGTTATTCTTCTGCGAACATATGTAACCATTTTTACTGTTCAATCATTGAAAAACCTCAGTAGTTGTGTAGTTCTTGGATAGATGGCGCCACTATTAAAACCTGTTGATAGGATGTTGAAATGTGAAAAATGTTTTTAACAACGACTACTAGTAGTGCTTGGAATTCAGAATTGAGCTCTTCCGTACTTTAGAGCGCACGCTAAGTTCTCAAGTCTATAATAAAGTGAATTTACGGCGATTCCTCGCGCGCGACCGAGCCTAGAAGAATCAGGCAACATACTGCTTGGTTTTGTAACTGATAATAATGCTTCATTCAGCAAATGGTGCCTTTAGAAAGAGCATTAGTCAAGGAAGAAAATAAATTATTAAATTTATCAAACAAAGTTCTTAAACCAACATACTATACGCTATTAAAAGGAAAGCAACTTTGTGCAGGACAAAAAAATTTCAACGTCTATATTTTCACTAGCGCTCTATTTTTTAATTCAAGTTTTTTTTACCATTTCAGTAACGAATTTCCTTTCACACGGCATTTTTTCATGGAATTCCATTAGTTTTATAGAAAAAAAAACTTTAGTTGCAGCCAACCTAATCTATACATGGAACTTTTCTATCAATACTTGTAGTGAATCTATCAATTACCGTAATGAGATCATTCAATTAGTCAATACTCAAATCAATATATTTATGAACATAATAGTCAATATTAGTGAATATTCAAGACTGAACCGTATGCTGTGTCATTTATCGAGGCTTTAGTTATATGAGGTGGGGTCACGGGCACAACAAAAACTGTATATAAGTGTGTTAGCCTCTGCCCACGACTTCGCCCGCACGGTACCCGGATAAAAAGTATGCTATGTGCTATGCTCATGTTTATGATATATTACTACATGAGATCAATAAATATGAAATTGCATATTAAATAAAACTAATAGTTAGTTACTTTTCAAACTTTCGCGATTAGATAACATAATTATAAGTTTAACGGGTCATCCCGTGACCACGGCTGTTGCAATACAGTCGAAACGTCGGAATATAATAAAAAAGGTAAACGCGATAAAGACCCGTTAAACTTATAATTAATAGTTAGTTACTAGCATATTTACTCAAAATAACAGGAATAATAATGCTGGACATTTTTCACACAGCATCATCTAGCCCCAAATTAAGCAGAGCTTGTATTATGGGAACTACATGACTGTGATACTACTTATATACTTTCTTTTTGTAAATTCATAAATATTATACATAGAAAATAATAGGGAATGCATTAATAGTAGATATATTTTATAAAAAATGCTTGTTCAGCATGTGAAAAAAATTGTCTAGAATCACAGGATGCTGGCATGCTGCTTATGTAACATTTCCATTGGATCACAAGAAACGTGTGGGCACGTCATTATTGTTTGGGGCAGTGTTTTTGGAAATTGGTAACTACTTCCATAATTATGTGGTGCGAAGGCCCGTCTGAGACGCAAAAGGATTCTCGCCGCGGGACAAATGTTTGTATTAACTGCAAATATTTGTCTTGTGTCTGGGTTTTTTCTATGTAGGTATGCCTAGGTAGGTCTTTACAAAAAAAAGTATATTAGTAGTATATCAGTCATGGAGTTCCCATAATACAAGCTCTGTTTAGTTGGGGCTAGATGATGCTCTCTGGAAATGTCCAGCATTATTATTATTTTTATATTATCCCAAAAATATCAAACTCGACGGGACTCGAACTCTCTGCTTGGTACGCGGGGCTATACCAAATAAGCCAACAGGCATTTGGGATATTTAAAAAAAAAACTTAAAATAATAAAACTATAAAATACCATGAAAACCTCCAACCATCGCACTAGTGTGTAAGATCGTGAGCTAGTGGGCAGCATTGACAAGTGGGTTGGGGGGAGTGATAGATAGACTCCCTACATCCATATAGCCAACTGTTTTGTTACCATTATTGTGAGCGTGTGACCCATTACCTCCAAATCACCATACCATTAATTGTAATCAATTGCATTTTGGTCTATTGACTTCAGTTTGCAATTCCTCAACGAAGAGACGACTATGTTGATGACATTCAGAAAAGTTCACCGTCGATTTGACTAATTGTCCAATCTATACCGAACTACCTACTTCTACAGAGACTTAATATAATATGTCTCTGTGCTGGTTCGATTCCCGCTGCAGGACAAATGTTTGCATGTTCTGCAGATATTTGTTCTGGTTGTTGTGGAACCACGTTCCTGATACCCAAGGGAATCTTAATCACACTACGGTCGGTTGGCTGTAATAAAAAACTTACCACATTGGACCGAACTATAATTTATTCTGTGGCTGGAGATGCGAAGGAATAAGTTTTTTTGGTAACTACCCACAAATATTCATGAAGTCCTTTTCGTAGTCAAAGTATGAGGTTAACTAAGTAGGCAGGTACACTATTCTAGTATATGTCCAAGTTCATAGGTTTTTATCTATTGAAATCACAACGAACATAGTTTATACTAAGTAATATGTTCTATCTAAGTTACTTTAAAGTAGGTTCGGACTTTTGTGAATGTCGTCTGCATACCTCCGTTTCGCAATCGGACAATGAAAGTAGTTGCGACGAAGTGTACCTAACCACGGTAGTTAGCAGTTACTAGCTGGTTATTTATACCTATTGTTGATTAATGTAACTTGTATCCTATAGTAAAATTATTAACTCGATTATTTGGCTTGTTTTATTTGTGAACCCTTTTATTCACATTGACCATTCTAAGCTTAGCCAGGCAGGTATCCTTTAAATAGAGGCTCGTGAGTTTCTTTTATCAAAGAGATCTCTCACAAATATTTCGGAAAGCGGCAATAAATTAAAATATTAGGTTGGGGAAAAAGTCTTTTCGCATTATTGTATGTATGAACTTGTAATAAAATATCTTTGGCTATACTATTTGTATCTGGCTGGTTTTGGTATCATTAAAAGTTTAAATTTTAAAGAAGA
Organism: Perizoma affinitatum; assembly: GCA_961405105.1. Lineage (NCBI taxonomy): Eukaryota > Metazoa > Arthropoda > Insecta > Lepidoptera > Geometridae > Perizoma > Perizoma affinitatum. The sequence continues at coordinate 766,901 of OY560189.1, forward strand.
TAATTCCAAATTCAAATTAGGAAAATGTGTGATTTTTATTTGTTTTTCGTACTGTTAAGATGAGTGAATCTAATGAAGAAATTCGATACATTTTAAAATTTTACTACAAAAAAGGTAAAAATGCAACGCAAGCCGCGAAAAAAATTTGCGATGTTTATGGACCTAGTGCAGTGTCTGTGAGAGTAGCACAAATTTGGTTTAAGCGTTTTCAATCCGGAAATTTTGATGTCAAAGATGCACGTCGCTCTGGTCGCCCTATTACGGATAAAATGGATGCCATTTTTGAAAAAGTGGAGCAAGATCGGCATATCAGTAGTTACGACGTAGCTGAAGAACTGGGAATTGACCACAAAACAGTTTTGGCGCATTTGAAAAAAACTGGGTACACAAAAAAGCTCGATATTTGGGTACCTCACGAGCTCACTGAAAGAAACCTAATGAACCGTGTTCTCATTTGTGATTCTTTATTACGACGTAATGAAACCGAACCATTTTTGAAGAAATTTTTGACCATTTTTGACCTCACACATCTTTAGCCACTCAGCAAAAATTAAGAGAGTTTGGCTGGGATGTGTTAATGCATCCGCCGTATAGTCCTGACCTTGCACCTTCAGATTTCCACCTGTTTCGGTCTCTTCAGAATTCTTTAGGCAGTGTCAGGTTAACATCACGAGAGGACTGCCAAAACCACTTGTCGCGGTATTTTGAACAGAAGCCCCAAAGTTTTTATAGCAATGGGATCATGTCCCTGCCTACAAAATGGCAAAAAGTTATCGAACAAAATGGTACCTACATACTTTAGTTAAATGTAAATAAACTATATTAAAAAATGTTTTGAATTTTCTTAAAAAATGCGAAGAAACTTTTTCCCCAACCTATTATATAAGACTAGGTACTGCCCACGGCTTCGCCCGTGTGGTTAATAAGTACCGTTTAGGCAGCGTTCGTAAGAAACGCATACGCTGGACCGTTTTTGTCAACTTACGTAACGAAATTGATCTCCACGATAGGTGTGTGAATGTGAGTCACAGATGAGCTTTGAAAAATAGAAGGTTTAAGGAAGGTACTTACCTATGGGTATTGGTGACAATCGGCCGTTTTGCTGATATTTAATTACTGGTTTTTATTTTAAACATACACCCAGGGGATAGCGATTTTATTTCATAAGTACAGTATAAAAAATTAAAAAGAATGAGGGTAGTTGCGATTACTTTAGTCATCGTTGGCCTAATATGTTATATGATAGACTCGTCAACCCGTGACCATGGCTAATAGTGACAGAAGAGTCTTCAGGGATGATAAGTGAAGGTGAGCGAAGTAGGTGATTACCCGTAGGTAGGTAGGTACCTATAAAAAGGAATACTGACATCTGTTTCTAGGAGAACCTTCGGCTTACAGCGATGCATGCCCAGAACTGGATCAATTTGTCCCAGTTATCAGGGTTTGGGTGTGTTCTATGTATAATATGTATGTATTTACAAAAAAAAATTATATAAGTAGTATATCAGTCATGTAGTTCCCATAATACAAGCTCTGCTTAGAAGATGCTGTGTGAAAAATGTCCAGCTTATTGTTATTTATTATTTATTTATTTATCAAGTTATGATACACAAATTGAAACTTCAGTGTTACTATAAGTAATATTTTATTCCAAGCTTCAAGGAACAAAGGTACCTATAGCTACACAAGTACCTTAAGCGATAGTGTCACTGTCAACCACAACTAAAGAAACATTCACAAAATGGACGACATAAAAATGATATCACACAAAGTTGCTAACACCAAATATTCGATAAGACCACTTACAAAAATAGATATGTTCATTTTTAAGCACAAAGTCTGCAAATCTGCAGTGTTGCCAATTCAGTGCCGAAAAGCGATACCTTAATTTGATAGTAAAAGATCTTTGAATACTATTGGAATTTCCTAAACTAGGTAGGTATCTAACAACTAACATATACCTAGTATCTACCTACATCGGTAGATACGAATAAACTTTGAAACAAAACTTAGTAAATTAGTAGGTAGGTACCTACTTACATAAAATTGTTTTGATATGAAAATGATATGTCGTCGATTGTTACAATAAAATCAAGACTTTTCTCTAGGTATAGGTACCTACCTACATAGGTAGGTAATATGGTATTACATAATGACTTTGAAAGTACTGACTAGTCAGGTAATTAGGCATTAGATGGTAGGTACATAAAATCTGATAAGATAACGCTTAGCGTCTATAAAAATGGTAACTTTGACTACTCGCTTATATAAAAACAAAGTTAATAATTTACTACAACAAGTTCAAGAGGCACCTACGTACTAGCATCGTCATAGAGTAGGTACAAAACGCAGAAGGTACACAAAGCAATCCCTACACACCGAACATCAATATAATTCACCTATCTTACCATCAAAATTATTGTTTAACGGAACAATCTAATAGGTACTGGCTTTTATAAGTAAGGTTTTGTGCGTCTCTATTACTATGGCTACTGTTATAACAACTACTCAATGATTGGGTACTTACCTACAACGATTTATGTGAATGATGATGGGTGATTAAGAATTCTAGAAAACAATGCATTCATCTACCAATAATTTGTAATAATAACAATTCATTAAAACCTTGTCATTCTATTAGACAAAGTTACGTCAGAATTGACCACGTTTTATTTTTGAGACAAATGCTTAGAACTCAGATTTCGTATAATTGGATAATGTTCTTTCAAAATTATATAATCTGTGCTCTATCCCAACCATTACATTGACTATGTATATAATTATCAGGTCATAAACCTTATTGTAAAATATATAGGTTATTTTTTTTAGGGAAAATTATTGATTAATTGTAAAATATGATACCTGTAGATTAAAAAATGTTTAAAACTGAGTATGTACCTACAACAGGTAATTCAAATAGGTAAAGCCTTCGATATTTTTAAAGTAAGTACCTACCTATATTAATTTATTTTCTTTGATTGATTTGATTTATTGTCTATGACATATTGATGTAGGTATTGGCTTTTAATATAAGTATTGACTGTTTTAATTCTACTTATTGGTCATCGTCGCTGTATAAAATTTCCGAATTCCGAGCATTTGAATGAGTGAATGAATGAATGAAAATACCTTATTGTACAACAACAACAACAAAAACATTTATTATTAGAAGGTACAATGGGCGGTCTTATCGCTTAGAAGCGATATCTTCCAGACAACCTTTGGATGGAGAGGATAATAAGAGATTGTGAGAGTGGCGGGGGTGTACATAAAATAATCCTACTAATATAATAAATTAATATTAACTACAAAATATAATATAATATCTATAATAAATATGGTACATACATTCCTACAGATTTATTATGTATATACATATATAAACACATACACATACAGTACTCCATAAAGTTTTTACCCGAGTGAAATTAAGGTAGGTTATATTTCATGTAAATAAGTAGGTACATAACTATAATATTGTACGAGGAAATAAACAGATTCGGACATACCTACGTCTTCTTCATTACTAAGGGTCTAGAACAGACCTCCCCTACACAAATTTGAATGACGTCACTAGTGACACGAATTTTCAGGACACCACAAAACATATGTTACACAACCTTTACTTAATAAGACTGTGGCGAAAGAAGATATCAAAAGTAAGTATTATTTTGAAAAAAATCGGGGATTCATTCTAGGTCTACTTACTTCGGAATTAATTTTTTAGACACCTGCGGCCTCATTACGAAACGTGGCCAGAGCCACTAAACCAAGGTGTAAAACCAAAAAAAGAATATTATTGCAAAGCGACTAAGATCAACGATTTAAAATCCATTTGATTTAAAAAAAACACTTCAAAACCAAAATATTATTTTTGTTCGCTACCAAAAACTATATGTTCTCAAAAAAAGGTTGAATTATGATAGAAATAAACTAGATGACTGGTTTTTCTTTTAGCAGTTATATATGGTCAAACCTCTTTTGAAAATGTCAAATAGACTATCGGCTTTTTTACTATAGCACTCAATTTTAAATCTTGTTTCCTTCATACAACAATTTGTCTTGAAAATCAGGATTCGAAAATCTAAAAGATAAACCACTGATTTTGCTCACACAGACGTTTCACAATCACCATTATGAACCAAACCCATTTAAACCACCTTTCGTAATGAGACTCTTAGAGAATCGGAAAAATGAATTCACAAATTTAAGGATTTCTTTAAATGTTGATCAAGCAGTTTTGAGTCTTAATAATGTGGTGTTTGAAAATGTAATCCATTTATAGAATCTTTAGTTTGTTACGTAACATAGGTACGGATGTAGGTGCATTAGATATATCTAATATTCTAAACTAAGAGTCACTGACTCAGACGATATGCTCTGAACACGAAATTATTTCACTTATGTACTTTAGTTTCAACGGCAATTATAACTACAACAGTATACACAATTACATGTACATAAAACACCATGTAAACCTACACCTTTATGTATAAACATTAGGAGCTGAACATGTATAATTTATACACATGTTCTATAAAGCCAATTACCAATGCATTTTGTTATGTTATTTATAATTCATTATGTATAAAAGTATCAGACACCCTAATCTGTACTAGAAATAAGAGCAGGCCCCTACAAATTATACGAAAAAAATACCCTAAACATTATTCTGATCGAAAGATTTTTTTTCAAGTCACCTCCTTTTTCACTTTTATCAAAATTATGTTCTATTTTTTTCTACAACAATTTCCCTAGGATTGGATTTAGATGAATCCTTGTTTAGCAGTTTATTTAAACATTCGAGTTCTTTGGTTCACCAAACACGTCTCAGTCCAATCTAAATTAATTATCTGATCGTAAGATCATAACTTTAGTTTGGATTGAAAGGAAATTTAAACTTTCAAAATAATAGGTACCTTATTTTTCAGATCACAATCATCATAAGTTCACAGAACGCTAAAGCGTAGAGCTACATGTCTAAATCTAATCTTAGCTTACCCTATGTCATTTATTATGGTTTGAATTTATTGTCATACGTTCTTAGTTATAGTAGTTAATACAGATTAAAAGACTAGATTTTATTTAAATATCTAGATAACAGGAAAATTAGTGAAAGCAATGTGAAATGTTTTAATGTAAATACGAACAAAAAAATATTTTGTCATAGAACAAAAGTATGTGTTTATTTGATATTCCAACAAATAATGTAAAAATTGGTACCTATATTGAAAAATATATATATAATTTAACAATAAGGAATTTATAACGAATAACAAAATCTCCTGACAATTTTATTTTAAGTATAAAAATAATTTGACCTGCAAAGGTTTGAAGATTAAATTTTATGCTATATTTTTCCTAGTACCTACATAAAAAGTACCTACCTAATAGGTATTTTATAAATCTATCAGAAAGCTCGAGTTGAAGAATAGGACTTATATGAAGTCAACAACCATACTTTCATTTAGCTTAATATGTTTCTATATATATATAATATTGTACAGCTAGTTATACATTTATGTTATTTTGAGCATAGCCTATGCTATAACTGCTTTAATCTAATGACACGAAAAACCTACGCATGACAGCATTATTTCTTAAAATACATGTATAAATAACTGAAGTTAACTTGTCTCACTATTTTACATTTGTTTTGAGAATGCATTTGAGTTCCGGCTTTTATTTTGAAATAAGAATTTCATATCATTGGATACATTGGTATTCTGAAATAAGTAAAACTTATAACCTCTTAATATGTAAACGCACTACAATATTATACCTCTCTGTAAATATACTGTCAAAAATTATCGTCCTTATTGTCATTCAATATTATGTACTTATTGTAATTAATAACTAACCAACAGTCAATACATTTATTATTGTCAAACATTAAGAATATTGACACTTCGTTTATTGTCATTATTTTCTTTACCTAACGGAATCGTTCCAATTGTTCTATTCTTACAAGTATATATTTGGTATAGTTCGATAACTATTGATTGATATATATCTTTTTTTCATTTCATAATTTCTTTTGTAGGAAAACATACATATAAAATAAGTATATGTATTATTATTATGATAACTATATTCACTATATTATATATAACTGCTACAATACATTTAAGATGATAAGAATTCTTAATGTTAAATCTATAAAAGCACTTTTTTCTAATTCTACTAACACCAAACATCAAACAAACATTTACCTTCTATATTTTCTCTAAACTCTAAAACACTGAATATAAACCATTAAAATAAATAATTACAAATAGTATATCACAAAAAAAAATCTTCTAAAAGTTTAGCTAAAGCTGGAGAACCCTACTTCACTCAAGTAAGCGAGTTTCACATTAAAAAAGAATTTCTAATACATTTAATATATTTTCATTATATAATTTTAATTGCTAGCTCGAGAAAAAGTATCGAGATATGAAAAGTTAAGTCAACCTTGTCGCAACGGGTAAAAGTTTAATACAATATCGATCTCATCATTTCATAAGTTTATAAGAATTTCGTATATCACAGCTTTACATAATTTACTACACACGGTTCTCGAGTGTTTCGTAAAAATATTTAGCCACATGCACAGTCCCAAACGGATACTAACTATTCATTAATTTTATAGAATAGATTTGATATATATATTTTTAGGTACTAGTGAAATTTAATTAAATTATAGTACTATCTAGTTTTACTATACTCCTGTTAAAAAATAATCTATGACGAAAAAAATAATATCCCTTTGTTGACTGTGCACTTAATATTCGTCTTAGTACATTTTATTGTCAATATTTCAAAGATTATTGTCTTCGTTATAATTAACAGTCCTTATATTAATATTTTTTATTTGTCTCCGTCAAGAACAATTGCGAAGTGACTTTGCAAATTGTGTTATACTCCTACACTCCAACTGTTGTATAAATTGCACTTATCTGACAAGTCTTGGTCCTTGGAACAGTTTATACCCAGTTGCCACCAACAGCTGCGCCACTACTGTGGTCGACCAGTGGCGGAAATTGTGACAATTGTTTATTCCAAAGTGCCACCAGTGGCGGCCATTCGTTAATTTTTCCTAATGTAACGCGGATCATATTGCCATGCAAGCTACGGCATGCTGCTTTCATTCCCATTTCTGTTGCAATATGAATTCAAAACTAAAGTGCAAAGGAGTGTCGTGACGCATTGAATTACAAATAAGTTGCTAAGTCACTTCACAGAGTCAAAAAGTCACAATTAAATATCTAAAAACTTTAATCTTGATTCCTTAGAATCTTTCTCCTCTAGTCATTTTAAATCTTCAGACTTGGCATCATCGTCATTGTATAGCTCTATCTGTTTCTCAATCCAGGGAATATATTTAGGCACATACGCATATACTCCAGGCAAGCGGGGGTGAGCGCACTTAATACCCCAGGACACGATGCCCCCTACGTACCAGCGCGAGGGGTCGTCCGGGTCTTTGCAGAGCAGGGGGCCGCCTGAGTCACCCTAGAATACGAAAACTATTAGTTTATATTTACAGAAACGGAATAAATGACGACCTCTGTGGTGCAGCGGGCGAATAGTCGGATGCAAGAGAGGGTTCGATTCTCGCTGCGGATCAAATGTTTGCATGTTCTGCAAATATTTGTTCCGGGTGTTGGCACCACTGTACTCTAAGTTCCTGATACTCATAATACAGAATCCTAGTGTGGGGCCTTGTATTGAGTGATTATTTATAAAAAAAAATAATTTGAAAAAAACCCGTATTTTACAAAATAACCTTTTACCAATCTATAAGAAGTAAATCAAAATATTACCGAGCAAATATTCAGAAGTACTGTCATGTCTCGTAGACAAGTGGTATTTTATTCTGCCCTTATTTTGAAACAATCGCGATCCAAAACACTTCATGACACGAGTTGAGCTTCGCCATCCGGAAAGCGTCAACGGAAGAATTTCGTTATGAAGAAACTCGAGATTTCTAACAACTTTATTGGATCCCAAGTATGAACCAGTTGTTTATTGTTGTCAATCTACAGTTGAGCCCTTAAGGCCCTTTCAGACTACTGCGGCGTGGCGTCTGTCGCAAACATGATTAGTAGATTAGTAAATTTAACATTGTATATTTTTTTAACTAGGTTTAATATTCATCTCGTAATGGCTCTGAAGCTACAAGACTAACTGAAGACAATGTTTTCGACACGTGCACGACGGCACGCCACACCCAGATCGCGGTCGCATTTTCAGTGATGTGATGTGGAAGTGCCTTTAGGGGAAGACCCTTATTGGATTTACCTATTCAGCGAACAAATATTTGTAGTCAATTGATGTTCGCGTTCTACGACGTTTTCGTAATAATGGCCTGGAAAGATTGCGCTCGGAATGTGAGCTCAATTGCCGTGTCTATGGAGTCGTGGAAACGAATGATTATTTTGATGTAGTCTTGTCAATTGAAAGATAACTTTGATAAGGAGCTTAGTTTGATAAAAATCTTCCCTCGTTTGAAACTTAACTTTCATAGCTATATTGAGAAGCTGCAGAGCTCGTCTGAGAAGTATTACCATCATGCCTATTACTTGGACTCCAAGCAGTAATACTCGCATTGCTATGTTCTGGTTTGAAGGGTATGGGTGCAGGAGAAATAACAGGCAAATTTCACCCGTTATGTCCCAGAGTCCATAGGCCTCTTACCAACAGGTTGGCCGTATGCTAAGCGTATAAACAAAACAAGACCATTTTTTAATAATAATGTTTTTATTATTCTTTTTTAAATTCCGGGAATTTAGTAAAAAGTCCAATATCCTAATAATAATAATGATAATAATGCTGGAGATTTTTCACACAGCATCATTTAGCCCCAAAGTAAGCAGAGCTTGTGTTATGGGAACATACAAGAACACACCCAGACCCGAGACAAATATTTACAGATCATACAAACATTTGTTCCGCGGCGGGAATTGAACCCGCAACCTTCTGCGTATCAGCGGACCTTCGCCCACCGCGCCACAGAGGAGATATTATTATCTTTCCCCATTTTTCAGATTTTTCATAATATTTATTTGGAACTATCCTTGAAAAATCATTAAAATACGTCCTCAATTGGCGAAGATATAGCGTAACATACACTTTTGTCTAGTGCAAAATGTCAAAAGAACATAATATTACGTCAAAAGAACATTATGGTAATATTACCTGGCAAGCATCTTTCCCGCCCTCCGGGTACCCGGCGCAGATCATACCCTCAGTGACGTTGAGATCTCGGTGCTCCAGCCACTGGTTGCACAAGTCCCGATTCAGGACTGGAACCTCCACCTCGTTCACGGCAGGCTCGTATTCAGACACTGCGAAGGAGAGGACAAGAAGAGCTGTATTAGACGACCTCTGTGGAGCAGGAAGCGAAGGCCCGATTGAGACGCATAAGGTTGCGGGTTCGATTCCCGCCGCGGGTCATATTTTTGTATCTGCAAATATTTGTCTCGGGTCTGGGTTGTTTTCTATTTATAATATGTACCTATGTATTTTTATCACTCATGTAGTTTCCATAATACAAGCTCTGCTTAGTTTGGGGCTAGATAATGCTGTGTGAAAATATCCAGCATATGTTTTTTTAGTTACCAGCTACTGCCCACGGATTAGCCCGCGTGGTACCCGATTTTTTTTTCTATCTGTCTATCTATATAACGAGTGATTCATTTAGAGGTACTTTTTTGTCTAGGGATTTTTTGACAGATGAAGCGTGAGTCGTGATAACCTTTTATGGTATTTTTGTTCAGTATAGTTTGACATTTCATCATGGAAAGACTTAGCCCTGCACAGCGTCTACAAATTATTCAGCTGTATTACGAAAAGCTTGAAGAAAATCCACAGTTTTCACAAAAATTTTGTTAAGTGATGAGGCTCATTTCTGGCTTAACGGATATGTCAACAAACAAAATTGCCGTATTTGGTCAGAAGAGCAACCTGAAGAGATTCAAGAACTGCCATTACATCCAGACAAAACAACGGTTTGGTGTGGTTTATGGGCCGGTGGAATCATCGGTCCATATTTCTTCAAAAACGAGGTCGGCCAGAATGTAACTGTCAATGGTGACCGTTATCGTGCCATGATAAGAGACTATTTGTTTTCTGAAATTGAAGACCGTGATCTCCAGGACATTTGGTACCAACAAGACGGCGCCACTTGCCACACAGCACGTGAAACCATGGCTTTATTGCGTGAGCAATTTGGTGAACAGTTAATTTCGCGCTTCAGACCGGTGAGTTCGCCGCCTAGATCCTGTGATATCACACCCCTAGACTTTTTCCTTTGGGGCTATGTAAAATCCAAAGTCTATATGGATAAGCCAGGTACGATTGAGCAACTGGAAGCCAACATTACTCGCGTTATTCACCAAATACCAATCGAAATGCTCGGACGCGTAATCGAAAATTGGAACGGTAGAATGGACTATGTTAACCGGAGTTATGGCCAACATTTGAATCAAATAATCATTAAAAAATAAATGTAAAGAATAGTTCTTTCGTATAATAATAAAAATTACCCGATAAATTTGTTTATATTTAAAAAATACATTATTTAAAAAAAATACCTCCAAATGAATCACCCATTATAATACAATATTGTTAAAATATCCCTAAACTTTAACCTCGACGTAACCTCGAACCAGCGATCCCGCACTTGGTACGCAGGGGCAATACCAACTTAGCCACGAGTTTGTTACAAACTTAGTCGACATACTTGAGATGTTTCGACTCGAAACACCGAAACTTCACAGTTATACAAGCCATTATAATGACCTAAGTTACATTCAGTACACAATTTTAATGACGAGAGATGTCTCCTCGCTTATTCAATAGTTTCACTTTAAAACCATAGACATATAGACATAAAGACATCATTTATTTGCCAGCATTAACATAATGTAAAAAAAAAATATAAGTGACTAATGTGTGGTGCAGTAGCAAATTGGCCTAGGCTCAGCATAATGCCGACTGTTGTGAACAGAAGGCGCTGTTATTCTGCCTAGACTAGGACAATAATGATCACCCTGCGATTACAAACTGTTAAAAAAAAGAAGAAATAATAATATATATATATATATTATATATATATCTATATATAAGCAGTAATAAGAGTAGTGCCTTTAAAAATAAATAAATATTTAAATATTATTATGCGCGTGTGTAAAACTTACTATAAGAAAATCATGATAATATAAGTAACAAAAACAATAATTATAATAAAACCTAACATTTAAAAGGGGCATCGGAATCAAGCAATCCAGACTTTTGTTGATCTAAAATAACAAATAAAACCAAATAACTATTTACCTTAAAATAACCAAGGAAGGCATTTAATGAAGGAATGTAATGAAGGAATGTGTTCGTGACATCACGATGCAGGCCCTGTCAGAAAATCAGCGCTACACCTTTCCCAGGTTTAGTGCAGCATTATGCTGAGATAGGGACCTTTTGACCCCACACAACACATCTTTTTATTATTATTAGTTATTTATTTTTTGGTAATGTTTTAATGTAACTTTTCCATGTGTGTTTATTTGTTCTGTATTTTGTCACCTGTTGTATTGTGCTGTGGTTAATAAATGTATTTTCTTTCTTTGTACAATGTATACTAACTGTCTTTATCGTCGCGCTTCCCCCACCCGATGACGGTGCAAAGCGTGCCAGCTTCCAGCGTTCGGTCCGCTGGCGGCAGACACACTGGCGATAACTGCTCGTGGTACCGCACTCGCACTGCCAACTACACACAGAGTACACAGTTATAACTACTGGATCAGAGATATTCTTTGCAGGAGAAAATAAAACCCGACTTTATTAAACAAGTAACAACTTTACAAGTATAATTTTCTTTAGGGAAATATAAAATTCAAATAACGGAAAGTTGATTAAAAGTCGAATATAAAATTTCATCTCCGTTTTTTTTTTGAGAAAATAAACACTCACTGTAAATAAAGGGGAAAACATATATGATTTAATTTCTGCAGGTAAATATACAATTCAAATAACGGAAAGTTTATAAAAAGCATAATTTTTCAAATTTCATCCCCCATTTTTTCACTTATGGGATATCTTCGAAACCACCCAACCAAAGCCCCATGGCAAATTCAATCTCAGTCTTTAATTTAAACAAACAAAATCTCATTACCACTAACAGGATTCGCGGGAAAGTTTCTTAATCTGTTCCCATTCTTAGTTTTCTTAAAAATATCGTTGCAGTACATTTAAAAAATAATCATAAAAATCGCGTAACATACACACAATAAATACCGACGAAATGAGAACCTCCTCCTTTTTTGTAGTCGGTTGAAAAAGTCGGTAGACAAAATAATAGCAACTCCAAGAATGTTAAGATATTAATAAATATAACACGTATTTTACTATTCTCCTCCCGACGATGATCTTTTAGAGGTCCTTCCTCACTAAAATAATCGTTCTGATGTCTCTTAAAAAACGTTGAACGAAACAGGTGATTAGTAATGTACGTGGTATAATTGTAATAATATCCTAAAGAGATACCAAACCACGATAAGTTCAACTAATGTATAATAAATTGCCAGTTAAAATATCAAATTTGAAGCACTTATCAGATATCAAACAAAATATCAAATATATTTCTTTGAAGCCAATGCATTTTACTGTCAGAATGAGTTCATGATGATTTCTAGCAGAATCTTCATTATTGCATGACATTGAGGTTGGGTAGTGTGTGCTCTTAACAAATACTTGAATATTATAGGGATATTATTTACTTATTTTAATTGATAGTGTAATTCTGCAATTTATTTGTATTATTTTAATCCAAATTTGTAAACTGAATCAACTTGCCTTGTAAACAACCAATGTTATAATATAGTTAAATAAATGAAATGAAATGAATATGATTTTGATGAATTATCTGACCTGGAATAGTGCGATGTCGTTGTCATGTGCGATTCCGATGTTGTATAGTGGATGCGGAACCACGCGGCGCACTTTCACCTTCTGCCCGTAATAAGCGTGCGACCGACGCCGCGTTATACCCAGCTGAATCGTCCATCCGTTCACATCTGAGTGGCTGCAATGTTCAGAATGCATTATTTATTATTTATTTTACACACATAGCATATAGACAAAAAACAAAGAAGAAACCAAAAAGCGTTTATTTTCAGACCAGAGTTTAAAACCAGAGTTTATTTTCAGCAAATCTTTAGGATAGGGACAGCTGATAAATAGTGGTGTATTCTCCACTATTTATCAGGTGGATCGGATAAATTAATCGCGTGAGAAGATTCATAATGTTCCGTACTATCGGTGAAGGCACCGACTAAGTTTCGATTATCTCCGAGAGTCTACACCTGGTCCGTGAAAATTACCGATTTGCGTTAGAAATGTTAAAAAAAAAAAAAAAAAACTGTAGTTATATAAATTTTGAAACTATCATGGTTATGAACAAATTTTTTTCTAAAAAACGGGATAATTACCATGATTTGTGAGTTTGAATGTTTCCCGGTATTTCGGCAGTTGCATGTACCATGATCACGGAGGAAACTGAAGTCTTTGCGGGTTTTTAATGTTAGTGGCAGATAAATCGATCTACCCTCTTTCTCACTTTTTTATTGCGAAAAATACCACTACCACCGGTTCCACTGTCATTCGACACACATTCACACATTCGAGTACATCTCACTTCCAACACACAACACTAACAGTATCCTGATGGGCAGCTGGTACCATGTTTTTTCGATTAATGCACAATCTCACCACAGGATTCCAGACTCCAGATAATTGAAAACCATCCCCTATTGAAATTCTTGTGTTTGGTAATCTCAATTGCCTCTTGAACCAATCATGGTAAATATCCCGTTTTTTAGTAAAAAAAATACAATAGCTATGATGCTACTGATTTATAATTAGAGTTTTTAAGGGTATTTGGCTCGTTTTGCTTTCATCTGCCTATGGATTCGTTTTATTTAACTTACTTCCCGACACAATGCGAAGCCGTCAGCACCCACTGGTCGGTGACCAGCACTCCTGCGCAATAGAACACCTCCTCGGGCCCGCCGAGGATGGCTGCCAGGAACGGCCAGTCGCCAGGACTGGCTTCCACTCCGCCAACTATTCTCTTCTGTGCTCCGCCTATGTTTCGACGCTTTCCGCATTCTGGGAACAATATTTTTTATCATAATTTATAAATAAAACAAAGATTTTTTTTTACGCAGCATCATCAGGCCCCAACATGACTGACTTACATTTTTTTTTTGTAAATAAATCATTTTATACATAGAAAAGACCCAGACCCAAAACAAATATTTGCAGATCATACAAACATTGGTCCCGCAGTGGAAATTGAACCCGCAATCTTCTGCGTCTTATGCGGGACACTGTTCGTCTACTGCGCCAAAGAGGTCGTCAAATCGATTGATATTGCTGGCCTTTAAAATTATCTTGTGAATTACGAAGTTGTCAAAACTAGGTAATTTCAAAATAAAACAGCAAATTTTTATGAAATTTACGCTCAGAGTTTCATTACTTTTATAGGCTGTGTGAGGTATATAGTTTAAAAGGTTCAAAGCGAGTTAGATAAGCCTCGAAAGCCTATCATTTTATCTACCTACGCGAAATAATACCTAACTAGCACTTTATATTTGTCTTTCCCACGTAGATTGTTGTCTGATACCCCTTGTACGATTCCTCTTTTATGTAGAACATAAAAGATACACAACAATATCACTAAACTAAATCTATATCGGCTCGATTCACACCCACCACGTCTGTACTGCACAGCGGTTGACAAGTGACTGCCCCCGCCCACCTGCCCGCGTGGTGTGTCCGAACGAGACGACAGACTAACTTATCATTTAATTATTATATTTAAATGTTCTTTATGTAAATATATATTAACATAAATACTAGTAAATTTACCTGAACACTACATCCCTTCCTTTTTATAATTATTTTTATTGACTTATTCTCTTACTATAAATTCATTCATACATTCAAAATCATGTTATTAATTTAAGCTTATTATTTAAACTCAACCTAATCATCTTCTGGCATATTATCACTTTCCTTCTGGCATTCCGATTCGTTTTCCTTTGAGTTTTCGTTGTCAGTATTGACTACGTGCCATTGACCTTCTACCTTTTTTAGGTGGACTACATTTCTCCTAACAAGCTTGCCTGTTCCGTCATTCCGTATTTCTACATCCCCATTGTTATTTGATTCTACAGTGTGGGTCGTTGGTTCGTACTCCAAGCTCAACTTGTTCGATTTCTGCATATTTCTGACATATACCTTATCTCCAATCTCTAGATTACTTTCCTGAGCTCTCCTCTTCCTGTCCGTATATTCCTTTCCTTTTTCCTTCTGCTCTTTATCTCTGTCTCTCATCTCTTGGTCTCCTTGATTGTGTTCCATGTCTTGAATCATAGGTAGTTTATCTCTATATTGTCTGCGAAAGAATAACTCGGCCGGCGTCCTTCCTGTGACTGTGTGCGGTGTGCTATTGTACATGACCATATATTCGCGTAAAGCCTCCTTCCAGTTTTTTTTCTCTGCCTGACTTATTTTTAAACGTTTCAAAATATCCCTATTCTGACGTTCTACTTCCCCATTCTGTTGGGGCCAGTAGGGAATAAATAGTATGGTATATCTTTATATTCTGTGTTTTACAAAAATCTTTGAATTCGGTACTTGTAAATTGGCTTCCGTTGTCCGCTGTAATAGAAATAGGATTTCCTAATCTACTAAATATCTCCTTTAGGTGTTCTACGATTACTGTACTGGTTATAGTGCGACAAATTTTTACCTCCTTGTACCGGCTGAAATAGTCCACTACCACAAAAATTTAATCATTGCTTGGGAGAGGTCCCATAAGATCGATTGCTACATCTAGCCATGGTTCTTTTGGCAGCTCTCGTAGAGGGTTTGGAGGGGTTGGTGCAGAGACCAAAGTACAACCCTTACATGCTTTACAAAGATTCTCGGCATCCTTATCGCACTTAGGCCACCAAACTTTAGTTCTTAACCTGGCCTTCATAGCTACAATACCTGGGTGGCCCTCGTGTGCGTTTCTTAAGACTTGTTCTCGAAGTTTGGTAGGTATCACCAATTTTGTTCCTCTCAGTAAAACTTCTCCGAAAAAACACAGTTCATTTTGAAATATTTTATAGACTTTGATAGTGTCATCCCAGTTGTTATTGTAGATTCCATTCTTGACTTTCTGAATTTCTTCGTCCTGTTGTGAATGTTCGACGATCTCTTGCATCGGTATGGCTGCTGGTTTGATGTATTCTACGACATTTTGTACATAGTCGTCGTATATTGCTCTTGGATTCTGTGCCAACTTACACAGTCTGGACAATGGGTCTGCTATGTTTCCTTTCCCAGGGCTATATTTGATGGTGTACTTATATGATTGTAGTCTCAAAACCCATCTTTCGATGCGAGCACATGGTTTTGATCTAGGTCCAAATATAACCTCGAGAGGTTTGTGGTCCGTTATTAACTGGAATTCTTTGCCATATAGAAACATATTAAAGTGTTCTACTGCCCAAACCAGCGCTAACGCCTCTTTCTCCGTTTGGCAGTAACGCCGCTCACAATCACTCAGTGTCTTGTTCCCAAACGCTATTATTCTGGGACCTCTGTCGTTTACTTGTACGAGAACTGCACCTAGTCCTACTGGACTAGCATCTGCTATAACCAATGTTTGGTCTTCAGGATTATAATACCCCAATCTAGGTATATCAACGAGAGCAGCCTTTAATCTATTAAAGGAAGTCTGTTGATCTTCGCCCCAGTTCTCTGTAATGTCTGAGTTCCTTTTTGTCTTCTGCCTGAGAATCAGTTTCAATGGCTCTGAAATTGTTGCTAAATGAGGGATCCACTTTCCAATATAATTGATCAAGCCTAAGAAACCTTGTAGTTCATTGATCGTAGTTGGTTCCCTGAAGTCCCTAATTGCTGACAAGTATTTCTCTAAGGGTTTTGCTCCGTCTTCTGACAAGTCATGACCAAGAAACTGAACTTTGTTCATTCTGTACTTACACTTTTCTTTGCGCAATAGTACGTTATTCTCGTCTAAAACATCTAGAACTTTTCGAAGTCTCTCATTATGTTCTTTCTCGTCTTTTCCGTACACAAGTATGTCATCAATAAAGTTAATGACTCCGTCACAGCCCAAAAGTATTTTTTCTAGTGTCTTTTGGAAGATTTCGGGTGCACACGTAATTCCAAACATCATTCTCTTATACCTAAATAGTCCTTGATTTGTAATAACGTAGTTATGTGTCGTGATTCTGGGTGTAATTCGATGTGGTGGAAAGCATCTTTGATGTCCAATTTACTAAAAATCTTTGCATCCTTTACTTTTGGTAGTAACTGGCTCATTGTCGGTAGAGGATGATTCTCTCTTAAGATAGCAGTATTTGCTCTTCGCATGTCTACGCACAGTCGAATATCACCATTATCTTTTAAAATTGGTACGATTGGTGAAATCCAATCCGAAGGACCCTTTACCTCTTCTATGATGTCTCTTCTTAGCAATTCCTGCGTTTTCTCTTTTACCTTTTCTTCCAGAGGTATAGGTATACGACGGTACGGCTGCGAGACTGGTTTCACTAAACTGTCGATTGGTATTTCTACCAGTACGTCTTTGAATTTCGGAAATTCTTCATCCAGCTGATTGATGCCTGTGCAGATCTTTAATACCTTTAAAGCTGTTGCAGTGATTCGGCCTAAAAGATTCCTAGTTCCCCCCGCAATCACATAAAATATTGTATTTTCTGTTTTATTAGCAACTTCTACATTTGCTCGAAATGACCCTAACAGTTTTAAAGGCGTATCACTTCCGTACGCTAAGAAGTTCTTTTCCGGATTCTTTTCTTGTTCGGTTATTTCTACCTTATTTCTTTTTAGCATTTCCCAAGTCTTATCAGTAATCAGATTGTGTCTGCATCCTGAGTCCACCAACATATCTACGTCTACACCTCCTATTTTACAAACAACTATTGCGCCGCTATCTATGTTGAATATATAGTCGATTTGTTTGTCTTTGTCGTTTTCCGCTGCATTAATAGCATTAACACGTCTCGGTCTTTTTGTTTCTTCTTGTCTCGTAGTATCTTCATCTGTCTTTCTTTTCTGTGGTTGTTTAGTCCTACATTGTTTCCTGAAATGTCCCTTAATTCCACACCGTAAGCAGTTCTTGTCTTTTGCTGGACAGTTTCTATCACGGGCATAGTGACTTTTACTGCCACATCTTGAGCAGGGTTCTCTCTTCCGATTAAATCCCTTGTTGGACTCTGATGTCACTCTATTAACTCCTTGGTTTTCGGTGAACTTTTCATCAAAATCAATTATTTGACGATCAACCGCTTCTATGACATTTGCTTCCATGACAATATCATCCAAAGTCATTTCATCCCCAGTTTTTAGTATTTTCTTTCGAAGTATACTTGATGAGCATTTTTCAATTACCTGGCGAATTATACTTTCGTTAGCATCCTTAAAATTAGATTTTTTTGCTTGTTGTCTAAGGCGCACCAAAAACTTTTCAAATTTTTCATTAGGTTCCTGTTTTATTAATCTAAACCTGTGACGCTCAAATGTGTGTGATTGCTTGGGTGCGAAATATTCGTCTAACTTCTGGATTGCTATGTCAAATACTTTGCCATCATTCTCTTCATTTGGGTCGACATTGGCGCCAGGAATGTTGTAGAAGACTTCTTGTAATTCCGGTCCACCAAAATGCAACAGATTTGCTCGTTTCTTCACATCAGTGTCGATGTTCGCAGCCTCCAGGTATATACATAGGCTCCTTTTCCATCGTTCCCACCTACCAGCTACAGAAGCAGTTTCCCCTTCGCAGTCAAATTTTTCTAACGTGTAGTTATGAGTGTGGGCCATTTCACATTACCTGCAGACAAATAAGTCAGATTTCATAGTACCCCAATCGCAATTGAAGGCCAAAACCACAATTGAATGCCAAAAACCACAATAGAATGCCAAAACCGCAATTGAATGCCAAAACCGCAATTAAATGCAAAACTGCAATTTAATGCCAAAATCACCATTAAAGGCCAGATCGCAATTGAATGCTTAACCCTTGTACCGTTAACGCAATTAAATACCCAATTATTTTACTAACGCAATTCAATGCAACTCGGGCTCGGATTATTCTCTTGTAGGTAGTCTTATAATATATATCTATTTATTGACTACACCTACTCTTATTCGCATCATCATTGAAGTTCTATTCAATCAATCAACCTTAACTACTTTTAAACAACGAACCTAATGGTTGCCGTATTTAAGGTGCCCAATTGTCTCTTCCGTATAGTAAAACGTGTTTATCAAGCTAAAAGTATCAAAGTTTCTAATCTACTTAAATATGTAATATGCCTATTAAGTTACCTTGACAACAAATACACAGCTATGTAGTAGGAAGAAAATTCTAGAATACATAACCTACCTTTATCAAGTCTTTGTGTAAGCAGATCCGTCGACTTGGTACATAAAAAAAACCTATACAATAAGGTGTGATGCTAAATCAACAATTAATTACTTATTAAATTTATATTTTTTTTTAGATAATCTATAAATATAAGGAAGGTTTCTTATTATAACATAATATGATAGACCGTAATAGAAGTATTTATAAAATGAGATACCCGTAAGTACCCTCAATTTCTTTTTTTTTTTCAAAATAAAATAAAAATTACTTACAGTTTCACCTCGTCGCCATGTACGATTCCTCTTTTATGTAGAACATAAAAGATACACAACAATATCACTAAACTAAATCTATATCGGCTCGATTCACACCCACCACGTCTGTACTGCACAGCGGTTGACAAGTGACTGCCCCCGCCCACCTGCCCGCGTGGTGTGTCCGAACGAGACGACAGACTAACTTATCATTTAATTATTATATTTAAATGTTCTTTATGTAAATATATATTAACATAAATACTAGTAAATTTACCTGAACACTACATCCCTGAAACACAAAGTCAGCTGAAATTAAACGCAGAGCAAAAACAAACATCTTTATTTATTTCCACCTTCACGAAACGGAACTTAAATTAAAATTTAAGCAACAAAAACCCTTTTTGGGGTTACGGTAAACACATTTTGATAGCATAAGCTACAAACTAAAAGCGATTGTACATGAGTTTTTTCATCAGAACAAAGTTTTCGCGATTAAACGTTTCGAATTCTGGAATGCTAATACAATAGGGGATGACTCTTGTGTCAAGAGTGTATCGTGGGTGTCAGGAATAAATATCTTCAGGACATGCACACATTTGTCCCGCATCGGGAATCCACCCAGCACCTCTTGAATGTCAGTCGACTACTCGCCCGCTGCGTCGACGAGTCCATCGTGGAGAATGAATCTACTTGTATATATACAAATAGAGTCTCTGTGATAAGGGATTGATTGATTGATCCAATTAAAGCCTGGTTTTCAAAATGTCTCGTAATGAAATATTTACACATCTCTTGAATTTTTCACGTTAAAACACGTTTCTTTATTATAATAACTATAATACTGGACATTTTTCACACAGCATCTTTTATTATGGGAACTACATAATTTTTATGCTATTTATATACCTTTTTTTGTAAATACTTTTTTGAAGTGGCGGGAATCGAACCCGCAACCATCTGTGCCACATAGGTCGTCATCGTTTCTTGGAGTAAATTTAGGTCCACTGTATAATTTGACTATAATAATCATGTTAGCAACTGTCCAAATCCTATAGGTTAGTGTTCCAATAAGCGGTGATAGGCTTGCAATATGTCACGTGGAATGATAACTTCTATGCAAAACGTGGGCATATGCCAAATACAATATCAAAACGTTTCTCTAACTCCCCTTACTTATTAAACTCGCAGATCTACGTACTTAGTATAAGTCTGAGGCTGTCCATTTTAAGGATTACATATCGTGTGTGTTATTAGGGTTCCAAAGCCAAATTACGAAAAAGGAACCCTATAGTTTCGTCATGTCCGTCGTCTTTCTGTTGGCTGTTGTCTGTCCGTTACACCCTGATATCCACAGCTATTCTCAGGCTGGCTACAGTTAAGTTTCCCTCTTACATTCAAAATGTTGATAGCGTATTGAGTAAATTTTGGTATGTAGATGTTTTTTAAAAACCAATAATTTATAAAAGTTACTTTTTCGCGCACCCCCAGTACTTACAGTAAAGCGATAGATGTTTTAATTGCTCCCTCGTGTTTCATTGTCATTGTCATTAAATAGGCCCTACAAAATTACTTTGATGTTTCCTCAATCATTTTTTGTTTTAAGTCAGGAAATATAAGGCCTCAAAGTAGCAAAAATGTTGTTCGTCCCTCATAGGTCCCACGAAAATAAATTTGAATTTTCCTAAACCATTTATTATTTTAAGAAATGTCCTGGAAATAAAGGGCTTCAATACTTTGAAGTTGTGTTCCTCCCTCGAACTTTTAAACCTTGAGACCCAGAAATATGGAACGAAGTTAAACATGTAATATTTGATAATAAATACCAGCAGAAATTAATTTCAAGGATTTCCAATAAAATAAAGTTATCATAAGAATTGAAAAAGTAATGAGGAAACTTGAGGACTCTAACAGAACGTGTCTGGTCTGAATGGACACGTCTTAGGCACATATTGTCTCGTTATGATCAGAACTCTGTTAATGATCGCTGTGCGTCCGTCTCTTGTAGGCTTGTCAGAGGCAGGTGGTTGGACCCTCACAAAAACCGTAATTAAAGTTCCCACAGCTATCCACTGGACAGTCAAAGTGAGCGGATTACAAACGTGCAAAGTTGGTCTTTACGAGATTTGTCTAGACGACACTATTTCATTACAGACTCTTTAGAATTGTTCAGATTTTGACACCTTTCAGAGTTCATTATCTTATCATGCCTCCATTTCATAAAATGTGTCAAACTATCGGTAATTATGTGCCACTCAGACCTGGTGTAAAATAGGATTTACCTTTATAGTTTAGATACAATGTAAACTAGCCCTTTTTGTTCCAAAAACTATCGTAAATTTTATCATTTCCATTGTAAAATAATACACCTACGGGACGTGAAAATTCCAGTTTTACAATATCAATAACTGTTTACAATAACAATATCAATGTTAGACCGTTTATTACACTTTACGTACCACGTATATTAGTTTGTCTGTACAAATTATCGCAAGGACGACTCGAACATATAAGTAGAAGATAAAATCCAGAGGATAGGGGCTTTCACAAAGAAAAATCTAGCATTTTCAAACTTTCGCAATCAAAGAGAGGTAAACACGATAGAGACTTATAAAAACGTATAAAACTTATTAAAAAGAACAAGCTAGAAAAAAAATATGGATGATATCAGGAACTATGCCATGTTATTAACAAGTCAGCATCTCGGCATGTATGTATCCATGCTAGCTTTTGAGGAAGGAGGTTTTCTACCAGTCAGACGTTATTAGACTAGGGACAAAGTTGCCAAGCACCTGAGATCGTGATTGATGGTACCAGCTACACAGGTTGACGAAGAACGATCACTGTCGGTTAACGAAGCGCGAGATGAATAGTACAAGATAATATTTATATTCACGGTTTCCAACCGTCATATTTTGGTACGTTTGGAAGGCCTTGGATTTAATCAATTCTCAAAGCGTAATACTTATAAAGCAGTTTCTTAAAGTATTGCTGGTGGTAATTTGTTTTATTAATAAGAGCTTTGGCCTTATTAGAAATTGTTTCGATACTTTTTGAATTCAATGTGAACGGTATCAATGTATAATTTCGGTATCAATATTTGCAACGGATTTTGATGGCTAATCTGTTTCATCTTAATATTTTGTATAATATACTTATTTCCTTGTGATTTTAATGATTTTTTTATATCTTCTTCTTTATTCTTTATTGTACACACAATTATAATAATAATGATTTATTTAGCCAAATTATAATAATTCATCGATATATAGTTGAACCCCTGTCTCCCGGAGAAGCGTGAGCTGTGGCCCAATAAAAAACAGTTATCTCTCAATTTAAATTAGACACAGTAAATAACACGCGTGTGTATGTGTGTGTGTATGTGTATGTGTGTGTGTGGGGGGGGTGTATGTATATGGGGGGGGGGGGGTTGAATGTCTAATAGTGTGTATGCATGAGTGAGTGAGATGTGTGTTGTTAATTAAGTAGAGCTGTATTGGTTAATGCACAGTTGGGAATCGATTATTTTGTATAGACGTGGTACATTGTAAGTGTAGATATTAAGATTACAAGCAATTAAAGAAAGACAGTATGGATGAGGGTATCGGTTTCTTCTGTCTTGATTTAGTTCTAGTTTTGGGACTATGAGACGGTGATATCGGCGAATACATTGTTGGATATATAACTTGCGGACACTTAACACTCTAACGTGGTTATATAGCATTTTTGTAGAGAAGCGGAATGGCAGATATAACATTGTTTTGAATGTGTGAATTATACACTTACAATAGTTTATTGCAAGTTATTTATTTTTATTATTTTTTGCATCTCAGACATTGTTCTGTCCTTGAATGTGACAGATACGAAATATCAATTCGATAAACATATAGGAAGTAACCACTACATTTGACAACCAAAATCAATTTAGATGGGTGATAGAAACAACTTTTTTTACATATTCCGGGCATATTTTCCAAGTTTGCTTTCTATAAAAACGATTAAGCTAAAAAACTAGCCTAATCGATCCAGCTGTTCTCAAGTGATGCGCTTACAAACGAACAGCATTTCATTTTATTCATACCGATAAATATGTAGATAGCCTTCAGATGCTCTACAACTAGGCCAAGGCCTACCCTCATTCCTTCCAGATATCCCGATCCTGTGCTATGTCTGTCCAGCCCAGCAAAATAGTATCCAATTCATCTCACCATCTATACGCATAATATTTACAAAAAAGTATCTAAGTAGTAAAGTATAGTTTAGTATCAGTCATTTAGTTCCCATAATACAAGCTCTGCTTAGCTTGTGGCTTGATGATGCTGTGTAAAACAGACTAGCTTTTTTTTTATTTTTTTATCTCCATTTTGGTCGGGCGCGACGCCTTCTCACTGGGTCAGGGCGCCACTCGGTGGTCCTTTGCCTAAAGCTCATTCGGCGTGCGGTAGACGTGGCCATCCCAATAATTTACATAGCAACATTAAACTACCTTCTGAAATTGGTCGTAGTGCCTATGGACATTCGAATTATCAATGAACATAAATATCGGTAGTTTACTATTATTTTAAAGTACAATGGCCTATTAGCACTAAACGTAGATAACTTACATCGCTTCGTACTTTTACCCGCGACGTCGAAAAGCCGTATATGCATTTTCTATAAGGTTTGTTTGTCTGATACTATTTATCTCCAAAGGAGTTTTTTTGTCATTTTTCTCCCAGCATCGTTTAGCCCCAAAGTAGCCCAAAGTTCCCATAACAAAGAGCTTGTGTTATGGGAACTACATGACTGATATATTACTTATATTTTTTGTAAATACGTACAAATTATACACAGAAAACACCCAGATCCCCACAAATATTTGCAGATGCAAACATTTGTCCCGCGGTGGGCATCGAACCTGCAACCTTCTGCGTCTAAGGCGGGCCTTGCCCACTGCGCCACATAGGTCGTCGGCTTGTCGCATTATAAAGCTATTCTTGTATTTGTATGTGTTCTAGGATAGTTTTAAGATAGATTTTATCGCGAAAAGACCATAGACGCTGCTTTTGTAAAAATATACATGTTCAAGGATTCTTTCATGAAACATAGAACTTTGTAGAACCTACCAAATGGGAATTTCAAATAAAAATGGATACCATATGTGGATATTCAAAATAATGAAGTTCTATTATACTTGATAAAAGCTAATGCATACGCCGAGGTAGAAACACGCACTACCTACTCTCGAACGAGTAACAATAGAACTCACATAAAGGAGACTTTGCAATGACATCAGTCAAACAAAACAAATATGGCTTTAACGAACGCCAAATGCGAATTTAGTAATGGTAAGTTCTGTTTTGATGATTTCCATGAATAGTATTGCCGTGGAATAAAGCATTGGCAGAATATGCTACGCCGTAGCAGCCGTAGCATGATCTACGAAGTAGCTATTGTATTATTGGTCGCAGCTAACTAGCTTGATTAGCTTTTCATTTAACAGCTAGCTACTTTACAAAACAGCACTGTTTTATAATCCGGCGTATTTATATCAAGCATTAACCAAAGGGCTATATTAGCCATATTTTAAACAGATGAAAATGAGTAAGTTCGGTTGATACGTTTTTTAATAACGTTTTAAATTTTTAGTTTAAAAAATTATAATTTTTGTTTAAAAAAAAAACTAAAGAACCTCTTTTGCGCAGAGGGCGAAGGCCCGCCTGAGACGCAGAAGGTTGCGGGTTCATTCCCGCCGCGGCACAAATGTTTGTATGACCAGCAAATATTTGTTTCGAGTCTGGGTGTTTTCTATGTATAATATGTATGTATTTACAAAAAAAAGTAATTAGTATATCAGTCATATAGTTACCATAATACAAGCTCTGTTTAGTTTGGTGGTAGATGATGCTGTGTGAAAAATGTCTAGCATTATTATTATTAAACAAAAACCTAATAACTTTACCTACTTACTCAATCTCATCTGTTTACAATATGGCAAAAAATGGCAGCCATTTTGTTAGGGCAGCGGATTATACAACAGCAGGCGGCTAGGCTGTTATGTGAAAGGGTAATTAAGCTAATTGGCTGCTTAGTCATCCCCCGCCCCCCGTACGTTGCACGCAAGGTCCCCTGACGTTCGAAGATCCTGGCGGCATCTGCTTCATGACATTTTGTATGCATCAGTCGACTCCTCACAGCAAATTTACGCAGCCGTGAGTCCAACACAACTCAGCATACGTGCAATTTCTTAAGACTTGGAAGATCTAGCCTCCAGAGACTAAATCTTCCAAGTCCAACATTCCCGCAATTCAAAAAAAAAAGATGCTGCTGACGACTCTATTTGAGGTTTATGATATTTCACTATAAATCCTATTATTGGACCGATTTCAATAAAGCCAATATATTGATTTAGAGTCTATTCCATCAGAATCTGATATCAGACATCCACGTCGCCATAAATTTACTTTTGTGATTTCCAATTTATGCGTTATCTAAACCGCGCCCTTTGTGGGTAAGAATTTAATAAAATAATACATTAATCTCTACGGACCCATCGCTTACTCGGATAACATCTATGACATTTTTGAAAGCGTATCGAAAAATTAAGGCGCAATCTTGTAATAGGATTTTTTCGTAAATTACTTGAAGAGTTTACATTCCAACGTTTTTGTCCAATAATCTACACTATTATTACAATGAGGTAAAGTTTGTAAGTTTGAATGGAGGAGATATTAAAACTTACAAACTCGAAACTAGTCATCCGATATCATAGAAAATATTTTACCAATATTTAGAATTGACCTTCAGGGTACAGGCTGTATAGTATCCCATATAGTTAAAATATAGTTTATAAGACATTAAATGTAAAAAAAAAAACTACTTCAAATAACGGGAAATTGATAAAAAGTCCAAACAGAAATTTCATTATCCATTTTTTTTTAAAGTGGGATTTTTTCATAGAATGTATGTATATGGGACCACCCTACAAATAAAAAAAACGTTAAAATCGGTTCACAATTGGCGAAGATACCACGTAACAAACACAAAAAATATATAGGTACATACGAATTTAGAAACGTCCTGCTTTTTTGAAGACGGTTGATAATAATTAGATCGCGATATTTGTGATACGTTTCCAGTCCCAAGTTTACGTTATATATCCTGCAGATATTCCATCATCAGATCTTCACGTGTTATATATCCTGCAGATATTCCATCATCAGATCTTCACGTGTTATTTTGTTCATTCGGAATGACACTCTTTTAAATAAAAAATAATAATATACATAATATTCTTTAATTTCAGACATGAGATCCATAGTGAAAAATACTTTATTTTTTAAAAATAAAGCACGAAAAAAACTAATAAATACAGAAATAATTTAGGTACATATGATTTATAAGTAATACCAAAAAAGTGGCGCTTTGCGAGATTTTAATGTTGATATTTGAACCATAAGAGCAGTGGGCGTGGGCGGTCCTTTCTAGGAATGAAAATAATATTAAATTTGAAAGTGTCTCTAGGGCCTCACAGTCCATTTTATCCGCAGTCCCTAACGGTAATGACCCAAAAATGTTTCGGGTAGCCGTAATTCTATAAAATCAGTATCTTATTTTAGTTTATAATTTTTACGGGAAAACATAGCAATCCCTCATGAATACATTTTTTATGGGACCACCTCTGGATCATTCTCTATACAACAACAAAATAATCATCAAAATGATTTAACAATTGGTTAAGATATCAAGTAACAAATACACGCAATAACAAAAAAAACATACAGCTGAATTACCTTTTTTTAAAGGCTACCCGCCTTAAGGGCTTTTCGTCGAGAGTTTGCAACGTAAGTACGACTAAAAAACAATTGAGCGAATGTGTTACTTACAAACGCTGCCTAACCGGTAAGAGTTACTCCAGGTACCACGCGGACGAAGCCGTGGCCAGTAGCTAGTTGTATATATAACAAGCTTCGGATGTCAAGGTATATTCCTCCAGAATAGGCCTAAAGAATAATGATCGGAGGTCTGAGACGGCTGTCACCAAACAAAGCGATCTATACAGACAAACAAACACGCACTTAGTTCACCGAATGTACGCTTAAGATTAATGGCCCACTGGGCCGCAAACGGAACGTTTAGAAATAAAGCAGTACCTAAAACCACACAATAATAATAAACTCTGACACAAGATTGACTTTTGACTTCTCAGTTATATTTTTCAAATAATACCAACTTTGTGTAGTGACTAGGGTCCCTGTCCTAGGTTATCTCCATACAAAGGTTGTCTAGAAGAGATCCTTCTTAGCGATAAAACCACCCTTTGTACTTTAAGTTTTGTTTTGTTTGTTTTATTCTTATGGTGTATAATAAAGTATATTCATTAATTCCTCCTTGGGTTTAGGACTTGTTAAATTTGTATTATTTGCTATAAAAGAGGCCATATACCCAGCTTCATATAACGAATAAAAAATACAACCTCGTGACAGTCAGACAGACATATGGACGTCGTACTTCACAATACGTTTATATAATTTTTATTTCCTATGTCCAGCTCAGATTGCGTTTGGATATTTTTAGGGTTCCGTTGGTTGATAGCTCCTATAAGGCCAGGAATACTGGAACACTGCTGCCATCAACCCAAAGTCCTTCTCCGCTATTTCAAGGTGTTGGGCTGGTTGGGGTCAGGTTAGAAGATGGATAATACACAATACATCCCAATGCGGGAAGTCCTGCAGATCTTAGTTCCCCCACATACAATTAGAATTAGAGTCACGCGCGTTGGTGCGATTTGTGTACAGAACCCTCTATAAAAGTAGGTATGCTTACGCATCGCTCTACCTCTTCAACTTTATTGGTAATTATGGTTTTATTCCTTATAAAGTGACATTTAAATGCGTAGTTGCAAAACTTTAATGGAGGTATAAGTACAATTTAATTTATTGGAATACCTACCTGCATTTTTCCGGTGTTTCGGTGTTTAGAAATGAGGGGGGAGCCGTGTTGGCCTAATGGGCTGTACCCTGACTTCTGAGTTGAAGGTAGGAGTTTCAAACCCAGTCATGAATCATATTTTTTTCAATAAACGTAGTTACTCTGAAAAATTAAATCGTGTGGAAACCGGCATGCAAAAGAACCAAAATTCGAAGGCATGTCACATCGGTTAGTGTCTTATAAACGGCGATGGGCTTGCAATTTTACATGTTTCTATAATTTATACGTCACATAAATTAAAAAAACAGACACGTCGTTGGAAAGTTGAGGAAATTTATCGTTTTACAAATAATATCGTTTTTAAATATTTTACTACTATATTTCCGTTACTTTTCTGTGAACGGAAATATAGTGGCAGTCGTTACAGATAATGCCCCCACTGTGCAGTATTGAGCCTTCGCATTACCAAACTTAACGCGTAGAGACAAAGTTGGTTTTCGCTTAGGATTTATGGACTCAACGAAATGGCTTTGAGATTTTTATCCATTTTACTTTTAATTAAGTGTGAACGTTTTGCGATTTATTGTGATAGGTTAATTTATGGTTTGTAAGTTTGTTTTGGATCTAAAACAAATAGTGAAAAACGTATTTACTCTGCCACTGATATGGGTGTAAAAAAGTAAATAAACATCCAACAGACATATTCATAGACCCCACACTAGAATTATATTATTTACTAGCTTCTGCCCACGGCTTCGCTCGCGTGGTACCTTGATAAAATGTAGCATATGTGTTACTCTGATGTATAAGCTATATTACTGTAAAGTTTCATCAAAATCCGTTGAGTAGTTTTTGCGTGAAAGAGTAACAAACATCCATCCTCACAAACTTTCGCGTTGTTATAGTAGTAGAATTTATTTGGAACAAGTTATTAAAAAAATCCATGATAGGATTGCCTGTATGAGACGCTGGCGTTATATTTACGTTCCTACTAAACTAGTCACTCCTTCTCGTAGGTATCCGCTATGGTATAAGCGGCCTTTGATTAAATAACTTCGCGAAAAAGCAAAATTCCATGAAAAATATAATATGTTAACTAACCCTGACCGTGACTAATTTATTATAATACGACAAATATCAAATACTTTGGAGAAAGTGAGCCAACATTAGCCAACATTGAAAATTGTATCAAAAGAAATCCACGAGCTTTTCGGTCATTTATTAAAACTAAAATTCAGTCAAACACTTATCCTTGATCTAAGTATGCTTACAACTATGTACAAGTAGGTATATATAAAAATACAGATGAAAGAGCTAGCTATCTAAAGACCGTTGCAAACGATCTATAGATAGCTCAACTGATCCAGATCACTACCAGACGGAAGCGTTACGAAAATACTGGCCGCATTGCCACTTTATACTTGAATAAGGCCGCTCATTTGACTGTGGTAAAGGAATTTGTAATTTTTTTGGCGAGTTTTCATCTATTTTTTAGTAATTGTCAGTATAAAATATAGGTTAATTCAGTAACTACACTGAATATTGTCTCTTCAGCGGATATAAATTAAATCTAAATACCAGAGGAAAATGCTACTGCTTAAAAATCTTGACTCAATTAAATATGAACATCCCTGCCATTTTAATTGTTAAATATGCAAAGAGCCTTGGTTTTCATCTCTCAGAAGGCGTGGTACATAGTATTTGGAAGACAGCGTTCAAACCGAACCCCCCACCATTCACAAAAAGGTCCATAAAACAAGGTTGAAAACTTTCTGACCCATATCAAAACTTGCTTGTTTGCTAAGGTCATACAAAAAATTGACCATACACAACTTTATGGCGCACTCAATCTCATCAACGCATCAACCCGGTTTTTTTGAGAGGTACTTAGGTCTACCACATCTATTCTCCTTCTTTGTGCAGACTTCTTGTCACGGTTTATGTCGGAACCCTCGCAAGTGGACATTATCTAGACCAACTACTCCAAATGTTTTGATAAAATTGATCACTCACTTTCACGACCACTAGCGCAATGGGCGAAGGCCCGCTTGAGACGCAGAAGGTTGCGGGTTCGATTCCCGCTGCGGGACAAATGTTTGTACGAATAGCCAATGTTTGTTTCGGGTCTGGGTATTTTCAAAAAAAAGTATATTAGTAGTATATCAGTCATTTAGTTCCCATAATACAAGCTCTGCTTTGGGGCTAGATGATGCTGTGTGAAAAATGTCCAGCATTTAAAAACAAAACTTTTACTTGAAAAGCTTCACAGGATAGATATTATCTGTAATCTGGGTAATCTGTTTAGATTTTTGTCTTTATGTCCACAACCGGTGCCAGACTGTGGTTCTAGGCGGTTACTTTTCATGTCCTATGAGCATACTTGGTTTTGTTTTAAGAATGTCAGCAAAATTTACAAGAATATAGTTATTAAGACTACGCCTGGCAAGTGTGGAATCCTTGTTATAAAGTATATATAAATGGATTCAAAACGTAAGGTTTTGAATCCATTTATAAAAGATTTCTACGAAATATCTAATACCGTGCCCGAATATTTTTACCTGATTGAAATACGGGGTGTCGTAAATTTCACTTCCCCCATCCGAACGCAGGGAAATAGCCGATTTGACTTATGCTTTTAACATAGCAAACGGTGCCATGGATTTCCCTAATAGAAAATAGGACGGCCTAATAATACTGTATTAAGTAATCAAAACATTCTTTATATTCCTAAAGTTCGCACTAATTATAGGCAAAGTTAATTTGTGGTGAGAGATGGTAGCTCGTTTAATTAGTTAATTAAGGTAAATAAAAAGGTTGATCTATTCTACACAAAAAAACGAGAAAGCGCAAACGTTTACTTAGTGTATTTTTTGCATAGATTAGGCACACAACTTATACAGTCTAGCAGAGTCTACGGCTTCGCCCGTGCGAACCCGGATAAAAAGTAGCCTTTGTGTTATTCTGATAATATAGTAATAAGCTATATTACTGTAAAGTTTCAACCAAATCCGTTCAGTCGTTTTTTGCGTGAAAGAATAACAAACATCTATCCATCCTTAAATTTTCGCGTTTAATAGTAGTAGAATGTAGTTAGGGGTGTGTTGGGACAAAATAAAAACTTTTTCTTAATGTCGTCTACTTTACCTGTTTATGTTTTTACCGACTCATATTTATTTATATATTATTTGTAAAAAAAAAATTGGCCTTCTTATGCTACATTTATGGTTTCATAATATTCATTTAAATACTTTTCCTGTAAGCTAACTGTAAGTTTTCATAAAGAAAAGAAAGTAAATACAAAATTAAATAAGAATCATGTTTGGACGATGTTGTGACGATGAAGTCTGCTCGTGCTATAATGTGTACGGACGGACTGGACCGCGAAATATACAAGTTGGTCCCAGTCCACTCACAATACCTACTGAATAACCTAGTACCATAGGTAAAGTACCTTTTTAGACAGACTAAAAAACTAAATTGCTTATAGAGACATAATTCTATAAGGTTGACGAAATGTTTACATTAAAAATTTAGGTACCTACTAGTAATATTGTTACATAATAATAAAGACAGTCGTGAGCGTGTTTGTTTTGTTTTTTTTTTGTCCTTACGAATAATCTTATTAATTTATTATGTACCTACTGTTGTTTTTTTGGTATATAATGTTGTGCTTCTGTGAATCAATTGTATCATTCTATTGACATGTAACAATTCGTTTTTAATAAATGAATCTGAATATGGATTCCTTCCTAGTTTTTTTAAACGTTGTTGAGCTCGTGATTGCTACTATTAAATAATCATTTTTTTTATATTTATTTTAAACTAGCTACTGCACACGATTTCGCTCGCGTGGGTACGACGCATACAAAGGTGCGACCGTTTATCGTCGAATTACGTTGTGAAATTAGTCTCCATAAAAATACCTTCCTAATTTAACGGGAGAATATACAGCTTTTGTCCACCCTGAACGTTCATTCTAAATATTGGTGAGAGAATTTCTGAAATCGAAGTACTTAAGTGAAGGTAATTTCGGAGGGCTTACTCCACAAATCCCTTGCGACAATCCCCTGCGTAAGGGATTTCTGAACTTTTTGTCCAGAAATCCCCTTATAATATATGAGACTTTATTTCTGCACTGGTGGAAATTGATCAAAAAAACTATATTTATGGAGTTAAAAAGTGGCATCGTTTATGATTATATAAGGAGACTGTGATTACCTAATTAGTATTTGTTTTTTTTAATTACAGTGTAAATAAATGGATCAGGAAATTTCTGGAAATCTTGTCCACAAATCCCCTTATCTCTTCCCCTTTGAGAACCGGAAGGGGATTGTCGCAGGGGATATGTGGAATAAGCCGTTTCGGAGATTATCTGCTACATCTAAACTTACAAACTTACTCTTACCTTTTTATAATATTAATGAAGATACTAAAATACAAATCTAAATAAACAAAAAGCAGAATTTTGGTTTAAACATGAATGTGCAAGTATTTTTCCTAAAATGTTAAAGAGGCTGAAAATGTTCACTTGTCTGAATCCTTTTAGGAGACGTGACCAGAGGACCGGTTCATTGACCGCCTGACCTTAAGCCCATCCTGAACACCGTATGTCGGGGCAATAAAGTTTATTTTATTTGGATATTCTGAGAGGCAGATCAATAGAATCTAGGTTTTCTAGACTCGTATTTTCCAACTAAAATATTTTGTTGATTTTGTTATTTCTGTGATATATTGAGCTGGATGCAAATAAAACCTCCACGGTATATGATACAAGTCGTCGTTTATTGCCAACTGGCCTCTCACCGAAGTCTACCCTACACCATCTTTTATACTTATCCTACCCACATTATATCCATACACTACAATTTCCATCTGATCGGCGGTTACCGTAACCTATGGACGCTTGAAACATTATATTGTGCGTTGCCTACCATGAGACATAAGGATTGAAAATTCTCATAAGCCTGTCATTTCACCGGTAGCAGTAATTTCCCGGACGAACTCTTTCACAAGATGATTACAACTTCTTTAATAATTGAATTCCAATGATTATGCTAACAATTATCATAAATAAATGATTAATAGAACCACTAAATTAAAAGAGACTCTTGTAAAGTAACTCAATCGAGGCTTTCAGTTAATAGAAAATATTATATATATTAATTCCACAAAAAGTTAAATCGCGAACAACAAACAATTTCTATTATGTACCACGAGCCCGCGGTACGATCGGTGGTATTACGTGGCGTGCTAACGCAACAGATAGTACATTTTAATAATAAATAAACACGAATTGTATTCACATACATAGTCCTGAACCCACACTAGGAATCCCTGTATCGTGGGTATCAAAACTACGAGTACCATGGTATCACAACACCCAGAGCCGAAACAATCATCTGTCGAGCATGCAAACAATTGCTAATTATGTGTTACTGAGCTAACCAGCCTTGCCTTTCTTTCCTGGCTTGGTCGCGGAGGAACAGGCAGTAGATAAAACCGACGTTTCAAAGTGATCCAATTAATAAATGGATTTTGACTTTGACATGGTGTTCAGAATCAAGCTTTATGTACAGTAAAGGATAAACGTATCCACCTCGCGCCTTGCCGTATTATCAATCGAAACAAATGGTAGAGTGAACTATCTGTTTGTATTACAACTTTGGTGTGAACTGAGTGAAGTTGAGTCTAATATCGAGTTTATTTTGAAATTATACCAACTATGGCAACAACTAATTGTAAACTTTTGGAAAAGCTTTCGAAAATGTACGTTCATTATGTTCAATAATGAGAATGTTTGTTTAATAAAGTTGTTAATGCTCTCGAAAATTCAATAAAAGTAAATAAATACGTAACTTTTGAAAGTAATATTCCAGCTACCTTTATTGTTTGGAGGTGTTGACCGAGCCCTGAGCGATTGTATTTAACTCGTAACGGAAGAGTTATATTTTAGCGTTGTTTGGTCTATACGGCTAATCGGATTGTAATTGGGTTTTTAGCAGTCACTTTGTACGCCTTGATTTTATATTTTTTGGCATGTGCGTGGCTTTAAAAAAGAAATAATTTGTATGATTGCAAGTATGGTTCATGATAAGTTATATCACCACAACTCACTAGGAAGCGCTGGAATAGACGATGGAAAACAAGTTGCGTTTTTTTTTATCTTATTTTAAAAACTACCTACTTGTCCTACTTGTTGAAATTCGTGTATGACCTGCACACATTTTACAGGACCCCTGAGACTACAATTTATTTATATTTTGTATCACTGGAATCCTTTAGGGATTATTTTAAATATTTCACAATCTGCTTGACATTTTGTCGCTAGAAATATTTCAAAAGTTGCAACTTAAGTTTTAAACAAACTCCGTCTTTAATTCTGCAAACAGCTCTTATTTTCAACTGTCATGGAGCCCTATTCATTATTCAAACTGTCATAAGGGCGAGAATTCTAATTAAACATTACGTTTACAAATTATACTAAATGAATTGCCTAAAGCGTTTGTTTCTGTGGACATGAATGGTAGCTTGAAAGTTGAAAAAGTATCTGTTATCCATAAAACACTGAAAAATGAAGCTTTATTTATACCATACCTGATCAGAAAGGACCTTATTACTCTGTAGAATGGATACTAAAATCCAATGTTAACGTACTGTTTTTTTTTATTTTGCTTAATATCTATTTCTAATTCTAAGTGGGGGGACTAAGGTCTGCACTGACGTCCCGCATTGGGGTGTATTGTGCATAATCCCCCTCCTAACCTGACCCCAACTTGCTTAATATCAGTAACTTATTAATATATAATGCCAAAAGAATAAATGTTTTTTATAAAAGTCCCCAAAGTGACCACTAGCTTTTCCTAAACATTAATTTAACAAACATTATATCGGTTTCGATTTAAAGAAATTTATTCACAAAAATATATTTTTTCTTTTTTGTATCTTTTGTTCTGTTTATCTGAATTTTCATTTGGTGTTTACTTTTACTCGAGATGCCATCTAGTAGTAAAAGTGAAGATTTTATGACGCCGCCATTATTAAATGAAACTGCGTAACCAGTTCGCGAACCTTTTTTCCCGAGATATCCGGAAATAAATAATATGACAAGACATATGAACATTTTCTCATAGGTATGGTATAAATCACTATTTATCACTTTCTTCAACCAAATGTTATCAAAGTACCTACTATTTACTATTGTTGGAAGCGTGATCATTAAGTTTCCATCAGGCGTGGTATTTTCTAGATGGTACCTTATTGCCTGAGCACTGAGTAAACGTTATACGAGCCTGAAGTCGATTGGCACCACAGTATAGGTGAATGAAGGATCATCTACAAAATCTAGCATAGGTTGTTGACTAATTCCTATATAGGCTAGGTCGCGCGCGAGGCATCGGCGTAACTTCATGTAGTTTTTTTATGATCCTTGTGATTTCAATGTATAAAAGCCTATTGACTTTGACTTTGACATTGAAGTACGAATTTAAAAATATATATAATAGAAAATACTGCTGTGTTTTCTTTTTCCAAATTTATTAGGGAATTAAGTATACTATAAAAGATTGAAAAAGTGATTCAAAAGTATACGAAGACGTTTTGCGCTGTAGAAAATAACCATCTTTGCTGAGATTTATGACGCAAAAAAATTTAATGTCTTGTTATTTTTGATCGTTCTAAGACCACACTGGTGACAGGTGACAAACAGGGCTTTTTGAGAGCCTTTTAACCGATAATACCTATTAGGACCAAGTCGTTTAAAAGGGTTGCGGGTTTGAAATTACTTGGAAATCGGCGGCCGCACCTTCGCTTTTGAAACTCCCAAGATCCTACTCCTGGCCTATTTTTTTTCTTTTCAAGTCGTGCCGAAAAAATATTTTTCTTTATGACTTAGTTTAATATAAGCCTGAATATATTTTCATCAAGTTAACACTTTTGTTATAACCGTTCTCGTTGAAAATACTTTCTATAAAGTTTAGTTGTGTCCATTTTTGATGAACAGTATGAGTTGAAGAGGGAGTGGGCACTGGGCAGGCCAATGGCTTGCAGAACATATTAATGAATACATGAGTTGTTAATTTTCTGATTTGCATGCATAATGTAAAAATGTAGATTATGAAATTATGTACACTTTGACATTTCTATATTAAGAAAAATATTATGTATACTTTGCGTCCGTAGGTAAATTGAATTGCTTACTAACAGGTGAGTCGTTTAAATATATTCCAATTTAGTCGTTTAAAAAAACAACCTACCACCGCTGGGGATGAAAGGTTTTTGAATGACAACCATGAACCAAACCGCAGTGTAAAATTACCCCATTCTCAATGGAACGATGGCATCTCAAAGGTGGCGAAAAATCTGTGGATAGGGATGTCCCAAGATCGTTCGTGATGACACTCTTCGGGGAAGGCCATTGCGAGTCTAGTATTAATTACATTATTATTATTTGTAACAATTTGTTATAATATTTACAAAAGCGTATTACCAAAGTCAAAGTCCATATTCATTTATTCATTAAAATCACAAAGATCACTTTGAAACGTGGATTCTGTCTACCGCCTGTTTCTACTACATCGTCGCGGTACAAGTGTATCATCTGCAAACATTTGTCTTGAATTTGGATGTTTTCTATGTATAATATGTATATATATTTATAAAAAAAATTATATAAGCAGTATATCAGTCACGTAGTTTCTATAATACAAGCTCTGCTTAGTTTGGGGCTAGATGATGCTGTGTGAAAAATGTCCAGCATTATTTATTTACATACATTGATGATAAGCACCTTGGTTGACCTTTTCACTAGTAAAATTATTTAATGGGACATTAATTTTATTTAAGGACCTAAAGTTTGTACGTTATGACGATGGCAGAATATAAAGGAGCTCTACTAAGCACCCACCAACCTATGCAGGGTTTTTAATACAAATAAATTGGTAAACTTATGGCCCACCTGTTGGTAAGCGGATACCGTAATTTATGGATGCTGGCAACACTAGAGGTATCTCGCGTTTCAGACCCTGAGACATAACGGTTGAAAAGTCCATACTCTTCAAACCGAAATACAGTGATGTGAACATTACTAATAAATAAATATACATATTATGCTGGACATTTTTCACACAACGTCATCTAGCCCCAAAGAAAGCAGAGCTTGTGTTATGGGAACTAAATGACTGATATACTATTTTTATATATATATTTTGTAATTACATACTTATTAATTACATACAGACGACCTCGGTGGCGCAGTGGGCAAAGGTCCACTTATGACGCAGAAGGTTGCGGGTTCGATTCTTGCCGCGGGACAAATGTTTGTATCTGCAAATATGAGTTTCGGGTCTGGGTGTTTTCTATGTATAACATGTCTGTAATTACAAAAAAAAAAAAAAAAAGTAGTATATCAGTCATGTAGTCCCCATAATACAAGATCTGCTTAGTTTGGGGCTAGATGATGCTGTGTGAAAAATGACCAGCATTATTTATTTATTTTATTATAGATAGAAAACACCCAGACCAGAACTGGTCTGGTACTGCTGGGCGGCCAGAATCCAAATTTGTTAAAATACAATGTGACCGTAAATGTGTGAAAGTAACACACAACTAAATTGCAGTCCATTGCATTATTCACTAATTGTGATCGCGGTTTCGGCTCACGTTCAGCCTGATAGGACCATGATCACGTACCAATAGCAAGCTAGCCCGTTCGTTCCAACCATCATTATTATTAAGAGAAAATTGCAAAGATTCTTTGGAGATGTATTAGAGAAATTTACACGCAAATTACTTTAGTTTAAAAACGAATAAAGGTTTGAAACTATTATTTTTGACTGTGGTAGCAGAGAAGCAGGTCTCAAAAATAAAGGGAAAGGCAGTTTAAATACAAATACAATATATATGGTATATTTATATTTCCGACAAAATTATAAGTCGGTTAATTTTTTATCATTCTGGTGGTCCCCGCGCACGAAATCTTTTATCACGATACCTGGATAACTATTTTTGTTAATATCGGAGTCAGTTCTGAATCCAAGGAGAGGACCTGCTTAGGACTGTACGTAGTACCACAGTACTTCTCTCCAAAGGACTAAAGCCCATAAAGTTGAATAACTTTAGACCAGATACTCGATTTCAAACCCACGTAGATATTTTAGTGACAAGGTTATGCATGTTCAAAGTATTATTTAAAAAAAAACACCCAACAGTCACGTACATTGTTCTAGCACCACATAAGGATTCTTGTGCAGAATTCTAGTATGATAAATCGTATCAGGACGGTGTACTTCGTGTTCTATGCCAACCCTTTACTGTATTTCTTCGTGGGAAGGTGCAGTACAAACCTCTGGAATCGGCGAGAGGGGTTGTGGGCCCAGCAAGCCCACATTTCATTAGGGTGTGGTTTGGCGGACGGCAAGCGTGATTGCGCAACGATTACTACCTCCCAACGGTCAGCTAATGTTTTAATTCGATTCGCAATTTTCACAGAATGTTGTATTGGGGTCGTGAAGGATAAGGGAAAAAATGCGATAAATTAAAAAGGAAAAACTGTGATGTCCGGGTCATACAATCAAGGGTTGGGTTCTTATACAGTCATAAATATTACATCAGTAAGTATGGGGCTATGGGGCTCCTTCAATAAAACCGGTGACTTAAAGCTGCTCACTCTGTAGAAACCACTCGTATTTAGCCTTTTAATTGCGGTACTGAACTCCCTGGGTTAGAAAAGAGGATTCGTTTCAGAACTGGAGAATTCCTGTTGTCTTCCCCAAGGAATCCACTATGTAAGGTGCGAACACGAAAGGCCATTTAACAAAATTGGCTATGTTATTTTTTACAACAAAAGCTGAAAACAAGCAAATGCATAAGTGGTATGGTGGTATTATTTCACCGGATGAGCTCTTTCACAAGGACCTATACTACATATGGGGATATAAATATGAGCTGCAAATATTAGTACATACCATAGCCGTTGCAGATGAGATGCACCCTGGTGGAGTCACGTCTGCACTCGCGAAGTTCCTGCATCAGCCCTCCTTCTCTGCGTAGGAACGTCCTGTAGGATTGAGCTGCGCTGTGATGCCCCCTGGCTCTGCTCCCTTCTCCGATAAGCTCACTCTTGTTTACCTCCCTGGGGACGACAGTCACCATTTTTAACCAAACCATTTCATATAAGATCGTCTAGTTAAAAAAAACTAGTAGACACTCTGTGTTCTGAACCACCACCTCTTGAAGACTTAGTAGCCAACTCTGGTGTCGGAGTTACTGACTTTGAATGATTTAACTAGTGAAACTGACATCTTATTGTATTCTCCATATCAGCAAAACACTCAGATCCAAACGCCACTACTTGTCACCTTCGGTGAAACGTTGGTTAAACCTAACCTAGCTGTTAATAATGACTACAAAGTGTTTTCAGATGTATATTTGAACAATTACGGTCTATAAATTTCTTCTTATAGTTTTAGTCATATTTCCCTGTGTACTTACGAGTATCCAAGCATATTGCAGAGCTTTTTACTTGTAGTTTCATCGAGCGTGGAGAGACAGGCGGGAAACCAGGAGTGGTTGGCTGCTCGGTATACTTGCAGCTCGCCACTTCCTATGTCGCCATTGGTTCTAGACAACCTCACTGCACAAAAAACACAATATTAGCTGATAAGATAGCTGGAGTTTCCCTGTCTTAACAGGGCTCATCCGAACATGATTGGTACTTCACTCTCTCCTACTAATATATCTTTTCTTCTCCGTACATAATTATAAACTATCGAATGAGCTGCCTTCTGAGGTGGAGACCCGCTTCGATTTTTTTTATAAAAGAGTCCTTTTGAGCAGTCACCTCAGTCATTGCTGATCTGACTGCTCGGAAGGACCCCAGGTGTTGCAGATGTCAATAAGTGACGGTAACAGCTATCCATCAGGTAGGGCCGTATGCGTGTTTGTCTTGTAACAATATAAGAAAAAGACATACAGCAGTTCCTCTCATCCTGTCCCCAGGGGCAGTCTATCCGTCCGTCGCACATGTGCGCTTGCGATATGCAGCGCTGGTTGCCGCAGTGGACGTCACCGTTCCGCTTGCAGACGCGGCAATTCAGCTCATCGGAGCGGTCGGCGCAGTCCACGTGCCCGTCGCATCGCCAGTCGTGAGGGATGCAGCGCTTCACATCACATTGGAAACCAGTTGGACACACTGTTGCCAGAGAAAAAACATCAAACATCAAGTAAACACAGAAGTTACAACGAACACTTTGATTGCAAATTATGATAAGTGAGTAACCCCACTGGGAGATATTAGATTCCATAGAAAGACCAGTTGAGCATACCTGGCTTAGCAGCTCGGAATCTGGCTTCCTTCACTTCCCGGTTCCCGAGGCACACATCTGTATCCACTGACTCTGGGAAGATATTGCATTGCAGATAATCGGGCATTGACAGTCCGAATACTTCCAGGAAGAAGCCACAGCGTCGCATCGTTTCTGTTTACAATAACATTTTTGATTAGAATGTGACTCAAGTACCATTACTGCCATGCACCGCAAGGTTGTAAATTAACTCTCCGATAAATTTCACTTCGAAAAATAAGCTGTTTCCTTGTTCGTATGTTTTCGTACTGACCTTGACATAGGCTCCTACAAGGTCGGACCATGTGCCCCAGCGGCCCACACTTGGGCACGAATAGGGAACACAGGAACAGCGCAGTCAGCTCGTAGCAGCGGACGTCTACCACTGCGTCATATATTTCTAATTCCTGCACGAAATAAACATCAGGTCAGTACGACGAAGCTCTCCTTTCTGCGAGACGTCGTTCATAACGCGGGGACTTCTACATGTTGACAAAACACGACTACACAGTTGACAAACCTTGTCGTTTTTAATCGATCGTAATTAGTTTACGTTAAGGTTAGTTAAAGATAAAGGTTGTCTGGATGAGATCGTTATAAGCGATAAGACCACTCATTGTACTCCCTCGATTGGTTTGTAATGTGCTCTGTTTTAATTTGTAATCAACATAATATGTGGTGTACAATAAATTGTATACGTTATACACATGCCTTTGTTTGCCGCTAAGGTAACTAGGTATTTATATGGGCATTATGTAACTAGGTATTAGGTAACTTTAGGAGCAATTATTACTGAACCATTGGAAGTTTTGGCTGTTGGGATGATGATACTTGGATGAATAAATTATATTTTGAAGACGTTCTATAAGTTTTTGTTTTAGTAACGTTTCGATACAATAGAAATTCGAAATTATAATTCCTAAAATCTACGCGAATCAGTAAGCAACGTGGAAAGTGAATGTGCCGTGAATATTTCACGTCCCATTGTGAACGGAGTGACAAAGATTGATGGCAGCCTTTCACCTAAT
This sequence comes from Perizoma affinitatum, assembly GCA_961405105.1. NCBI lineage: Eukaryota > Metazoa > Arthropoda > Insecta > Lepidoptera > Geometridae > Perizoma > Perizoma affinitatum. The sequence goes on from OY560189.1 coordinate 808,875, forward strand.
GACTATTGACGCTTTCCACGATCAGGCCATGAAATAAATGCATATAGAAGTGAAACTGCTTACATTTAACTTTTTATAAAATGATATGGATATACATAATCAACTTCAAAACCAATGACAAAACTTAGTAGTTATGAATTAAACACTTTAAAACGAATTGTGTAATTTTATTGTTATTCCTGATGTTTCGAAAGCTTTGCAGCTTTCGCCGCCTTGGATAGACTAGATGGCAGGTGTACAATCGTCACAATATTATTAAGAAAGAAACGTTCCAATTTATGCAGAAATACAAAATATTATTAGGGTTATTTATACAAATACTACTAATCAAAATCACATACCGGTTACCCCTCTGGGGATTTAGAGATTTATTTTTTCCTCGAACTGATATATTTCGTTATTTTTTCTGAGGCCTTAATTATGTATCAGAGTTTTCTTTATTATGAATATATAATTTTTAAAATATAAAATTACTATCCTACGTCCTAAGTCCAATATTTAAGTCTCGGAGAGGTCACCTGCAATTAACGTGGCAGTCTCGCTTCTTTACGCTAGTATTTTAACTAGCTTTTGACCTGTATACAGCTATAGAAACTATATAATTGGCAGCTTAATTAACATCTATTGAAATAATAGCCTTAATTACAGTGGAACTAATCTGTCTAAGGTATTAGAAATCGATTAAGAGACGATTTTATAAATCAACAATGGTAGATTATAAATGGTAATTACATAAGTACCTACTAAAGTGAAGAAAAAAAGTATCACGATGTTTTTATTCTAAGAAAATAATAATTCTTCTTTTTTGTACCTGAGTAAATTACATAAGTAAATACAAATATAATAAAGAATTAAAGGAAATGCACAAAAGATAAATACTATATAAATTATTACTTTATTTCTATTTTTCTCAACTGATTCAGATCACTACCAGACGGAATCAGTCTCAAAATGCTGGTTGATTTGCCACGCTGAATGTCAAAGCAAATTCAAGGGAAGGCAGAAATTGAAAATTGAAATTTTATTGAAATTGTTATTCCTTTCACGAGACATTTTGGGAATCTGGAATGTCTATCTAGAGAGCAAATAATCAAGTAGGTATTTTAAACTGGTTCAGCAACGATCGCAAAGTCAAGGCTTAGCGTAGCTACCGTGAAATGCAATTCCGAAGTTTCGAAGCGAAAATTCAGTCGATTCATACTATGAAACACTTACGTATTGTATAAGAGTTCTTTTGTAAGCGAAAACAGACTTGTTTTCTTTCTTTCAATTAAGAAACAAACTGTATAGCTCCCGAACAAAATAAATAAATCCGATGTAACTTCGTGGAGCTTAAACTTCGTATTTCGTTCTTGTTTCGTTTCGCACTGATGTGGATTAATATTTTCATGGTAGACCTAAACCTGCTGTTTAAGGTCACCTTACCACAAGCAGGGTGACCAAGAAAACCCTATCATAGATACGACGAAGAATAAGCTGAATAATCTAAAACTTCAACAGCGGGACGCCAATGTTCATAATTGTCGATTCCGTAGATCAAATGGCACCAAAGATTCAGATTTTAAGCAATTGATTTGTGTGTTTAGACGGCCCCTTAATCTTCCCTTCTGATGGGGGATCACGTCCTTCGATAAGTATCGCTTCTAATTTCATTTGCTCATTGGTATTCGGGAATTCGGTAGTACGAACGGGAATTTGGACGAGTTTTAAGCAATAATATGAAAATTGTGGATACTTCTTTAGTCCGTGCCAACTAAGCTGTGTTTTTATCTTGTTTTACTAGGCTTCGTCGCTGGGAAACGCTAGGATTCTTAAATTAACCTAAGAGTTTGTTGCAGTTGGCAGTATAACATTAGGTAAACTTGAGCTATGCGGAAAAGTTTATGATCTGATCCCACTATATGAGAATGGCGAAGTGGAATGGATGGACCAAGACAACTAACGTCAGTTTTACCTGAAAAATATATTTTTCTTTTTTAACAGACCTTCATGTTCCATCGTCGGTAATATCATCACAGAAGGTGAGGTTATGGTTAAATTTTCCTAGAGTCTATTCATAATAAAAATATATACAAGTATACAGCGAGTAGCAATCTATAGGAAGGAAATTTTGTTCGACGGATTCACGTTGATAATTGAATTTTCGGAGATATTATGAGGCAACTTCGGGACCCGAATATAGCGTGTCTTGGGCTGTTTATTTATTTAAAGATTTTTAGAACTAAAAGAAAGGGCATAACTCTTATTCGTAACATTGGGGAACATAAAATACATAAAGAGACAGAGACAATGAACTGCATCATTTAGGTGTAAGGTATATACCTAACTGAATACCTAATGATATATTTTTGTCTTTTATACCATATTATTAAAAAACACTAAGTAGTTGCATTACAAGATCGTAATTATACATAACTATTACAAAAACTTCACGTGTCTCGAAACTATTTTACTAGTATCATCTAAGCCCGCCATCTCACAACCTCTCTTTGTACTCTCCAGGTTGTCTGGAGGAGATCGATTCCAAGCGATATTACCACGCACCAACTTCACGTAATGACATCAAACTTTCGATATTAATCCAACAACTCACTAGGTACTTTTATAAGTTAAACATAAAGTCAAAACGTCTCAAACCACACTCTAATTAATTCGTAAGTACTCGTAGTTAGCAACGTAAACACCGTATAAACCGAGCCGAGAGTTTAGACAATTTACCTAAAATACATTTTAAAATATTGCCATCATCAGCATCATCACGACACTCTTCGTTTGTGTCATGCGCCTTAATCTCGCGCCAATCGGGCACATGCACGACCTCTGTCTATGTTTTTACATACTCTGTCGTCGACCCGTCTTGCCGACGGATGAGCTGCGCACATTTTATTGTCTCGCGGCCACTAACTAAGCACCCTGCTCTACTCGTCATCACAAGTGGAGCGTGTCCTGCCTAGCGTGTCCTGCTTAGCGTGTCCTGGCTACGTGTTCTGCCTAGCGTGTTCTGACTAGTGTGTCCTGCCTAGCGTGTCCTGTCTAGCGTGTTCTGACTAGCGTGTCCTGTCTAGCGTGTCCTGGCTAGCGTGTCCTGCCTAGTGTGTCCTGCCTAGAGTGTCCTGGCTAGCGCGTCCTGCCTAGCGTGTCCTGCCTAGCGTGTTCTGACTAGTGTGTTCTGACTAGTGTGTCCTGCCTAGCGTGTCCTGCCTAGCGTGTCTTGTCTAGCGTGTTCTAACTAGCGTGTCCTGCCTAGCGTTTCCTGCCTAGCGTGTCCTGCCTAGCGTGTTCTAACTAGCGTGTCCTGTCTAGCGTATAATGCCCAGCTCCATTTGAGCCCCTAATATTCGCTTGCTATTTGTTTTTGGTGTGATTGAGACCTGCATTTCTGGGATATCGTCTCTACTCATACAAACGGTAGCCCTGTTTGCGTGAATATAAACTGACTATAAAGTTGATAAAAAAAACAATATTTGTTAGGTAATTAAAAAAAAAATGCTGGACATTTTATACACATCATCATTTAGCCCCAAATTAAGCCACTTACCAACAATCGGGCCGTATGTTTGTAGTGTAAAAAATCAATAGTTTTATCACTTACTTGTTGAGCATCCCTTTGGCCGAAGTGTCCGATGTAGTTCGGGAAGACGGTGTAGTTGTAAGATATGCGATGCTGGTGGCAGAAGCTGACGATGACGGGCAGGCACACGCCGGGCGCAGGGTTGCGACCACCGGTCGGCTCCGGGGGCGCCGACCATGGCACCGACACCGATCTGTTCACCACTTGGGACACGTACTGTGTCCAGAAAAAAACAAATTCATTAAGTACATCCTCAGATCCATACTCGGTAGGTAGATCAAATACAAAGTAGGGGACAGTGAGAGGCACATGTATACGTTTTATAGTTGTTAACATCACAACGCCTAGCGTGTCCTGCTTAGCGTGTTATGTCTAGCGTGTTCTGCCTAGCGTGTCCTGCCTAGCGTGTTCTGCTTAGCGTATTCTGCCTAACGTGCCCTGCCTAGCGAACAATCGACAAGATGAACATTCCACGTGATAGGTTGTAAGCCTATCGCCTTATTAAAATACTAACTGGTGGCGAATGCATTCAAAGAAAAATAGCGATGATCACTATGTTAATACTAGAAATAAAGATAAACTCGCTATTGCCACATGTAGACTTTATAAAGATAATCAATCTTTAAAGGGCAAGGTGTATGCTTTTATAACAAACTCCCAAGAGATATACAAAAATTGACATTACCCAAATTTAAAAATGTAATTTAAAAGAACTTTATCAAAAGGCATTCTATAAAATATCTGATTATTTTGATGAAATAATCAGATACTCAGATGAAACTCTTGGAATTTAAAATGCTCCAACTCGATAAAAAATATAGGTACCTATTGTTTTGAAAATAATTAAAAAGAAAAACCAACTTTGTTTTCTTGCCTTTCATTCCTGGCTTGGTCGTGGAGGATCTCAAATTTCATTATTTTCATGTCTATTTTAGAGTTTAAAAAATTAAATAAAAAACGCTCACGACTCTTTTCCCCATAATAGACATTCTCAGATACCAGTACATAGATCTTTGAGGATAGGTCAAGTGGAAATATCAATTCATGCTTGGCCGGGTTCGAACCCACAATTTCCGGATCGGAACTCGGGGTACCGCCTACTAGGCCATCGCGGCTCTCACGGCAATACATTATAGTGTATGTTTCAAAACTATCCAAGCTCCATGGACATTTCTGAATTGCTACATTTTCTATTTAATTAGTGGCGTGTCTCTCAAAATACTCAGCGTGTTACCGTCACTAGCAATTTAGGAAGAATTTGGCCAAAGCTCAAGTTAATTTTGTACTTTGTATGAAAATGGCTACCTGGATTTTAATTAGAAATATTTGCAAGACTGAATTGTTGTTGTCAAAATTTCTAAACAAAACAAACACGCGCACATCTGTAGTTGGTAGGGAGCGATATAAAAGAGGTGATCCAAATAGTTCACAGTATCTTTCTGCTATAAGTTATAAAATAATTAACAATATTAAGAGAACTCGAGTTCTGTTAGAGCCACTAAACCAAGGTTTAAATAAACCTTATCGAAAAAAGATACAATTAAAATATAAAATAAAACCGCTGGATGACAGTTTGATTTAAAAAAACACCTTTAAAAAACAAAATAAAAAGAAACATCATTTTGATTGGCTGCCAAAAGTAGATATTTACCATGATTTATGAGTGTTTTAATGTTTCCTGATATTTCGGCACTATTGCATGTATCTACCATGATCACGGGAGAACTTAAGTCTTTGCGGGTTTTTAATGTTAGTGGCAGATAAATCGGTCTACCCTCTTTCTCACTCTTTATTGCTAAAAATACTACTACCACCGGTTCCACTATTACAATACTAACTGTATCTTGAATTAGTACCTATTAGTTAGTTAGTAAAAATGTGGTTCATAACCTTGAGAATTCCAAAAGATATACCAAAAGTAGGTTCTCAAAAAAAGGTTGAGTTACGATATATGTAAACTAGGTGACCACCTGGTTTATCTTTTAGCAATTATTTGTGGTCCAACCTCTCAGTCTATTTTAAATGTCAAATAGACTGTCATTCAACTTTAAACCTTGTTTCCTTTGCACAACAATTTGTCTTGAAAATCAGGATTCAAAAGTCTAAAAAATAAACCACCGATTTAAACCACCCTTTAAATCGGACCCTTTGAGTCTTATTACAAAAGGTGGTACAAAGGAAACAAGGTTTAAAATTTAATTTTAAAATAAAATACACAGTCGATACAGTCTATTTGACAAAAATAGCCGACAGTCTATTTGACATTTCAAAAATGTTTGATCACAAATAACTGCTAAAAGATCCAGGCGGTCACCTAGTTTATATCTATCGTAGCTCAACCCATTATTAATAATAAATAGTTATTAATAATTATTTAGTATTACTTTATTTCTATAACTCAACCTGTTTTTGAAAACTTAGTTTCTTTTCAGGTATGGTAGGTACTAGGCAATTGATAAAATTTAATGTTCAAATAAAATAACCGACTGATTTTTGACTTATGCAGTCAAAAATCAGTCGGTTTTTAAAAAAATATGACGTAGGTCACTATGGTGTTAGTTGAATCAGTTTAATGATGGTAAAGGTATTATAAGCTGTGGAAACTGAAACTGGTTAAAGAAAACGAAACATTTATGGTAAAAATATCTCAGGAATAAAACTTTACGAGACCGCTTCGGTATCATTGTCTGTACAACAACAAAATAATAAACAAAATCGCTTAACAATTGTCAAAAATAATAAGACACATACATTAAAAAAACCGCCTCCTTTTTTTGAAGTGGATTGAAAAATGTTTTAATTAATTCATAACTATGATCGCCTTACCTTCGTAACCTGCACAGCAGGGTTGGCTCGGAAGTAGGCGAACAGGGCTCCTGTGATGGCCAGCAAGGCCACCGCGTTCAGAGCTAGCTGCATCAGTCGGAACTTGTGCGGTGACGCTTCAGTCGTCGCGCCTTGGATGTCGCGAAGCATCTGAAAGATCACGCCTAATTAGAACAATGCCATAAACATTAATAAATATAAACCAAAATACAGATCTTAATATCAGAATATTATTACGACTATACCACGTACTGTACTATTCTCCTGCTGACGTTTCGTTGACCGTTTAGAGATCCTTCTTCATGAGCACGCGAGTGAGACGGGAATATAACATCGTAATAATATTCTAAAATGATACCAAATAACGATAATTTATTTGCATGATAGATTACTTGTTCATAGTTCTGACCTCACACTAGAATTCCCTGTGTCGTGGGTATCACAGTAACTATGACTATCATGGTAGCACAACACCCGGAAAAATATCTGCAGAATATGCAAACATTTGTAACGCAGCGGCAATCGAACCTGCACCTCTATAATACACGTTTATAATATCCCTGAAGCCACACAAGGATTCGTTATGTTTAATTCAAACTGATAACCTCTGTGGCGCGACGGTCAACTAGCCAACTGCGACGCAAGAGGGTTCGATTCCCGCTGTTTGCATATTTTGCAAATATTTGTTGCCGGTTTGGAACCCGCAGTTCCTGATACACAGGCAATCCTAGTGTGGGGTCAGAACTATGTACATATGTGCCTGTTGGGTATTTATTATTTTTTATATTAAATGTTTATCTATTATTCTAATCACCCTGAAACATAACATTACTTATTTATGTTCAGTAGCTTTAATACAAATTTTCATGTTCCTAACTTCAAAGACAAAAACTTTCAAACAAGTTTCGCCCCCCCCCCCCCATTTCACCCCCTTAAAATATAAATTTCCAAAAATCCTTTCTTAGCCCATGCTTTCGTTATAAAATAAACCATTTGGCTGTGCGTTGATAGATCAGACAGACAGTCAGGACAAACGATTTTATAAGTATAATATTAGTATAGATAAAAAAGATGCGCTCCACTAAAAATATTCACCCTTTTTATAATATTAGTATAGACATATAGATGGCAAAGATATGCTCAATTAAAAGTTTTGGAAAAATTTAATAACTATCCCTCACAGAAAAATGGATTTTAATCTTAAACTCCAGCTCGTTATATTCCTGATAAGTTTTCATCTTGCAAAGTTTATCTCCTTGAGGGCTTTAAGCTCGACGTATGTATTATGTATCTACACAACACATAGGCCACATATTGCAGACATGTACTTTCTGGTAGAAACGCCACATAATATTTACTCACGCGTAGATTGCCGCTGACCGGAGTAAGTAGAAAACTTAGCTACTTAGGCCTGAGTTCACCAACACAATAACGGCTGGTTAAATAGGTCATAATTAAAACTTTTTGACATAATCATGTGTTCATAGAAATATGTCATAATAATCAATGGTTAGACTGGACAGTCCATTTATTTTGTTGGTGAACTCAAGCCTTATTTATTTATTTAACTTTATGTACCATATGTATGTATGTGTGTGTCCACGGTTTCGCGTGCATGGTACCCGGTTAAAAAGTAGCCTGTGTTATTGTGATGTATAAGCTATATTACTGTAAAGTTTTATCAAAATATCTTCAGTAGTTTTTGCGTGACAGAGTAACAAACATACATCCATCCTCACAAACTTTCGCGTTTATAATAGTAGCATGATATTAGTTTGTTGAAATCTGGCGTTCATCTTCTCTTATCTGCTAGCCTGTCCCGATATATTAAAGCTAGTTAAATTGAATATATCAGACAATCTATTTTGTTAAAAATTCGTAGGATAATTCGAGAAACATTACCACAACTTGCTTGTAAAACGAGGACATGTGACTAATGTTTGGACGTGCCTTTGACTACCCTCTACGTGATATCCTGAAAGACTTACGTACTGAGTATGTTCATCATTATTTATTGTGTTAGTGTGTATATCGTAAATAGTTTTTTTATTATGTTAGACACAAAAGTGTGTCCTTTTTTGAGGTGGAAAGTTTGAAATTAATAATGTCGTTTTTATCTATGCAGTATTAAACGCTTAATGCTTTTAAAACTTTTTTACTTTATCAAGATTATTTGGGTTTTAACACGTTAATCCATACTTAAAGGAAACCATAAGAATTTATAAAATCCCACAAATTAAACATAGGCGGGACTCGAGCCCGCGACCTCCGCTTGGTACACGGGGGCTATACCAACTAAGCCACGATATCGTTACCAGACTGGTAACGAGTGCGTGGCTTAGTTGCTAGTGGCTAAGTGGTATTTTATAATACCACTTAGCCACTATCTCGAAATATAAAGTTTGGACATGCTTCTGACTACCCCCTATCCAAAATCTACTCACTAACTACGTACCTAAGGATTCCCATCATGGGGACTACAGTTGTGAGCATGTTTGTTTTTTTTAATTTTGCTTGTTACTTTATCAGTATATTTGTAATAGAAATGCAGATTAAAAAAACTACATGAATAAACACATTTTCACTACCCACATAAACAAAGAATCACTATTATAGAAATGTAGGTAATATCAGTCACAAAACTAAACTTATCTACTGTATAATGTTCCTAATAATTGAACATCTTTTGTCAGAGAGCTGACGGCTTCTTAGCTATTGAAACTATTCATCAGAATACTATTCATCTCTCAGGAGCTGCAACCAGAGATAATTCAGAAGCCGAGCGCACTGATGACTTGACTACTAGAATTTAATTTAAAAAAGTACGTACGATTTTCCTGATAACTTAATAAAACTCCGTAATAAACTAACTTAAATATTATTCGTTGTGACCAAACTACAATAGATATTGAGATACAAGCGATTCCGTAATCGTGAAGTGTACCTAAAAAGTTACGAAATAGATTTACGTGGTTTTGTTAGCTAGCCGACGATATTTATTTATTTATCGTTTAGTTTTTAAAATTGATTTGTATTTGAAGAAATCTAAAAAAACGAAAGTACGAGAGCAGTACCTAATTGTTATTTTAGCAATATGCTGATTTGAAAACCAACCTACTGTGCTACAAAATAGCAGCGTTTTACCTGAAATAAAACGCATATTAGAATACTTACCTCACTGGAAGCTTTATATTGAGAAGGTCGTTTCCGTTTCCGTCGATTTCCTACCAGTTTCAGTACTTTTTATCCTACCATCTTCCGGTAGCGAGTGGCGTCACCTGGCGGCTGCGGTCTTTTTAGGTTTCGTAAAACTAGACGCGCCATATTTTATTATTGGCTTTTAATTTACACCAGGCAGAGATTGTAGTGAAAGCTTCCAGTGAGGTAAGTATTATATGCGTTTTATTTCAGGTAAAACGCTGCTATTAGATTACTAGACCGTCACTGGAAGCTTTATATTGAGAAGTGTTTGTTATCGCCTGGTGATGCCACTTCAATACCTATGTACTTAGGTATACTTAAGAACCTTAAATATGACGCCAATGTGATGGTAATTTATAAATAAACAAGAAATTGATATATGAAAAGTTATTTAATTCGAATACTCTTACTTCAATTGAATTATTAAACAAAAAGATTGATTATGTACACAGTATTACATAAATCAAAATTAAATAAAAGTAAATATTATCTATATCTTTTATATTATCTTATAATCAGTTATACCTACTAATTGAATAATATTAGAGTTATAGCAAGTATAGCTAATATATTATACAGGTTGAAATAATTGTGTAACATTATCTGAACCATTATTTTCAATCAATTCGCGCCTATAATACTGTTTAAAGGTGTTCGCAGAACGCCAATTTCCACGGGCCAGAATCTCATCGAGAGAGTGATTTTCAAACCAACTTTTAGAGGCTACAGCGGATCGCACCGTACCAGGTGTAGCTTTGATGCCGGCTTCTTTGAACAAAGTTTTGACCCATCCAGCGATAACAGTGCGTGAGGCAGGTTTTGCATTGCCTCTAACTGTAATGAATAAATTGAATGATTTTGCAGTCTCTCGTCTATCTTTCAGTAAAACAATCATTCTTTCTATCCAAAACAGGGGATTTAGGTTGCGATTATTGTTATTTTGGAGCAATTTCCATCCAGATTGTCTGAAGTTACTACAGTCAGTTTTTGAACCAAATTGAGGCCAAAATGTTACGCTCTCTTTACATTTAGTATAATTTTTTGAATCTACACTGAGTAAAGTCAAATCGTGAATTCTTCTCCCAGAGCAAAGTAGCAATAACATTGCAGTATGACGTGATACTTGAAAGAGGTTATTAATATCTATTAAATAGGTAGTTAAGTATGTAGTAAGTTTATCAACATCCCAAACCGGAGGTTTGAAAGTTTTGGGATGTTTTAGAGCAATTGACTTAAGAATATGCTTCACAAGTACATGTGAACTCAAGTGACTTGACGATTCGGCATTACACAATGTAGAAACAACAGATTTATGTAAAGCAATTGTATTATAGGAAAGGTTATGATTTAAATATAGATCTGATAGGAACTGTGCTAATTGTGACCCGGTTGGATTATTTATGTCTACGTGATTGCTATGAGACCAAGTACTCCATCGCTTCCAAGCTACTTCATAAGTTTTAATAGTAGATTTTCGCCAAGAGTTTCTAAGTAATGATACTTGTTCAGTGCTCCATGTTCCTATCGCCTCAGACCACCCCCACAGTTCCAGACTTCGAGAACCATGTCTTGGACCTTGGGAGGGGGAAGCCCCGTCGATGTATCGATCAGATGTGTCTGAAGGTTTCTGAGGGTTAGTGGTGCTGTTAGCGCTCGAGCCTTGAGGTCTGCACGCCAAAATACCTTCTCCCATCGAGGTACTATTATTAGAAATATTCCTATTGATTGGTTTAGGTGAGCGAGAACCTTCGGAATGAGGAATGGTGGCGGGAAAACCCACGCGAGAGGGTAGTCCCATGGAACACTGAATGCATCATAAAATAAGGCTTGAGGGTCCCTCATATCTCGAGATACATAATTGCAAACCACATGGGCTGTTGCAGAGGCAAAGAGGTCTATCACTGGGGTTCCCCACTTCGCACACACTATTTCCACAGAGGCCGGTAGTAGGTGCCATTCCGGTAGACGGCGATGCCGCGACAAGTGGTCGGCATGATTGTTGAATTTGCCCGGGATATGGTGTATGCTGAAGTGAATTTGATTGAGATCTAGTAACTCTAGAATTTGATAGGTTATTTCCATTAACGATAGTGATTTCGTACCTCCTTCCTTCCGTAAATGGGCCACCGCAGTTCTGTTGTCGCATTGTATCAGAATAGAGCTGTGATGTAGTAAGTTGGCGTGACTTTGAAGAGCATGTAGTATGGCTAGCATCTCTTTCTGGTTGCTGTGCAGTGGTTGTTCTTCTGTCGACCAGATCCCGGAGAGAGCTAGATCGTTCAATTGTGCCCCCCATGCCTGATCCGACGCGTCTGTTGTTAGAAAATTCGTTGGAGGAGGGTAGTGCAGGGGTGTTGCCAAGTGACAATTTCGTATCCACCAATTTAGGTCGTTGAAGACCTCTTGGGGTAATGGGTAAGTCTTCGTTGATAGGTCTGGCAGAGAATTCATGAACGTCAGCAATTGACGATGGTTGAGCCGACCTCTTGGTACAACAAAACTTGCAAAATTTAGCAACCCTACTATTTTTTGAAGGTCTTTTAGTGTTGCATTTCTGTTTTCGAGCATCAAAGTTACTTTTTGAACTATTATATCCACCTTTTCTATTGGTAAGCTTTTTTGATTGTCCCAGGGACTCCATAGTATTCCTAGATAAGTCAAGTTCTTTTGAGGGTAGAGAACAGATTTTTCGAAATTGATTAACCATCCTAGGTTCTTTAAAGTTTTTATTGCAGCTTTCACATGCTCGCGGAGCGTGTAAGCATTTTGATTTACGATCAAAAAATCGTCTAGGTATACTATCACTCTCATGTTCCATGTTTCTCTCAAAGTACGAGCTATCCAATTTGTTAGTGTGGAAAAGGTTTTTGGTGACGTGCTCAATCCGAACGAGAGGCATGTCATTTCTAATAATTCTCGGTTGTAGATTAGGCGTAGGAAGCGCCTGTGTGATCTTGCTATGCTGAGGTGAAAATAAGCCTGAGAAAGGTCGATTTTGCACATCCAGTCCTGATGCTGAAGGAAGTCTGGGATGCGATACATATTTATCAGTTGGAACGGTTCGGTTATTATAAAATCGTTTAAGGCTTTCAGGTTGAATATTGGCCGGGCAGACCCGTCGGGCTTTGGCACCAGGAATAAAGGGGATATAAAGCTTGGTGTGTGTTGAGCTTTTTTCAGAATACCCTGTCTTTTCATTTTGAGAACAATTGCCGACATTTCCTTTGATACAGGAGTTAAAAATGGACCTCTGTTTACATTTGCGTAAATTAGTGGGGGCTTCTGAAGGAACGGTATACGGTATCCTTGAATCAACTTTAGAATTATTTCTGGTGCCCCCATTGTCTTCCATTGATAATGATAGTCCACTAACTGGCCTGCCCGGAATCTGTTCCAGTCATTGTCTATTGTACCTCTTTTGGCTACCTCTGTAGTCTCGTGGAGCATGGGAGCGTCCTCGGTTACCACCACGATCGGGCCGCGAGCCCTGGGTGTGAAATGAACCTCTCCCACCAACATTATGTTGGTCGTACCTTGCCTTTGAGCGTTGGCCTCTGGAAGGGTAGTTATACGGGTATCCACCCCGCGAGGGTGGATTGTGACAGGTATGCATGTGCATATTTTGCATAGGAAACCCTGTTTCTTGAGAGCAACATTGAGTTCCACGCGATGGAACCCCAGAGTACTTTACGCCTTGCCCCCGCGAGGGGCAGCTGTTTGTTGGATTGGACTTTCCTTGTGAAAAGTTATCAGTTTTTAATGGCCAAAAGGCTTTACGGACTCCACCTGCCTTTTCCAACACAGTCGTGAATGGTTCGGAATCGAATAAGTGGTTATTCGATGGTGGTATTTTGTTCAACGCTGCTTTCACAAATGGATCTTTTGCTTTACTAGTAATAGCTTCCCTACGCATTTCAATGCTTTCAGCACGATGACCGCAAACTAATTGCAAAAGATCAGAAGATGTTTTATGCAACTCACCTTTTTGAAATAAATCTTCGACCTTTGCGCTTAAATTTTCATAACTCACATCTGAATTTTTAGCCCATGAAAGAAGACTTCGGATGCTTTCTTGTAATGAGTCTTTTTGTTTTAATATGCAGTAAGTTAAAGCCGCATAGGATTTATCCGCATGTGCCAGGTTACGCAAGGTATCGTATGTTTTCACCTCGTCGTTTGTTTCTAGGTCTACGAAACCTGGAGTGTGATTATATAATTTCTGTGTGTCAGCATACCTAACTTCCGCCCACGTGGAGCTTCCGAGCCGCTGAACATCAGTTAACATTTTTAAATAATTATCAGAGGCTTTTGGAACAGATGGTTCTTTAAGTTTCGTTTCTATATCAAATGTGAAATCGTGTGAAACTTGTACATTTGAACCTTGATCATGTGAATGTTGGCATTCATCGCGGAAACTTATTTCATCTGCGAGATTGTGATGTTCGTACAAATCGCCACTGACCTCAGAGCACATGGATACACGATCATCATAAACTTTTTCAACATTATTTGACGCAGTAATATGTTTACGAAGCTCACCCACTTCCTTGAACAGCTTGTCCATCATCCGGTCAGAATGTCGCGGACGCTTGCTCCGCTTACGGCGTTGACGGCGTGATCGCTTTTTGCCGGACGAAGACGAATTTGAAGAGCTGCTGCTCGAACTGCTGCTACTACTTTCGCTTTGGCTCCGGACACGCTTGCGAGACACATTACTCGGACCAGCCATCGGCGTTGCAGCCGGTACATTATCATGATTATCCATGTGATTGGACTTTTTACCACTTTACAGGAATTATTTATTACAGAACGTATTATATTAGTTAGAAAGAACTATTTTAAAAATTATTGCAAAAGTCGTAGACAGAGCGATTGCAGACTTGTTCTTCGACGGAATACAAAACGCCAATGATAAAATATGGCGCGTCTAGTTTTACGAAACCTAAAAAGACCGCAGCCGCCAGGTGACGCCACTCGCTACCGGAAGATGGTAGGATAAAAAGTACTGAAACTGGTAGGAAATCGACGGAAACGGAAACGACCTTCTCAATATAAAGCTTCCAGTGACGGTCTAGTAATCTAATACATTTATAATTCAGGGTCTTAAAATTAAACTTTACAAATTTACAAACAACAACAAAAACTCATTATATTTTTTAATTATCCTATTTGTGGAGGTGAGTGTAAAAGCAAGCCTTTGAATTAGTATGGTTTCGCAGAACAATTATTTCTTTGAAAATTCAGAACAATGATCCAAAAACAAAACTTTTACGTCGAGAAAATTGTACGTGTTTTTTTCCATAACAAATTGGCTGGTACCTATTTGTTGTATTTTATAAATATAATAAATGTATAGGTATTCCTAGGGAATAATACTCTTCTGCTTGGTCGTAAGTGAAACCTTTTGTTGTAATCAGGTAACTAAATGACTTAATATAGGTAGGTAGGTTTAGGGTAAGTAGGAACTGTATTTACATAGTAGTACCTATTTACCAATGCTGCCATTGAGTTTAACTAAACACAAATCGAATTTGTGTCGCAAATGAACGCAGCCAGCCGCATCTAGTGGCAAGCTAATGGAAATGCTTTAATAATAGGTAGCTGTGGGTAACTTTACGTAATTTTTTTAATAGAATAGTTTTCCTCCCATAATTTCATCTTTTATGAAAAGTATGAATGAATGTAAAATTGGTTGGGTTAAAGGGATATCACAAGATTTTTATAACATCCAAAAAATTCAACCTCATTGGGATTCGAACCTATGACCTTAGATTTAGTACGAGATGGTTTAAGCAGAATACCTTGTGATTTTAATGAATAAAAGAATTTTGATTTTTAATTTTAATTCCATTTTATTTTTTTATTTTTTTATTGCATATTTACGTAGTTTATGGACCTATGTAGCCTGAAACTGAAAAAGTCTGAAGAGTTTTATTAATAATAATGATAAAAATAATAATTCGGTACAAGAACCGGCGGGATCGATTCGTAATCACCGAATCTATTCTACATTCACATTATTTTAGTTGAATTCCAACGTCCGAGTCTCGAGAGTAACAAAGGGAATTGTTAAAGTAAAATGTAATCAACATTAAATCGAAATTGCTTATCAAACGGCCATCCACAGCTAACATTAATGAAAGTGAAAAACAAATGGTTTTTCAGATCTTTCGGGCATTGATGGATGTCGATGAGCTCGATGGCGCGGCGGCGAGTAGCACAAGCTGCGACGCCAGAGGTGCGGGTACATAATGTTTGCATATTCTACAGATGTATCTATCGGGTCTTTAGTATAAAGGTTTAGATCATGCGCTTACAAAAAACACTGAGCAAGAACAACAGTGGCCCCACAACTGAGCCTTGACTGACTCCGGATCGTTTGTGATAGGACGAAGATTAGTAAATTCCAAGCCTGACATACTGTTGGCGATCACGCAGATAATCGACAAGAAGCTGTAAAAGATAAGGAGTAACGCCTGTGGTACTTAATTTCGCCAAACGTATATCATTATTCACCCTATCGTACGCTTTCCTAAAGTCGAAGTAGAGTACGTCCAATTACCGCCCTTTGTCAAGTTGCGTAGAGACGTACTCACTAAAGTCAACAAGTTAGTATTGCCTGACCTCTTACGTCTGAAGCCGTGTTGTGTATTGCATAAGAATTTCTCGACCTGCGTGTATATTAGCTTATGAAGTACATTCTTGAAAATCATACAAATATATGTCCCGCGGCGGGAATTGAATCCGCAACCTCCTGTATCTCAGGCGGGCCTTCGCCCACTGTACCATAGCGGTCGTCAATTATCTATTAATTAACTTTATGTTGGTTGGTGCCGAACCCGACCAAGACGAAAGGTGCTTGACGAAGGTCGAGTGCAGTGATACCTAATAAACTAGCCTAAGAACTATGTACCTACCTGTATTCAAGCAAAGTGGTTTACTGTCAATAATCTTCTACTAAATGCTATAAAACTAAGTGCATTAAATTCACTGTGCCTAATGTAATTCAGTATGATACGGAAATTAAATGGAGAAACACTAGAACTAGTAAATTCTACTATATTTTTAGGACTCCATACTGATTCAAAACTACAATGGAGTCCGCAAATAGAAGCACTTGCACTAAGCAGTTAGAACAATTAGACATCTCACTGATGAAGCCAGAGCTAGGTTAGTATATTTCAGCTACTTTCATAGTGTCATGTCATATGGTATCTTACTGTGGGGGAAGGTTACTCTTTTTTGTAAATTGTTTTACAAAAAAGAGCAATACGTGCCATTTATAATATGAAGCCTCGTGACTCTTTGAGGGAACGATTCAAAGAAATAAACATTATGACAGTAACTTCACAGTATATTTATGAAAACTTAATGTACACGCATTAAAATAGAGCTAGTTTTATAAAAAAAGGTGATGTGCATAATATTAATACTAGAAACAAAAATATATTACTCATTCCGAAATTATTATTATTATAAAGCGTATCGTGTGTTGTCTTATGAACTTTGGTTAATACTTTTAAGACTTGATTTTATTCTTTGATTAGTACTTTTTTTCTATAAACGAGTTCACCTTGTTCGATTGGCACCACACTAAAGCTGAATGAAGGATCACGAAAAAATAACCAAGCAGAGTTTGTTGCCTACATGCCTACACAATCCTACATTCCTACTAACATTTTAGTATTCCGGAAAAGTACTAAAATATAAAGTAACATAACTTACTTGCATATCTATAGAAAGTTTTCAACAATAAAAAAAAAAATGCTGGACATTTTGCACACAGCATCATCTAGCCCCAAACTAAGCAGAGCTTGTATTATGGGAACTACATGACTGATACTTATATACTTTTTTTTTGTAAATATATACATAGAAAACACCCAGACACAAATTGAAATTGTTATATAGCTAGTACAATATATACTAGAAAACACCCAGACACAAATTGAAATTGTTATATAGCTAGTGCAATATATACGGATGATATATCCGTATATATTGTACTAGCTACATGGTACCCGGATAAAAACTAGCCGATGAAACGTAGCTCTTAATATTGCTCGTAAGTAGAAACATCTGTAAATTCCGCTCGGAATTTGTAGATGAAAAAGAGTTTTCCATGATTACCCGATCTAAATGTAAAAGCAGCATGAGATTATATCATTTTACAGAATGACTTTTCAGATGGGATCAGTCAAAACGTCAATTTGTCTTTAGCCCCTTGATTTACCAAAAAATACCATAAAATCGGGGAGAACTAACAAAAAACAAACACGCTCACGACTGTATTCCCCATCCTCCGCATCCTCAAATACATACTTAGTGATGGAATTAAAATTATCGTGGCTTGGTATCATTTTATAATATAATTACGACTATACCACGTACTTTACTATTCTCCTGCTAACGTTTCGTTGACCGTTTAGAGGTCCTTCCTCATGAGCACCGTCCGCGACCACGTCCGTCGAGCGTGGTCGACTTTACGACCGGCGTGGTAAAGTACATGGTATAGTCGTAATAATATTCTAGATGAAAATACTAAGTATGGGGTGGTCTGAGGCATATTCAAATAATATATTTAACACATGCCTGCGTCTTGCAAGTAGTTAGCATTCCACATGACGTTTTGTAAGACCATTGGAACACTAGCTGATGGCATGCCGGTTTCCTTACGATGTTTTCCTACATCGATTTTGAGCTCGCGTAATACATCGAGTGAAACATATTTTTTTCGAAATTGAAAAATCTTATGGTACTCGACCAGGTTGGAAGTCGGGGCCAAGACGGTTTGGCGATCGGCTTGGATCGCGAAGACATGGAATGATAGCATTACTGCTTGGCAGCAGAAGTACGCATGGTGGTAGAACAGAACAGAATAGAATAGAAAAATAATTAGGTAGTACCTTCCCGGACGAGCTCTTTCACATGAAGCTCTCCTTTTTTTATTCTACTAAAGAGGAAAATAAATTAACGGCCCATCTGGTGGTAAGCGGTTACCGTAACCTACATACAACACATACATACCTACATACTACAACATGTTAATGTACGCGTGCAATACCAGAAGTATAACTGACCCGTTGCCTTCCTGAGATATCAAGATGAAAGTTCTCATGTGCCAGTAATTTCACCGGCAACCATACCCTTCAAACCGGAACACAGCAATGAGAGCATTACTGCTTGCCGGCAGAAATAGGTATGGTGGAAGTACTTCCCCGGACGAGCCCTATCACAGAAGCTCTACTACTCTTAACCACTACTGGTACATATTTTATAATCTATTCAAATATACACGCACACATAGACATTCACCCACACTATGAAAACGCAAGATAATAGTCATAAAACAACGACAGCAAAATGCTTTTATATTTCCTTTTATCACATTATTATTTTGGTCTTTTCAACGCTAGCACGATTTTTATGCGTTGTATTTTGTGTAAGCCTCTCTTGGTCTTTATTATTATATTTAAGTTTGTAAAAAAAACAAGAAGTGGGCGTGTACGGACCTTCTAGAAATTAAAATAATATTGGAATTGAAAGTATCTCTAGGGCCCCGCAGTACATATTTCGCAGTCCCTAACGGTAATGACTACTACTACTACTACGACTAAATATAAAAAAACCGACTTTAAACAACGGGAAGTTGATAAAAAGTCCAATATGAAATTTATTCAACTTTTTCGCCCTTATTGGAGGGATTTTTTCATAAATATTTTATGGGACATCTCTTGGAGTATACCTTACGCATTAAAAAAATAACCATAAAAATCGGTTCGCAAATCACATTAAGCGAAGATATCACAATAAGCGACATACACACAAACATCGGTTGATAAATATAATAATATGTAAAGTTTAAAAATAAACTAAAGAATACGCTTTTTATACGCACTAAAATTATCAAAAAGAATTACACTATCAGACTCGTCAAAACAAATCATATGAGCCAAACTCGAGGGATTTACTAGTAGCTACTAAAGAATTCCACTATCCAACTCCTGGCTCCATCATCAGATCAGCTATACAATATAGCTAGCAATATACCAAATTATAGTATTGCCATTTGAACTACATAAACATACACAGTTTCATTTCGATACGACAATTAGAAATATGTTAAAATTTACTTCCAAGATATTATTACATAGTTTGTTCGTTGGTAACAAATGAAGCCTTGTCCCACTCTTCTTTACTGAAAGTTCTTGGGGTAAAGACAAATACTACTTTCTGTTGACGTTAACGCCTGCGAAAAGATTGAATTGTATGGAAATGACATTAGCTGTGGAAATATCACATGACAACTGTCAAGTTTTACCTTGACAAATTTGCGTTAGCGTGAAAGAAAAAGTAAGCCTGAGGCATGAGTATCCCCTTTTGGAAAGTTTTTGATAACGAAATGAATAGCTGTTTTTATGTCGCTTTATATTCGGCTTGTCTCAAGGTCGGTCAATGAGAGTCTTGATTTGATCAGACCAGCGGCTAGGTGAACGGCCACGAGGTCTTTTACCATCCAATTTTCCCACTATAACCAGTATCTCATGGCTATCTATCTGTCTTCGGGCTATGTGTCTAAAATAGTCGAGCACTCCCTGATGGTAGACTATCTAGTCTAGATGGTCAGTTGGTCGAGTATTGACTATCTGGTTATTTTTGGCAGTCCAAGGGATGCGAAACATTTTTCTACAGCACAACATCTCGAAGACGTCTATCTTCTTTTTATCGTAAATGATTCAGAGCCATAAAAAAGACCTGCGTTCAGACGAGTCTCTTTTTTGTAGTGTTGTAGACTTTTCTAATTTGCCATATTCTGGTAAGCTTGCTCATTGAAACTTTAGCCATTTGTGCGCGACGCCGAATTTCTCTTTGAAGCTGATATAAACGTGATAAAAATTGTCGAGCGGTCCCGAATCAGCAGGTAGATCGCAGAACAGAGTGCTGTTTCATTACAAATATCAACTTTACTGTTCCGGACTTCGTGTGGATTGTTACGCAAATTGATTTTTTTCGCGACGATGGAGAGCGCTACGTAAAACCCATTTCCGTTGCAGCCATTTTCATGTTAGCATTGAAATGCAAACGTATAACGTTCAGTACATATAGTCACGTCCGTTTCCCGGAGGTGTAGGCAGAGATCATGGATTTTCACTTGGTAAAAACCTGGCATGCCTTTTTTGCTTCATTGATGATCATCACATTCTGTATACTAGCTCATCGGTTTAGGGTACTCTAAACTGTGGGCGGTATTCTGATTTCCGAAAGTCGGTCGTGGATTCAAAACCGAAATAACCAATGGATTTTTCCATTCAAAAAAAAATATGTGCGCATCACCACTAGCTCAATATGGTAAAGGATAACATCGAAGGGAAACCGGCATGCTCTAGAACCAAAAAAGTCGAAGGCATGCGCCATCGGTTTATGTAATTTTTGGACGTGTCACTGACTCGGCCCTACTTGGTATCCTCAAAGATCTACACATTGAATATGTATTTGTCGATGTCCATCATGGAAAATACAATCATGAGCGTGTTTGTTTGTTTGGTTGTCTGTCTGTTCTTACACTAATATATTCCGAGCTGCAAAGTTATCTACGTCTAAAGCTTTTGAAACGTATTTATTACATAAGCCTATTGGTAGGAGAACTAAATTATAGCAGCAAACCGACCGCCATAATATTTTGGCACACTACCAAGACGCTAAGTACTAAAAATACAAAGTAACAGAACTTACTTAACTATCTATAGATCGTTTGCAATGATCGTTAGGTAGCTATTTCATCTATATATTTTATTCTAGGGCAGTAGCCCACGGCTTTGGGGTAAAAAAAATAGCCGATGAAAAATAGTTCTTACTGTTAAGGCAGCGTTCGTAAGAAACGCATTAGCTCGCATTTCTTACGAACGCTGCTCTTTTATTTTACGGTATAATATTATCATGATATTATCCCGTTAATAAAAGAGCTTTTCGTGGACACCAGTTTTGCAACGTAAGTCGACGACACCGTCAATATTTAGAATGGACCATCAGGGTGGACATAACTATGTCACCCTGCTGGTCCATTCTAAATATTGGTGAAGGAAATTTTGAAGTCGTTTCGGAGATTACCTTCTACATCCAAATTACAAACTATACCTCTTCATAATATAAGAGTTGATATTTGTATGAATAAACACTTACTCGGTGATGTAAAGACATGTTGCTGCCATTCTGGAACCTCACTATCGTCTGCAGCGACGCGGGAGTGGAAGCGCTCTTGGTTATCGCGGAGTTACTGGCATCCTTCTCTGCCTGCTCCTTCATCATCAGCCCTCGAGCTATCTTTGCATTCAGGCTCTTGTTCGCATGCTGGTGAGGCAGCAGCGGCGCCTCCATGGACTTCGTCGTGTAAGACGGCGAAGACGTCTGACTGAACGATTCTGAAGACACATTCGAGTCTTGCCGTACGCTGATGTTTGACCCAGAAGACGGCGATCTTTTCATCCCATTCATTGGAGGTGGAGTGTAGGGGTTGTCGGGCATTTTTATCGGAGGCCTTTTGGGATTCTGAGGGTTCTTATTGTAGTCGAACTTTGGCGTTGGAGAGACGGGAACCGTTCTACGATTGCCATTGGGATCTGTCGATGTCAGGGGAGTGGTAGCTGGTCGTGGTGGCGTGGGCGGCGGTACTCGTCTGGGCGGCAGCGGGGAGGAGCGCCGCGGGGGCGCGGGGGGAGGTACGGGCAGTGGTGTCGGTGACACCGGTGCGGTACGCTGCGGGACGGGCGGTGGCTGAGTTTGCACTGGCTGGATTATAAGAGGCGGTGGTGGCTGCAACAATCAAATACTTATTGGCAAGTGGAGACCAGCTGCCTTGTGGACGGCGGATATAAGGACTATTATTTTTTAGAACAGAAACATTATTGCTACATTATAAAATTTACCACTTATATTATATTTAAGGCCAGGATGGTGGATCACCCTCATTCTTTCGGCCACCATGATTGAAATGATTTTATCTCTTAAATTCTATGGTCTAATGCCTTTGCTCTATTTTTCTGTGTGGCACTGCACCTTTCTTCACTCGGCTAATGTGCATGAAATGATCTTCTCTTCTAAACGTAGGCTACTGGCTTTGCTTTTGTTTTGAGAGTGCGGTCAACTTACATTGATTTTTCTGGGCGGCGCTGGTATCCTCGATGGCGGGCAGTACGGCAGCGCATCAGAGGGGCAGTAGACGAAGCCCGAAGGCCGTTGTATTTGCGTGACCCGTGCTTGCTGAGGTGCACAAGCGGCCGTGGAGTGCCGCCGTGGAGTCCCGGTATTGGGCCGGAGTAGTTCCAGAAGCTTCTCACCAGGAGACGCTGCTAGGCTGCCGGCGCGGCCCAGCCTGGAGAAAAAGGAAATAAATAAGCCAATGGTCGAAAAAATTACATTGTTTAAGCAACTTACAGAGACTTTCATACTAATATGACAAACCAACAACTCGATCGAGTGACCCGAGTTAAAAGCCTTCCGTAAACCAAGACACGTTCTTGGTTACCCTGATGACCCCATCAGCACCGCTAACGCGGTGGTACGTCAACAAGTCCCGATAGAGTTAACTTTACATATATACCGAGCCCCCACGACGAGTCCTCACTTCCGCCTACTCACGGTATAGATACCGTACCGGGGCGTTTCTCTCCAGTTCCTCCCCCCCTGAAAACGGCCCAAGCCGAGGTCCGTACCTAAGTGGTACCTTTGTGCTAGTGGCACCATCCTAACTTTTTACAGGCTGAGCGCCTTCTGCGCTCGCCGTAGTCCGGTGATGCTGACCATCATCGGTCATGCAGCATGAAAGTCCATTTAGAAAAAAAAACGTTCAGAATAAATATATTTTTACCGCCAGCCTTTTCCGAGGAAACATCACTTTGAATGAAACGTCTGTCATTTTTCCTGTTGTAGAGTGATTTTTTAGTAGCTTTTGTAATTTTAATTGAATTAGAACCAATTATTCAATACTCTATTAAATCTAATTATTCTAAATGTTTGGAATCCACGGTCCACGTTTCGTGCTTACACGTAGTTGACCTAAATCCGACTTGTCTGATAAAACCAACATTAATTTTAAACAACGTCAATATCAAAACAATGACTGTCCATAAAAATATTTCTATTACATTCGGATAATCCTAGAATCCTAGAATGGGAATCCTAGAATGGAGTCAGTACTATAATATAATGTTTGTGTAGAGTGTTTAAAAAAACTACGCGGTAAACTACAAAAGGTATTTTTGAATTGTTTAATTTTAACGACGCTTTCTATTTTTGTTGAAAATCAAATCATATCAATATGAAACATAGAATTACTAAAATCTGCTGGAATCTGGTTACATAAAGGCACTGTCTTGCAACAACATTGATTCAGAAATCCAGACTTCAACTACATCTATTCAATGTATATCTTCAATGTTTAGAAGCTACACCGCCTATTGTATCGCCAGACAGGCGACAGCGTACCAGCTGAAACATTTACGTTGAACGACAGCCCTGCAGTTTCCTAATTAGGAGCAAGGCCATATTCACGCACAAGAGTACTGCCCATGGCAAAGGCAGAGGCTACGCACGTGCACTAAGTAAGCTTTACATAAAAGATCTTACTTTAAATAAAGGGTCACAGCAGTATACGCAAAGCAAAACGCTCTGCTGAAATTATAAAAGCGACATGAAATTCAATCAATCAATCATAAAATGGACAGGTATTCATTTGACGTGCAAACAACTTTCCATTCAGTGATTCACCTTTTCAGTGGGGAACGATAAAATACATAATAAATTGTAGAACTTTATATAAACCACTAAGCCTCTTCCCAGGGCTTCGCAAGCGTGGTACATTCATAAAAATATGAACTATTTATATTCCAAATGTCAAAACCGGTTCAGTCTTTACAAAGATTGTAAACAAAGGTCCACACATCTTAACATAACCCTTTTTATCACGAAACATTTAAAAACACTTGGCCACTTTGCCATTTTTTCTAGGCTGGATCATTAAGAAACGGTGCAAACTTACTACAGTTTGTTAGACATAAACCGGGCTCCCGATACCTGCTCGACCTAGTAGAACCATAGCTTAAAACAACTCGGGTAATGTTAATTTTTTATATTACAGATAATGGTTTGGGCATATAGAAAGAATGGATGAAAAACGATTATCAAAACAAGTATACAAGGCGAGCGTGAATGGAATAGTTGGAAGAGTAAGGCCGCGGCGACCATACTAGAGACGTTCTGAAGAAAGGCTTAAGTCAAGAGTACTTTAAACCGAAGAGCTTGTATGAAGAATGTGATGAGGATGAATGGAACTAAAGAGGTATATCAGGACCTTCGGGAAACAGGCGTGATTAAGTATGTTTGTGTTATAGATTATTGCTCTAGACTTGGAGAAAGCTTACAGATGGATTTCTCCATATAAACTGTGAGGGGATAACTTAAATGTCAAAAAACTGGTGTGGGGGGGGGAAGTAGGACGACGACACTTGACAGTAAAAAAAATTACGAGTAACTTAATATTTCGCAAATGGATCCCAGAATCGAAAAAATATTTTTTCACATTAGCATTTTTTTTTTTTTTTGAACGACCTATTCCACGTCAGCCTTCACCATATAACCGTACCAAATGACGCGTAACATACACACACAAAAAGAACATACAACATTCATTTATTAATTAAAATCACAAGGATCACTTTGAAACGACAGTTTTATCTACTGCCAGTTCCTCCGCGACCAAGGCTGAAAGAATAACCAGCCAAACAAGGCTGGTTATTCTTTTTAATGATGAATTTACAAATTAACGAGTTGGAGCATTTTCAATCCCAAGAGTTTTTATCATTTAAATAATCAGATATTTTATAGTACGTCTTTTTATAAAGTTGTTTTTAATTACGTTTTCAAATTTGTCTATTGACAATTTTTGTATATCTCTTGCGAGTTTGTTATAAAAGCGTACACCTTGCCCTTTAAACGATTTACTAACTTTATGGAGTGTACAAGTGGCAACAGCGAATTTATCTTAATTTCTGGTATTAACATTGTGATTACCGCTTTTTTTCTTTAACAAATTCATATTTTTGTGAACATACATCAGATTTTTATCGATTTTCAAGGAAATATCATTATATTTATTTCTTTAAACTTCTGACGAAGTGATTCTCTGGGACCCATATTATAAATTGCTCGAACAGCCCTCTTCTGCAGCACAAAAACGTTATTTATATCTGCAGCACTCCCCCACAGCAGTATACCGTACTAAAAATCCGTCTTTATACAGACGTAGACACAGCTAGACTAGTTTACTTCAGCTACTTCCACAGCACATAATGCTGTAGATCTTTTTGAAGTGTATTTACGATTGTGAATAGGATGAAAATGGTGACGTTGTAATTTCCCCCGTCTCATTAATTATTCCCAGCTGATTCTGCCAGCTGGTGTCAGAGGCTCATAGGCTACAAATACAAATATTTTACTTTATGAGAATTTCAGAGATATAGACCTTAGAAATTTACAAATGACCTAGGGACAACATTGACTAACCCTGATTTCTTTTATTGGTTCAAAGTCTCTATTAAATTTTATAAAAAAACATGTAATTCTAAGATTAAATACTTTTACCCACTTGCACTATTTGGTAGTGCTTGTTAGTCGTTAATAGGCTGAAAGTAGCCGCGTACCGATTTAAAGTACAAGAAGATTTTCTTGTAGAGCAAACCAGAAATAACGTTTTCATGGATACATATATGAAGAACCGGTGTTGCAGTCCGGTGATACGGCGCTGAACATGAACTTTTATGAATCTGAAGATGAAATGAGGGTCTACCTCAACTCCAGATACCAACAACCCGAGACCACGGCTGTTGCAACCCAATTGAAAAATCGTCAGAAAAGTATCAAAAAAAAGTCAACGCTATAAAGCGACAATCCTTATTGAGCTTTGACGACCTCTACGGCGCAATGGGCGAAAGCTCGCCTGAGATGTAGAAAGTTGCGGGTTCGATTCCCGCCGCGAGACATATATTTGTGTGATCTGCAAATATTTGTCTATCGTCTGGGTGATTTATAGTATATATTTACAATATATATATATATATATAAAATAAAAAGCTGTGGATAATGGTGTTGGTAATATTTTAATTTTAGTTAATTATTTTACTGTCACTGATTACTTACTAATATATTACTGTTTGTTATCCCTAAGAAATAAAATAAAATAAAATATATGTCGTGTAGTTCCCATAACACAAGCTCTGCTTACTTTGGGGCTAAATGATGCCGTGTGAAAATATCCAGCATTATTACTATTACATATAACAAAGAACAAACGCTTTTAATAACTTTAATTGAAAAAAATATGATATGTACGTAGGTACTATTGTGGCATATCGACATGTCTGTAACAAAACTACGAACAATTTGTCAAATTGACGAATCACTACCGAACAAAATAAAGCGAGCAATATTCCTATTGCTCGCTCGGGGAACAGTTAATATAACTTTTCCCCGTAAATAACTGAAAATTTCCATATTTTATCAAGTATTTCTGCACTCTCCTCATTTAATAAATGAATGCGTACACCACCATTCATACTCGTACAGTCATAGAGATTCCTCTCCATCCTAAGGTTGTCTGGAAGAGATCGCTTCTAAACGATAATTATGCGTATATATTGCTATAGTACTTTTTTTTTAGAATAATACATTTTTTCGTACAACTATGTACTAGTAGGTATATACAAAAAATACAGATGAAACAGCTATCTAAAGACCGTTGCGGACGATCTATAGATAGCTCAACTAATACTTTTG
This sequence comes from Perizoma affinitatum, assembly GCA_961405105.1. NCBI lineage: Eukaryota > Metazoa > Arthropoda > Insecta > Lepidoptera > Geometridae > Perizoma > Perizoma affinitatum. Next base: position 836,299 of record OY560189.1, read on the forward strand.
GTAATATATTGCTTGTTATCTTTGTGCTGTAAAATAAAGTATTTTCATTCATTAATTTCAAAATTCTAACAATTATTATGTAATTTTGAATATCTTTAATTAAAGTAAGTACCACGATACAAATTGGAGGTTTTGTTTTAGTAATCTTCCTCCTCCGCCTTAAAGTACTTGTGCTTAAAGTATCATCTTGAGAGGGTTAAAATATTATTATTTTCATGAGACGGCGCGTGAAATTCTGTAATTAATCACGTCTCAACATTTAATTATGTAACATGACAGATTCACGCATGCTTGCCCGCTCGAGTTTGGGGCAAGCTCAAGCGGGCAAGCTGAGACGCAAGAGATGCGAATTCCAAATAAAGGAGGATATCTTCCCCAATTGTTAACCGATTTTGATGATTATTTTGTTGTTGTATAGAAAATGATCCTGAAGTGGTCCCATAAAAGTTTTATTCCTGGAGTATTGCTACTTTTCCCGTAAAACTCTTAAAACATCATCATCTTATGGAATCACGACTAGCCTAAACAATTTTTGTGGTCAAAACAAAAGTAAAATATGCTTTTGTTTTTTATTCGAAAGAGTGTCATCCTGATCGAGCAAAATAACGTAAAACGTGAGGTAGTCGGTTTTTTGACATTTAATATCTTATATTATTTTTATACGACAATCATACGGCCCACCATTTGGTATTATGGTGGGCCGTATGATGTTATGATGTATGATGTATAAGTTCATGATACCTACGATACATGATATTTTATCGACATATAAATGGCCTAAAGACATTCATATGATGATAATGATTATTCAGTTACGATGTTTGGATGAGAACCAATAAATGTCGTTACGATTGTTATGTTCTATATTTAATGATCGTCTAATTGAAACACAGAGTACCATGCATAGACTGACTTTATTTCCAAACACCCGCCATTGCTAGTTTACAAGAATGTACCCTCATCGACAACGATGAAAGCAATTATGTTTTTCTTTACTAGCGAACCGCCCCGACTTGCAAGGTATCATCAAAATTTACAACTTTTCCGGTCGATTTTCCAGTAATTTTCTTTCATACATGCTGACATGCGGCAATTGATTTTTATATAAATATAATAGAGATTATATTTTTCTTCTACTATGTAATCAGGGCTGTCTCACTTCAGTCATAATGCTTAAATTAACTTGCAAACTTAAGAATAATAATAAAACCCAAGAGACACATACATAATCCTGACCCGACACTATGATTCCTTGTGTCATGAGTTACAGGAACTACGAGTACCGTGGTACCTCAACACCAAAATCCGGAACAAATATCTGCAGAACATGCAAACATTTGTCCCGCAGCGGGAATAAACCCCACACTTCTTGCTAATGCCTGCCGCGCCACCGAAGTCGATGCATAAATCGATTTTGACTTAAAGTATTTGCTTGACTGGTTTCCATCACAATCCGGTACTTAGTAAGTTACATCCAGTAGACTGACCGCATCTCTTTGCCAACTGTATAGAAGGAACTGTATAGCCTTCAACTTGCAAGCCATTTAATTTAATCCAATGCTAGCCTCGTTTTGTGGTCTTGTTAAAAAGTTACGAGCTATGGGGAGATATAAAATCTGTCAAAGAGTTATCTTGTAAAAATTATAGCTGAAGAACACAATTGATTTATTGAATAAGCCTTTATAATAAAACTAGCTTCTGTCCACGGATTCGCCCGCGTTGTACCCAGATAAAAAGTAGCCTATTTATTACTCTGGTGTTTAAGCTATATTACTGTAAGTTTTATCAAAATCCGTTCAGAAGTTTTTGCGTGGAAGAGTAACAAACATCCATACTCACAAACTTTCGCGTTTATAATAGTAGTAGGATAAATATAAAGTACTCAAGACGAAGTTGCCGAATTTGCCTTATAATACCTAAAGTTATTATAGGAAATCCTTTAAACTAATTATCATTAGTAGATCCTATCACCAGTACTCTACCAGTTTAACTTTGTTTCATACTTGTATACTTGTAAATTAAAACAGAAAGAGGGGTGGGCCACAACTTTCACAACTTTGAAACCTAATATTTCCTGGAAGAGATTTAAACAAAAATTGTTTAGGAAACCTGAATGTGATTTAGGACCTATTCAATGATACCTTACACGAAGAGGTGCAGTGAAAAATGAATATATTTATTGGTTTTCCATATCTGCATATCTGTAGCGCAGTGGGCGAAGGTCCGCCTGAAATGCAGAAGGTTGCGGGTTCGATTCCCGCCGCGGGCAAATGTTTGTATGATCTCCTTTGTCGCGGTGTTTTCATGTATAGAATGTATATATTTAAAAAAAAATGTATATTAGTAGTATCTCAGTTATCTAGTTCCCATAAACAAGCTGTGATTACTTTGGAGCTAGAGGATGCTTTGTGAAAAATTTTCAGTAGCTGGAAACTTAGAGATAAAATTAGAGTACGATACATGGACAGACAGACAGACCGACGGATATGCTGAAACTATAAAAAGGGTTCCCTTTTCGCCATTCGGTGGTCTTTGGTGGGTTTTGCTAGATTTAGGAGTCCTTTGAATAAACAATGTAGAGTTTGATGTAGTTATGCTTATTATAGACTTTTAGTTTAGCTCTAAGCACCACATTAATTGTTGTATGCTCGAAATGGGCAACTGTTTGTAATCTTTTTAAAAAACCTACCATCGTATGTAAAAATAATTTACACTATTCTAATAAGTATCACGTACATTTTCTTTACAATAAATTTCAATAAATTCATTTAATGGTTTAAGAAACATTTTCAGCAATTTAAATAAAATAAAAAATAGAAATGTTTATTGATATGTAAATTTAGGAACAAATTTACAGAACAATTTAGTCATCCTCCGGTATGGAAACTTATCCAGAGGTGGTCCTCTATTAGTCATAAAGTTCTAACCTAGTTTTATTTAATGAATAAATGTACTTTATTGTTAACTGAAATAAACAATAGTACAATGAGCGGTCGAATCGCTTTGAAGTGACTTCTTCCAGAGACTCTTTGGATGGAGAAGACTTATGTTATTTTGAGAGTGGTCGGGAAAGTGGACAATATGTTTAGTAGGAAGGTTTTCACACAGCATCATCTAGCCCCAAAGTAAGCAGAGCATTATTGAAACCACATGACGGATAAGCTGCATAATATACATTATGCAACGTAATAAAAACAAAATTATTTTAGAAAATGGTGTAGTTTAAAGCAGCCGCAGTTCTCTAGATAGCAGGTATTTTTATATAGATGGTAGGTTATTTTTATCCGTCGGTGAAGCCAACAGTTCCGCGATATGTCCCAATTCGGAGGTCCCTGGATGCGGTTCGATACGATACCTCGTCGTTATGAACCTGACAGACTGATCCCCGATCCGTGGATCGACTGCGAGGTAAACGATGGATAGATGAGACTTAATTCTGGGATAACCTTCAGTTTTTGATGATTGTTCGATATCAGGAATCTATATTTAGTTTTACTGATATACTGTGTCTATTTAGATCTGAACTCTATGTACTTGATTTTATGTTGACGATATTTTTACTATTATATATTTATATTTATTTTTTTAAATTGTTTGTTTTTAGGTAGTTGTATAATTTATGTGATTTGCGCGAAAGGCACAAAAACAAGGCTGGTTATTATTTTTAATAATGCTTTTACAAAACAATAGGTACATTAAAGAAAATAAGTCACAATTAAATCGTAATATTTTTATCGTGTTGGAGCAATTTCAATCCCAAGATTTATAATGCTTTGCAAACTGTAGTTATCATGTTATCTAATTCTAAACCAAATATTAATATGGCCAAAAATACGTTGATATCTTCACAGATCTTAGTATTTTTCAAATTTTTGCTAACAGTAAACATTCTTGTTATTTTTATACGGGTCTTTAACGCGTTCACCGTTTTTAAAATTTTCCTGACATTTCGACTGTGTGGCAACAGCCGTGATCACGTGATGTGGAGCTATTTTTATTTAATTCTTTGATTAGTACTTTTTTTCTATAAACGAGTTCACCTTGTTCGATTGGCACCACACTAAAGCTGAATGAAGGATCATCAAAAAAATAACCGAGCAATCTGTTGCCTGATTTATCTAGGCTCAGTAGTAGTAGTTTTTTAAGTTGACGTTTTTAAATGATCCTTGTGATTTCAATAAACGATAATCTATTGACTTTGACCTTGACTATCAGATCCACAGATCTTCGTGAATGAACGAATGAATGATAATACTATAAGGTACTATAAAAAAAATAATACAAAACTTAAAGTGCGATGAGCGGTCTTAGTGAAGAGCAATATACTCAGACAACTCCTAACCAAAAACCTGACCATATCTCCAGACCTTGTATCCAAGTTGACTTTTTACAATCTTAACGCCAATAGAAAGCTGAAAGTATTAGATTGAGAAATACGTCAAGAATGTTCTTCCATCTTATCTTTTAGGTTAGAAAGAAGAGAGGTGATTATAGAGGGAGCGTCGTGTATAGTAGAAAAGAGAAAAAAGTACTTATTTAAAGCTACACACACACAAACACATATGTACAAAATAAAAAGTATAAAGATGCCATAAAAATATATACCAAACATGATCTCTAAATCGAACATAAAGTCAAAGTTGTGAACTTTACTTCTGAAGACACAGACTGAAGGATCTTCACATGGGGCACATTCGACATGGGGTAGGATATTCAAAGGGATAAGTTTATCACTATTAAAAAAAAACTCACCGCATAGACGGTAAATTAGTCGCTGAAGCAGCTAGATGGGTGAGTGGGAGTTGTGAACGTATTGTAATCGTAAGTGATACGTGAAAAGGTCGCTCTCAATGAAACGAAGAGGCACTTTAAAATTTGCCATTAGTTTTTTTTCACAAGACAATTTAAAATCATTAATAATAAATAAATATTGCTGACTAATTGATTTTCCAAAAAGCATCGATAGCGCGTTCGAAGAATAGGTCAAATTTAGCAGCGCCATCTAGTTTTGTATTTAGACACTAGTTTGTAGAACCTCTGAAGCTGGTATGAATTGACATGAATTAGAATTTAAAAGCGTGGCTATAGGTTGTAGGTGGATAGATACTCTTAGGCTGACCTCCAGCCTTTACCAGGATACAAAGCGCGAATAATAAAACATATATGAACTCGTTTATCATACGTAAAGCCCTGCCTATATTATCTGTTATTGAACTGAAGCCACATAAACGACCTCACATGCCATTGAATTGATTAGAGCATTGATATTGGAGCTATAAAAAGCTTTGATAAAATTTTTATTCATCGCTAACGTGCTATGTTCATCCGTTCGTCGTGTCATCTGGCCAGGGTGAGAAATGGTGACTGGTGACCCAGAAGCCTAGAGACCGATAGCAAATGAAACAACAAAAAATACAACACGCATTCATATATATCATATCCCATGATTCATATCCTCAGATAGATGTATAGATAGATCAACTTTTAAAAATAGGTACAACTAAAAGTACAAACATTTATCCCGCGGCAGGAATCCAACCCGCAACATTCTGCGTCTCAGGTGGACCTTCGCCCACTGCGTCACAGAGTTCGCCAAATCACGATAAATATCCCGTTTTTAGTAAAAAAATCTATTCAAACAATGATAGTGTCGAAGTTTAATGTATTTTTGTTGTATTCTGTTTACTTATGGGAACAATAAAATTCTTTCTTTCATTTTCTTTTTTAAATGTACATAATGGGTATGAAACGTACATTAAGCCGGTAGAAAGACTCCGACCCGATTGAAGATAAGCGCACGTAATGGAAGCGACGAGGTTTTTATTAGTAATAGGTTTAACGGAGTAAAATGCTTTGTCGAATGTCCATTGTAAAAGCTTTGTGCGCACCTTTTTTTATATATCTAAAGTTTCAAATACGCATACCTGCTTACTAGCGATTAATGTAACCGGACGCTTGCAAAATCAGAGCTAACACTCGCACGTTGACGATGGAAGACAGACCGGATGAAATGTCTCATGTGTAATTTCACCGGCACCCTTCAAACCGGAACACAGCAATGCGAGTATTACTGCTTGGCGGCAGAAATGGGTATGATGGGGGTAGTACTTTTCTTGACGAGCTCTTTCACAAGAAGTTCTCTATGGTTATGTTCTTTAATTCTTTGTTAATTAATAATAATAATTATAATAATAATACTGGACATTTTTCACACAGCATCATCTAGTCCCAAAGTAAGTAGAGCTTGTGTTATGGGAACTACATGACTGATATACTACGTACATACTTTTTTTTGTAAATACTTATTATACATAGAAAACACTTCAGTACCGAGACAAATGTTTGTATGATAAACATTTATCCCGCGGCGAAAATCAAACCCGCAACCTTCTGCGTCTCAGGCGGGCCTTCGCTCACTGCGCCACAGTGGTTGTCAGTATTTGACTTTTTTCTTATTTGGAAATAGACAAAGGATTATTTTCAACTGACACGAATAATTTAGTATTTACAATGGAAAAGTCAAGAAAATTTAAATTACGATTTTACAGAAATGATTAGCGCTGTCTAGAGAGCGAACGCTCTTTCTGATTAATGAGCGCTCCTTGTTTGATTGCCACCACACTATAGATGAATAAAGGATCATCAATTAAAAACCGAACTGTTTTATTCCAAAAAACTATTGTGAATTTGATTATTCATATTGTAAAAACGATGGAAACCCCGATGGAGACTCTCGGAATGAGTCTAAGCTTACTCGGCGTCTTCACCGATAGAATAAGCCAGACAATATTACCAAGCAGAGTTTGTTGACTGATTATTCTAGGCCCGAACGCGCGCGTGGAATTCACCTTAAAATATTAAATTTATGCAGTTTTTAAGCTTACGTTTTTATAAAATGACTTTGACTTTGGTAGGGGATTTAAACGATTGTTTTATTAGTACTCAATGCTCTCGATTTATGTTAATTATTCTAAAGTAAAGAAACGGTTTTTCGAAAAGGACTTTCGGAGACCACCTACACCCAAATTTACAAATTTTAAATATTGACTTATAGTGTAGATTTTAAAGATGGCGCAATGCCGTTTGTTAATTATGGAGCCATTGTCCCATACGTCCGCTTCTAAGTATGACCACAGACCATTTAAATTAAGTGGTCTGTGGAAGGTCGTTATTCAGAGACGAGCAAAGTCCAGTCAGTTTCTAGACTAGGTTATGTAGGTATAGTTTTGGAGTCAATAGCAGTTTGCGCAAAGATTTTGCCCCGGGTCGGTTAGTTTGGCACAGTTCCAACGGGAGTGAGTCAAAGCTTGTACTTAGGTACATGTGGCCTGATAAAAGCCGATGTTGACACTGACCTCTCGAATGAAGATGCTTTGGGATAATGGTACCCATCAACCGCAGCGCTGTGGTGACGCAGGTTTGATTTTCGTTGAATAAACTATCAAACAAAAGTGGGTTACCTAGAAGGTATTTCATGATTACTTAAATATCTTGTTTTTTAATATTTTTATATGATAAAACCACAAATTAACGGTTTCGGACTGTTTCCTTTACTTTTGCTGTGAGATCTATTAGGTACTTGATATTAATTTGAACTCGATATCTCCATGCGTTCCTGAGGAAAATGGTCTTGATAGACACACAGACAGACGGACGGACAACGAAGTGATCCTAATATAAGGGAAAAGGGTTCCGTTTTTTTCCTTTTAATGTATGGATTCCTAAAAAAAAACACATAACTAATGCTGGACATTTTCAGCATCATCTATTCCCAAAGTAAGCAGATCTTGTGTTATGGGAACTACATGACTAATATACTACTTATATGCATTTTTTTGTACATTATACATGTAAACACCCATACCCGAGACGAATATTTGAAGATCATACAAACATTTGTGCCACGCCGGGAATGAAACCCGCAATCTTCTGCGTCTCAGACGGGCCATCGCCTACTGCGCCACAGAGGTCATCAAAAATTATATCAATCCACGACGATAGTAACCACTGACCTTCCTTTAAAGGAGTCGACGTCTTCGCCGTCCGACTGCAGGGCCATCCCGCCCTGCGCCCACGTCACCGTCAGCCAATCTGCAACAAGATACAATTGATAAATCAACCATCAAGCAGTAATGCTCGCATTGCTGTATTCCGCAAGGGGTGCTGAATTTACAGGCACATCAGACTTTTCACCCATTATGTCTCAGACTACCCGCGAGAGGTGCAAGCGTCCATGGGTTACGGTAACAGCTTATCAACAAGTGGGCCGAATGCTTTTTTTATCTTCTTTGACAGTTCCGTCTTTGCTAGAAGTTATATAAAATAATATCATATAAATATATCTATATTATAATAAGACTGTAACAGATCAAATTCTGTACAAAAATACGAAGGTTATAGGCTATTCAACATCACGCTACGACACTTAGGAGCCGAGCAAAAGGAGTAATAGCGCGGGTGGGTGGGTAAAACAACAAATTAATTGTATTGAACTTTTTCGGACCTTACTTGTGCTGTGAGACCTTGCTTCTTGCCAAATTTCATGATTCTAGGTCAACCGGGAAGAACCCGTTCTAGGTTTTGGTCAACGGGTTTTGATTTATTTGAGAGTATCAAACTATATCGCTTAAATTGCTGTATTTTTAAGGCATTAGAAGCTTGATTTTTTTTTATGTCCTTGGGACCGTAGATCTATTTATTTGATATTAATTTCATCTTGTTACCTCCACGCATTCCTGAGAAAAAGGGTCTTGACAGACAGACTGACGGACGGACAACGAAGTGATCTTACAGCGCCTTGCTGGAGCAGCAATAGCTGCGAGACCTTTATGACCCATACCACTGTAGCATTGACTGTCTCGTTAGCACTGGTTAGTTTTGTAACCACTTCTACCCCCCTTTCAATGCTACTGTTTGTAATTCCTTTCCTATTTACCACCTTTTGTATTTTATTGTGCTGTACTGTTTTTTTTCTTGTAATATCTTCTTGTCTGTAATGTATCCGTATGTCGAATAAAAATTATATCTTATCTATCTTAATAAACAAACTGATGGACATCCTCTGGTACCTACTGAGTAGATCTTTTTGAGGATATCTAGTATGGGTAGTCAGAGACCCATCCAAAAATTACATTTAATTTAAGCCCTAATAGCATTTCCCGTGACAGGTTTCAACATCGCCCAAATTTCTTTGTTTCTAGGGCATGCCGGTTTCCTCTCGATGTTTTCTTTTGCCATTTTGTGCTCATAAAAATATGTGTTTAAAACACGATAAGTTTTTAACGAGCACAATAAGCGGAGATAGCCATTCCAGACTAAGAGAAACAAAAAGAAAAAGAGGTGCTAATAGTATGCCCCAGAAAACTCCTGTCATGCACAACACAAGTTAGATACACGTTTTTGTTTTGGGGATATTTTGTTATAGAAAGTATTTACTATGAAGTACGTATAAATCAGGAAATACACGTGTCCCACCTTACAAGTCATGATATTTATATTTTATAAGATTGACGCTGTATCGTACCATTATTTTAATGCAATATTCGAGATATTATACGTAGAAGTGTTTCACATTACCTAAATGAACGTGAATAGGTAATGCGATTTTATTTATTAGCAGTTGCCAAAAATGTTCGCGAAAGATTTTCACACGAATAAGTACAATTCAATATCATTTGAATGAATTCAGAATTAGATGGTTAAATTTTTGTACGTAACTACACTTATCAAAATAGGGACAAAAAATTTGTTCGCCGATTTATGTCGCCGATATTTGTGAAGACCTCGGTGGGGTGGCGTAGCGAGCGAGTAGGCAGCTGTGACGTAAGGTTCGATTCCAGCTGCGGGTCAAATGGTTGTATGTTATAGAGATATTTCATATTTATTTGTTCCGGGTTTGTGTGTTGTGGTACCACGGTACTCGTCGTTCCTGATACCCACGACACAGGGGTTCCTAGTGAGATTTCTGGACTATGTATGTGTCTGTTGATTTAAAATAAGTTAAGTTTTTTTCTTAAAAAAGTAAAAAGCCACTTTAATTACCGGAAAGTTGATAAAAAGTCCAATATATAATTTCTTCCCCCAGTTTTTCACCCTTAGGGGTAGGGTTTTTCCATAAAATTTGTATGGGGCAACTGCACCATAAAAATCGGTGAAAAATAAATCATCGGGGTTAATCGGGGTAAAAACAAAAAAAGCATACATATTAAGAACACTCTCCTTTTTGAAGTCGGTTGAAAACAATAATAAAAATAAAGTATTAATTTTGTTCAGACAAAGAAGAAATAACGTACATACATGCCGATCTATTAAACATTTTGGAGACTCATCATCGATATTATAACAAATTCTTCATGCGGTATTTTCCCCGTCACAGTATTGTAAGAATTTTCTCACAATGAAAATCCGAGCAATATTATACAATAGGAATATTGATAACAAAAAGTGTGCTTTCGACACTGCTTCTTAAGAAATCGTGAGTTATAACCAGTTAATCTAAGATCCCGTACATTTCCCGAGCTCGAACAAAAAGTTAGATCCACGAAGTACCTTGTAAATTTACAGAGGTCTTTGTAAGTTTGGCGTAAATCCGAACCGACACAAAAATCCGATAAAGGAATTTCATTTAATTCGTCGCCAAGTTTCAGGAAGTGTTCGTGCGTATCGATACTTTGCAATTTTACAATAATGAGAAAAAAACACGGTTCATTAAATATTTAAGTTTTTAAGAGTTGTAAAACTTCTGTGAAAGGGCTCGTCTGGGGAAATGTTCCACCTTCCTTATATCTGCCGCCAAACAGTAATGTTCTCATAACCGATTTCAAATCAAATCAAATTATTTACAAAAAACAAAACAAACACGCTCACGACTGTCTTCCCCATGGTGGACATCCTCAGATACATACTCAGTGAGTAGATCTTTGAAGATACCAAGTAGGGGGTAGTCAGAGGCACGTCCAAACATTACATTTGGTACATGCCCGCGTATAATTTCGCGTTCGTTCAATAAGCGGCGATGGGCTTGCAACTTGTCACGTGGAATGCTTACTACTTGCAAATTATTTATTATTTGTGAATTTAGGTAATTGTTACATCAAGGTGGTAAATTAAAACTATTTGTATCAGCAAATTCTGCCCTTAGGCTTACAAACATTGACTTTAATTAGGTAAGTATCTCAAAAACACTAAAATGTACATAGTTATAGAAAATATTAAGTATATAAAATGTCAATCTATACACAAAAACACAAAACCTTGATAGTACAATAGAAAATAAAATATAAAAATTACAAAGTACAGCAAAGTCACACAGAAACTCATACACTGTGTAATTCGCTTTTTTTATTAGATTATCATTATGTTCTCTTTTGAAAGCATTTTTGGATAATGATCGAACCAATAACGATATCTTATTGTATATAGACGGCGTCATACAGAACACGCTCGAGCGGAGCAAATGTATTCTGCTCGTACAAGCCACACCGCGCATTTTGTCCTCTAACTGGCTTCCAACTTCAAACCAAAACCAAACCTCTTGGTGTAATTTCAAGGGTATGGTTGCCGATGAAGTTACAGATCTTTCATCTTGATATCTCAAGGAGGTTAGTCCGTTAGTTTGTTTGCCTCTTTAGTATTATAAAAAATATAAAAAGTTATTATGTATTTAATATATTAACTATTTACAAGTATATACAAAAAATACAAATGAAACAGCTCAACTGATCCAGATCACTACCGGAGCGTTCCCAAAATACTGGCCGCATTGCCACGCTGAATGGCAATGCTAATACGTTGACCCAGATAAGAGCCAGCTCTGGTCACGCGTCGTTTCGACCAATCACCCTGAACTAATATTGAAAACTTGGTTCCCCACGGACCCAGAGCCTCAACCCCAAAGGACACAGTAGTCTCTGTCGATACTTCTATATTTGCGATTCTAATCTTCGAAGATTCGCTGCACCGGCTTATATTGTTATTAAATGTTCCTGATAATATAATGGGCTAATATGAATAGGATTAACCCATTGTTCGGCTATGAAATGAAGGCATGCGATGAAACGGGCGGCGCCGTAGCGGGAAATCGGCCTCAACATCCAAATCTGTTATTCCATCTCATAAATCTATGTCTCTACAGAACCCTGACTCGATCTATAATATAATATTATGCGCTATATAATATATCCCTTCTAGAACGTATTTGAAGAGGGTCCGACAGACGTGCTGTCGCTTCATCTTTGCGAAGTTTTGACGAAACTTGCCACAATATAATGAAATTAAATTAAATACTAACTTATCTACAGAGAGTGCTTTTTTCGCGTGTTTTTTTGGGAATATAATATATTTATTCAGACAACTATGTACAGGTAGGATTATTTTATTTTTAAAATGTTGGGAAAACTAGGTACAACAAGAAGACCAGTGCATGTTTGATGACGGCTAATTTAAAGTTCCCGCAGACAAGTACTATACCAAGATAACAAGTAAATTGTCAAAAAATACATATAAAGCAGTTATTAAAAGGCCATTGCAAACGATCTATAGAACAAGAAGAAAATATGTATTTATTTGGCAACAACATAGCACAGAAAGGACAGGTACACACTAAATAATAAATAGACACTATAAATACCTATAAATAAGATTTAAACAAAAACATATTGGCAAGGAGAAGATTTTTGTGCTAATTAGTCCCATCTGTGCCGTGTGGGCCAAACAGGTCCCGTCTCAGCTTAGTGCTGCTCCACACAGGAATGAGAAGCAGCGGTGATTTTCAGACAGGACCTAGGAAAGATGACCATAAACACAGTACATACATATATTACATTAAATAGAGAAGACAAGGAAAATTTATTACTACAGTAGTCAGCTGTAATCTTTTATTTTTTGTCTGTGGGCAAACGAATAATTAATTGTGTGTTTATAGAAACGGAACAGAAAATTTAAGTTGCGTGCTGAGTGTTACGTAAAAAAATGTGGGAATAAAAATAAAACCGAAGATAAAAATAAGTCTAGCGAATCTTACGTTCAGGCAAAGCTAGTAGGTAAGTGATTAGAATTTATTAGAATTTATTGCACTTCTGTATTGCTAGTAAATCCCTCCTGAGTGAGCGTTTATATGTGTTAATTGTTTTTAGGTCACTAATAGGTGGCGGTAAGTCATTCCAGCATCGAGAAGCCGCAAATTTAAAAGATTACGAAAAGCTGCGGACTTATACCTCGGAGTAACAAAAACACAAATACACAAGTACACAAGTGATCTTGTGCAATATAGGATTCTCTGTCTATCTACAATTGTCTTCTCGATACATACAATGTTCATACTATTATGTTAAAATTACTGTTAATTATTAAACTGTAACGATGTATGTATAAGAATCATTGCCTTGTGTGGAAGAGCAACGACGCCCTGCCGTCATACAGTGAAAACTAGTTCGGAGGGTAATCACTTGACTGTGCATTGCATACCTTCTTGTTACAAATATACCTACTACTAACACCTTGATACCTTACAATAAGTAGATCATTTTGAAAGTGTATACCTACTATACTTTTTAATCATAAGGTATAATAATAACGCGAACTTACTATAAGAAGTATTTTGTTAGATAGATGGTAAGTTTGTCAACAAAATCTTTTTTTTCTGAATAAATATTTACTTTGCTTACTTACTTTCAGGCGCTTTTGCGATACTTATATAATTTATAAGTATCATAATATATAAGTATAATAATACATAATTTTGTAAATACATATATACTATAGGTACATGAAAACACCCAGACCCGAGACAAATATTTGCAGATCATACAAACATTTGTCCCTCGGACAAACCCGCAACCTTCTGTGTCTCAAGCAGACTTTTGCCCACTGCGCCACAGATGTCGTCATATATCAATACAGTCTATAGTATTATACCTCAGGTAATGTTCTAAGTGGGCCATTCATAGCATGTGATTATCTGATAACTACCCGGCCGGATATGAAGTGCGGGTACCGGGACAAAGCGATAGTGACTAACGGGAATAATTATTGACAAAGATAATGGAGTTTATATTTTAATTACATCTTATAATTATAGTAGCTTTTGAGGAAGGAGGACAAAATCGGCTGGAAGTCAATACGCAGAGTTAGAAAACAGCCAATAGGTAAAACCGATAGCAGATATGTAAAAGAGTATACGTTTTGACTACGACATAATTTTGACACCGTGTCTAGTCTTTTTAAATATTTATTTTCATAAATATATTCATTTTTTTTTTGGTACGGCGATGGGCTTGCAACCTGTCACGTGGAATGCTTACTACTTGCAAAACGCGGGCATGTACCAAATGTAATGTTTGGACGTGCCTCTGACTACCCCCTACTTGGTATCATCAAAGATCTACTCACTGAGTATGTATCTGAGGATGTCCAAAATGGGGAAGACAGTCGTGAGCGTGTTTGTTTTTTTTTTGGGTAATATTAAATTGAATTCATATAATTGTTAAAATATTTATAAACAAGGGTAAAATGCTTTTCATACTTTGCAAGTTTAGTCAATATTCTGTTGAGTATGATAAATAAATAGATTACAAACTTATTTACATAATAGGTTATTTATATAATAAGAAAAAGCTATTGTCTCTCGTGCACAATTTGATTTGACGGAATCACCAAATACATATTGGCAGTAGTAGGCATTTTCTTTAAGTATTTTATTTTCGATTAATGTTATTTCCTAAGGATAACTGACATGTAGATTACAGTTGTGAAGTAGTTTGTACATGTATTTCTTTATATTTTTATATTTGGTTATGTAATATATTTACATTTACAAATAATAATATAAAAATATATATTATTTATAAATAATAAACTGTGTCAAATAAAACATAGCTATTCTACATCAAAATATGGATTTAAAAAAATCCGTTGGTTCTTCAAGTCTTTTTTTTTTATTTCATATTATTTTCCCGAATTTCTACAAGTTCATTCCTCTAGATTAAATGACCTGAATAAGTTAATGCATCTTGAAAATTGAAACTATTTTACTGTTTTAGTACCTTTGGAATATTAATTGAGAGCGTCCGATTCTGTCTGTTGATTTATGATACTCCTCCGACCACTGATATTGGATCCGACTGGTGATTGCTTTTGCAATAGAACGATCGATCTCTTCAGACCAGTATTAAATAGTTCCTTTGTGGATTTAATTGATAGATTCTGATTATTAAAGTGAACTTCATTGATTGTTGAATCATTAATTGTATTTTGTGCGTTGTTATTATTTATAATGATCCTAGCTAACCGTGTGAGTCTAAGGTGGTGTGGTAATGTAAAAACTGTACAAAGTCAAAACACTATATTATTTCAGTACTGATATACGTATGAACACGTATGAACACGTATGAACACGTATGAACACGTATGCACCGAGGGGAGGGTCGAAAGGTGACTGGAGCTCTCTAATGCATAATTGCTTACATTGACAAACGTAATTGTTGCGACTACTATTTGCTAACCTGTGTCACCACATGTATTTCTCTGGATTATTTTGATAATATTTCGTGTGTTCGGACGTGGTTGTGCTTATGAGATTTTAAATACGAAAAATATATGACATTAATACATACTCCAAACGGTAAAGGTATTGTGAGGAAACATGCATGCCTTAAGTCAAATTCAAAGGCATGCGTCATTGATTAGTGTTCTGATAAGGCTTGCAACATTCATGTTTAATGCTAACTACGCAAAATAACACGTATATAGTAGTATGTATGGACTTTTCTCTAAATAAAAAACTAGATAAACCAGTCAGGATACTTCCAAAAAAACGGTTATCATATTCACCATTGTAATCCTATAAATATTATTCAACACCAAAAAACACGTACTCAAGAATATATATTTTTTAAGGAAAAAATAAAAACCGACTTCAAATAAAAGGGAGATAGATAGATAGATAGACTCTTTATTGTACACCCCATAATATGTTGCTTACAATTAACACAGCAAATTACAAGCTAATCGCGGGTGTACAATAGGTGGTCTTATCGCTTATAGCGATCTCTTCCAGACAACCTTTGGATTAGCAGGAATTGACGTGAACCATAAAGGACGGTGGTGTATAGACAAACATACATAATGAAGAATTATTAGATAAAACATAAAAACATACATCTATACATGAAAACATATATAATCTATAACATTAAAATAACCTTTATGATAGCAATTCATCAGAGGAGAGAGATTATTGGATTTATTTTATTTGATAAAAAATGAAGTTTCAAACAGTTATTTAAATTAAAACGTTTATATTTATTAAAATGTACTTAATGTCATAAAAACCTATTAAAAATATAATCCTTAATATCGGTTAATAAAACTATAGCGTAACATAAAAATAGACAAACAGACGATTTGAAAACTTCCTCCTTTTGTGAAGTCGGTCGGAAATGTGAAGGAAATTGAAGGAGAAGAAGATTTCTAGAAGAGTAGCAGGCAATACATCCCATCAGGTAGGCCATAATCCTGTTTGCCTCAATATAACATAAAAACAATACCTAAGTACTTATTTCTAATGTAAGGTTGTCTGGAAGAGATCGCTGTCAGCGATAAGACCGCCATTTGTAGGACGTGCTTTCATAATGTTCCTCAATAAAGTTCATTTCATTTCATTTCATTTCATTTCAAAAAAATTAAATCTTTCTGCGCTTTTCAATTTCCGCAAAGATCTTTTGCGATGTATTTTTAAACAAAGAGTTTTGCTAAACAACAAAGCGTCTTGGAACGCGAGGAGAGCTGCCCTTTTGAACTGCAAGTTTTAGCATAAAAATTCAAACGCTGTGCGAGTGTGAAATTCAAAGCTTTAGTTTAGTTCTAGCATAGCACCAAGTGTTATTAGGTTTAGCGAAGGCAGAACTAGATGTCGCCACTAGTCAATTAGAATGCGCTATCGATACGTTTTAACACGTGCTAAATAGTCAGTAAGATCTATTATAGAATTGAAATTATCGTGGTTTAGTATCATTTTAGAATATTATTACGACTATACTACGTACTTTACTATTAACGAAACCTCAGCAGGAGAATAAAAAAAAAGCAGCAGATCTGGATCCTCCGGACTGTCACCCTCACTATGAAATCATTTACTGCGTCTTGCAAAATATTTGTACGGGCTATTCCCGTCAACCACTAAATAAAATTATTTTTTTAAATACATATAGTTAAATAAAATAAATAATGATGGACATTTTCACACAGCGTCATCTAGCCCCAAAGTAAGCAGGGTTTGTGTTATAGAAACTACATGACTGATATACTTTTTTTTGTAAATTCTGATTATACTAAAACACACCCAGACTCAAGACAATTTATTTGCAATGTATTGGGAATATATTGCAATATAATAGGTTGGGGAAAAAGTTTCTTCGCATTTTTTAAGAAAATTCAAAACATTTTTTAATATAGTTTATTTACATTTAACTAAAGTATGTAGGTACCATTTTGTTCGATAACTTTTTGCCATTTTGTAGGCAGGGACATGATCCCATTGCTATAAAAACTTTGGGGCTTCTGTTCAAAATACCGCGACAAGTGGTTTTGGCAGTCCTCTCGTGATGTTAACCTGACACTGCCTAAAGAATTCTGAAGAGACCGAAACAGGTGGAAATCTGAAGGTGCAAGGTCAGGACTATACGGCGGATGCATTAACACATCCCAGCCAAACTCTCTTAATTTTTGCTGAGTGGCTAAAGATGTGTGAGGTCAAAAATGGTCAAAAATTTCTTCAAAAATGGTTCGGTTTCATTACGTCGTAATAAAGAATCACAAATGAGAACACGGTTCATTAGGTTTCTTTCAGTGAGCTCGTGAGGTACCCAAATATCGAGCTTTTTTGTGTACCCAGTTTTTTTAAAATGCGCCAAAACTGTTTTGTGGTCAATTCCCAGTTCTTCAGCTACGTCGTAACTACTGATATGCCGATCTTGCTCCACTTTTTCAAAAATGGCATCCATTTTATCCGTAATAGGGCGACCAGAGCGACGTGCATCTTTGACATCAAAATTTCCGGATTGAAAACGCTTAAACCAAATTTGTGCTACTCTCACAGACACTGCACTAGGTCCATAAACATCGCAAATTTTTTTCGCGGCTTCTGTTGCATTTTTACCTTTTTTGTAGTAAAATTTTAAAATGTATCGAATTTCTTCATTAGATTCACTCATCTTAACAGTACGAAAAACAAATAAAAATCACACATTTTCCTAATTTGAATTTGGAATTATCTTCTTTAAAATTTAAACTTTTAATGATACCAAAACCAGCTAGATACAAATAGTATAGCCAAAGATATTTTATTACAAGTTCATACATACAATAATGCGAAAAGACTTTTTCCCCAACCTAATATATTGAATTTTGCAACATTTATCCCGCGGCAGGAATCGAACCCGCCACCTTCTGCGTCTTAGGCGGACCTTCGCCCACTGCGCCACAGAGGTCGTCACATGATTGTATATACATGGTATATTGTAATATCAGTCTGGAACCCCTTTGCAAAAAAGCGGGATTCAGCATAAATACCGGTATCTACATACATTACCCGTACCTTTAAACAAAGCGGTATACATATTAATTAAGACAACCGTTTGTTATCTCACTAACAATGTCTAAGTTCAAACTGTTATGTAAATACCTGGTATAAACATCTCCTAAAACGGCTTACGGTACGACGTAGCTTTTTGACGAGTTTTGAGCAAAACTGGGTCGAGTAGTCTTATATTAAACCAGCCAGTAACATCAAAGGATGTAAAGAGCTTGAACACGTATCTATATATAAAATCGTTGCATGACACATTGACTGACCGAGGCCTTATACGTAAATTATGGGACACCTAAATATTGGGGTGTAGGTTCATTTTTAGCTGCTAAGGCAGGATTTATTAATTAAATTATATTATTAATTAGGGTTAATTTCTAATCTTAAGTGGGAGAACTAAGATTTGCACTGACTTTGGGATGAATTGTGACAAATTATGATGGGACTAAAGCCTAAATAAAGTGATTAAATTTATTTAAAAAATGTATTGATTATAAAATAATTTAGTAAAGTATTTGTACGCCAGTTAAACGGCGTAACATGGCCGATTTAAATTAGATATTCAATAATTCGATAATAAAGTATGAAAAATGTATTGTATTGTGTATTATCTATACTCTACCAAACCTGCCCGCTTAGCATATAAAGTTTCGGATCTTTAAAAATATTTCTGTCCCCTATTCTATCAAACAAAAGAGAGGGACAACATATTAGCGGAGAAGGACTCTGGGTTAATGGCAGCAGTGTTCTAGTCCCTGACCTCGAGATTGCTCCTGTACCGGTACAGCGGCTGATTATGGATGAAGAGCCGTAATTATGGAAGTCTTCTTTAAGGTTGAGACTCTGGGTCCGTAGGGAACCGGTGTCTTTCGCGTATTCAAAATTATTTCAGGGTGACTGGCCGAAGCAACGCATAACCAGAGAGCGGGCATGTTTTTACTAACATATTTTTACGAAAATCTAACACCAAATATATAAATATATTTCTATATATTTATCTAAAGATTTTGTTTTTAGTAGAACATGCCACCGACATCAGCAATTTTTTTTTCTATGGGCTAAATAAAAGTCTATAGTAGTAGTAGTCCTACTTAAAAATAAATATCTTTTAATCTTTCTTTTTTTTTTCTTTAGAATAGAAGAATTAAATAGAATGTAGTTTATTTGAAGCAACAACAAAGCACATAAAGGACTGGTACAGAATAAATAAAATAGTAATTTTATAGAAATTAGAAAGATTTTTACAAAACACACAGAGACAAACGGGAATATTTTTGTGCTAATTCGTTTTTGTGATTAATTTTCTCAGCTTTGCAGGTCCTGTCTCAGCTTTGCAATAAAGCAGCGGAAATTTTCAGACAGGATCTAGGACGATCACATCACGAACGCGAACGAAAATCTCTTACTCATTCTTTCGTTCATTCTTTTAGTCTTTGCTTAAGTTCAATGCAGACGACCATCTATAATTTAAATCCAGCTCAAATGCTCACCGAGAATCGGAGAATACATTGCCTTATACTCTTCAGATTTAACGATATGTTAATTTGGCACGTGTTGTGGAGGCTTCACGTATCTAGTAGGGATAGGGGGTGGCATGTTGTTGTCAGCTCATTGGCAGAACAACAAATTAGGAGATATTTTCTCTTTCTATAAACAAGAACAATAAACAAAAAGGGTTTATTTTTAATAACCCTAAAATAAATGAATAATAATAATATATAGTAGAAGTATGATACTTCATATGGCATGTCTGACACCAGCAGGGTTATGTAATATTATTTTGGTAGAATAAAGTATTTTCTATCTATCTATCTATCTATGATTGGTAATGTGGTCAATGCGACGAAATCGTTGTTGAGCGAAGCCGCACATCTGCGCGCTGCCTCATCGCTTAGGGGCTTAGTCCAAAGATTTGTCCAAGCAAGCGTTTTCCCGCAAAATAAAGTAGCATCTCCAAGTGGCCCCGCAGATAAAGTTATTCAAAGTGTAGGCTTACGCAAGTATATGAGAGCCATTCGTTCAAGACTCCGCATTTTATGCCCTCCCTCGACTAAAATTAATCAGACTTGTCCAGGATATTACGGCCTGTGACTGCAAGAATGACCGTAAAAGTAGAATTGCCGGTTCAATTTCAATTATATTACAGGTTGCTTGGATGAAAACATGGCTTAAGCGTCATTACTTACGAGGTAGGCCATAAATTAGAAGAAAACTAAATTATATTATTGAGATTATATATGTGGATTAATATATCTAGGGTAGTAATGGCCATCACCAATAACGCCAGACGCCATTATGCAGCAATGGTGACTTGCAACATGTTACGCGGAATGCTAATCACATGCAAGGCAAATACAAAACGGGGGTATGTATTTGGATGTGCCTCTTACTACCCCCTAATGTGTATCCTTCAAAATCTAAGAACTGTAACCATAAAAACGCTCACGATTGTATTCGATTGTATTATACAGTCGTAAGCGTGTTTTTTTTTCTATATTTTTTTACAGCCTTCACATAAAACCCAGATGGTCAAAAGACACTTCTTTTGACGATTGAAGCTTTGTAATGCCTTTGTTTCAGAGAGACAGTAGCTATCTAAAGCATCTTTAAAAACCCATTAGAACTTACACCACTTTTTAAAACTTAAGTTAACTTCTTTTGCACTGCGAACAAAACTTTCACTACTGCATTTAACTTATAGTCTAGGTCACGTCGAACATTTATTTTTGTGGAGAGGTGGGTGAAGTTACAACTATACGAACCCAGCTTAGTTGGTTCTTGAGTTCTCGTTTTACTGTTATTTAAAGACTAAAGATTTTAAAGTGTAAATCCACACTTAGGGAAATTATATAATATCTCGAAAACTCAACATGTGTGTGACTCGAACCCGCGATTTCCCGCTTTATAAAGAGGGAAAATATTGATATCTCTATGTTCTGTATAATTATTTTATATAATTATTATTATTTTGTGTCTGCATTAAATATCTAGAACAACACTATAGGTTGGTTAAAATTAAAGGAGAGTTGGGGGATGCCCCAAATATTCCGGGGAATCCCCTCCCTCAAAAAGGATACCGAAGTGTCCGTCTAAAGCAGGAAATCATCGACAGGGCCGCGATCGAAACCACCCGTAACCCTGTTATGCGCCGTCAAACGAATCGTCTGACAACGCATTGGCACTGAGGTGAGTGACGGAATATCGATGGGTTTTTAGTCGTAATGCCATCACCTACTAGCATTTTGATTTCTACCATTTGGTAGAAACTAGCTAGACTGCTATCAAAATAACACCTACTCAACTTCGTAATTACAGATAATAAAATATATTTCTTATTATTTTCATTTTTTAGTTTTATGTTACTAGGTCAAATATTAGATTTGCATCTTCACCTATAAATAATGGCGTACAGTTTTTGTTTTTGTAATGTATTTTAAATTAGTGTTTAAATTCACATTATGTTGGTGATCGTTTAAATAAACAAAATCATTTTTTTTTTATGTTTCAAACAAAAGTGGTTGGATTCGTTAAACTCTGGATTGTGTGAAAAAGTTAAACTATCGCTGCACTGTCGCTACACTCACTCAGCTATGACCGAACCACTTCTTCATCATCGATGTTGACTGGATTTTATACCACTAAACATTATGACTTGGTGAGGGATGCGTGTGAAACCCAAAAATAAGACCACTTCACTGTCTTATCTTAGCTCTGGTGGATATCGTTCAATGAACGTATGCTGTTTGTATAGCAGAGATACAATGTATAGCTCTGCTATACAAACAGCATAGATGGAAAATGGGTTAATACACTAGGCCTACACGGATAGGCCTAGTGTATTAACCCATCTTCCGACCCGGAGGTCGTGGGTTCGAACTTCGTCGTGCAACTTTGACAGTCATTTGGCATACACTTCTTTTTGATTTTTCGTGGTGGCGCCACGGCAGTTTTACCGGGCCTATCTCGCACATCTCTCGTGGAAAGGTCTCCTTAAAAATTTAAAAGTCTAATCAAAGAAGATAAAGACCAACTCGGACACTAAACAGAGAAGATAAAAATGTATCTTATTTTCCAAAAACCCATTAGTATGACCACACACGATTAATGTGCCCAAAAAGTATATAATAGCCATAGTAAATTTTGCATTTCCATTCCCATTTTATCATAGTTTTGTGATTGAGGCCACTCGAGTGTAAACGTATGCTCAGGAGGACCCTACGGGTACCTAATTTTGGAGGTCAACCTTGTAATGGAGGTCAGAATTTTATCCTTTGACCCTCGGAGCTACACCCATATGCGGTTCAAATAACCGTTTTGGTATTAAGTGGTTTTCCTTTTGGATAATGGACTCTAAATCAAACACTTCAAATATGATCCACGATTTTAAAAGCGACATTTGTAATGTTCTCTTATATTTACAATATGCTAGGAAAAGTTTAAGTAAAGGTTTTCAGTAGGTTTATTATAAATACGTATTTGTGGTAATTTCAATGTTACATTAGTTTTTTTTTAAATACTTCTTTAAATCATCCTAAACATCGACATTTTAGTTGGTTAAGCACCTTTTAGTTTCATTTTTACTGTTATAACATCCTAATTTCTGGATTTGAGGGTAGGTAATCTTTGTAGTTTTCATGTTGTGCCAAAATTTTTATTTTCATTTAATTTCATTCATTTCGTTACATTTCCTTATACATTTTAGTCTGCCTGGTAAATAAACCTGAGTATCAAAAAATAAGTACCTAACTATCAGAAAGTATTTGATCTAGTTTTTCGTCCAATCTTTTTGTACAACATTTACCCTCGGGATCAAACGTAAAAGCGTGAGCGTAGGTACAATCCTCTCTTTGACTGAACATTATAGCTTTGACGAAATTGGATAATCGTGAAGTTCTAAATTACTATTATAGAACATATAATTAAATACGCTTTAGGTACATGTTGGTGGGCGAGTAGCTAGCTACCCAAGATGTGAGGTTCGATTCCCACTGCGGGACAAAATAAATTGCATGTTTACTGATATTTGTTTCTAGTCTAATTGTTGTCGTACCGCAGTACTCATAGTTCCTGATACCCACGACACAGAGAACCCTAGTGTTAGGTCAGGACTATGTCTGTGTCCATTGGCTGTTTATTTATTTATATTAATTTATTTATTCATATTCCTAATGATTAAAACTACATTTTGCGCCGCAGTCGTCATTGTCTCAGATAACTCAGGCAAGGGTGTCTAGACAAATACCACTTTAATGGTATTTGTCTGGAATGACCCCCTGTACTGGCGATCCGCAGATGCGCGATTTTTGAAGACGGGCGGAAGCAGGCCGATCGCGCCGTCTCAGTTTTTGTGCGGAATTTACGGCATAAACCTATGGCTGCACTCCTGAAATGTCACGTGACTGCCGCCAAGTTTTTCCTTGAGAAATATTCGTTAGCGTGAAAGGCAAGCGTGAGGTATTTGTCTAGACCACCTGGTAACTTATTTCACTGAATGGAGAACTTTCATAATATTATAGTGTATTTATGAAGAAGCCGTTTGAGAGTCCATTCTGCTAAGTTTTAACAATAACAAAATGAGTACCTATCTGATTTTTAAGCGGTCGGTCAGACGAAAGGACGAATGTCTTTTGATTCAATACAAGCTCTTAGAATGGTACACAATAAGTTTTCTAAAAGCTTACATAAGCGACTTTTATTTTGAGCTTAGAAATTTCAGACGTTATATCTTGAATAAATAGTTGAAGAAAACGTTGACCGAACGTTATACAAAAAAGTTTGCGATCAGTTTGATAACCCAACAATTTTTTTTGATCTATTGAATATGTACAATATTGATTGTTTGAATTATATACTTAAGAACTATTATGATTTTATTTTATTCAAAATGATATTTTTTATAACATTTTTTTTTTCATATTTATCTAAACTCTTTGGTTGTTCTATATTTATAATGAAAGGAGCCTTCTGAGGCGCTCAAAATTAATCTTTTCACAAGTTTGCTTCAAAATGAAATGTTTTCATTATAAGTGAACTAGCCTCCTCCCCCGGATATGCCCGCATGGATAAAAGCAATGTTTGAGCTTCTTATAAGTAGAATTTATGAATCCTATTTCATAAGATTTAAGGATAAGTTACGTGGAATATTTTTTTTATTATTAATTATAGATATATTTTCGTATCAGTGATCGGAAAACAATACACTATTCATATAAACTGAAATGAGATTATACAAACATTATATAAGAAGCTGTGTGAGTGAAGCTTATCAGCGGTATAATATATAGATTCACTCTATTTACATGTATTTATTCATACAACTATGTACAAGTAGGTATATACAAAAAATACAGATGAAACAGCTATTTATCTCTAATAACCGTTACAAATTACCTATAGATAGGTAAACTGTTTCAGATTTGAACTCACTACCAGACGGAAGCGTTCCCAAAATGTTGGATGCATTGCCCGCTGAATGGCAATACTAATGCGTTGACCCAGATAAGAGCCAGCTATCTGGTTGTGCGTTGCTTATGTATTTTATGCATATTTTATGTTAACATGTAGTTGTAAGTCCATTTCTACTGTTTTCGTACACCGACTTTAAGCGACCGTTACGCTGACACCAGTTTATTCGGATTGACCACTGACTGTCCAACAGGCATCTTCTCAAATGAGTCAACTTAGGGCCCGGTCAAACTGCAGTGGCTGTGGCGGTGGTAGTGACGGTGGCAATCAATACATTCACGCAAACTTTGACAGCCACTCAACTACCTTAATTTTACTTTGATCGCCACCACCAGCGCCACTGCCACTGCCAGCGCCACAGGGTTTGACCGAGCCCTAACTGATAAGGCTAACATAGTTTTTTACAATACATACAAACAAACTGTTCAATTTGATAAGCTGATGATACACAATATAACCGTACCTCATACCCGGCGGGTAAAGTTATGCGTTTGCAAAGTTTGAGAAACTCAGTAACTTTATACTTAGCGAGGGAATATTAAAAAATATTGGACGATATAACGCAATTTCAAAGACTTTATCTGCGAAAGAAGGCAGGTAGGTGATCACTGTCTACATGGATGGGTACAGTCAGGAAACGTGATCAGAAAAGGGAGCGACGGGAATATTTTGCAAAAATGTTCAATGAATCATGAAATTATTACAATTTAGCGAGTTTCTCGCGGATTAATCAGTATTCACAACTTTTTGTGTCATCGGAACACCTGCCCAAATATTAGTTCTGTTAGACACAACTAGGCACAACTGAAAAATCCTTCCTAGGCAGATTCGACTCGAATAGGTTAGGTTGTTAGATTTTGTTTATGACCACATACAGAGGGTGAAGTCATATGTAACTTTTATATGTAAGGAACACTTATAGGGAAACTAGTTCTGCCAAGTTGTGTCTAACGGAACTAATATTTGGGATGGCACAATTAGGTGTGCATACTGATTGGTGAGTAAAAAATATGATTTGATAATAGAGTTGCTTTTGTTTTGCCATTTAAAACTAAATCGAAATAGAAGCACTTTTGGTAGCACCAAGTTTAACGATGACAGAACTAGATGTCGCCACTGTTAATCTGCGCTTATCTAGTCGGTAAGATCTTTGTTTTGTGCCGAGCCTTTGGTCGAGCCATCGAGCTCGAGTCTTGTGTTGAAATACGACGCGGAGAAGGATGGATTATGCCTCCGGACCAGGCGTATTTCTCCCCGCTTCGATCACCAACCATCCTGTGGTTTGTCAGTAGAACTGTATCTTACATACTCCGAACCTGGATTTATGAACTTCATCTTAAAATAAACAGCGTTGAAGTGAAGCCTCAATTTCCGTCGACTCCCAAAACGAAATTACCAAAATTTCAATTAATACTACTCTTTCTTTGTGCTACAGCCACAGAATTGTGTGCAAGTCTGTTAAGTAACAGCTATTTGCGTTCTACAGTTTTTGCCGATTTTGTTTTGTTTAGTGGACGCACCTTAGAAGACAGCTCATTCCACAGTCTATGCATGTCATTAGCACGAAAGAGTCACTCGCTTCTGTGTTTTATTAAACCTAAGTCCCGAAGTAGGTGCATTCGAAACAGTGACGAGATATTAAAACTAATTTAAAAAAAAAAAATTTTAACTATGATAAGTGTTTGGTTATTTCTCGACAGCCAACTAAGTAGGTAGCATAGAAATAATGGTAAGAGCAGCATGGCGTCTTATGATAAGAAAATCCGCGCACAATATTCGAGAGTTTCCTCTCTGTTTGTGCGAGGAGTTTCTTAAACAGAGTTAGAAATTACCTGCAAAAGATTAAATAAATAAGTTGGTACATCTGTTTACCAAGTCTGCGTTAGCTCTAAAGTTTTTTATACGAAACGTAGAAATTTATGAGTACTGTGAGAAAAATAAAGCCTTATTTCATTCAATAAAAAGAAATGAATACAAGAGCACTATTTGAATGGTAAAAATGTTTTTTTGATACCGACGCGACGCACCAACATACTCACAACAACACAACCATGACGCACATTCTGTTTTGCAGAAATATTCTTCGGTAGCATTCATAAACAAAATTATTCACGTCTAGAAAAATTCGGGATTCCTTTATAAAAATGTTCAGAAATCTTTGTACTAAGGAAGTTATCTCATTTCGTATTCCTTGAATAGAGTGTACGTTCGGCAGCGTATTAATCTTTTCAGCAGTAATAAATCAACTGGAAACAAAATATTTTTTAATTAAGTAAGCATTTAAGTATTTTGTTTACATCCATATAATACATTGAATTTTCTTTTAGGATAATGTCTATAAAATCAGCGGAAGGCTTTTCTAATTAGATATAAGTACCTTCTCATTAAAAGTTACATTATTTCGCAGGAGGTGCGGATTTGATTCTCACTGGGAGACAATTTTTTGCATGTTCTGCATATTTTTTCCGTGTCTGGGTATTGTGGTTCCCCACACCCACAATACTGTAAGTGTTTAAAGTATGGGGATATATATATATATTTATTTCTTTCATTTTGAGTCTTCGTATAATTCGATTAAGACTAATCCAAGAAAACACCGTCATAATTAATTTATCAGAAACGATAAAACTCTTCATATACGAAGACGCTAGATAATTCATACACAGTTTTAGACAAAACGTAGGTCGCAGCTGGAACATATAATCCGCCCTTTTACATAATGACTAGACATTTTACAAAGCAACGCTTTTTTTTCTAACTCTAATCTAATTCGACTAAACGAAGGTTTTTCTTTATACACATAAAGTGGCAAACAAACATATGGCCCACATGTTGGTTAGTTACCATAACCTATGGACGCTCGCAACACTAAAGTTATCACTCGCACGTTACAGACTCTGACAGATTACGGTTGAAAAGGCACCTTTAATAAGGTACACCACATTGTTAGAGCGTTTAACGTTCTCCAATACGGCTGTCAATGCAGTTCCAATGTGCCATTTATAAAAATTATCGCACCGATTTAACACTTTTAGTTTAAAAAATATGCTCTGTAGTAACACGATTAACACTAAAATATATATTTTTTCAGGCAAAAATAAAAACCGACTTAAACTAACGGGAAGTCAAAAAGTCCAATATGTAATTATACCCCCCATTTTTTCACCCTTAGGGGTGGGATTATTTCATAAAATGTAAATGGGAACCCTATAAAGTATACCTTAAACATTAAAAAAGAATCATTACAATCGGTTCACAATCGCCGAAGATATCGCGTAACATACACACAAAAAAAACATACAAATGGAGAACCTGCCCCTTTTTTGAAGTCGGATGAAAAACCTTATCTGCATATTCTAATCTGTTAACATTATAGCTAAAGGGATACCAATATCCCTTTTGTTTCCCAACGACATTCCGGCTAGACGTCAATACGCCAAATCAGTAAACAACGCCTCTTTGAAACCAGCTAGCCGTTATGAAAAGGAGCTTAATATATGTTTGGGTTGCAACATGTACTCTGTCGCGACACTGAGCCGATCAAACTGACGCGGTGGCGATCAATAATTTGAACTTTGACAACCACTTGTCAACCATTTTCCTTCCACCGCCACCGCATCGTCACTTTGTCCGGACGCTTAGATGCAGATCTATCTTCGCTACTGCCTGAGCAATACTAATAACGCTGTCCAAAAATAGCTTGGCATACATACGAAATAGACACAAGCATTTTTATCTGGTGTCGTGAGTCGTGAGTCGTGAGTCGTGAGTCGTTAGTCGTGAGTCGTGAGTCGTGAGTCGTGAGTCGTGAGTCGTGAGTCGTGAGTCGTGAGTCGTGAGTCGTGAGTCGTGAGTTTATAAGCCAAAGGAAGGACCAATAGTTTTTTTTAATATACCACCTTGATGAACACTTACCTAAATTCACAAACGTTAAAAAAATAATTGATTTGCTGAGATTCTTAATATAGCTATGTAATTATATATGTAGGAACACCATAGGAAATATGCAAATAGGACAACATGGCCAGAGGGCCATTCAGTCTGTGGATTCAAAACCGATGTCTTACAGAAATTATGAAAAGAGGAAATTAAATTTCTCGGGATAGGCAAGTTTATGCATTGATGCCATTTGTAGGGTTGTTCCTACTCAATGAATATCAGTCTCAATTATTATTAACTTCCACGGCTTCTCCCGCGTAGTAACCTGATAAAAAGGAGGTCTTATAGTCAGGCATTTGTAAAACACGCATTCGCTCGACCGTTTTTCGTCGACTTTCGTTACAAAATTGCTCTCCATTAAAAGCCAATTTATATAAACGGGATAATGTATAGTTTATGTCCACCATGAAGGTCCAGTCCTAGTATTGGTTAATTTTAGATATTTTAGAATCGGATGAGTAGTTCCGAAGATAACATACATACTACATCCAAACTTATAAACCTCCTTTAAAACTTATAATATCAAAGACAAAAAAAAAAAACACGCTCACAACTGTATTCCACATGATGGACATCCTCAGATAGATACTCAATGAGAATATCTTTGATGATACCAAGTAGGGGGTAGTCAGAGGCAGGTCCAAACATTACATTTGGCGCATGCCCGCATTTTGCAAGTAGCATTCCACGTGACAGGTTGCAAGCCCATCGCCTCTTATTTGAACACTAACTGGTGGCAGATGCCTTCGAACTTTTGGTTCTAGGGCATGCCGATTTCCTTACGATGTTTTATAGTATCCGATTTATATCCGATTAATAATAAGATTAAGCTGAAAATGAAAATTATAATCTAATAACTAAAATATACCTTTGAAGGAGGTCATGTTGTGTTGCGGCGGGCGTGTTTTCCCTTCTCATTTATTATCGTCTGTAATTAATGGGGACTCATCAATTAGGACGCGTCAGCGCCGTTCTGCTGCCAATGCGTTTACCTGCAATAAACGATAACAGTTGAAATATCATCATCATTTAATAATGAACCAAGAGGGAGTGGGCTGATATTAATACGTATAAAAAATCTAAAAAAAACTAAGTAGGTACTGTTTCTAAGTAGGTACTTATAAACAGGGAAATATCACCTTATATTTTGCACTATAAGTTTTTTTTAGTTTTTTTATACGTATTAATTACGAATTAATACGTATCAATTACGATTTAATACGTATTAATTACGAATCGTGTTCATTATTAACGTGAATTTATACTAATCAATATAAAACTCAGAAAAATAAATAGTAGATTATACGTACAGTTCAAAAGCTATTTTCTAATAACTTCGTATTGGAAAATCATATTGTATCCTACAGGTTTTTTCACGTTGTTTTTAGACATGATTTTCATGTATTTCTCGCATGTTTGGGGTAAAACGGGCCGCATTTGTCACGAAAATGTGAGTTCGCATCGCCCTACCACTCAGTTCCTATTAGCATTGAGCGACAAACCGATCGACGGAAAAAGGGCATATTTGAAAAGTTTTCGAAGCAGCTGCCTTTTTAACTGGTTAAATAGCGTCATGCCGGATGAAGCAAGATTCTAATAAAAATCCGGCAGAACGGAGCCGCAGAGAAAAAAGTATAGGACCACCAGGAAATAAATTATGGGGATTTAAATACGCAGTGCTGTGCTAGTTTCCCTCACCAAGACGATCGAGGATTTGTATTTAAGAAATCGAAACAAAGCTGACAAAACCACTTATACTTTTTTTTAAACAATCATTTCGAACAAAGCGGTTAATTCCGATACCCATAAAAGACAGATATAGCATGTAATCCATGTACGGTTGGTAAAACAGACGCGATCTACCAAGGGTATGTTTTTTTGCGTGCTTACCCAATGCGGTAATTCTTTTGTTTTTTGCATTTCCTTTGTTTTTTGATATTTTATTATGTTTCTGTGTCATAAAATGGTGTTATGCACAACAAAGAGTTTATCCACATCTATCTATCTATCTATATATTTGTACTGTTACGTACGGCACTGATAAATTCCTCTGGGCACAGGTTCATTTCCTGTGGCGTATTTTCGTGAATTGACAGGGACGGTACGGTATTCATAGTTATTTCAAATATTTCGGTTTTAGTGACCTACTTTTAGACCAGCCCCGACTAGCCAGGTCACAGAATACTTCTTGTGTTATCGCTAAAAGCCATTTCTTTTTGACAACCTTTGGATGTGTAGGATAAAATGGTATCAAAAGAACTAGTAAACCTATTAATGAATGCAATTGTAACTTTGGAATGAATTGCCTTCTGAGGTGTTTCTGCTGAACTTTATTATGGCCCGCTTATTAAGAGCAGGCAACACATCAGAAATGTCCCAGGTGTTCAGATGTCAATAGGCACGGTAACCGCACATCATTAGGTGGGCCGTTTGCTATCTTATTGTTTTTATTAAAAAACCTCAAGATATGACTAGTTAATATCATATACCTAATTCCTGGTTATCCATGAATACGTAATGTCTAAAGATGTGACATAAATGAAATTATTTGTTTTTTTTATTTATTTGTTTAAATGACATTTTAAAACAAATCATGTAGCTAATTTGGTCCAGTATTTCACGAGTTATGCGCTTACATTTTTATATAGTTCGATAGTTGAGGACCGTTTTATAGATACATACACATTTTATTCGACTTATACATAAGTACTTGCATACACGGGCACAGACAAGTTGAAGTGACACGAAAAAAAAAGAATAAAAGTTGGTATATATGTAGATAAGTAATAACAAATATAAGTTTGCCTGTTTGTCTCGATATAACATAAAAAATAAAAATAATAATAATACAATACATACGTATTTTACTCCAAAGTAGATACGTACAAAGCCCGACAAGCACTTATGTAGGTTATCTACTAATTCTCCGCAATTCACAATACACGTTTTAATAAAGCAGAACAAGTTAATATCCTATTACACTGCTTACGAAGAACCGACGTGTATCGTTGTAATCCGCTTTCATGGGATGGGCTGTACAGGTTGTCCCAGAACATGTTTACAAACATAATATGTTTTATTTATTTCAACTGTTGTGACATCTTTGAACAATTCGTTTCGTAAAGGTTTACAAAGTAGATAATTAATGACACAGTGTATAGTACTAATAATAACAAATCCAGACTAAGGAACACACCAACTAAATAAATAAATGTCGAGCAAAATTTAAAACAACTTTTTTTTTTTGTTATCGGTGAAATTGAACTGCGTAGGTAACTTTACTAGATTTTATAGTGAGAATATTTTATAATACAATGTTAGACCGATCCGCTATTTCCATTTTCTTTTTACAGGAAAACAAAAGAAAACCAAGGCAAGAAATTATTGCCACAATACAAAAATGATGACTGACCGTAAAGTGTTGTCAGCATTAAATTAATGTTCAAAAGCAAAGTCTTTAGATTGATCTAAACAATCGGCTTTAATATCTTGGATCTGGCTGAAAGACTACTAACTCGATGGGCTGTACAGGGTGTCTCATAACTCGTGTACTAATATAAAAGGGATGATGCTACCAGTTTTGAATGATTTATTGATTGATAGCCAAATTCACGACAAAGGTTATAGGATATTTAACTTTACTCTACGATACTTAGAAGTAGAGCAAAATAAGTAATAGCGCGGCGGGACGATACGACGCGGTGGGTTTGTGGGCCGAGGGCGGCCGTGGCACAGATGCTAGTGTATTATTTTTATAAAGGTAATTTTACTAATAGGTTATTCATATATAAAGATAGTGATACATGGCGTGAAGAAGATTTTTCATTTCGTCTGTCCTTCAAGGATGTGTCCATCAGCTTACATTTTATACAGTCCTTAATCCAATAAATAACTGTTAATTATAAATATATCTCCACAATATTTTAGGAAAATACTCTGAGAAATATTAAAAATCTTCGTAAACTAACTTACGTTCACGTCCGTTTCTAAATGTTTTTGACCTGATGGAAAAAGCAATAAAAGTTACTTGGAGCAGAAATCGCAATTTGCTTCCAAGTTTAAGACTATTTTTCAACTCTGAAATTGGTTTGCCATGACTTGGGTATAAGCTTTATGGTAAAGACCAGTCCTTAGGATCCTTAAAGGAAAGTAAACGTTTATTTTGAAAACACCACCACAGCTAGGTATAAATAATTAAACAGAGACATACATCTATGTATAATATGTATGTATTTACAAAAAAAACGTATATCAGTCATATAGTTCCCATAACACAAGCTCTGCTTACTTTGAGGCTAGATGATGCTGGGTGAAAAATGTCCATTATTATTTATTTTATTATTTACATAGTCCTGACCTCAAACTCTGATTATTTGTGTTGTGGGTATCAGGAACTACGAGTACCGTGGTACCAGATCCAGGGGTTAGAATATGTAGAGTTGTTAAGTACCAAATGACTTGGAATTCACTTCTACGAAGTCTTAATATGGATATTCCTCTCAATCCGCCGCGGATTCAATCGTTCCGTTGAAAACAAAGTAGGTAGATCTTAATATGGATATTCCTCTCAATCCGCCGCGGATTCAATCGTTCCGTTGAAAACAAAGTAGGTAGATCTTTATCATACGCGTTATCCATATATTTTTTAAATGGTCAAATTTTTGTTCACTCGTCTAAATCGGTGCGTTGAATGTGCATTTGTTTTCGGTATTGGATTTTTATATTATTGACCTTGGCTTACAAGTTTGAATGGCTTCTGTGTAACCTGACGATTCTGGCTACGTTTAATGGAAGTCTATTACGAACTGTGGTGGAAGAGTTCCTTTTTCTGGAGCTAATCCTGGATGTCGATTCAGGTCATGTTTACTATAAAAAATAATTTTCATTGGAAGTGATCCAACAAGTAAAAATTAAAATAAGTTTAAAATTAGTATCAAAAACGTGATACTTATCCCGTTTTTGTAAAAAATATGTCAGATTATGACATAAAATTTGACAATCCTACATTATTATTATCCTGCTGCTGTTATAAATGTGAAAGTTTGTGAGGATGGATGTTTGTTACTCTTTCACAAAAAAACTACTAAACGGATTTTGATGAAACTTTATATAGCTTATACATCAGAATAACATATAACTATTTCTTATCCGGGTACCAAGCGGAAAAAGCCGTGAGCAGAAGCTAGTATATCAATAAAAGTTTGTATCTGTTTTTATAATGTAACAATCACGATTTTAATATGCTGGCTATCCCCAAACTGTCTAAGGTCGGATAAACAATACCAGATGCGAAATAACTAATCAAGCACTATTCCGCCTAAATAAACCGCAATCTGAAGACTTCTCAGGGTTGTTTCACGTTCCCAAGAAAATAATCGATTGAGTCCCTAGGTATGTGAGAATACGAATAGACATGCATAGAGTCACGCCTGTTTCTCGGAGGGGATGGCAGAGACCAGAGATTTCTACTTTTTTTATACTACTTAAGTTACAACATACGGACCACTTATTGTTAAGTTGTTACCGTGACCTATCGACGCTTAATACACCAGATGAAATGCGTATTGCTGACTTTGAGACATAACGGGTGAAAAGTCTCGTGTGTAATTTTACTAACACCCCTAAAACTGGAATTTAAACTGCAATGTTCACTAAAAGAGCACATCTGTATATACTTCGCCTGCCATCTTTCATTTCTCTCAGTCTCGTGTCGACGTTGAAGAATACCATTTGATTGAGCAAATATCTTACACGTGGCTTCTCTGGAAAATGGATTGTTTGCTGCGGTGCGGTGAAGGAGTTGTGCATTTTTATTTTTTAATATGGACATGTTAACCTTTAATTAGATTAGATATGTAAGTAAATTTGCATCCCAGATATTGGGGAATGTGAGTTCCATCAAATATAATAAATAACTTTGTACTACCGCATTCAGACAAATAAATAAATTATTATTATTTATCGATTCAAAAATAAAATAAAAAAATAATTGATAATGCGGGACATTTCCACACAGAATCATCTAGCCTCAAACTAAGCAGAGCTTGTGTTATGGGAACTACATGACTGATATACTACTTATATACATTTTGTTTTGTAAATACAATGTACAGATTATCTAATGATAGAATATATCGTGTGGAAAACGGCATGTTCTAGAACTAAACATCGGAAGGCAGAAACAGTATGTGTTCCAATAAGCGGCGATGGGCTTGCGACCCGTCACGTGGAATGAGAACTTGCAAAACGCGGGCGTATGTCAAATGTAATGTATAGTGCCTGTTACCACTTCCTACTTGGTATACTCAAAGATTTACTCACTGAGTATGTTTGGTATATGGTAGAGTGATTTTATACTTTTTATGTAAGAGTTAGTATTGAAATGAGTTTTTAGTTTATAAGGCATAACTGTTTAACGTTCATAACGTACCTATTTTAAACAAAAAACGATTTATTAAGTTTAACACTCCTACAGTCCAGGGTACTACGAGTGGATTCCTAATATCGCATAGCAAGAACTAGATAATTTGTTTAGATTTGGCACCTTGGACATTCTGACCTTTGGGCTAATATCACACTCGTTTTAAAACGAGTGCGGTATTAGTCCATGTCCATGCAATAAGCCGTGTTGGCCTATTGTACGATACCCTGACTTCTGATCCGGAGGTCGTGGGTTCGAACCCGGTCGTACACCAATGGATTTTTCCACTCGAAAAAAATATGTGCGCATTACACACGTGTTCAAAACGGTGAAAGAAAACATCGTGAGGAAACCGGCATGCCTTAGAACCAAAAATTCGAAGGCATGTGCCAACAGTTAGTGTTCCAATAAGCGGCGATGGGCTTGCAACCTGTCACGTGGAAACGCGTATGTATCTGAGGATGTCCACCATGGAGAAGACAGTCGTGAGCGTGTTTGTTTTTTCGTTTTAAAAAGCCTTCAGGTCTCAGCTTCGCCTCATCCTTCTTTTAATACTCGGCTAACAGTTTCTTTATTTCGGGCCTAAACATTAATATACTATTGTTACTTGACATATTTTTGAGCTGGAAAGCCACTCTACATCATATTTCACTAAATTGATTCGCTTAATTTTGTACTAATTGATTATGCGGAGGAAACTATCAAACAGAAAGCATCCTGGCACTCTGAACTATTTGGCTCTTTCTACCACTAAAAGTCATAAAAATAATAATGCTGGACATTTTTCACACAGCATCACCTTACCCCAAAGTAAACAAATATATGTATAACCTAGACAATGTCATGTATCACGTCGGCTCTGTAAAGATCATTTATTAATAAAAAACAAAAAAAAAACGCTCACGACTGTCTTCCCCATGGTGGACATCCTCAGATACATACTCAGTGAGTAGATTTTTGAGGATACCAAGTAGGGGGTAGTCAGAGGCACGTCACACATTTGGTACATGCCCGCGTTTTGCAAGTAGTAAGCATTCCACGTGAAAGGTTGCAAGCCCATCGCCGCTTATTGGAACACTAACTGTTGGCACATGCCTTCGAATTTTTCATTAATCAGGTTACAAAAGTAACAGCAATAATAGAAAAGAAGCATTGCCACTCAGCCTTCCAACTGAGTCGAGTGGACATAGTCTGCGAGCCATTCATCACGGATCGGCAAAATGATATAATATATAACTCCAACTGAATCGAGTGGACATAGTCTGCGAGCCATTTATCACGGATCGGCAAAATGATATATAACTCCAACTGAATCGAGTGGACATAGTCTGCGAGCCATTTATCACGGATCGGCACAATGCAATATAACTCCAACTGAATCGAGTGGACATAGTCTGCGAGCCATTCATCACGGATCGGCACAATGCAATATAACTCCAACTGAGTCGAGTGGACATAGTCTGCGAGCCATTCATCACGGATCGGCAAAATGATATATAACTCCAACTGAATCGAGTGGACATAGTCTGCGAGCCATTTATCACGGATCGGCACAATGCAATATAACTCCAACTGAGTCGAGTGGACATAGTCTGCGAGCCATTCATCACGGATCGGCACAATGCAATATAACTCCAACTGAGTCGAGTGGACATAGTCTGCGAGCCATTCATCACGGATCGGTAAAATGATATATAACTCCAACTGAATCGAGTGGACATAGTCTGCGAGCCATTTATCACGGATCGGCACAATGCAATATAACTCCAACTGAGTCGAGTGGACATAGTCTGCGAGCCATTCATCACGGATCGGCAAAATGATATATAACTCCAACTGAATCGAGTGGACATAGTCTGCGAGCCATTTATCACGGATCGGCACAATGCAATATAACTCCAACTGAGTCGAGTGGACATAGTCTGCGAGCCATTCATCACGGATCGGCACAATGTAATATAACTCCAACTGAGTCGAGTGGACATAGTCTGCGAGCCATTCATCACGGATCGGCACAATGCAATATAACTCCAACTGAGTCGAGTGGACATAGTCTGCGAGCCATTCATCACGGATCGGCAAAATGATATATAACTCCAACTGAATCGAGTGGACATAGTCTGCGAGCCATTTATCACGGATCGGCACAATGCAATATAACTCCAACTGAGTCGAGTGGACATAGTCTGCGAGCCATTCATCACGGATCTGCACAATGCTATATAACTCCAACTGAATCGAGTGGACATAGTCTGCGAGCCATTCATCACGGATCGGCACAATGCAATATAACTCCAACTGAGTCGAGTGGACATAGTCTGCGAGCCATTCATCACGGATCGGCAAAATGATATATTACTCCAACTGAATCGAGTGGACATAGTCTGCGAGCCATTTATCACGGATCGGCACAATGCAATATAACTCCAACTGAGTCGAGTGGACATAGTCTGCGAGCCATTCATCACGGATCGGCACAATGCAATATAACTCCAACTGAGTCGAGTGGACATAGTCTGCGAGCCATTCATCACGGATCGGCACAATGCAATATAACTCCAACTGAGTCGAGTGGACATAGTCTGCGAGCCATTCATCACGGATCGGCAAAATGATATATAACTCCAACTGAATCGAGTGGACATAGTCTGCGAGCCATTTATCACGGATCGGCACAATGCAATATAACTCCAACTGAGTCGAGTGGACATAGTCTGCGAGCCATTCATCACGGATCGGCACAATGCAATATAACTCCAACTGAGTCGAGTGGACATAGTCTGCGAGCCATTCATCACGGATCGGCACAATGCAATATAACTCCAACTGAGTCGAGTGGACATAGTCTGCGAGCCATTCATCACGGATCGGCAAAATGATATATAACTCCAACTGAATCGAGTGGACATAGTCTGCGAGCCATTTATCACGGATCGGCACAATGCAATATAACTCCAACTGAGTCGAGTGGACATAGTCTGCGAGCCATTCATCACGGATCGGCACAATGCTATATAACGGTATTGTTTCGATTGTACACATAAATCTGTTTTATTGACGCGGATATCAATTCCAGTTTGTTTGTACGCTCCTACTGGCTTTCAACAATATTATTATTGTGGGCTTGGGATATGGAATTTTTGATCCAAAAGTAAGAAATCTGTAGATCTAAATTACAAAACAAAAACGCTCACGACTGTCTTCCCCATGGTGGGCATCCTCAGAAACATACTCAGTGAGTAGATCTTTGAGTATACCAAGGGGGTAGTCAGAGGCACGTCCAATCATTACATTTGGTACATGCCCGCGTTTTGCAAGTTAACATTCCACGTGACAGGTTGCAAGCCCAAGCTTATTGGAACACTAACTGTTGGCAGATCTAAATTAACTGACATAAAATACATTGGACCAAGGCGCAAGTTCTGCTATGCCACTTGCGCTGAGCTAAATAGTAATTATAATTATTTTATAACACATGCACGAAACTTTGAAGGAAACCTCGTGAATATACTCACGAGGTTTCCTTCAAAGTTCCTTCGAGGTTTCCTTCTAGACTCAAAGCGATCAGTAAACGTAATCCATACGTTTTATATGGCTCTTTATCCGGTAAAAAATATGAAAAAGGTAAACGTGATAAATACCCGTAAAATTATGGGGCATGCAGTCGTGAGCGTGTTAGTTTTGTGTTTTGGTTTTTAAATCCATAAATCAACTCAAATATCATAGGTAAAGTAGATGAACTAAATGTTTCTACAGTCTAAGTCGATCGGCCCTACTCGCCTCTATATTTATCGCCCAACTAAGAACATTAATTTAGACCTCGGAATGCCTTATTGAACTTGACCTGCTTGGAAGACCCATCCTGCCATCCTGCTCTGAGCAAGGGGTTAGACAGAGATGGCGGAGAAAGTGCTTTATAACGAAGACTTTGTGTATTCTTCGGTTATTTGGTACAGAGATGGACTGAACAAATGTACTAAGTGGGGAAAATGGGTGTAAAATTACAATAAGGGGTTCGATTCCCGTTGCGGAACAAATGTTTGCATGTTCCGGAGTTATTTATTCTGGGTCTGGTTATTATGGTATCACGGTACTCGTAGTTCCTGATATCCATGGTATAGGAAATCGGATGGATACCAAGTAGAGGGTAGACAGACACAGGTTCAAATATTACATTATTTGTACGAGCCTCGGTCTACCCGATGATCACTACCAGACGGAAATGTTCCCAAAATGCTGGGTGCATTGCCACGCTGAATGGCAATGCTAATGCGTTGACCCAGATAAAAATCAGCTCTCTGGTCCGAAAGATACATCAGTTTATAAATATTGGTGGCTTGCTTCTAACATTACAAAGATATATTTAAGTACTTATAATAATGTATTCTAGGTTAAAAAAAACATGAGACCAAACTAAAATTTTATCAATATTCGCGACGGCAAATTCACTGCGTAGAGTTTGTGATTTCTAACAAAGTTATATGTTATTCATTTTACTGGAGAAGCTTGGAAGTTGTGTGAATTATTTGAGAAACATAAAGTTTTTACTGGTGGAACAATGAGAGAAGTTCAAAGCATCTTGGCACGAAGAGGAAGTTACTTTGTATTTAGAATTATCAAGACTTTGACACCCTTTTTGATCTACTGTGCGACTGACTGACTTTTTGATTATGGCTTGTGTAACTATCCTATCCTACTACTATTATAAACGTGAAATGTGAGGATGGATGTTTGTTACTCTTTCACGCAAAAACTACTGAACATATTTTTATGAAACTTTACAGTAATATAGCTTTATACATCAGAATAACACATACGCTACTTTTTATCCGGGTAGCACGCGGGCGAAGCCGAGGGCATAGGCTAGTTTGTCATAATACTGCCAATGTCCGTTGCATGATAGTGTCATAAACTTTTGGAGATTTCTGACTATTATGAATATGAACGGTTATTAATGGGAGAATTAGCAAATCGAAACGTCACCAGGAGAATAGTAAAGAACGTGGTATATCCGTAATAATATCCTAAAATGCATGAATATATGTAAATAAAACTTTAATACAAGATGTCACAATTTTTATTGCAAACGTCAAAAGATAATTAGAATATTATAATGCAAGATTAATTATAAAGCGTCAGCACTTAGGCCCTAACGTTTGAACTAAGTATGTCAATATTTATGACCATGTACAACTTAATCTAATGAAATTCAATCATAGTTATCAGTCACATTTTATTATTGCTTACTTTCACTAATTATTATATCAAATCAAATTATTTATTGCTAATATGTTAACCTGCTGATTGCCTAAGGGGACGAAATAGTCCAATACTAAGCGCCTACCGTAGACTCGCTATCTGTACGAATTAGTCCCAAACTATCCTCGTGTGCGTTTGCTTTATTTAACGCGCTAAAGTAGTCTAGTAGGCGCTTAGTAGTGGACTATTTAGTCCCCCTTAGGCAATCAGCAGATTAAAGATGTTTAATTTATAATATAGGATCACCAGAAACAGCTTCAAATCATGCAAATATGATCTTAAGATCTAGTAATTTCTTTCAACTAAAAATTTATTTTATTATGTTATGTCATATTAATGTACCTATTAACGAATCAAAGCGATAAAATTAAATATATTTTTTTTACTAATTACTATAAAAATTTAAAATATAAATATCATTCAATTCGGTCGTTTAAATAATCATGAATATAAAAAAAAAAAATTTCATGTACCAATTTTATAAATTATTTCTTATAAATATGCTATTTTTTGCTATTTTTATGCTATTTTATGTTTCCTTTCATTATAGATAAATCGATACTTGTTATTTAATAATAATGTTTTTAATAACCCTTTCGATCGGTTATATAAAAATACTGAATGCTTATTTTTCTTATATAGCGGTTTGGTTACCCGGCAAGAGACTTTTTTGAAATCTTTGAATGCATTATTACTAAGTTTACAAAATAAAGGAAAGCCTCCAATAAATAAAACTTCCTAACTTTAATATTTTAAGGACTTGTCCTCTATGTGACATTGTCGCTTGTCACACTGTATATTCTTGGAGCTTTAGAATATAATACCATTGTAACTAAGTTTTCATAAGAAAAATCACCGCATTGCGCCTCTTAAAAGTAAAATATAAAATGTTTTATGATTCAACCGTATCGCTCTCATTCGTTCG
This sequence comes from Perizoma affinitatum, assembly GCA_961405105.1. Lineage (NCBI taxonomy): Eukaryota > Metazoa > Arthropoda > Insecta > Lepidoptera > Geometridae > Perizoma > Perizoma affinitatum. Next base: position 877,891 of record OY560189.1, read on the forward strand.
AGTCGTGGTTTATACGCCCGAGTCCCTTGGAGAAAACATTATAACATATTTCGATTAACCATAACAACCCCGTTATATTTTGCTCTTTTTAAATCCCAAAGGTGAAAAGAAAATGGTAGCCTCTCGGCTCGATTCCCGTAACGAATCATTTCCTTTTATCGGTGTTTTTACGAGTCTTTAGTGATACAATTCTTCAATTCGTTACCTTGGTATAGCTGGCCGCCTACGCATTTATATGAAAACTGTTTACTGAGAAATAATAGCTAGTTTCTAAGTATTTATTTGAATGAGTAACAAAATGCGTAGAAACTGATTATTTCATTGAGGTTTTAGCATCGCATTTTCCAACAGTGAATCAGGGCTATCCACACATTATTAATATATTGTTTTAATAAATAAAATAAATACTTAATAATGCTGGACATATTTCACATAGCCTCATCTAGCCCCAAAGTAAGCAGAGCTTGTATTATAGGAACTACATGACTGATATACTTTTATATACTTTTTGTTTTGTACACACAAAAAACACCCAGACTTGAGACAAACATTTGCTAATCGTACAAACATTTGTCCCGCAGCGGGAAACGAACCCGCAACCTTCTGCGTCTCAGGCGGGCCTTCGCCTACTGCTCCACAGAGGTCGACAATCTACCCGCTTTACGAGATCTTTTCATCTTCGTACAAGTAAACTGTGGAATGAGCTGCCTTCAGAGGTGTTTTCTATAAACAGCAACATACACCGCTTCGAAAAAAAATAAAGAGGCCTTCAGAGCAGGAACCCATTAGCAATGCCCCAATTGTTGCATATCAATAGGCGTCGACTGTAGCCGCTTACCATCAGAAGGGCCGTAAGCCTATTCGCCCTTGTAAAATTAGAAAATACGTAGTTATTTTCTGCTTGCATCTACATAATAATTATTAACCATTAAAAGTCTGTGTGGTAAAAGTAGAGTTGATTTATTAAAACGCTTACGATCTTCACAGTTAATTGTTTTGAGATAGATAAAGTTATTTTGAGAATCTATATTCAAAGTCACTTGGTTTGAATAATTCTATGTTGATTTGATTTTGCAGTATGCAACGGAATGCTGTTCGAATCGGAATCTGAGGACACAGCATTTCTCCCCCCAAGTCGACTTGTCGTGCCATCATCAAATTATTATATTTATTAAAGAAATATAGATGTCTAATATTTGTACGGTTGGATAGATAAATAAATAATGCTGGGCGTTTTTTCACACAGCATCATCTAGCCCCAAAGTAAGCAGAGCTTGTGTTATGGGAATTACATGACTGATATACTACTTATATACTTTTTTTTTGTAAATACATACATATTATACATAGAAAACACCCAGATCCCGAGACAAATATTTTTAGATGCAAACATTTTTCATATATATAGATGTTCGTATAGGTACTGAATAAATTAATCGACTTTGTTTTACATTAGATCTCACAAGTCCATTTTATACGTAGTCCCTAACTGACACCAACTTTTTGCAGTAGAAGAGCTTCGTTTCGAGATTTATTAGGTATATTTTAACGTTATTTTTTTTATGGGATCTATAGTTCTAATAATATCATCATTATAATTTAAGACTGTATCGACCTAGTGGCTTAGGCCTCACTTCGGTTATGACACGTTCCGATACTGAGTCAATGTAGTCGCATCTAACCGAGCGGCGTCAACGATACAATCATATTGTAGTAAGCAAAATTATAAAAAAAAAAATATACTAGGTCCTAGTTATAAAGGCAGAAGTATGAATATTTGTTACCCATACATTATAATTATTTCAATTAAATTGAATTTAATGTTTGAATAAATAGATTTTCCTAATATATTTTATTTTTAGTTCAAATTATTTTAGTGTTGATAAGTGATTTTAACTAAACATAATTATCTAGTCTGCTTTTATATGGATTTAACAAAATGACCAAAACTGAAAGTAAAAACTAGACAGGTAAAACAGAAAAAAAAAACAAACGAGCAAAACTAGCTAACTGCTATCCAAACAAAAACACCATGAAATGCTCAAACAAAATATTCACCTGTTTCGAGCCCAAGTTATGATCAAGAAAAAGCGTCGTGAACTTTGTAAAGAAAAAAAAACTTACCCGTTCGAAGGTTGACTTGGACTTAGAAAAGTATAAAATAGACTCGTGGTGTCTTGCATGAGAGGAGTGTTGGAGGGTCTGAGCGCCCAGCCGGGCCCGGTGGCCGCTGGCACACTGGGAGCCGAGAGGAGGGACACGTCTGCCACCGCGCGCGTAGGCGTTCGTCTGACGACCCACCCGCCCGACGAGGGGAACCCCCCGCACCACTCCCTCCCCGCGACACCTTCAAGCTTATTAAAACCTAAGGGATTTTCGGTAGTTTGTTGTTAGGTCACCGAAAAATATTTTGGTTTCGCGCCTATTAAATGCCTGCACTAGACATGAACTAACGAGCTCTTAGGCTCTTTAGCTTAGGTGAAATCTGACATTTATCTTTTGAGAGTTGTGTTGGCCTAGTGGGCTGTACTCTGACTTCCGATTTACAGTAACAATTTCGATTATGGGTTAGAACTCGATCGAATTCTTCAATTTTGCGTTTAACAACGGTTGCGCCTAAGAACGGAAAATTCGAAGGCATATGCCATAGTTTTGTGTTCCATTAACGGCGCTGGGCTTGCGACGTTGAATGCTTACTACGATGCAAAACGCGGATTTGTCAATTATAATGTTTGGACATGCCTCGTAACACCCTCTACTTAGTATACTCAAAGATTTACAAACTGAATATCTGAAATTGTCATGACATCACGGGGAACACAGCGTGTTCAGAGTGATTTAGTTTTGAACATCGAAATTATTTTCATAATTATTATGAAAGTAGTTCTACGATTTCTTTTGGAACCTAAATGACTTTACGGCTTGAAGAATCGGTAAAATTCGGTGTCGTCCTTGATTGAACACAGAAGAACATAACTTGAAAAAAATACACCTCATATCCATTACAGTGCTCCCTTGAGACTTGTGGAGATAAAATTTATCAACTCGTAAAAACCAACGTTCATGTCATATCAATTTATTTCAAAAAAACTTTTTCATTCAATTTTTCATTTCAAGTGCGCCGGAATGACCCATTTAGCTCGCACTTATCGAGGAACAAAACGTTATTTTTCGAATAGATGGGATGAAAACAAATAAGCAAGCTGTGTTCATTACATTTGGCATGTGCCTAATGTTTGTTTGTTTTATGCCTTCTTTGTGGCCAAAATTTTAAAAATATGTGAATTGTGAAAATTCCCTTTGTACATAATGCACTCAAGTTCGAGTTAAAATAAAGTTGTCTCTTAAAATAATGTGAAAGTATGAGTACTATGGAAGTTATAAATCAAATTCAACATTAATTTATACCTAATGTCTGTTTCAACCAGGAAAAAATGGCAAGAATAATATATATGTATATATTCTTTTTAATGATCCTTTTACAAAACAATAGATACATACATTTTTCAATCGATACATAGATATCCATGATTTTATACACAGCCTATTTATTGTGTTCAGGTAACTGTTTGGAATGGCAATACGCGGCTAAACGCAAATATCTACAAACTGGTCTGCGGAGAAATTCTTGAGATTACACCAAGACAAGGAATTCCAAGAGCGAAGGTCAACTAAGACTCTGTGGCTCAGTGGGCAAAGGCCAGCCTGAGACGCCGAAGGTTGCGGGTTTGATTCCCGCCGCGAGAAAATAGATTGTATCATCTGCACATATTTGTTTCGAATCTGGGTGTTTTCTATGTAAAACATGTTTGTATTTACAAAAAAATATATAAGTAGTATATCAGTCATGTAGAACCATAATAAAAGGTCTACTTAGTTTGGGGCTAGATGATGCTGTGTGAAAAATGACCAGCATTATTTATTTATGTAGAAACTGATCTGCGAAGAAATTCTTGAGATAACACCAAGACAGGGAATTCGAAGCGAAGATCAACTATAGCTGTTTAGAAATGTATAACTGTGTTTAGCTAAACTGACCGTGATATGGGTAAGAAATACTTTTCTTGTTGCAAAATAAGGAACTGGAGCTGAGGTCATCAGTCGTCTCAAGAGGTGCCGGTGAGAGTCCCGGTACGGGACAAATGTATGCATGCCCTGAGGATATTTGTACCGGATCCGGGTGTTGTGTTACTTTGTTACTCGTAGTTCCTGACACCCACGATACAGGGAATCTTAGTGTGGAGTCAGGACTATGTATGCATCTGTTGGGTGTTTATTATTAAATTATTAACTAGGTATTTGTAAACTGAAGAAAGTTTTAAATATAAAAAAATAGTTTTGATCGCATTAAATCGGCTCAAACTCACTTTCAAATGTTATTCACGTAGTTTATAAGTTATGGTTTCAATGAATCACACCTATCGACTTTTACTTTTTCGGCAAAAATAACAATTTATCTTTAAAATTCTTTCAGGGCGAATGGTTGGAGCGACGCTTGACCAGAAAGCTGGCTCTTATCTGGGTCAACGCATTAGCATTAGTCATAGTCATATAATTTATTCACCTTCGGAACACAGGGAACACTTGGTTTTGTGTCTTGATACATAAGTTCTTTAGCGGCTGTATATAGGCGTTGTAAGATTGTTAATAATTGTAAAAAATAACACACAATTATGTGAGACCGCATTGCCATTCAGCAGAACGCTTCCGACTGGTAGTGATCTGGATCAGTTGATAGATCGTTTTCACCGGTCTTTAGATAGCTAGTTGTTTCATCTGTATTTTTTGTATATACCTTGTAATACATACTTAGTTACCTCCATAAAAAAATCGTTTAGTTATCAGAATATTAGAGACTGAATTGTAAGTTTAGGTATATTTCGACATAATGTATTTACCATGTTAACAGGAGGAACTGAAATATTCGCGAGTGAATTTCAAAAGTTGTATCACTTTCTTCTTGTTTACGTTTATTTGATACCGCTATTAAGGCGGGGACGAACTGATTAATGTATTTTTCAATACATAATCTGAATAATGTAATCTTAGATAGTCCGAATAGCAAAAAACGTAACCATAAAAATGTACGGATAGAGCACAAATTTGTAAACTTTGACCGACGGAAGTTAAGATGGTGGAATAGTTCCTTCAAAAACTAATCAAAAAGTATTTGCAGTTCTAAATAGTTTAGGCAACAACAACTGTTGTTCTCTTTGTTAAACTATTATAAGTATAATGAAGGACTAAATTTGCAGATATAATTGAGTTTTCTATTTCAAAAAATGCATTTTAGTATTATGGTATTTACACTATAGACCCTGTACTTGTATGAGTACTTTACTGCGTTTCCTGAATTGAATTATTATTTTTCAAAAGGGTAGTAGGTTTTATGGAATTAGATACTTTTAAATAAGATATCAGGGACGTCGTAGGATCTCCCGCCACGCTTCTGCCTGGTTGAGGTCTGGATCAGTTGACCTTATCTATAAGATAAGATAATATAAGATAAAGTTTATTTGTTCAAAAATACAGTTTGGTACAATTCCAGTAATACTATCATAACTTAACTAAATTATGTAATTTTTTTTTGAACAAATAAACTTTATCTATTGATCGTGTGTAACGGTCTTTAGATAGCTAGCTGTGATCTGTATTTTTTGTAAAACCAACTTGTACATAGTTGTAAAAATAAATCTCGATAAGATTAGAGCTAGTATAACAGAAATAAGAACTCAGTAAATTTATATCGATAGTTGAGCCTTAATCTCTCACTAGGGTACGATGTATCGTGAGATCAGTCCCCATGGTAATGTAACAGAGATCCCTCGCATCTCAAAGTCAAAGTCAAAATTCATTTATTCATTAAAATCACAAGAATCAATTTGAAACGTCGATTTTTATCTGCTGCCTAATCCTCAGCGTCCAAGCCAGGAAAGAAAGGCAAGATAACAAGGCTGGTTATTCTTTTTAATGATCCTTTTACAAAACATACAAAATATATCATACATACTTACAAAGTACTATAAATTTGTAGTATAAATTTTACTTAGAGCTAGGAGTCAACGAATTTACACTAGGTTTATGTGGAAACAAACACAACTACTACCTTTTTTTACGCTGAGTTCTACTCTGAGGTTCTGGAGAAAGGTCAGGTCAAGGGTACCCTTGGCCTACGAGCATGTATGAAGAATGTGCTGAGATTGAATGAAACAAAACAGGTTTGTCAGAATCGTAGCAAATTGAAATCCGTGGTCTCTGCCTACCCCTCCGGAAAACAGGCGTGAGTGTGTGTACATGTATAATTTAATAGTACTTTGAACTTTTTCTGTAAATGACATAAATTTTATTTCCATATCTTTTTGGTTAAAAGTTACCGACCTCTGATGATCAGTAAGCGAAGGGCCGCCTGAGACGCAGAAGGTTGCGGGTTCGATACCCGCCGATACAAATGTTTGTATCTGCATATATTTGTTTCGGGTCTGGGTTTTTTCTATGAATTATATTTATGTATCTTCAAAAAAGTAATTTATTAGGCATGTAGTTTTCATAATACAATGTTTGTTTAGTTTGGGGCTAGATGATGCTGTGTGAAAATGCCCAGCTTTATTTTATTTTATTTTTGTGAATAGTTTGTGAATCGTGACATTCTGATTGGGATGACAGGCTGATATGCCCAATATTTTAACACATCCAAGCAAAATAACTTGGCCACCAAATACCGTGCATATCACGTCACGTGCCGGTAATCATCGGATCCACGCGGCGCACGGACCGTGACCCAGCTCTGCCTCATCACTGGTCATTTGTCATCGCATTATGCCGTGAAATAATATGATATAAAATAGTATAACATCCTTTAATCATAACCAAAAATAACACGAACACGACTCGTTTGCGAGGCGGAGTGTATTCGGCTTAGATACAAGAGGCGCGGGTTTGATTCCCGCTGTGTGACAAATGTTCAACACGGCTCTTGACTTACTAATATTATAGTCAAAGATTAATGTTAAAATGTTTTTTGCTAATAATATTCGTATCGGCTGGACCGATTTAGATCAAATTCGGAACAGATATATTTCATGACCTAAAATAACACGAAGGCTTTTTGTCTGGGTACCAAGCGGGTGAAGCCGTGAGGAGAGGCTACGCTAGTAGATTATTAGACAAGTTATTTAAACGCTTTGCCGTTTAAAAGCGCAAATTTATATGATTGGATAATTCCGTCAGTTCTTTGCAATAGTTAAAAAAATATATGCTCGGAAATCTTGTAAATAGAGTATTTTTCTCGACATAAATCTGTATGAACTGATTACACAGTCTGGGATGCCGTCAAAACATCTCGTAGTAAACTCGTAGTGGCGCTACGCTGCTACGCCCACGCTTAGCAGCGTAGCACCGGCGTAGTAGTATGAACTATCGCTGCTTGTGACCGCTTTTTGGTTAGAGCAATGGCACATGCTTTTGAATTTTTCGTTCTAGGGCATGCCAATTTCCACAATTTTCAAGTGGAAAAATAATTAGTGCACCTCTGGATCAGAAGTCAGGCTGCCGCCCACGATGCCGACACGGCTTGTTTATCGCAAGCGGTATTAGAAAGATCAATAAAGTGCAATGAACTGCGTCAAGGAACTTTTACCGTCAAAACAACTCTCCCTTCCACCACCTACGGAAAATACCCGTAGTTTTCAATAATTATTAGTCTAGTAACACGGTATGAGATTGCAACGTCATCGTAAAAACGGTCGAGCGTATGCGTTTCTTACAAACGCTTCATTAGCCGTGTTGGCCAAGTGTTCGATACCCCGACTTCTGATCCGGAAGTCGTCGGTTCGAACCCGGTCGTGCAACAATGGATTTATCCACTCGAAAAAAGTATGTTTGCGTTAACACGTGTTTAAAACAGTTAAGGAAAACATTGTGAGCCGGCATGCCCAAGAACCAAAAATTATAAGGCCAGCAATTAGTTTTCAATAAGCGGCTATGGGGTCACGTGGAATGCTAACTTGCAAAGCGCGGTCATGTACCAAATCTAATGTTTAGAAGTGCCTCTGACTACCCCCTACTTGGTATCCTCAACAATCTACTCACTAAGTATGTATTTGAGGAGGTACACCATGGGGACAGTCGAGAGCGTGTTTGTTTTTTAATTTGCTTCCTTAACGTTATGAGATACTTTTTACCACTCGGGTAAAGCCGTGAGCAGTTGCTAGAGCTCAATAAACGAGTTCAAATTGTTTGGTTGGCACCACACTATAGCTGACTGAATCATAAAATAAAAAAAAAGATTATGTTGCATGATTGGATTGTGTTCAATTACATTGTTCATAAGTTGATGTTTCTCTGTGATCCCAAACTTTTGACTTTGCCTAAGTTCGCAAGCATGCTCTCTTATTGAATATCTCACAAATTCTTTTGTAAAAGACAAATCACAAAAGTTCAAACTTTTGTATACATCAAAGTAGTTTTAGAGAATGAATAGGAAGACCCACAAAAATTGAGATTTTGGGAAATTAATTTACCTACTAATAATGTTCTCTATTGATCTTCCCTCGGGATATAAATCCGATAGATTCCCTAATACGTAGGCTAGGAGCCTGTCACATAATAAAATATATATTAAACTACGTTTAATGGTATTTTGTACGAAATCAAAAACAAAAACAAAACAGGGAATTGGATCAGTTATGCTATCTACAGATATAGCTAGTCAGTTTTATCTGTATTTTTGGTATTTATTTACTTGAACAAAGTAGTATAACTAAACGTATTTTATAAATATAAAACAATAACGCTCAAGACTGTTGTCCGCATTAAATAGATTCTCAGATACATATTCCATACGATATGTGATATGTAAGAATTCCAAGTAAGATATAACCGGAGACATGTCCAAACATTATTTTTGATACATGAGTGCTTGATTTAAAAACGGTTGTACGAGTTTAAAAAAAAACTGCCTGTCCTTTTTATTTTAATGAATCTCCGTAACATGCAGTAAAGCTACAACTTTAAAACCAAACCAACAGCTCCTGCCCTACATCTCATCGCAAACAAAATCAGCGTTATTCTAATATCTTTGGGGAGTTTATTCGGGATGATGACAGTAAACGTAATTACAAATAAGTAAAAGCCTCGTCACGATAGATATCATGACGAGGCTTTTCATCAAGAACTAAACTAAACTCTCGACCTTTCAAGATTAAATCGAGATAGTAATTGGTGGAATATATTTTTTTGTTCAGTAATCTTCGGTAATCTCCTTTAACTCTAATAATCTTTAGTAAGAAATGTTACGTGGGGACATCAATTCAATTCGCTATTCTATAGTTCTCTGTTCGATATCATATTATTAAGCCGTTTACTTGGTTTACGTAAAAAATAAAAATACAAACACGCTTCGTAATCCCCATAAGGAGATCCTCCGATCCATACGCAGTACGCAGATCTGTGGAAGTCGAAGACACGTCTTAACATTAGTTTTGACACATGTCTGCGGTTTGCAAGCAGTCAGCATTCCACGTGACATGTTGCACTAACCGATGGCACTGCCTTCAATGTTTTTTTTCGGTCTGGGTGTTGTGGTACCATGGTGCTCGTAGTTTCTGATACTCACGGGAATCCTAGTTATTAATAAAATAATATTAATAATGCTGGACATTTTCACACAGCATCATCTAACCTCGTCAAATCACTTTTAAAAAAGGCAACAAATAAAAAAAAGGCGAGTTTTTTCGAAAATTATCGTAAAAGTTATTAATCATAAATTATACATACCTATTGAGAGTAATCAAATATTTAGCAATTATGAGTATGGTTTTAGGAAGAAACAATCAATTAACAGGGCAATTTATGACTACTTACACAAGTTTATGACAAGCAGGAATAGTAACAAAAAAGTTATACATGGGCATGACTAAGGCATTTGATCATGTTCACCACGACACGCTACTTCGTAAGCTAATTAGCTATGGAGTCCGAGGCACCGCTAATTAGTTGATTTAATCTTATCTCCGTAACAGAACTCAAGTTACAAGAATAAGTAAAGTTTGCACAAGAACACATGTTGATGCTAGTAATGAGTTTGATACTATGATAGTTATGGTTGTAGGTCACGGTGTTCTTCAAGGGAGCGTTTTGGGACCTCTTATCTTTTTAATTTATATTAATGATTTACATTCATTCAATTACTTGATTTGCTGATGACAGTAATATTTTATTCACAAATGACAAGCCTCATAATTTTGAATTAGATATTAACTATACTCTGATATGGCTGACCTCGAATAATTTAAATATTATTTTATCTAAAACATTTATTATGAATTTTAAACACATGACATGAATGTTATCTCGGTAATAAAGTAAATAGTACAACATTTCTGGGACTAACTATTGATAACAAACTAACCTGAAAACTTCATATTGACAATATATGACTTAATCAGTTTACATGCGCTCTTTTCAAACTCAGCAGAGTAACAGGCGAGTCAGCGGTACTTACAGCTTATCTTGGCCATGTTGCGTCGGTCCTACGATACGGCATTATGTTTTGGGGCAACTCAACTGATAAGTTCAAAGTATTTAGAGGACAAAAGCGCTGCGTAAGAGCTATTAAGTAATTTAAAAAAGAAAGACTCCTGAATGTAGCAATTTATTAAGCTTAAAATAATAACTCTAGCATCACTATACATAAACGAAGTAGCTATATTCGCTAAAAACGCCCAGAGCTATTTGAATGGTTTGAAGTTGGAAAAAGGGCAAAATGCGCAGTGTGGCTTGTAGGACACTTTTGCTCCGCTCGAGCGTATTCTGTATGACGCCGTCTATCTATAATAAGATGCCATTATCTGTTCGATCATTATCCAAAAATGCTTTCAAAAGAGAACTTAATTATATTCTGATAAAAAAAGCGTATTACACACTGGATGAGTTTTTGTGTGACTGTGCTGTAATTTGACATTCTTATATTTTATTTTCTACCGTTCTATAAAGGTTTTGTGTTTTTGTGTATAGATTATATTTTAATATAGAAAATAAAATATCAATCTAACTATGTAAGTTTTAGTTTTTTTGAGATACCTAATTTAATTCAATGTTTGTAAGCCTAAGGGCAGAATTTAGTGATACAAATAGTTTTAATTTACCACCTTGATGTAACACTTACATAAATTCACATACAATAAAGATTTTATTTGTTTCAAAACTACATGACTGATATACTACTTATACCCTTATGTAAATACATACATATTATGCATAGAAAACATCCAGATCCCGAGACAAATAATTACAGATACAAACAATTGTCCCGCGGCGGGAATCGAACCAGCAAACTGCGTTTCAGTCGGGCCTTCGCCCACTGCGCCACGGATTTCGTATTTATTTGATTTATGGTAAGGAAAGCAATTTGGTGTACCTAAATAAGTAGAAGTATTATTATTTCCCAAATCAACCAGTTTCGACGGAGATCAAATCTTAAGAACGTAAATACATAAAGCATAATTATCTCACGTTATGAAAATCACAGCGGATATTATTTCCTGAAATTAATTAACAAACAGAAATACAGACACCTTTCACAGTGAAAACAGGAGTCAAATCTTGTAAATTAAAAATAGTTCACATAAGGTTCCACTGGCTTTTTACGTAATTTCAGGAATAGGCTACAAATGTTTTTTTGTAAATTTTACAAAAAAAAAGTATATACAAATTGTAATAATTGTAGACTACCGATTATAGATGGCAGCATTTTCTTTTTCGAAACACAGTACTCGGTCATGATGAGGGCAAATACCTAGTTATATTATGCCTGTTGGGTATTATGGTCTGTTACTATAATCTTTGTATTATGCTACTAAATTGCGTATCAGTTTTTCTCATACCGAATATTTTATTTTGTGTCTTGTTTGTTTAATCGGATTATACAACTGATTTCAACTGTTATCGGAAACACGTTTGTAGTTCTTGAATCATAAGAGTGATTTTTGCACAATACTGCATTATGCTTAAAGTCACAAATTCTTAAATATGCTTCTTTAAGAATTTGTTGTTTTAAGCATTATTCAATCATATAATCGTTCGGTTAGTTAAAATTAAATCAGTGTGAAACTGTGAAATTTGCCGATGCGTTATTTTATTTCGCGCGTTTGTTGTTTTGTTAAAATAGGTAGGTACCTAGTTTGTTGTGGTGCATTGACTTTGGGGACAGAACCTTTTGTTGTGATATTTTGTAGGTAGGTATCGTTGTGGAGATAATGTTAATAGGCTATACTTTACTTTGGCTTACCTATTTAAGCCCACCTCTGTGGCACAGTACGCGAAGGCTCACCACGAGACGCCGAAGTTTGCAGGTTCGATTCCCACGGAGCAAATGTATGATCTACAAACATTTTATGCCGTTATTACCATCGCTACCGATACAAGCTCTGCTTAGTTTGGTGCTAGATGATGCTGTGTGAAAAATGTCCAGCATTATTTATTTATTTATATTGATGATAATTATATTTGCGCTGGTAAGCGTTCCGCGCCGGTAGACCAGCGCCGGCCGGTATACTGTGTTCTACATAGCGTATGTTAATACGTTAATCCGAGTTGTGGCCCGTGACAGCGCGTTCACCGTCCCATTGTCTCGATCGAATGGATCATGTTATAGGTACCACTAATTAATATTACAAATCAGTGTAATACCATTAGGACGCTCGTGTATTGTCGATACTTGTGGCATTATGGAGTGTCAGGGGCGCTCATTAACTCATATCATGGGTCCAGTATATCCAGATTATACATTGATAAATACCCCAGTATAATGGGGTATTTATCAATGTATAATCGGATCCCAAAAAGCATTTAAGATGCTCCCGGCCTATAAAAATATACACTTACTAAGAATAAAAATCTTACTTAATTGCTAATTAGTATTAAGTTCGCCTATGTACTTATTTTATCTTGCAATAAAATGAGTACATAGGCAGTGATAGTGCAATAAAGCATTTTCTATGTATCTATCAAGTTACGATAGGAAATATGACTTACTTATGTAATGACGATGTTACCTAACTAATTACCTACTTAAATAGTTACCTAAACTTGGTTGTATTCCTTACTTTCACACATTTTGTGACATTATTCAAGTTGACGTGTATCTTTCATATGAATATAGTATTCTGATTCTGCTTCGTACGAGTCACTTCGTCGAAATACCTACACGTCGTCAAGCAACGGAGACCTTTTTTTTTTTTGAGGGGGGGAAAATGCCCACTCATTTCCCTTCCGACATGGGGGTGATGGAAGGCGATATGTGTGACTCGAACCCACTAAAAACCCCCCCGGTGAGCAGTCCACCTCCGTGTTGGGACGCGATGGGGTCGCGTTAGCATTCACCATCTCGTCCCGGCAAGCATCGGAGACCTGGATATGTCATTGATTTCTTCGACGGAAAGATGAAAATCATTGTTATTCCTCAAGGTGGAACTTGAACCGTTAGAACATGATATCGCACTCTGTCAGCTATCAAATAAGGTTTTGGAGAAGTCTTATTTGTGTATAATGCGAAACTGCGATCGTGAGGCCACCCCTCCTAGGTCCTATCTGAAAATCAGCGCTGCTTCGCCTTGGCAGACCAGCAATAAGCTGAGATATAAGTCTATGCTGCAGTAAAAAGGTGGGTTGGAAGGGTCCAACCCACCTTTTTACTGGAGCATAGACTGCCCTCGTTAACACTGGTTAGCACCTACGTATTGTATTCTACTATGTGTTACTGACCGCAGACAAATATTTGATATTCATTTCAAATTTTTACCTCCACGCGTTCCTGAGATAAAGGGTCATGACAGAGAGAAAGACAGACGGGCTTTTCTTTTTTCTTTTAGAGGTCCAGTACCCTAAAAAAACTTCAATACTTAAAGTACTTGTCCTCCATGTAACATGGCCGTAGGACACACTGTTTATGTTATGGCTGTTTGAACATTTTCGACTATATAAATATTTAAATCCAAATAATCATATAATCTAATTATGAGAACGCTCGCTTTCTATTTTCCGCAACATTTACGAGGCCATCATTCCATCTTGTGGCCTTCACACCACATGTCTGTTCGTGGTCACTATTCAAGAACATTATTACTCTGCATTTTCCAGTTCTGCAAACTAAGATCGTGCCAATTTAAGTCGATCATTTCGCTTTAGAACACTGAGCGTAATTTGAGTTTGTGAATGCGACTAAAGCCCAAGTTCACCAACACAATAACGGATGGTTAGACCCTAATCAAAGCATTTGTTTTGACACATGTTTTGATAGGAATCTGTCATCATAATTTAGACAGTTAGATTTGACCGTCTGTTCATTTTGTTGGTGAACTTTTGGCTAAGCCTATAACTCTAAACAAAGACTATTATTTAGGTGTCCCTTTATTATAGTAATGTCAAAAAACACAACAGCCACGAGAAAAAGATAATGAGAATATCATATATTTATTTTATAAAGTTTTAAAGCATAAGATACATTAGAATGCGCAGAAAAACATAATATTTTACCACAAAGAGAACACGTACTACTGAACACGCCTGCCTGCCGGCCACGAGAATGCTGTTCAGTGAGCCAACGTGGTCGTTAATCTAAAGCTGTACATTCACTACGACACTGAAACAGCACCTAGTGTTGACACTAGTATAGATAAATAAATAAAATAAATAATGCTTCACATTTTCACACAGCATAACACAAGCTGTTTCCATAACAGCTTGTGTTATGGAAACATCATGACTAATGTACTACTTTTATACATATTTTTTTTGTAAATACAATATAATATTATACGTAGAAAACACCCAGATCCCAAGACAATATTTATAGATACAAACATATACAAATAGTTGTCATATACAAACATCTCGCGGCGGGAATCGAACCCGCAACCGTCTGCGTCACAGGTTGGCCTTCGCCTTGCGCCACAGAGGTAGTCACAGATAGTGTCTGTCTACAGGACACGTTGTTTTCAAAGTCTTTTACACTTCTGTACACTATGCAATTCATTGCGTGAAGTTTCATATTGCATAAGGTAAGTAAGTTGCATTATGTAAAGGGCGGAATAGTTCAAGCGACAGCCAAGTTCTGCATCTCAATGTTACGGTATACACACTTTAATACTCCAGTACCCAAGGTCAAATTATATCAGAAGCAGGAACAATGACTAATGACGACCTCTGTAGAGCAGTAGGCGAAGGCCCGCCTGAGACGCAGAAGGTTGCGGGTTCGATTCCCGCCGCGGGACAAATGTTTGTATCTTTAAATATTTGTCTCGGGTTTGGGTGTTTTCTATGTATAATATGTATGTATTTACAAAAAAAAGAGAGTATATAAGTAGTTTATCAGTCATGTAGTTTCATAATACAAGCTCTGCATAATTTGGGGCTAGATGATGCTGCGTAAAAAATTTCCAGCATTATTATTATTTATTATTAGGAATTTAGGACACCCAATAAAGGCTAGCACCCCGTACACAAAAAACACATACATATGTATAATGGTTCATATAAATAGTGTTCCCCCAATAAGAGGCATCACAGTCATGCATAGTACAAAGAGATATTAAACATAGGTACGAAATTAAGAGCAGAATTAAAATATAAAGACGAAATAAAGTAGGTATAAAAAAGGTCATGAGTTAGTAGACTCATAACTGATTTTTAGATAAAAATATTCTTATTTGCAAAAATGGGTGCGATAAAAAATATTAAAAAATAATACTGTCCATAGTCTAATTTAAAAAAGCATTCAAATTGTCACTTACTTAAAACTAATTCAAATCAAAACATAAATATGTACGAGCCTTATAACACACTTTGTTTATAAAATAAATAAAATGTTGCAATTATCTTACAACACATTGCACTTTCATGGTCGTGTCCCGTGTGTATAAATGGTTTTATAATAGCAATAATGGGTTGCACTTCAAACTCAAAATTACGGTAATAATTTCCCCATTCCGTCAGTTACGGCACAACTTTCAAGCACAGTTCGAATTGAAAACAAACAGAGTAGTTATCGCTTCTTACAATCGTACTCGTGTAGGGACGCCACGAACTAAACAACTTCTGGACTTCATTTGATTCATTACAGTATCGACGGTGTGGTAATATTAAAACGTTAGTAATCCTACTAATAATATTATAATCGCGAAAGTGAGGATAGATGTTTGTTGCTCTTTCACGCAAAAACTAAAGAACGGATTTGGTTGAAACTTTACTGTAATATAGCTTATACATCAGAATAACACATAGGCTACTTTTTATCCGGGTACCACGCGGGCGAAGCCGTGGGCAGCAGCTACACACGTTTATACGTACGATCCTTCCAGTTTTCTCACAACACCTCACGATACAATAATCTGTCTCCGCACTTAATAACAGGGGCTATTCCCATTTCGTACTCTTTTTTTCTATGCTAATTTTATTTTATCGTTTGTCTATTAAAAAGAAAAGAGTTTTTAGTTTTTTTTTTTCATTTCAAAATTACATACAGTTATAGGTTTAATAAATAAAAAAATATAACAAACAAGTACAAAGAACAGTCGTGAAAAGTCCGTGCCTATATTTTTCACTTAAAACAGTTTAAATAAATAATTATCAACTTACTAACTAGTCTTACACACTGGTACGTATAATAAGTCTGCACCTCGTCCACGCCAGATGTCACTTTTTAACAAATATAGATAGGTACAGTCAGTATAAGATAGCCGTGATAGAATATAGTTTGAAATCATCGCTTGAATTTCATATACCATCACCCAGAGTTGCATAAGATAATATTTCAATGTATAGGTACGTTAAAAGTTGTCTACAAATGGAGTCCAATGGGTGATATATCCACGGCTTTTTTCCAATCCATTAAGAGGAAGGCTGACCTCTCAGTTGGGACTATAAACAATGGACACTATGCTTTTTCTGAACTTTGGTCTGTGATGACAAGTTTAATGTAGCTCTGTGATCTTAAGGTATTTTTAGTTTTGAACCGACTTAAAAAAAGGAAGAGGTTCTCAATTCGCCTGTATGTTTTTTATGTGTATATGTTACGTGATATCTTCGTCCGAATTGATAACCGACTTTAATGTCATTTTTTGTTGGGTAAGGTAAACTACATACAAATATTATGAAAAAATACCACCCCAAAGTGTCAAAATATAATGGATGAAATTTCTTATGTACCTTTTATTCAACTTCCCGTTATATGAAGGTTTTTGTTTTTCCTGAAAAAAAAATGTTGTTTGATGTCTAGTTATGAAAATAAATGCTTAAGTTCATGTTTGCATAATCTGAAAATCAGCTAGCAATAGAATAGAATTGAAATTGTACCTTTTTAGCCCATGCCACTGCTGCATAGGCTATTGCTATCTCTAGACACCCTCTATAGTCACGCGACTATTTTTTTTTATACAACTGCATTGGCAAACAATCATACGGCCCAGATGTTGGTAGGCATAACCTATGGACGCTTGCAACACCAGAGGTATCACTGACCCTGAGACAACTGGTGAAAGTCTCATGTGTCTTTAATTTCACCAGAACCGGGACACAGCAATGCGAGCATTGCTGCTTAGCGGCAAAAACAATTGGTTACCGGATTCAAACCCAGGAACGTTGGATTAGAAGTCGGGTTATAGCCAACTTGGCCAACATGGCCCATTCAAAACTATATACATGGTGTAATCGTTAAGTGTGCACAGGCGATTATTCCGTAACTATTGCAGATATCAAAAAACTTTAAACTGATATCGAAAGTACTTTACCTAATGAGTAAAATGACATTAATAACTTTTTAAAAATAAAACGAGAAATATCCAAAAAAATTACATTAATCACTCCCATACATTTTATTTCTTAGTAAGTACAAAATTTTGTGTTCAAAGCATATGTTCGAAGTGACGTCCTCCTTGTGCAATACAATGACGAGCTCTATTTACAGTTTCTAAATGAACTTTCCTTAACATTTGCGGAGTAATTAAAGCAATTGCACGACGTACACGATTCTGTAACTCTTCTAGGCTGTGTACTCTCTCAGCGTACTGTTATATCTCGTCTCATGTACTGAAATAGGCATACCTTTCATCTAAGTATGCTGACCTAGCATCCCTTGTTTGTACACTTTCTTGGTACTTACTTCAGTCTATCCTCAATCCGTCTCGGGAAGACACGCATTTAAAAATCATAATTTTTATAATTAAATCCAAGTGAAACAATTTAATTTCTCTTTTCTTTTTTTAAAAAGGGAATATCCGTATCCCGGATAACATTGGTGGCAGCTTAAGGGATTTTTATCCCCGGAATCGCCTCAGTTCAGTGAAGTGAAAAGTGAAATCACAACCCCTGTGTTTGTACCACTAATCGTCGCTGTATCCTTTCTTCATATCTGTTCGCCGTATCCTGTCGCTGAATCGTTTATACTCCTTCACCGTATCGCCCGCTGTGTCTTGGTTTAAAACCTGTAACTGATAAAAAAAGAAGAAAAACACCTCGGAAAGAAATTTACCTGCTAGATCCTGTAACCCGGATCCTGTGCTGGATCCTGTATACCAAACTACATATCTTGGAAGGGAGTACCTATTTTATCTGGCACTGAGATGATCCGTGCTAGTGCTGTACTCGTCGTGTTCCTGTAAGTTTATGACTTTTATAATAAACATCTCGAAGTTTGAAGTGAAAAACTCAGTTATTTCCCGTCGTACCAGTGCAAGTGATGATTTATGTACACTATTTTATTTTTACAAAATCGTAGTTATTACTCAAAAAATATATACTCTATTTCCTGTGTTCTATAAATAGAATTCATAACATCCATTCTGCCTCACTGCATCGAATCGCGTCATAAGTCGTTGCGTTATCGCAATCTTTGTTTTGACTAACTCTCTGAGCCTGTAAAATGCCTAATGATAACAAAGACGAGGCTGTTGCTGGTACGAGTACCAAGCAATCAAAGAATAGGACTGAAATAGATGTGAGTATTTTACTCAAATTCATAAACAAATTTGATGGAAACCGAGAAAAAGTAAATGCCTTTATAAATAATTGTAGGAATGCAGTAAGCCTCGCATCCCAATCACAACAAGACATTTTGTTGAAATACATTCTTAGCCAACTTGAGGGTCGTGCGGAATGTGCTTGTGCTATAAAAGATTTTGAAAGCTGGCAACAGCTTGAAGATTTCCTTAAATCCCAATTTGGTGAGAAGAAGCACTATGCCGCCCTGCTCTCAGATTTGCAGGAATGCCGTCAGTCAAATAGTGAAACGGTCAACCAGTTCGCTTTGCGCATTGAAACGTGTTTGTCAAAACTTTTGACAGAAATTAACATCTCAATACCAACAAAAAGGAAAGCCGAACTGGCAGGCCGCGTCGCTGCAATGCAAGATTTAGCGACGCATACATTTGTAATCGGATTGAATGCACAACTGTCGACCGTCGTCCGATGCCGTGATCCTGAAACACTAAATGAAGCAATCAATTGCGCGGTTTCTGAAGAGAAAATATTACAAGCAACCTTTAGGCGTAATCCATTTGCGTTCAGCAACAACAAATCATTTCCTCAGAATCAGGGACGATATCCCCAGAATCAAGGACGCTATCCCCAAGGACGCTATCCTCAGCGTCAATTTAATAATAGGAACTACACACAAGGGATGGATGTTCCATTTAAAGCAAATACTCAGGAAAACACTTCTACCCCAGTTTGCCGCTATTGCAAAGCGCCGGGCCACACCATTGACGTGTGCCGTAAAAGAGAATTCAATAATAAAAGATTTAGTAACTTCTCCGGGAGAAGTCAACCCATCCATACAATAGAAGAATGTGATTTAAACGAGAACGCCTTCCCGTCCAGTATCGTACGGGAGGACTAAAAAATACTAAATCCGATACACACTCCAAGTCCAAATCACGCGCCTACAACCAGGGTAACCAGCCCCAAACTAACGGTGGTGATAAGTCTATTGCTATTTCCAAATCACGCGCCTACAACCAGGGTAACCAGCCCCAAACTAACGGTGGTGATAAGTCTATTGCTATTTCCAAATCACGCGCCTACAACCAGGGTAACCAGCCCCAAACTAATGGTGGTGATAAGTCTATTGCTATTTCCAAATCACGCGCCTACAACCAGGGTAGCCAGCCCCAAACTAATGGTGGTGATAAGTCTATTGCTATTTCCAAATCACGCGCCTACAACCAGGGTAATCAGCCCCAAACTAATGGTGGTGAAAATCAGAACTTACAAGTCCCAGACTCTATCCATATTCAAATTCCGCCCATTAATGGCATGAAATCCTGTCGATCTTGTGCAGAACCTGAAAAAGAAAAAGACACATTAAAAACATACAATATCTCAACAAATCCATTGAAGAAATACTTACCATTCGTAGATGTTCAAACGTCTGTCTCCTCCAAACCTTTGAAGCTGCTCATTGATAGCGGTGCGTCCATCAGCCTGGTGAAATTAAATGCTATCGAAAAAATGCCTGAAATCATAAAACATATTATTAGTTTCAGTGGCTTTGGAACAACGAATAATCCAATAAAATCATTAGGACACATAACTATTGACTTTGACACCTTGAATCATAATTTTCATGTGATTCCCAATTTAGAATTCCCGTACGATGGTATCATTGGAAGTGATTTTTTCTCTATTTGTAACTGTAAAATCGATTATGCTCAAAGCACCCTCACGGTAGGTAAAGTGCAGCTTATTTTACAATTCACTGAACCTGTCTATACTATTTTGCCTCGTACTGAAACAGTAATCGAGTGCTCTGTACTAAACCCTGAGTTAAAAGAAGGATTCGTTCTTGATCAAAACACAGTCGACTCTCTCTTGATAGCCAATTGTATTGTAAAAGTGAAACCAAATTCTAGAGTAAACATATCTGTCGTTAACATATCCGAATCTTCAATAAAAGTCAGTTCAGACATGAAAATTAAAATTTCACCTCTGGATAAACAAGATAATCATGAAATTTTTCATACAGATTATTTTAATATCGACCAAGATAACGTTTTAAATCGCACTGAAGAAGTAATAAAACTTTTGCGAGTTTCTCACCTGAATTCTGAAGAGACAAATGCTTTGTATGATCTATGTTCTACTTACTCGGATATATTCCATCTTCCTCAAGATAATTTGACTACTACTGATGCTCTTCAACATGAGATTACTACTTCATCATCTATTCCAATCAATACGAAATCATACCGATTTCCAGAAATACATAAACAAGAGGTGCAATCCCAAATAAATAAAATGCTTAAAGAAGGGATTATTAAACCCTCTATTTCTCCATGGTCTTCCCCAATTTGGGTGGTCCCTAAAAAGACTGATGCCTCTGGCCAACGTAAATGGCGTGTAGTGATCGACTACCGCAAACTTAATGATATAACAATTGGAGATTCTTACCCAATACCTAACATCTCTGAAATCCTTGACCAATTAGGAAAATGTAAATATTTCAGTACCCTCGATCTTGCATCTGGGTTTCACCAGATCAAGATGGCAGAACAAGATGCCCCTAAAACTGCTTTCTCAGTTCCACAAGGACACTTCGAATTTACTCGTATGCCTTTTGGGCTCAAAAATGCCCCTGCAACCTTTCAGAGGCTTATGAACTCTGTCCTCTCAGGGCTTCAAGGTATACAATGCTTCGTTTATCTCGATGACATCGTGATTTATTCCTATGACATTGACATGCATATTAAAAATTTATCAAATGTATTCGACAGACTTCGAAATTTTAATCTTAAACTTCAACCCGATAAATGTGAATTTCTCCGCAAGGAAGTCTCTTACCTTGGTCACATTATCACGGATCAAGGAGTGAAACCGAATCCAGAAAAGACTAGCGCAGTCCAGAACTTCCCGATCCCAAAATGTCCAAAGGACATCAAATCCTTTCTGGGATTAGTTTCATACTATCGACGATTCATACCAGACTTATCCAAAATTGCTAAACCATTAACTAGACTTTTAAAAAAGGATGTCCCATTTAATTGGCTTAATGAACAGCAATTAGCTTTTGAAAATCTGAAAAGGGCACTCATCTCTGCACCTGTATTGGCTTATCCTGATTTCTCGAAACCCTTCAATCTTACATGTGATGCATCTAACTATGCTATTGCCGCTATTCTTTCCCAAGGCCCTGTGGGACATGACCGTCCTATTGCTTATGCGTCCAGAACCTTGAACAAAGCGGAATGTAGTTATAGTGTGACGGAAAAAGAATGCCTAGCAATCATCTTTGGCACCAAAACTTTTAGGCCTTACCTTTATGGTCGGCACTTCACGATCTATACTGATCACCAACCTCTCACATGGTTATTCAATTGCAAAGACCCAGGTTCCAAACTTGTCAGGTGGAGACTTAAACTGGAAGAATACGATTATGAGTTTCAACATAAGAAAGGAAAAATGAACAGCAATGCTGACGCATTGTCCCGCTTTCCAGTCAATCCAATTATAAAAGATGACATAAATCTACAACCATCAACATCCGGTATTTCTAATAATCCGAATCCGAGTCAAACTCCAGAAATCCCACTAGATATCCTTGATGATCTAACAGATCTTGGTGCATTAGACCTTAGCCCATTAGAGGGAGACAATATTGACTTCAGCCCTCTGAACCCTCCTACTCCTCCGCTAGATTACCCTAGCGTGACGACTAAACCAACTGAAGAGACTCCTAATATAGAGACTCCTTCGAATTCAAACAAAGACTATTCCGAATTTCTAAAGGCATTTGCTAATAAAGATGAGATCTTTAATATTCAGATAAAAGAACATAATCAGAGTCTCCTCAAGACTAATTCGAAAACAATCCTAATCCCTGCATCCATTGACTTTGACGATTCAAATCCATACCTTCAAGATATAATTTCTACTTTAGACGATTCAACGAATATCCTAGGTGCGGAACGCGAACTTCATTCATTTCAAAAGTTCGAATTAAAAGGGAAAATGTACTATATTATATTTACAAAAGTATATTATTTTGATAATTGTACTTATCCTGACATTTTCAAAGCTCTGAAATCAGCGAGAGACGATATTGTACTTACCGGCACCATAAACGATATTGCAATATCCGATTTCAAAAATCCATTCGAACAGAACTCGTACATCAAAATTTACGGCATGCTTATGCACTTATTCAACAATACAAATATAATAGTTAATATTCACCGTAATAGTGTCATCTATCCTGTTCCCACTGAAATAACTAAAATTCTGAAAGAAAACCACGACATACCTATAGCCGGACATCTAGGTTCAAATAGGATGTATGACAGGATAAAAGAGCGATATTATTGGAAGAATATGAGATCCGACATAGAAAATTATATAAAATCTTGCAAAATGTGTCAATCCAACAAAGCACTACGTAAAATCAATAAATCTCCAATGCAGATTACTACTACTTCTACTCGTCCTTTTGATAGGATTAGTCTTGACATTGTCGGGCCGTTGCCAGAAGCTGGGCTCCATAAACTGAAATACATCGTTACCCTCCAAGATGACTTAACTAAATTTTCTATTGCTTATCCTATTACAAATGCTACAGCAGAAGAGTCATGTGAATGCCTAGTCCATTTTATATCCTTATTTGGCATCCCTAAAACGATTCTTACAGACCAAGGGACTAATTTTACCGCGGAACTATTTAAACGTACTTGTGAATTTTTAAAAATTAAGCAAATTTGGTCCTCGCCTTATCATCCACAAACACAAGGAGCTCTAGAACGAAGCCACTCGACCCTGAAAGAGTATTTAAAATCATACGTCAATGAGAATCAAACAGATTGGCATAAGTTTGTGTATACTGCTATGTTGACTTATAACAGTAGTGTTCATACAACTACTCAGTTTACTCCATATGAATTAATTTTCGGTCACAAACCACATATTCCCGACTCCGTTTTTGATTTACGCTCTGATGTCACTTATCCTGAATATATTAAGATGCTTCACCATCGCCTGAAGGTATCTCGCGAAAAAGCATTTCAAAATATCCAAGCATCCAAAGAAAAGTCAAAAACTTACTATGATAAGCATACTCGTTCTGTACAATATAAAGTCGGTGATAATGTTTATTTAAAAAATCACGTGAGACTGCGCAAAGCTCTATCCCCTTTATGGAAAGGCCCTTACAAAGTAGTGAAAATCCACGGTAATAGTACTCTATCTCTTCTTATAAATCGCCGTCATGTTAAACATCATTATGACGAAGTAAAATTGGCCGAAGTAGAAATCCCTAGATCTTAAGATCTAGTCAGTTTTCATTAAAATCACTATTACACGGAACTTTACTGCTTGAATTCGGTTTGATTACCTAATTCTAAAATTTTGTATTCCAGAATAATTCCGTCGTTTCTTCTTGTGATGTCCAAGGTTCAACAACTCGTCCAATCACTGGATAAAAGTCCTGGTATTTTCTTCAATCCCGTCAGCAACCTGAAACTTATAAACGATCATGTTTATTTTGTCATTCCCGTAGATTTAAAATTTATAAAGCCCCATCTAATAAATATCGATAACAGCTTAAATAATACAAAAAATATATGTGAACAAAGTGAAGCGATTAATGACTTCCAATGCTATAATATGCTTCAACCACTTACCTCGCTCTTCGATGATATTCTTCGAGATTATAACGCGATATCCCATCTTATATCGTCTAAATCTAAAAGATCTGCTTGGTTCGCCGGCATAGGCTCGATTATGAAAACGGTTTTTGGCACAATGGATGAAGATGATTCTAATATGTATCATAACGTCATTCAAACGCTGGATTCAGATAATAAAAGGTTAGCTTCTTTGATTAAACAAAATATTTTTATTTCTAAATCTGCTATTAAAAGTATAAATGAAACTATAGACACTATCTTTAAAAATGAGGTCCGTTTGAATGCCGTTTTGAGTAAATTTACTTTAAGTTTAAATAATATATCCTTAGCCACGAATGAACTTTTGTTCAGAGTCAGGATAGATGAAGTATTAAACACTATACAATCTAGTTTACTTACTCTGTCTTTTAAATTAGAAGATATAACTAATTCTATATTGTTCGCAAATAGCAATACGTTGCATCCATCTGTCATTACCCCGAGGAAACTATATGAAGAATTAGATATTAACATGAAATATATCCCTAAGTATAGAGAATATCCTGTAAGTGTAGATTTAAGCAATATCAATTTATTATTAAGAGTTTCGGAACTTGCTGTTTACCACAGTTCCAATCAACTCATGTTTGTTTTAAGGATTCCACTAGTTTATCATATCGATTACGATCTTTATAAGATGATACCGGTCCCAGTACCTCATAATGTAAATTCTTCTAAATCATATGCTATGATAATACCTACAAAAAAATTTGTCGCCCTCAGCAAAGACAAATCTTCTTATTGTACATTAGATGATATCAATTCCTGTAAAATTATACGAAAAGGAATTCTCGCATGTGATGTATCCGATATCCTATCTGTTAACAATAATCCAATTTGTGAAATTGAATTAATGACAACAATTATTAAAACCTTACCCTCACAGTGTGAAACTAAATTCATTTATGGAAATATTGACATTTGGCATAACCTTGACCGTAATAGTTGGATTTTTGTTCAATCTCAACCTACAAAATTGACAATTCAGTGTAACTCTGATATTAGAGAAATAACAATTAATGGAACTGGCTTGTTAGAATTAGAATCGCAGTGTGTGGCATTCTGCCATAATATAAAATTGTTGTCAATGTCCCACCTCGAAGTAAATATACCTCATATCAACTCAGACTTTAACCTTATTAATGATAAATGTTGTAATTTCAGTAAATTTAAAGAACTTTATGTAAACACTTCAGTTGTTACTATTTCTTATACAGATCTAGATAGTCTGAAAGATTTAAAGATATTAGCTGATCAAGAAGATAAGGATATTGATAATTTTATTACGAAAAATGATTTAAACTTCTCGAATCATGTTAGCTTTCCAATTATTACTGTAATTCTAGTTATTTGTTTCCTACTATTTCTTATATATTTTATTTGTAAAGCCAACAATTATCCTGTTGCTTCTTTATGTAAAAAGTCTCCTTCAAATGAAGAAGAAGAGCCAGAAGAAATTTCAATGCCTAGGTTAAGAGTTAATTGATTTAATAACAAACTTTGTACTTACTTTTATAAAGGCGTGTGTTCTCTTATATTCTATCTCATCTATATGTATCTCTCATTGCCTATTTTCCAGTAAACTCACTTTTTTGTAGTAAGTTTACTCTTTCGCGGGGAGATGTTATATCCCGTCTCATGTACTGAAATAGGCATACCTTTCATCTAAGTATGCTGACCTAGCATCCCTTGTTTGTACACTTTCTTGGTACTTACTTCAGTCTATCCTCAATCCGTCTCGGGAAGACACGCATTTAAAAATCATAATTTTTATAATTAAATCCAAGTGAAACAATTTAATTTCTCTTTTCTTTTTTTAAAAAGGGAATATCCGTATCCCGGATAACAGTACACGTGGTCTTTGACAAATCCCCATAGGAAGAAATCACAAGGCGTGAGATCCGGGGATCTGGCAGGCCAAGGGGTTGCACTATTATTGGCTATTAAGCCATTATAATTGTTTCGTAAGAAATTCATTACAACATTTGTATTATGTGCAGGTGCTCCATCTTGTTGAAAAATTATCGACCTTCTTTCATCGTCTGGAATTGGTTCTAAGAGACTTGGCATATCGTTTTGTACAAAAGAGAAATATCTCTGTCCATTTAAGGTTCCACTGTAAAAATATGGCCCAATGATCCGATCTCCAAGAATACCACACCACACATTAATTGAGAATCGCACCTGAGCTCTTACTTCAGTAGTTAAGCGAGGATTGTCAATTGACCAATAATGCGAGTTTTTTCTATTGTAAATGCCGCAGTTTGAAACATTACTTTCATCGGTCCATAAAATTGACCTTACATTGACATAATTATTGACTAGCCAATTGCAATAGACCAGCCGACGAGCAGGATCATCATTGTGCAGCGTTTGAGTAGGTTTTATCTTAAATGCTTTGAAGTTGTGTTTTTTTAATAACTTGTGTACATAATTGTGGGACACTGGAAATGATCGGGCCACTGAACGCGTTGATTCTTGTGGATTATCTACTACGTAGTTAATAATATTGTTATCTAAGTCATTATCAAATTCCGGAGCTCTTGTTCTCGAACCTTTTTTTCTGTTAAAAGATCCATAATTTATCAAATTGTTATCCAACTTACGTAAATACGTACCAGAAGGAACTTCTCTATCTGGGTACTCTCTTCTGTAGGCGATAATGGCCGCCCTATTGTTACAATCATGTTTGTAGTACATTTTTAACATGTCCCTCTTTTCTGTATTGGAATATGCCATTTTTCAATCAATAAATGCAACAATCACGATTATTAACGCAAATTGAAAAATACAATAAATTGGCGGGAACGAGAACCCGCGATAAAGAATTTGAATTTAGAACGAACACCAAAGAGTATCTTTCTTTTTGTTTTTATTTAGTATGTTGCTTTTCAGCTAGTTCAAATCAATACAATATTGAAACAAGGTTTATTATAAATTTGAAGTGGTAAGATAATTAATCTACACGTGTATCTACTTGAAATTCATTAATACCTTCATATCGTACATAATTATAAAATGACAAGGGTAAAATGAGTAGGTACTATTCCACTTAAAATAAGGAAACTAAAACCTTTCTACTATCTCATACTAAATGTATGGGAGTGATTAATGTATTTTTTTTGGATATTTCACGTTTTATTTTTAAAAAGTTATTAATGTCATTTTACTCATTAGGTAAAGTACTTTCGATATCAGTTTAAAGTTTTTTGATATCTGCAATAGTTACGGAATAATCGCCTGTGCACACTTAACGATTACACCCTGTAGATATACATATCCTTTAGAAACTTTCTGACTTTAGCCGTATATTAAAGCGATACAATAGTTGGAATTTTAGTTAGAATCCACTTACACTTGGAGATACGAAAACTTACAACTTATTAAGTTATTCCTAATAGCGCCATCTAGCCAAAGGTTTAGTAATTAGTATAAGTATAATAATTGCCTACAATATACCACATATTCTACTTTCCTATTGACATTTCTTTGATCATTTGTCAAAGTCAATGCTAGGGTTGCAATAGGTTTTGTACGGAAATTATGGCTGTTTAGGGCACGGATAACTTTATCTTATAATGTCCAGTAGATACTGTAGTCCCAAATTAGATGCCCAGTTGCAACTGAAGGTTTCCACGCATCTCCAACTCCATTATTCCACGCATATTTACCATTCTCTATGAAATTATGTGCTATAGGTTTGCTGAAAGACTCTTTTTATGGTTAAGTAAAAATAATAAAGGAGTGTGTAAAATAAATAATAAAAAAATAGCTTTAATGCAGTAGGTACCTGGTCCTTCGATTGACGGAATTCAAGACTTCTTTATCTTGAACCAATTTTGCCTGGATTAACCATACTGGTTTTTATCTAAGTCAACCTAACATGCAGAAATCTGGACTGAAATATCGTATAGCAATGCGCTGGAAGTAGGTTGGAGTATCGACGGCGGCGCGGATTAAGTTTTAATGGGCCCACAGTTGTGTTCGCCAATCGAGCGTATTACCGACCACAGACTATTAAAAATACTAGAAATGGAAGGGGAATTGGTAAAGCAACTGTTTTTGAAAAATAACTTGCGATTCCTTAAACTTTTACTTCTTACTATTAAGGCATCTAAGACAAAACCGAAATAATAATTAGGATAAATTATAATCGCAATTAATTGTAAAAGGGGATTTTTTACGTACCGACTGTACTATCGGTGAAGTCACCGACTCATTCTGAGTGACTTCATTAAAGTAACTGATCGCAACGCTCTCCCTCCCTGAGGGAGAGGTGTGCAAATTACAAGGAGAATAATAAATACGAAATATTTAACAGTTCAATTTCTACACTCTCATAGCTCTATGTTTAACGGTGGCTAGTGGGGGGTGATTTAACACCCCTCCCGTACGACTGTGCCATAAACCGTAAAATTTTATACAATGTTTTTTTATTTGTTTTGTTATGTATGTGATGCAAAGAAAAATAGGGAGCGCCTATCGGCGAGAATCGACGATATTGTAAAGACCGTGGGTTACCTTCGTTGACCTCGTTACCACGTCGGTAGGGGTGGGTGGTGGCCGTTGGGACTAGTGGCAGAAGAAAACACACTAGAGTCCAAACCATAAAATAGGGAAGATCGTCGTCATCTTGCCCTTATCCCACATTTCGTGGCAGACACAAGGGCTTGTCGAAATGTTTTCTTCTGCCACTAGTCCCAACGGCCACCACCCACCCCTACCAACGTGATAACTGCATGCTTCTTCTTCCACTCTTCTCTTTCAGGCACCATCTCAGTACTCATGTCTCATTCCTTTCTTACCCATGTCATCTCTTTCACGACATCCATCCACTTTTCTTTTTGGAGGGACTTTCTTCCTTCCTCATGATGAAATATATTCTTATCGACTTTTGACCCGACTCATTTGAGGCCGCTTTAAGGTTCTACTGTCTCGTTATGTAGGTTACTTAAAAACACACAGTTTGATACAAAACCTGATTTATTCTAACAAGTTTACATACATATTTTTCTGATTTGCCTTAACAGACCAATAATAAGCTATTCCTGTAAATAGTTGACCAAAATCAAAATCATGACCCTTTGCGCAGTCGAGCAACAAAGGCCCTAAATTACAAAATACTTTTCACGTCCGCGCCTGTGAACATAAACGAACACTTTCCACGAGAAATGAACTACACAATATCCCGAAGGGTTTGTCATAAAAATATCAAACTACCCACAATTTTCCTTTACCTCCAAGCATTGGAACCTCGACCTTATCTCCTTGAAATACGATTGACTTGACCCGCATTATTATTTTCAAAGCGCTGCCTTATTATATCAATAGAATATCAACGCTATAATTTAGCGTGCAAAGTCGATTTTCCAGGGCTATGTCGTGTTTGTCGCTGAATGCATTTCTGTTAGCTCTATTTACAAGCTATGATTTTCAAATGCTGACATCGAAGCGTGTTGAGTGGTTTCAAGAAAACTAGTTTGTTGTATGATTTAACAGAAAAAAACAATTTACGAACTCGGTGGCGCAGCTAATTAGGAGGTGTCTGAAACGAGGTGCGGATTTGATGCCCGCTGCGGCACAGTAGTGGTGCGGACCGAATCGGACCAAATCTCTGTGGCGCAGTGGGCGAAGGCCCGTCTGAGACGCAGAAGGTTGCGGGTTCAATTCCCGACGCGGGACAAATGTTTGTATGATCTGCAAATATGTCTCAAATCTGATATACTACTTTATATACTTTTTTATTTTGTAAATACATACATAATTATACATAGAAAACATTCAAATCCGAGACAAACGTTTGCTAATCATACAAACATTTGTCCCGCGGCGGGAATCGAATCCGCATCCTTCTGCGTTTCAGGCTTACCTTCGCTCACTGCGCCACAGAGGTCGCCAAAAGCAGGCTGTAACATTAAAATTCACATTGTGAAACTTTCTCTCAAAACTCGCGTTTCAAAATGGCGTATAACAATAATGTCGATCGAAAACGTACAATAAAGGTAAATAGCTATAAAAACGAGCTATTGTCGAGCGGTGACGGAATGAAAACCCTATTTTATGACATTACGCGTGTAGGGTTCCGTATCTATATTAATATTATTATTATAAATAAACCACATAATAGACACATACATAATTCTGAGCGTACACTAGAATACCTTGTGCCATAGATATCGGGAATAATTCATTTTTTATTAGAGATCCGTAAAAAATTTTGAGTTAAATATACACGTAAGGAAGGGATTTTTTTTCTCTCGTCTATCCCATGAATTCTCAGCAGTAGGTAGTATATATATATAACTAAGTTCAAAGGAAAACCATCACTAAGTAGGCTTTACAAGTTAATGAGGAATATT
This sequence comes from Perizoma affinitatum, assembly GCA_961405105.1. Taxonomy (NCBI): domain Eukaryota; kingdom Metazoa; phylum Arthropoda; class Insecta; order Lepidoptera; family Geometridae; genus Perizoma; species Perizoma affinitatum. The sequence goes on from OY560189.1 coordinate 908,951, forward strand.
CGAGCAACTTATAAAATGTATTCGGTGAAGTAAAAGGATAATTTCGTACAACATGTAGTAAATATAAGTTTATGGACAACTATGGAACAATACACTGCGCGTGGCCCGACAGGCACTTGGCTTGGTTTTGCCAGTAAGGATTGACGATTTTATTTAAAATTCTGCTAACAAGTATCAAGTATTAATTTTGTATTGACAACCTTGATGGGCCGGCAGACGAGAAGCCGGTTGCGATGCAGGAAGTGCGGATTCAATCCCTGCTGCGGGACAGATTTTTCTCCTTTTACAAAAACGTTTTTTTTCTGGGTTTTTGTTACATTACTTTAAGTAGAGTAGAGTTGGTTGTCCAAAAAAAAACAAGTCCAAACATTACATTTGGCACACCTGTTTTTGCAACGAGTAAACATTCCAAGTGACAGGTATCCTAGATTAAAACACCGTATAATGTATCTGAGGATGTACATCCTGGGGAATATAGTCGTGCGCGTGTTTGTTTTTATCTCTACATTATAAAAAACTAAAATAGTCATGTCATAACATTACCATCATCTTCTATTGATAATCCTCATCATCATCTTAATTTTTTGCTTCACTGTTGTAGAAACCAACCCTCATACTTTCACCAACGCGCATATTTTGACGCGGCCGAAAATAATGTAAAATATTTCACCTAAACAAAAGCCCAGGTGAAGAGTTATTACACAAAGAACCGTAACGAGCGGCCTCCAACCTTTCAGTGAACCCATTACGGAACCCCGAAATGGTGGCCGTCGCCGTCCACCGGACAATAGGCCGTGTATTCGATACTTGAATAGCCCTGTATAGCCCCAGTAGGTACAGGATGCTCTATTAAAAAGCACATTCGTGATTTTTATTCATGGACTGGGAATTAGACTATATATAATTAAATTGCGACATCGTATTTTATATATGTATGTAAAGAACCCGTTTATAAATTAAATACCCAACAAACACACATAATTAATAATTAAATGAACTTACATGTATGTGAAGTTGTATCATAATTATATGAAAGGCTTGATCCTACTGCTCTGATCCTACTGAAAGGTAGGATCTCTCCTACCTTTATTGCACTCTGTATTGCACTAAACAACCATTTAAGATCAGGTTGCAATTATATAGGTAAATTCATATGTTTGGTCAGATTTTAAATTAAGGTATTTAATCCTTTAAAAATGTTTCGTATATAACCAACTGTATTCTATTGCGGTATAGATAGTCTAACGAATTTGTGTATTTATCTACCCTCAAATTAGTGCGTGAATGCCGTACCACTAAGCGGTACTACAAGTGTTTTATACTTATAAAGAGGACAAAACCTGACTATACTAGTATTTCAGACCCTACACTAGGATTCCCTGTGTCATAGATATCAGGAACTACGAGTACTGTCGTACCACATCACCCAGACCCGGAACAAATATCTGCAGAACATGCAAACATTTATACCGCTGTGGTCATCAATCCTCTTTCGTCGCTGCTGGCTATTTGTCTGCCATAGATCGAGGTCGTGTAAAAAAAGGTTTGTCCATTATAAGTAGTCCTGGTGATTTGAATAAAAACCAATTGACTTTGAGGTGATCCAAGACCGTTCGTCATTGCAATATTCTGTAAGATGTGAAGACTTCTACAGGATGTTGTTGATGATGATAATGTATATTGGTGTAAATGAGTTCATTTTCTAGGACAGCCTGTAGCACGTGCCTGGGTACGTATTGCATAACGGCGTGTTCTAGAGATTGAACAGATCCGTCCTATTGAATTGATGGTCTTGTGTTGACTTTTCGAAGATGCTTTAAAAGATTTCTTATTTTTCTTGAGAATGCCTACTTTGAAATAGTTTTATTTATTTTTACCCGTGACTTATGGAGCCCGTATAATTATACGTTAGCTATAAAGGGTTGTTATTTTTGTATGTCTGTTACAATTCATCTCCGAAATTGCTATTTGACTGTAAAGCATTTTATTGCAAAATAATTTGTATATCTTCAAGGATGGTTCATACGCGTAGATATTCCAAATTGTGTTTCGATCGTTGATTGCAGCGCCCCCTAGAGACTTATGGCAATACGAATATCTAAATAAAATCCTTGAAGAAATCGATCGCAAAAAACCGCATTTAAATCCGTTTTGGAAATTAATGGTAAAGTACAAATAACCAATTATAGTAATCGCATATACGGCCTCCTTACATTGTCGTGAGAAAATATCCTCATTAGCTTGTTTTAAAGGTCATATACGGGCTCCCTACGTCGAAAAAATAAAAATAATTATCTTCCTTAGCTTTTTCTTTCTTGATGTCGTATGTGGCTGTGAAAAGACCCTTAGTTTATAGCTGTTGGTATAAAAAGCGTGAAATTAATCCGGGAACGCCAACAAGCAGGCTTCTTAGAAGAAAATAAATTCAAACAACTCTTAGAAAAAGAAACTGGCAACTTTAACGGAGCAGTATTCAAATACTCTTGAGTAATTAGTGCGGCTTGAACTGGAAGTATCCGCAACTGCCGGCAAGACAGCCATTTTGTATTCTCGTTGACGCCGGTTGCATTTTAGAGAGTTAAATGCCAAATGGATTTTGTTATTTTAGCATAATCATTTTATGCATGTCCAGAAACAATTCTGAATAAGTATTATGATGTAAGAACATAATTTAAAATTCGAAAAAGGAACCACAGTGATTATTTTTTTGTTTTTTTGATATTTACGAGTATTTTCTTAGTGTTGACTTTTTGAAGTGTATTAGTTAATTTTATGCAAGTAATTAATTTTGCATCATTGAATATGTGGTCATGTTTTTTTACGTGGCGATACTAATAAACCATAGGTAATTATTATAATTGAAGATTTCGGTACCGGACCGGGCAAGTATCCAGCTGTGACGTAAGAGATACGGGTTCGATTCCCGAACTTCAGGTTAAATTACAAAATTACCCAATGAGAAACACCGTTTTTGAGCTACCATAGAATAATTTAAATATACAAAACAAAACATTGCTTAAATGCCAGTCTTAGTGTCCCCACAGAAAGAAAAAACAAAAATAGTTTTATATTTGAATGGAATCTTAAGGTACTATTTGACCCTTAAGGTACCCCACGCACTAGGCAGCCTAGCTGCGGCGGCCAGTCTGACATAATTATGATGGCGTATTGGTACCGCGCACTAGGCAGCTAAGAATTTCTGGCTGCGGCAGCCAATTGGAACGCGCATGATAGCAGCCACGTGGCTGCGCCCAGCCAGAGCGAGACAAGGCAGATGTATGTTGTATGTGGCTGTCCTCAGTCTCCACGCACTTCGTCACAGCCAGAAATGTTTCGTACAATGAGTTTATATACGGATTTTTTTTTCGGAGTTTTTTATCTTCTATACGAGTATCAGTAGGAACCATGAATTTCTTATATTTTCGATGTTATCAAACGACTGTACTGACATTCTGGTATAGTTATAAAACTGATCCGGGTAGTTGAATAGCAAGACGGTAGTAAGAGGATGAATCCAATATTTTTTCTTTGCTTTGCGTTTATTACGAAACATAAAGAAATCAATTACAAGATCTTCCATATCCATATCGCTCGATAGAATAGTCACAACTGGTCATTGACTGGCTGATATAACTGGCTGCTGATTATATTGTCTGCCACGGCCTGGCTGCCTAGTGCGTAAGGGTCCTAAGAGCAGTGTTTGAACTGCAGATGGATCCGATCTCTGTAAACAGACTTTGAGTGCTCTGGAGGGGTCTCTGCCATGTAAAACAAAGGTTTATACTGCGACCTTCTCAAACAATTTTATGAGATACTAGATGCTGCTTACGGCTTCGCTCGCGTGAAATTCAGATATAAAGTAGCCAATGAAAAGTAGTTCTTACTGTCAGCGTTCGTACGATACGCATTCGTTTTTTTCGTCGACTTACGTTGCAAAATTGGTCTCCAAGAAAAGGCCTTTTGTTTTAACGGGATAATTAATATACAGCCTATGACCAACATGAAAGTCCATTCTAAAATTTGTGAAAGATTTTTTGAAAAGTTTTAAAGAATAACTCCTACATCGAAACTTAGAAACTTTACCTCTTTATAATATTAGAATAGTTTATATAGTGTTGGTAGACAATTGTTTTGAACTGGACACTACGATATAAATAGTTATGTAAGGTATAAAGTGAAATACCTACCTACAATGTTAAGACGATGCTCAGGGCATCCGGCGTACCTACATTATATGATACACGCGCAGTATCAGCTCCATAAAGCAGACTGGTTGCTTTATTATCTCGTATTATTTCGTATCGATTTCATGAGCGCGATTTATTTTCATAAACAGCACAGTTGTACAGTTTACAGCGGTACAGTTTGCTGTACCGTGAGACCACAGTGTAATGGAGCCATAATCAGATCGATATAATATAACTATTTGCTTTAATTGTCAGCGTTATGAGAAAATATCACTTGCGTTCGGGCGATACATGACAGGTACCTAACGTGACCCTTCTTTTCTTTTTTTTTGTTTTGTTTTTGTAAGATACGCAACATTTGTTAATCATAAAACTCAATAGTCTCAAGTTTTGTAAGTCTACAAAAACTGCTTAAGGGGTAATTAAAAGAAACGATTTATTATACGGAGAAACTAAACTATTAGGCTGTTTCAGTTCCGCAGACCTGCTGTGTTAAGAGCTTTGTATACTTTACTAAGTGATAAAAAAAGAACGAGAATATGTTTATCTATAAGTGGGGTTTCTTTTTTACAATGAACCATTTGGCATTTCTTTTTCTGCCGTTCGCTCTTAGTTTTTGTTCTCACACGTGCAAGACTAATGTTTAAGGAATGGTATTTATAAGGGAATGTTATACAATAATATTAATAATATAAGTGCATGATATATACCTAACCTATTCCCAGCTTAGACGTCAAAGTTGGAAATAGATAGACTTACGAAATGATCATGATTCCATGAAGCTAGCAAAATCTATCGTTCATACTGTGAAACGAGTATTCTTATGTAAGATCGGGAAAGTTTAGTAGTTTTGAAGTATTTTGGAATCTTAATCATGTTATCATGAATCCTTGGTTTTCACTTTAATTCGCCGTTTGAGCCACTTTGTATCTTCGACTGTGGTTGATGATGATCTTTATATGTACACAAATTCTTATTTCCTTTTCATGAGAGGTCGAGAACCACTAGCGACATCTTTGGCGGCCAATTCAAACTAGATGAAGTGGGAGGTGTCTCTGCTGTTCATGATCGGCCAATGATACACTTGGAGGTTGCGCCCACGCAGACCGCAAGGGGATGATGAGAAGGGATGATATAAATATGAGAGTCATCGTTTACTAAGGATAGAGAGAGTTGATTCAGAAGAGGAAAGGGTAGTTCAGAGAAAGTAACCAAACGAACTAGACGCTCTACTCGAGAGCTTTAGATTCAGTGTTTCAATTAGGGCACTTTGCCTACTAAATCCTTTGTTTAACTTCGTTTGAGTTTGATTAACTTTGAAGGTGTATAACGATAAATTCGGTGATCGTGAGCGGTTTCCTGTTAAAAGTTAAGTCTATCTGTACACTATCCTGACAATTCGATTGATATAAGTTTGATTTGAAGTGCAGAGCCAGGTGGTTGCACAGTAAAGACAGAATGATTGTCTAGTCTAATTCATTAACCTTTTAACCTATATCAATCGTACCTATTGTATATTATATAACTCTGTGTTTTCTCCCTAAGTCTACAATAAGTCCGCCTATTTTCAGGCCTGTCCCGTAAATCTCTACTGAGATAATGTGTGGCAGAGTTTCACACTTGATAAAAGAATAGTCTGGATTATTGTCGGTAGGGAAGTTATAAGATCCTTCAGATCTCATAATTCCTGAGGCTTATGGGAAGCAAAGAATAAATAGTCTTCTAGGATAAGCTTTGCTTAGACTAGAAAACTCTCTATTCCGCACAAGTGGCGGGACAATAAACCAAAATCTTAAATTGTCCATTAGTACATAATATAATCTTTAGATTAATCCTAGATTAAGTTAGTTTTACTGCTTGTTTTATTTTTAGTAATGGGTTTGTGAAATAAACTAAGGCTGAATTTCTGTTATATATATATATCTTTCGTTTCCATTCTAATCATAATCCTTAACAAGTTAGAGATTCAACAAAGATCAAGTATTGCTAAAGAACTTTTAAGCGATAGGCGTAGAATGATACATTATCTTATGTTTATACTTTGAGTATAATTTTAATGATTCTCGATTTAATCTTGAATATGTACATTGTGCTAACACTAGCATCCGCAGTGTTCAAAGAGGCCTCTATAAAAACAATACTATAAAATAACAATAATAATTGACACATAAAATATTATGAGTGTGAAATGCATCACACTATACAAATAAAGCACCAGGAGAAGTACTATGCTTAATTAAATCGAGCGGTCTGTTGATAGACCGGAGCTCCCGCTTATCATAGCGCCGTCACGGACGATGGTATAGCTCACAAGTGATAATGCGGTTGAGCTGTAATCAAATAGTTCTTTGATTAAGTATCATTCTACGACTTATCTGCAACGTAGGCAACTCGCTCAGTTAACTCTTGACCATTCGACAAAGGTTTTGTTGTGCAGATCTTTATTAATTCACAAATAAAGTAAACCAAGCGCGTATAGCGAGTGGAAGTCCGTAATCTCCGCCTATACCTCTGGGAACGGACGTGACTTTACATATGTAAGTTTGAAGAAGCACTGAAATTTCACATCAACAAGATCGTTGGGTCAGTAAGTAAATTACCGATTATCATTCTTGGTTAAGGCCATAGGTCGGGTCCATCACAACAGCACCAAGACCGGGAACAAATATCTAAAGAATATACATCAACCTGAACCCACACTACTATTCTTTGTGAAAATTAATTAAAACTTATTCATATTGTAAAAACCGAAATTTTCACGGAGTCTTCATCAGGGTGAGTGATCGCGATGCACTCAATAAAACAATATTTTTTGGAATAAAACAATTAATACTTAAGTGGAGACCGCGTCTTGGTAAACGCCCCCCGGCTAGGTGGAGCAATGACTTAAGAAAGGCGACGGGCAGAAAGTGGATGAGAAGAGCCGAGCACTGAGCTTAATGGCGCGTATTAGGAGAGGCCTATGTCCAGGTAGCAGTGGACTGATGTGGGCTAATGATGATGATGATGATGAAATATAAATATATATTATTTTAAAGTATACTATTATATAAAGTTTATACATATATGTAGCACGCCAACCGCCAATCTCAACAAATTAGGTTGGCTAGTAGAAAGTGCTTTAGCATGTTGCACAATTTATCAAAAGTGCGAAAGTGTTGATTATTAAATAAAATGCGCTTTGTGTCCAGGCAAAAGCTTGAAGAAACGATGGAAGAAATAAAAAAATGATTCCACAACCATTCGATCAGAAAGTAGAGTGCTTGTAGTAGGTAAGAATATAATAGAACAGAACAGAAAATAGTATATTTGACACAATTACTGCCCGCTTAGCATGATCACCCAAGACAACGTTTTGTCTACATAAGAGAAGACAAAAATTATTTCTATCGCCTATTCTGTCAAACAAAAGAGAGAGGCAAAATATTTTTGTCTTTTCAGCGGTAGACAAAACCGTTTTCTTGAGTCTTCATGCTAAGCGGGCAGGTCACAGAAAGAACAAGTACAAAATAATTATTTATTATACACAGAAATAGAAAACAAAATATTATGTGAGGCATGTACAAAAGCGGGCTTAATTCTAAAAAGAGTTTTCTTTCAGCAAACCTTTGAGGAGAGAAAGTAGTCATGAAGTTGGTAGGTGCACAAAGATCTTATTGCGATAAGACCGCCTATTGTACTTGTGGTTATACATCTACATGGCATATTGTTCCCTCGGGAATTCCCCAAGGATCATTACTTGGACCTCTGCTGTTTCACATTTTCTTCAATGATATCTACTCTTGCTTTCTACACTCACATTTTCTATTGTATGCTGACGACATGAAGATATTTAAACAAATCAATACATCCGATGACTGTATTCTATTACAACAAGATCTTGGTAGATTTGAGGAGTACTGTCAACGAAATAACCTAGACCTCAACGTCTCTAAATGTCACACCATTACTTAAACTTTAACTCGTAAAATTAACGTAACCCAGTACAATTATACACTTTAAAGATGTGATTTAATGCGTTTAGACGAATTACGAGATCTAGGTGTGATTCATGACTCAAAATTGTCATATGAGAAGCACATAGACTACATTGCTAAAAAAGCAAATAGAGCAATGGGATTCATTAAAAGATCTTGCTCTCAGTTTACTAATATGAAAATCGCCAAAATTCCCTACTGTTCGTACGTTCGTAGCACCCTTGAATATTGTTCTCAGGTCTGGAACCCACAATATGATATTTACATCAACAGGCTTGAATTAATTCAACGTAAGTTTATGAGGTTTCTTCAGTATAAGTACAAAGTTTATGACACTAATTATAAGGCGAGATGTAAAAGGCATCACATGCTGCCACTTCAAGAAAGGAGAGTCATATCAGACGTGTCTTTCACAGTTAAAATTGCGTAGTCTCTAATTGACTCCCCAGATCTCCTATCTAAAATACAGTTACGCGTCCCCACGAGATCCGTCAGATTACCCTCTTCTTTATACGTTCCTCACAGCGCCACCAATTATAGACAAAACTCATTCTTTATTAGATCTGCAAGTTGTTATAATAAGCTCGTTGACTTCCCAGACTTAGATCTATTTAACTCTAATCCATCCGTTTTCAAGCGCGTCCTCTCTAATCACTGGTTCGAATCGGTTCAATAACTGTTTAGTCCTTTTCTTTTTCACAAATAATCGTACCTACATTTTTTATTAAACTTATTTTTGTATATCTAACTCCGGCAAATAAGCTTATTTCGTTTCTTATATGTGACAACATCTTAATGGTAAATAGTATCTTAAGAAGTTGTCTATCTAGTTATAAAAACTGTTTGTTTTCCGAATAAAATAAAATAAAATAAAATAAAATTTTAAGTTAACATTTTTGTTTATTTTTTGGTGTACATTCAAGTATTTTCATTAATTATTTCATAAATTTGTGACATTAAGATTTTTACAGAAACACACAGACAAACTAAATATTATTTGTGCTAATCTAGTAACACCACTTGATTAGCACAACCACTCAACCTTAGTTACCTACCTACTTAAGGCCAAACCACTCCGCACTGTAGGTACAAGCTTAATTCGTTTCGTAACATTTAAATCTGCTTGCGGAAAAGTTGTACGTACAAAATATCATGAAATGGGTATGCTAAGTAGCTGAGTGCCAAAAAGTTTAGTCGTTGTCAAACCGCGGGCAAAATCCTTGAATTTTTGCGGCAACACTCTTCAAAAGGTCGGTATGTAGCGCTGGGTTTTAAGAATTATCTCGGGTATTTTTTTTAGATAGGTAGATTTATATACTACAATTATAAAAACAGGTGGGGGTGAGTCTGAAGGTTATCAATGCACTAGTGGTGTAGTGGCTAGACTTTCTAGTTAAAGGTCGTTGGTACGATACCGTTGTGCACCAATGAAGTCATGTGTGAACGATGTCTTCTGATTTAAAGATGTTTTCCTTCACCATGTAAGCACGTTCATATTTTTTTGAATATAAAAAATCATTGAGAGTCCGAGAGTTCGGGCTCACCTTCGCATCGGAAGTCGGAGTACAGTCCACTAGGCCAACATTGCCCTTTTTAAGCGTAAACTTAAACCTATAATATGACTTGCTTTTTTATAATAGTTTATCTATCTGTTACACCCACGATTGGTTTTCCAATGTAAATAAATAGTCCGTGACCAAACCATGTAAATAAAAAACGGGGTCGAGGTGTTTGTAGGAAACTGTATACACTTTATACAGTTTCCTACAAACACCTTTTTGACCTTTTAGAAGACGTTCATTTTGTAAAAAACTATACACAGCTACATTTAAAATTGGAACCTAAATGTCCTATAAATCATTACGTAACATTTATTTTTTACTTTTTAAAGTGCTGTTATAAAAAGTCCGTGCATGATGCTGATTTTCAGCACGGACCTCGGTTGACGCACGAACATGGCACGAACCGATTATAAAGCAGTAAAATAATAATAATGCTGGACATTTTCACACAGCATCATCTAGCCCCAAACTAAGCACTAAGCTTGTGTTATGGGAACTACATGACTGATATACTTTTTTTTTGTAAATACATACATATATAACACTCAAACCCGAGACAAATATCTGCAGATCATACAAACATTTGTCTCGCAGCGAAAATCGAACCCGCAACCTTGTGCGTCTCAGGCGGGCCTTCGCCCTCTGCGACAATAAACAATAAAATCCTTATACAAATGCAAATGAAAGATGTTCAATAGGTAAAGCAAGGTGCGAGTAGGTAGATACAGATAAAATTAAGTTAGTTAATATTTTCTGTAAATTAGGAATTAGTATGTAAATATACTATTTTTTTATATCTGACAGAAACAAGATGGCGGTAGAAATAGGTATGGTGGTATTACTTCTCCAGACGAGTTCTTTCACAAGGAGCTTTATTAATAAATACAACCTCATAGTGAAATATAGCGCCCTTCTCACCAGCTCTACAGGTACTATCAGGGGCTTACGCCAATTAGGAGCAAGGTCTACTTGGTACTACATAAGTCGGTGCAAGTTATTTGAACGTATAAAGAATATTGACAATTAATGGCCCTAACAATATAGAAGATGTACAGAACTATTTCGTCCGGCCGCGCGCATAATTTCACTTTAAAATGTTTAAGGTCACGTAGTTTATTACAGAAAATACATTTTTATCATACAACTATGTACAAGTAGGTATATACAAAAAATACAGATGAAACAGCCAGCTATCTAAAGACCGTTGCAAACGATCTATAGATAGCTTAACTGATCGAGATCACTGCAACTACCGTAATTTATAAGTTGACGTTTCTATATGTTTCTTGTGATTTCAATGAACATAAACCGTTTTAATCTTGATTTTTCAACATTATCCACTAAAAAAAAAACCATTCTTTTTATACACATCATCATCTAGCTCCAGACTTAGCAGAGCTTGTGTTATGGGAACTACATGACTGATATACTAATTATATATATATTTTTTGTAAATACTTACATAGAAAATACCAAACCCGAGACAAATATTTGCAGTTCATACAACATTTGTTCCGCGGCGGGAATCGATCCCGCAACCTTTTGCGTCTCAGGCGGACCTCATCATAAAGGTCTTCGTCAATACATTTGATACCTTATTATTTTTTCACTGTTAAGCTTACATTACTTGTATGTAATATTAGCCATTTATTATTTTACTATTGAATACAAATTGTTAGACACTTAAACCAATCAAAATTGGCGGCAATGTGCCGCCAATTTTGATGAAATTCGGGTAAAGTCAGGTGACCCGCATTAGCGTCGTTTTTTTTTTTTTGTACCATTTATCACCATAACGTTTTAATAGATTGTCATGCTGTTTGCAATCGATTTGTAAGTCTTGGAGGATGGCCATAAGTTACTTTTTCATCGCCACAAGTTACTAGAGAGTGTTACAATCGATGATGTAAATACAAGTCAAGGGTTTTCAAATTTTGTAAAAAAATAAAGGAGACATTTATCTGTCTGTAATATATTTTTCTCAAATTGCAGTTTATTGTTTAAAAAAAAATTATTACTAATACATTTTACAATGTAAAATTTTAAAATTTTCTACATTTAATACATTATTAATATATCTATAGATAGGTAAACTGATCCAGATCACATCTAGATGGAATGTTAATACCGTTATTGACTTTTGCCGTTAGCTAGATGCTATCGGCACTATAATATGTAAAATAACAAAAGACGGTGGTTTTACATTTTGTAAAAACCGCAAACGAAGGCAGTATATAGCTAGTTTAAATTTTGAGTTTAAAGAGTTAAACTGCCCTTAATGAAAATAATATATCATCACCACGAAATAACAAAATAAACAACAACTTTTTATAACTTAACATACAAAGGTCGGCAATCACTTTCAAGCGATTAAAGCCCTTCTCTTCCAGATAACCTTGAGAAAAGAGTAGGCATTGAACTTATCAGTAGATATCAATTATAAATTTACACTAACTATGACCTTTGAAAACGCCGTTCACTTTCAAAACCAAATCCTTTTTGTATTGAAAATATTCGATAACAGTTCGAAAAACAATGGCACGAGAAAATACTTTGATTTATTGAATTGGCCGACTTCAATCCAATTTGATGGATCAATTCGTAAGGCTTCATGATTTTTAGATCGTATTAACTCCATTGTTTGCGATCTATCACATTTTTATGTATATAAAACTAGTTGCACATGGTTTCGCCCGCGTGGTTCTTGAATAAAAAGTAGCTAATGGAGAGGAGCTCTTTTCTTTAAGGCAGCGTTAGTAAGAAACGATATTACCTCCCAGATAAGAAAACAAACCTTTGTACTGGACACTACTTTGGAGATTGTTTTAGAGATAAGGCCGATTGTTACTTTTTTTTTTAAGCATGCAGTCTTTTGTCCACTTATTTTTAGTTAAACTTTTTATCTATTATAAATGTGAAAGTAATCGTTGGCTATTTTTTACTCGGGTACCACGTGGGCGAAGACGTGGGCCAGATACTAGTTTCATATTTTATAAAAAAAAAACAAATCAGGTCTGAGCGCCGCCTATTGCTTTCTTTAGCTATAACTCCTAAGTTATGTTTCGATAGACGATAATTTACTCATCTGAAAATCTACATCATGGTAGTAAGTGAAATATTTAAAGAAAACATATTATTAGGTACTAGTACCTGCTAAAAGTACCTGCTCAAGTAAATAGAAAAACGTGTTTTGCCTTTTCATGTTTTCTAAAGTAACAATCAGTTTAGAGTTCGATTGAAAGCTACACACGAATAAACTTCAAATTAAATGTAACCTGGTTTTCATTTCCAGTGAGCAAAACACGCAAATGTACACTAGTAGGATTCGTTTGTATTCAAACCCCGATACTAACAGCATATCGCTTCTGGCTGTGTTAATGACTTTCCATTCATCATCTTTTTTATTGGAATTTGTAGATAGATTGGCTCTGGATCAATTTGATGTATTTTTCAATCTTTCATGCTGAATTCGCAACCAACATTAAAATTTGATTAACACTTAGAGCTGTCTCTTATCTGGGCTAACATTTGCATTGCCATTCAGCGTGGCAACGCAGCCAGCATTTTGGGAACGATTCCGTCCAAAGGTTGCGGGAACCGTTTACTAACTAAACGCTTACTAGATTGATTGTTTGCCACTTTAAAGTACAATGGTACCTCAGTGGCGTAGTGGGCGAAGGCCCGCCTGAGACGCAGAAGGTTGCGGGTTCGATTCGCGCCGCGAGACAAATGTTTGTATGAACTGCAGATATTTGTCTCGGGTCAGAGTGTATATAGTGTAACGTGATAACCATGGTGCGATGGGCGTGGCCGGATCATGCGTCACCAAACTTGCCGAGGCTTGAAGCGAGGAGCGGGCACGCCGCTTGCCACTTTTACTCGGACGGTCGGAGCGTGCGGACGTGCAAGGGAGCTAATTGCTTCTTTATTAAATTCATTTAATTCGATTTATTAATAATGACTAGAAGAGTTCTGTTTTATGTTTCACTTTGTATTTTTAATAAATTTTGATTCTGGTCGATTATAATAGTATATCAGCCATGTAGTTTTTATAACACACTTTCTTTTTAAGTATTGTAATAACTCAGATGTCATGAAGTGGGCATGACACAAAGCTAGCGACACTTGTCAATGCTGGTGAATATAAGTAGTAACAACTGTATAGATGTACACGCTAGATGATGGTTTATGAAGCCTAGAGTTACACAGCTTTCTACACTTGGCTAGTTGTTTTAATTGTTCTTTCCAATTAAGCAGTGATCGTTCCAGGTGCCGCAAAGGGTACCTCCCATTTTTTAATTAAAACTTTACAAGATTTGTTATTCGATTTATCGCGAATTCTTTGAATTGTTCAATTATCGTACTAAACTTATTTTTAAGGTTTCGTTACTCGTACAAAACAATAAGTATGAAAGATACAAAAGTCTATGGAACGAAAGTTGTTTTTTTTTAACGAACTTGACTCAGATTGGCTTCTGCTAAATTCTTTGGAACAAAGAAATAAATTTACTTTGAGTTAAACTTTTGCGTATTTTTTTATTAAATGTGAATTTTATGACATGCACTATTTATTATGAATAAATTTACTAACATTTAAGTCTAAGAGTATACTAACAATAAAAGTATTTAATCCGAAATTAAAAATTATAATAATAATTATTCACAGAATCAAATAAGTAAAAAAGTTACATCCAACAATAGAATAATAATAAAATAATACAATAATAGAAGCTAAAATTCTACCATATTGCACAACTAGCATTTGTGACTTTCAAGCTCATAACATGAAACTCACGGTGTATTTCCATTTGTAACGATAACAACATCCGATAACGTCAAAAACACGATATCGGATCAATCCTAATGACGGTCAGTCTATACGTTAAATAGGAATCTACCAATAGGTAGTATTACTACACCAGTGGTTGTTTTGCTACTGCAAGCTTGTAACACCGACTGGCCATCAATATCAAAATTAAAATTAATTTAAAAAAAACTAAAAGGCCTTGTGAAGTAGGTATGGCAGGGAACCACTACCATACCTATTTCTGTCGCCAAGCAGCAATGCTCGTATTGCTAAGTTCCGGTTAAAAGGTGGCACTAGTAAAATGACAGGCACATCTTTAATTCCACCTCATTTCACAATAACCGTTTACCAACAGGTGGGCCGTATGCTTCACGTTAGTTTTATATAAATAACTCTTATTGGTTAATGAAAATTACGTGAGGAAAACAGCATGGCCTAGTACCAAAATATCGTGAGGAAAACTGTACGACCTAATACCAAAATATCGTGAGGAAAACGGTATGACCTAATACCAAAATATCGTGAGGAAAACGGCATGGCCTAGTACCAAAATATCGTAAGGAAATTGGCATGGCCTAGTACCATAATATCGTGAGGAAAACGGCATGACCTAGTACCAAAATATCGTTATGATATCGGCATGGCCTAGTACTAAAATATCGTGAGGAAATCGGTATGGCCTAGTACCAAAATATTGTTTACTTAGGTGTCCGTTATCAGCTATCGTAGGTATGTCCGATGGACAGCCATATTGTACCAACGGACGTGTCGCTTATCGTTATCAGTTGCCGTGGAAAAACAACATTTCTATAAACCTTAAAGGAAATAGCCTACACAAATAATGGAAGCGGTAGGTAGGTATGGAAAGGCGCCCGTTCTCACCTTCACACAGACGGACGGACAGATAGGATCCGACAGAGTCGTTTCAGTACACAGTGCGATATCTCTCAGTAGTTTACTCACTTTACAGTGAAGTAAATAGGAATTTGACTCCACAAACTACAGTATGTAATGTCGCCAGCCTATTGACCTTGCGATAGGTGATTTTGTTATTTTTTACCGGTAGTTTTACCTATAACTATGTATAATACGTGTGTATTATACAAAAAAGTATATAAGTAGTCCTCATAATATAAGCTAGATGATGCTGTGTGAGAATGTCCAGCATAATTTAATTTATTTTATTAATTTAACTGTTATTTTTTGGTAAATAGGTTGAATATTACGCAATTAATTTGATGTTTCCGTTTTTTATATCTGTATTATTTTGTCTTTAAAAAAATTGTCGGTCAAGAAGAGAAAAATGCATTTAGATCATTCTTACTGTAAAATGGTACATGCCGAAGTACTACTTACGTGAAAATGTCAGATTCTGAAAGATAAAATTATTATTAATTAAAATTAGAATTACAATGCGTCCTGAACGAGCAGCCTTTCGTTATTATTATTATTCATTTATTTCAGATTATAAAAAAAAAACCATATTATATTATTATTCACAAAACTTAACACTTATATACATGCATGATAAAAAATTAATACAGAATATTTCATGGGAAAATAAAAAATAACACTTAATATTATATTAGAATATATGGTTAGGATTGCCATGAAAAAAAATGTAAAACATATATTTAGCAAGAAAATAATAATAAATATGGCAAGTTTAAGATGGTAAAACAGCTGTTATAAAACATACATTAAATAGGACAGCCTATCTATAAGTAAAACTGAAAGAGAAATACCACACGAAATACCACATTGAACTGTCTAGGTAGATGGATCATCAAGATGATGATCTTTCTACCTAGACAGTTCAATGTCGCGCCAAAAACGTGTCAACTCAACATATTAGGCAACATTAACATCATCTATCACCCTCTGATGGGTACATCCTCCTTTATCCTTAGCCAGCCTTTCTACTTTGTCCTGTAAAACTCGTTCCCTGCGAATAATCAGATATTTTTTATAGTTTGATTCGAGCGTACAATCATGGAAGTTAACGGGTTTGTTCAGAGCCTGTTGTGTAAACGGCATAAACCTTCGAATGCCAACTGATGATACAAATATACAAATCAAAATTATAGTTATCCAACTGTGTTAAGTTCTCTGTGTCCCAAAGTTCTGATACCGTTCATCCCGCTTGGTCAACCCGTCAGCCCTCGTTTCCCCGCGCGGCTATTACACAACAGCAATTAGAATGCTATAATATAATTCGGCAGGTCTGTAATTCCCGAGGGTGCCGATGATGGTAAGTAAATGGGGCAGTTTTTGTTTATTTGCTTTTGATTTGATTTCGGTAGGATAAGCAGACTTTTTTGATTTTATTTAATTCTTTGACACTTTTTAATACAAATGAGTTCACTTTGTTCGATTGGCGCTAAACTATAGCTGGATGAAGGATCATTAAAAAAAACTGATTGACTGATTATTCTAGGCTTAGTCGCGCGCGAAATCAGCTTAGATTCACTTTAACATTTTAAATTTACGTAATTTTTAAGCTGACGTTTCTATATGATCCCTGTGAGTTCAATGAATAAAAACCTTTTGACTTTGACTTTGACTCGACTGATTTTTTTAAATAGGTCAATGGTCAAAAACTGCTGAAACTACCAAGTTGAACCAGAAAACAGTGAGAAAAGTTCATATCCTACTATATTATAAATGTCAAAGTTTCCTGCTTAATATATTTTGTAAACGCTGAGCCGATTTTAATGAAATTTGAAAAAAGAGTTCGTGGCCAATAATAACATATTTATACTTTGGGTACCATGGAAGCAAAGCCTTAGACAAAGACTAGTAAATAATCATCCAAAACATACGTGGTCCTGATCCCCGTGGATATAGATATAAGCTTTTAATATCCTACTAATACTCTACCTAATGAATGTTTGTTGATAAGAGTCTTCGGCTGAATCAATTTCTTTTTTATTTTATTTTTATTAAGGCACAAACAGTTTACAATATCAAGATAAATGGTAAACACTAAGGATTCTTACACCAATTAAGCTGACGCTTAATTGGTAATACTATATAAATATTTTTTAAGACGGTACTTCTTAAACTACGTTACAAATATATATGTACATATTCAGTTACTGTTAGCTGTTAAATGAGGGACACTTGTTTTTTAAACATATTAGCTGATTTTGAACGAAAATTATGCCACACTCAGAAAACTGTTCATTGTGTAACTTACAGGTCCATGGGATAAATGTATTACATGTATAGTTAGTTCTAAATTATTGTAGATTAAAAAGCTTATTAGTGTGACGGGCATTTAAACGAAGACATTTTAAACCAATCTGACCTACAAGATATGGGGAGTCAACAATATAATTCAAAATTTTAAATAATAACATTTGATCTCTGATGGTGATTCTGCTTTGTAGTGTATCAATATTAAAAATAATCTGTTGATAACGTCTAAAAATTTTGTTTTTCAGATGCTTCAAAATTTATTCTGAGTTCGCTCTAAACTATTGGCATAAATTTGATATTGAGGATTTCATGCACTTGAGGCATATTCTAGGATACGTCAAACTATTTAACTATTGAATCGTGATCAGTTTTTTTATACCACTCAAGTGGCAAACAAAATCCTGTCGGTGAGTGGTTACCGTAACTTATAGACGCTTGCAACACTAGAGGTATCACTCCGACCAGAGGTCTAGTATGCCTGTAATTTCAAACCGGAACAAAGCATTGCAAACATAACGGCTCAGCGGTAGAAATAGGTATCGTGGTATAACTTCTTCAGAATAGCTTTTTCTTCTTCATAGGTTGAAAGCTCTTGTTTCATGACTTTCGTCACGTTTTCTCATATGGCTCTGTTATAACCTCGGGCAAATACATAGCGTGTGGTTTCCACAAGTAGGCACATGCCCTTTGTGCAGCCTGTGGGTGCAGCTTCCAATCAGGCAGGAAGACTCGGCAAACCGCGACAAATAGCCTGGGGTTAAGGGTGAGACACACTGTCAACTGTGGATATAAAAGCTTTGCGAAGTTGAATGAATGAATGAATGAATGATTATTTTGGATTATAAGATAGATGAGTCACTATCGTTTCTTTTCATTTATGAATTGCCTTCATGCTTATAATAATAAATGCTTATATACTTTTAATCAAATTAATTCATGTTAAATAAAGCAAAATATTCGGTTAATTATATGTCAAATCTAACTTATCTATACAAATACCTTACGCTTACTTTTCCTTTCACCTGAACCTGCTCAGAAAACCTGTTTTTAGTGTTCTGAAGAACCCGTATAATATTGCCATGTACATCTGTCCCTCCGTGTGTCACATCCCAGTTTCTCGGTCAGTTTAAATCGTTTCGATATAAAATAAGTATACAGACTTTTATATAAAAGGAAAATCAAAAAATAAAATATTAGATATAGGTCTCTAAAAATCGATTTGAGGTTTTTAATTTTAAGGTTTTCTTCCCACTCCCGTCATTATCAAAGTAGGTATGTAGTGGAATACCTACTTAGCAATATAGCTTTTAGTGGAAATTTAAAATTGATAGTGATATTTATTTATTTAACCATTTCGTTATAGTTACATAACATTGGCATGTCAAAGTATACATAATCATGTTCTTAATCTAAAAATGTCAAAGTGTACATAAATTCATAATCTAGATTTTTCCACTATGCATGCAAATCAGAAAATGAACAACTCATGTATTCATTAAAATGATAAAAAGGGTGACATTCAAGGAATTCCTTTAATTTAGTTTTGAATTGGTTAACCGGTAGCCGTGTGATTTCTAAAGGCAATTTATTGTACATAAGCTTTTGACAGATACCCAGTCTATACGTCTTAACAAGTCTGGTTTTTGGAACGTGAAATTTTCTTTGTTTCGGGTGTCACAATGGTGTAAAAGCTTTTTCATGGGTAAATCGTTTTTTTTACATTAATTTCCATTAGAGAATAAACTGTTAATATTATAGATTTCTTAAAATATGCTCTGACTGAAGTTAGTCTATATAAACCGTATATGATTCTAATGGATCTCTTTTGGCAAATTAGAACTCTTTCAATTTGGGTGTCATTTCCCCACATCGTTATCGCATAGTTCATGATAGAATGGCAGTAAGCATAGTAAACTGAAATAAGAGTTTTTTCTATCAATTATTGATTTCAGCTTATATAGTGATGGCCACACGCTAGTCGCTTTCACTCTAAACATGCCTTTCATTCCCCTGTCCAGGGAATTTTCCACTGCATATAAAATACGGCATAGCCATGGAAATGGGTTCCATTTGTTGCGCTGCGCTAACCCACTTTATTAACGACTATTGCGAGAGATATACCATAGTTACAATATGGTAACTAGCGTATATCTCCTGAATTTATACCAAGAAAAATATGCGGTTGATAAATATGTTCTTTTTTATCGATTGCATTTGGCTGTATCTTATCGGATATCTGACCATGAGAGTTATATATTAGGTATTGAGTACCAACAACACTTAAAAAAAATATAAGACATTAAATGTTAAAAGGCCGACTTCAAATGACTGGAAATTGATAAAAAAAACCATATGTAATTTCGTCACTCATTTTCCCTTTAGGAGTGGGATTTTTTCATAAATTTTATATGGGACCACCAAGTATATATATATATGTACCCATTAAAAAAATAATAGTTAAAATCTTTTCACATTGTAAATTATCTTCAGGAATAAGGTTTTTTTTAGAATTAGAAGCACCATAGTAAATTTTATATATTTTGTTGAAAATTTAATCTTAAATTTCCTTCAGAAATAAGTATTAACCGCAATCTTAGCAATGTATCAAAAATAAAGTCTTATATGCCTCCGCTCCGACTAGCATACTAAGCCGCTAGAATACCAATCTAATATTCTAGCGGCTTAGTATGCTAGGTAGCTATCAATTTACAATTGTAGAAGATATTGCGTAAAATACACACAAAAAAAAAACATACAGACGAAAACCTTTTTTGAAGTCGGTTGAAAACAAACGCCCAACGGACACATACATAATAATCCCACACTAGGATTCCCTGTGTCATTGGTACCGTGGTCGTCGAGGGTATTAGTAACCACGATTATAGTGGTACCAAAATACCCAGAACTCGCTCATTAAGATCGTCAAAGGAGGTCAATTTGAAGAAATATCCCTGTGATTAAGATCTTGGTAAGGATCTAAAAAGTAGTCTCTGTTAAGTCCTTGTTGTAAGTATCAATAATCAGATGATTATTGATACTTACAACAAGGACTTGTAGTCCGATTAATGGTCGGATCATTAACAATGTACACGTATTGCAAAATGTTTCTAATCAAACATTTTACGTTGGTAAAATCGAAGAAAACAAAGTAATGTAGTCAAATAATCCATCTCCTGCAAGGACAAGCAACTGTTAAACCGAACTAAAACAAAGTGAGTAGATTTAAATTCAAGAGAAGTCTTCTCAACGCCACCGTCAAGGGCGGTAACGGGAAGCTTTTACAAATTGACCAAACGAGGCACAAGTTACAAGCTTGCTCGTTTAGAATAGAATAAAAATTTAATTTGACACTACAGCAAAAAACAGAAATTTCAGGTACAAGGTACGTGTAACTTTATACCCCTGTAAGCCCGAAGGGGGCTTACATCGTTACCTATTCACAATTACAAAATTAATTTTGTAATTATTTATTTATTTGGCAGGTATCACTGGTTATAAACAACTGCAAATCCATTGCATTTTTTCAAGATCTAGCAAATTTTTCTTATTCTCTATTATTTTTAATCCTTACATGATTTTTGTTCCAGCAAACCTTTGAGGATACATAGTGGTGAGTTGGGTAAGCAGACAATCAGATAAATTCTGATGCCATCTAATTATTTACCTTATTTTATTATTATTTGGTAATATGTTACATCTATGGCAATAAATTATTCTATATTATTTTATCTCGTTCGCTTGTGATTTGTAACATAAAAACATGGAAACACTCTATGGCCTTGACCTGCGGCCACTCGATATCCCAGCTAGCTTT
Source organism: Perizoma affinitatum (assembly GCA_961405105.1). Lineage (NCBI taxonomy): Eukaryota > Metazoa > Arthropoda > Insecta > Lepidoptera > Geometridae > Perizoma > Perizoma affinitatum. The sequence goes on from OY560189.1 coordinate 930,499, forward strand.
CCCAGGTCCAGCTGTCTCAGCAAAAGAAACATGGGATCTAGGGCTGTAATTAAAGAAGCCATAACACCCCAACGTCGAAACACCTAACACACATAACATAGTCATACATAGGATTTCCTATAGTATCAGGAACTAAGAGTACCATGGTACTACAAAACCGAGACCCGTTTTTTTAATGCTATGACGAATCAAACAGGCATACGGCACACCTGATTGGAAGCGGTTACTGTCGCCTATCTGTAACATCTAGGGCATTGCTGATTGAATTTGTCCCGCAGAGGGAATCGAACCCGCACCTGTTGCGTTGCACTCGGCCGCCGCGCCACTGGGGTTGTCGAATCATAATAGCGATGATGTAGCGTTTTCTCGGTGTAGCGTCAGCCTAATGACAGACGCTACAAATGCTACGCTAAAGCGTTCTCTGCCATTTGTTTTAATTTAGACGGAGAGAAAAAGCTATTCCGAAGTTACGCTGAGGCTAAGCTACACCGTCACTGCTTAGGCTTTTTAACTAACAGCCTTAACGCTTACATAACGCAGTAGAAGACATCTGAAATAGCTGCCTAGAAATTTAATATAAATATTATTTTTTCATGTAAAAATAAAAACCGACTTACGTACTTTAAACGGAAAGTTGATAAATAGTTCAAATATGAACTTGTATCCCCCGTTTTTTCACCTTGGTATTTTTCCGTTCATTTTATATGGAACCTGCTTACCTAAGGAAAATATAGAGTATATTTCCCTATATTTCCCATTGAAAAAAGAATCATTAAAATTTGTTCACAATTATTGACGAAGATATCGCGTGACAGGCTTGCAACCTGTCACGTGGAATTTAAAAATCGGGCATTTGCCAAATATGACATATAGACGTGCATCTGACTACCTCCTACTTGGTATCCTCAAAGTCTACATACTGAGTATGAAACTGAGAATGTGAATCATGGGGAATGTAGCCGTGGACGTTTTTTGGACTTGTCTAAGGTATCGTGGCAAGCTTAAAATCTCAGTCAGCATTAGAGGATATGTTACATTGAGCTGGAGTGATGCAGGCTTGCCCCAGACATAATGGCTCAGTTATAATCACGTGAAGGATTATACCCTGCGGCTGTCATTTTTGGAGGGAAACAATCAGACGAATAATAATTCAGTCGGATTAGATTCGCAGTGGTATAAAAGAGACGTTCAGAGATTTTTCAGAGACCTGTCCTTAAACTCAAAGGTTTGCTAAAAGAAAAATCTTGTTAGGGTTAAGCTCGTCTTTGTACATATCCTCTAAGTAAGTTTTTTTGTCTGTATTTTCTGTGTGTAAAATAAAGACTAAAGAAAAAAGAATTTTTTTTGAGAATTCATAAAATTCTCAAAAAATCCAAAATGTCTTGTTTGTGTAATATTTTTTTAAGTAAGAAACTATTATCAAACAGTTTCCTGAAAAAATAAAATAATATCCCAAAAAAGTTCAACCTTGGCAGGAGGTTTAGGCTCTTCCCTATTATAAGATTCTTTTATTTCCATTAAGTTTGTGTTAACACTTTAAAAACCAAATAACTTTTACTGATTTAAGATAGTAAATTCGATGGGAATTAACTATCTTAAATCAGTAAAAAAATATTTTTTATTTCATCAGGCTACTGTCGTTTAGCCACGGAACGGCGTTATCAAAGATATTTATCATTTTAAAATTCAGGTATTATCTGAATTCAAGGGAATTATCTTCAGAAAACGCTGACGATGGAGGCTGCGAAGGACGATATCTTAAATGAGCACCATTTCAGTAAAGGTGCGAGGTATAACGATTCTCGCAATAATAAGGCTTTTTGCGAACTTGGGAAAGTCTGCGGCTTACCTTTTATGTACGAATATATTATAATTAGGTTCTGCTGAAATGATAAGTTATTATTTTTATTCTTTATTCTTGTACACACAGATTAACACTTACAAATGGCTGAATGGTAGGAAAAGTACAAAGGCGAGCTTAACCCTTAAAACAGTTTCACCCTTTTAAGGTAGCGTTCATAAAAAACGCATTCGCTCGACCGTCGACTTACGTTGCAAAATTGGTCTCCACGAAAAGCACTTTTAAATTTATTAAAAACGGATAGTATAAAGCCTATCTCCACCAGGAAGCTCCTTCTAAATATTGGTGTTTTTTTTTTAAATCGTATGAGTAGTTTCGGGTTGACCTCATTCTACATCTAAACTTACAATATTTACCTCTTTATAATATAAGTATAAATGATATTATTACAAATTAGGCCCGTATCCTAATTACGCCTAATTAGGGCATAAAATAAAAAACATTTTGAAAAATTTTTTTTTTTTTTTTTTAACCCTTTAGGCTTTCGGCCCTTTCCAGCTATAGGTAGTTGTTATTTTTTTTTTCTTTTTTTTTTTTACTTTTTAATGGGTAGGGTGGCATATTAAGAAAAATTCCCACTCCTAAAGATGAATAAATGGGGGATGAAATAAATATTTTCTTATTTAAATTTTAAAAATCACTAAATCACTCTATAATTAGGTACAACACTATAACACAACAGTCACTTCACTAGTCACTGGGTATCGCTTCTTCATCACTTCGATTTTTTCACGTTAAAATCTTGAACTGACCTTATATATATCGTTGTAAACAAGGCGTTTCTTCCAGAAATTTCTCGTCGGGCGTTCCTCGCACGCTGTCTTGCGCTGCCTCGAATATTCAAGACACATGAATGTCTTTTACTAGCGCGGTTAATGCATCAGACGATACTAGATGGCGGTAGAATAAGTAGGTAGTAGTTTTATTGGCCTTCTGTGTTAAATTGTTATGTCTTTCTGTTATATATGCTGTAGGTTTTCCTAAAAATAAATAAATAGTGCGTCCATTTGATAAGAGATGGCACTTGGCTCTAGCTTACCGTAATTAGCTAGACGCGCACGTCACAATATAATATAATAGTGTAGATACAGATATACTTAATCTTCTCGATTGACGAGATCTTACTGTGAATGACTGCCTTTGCCTCAACAAAGGCGCAAATGTGTTTGAAGTTAAATGACGTGGTTAATTATCAATCAAGTACAATGCCAGTGGACTTATTTAGATTTCTGTCTTAAGCTACGAGTATCTACGTATAAATGAGACATTCTCAATTCTGCTTGAATTTTAGCAGATTTTAGCAGATAGAACTGTTGACACTCGTAGGTAAATCGCATACAGAGAGTTGTGTTGGTCTAGTGGTAACCCAGACCCCTCAGATTGTGGGTTCAAACCCGGTTGTGCACCAGTTAATAAATAAATACCTAATAGACGCATACGTAGTCCTGACCTTACACTAAGATAACATGTGTCGTGAGTATCATGTCGCATCCTGTTACTTGGAATGCTAAGCACTTGCACCAAATGTTATATTTGGACGTGCCTCTGTCTACCCACTACTTAGTCTCATCAAAGATCTACGCACAGAGTATATATCTTAGGATGTCTATCATGGAGAATACAGTCGTTATTGATTGTTTTTTAATATTTATGAATAAATCAGATGGTCATCTAATTATTGCATCGATTTTTTTTTTGAAGATTGTCTTTAAGATTATCGAGTAGAATGTTGTCAAATGCATCTCTAAGCAAACGCCATATTTATTAATAAAGATTTTATTTGCCATGTTTATTAATAAAGAACGTTTTTTAAATATTGAAGTTTAAAAAACGTTTTACACTCACAACAAATAAAAGAAAATAATTACACTATCCACCTCCTGGCTCCATCATCAGATCAGATTCATGTACCAAATTATAGTATTGTCAATTGTCATCTGAACTAACATACAATTGTGTATGCTAGTTACAAGTTACATTAATATAAGCGTATTAAAAAATATCATAGACCGATGTAATTACGTATACTTTTTTTAATGTAATTACGTATGAATTTCTAAATATAGATTTTTTTTTGTAACTATGAGTATTTTTGCGAAGAATTATTAGCGAAATCGGGATACCTCGCATCGCTCCTAAAATAACCTCCTTCCTATATTATGGCAATTGTCAAAGTCGCACGTGTAAACGCGTAATGTCCGTGACATCCTTGCAGATGGCAACCCTTAAGAATAAATTCTCCGAAAGAGACAGCCCTACCATTAACGGAGTAATTGAGCAGACTGATGAAAAGTGAGAGGCCAATGAACCCTCTTTAGAGGTGAAAACAGAAACTCTTGATTACTGAATAGATAAACGACATTCAAAGGATTGAATATAATACTTATCGTGTTGATAGATCTTGCTCAGGTTATTAACCCGATAGTACGTAAGTAGATAACATTTTCAATTTAAGAAGGAACTGTAAAAATAAAGTATATTATAATACTTTTTTATCATGAGACAGAATGTACGACATTAGGGTTGTACAATTATGTGGCTGGCAAAGTGTATAAAAATCCATAGTTAACGTGCTGTTTTTTTTTTATTGTATTTTGGTTGATACGAGAACCTTATTTATTTAAAAAAGTTTGTATCATCAAGTCCGCCAAGTGATACTGGCACTTGCTTTTTCTGAACATTCATTTTAAAAAAGGAATTTAAAAGAATTAACAAATTAAAATCGCGCGTGGATTGATTGCTTTTGTTTTAATTATTTAAATTTAGTTTGTGTTTACTATCTCTCGAAATTCCGTCTGTGTTATAGTGTATTTGTATTAATTAATTTACTTTAATAAAACGGTTGCACACAATTATAACAATATAAAATATAAGTCAAAATAATTCATGAAATTACAATACTTAATTATTGACAATAAAAATAAATAACAGAAATACCAATTAAATATATCAAAAATACAATAAAATAAAATAAAATAATAAAAATAAAAAATAAATAACAGAAATACCAATTAAAATATATCAAAAATACAATAAAATAATAGTAATTAGCTAGACGCACAGACATACATCACGCTAACAGAACTTCGATAGTTAACGATATCAGTATATCTTTGCCTAGACTATCTATATCTGCATTGAAAGCATCACAAATATCCCAGATGTTCGCTAAAACAAAAACGGGAATAATAAGGATAATTTACAATTATGAAAAGGTAAAGTTTGGATGTAAGAGGTAATCTCCGAAAATATTTATACGATTTCAAAAATGATTCCAGCAATATTAAGAATTTACTTTCAGGGTGGGCATAGGCTGTATACTATCCTGTTAAATTAATTATGCAATTATACAACGTAATCCGCCAAAAACGTTTAAGCGATTGCGTTTCTCACGAACGCTGCCTTAACGGTGAGAGCTACTTTTCATAGACTACTTTTTAAGCCGTAGGCAGTAGTAGGTAACCCATAAAGCCTTAGCAATTGTACGGTCTCGGCCAACTTGCTTGATCGAGAGTCATGTTCGAATTGATGTAAGCATAATGTATTAAAGGCCGCTTGGACATGCTAAGAAAAGTCGCAAGGCCTAGGCAAGAATTCGTGTTTAACATTTTCGGGACACATTTGAATCCAAAAAACCATTTGCTATTCTGAACTGAACATAGCTTGAAATTTTAACAGCTGCAATATTTTTTGAAGTATTTTTATATGCAAGAGTTACCAAAGAGGCAGAAGATTATTACTAAAGTTCAAGCTAAATGAAAACGTTTTATTTGCAAACTGATCAAGCGTCTGGTAAATAAAAATGTTTCAATTGCAAACTTTTATCTTCATCCGAATTGAAATATCTCGTCGCTTTCAAGCGGATAAACGAAAAATCTTTAGAATATTAGGCAGACAAATATTTCACAAAAGTATCATTTGAAAGTAGTTACCTACTGCGGGAGAAATGCCATCAAACTGATAAGGATCTAGTTATTAAATCGAGTGACGTCTGAGCTCGGCTCATTTTATTAGCGTCCAGCGTTACAGACTTAGCATAGCGGAGCTATTAGCGGAGTGAAGGGCGAGCGATTTTAAGCTTATAAACAAATAGATTTCCCATCCTAAGAGACAACTTTAGGATGGGAAATCGATTACTTACGAATAGAGTATTCGTAAGTAATCACTTTCAGCGATAAGTATTGGGTCTGTAGCTACTTGGCGGATAGGGGTCAGTGTGTTTCAGTCGCCGGTCAGTAAAGTCAACTTCTCAGTGCGCTTGGCTCAAGTTGCCGCATGGTTCGACACCAATTTACTGACACTTAACGCTAGCAAGACGATAGGTTTGAGGCAAATACGTAGGTGTCTGGTCCACCTGAACGGCTCTCTATTCGGATTCAAAACATTGTAAATTACTGCATATGTCCAATAATTCAAAGTTCTGTATGTCTCCGATACCTGGGAGTAATTCTGGATCAGAACTTAACCTTCAAGCAACATATTGATGGTATTTCTGGTCGTGTTAGGAAACTTATCCACACTATGAAACTCCCCCGTGACAGTTCTGATAGGGAAACTCTGATGCTTGTTTATTCTGCCAGTCTATTTTATGCTATTGCATCACTGTTTGGGGTGGGGCAGCTATGACGCATCTGATCAGCCTTGAAAGTGATGTTCCGTAAGCCGTTCAGATATCCCACTCTCTCCCTATATTCAGATGCTCAAACAATCACTGTTCCTACCTTCAGCGAGTGATCTTAGCATACCACAGGATCTTTCAAAAGCTGACGTATCAAAATAAAAGTGGTTCGCAAAATGCTTAAAACACTTTTCTTTTCCCTTTATATATCAATTTTAATCAATTAATTCTCATCTGGATCCAACCATTAGCATTGCAATTCAGCGTGGCAATGCAGCCAGCATTTTGGGGAACACTACCACCTGGTAGTGATCTGGATCAGTTGACCTATATATAGATCATTTGCAACGATCTTTAGATCTAATTTTTTGTATACAAATACAATAAACATATGCCAACATTATGTACGCATCCATAACATCTAAGGCACACAAGATCAACAGACCCACCGTACTCTTGATCTAATTTTATGTAATAAGTATATTTCATAAATAGGTACTCAGTAAAGGATAAAGGGTTTTGTCGTGAATAATAATTTATTCACGTCTGTTGAAATAAAGGGTGTTCCTATTCATAAACCACTCGAATAAACAAGTGACATTTTGCATTTTGACATGTCTTTCGTCGTCGTCGTCCCCCCCCCTATTAATATAGGACGATAAACCCTTCCTTCAAATCATACAAATCGATTTAAAAAAACTGAATTTCAATCGAATAATCGTACTCCTTGCGTCATGGCCAAATATACTCTTTTAAGAATGTTGGATTATCCGATAAAATGCGGTATTTGTAATCAATTTGTATGACTTCAAGGAATTTATATCAGATGTCAGAAGTGCTGCAAAAGGCGAAGGAAAACAAATGTAGTAAAGTGAGTAGGTACTTAGGTATCTACTCATTCATGTACCTAGTGAAAAATAGCCATGATGAAACATGCAATTTCAAATACTAAATTAACAAGTATCTAAAAAATCATGAAACTATATCGGATGATTTAAGAATACACCCCTGTCGTTCCCTATTCGTTTTATCGATTTAACCCAGACCCTAGCAATAGGTTGTATGTATTGGTATAAACAGACCTCCCTTCTTCGGAAAGCAAACACAAGTAAATGGGATATGACATTTGAGAGTGTAGGTATAATATAAACCTTCACTAAAATCCATGGCTTGATGGAATAAATTATTATACAAAGGATGGAAAAAACTTTAAGATCTACAAAGATTGTAAATATTAAAAAATAATTGTACAAAAGAATAATACTAATAATACAACAATAGGAACCTTGTTAAAATACAGAAAACATATTTATACGCTTTGCCCCTCAAAATAAAACAGATCGACTCAAAGGAATCATTTAAAAAATCGGTCGGGGAACACTTTCTTGGGAAGTTAAACAATTGTACTTACCTATTAGAACAATAGTCTTGAATAAATATGTAAGAGTTAGGCCCAGGAAGGTGAGAGTATATAAATAAATTTAAAAAAAACGCAAAAAGCTGCTGTTTATTCCGAAAATATCTCAGCAGAGTGCTGTAGTTTCATGTATGTATAATACTAATGCCAGCTGCATTGGACGCGTGGAGTCGTGTTTAAAAAAACGATATATAACTCCCATACAAACTTTTTTTTTAGGAAAGAAACACACATATAACAGAAAGACAAGAAACACACAAGATCAATAAAAGGTTTTCACGTGTAGATACAGCGTAAATATACATAAAGAGGGTTAGCGGGACAGGAAATAATACAACTGAATAAATACAAAGTAAGTTGTTAAGTAGATATATAAACAGATAAAAATAAAAGCAAAAATTAATTATACATTTTGGATTGAACCTCAACTACGCAACGCAGAAAAGAAATATCCGCTATGCCGCCGACTCACGGATTCGACACTGGGGCAGATGAGATCCAGCTCATTATACTTTTTGGATAGCTCATTGAACAGATTGCAAACTCGACAAAGAAATGTATTCTGTCTGTAGTTGGTTCCTACTACAGGAATACTTATAACGGGGTTAAATCTAAGTCGTTTTAGGGAAGCGTTATGACTTATGTTATCAAGAAGACCAGGACATTTAATTTTGACGTGGTTGTTAGTTATTTTAAGTTAAAAAAGATGTATCATCTATTATATATTTTCTTGCTGAGTGGGAGAAGATAGCATTTACATCAAAGCGCTGGATAATTATTAGAGTCATAAGGGATACATTTCACCCCCCATCAAATGTGAAAAAATAAAAACCCTTTAACACATCATTATTAATTTATTCTCAGTATCTGTTTTCAAGTTTCTAACTTTAAAGAATAAAGACTTTCATACAAAGTTCCTCCCCCATTTCCCCCTCTTAAAGTGTAAATTTCCATAAATCCTTTCTTATCGCTTTTTTATTTAACATTAGATACCAAAAAAAATAAAAACAAACACGTTTTTTTTGTTTTTTGAAAATTTGATGAAAATTTATACATGTGCGATTTTTTTGCACCCAAGTGTATTATATAGTAGGTAGTTTATAAATCCACCCATTAGTAGGTGCACTCATCTTTCTACAAAATACAAACTACCCTGCAATACTCAAATTAACATGGAATCCTCTCCAATTACAAATATTTTTGAAAATATTTTTCCGAATATTTCATAGTAGTGACTAGCAATTCGAAACAACTACGAAGTTAAATTTGAGTTTATTCGCAATAAAATAAGGAACTGCATGTCATATTGGCTGAGTGCGGTCACTGAAACTCATGTTGAAAAGTACAATCGCAACTCAAGTAATAAGCTTGCTTCGAATGTTTGAGTAAAGTACACACTAGCTTCATATCCGGTATCCGAGTCTGCTAGTGGCATGGAACTGTAGTCTAGTACAGACTTTATTGTTGTCAGTTGTTGAGACAAGAACATGATATTTTTTCAGCCAGAATATTAATTAATAGCAATAAGTTTATTTCAGACCAATAACCCATATTTTGTTAGTATAAAATGTAAACACGTAAAATTTGTATGTAGTTTTGTTTGTATGTAAAGGATCTCCGAAACTACTATTTAGACAAGAACATGACGTTTTATCAGCCAGAAGATTAATGAATAGCAATAAGTTTATTTCAGACCAATAACCCATATTTTGTTAGTATAATATTGTAAACACGTAAAATTTTTATGTAGTTTTGTTTGTATGTAAAGGATCTCCGAAACTACTCATCCGATTTCATAAATTCTTTCTCCGATATTTAGAATGGACCTTTAGGGATTCTTGTGGTCTCGCTTCACTTTGAAACGTAAGTTGGCGAGAAAACGGTCGAGTGAACGCTGCCTTAACGGTAAGAGTTTCATTTAATCGGATAGTTTTTATCCGGATAAAACGAAAGAAATAAGCCGTAAGAAGGAGAGTAGTTAGTAACTTATAAAACTAGTTTTAACTAATTTAATTATTCGTTTTATGTACGACTTGTTAAATTCAAAATCGTCAGGAGACGTCAGGCATGCTTGCCAGCACGCTGCTGGTAAATCGATTTCATTGTGCCTAAACGTCCTAGTTTTGTTAGAGAAGGTAGTCCATAGCGATTCCAGTACCTTAGTGTCTAGACAAACCGATTATAGGATTTAAGACACTGTTAACTTACTATTAAATAAAATAAATAGTGCTAGACATTACACAGCATCATCCAGCCCCAAGCTTAGCAGAGCTTGTATTATGAGAACTACATGACTGATATACCACTTATAAATTTATTTTTTGTCAATACTTACATAGAAAATACCCAGACCCGAGACATTTGCAGATGATACAAACATTTGTCTCGCGGCGAGAATCGAACCCGCTTCCGCTGGAACTTCTGCGTCTCATAGACCTTTGCCCATTGCGCCACAGAGGTATTGTACTTACTCTGTTTATTAAATAAATAAATTCAAAATCGAAATTATATCTAATTGCCGGCACAGTAAAAAGACAATATGTTTTTCACCAAAGAGGGAAATGAAACTGATATCATAACTTTCATAAGTAGTTGCAAGGACTGCAAAACCCAGCATATTGGTTCTTAATAATATATATCCCATTACAAAGGCCTTCAAACTCTCGTCTGCTCTAATGGCTCCATCCATCAGCGGAATCAGCTGACGGGGCACAATAACCTAACTAAATATCGTCTTGCTGCTCGTCAGACAAACTTGTCGTTTAAGATCAAATCAAAAATGTGTCGTGTTAGGTAAGAGTATTATTTAGCCTCTAGGAGTCTAGGGACTGAAGTATTTTTTATTTTATTTTATTTTAGTCAATATTATCAACAGCGTACAAAATTAATGTGATCCTTTAGAAAAGTCTCGTCTTTTCAATGACGAAAGATATTCCATCTTTAAAATAATTTCTTAGTAAAAAATAGAAAAATAAGCATTTCGTATGGAATGGTTTTTTACTATTATTGGATCACAAACAAAAATCATCATAACAGTTCTTTTAAAACGGTAACAGGTTTAAAAAAGTGTAAAATATTTTAGACAACTATGAGTACCATGAGTAGGTAGGTAAGATTAATATAAAAAAGTATTATTAATATAAAAAATAGCTACCTTATAAAGGCATAAATGAGAGATGGTCTTATAATGCTTGATTGGTGAAAAATAAAGACATCGCAAAGGCATGCTTTTAAAACCTAAAAGAAAATAACACGCTCACGACTTTATTTTCCATGATGGATATCAGTGGCACGTCCACTGATATCCATCATGGAAAATAATGGATATCAGTGGTAGTCAGTGGCACGTCCTAACATGACATCTGCTACGTGTCCGTGATTTGTAAGTTTACTTGCAATACACTGACACGCATTCCACGTGATAGGTTACAAGCACATCCACGCTCATTGGAATACTAACAGATACCTTAAAGATATCTAAGATACCTTTGAATTTTTGGTTCTAGGGCATGCGATGTTTTCCTTCACCATTTATTATAAAGCGCAAATATTTTTTTCAAGTTAAAAAAAAAATGCCACGAACAGGTTCGAACAGACGGCAATAAGGCTGCAACTCAACTATAATTACCACTGTATCATCCAAGTGAATCATAAAATAGGTAAAAAATTCAAATTCGCAGAAAGGAAAATATCACGAAGAATTTATTTAAGCTAAACAGTTTCCTGTACCACTTGATTCTGAAAGTATCAGACACGCAAAAGTAAATCAAAAACTGGAGACGCTAAGGTTCTCCAGCAGAAATGTCTGAAGTGCTGATATACACAATACACCTTAGAGAAGTTTCTGTAAACGCAAAGTAACAAGTTGCAGATTATGGAATCTAACGTATCTCTTGTTAAGGTTTATCTTGAGTTTGAGTAGGTACAAAGCGAAAAAACAATATAGATAAAAGATAAAGATAATATTTGTTTGGCTGAAAGGGTTGAATATACCACGATTTGTGAGTTTGAATGTTTTCCATTATTTCGGCTCAGTTTCCTCCCGTGATCAGGAATACAAAAATGTAATTCCTGTTGCCCCCCACCGTGGTATAACAAAAAAAACCTCCTCGTTGTCCCCCGATGGGGAAAAAGATAGGGGGACAACGGGAATAACCCGTTACAAAATCTCCTATCATAATTTTACTGTAGGATAATTTATCCTTTTATCAAAATTTCGCCAATGAAATCTCCAATTCGCAAAGGACGCTCACCCTTCGTCTTGCGCCCAAAAGTAAGGTCAAAACAGAAATTCCCGAGGAGACAAACAGAGGCGGTTTTTATTTTCTTATGCAAATTAATCTCGGCTCTCGGCTAATATTGCTTCTGCGAACACCACAGAGTCCACAGAATAAATAATAGTAAGTCTAGTGAATTATGCTAAGCCATAGAATGAATGATAGTGGCTATGGTAGCTCAGATAACGTAGATTATATTAAATAGCGACCTCATGGCGCGACAACGATTTACTGGAAATCTTAAACATTCGACATAAAAACAAAGTGTGGGTATGGAAGAAGAATATATTTACGTACTTTCTACAACATACAAAACTTGACCACATTGCAAAATCTCATAAATTATCATGCATGGAATTCATGCTTTCATGCGATCTTATCTATCATCCAATAGCTAGACTTTACGATGAGAGAACGTTTGCAGATTTTGTTGCTTTAGAAACTGAAACTAGCCAAAGAGATCAAAATATTACGGACTCAATAACAATCAAAAAATCCACCTAATTACTCTTATGTGAGTAGTTTAAGTATTCTCTAGGAAAACGCAAAACTGCATGCTCGAAACCGCTTACAACTGACTACACTAAGCTAAGTAAACACAGGCATGTTAAGTCTTTGTAGGACATGAGTCTAGTCAAAAGTTATTCTACAGCTGCTCCATAACATAAACGAAAGTCTCATAAAGCACAGCCTATTCTTTAGCAATTATCAAAACAGAAAACAATAGAGCTATACAAGCAAACAGTGGATACAAGTAATTCCGGCGTAAATTGAATTCCAAGTGTCGTCATTCCCTACTGTGCCAGTTGTTCTGCCTTTGGGACACTCTCACACCGGAAAGAACCGAATTACATCTCATATTTCTACCGGCAAGCAATATGCTCGCATTGTTGCGTTCTGGCGAAGGGTATGGCTCCTAGCTTTTGTTAATAGATTACTTAATGACTCAATTGGGAAAAAGATGGCTCCATTGGGAAAAAGTGAGCCCAGGCGTTCCGGGGAAGAATATGGCTTCTAGCTTTTGTTAATAGATTACTTATTGACTCAATTGGGAAAAAGATGGCTCCATTGGGAAAAAGTGAGCCCAGGCGTTCCGGGGAAGAATATGGCTTCTAGCTTTTGTTAATAGATTACTTATTGACTCAATTGGGAAAAAGATGGCTCCATTGGGAAAAAGTGAGGCGTTCCGGGGAAGAATATGGCTTCTAGCTTTTGTTAATAGATTACTTAATGACTCAATTGGGAAAAAGATGGCTCCATTGGGAAAAAGTGAGCCCAGGCGTTCCGGGGAAGAATATGGCTTCTAGCTTTTGTTAATAGATTACTTATTGACTCAATTGGGAAAAAGATGGCTCCATTGGGAAAAAGTGAGGCGTTCCGGGGAAGAATATGGCTTCTAGCTTTTGTTAATAGATTACTTAATGACTCAATTGGGAAAAAGATGGCTCCATTGGGAAAAGAGCCCAGGTCTGTACAATATCAAATGATGGGTGCCGGTGATTTCAGGCACTACATAAGTACAAAAATTAAAAGCTAAGAGTCTATTACAAAGAACTAACTAATAGGCCTAACAAAGTCTGTGGGTCAAACATCCTCAAATTTAATTGAAAAAATCATAGGTTTTAGGAACTTCGATGTGATCAACGTAAAAGCAAAACATTAGGCTATATATTGTACTATATGTCTCTTTTGGATGTTTTTCTTTTATTCTAATTCATAGGCATTTGTTTTATTCTTGCATAATTTGTTTGTCTACGAGGTTTAGTTTAATGCCGTGCTGAATAAATAATGCTGAAAATTTTCACACAGCATCATCTAGCCCCAAACTAAGCAGAGCTTGAAGAATGGGAACTACATGACGATATACTTTTTTTTTTCATTTTATTTTATTTTGTTTTTTACTAAATCACAGCAAATTCAAAGAGATGTTGTTTATCTATATTGGACAACCGGCATCGATCATTTTTATTTTATTTAGAATTTCTACAGATGAAGCGTTGGTGTTAATTACTAAAAAATGCCTCGTAGATAAACGATTTGGAAATAGTTGCGTAAATTCAAGATGAAGACATTGACAATCTAATAAGATTTTTGTTGCCAAATTGTAACCTAATTATTATTTAGAGTTCTAATTTTTTTTTAATTGTTATTTAGATTCAAGTACTTTTTATCGCCAAATAAAAATACCTATTGGATATTTAAGTGTTACGCGCGACCGCTGCCGTTTCAAATAACCGCGCGCCCGCTTGACGGTTAAAAAGTGTAACATAAAAGTATAAAGGTACCAGTTCGGTGTGACTGCATCCTGAATTGTACAAGAATGTGAGTTACCGCTTCTCATTTCTATTCAGTTATGAATGTGGATTGTACAGATTTGTATGCGAATTGTTAAGGTTACGCAAAGTTTCAAACGATGGGTACTAAGATTTATTGACAATAGGTTCTAGGTTTATCAATTACATTTGTCAAATTGAAAGTTCGTGGACTAATTACTAGTCGGTGTTGGAGTTTAACCGCTCGAAGGCTGAAAAGCTTCAGCCTTGAGTTAATCAATAGAATTATAACAGATTCTATGAAAACATGTGTTAAAAAGCTTTGATTAAGACCTAATCAGACGTTTGTGTATTGGTGAACATGGGTCTTAAAGCTGTTACAGCCGTGCTGCAAAGCATTGTTTACACTCCGTCGTGAAAGATATCCAAGGCCATTGTCTTGGTGCCAAAGACAAGGTGCTGGCTGCTATGAAAGGATCCTGTAACTGAATATGTTACATGACACCTGCCTAACGAGATACTTCAGAGCAATGCATCTCATCTCATCAGCGCGCCTTACACGTTCATTAAACTCATTCAGACGCAAGCAACGGATGGAAAGTCTCAGTCGAGACGAGATTTGCGCTACTTTTAGTCGAAAAACCTGACTGCTTGAAGCAGAGTATTTTCTGTATCTGAAATATACACTCTTAAATGCTCAAAAGATACCATGTGAGCAAATTATATATCGTCGTGGTTAGAAGCCAATTAGAATAAAAAGATCCTTCAGTATTTTTGCAAAAATATATAAATAGTCCACTTAAAACCTGAATAATTTCTAACCAGTGATATCTAATAGATAACTATTAAAATCAGTGCTTAACACACAATAAATAGAGGAAAAACTTTTTTCAAATTTGATTGGTTTTTGATTTCCTGAAAACCAAGGTTTTGTCGGAATAAATCTCTTGACCATCAATAGTAAACAGTAGGTATACATAGCTGGAACTAGTATCCATTATAATTTGTATATGAGTCAGTCCCGTCCACGGATTTATATATCTGTCTAATCTATATCTGTCGCGTACTAAAACACGCCAATTGCGACAATCCGTTTTAATCCAGTTTCAGAGTAGCAAATATCTTGAATTAAGTGAAGATAATTGTATTAATCCTCAATATCTCTAGTTAGTCTGCAGACTCTTGTCTGGAATTAATGAGACAATTGTAATTGATTCGAGTTTATTGCTCCCGAACAGGCTGAACTGAGTTGGTTCTAGTTTAATAATCATCATCAGCACTTATTTATTTAGTGCACTGGCTAGACATTTGACTCATGAATTTGGACAAATTCATTTCAGATTTATAGAATGGAATCATACCTACAAAATAAACATCTGATTGGAAAAAATTGAAATCAGTTTGAAAGCTAACATATTTTGTGATATGTTGAAATATTATCAATAATTAACTCACGAACTTTTTCCAAAAATCAAAAGTAAGGATAGTCAAAGTAAGGATGGCGCGCGCGACTCAAACTATAAAACAGCTTCGACGATTTGCTCCGCATAAAATAATTAATTTTTAATGGCAAAAAGTCTTATAATGCTTCTAAAAGTTGCACATAATTAGTTACAGTCAATAACAGTTATAAATCCGGGCAGTTTCAAAGTGAATAAACAGTGTTTGTATCCCAAAATCACAAAAATATTTATGTTGTCAAAAATAAAATAACGCTTCGACGCGACCCGTATTTTTTTCGCGGTACGCGGGCGCATGACCTTGATTGAACTTTCGCCCGCGATCCCGCGACTCACGCGAATTTTTTTAAACCAAAACTTTATGGACTAACTATGGTGGTAACGAATACTAGCTATTAACTAATTTGGGAACTTTTCCTGAATGTTTCTTCTCGTCTAAAAACATTCTGAACATAGTGTTGTGTTTGTGTACCTACCTACCTAATTTCAGTGTAAATGATCCAAAGACTCAATAACGGACTGTGAAATTTCTTCAGTAGCGCCGCACGGAATAGTCACTGCTCTTTCTATGATGAAAATATCACGATTTGGCGCTAGAGGGAACTAGTCAAAAAAACATGGCACTTGCAAGAACACCCGTTAAAATAGACTTGGAATGTGGAGGGTGTCCCGAAAGAATTACTTGTAGGCAGTATGTAAAATGCAGCGAATGCTTTCTGACTTATGACCTGCAATGTGCAAATATATCGACACCACGATGGCTCAGGCTCACGAAAGAACATAAAGATAAATGGACGTGTTGTGGGTGTCTGAGACAAAGAGGGAAAAATAATAACACTCCAGTTGGCTACCACTATTTTAACAACATTGGACATGAAAATGTTACACTTAGAAAACCGAGAAAACTCCTCGAAGTTTCACTGGAAAATCTCTCAACTGATACTGAAAATACTCTCGGTGATCACACAAGGAACTCTACAAACATATTATCTGATGAGATTTCTGAACTGAGAGAATGGAAAAAATGGAAAATGGAGCTAAAAGACCTTACTCACCATTTAATTCAAGCAAAAGAAGAAATAAATAATTTATATTTGGAAAACGCAATGTTGAAGCAGTCAATTTCAGAACTCTCTGCCCACGATGATCAAGTTGCCCTTGCCATAGCACTTGCTTGCCCAGTCCTTGCCACCGCATCCGCTGGGGCGGCCGCACTTGCTTGCCCAGTCCAAGCCGACGCATCCGCTGGCGCGGCCCCCGACGCCGCCACACTTGCTTGCCCTGTCCAAGCTGCCGCATCTGCTGACGCGGCCTACGCCACATCACTCGCTTGTCCTATCCAAGCCACCGAATCTGATGGCGTCGCCCAAACCGCCGCACTCGCTGGCCCAGTCCAAGCCGACGCATCCGCCGTAGCGGCCCCCACCGCCGCACTCGCATGCCCAGTCCAAACTGCCGCAGCCGCTAGAGCGGACTTTGCCGTTGCACTCGCTTGCCCAGTCCAAACTGCTTCATCCGCTGGCGCGGTCCCTGCCGCTGCACTCGCTTGCCCAGTCCAAACTGCTGCATCCGCTGTCGACGTCACTGCCGCTGCACTCGCTTGCCCAATCGAAGCTGCCGCATCAGCTGACGTGACCTACGCCACCGCACTCGCTTGTCCTGTCCAGGCGACCGCATCTGCAGGCGCGACCCCCGCCACCGCACTTGCTTGCCCTGTCCAAGCCTCTACATTTGCTGGAGTGGCCACTGCTACAGCACTTTCTGATGCAGCCCCCTCAGTGAGCGCACGATCATCTACGCGAATCTCACGAAATAGTCACAAAATTGTCATAATTGGAGATCAAAGCTGCAAGAGTCTGTCATCATCGATTTTGAAACTTCGATCAAGTAGTATAAATGCAAAGCATTATACCGTTTTTAGCTACACATACCCTGATGCACCATCAGTTAAAATTCTGAAAAATTTTGATGCCAGCCATTTTGCCCTAAGTGAAGATGATTGGGTCGTTTTGTCCCTAGGATCAAACGATGCAAACCCATCACAGCTTTTGTCTGAAATAAATGTTTTTTTACAGACTCAGACCAAAGCCAATATCATAATCACAAGCATTGTACATAATCCATATCTCAGCGAGGATATGTTGAACCAAAGTCTAAGATCTCTTAGCTATAAATATGCTAATTGCAGGTTTCTTCAAATTCCATATCACCCAAGATTTAATAAATCTACGCCAAGAAATGGCAATCATATTGTGAAGCATTTAAATACCATGATCAATACATATGACTACGAGACTTGCTATCTTGGAAGAAACATAACAAAAACCACCAAATCAAATCGTGGAATGAAACCTAAACCTGAAAAAAAACCTAGACCTGGTACAATACCGTACTATTTTCCCAAAATAAACAAAATTCAATATATGAAATCTAGTCCAAACGTTCCATCTCCCACAACTCCTACTGACCAGTGTAACTTTTCTGGACAAGCTCAGCTTTTTCTTGCCTAACATGAATAACTACTTTAAAATGATGCATCTAAATGTACAAAGCATCAAATCAAAAATGAGTCAAGTTGAATTATTTACCAGTAGTAATAAAATAGATGTTTGCTGTCTATCTGAAACTTTTCTCCATGATGAGGAAGCTGATGTAATACAAATTGATGGGTATGAGAAAACATCACATTTTTCAAGAAAAATAAAAAAAAGGGGTGGTGTTGCCATTTATGTTAAAAAAACAGTCCTTTACAAGAAGCTAGATTGGATTTCTGAAATGGCAATCGAAAGCCACTTTGAAAGTTGTGGGATTGCTTTACCTGATTTAAACTTTATTATTGTTTGTATATACCGAACTCCTAAAGGAAACTTAGATTTGTTTTTGCAATCACTTGAAAATTTACTTTACAAAATAACTCTACGAATAAACAATAATAAGAATAAAGTCTTCATTCTAGGAGATTTTAATATAAATATATTGAAAAATACTAAAAAAAGTGAACTATTCATAAACACCCTCAAAATGTTCAAAATACATCCTACTATCCATAGTCCTACTAGAATCACAGATCACTCCCAAACGTGTATTGATAATATCATGACCAATACAAAACATTATAACTCAGAAGTATTAGATTTAGGCCTGTCTGATCATACTGCGCAACTAATAAAAGTACCAACTAAATTTAGTTATAATGAACAATATTGGTACACAAAAAAACGAAATATCGATGAATATATAGGTATATTTTTGAAATATATTAAACAAATTAGTTTCTCCAGTGTTTATAATTATACTAATCCAAATGAAGCTTACTCAGAGTTTATAGATATATACAGTTTAATCTTCAATTTAAGTATACCGGTTATAAAAAAGAAGATTTCCCATCGAAAAAAACCAAACTGGAAGACCAAAGGCATAGTATTGGCTAGTAAAAATAAAAGGAATTTGCATCTACAAGTTCAGTTTGTAAAAACGCCCAATAGTAAACGAAAGTATGATAAGTACAGTAAAATATTTAAAAAAGTAGTTAAGCACTCTAAGAAATTGTCAAATATAAATTACATAAATAGAAGCACAAATAAAACTAAAGCAATATGGGGTATTATCAAACAGCATACATCTGCAACAAATAATATACGTACAACCATTAAAACATTAAATATAGATAATAAAGACATAAACGATCAATTGTTAATTTCAGAAAAAATTAATAGTCATTTCATCAATGTAAATAGCTCTAATTTATCCACATTGTCATATAAGCCTATTACTAACCAAACATGTAAGAGCATTTTCATTGCACCGGTAGATGCAACAGAAATTAAAAATATAGTGAATCAAATAAAAAATAAGAAAAGTGCAGGCTACGATAATATACCAATACAAGTCATAAAACGTAGTATTGATTTTATAATTAAGCCACTCGTGTACTTAATAAATTTGTGTATAGAAATGGGATGTTTTCCCGATCAGTTAAAAATTGCATTGATTAAACCACTATACAAAAAAGGACCAAAGAATAACATAAATAATTATAGACCAATAGCCCTACTACCAACGTTCTCAAAAATATTTGAGAAGGTTATTTATAACAGATTAACATCCTTCTTCATGTCAAATAAAACTCTTAGCTCAAATCAATTTGGATTTCAAACAGGTAAAAACACATCATTAGCAATTTTTAAAATGATCAAACAGGCATGCGACCAAATAAATAACAAAAAAACGGGTATTGCTTTATTTTTAGATCTGTCTAAGGCATTTGACTGTGTTGATCATTCTCTTCTCTTGTCAAAATTAGAACACGTTGGTATCAGAGGTCACGCTCATAAGCTCATAAAATCTTATTTGGAAAACAGGTATCAATCTACGGTTCTTGACATTTATAATCCTAAGTCAAAAACAATAGAGCAAGTAAGCTCATCATCAAAACTCATTTCATTAGGGGTACCTCAAGGAAGTATACTTGGGCCCCTGTTATTTCTAATATACATCAACGAATTGCCGGCTCTCACAAAGCATTTAACTGTTATGTTTGCAGATGATGCTTCTGTTTATATCCCAAAAACTAATTTTACCTCATCTGAATTTGAAACTGAAGTGAACAATACCCTAGAAATAATAATCAAGTGGTTAGATCAGATTAATCTCACAGTTAATATTGATAAAACAATGTTTGTACAATTTCGCAACTATAAGACTCTTCCACTAGGTATAAAAATTCAAAATCGTGGCATTGCTTTAAAAGAGGTTACGGAGACCAAGTTTCTCGGTGTGTGTATCGATACAAATTTAAACTGGAAATCGCATGTAAGTAAAGTAAATGGTAAACTATCTAAGTACTGTTATGTTTTGTCTGTTTTAACTAGCATATCTTCAAAAACCATAGCAAAAAACGCTTATTATGGTTATGTGTACCCTCAGTTGAGCTATGGTATTATATTTTGGGGGAATTCTGTAAATGTGGAATCTACTTTTATACTACAAAAGAGATGTCTACGTATCATTTATAACGTTCATCGTACTGATACTCTTCGAAATATTTTTAGAGATAACAGTATTTTAACTCTCACGTGTATTTATATTTTTGAGATCTGTTTATTTGTTAAAAATAATCACATATAATACCACAAGAGCTTCAAAATTATCGGGTATTTCCCGATAGGTTCGTTGCAAACAAATGAAGGAGTCAAGTTTTTCAGGTTAAAAAATCACGAGCGCGAAGCGCGACGAGCGCGAAGCGCGAGTGATTTTTCCTGAACCTTTCAGGGAACCTTGAGGGAAATGCCAGATAATTTTGAAGCTCGTGTGGTATTCAGGGGATTATTTTTCCGTCCCAAATGTCGGCCAATAGAATTGCACCATTCGACGTCACGTGGTACAACCGAGAAAATTTTCAAAAAATTATCAGTATAATACCATGTAGGTTGTACCACGTGACGTCGAATGGTGCAATTCTATTGGTCGATATTTGGGTCGGAAAAATAATCAAAAATATTTTTTTGAAATTAAATCATCACGGTTCAATAGTTTAAGAAATATACATAAATTGAATATATGTATTCCTCAAACTAATAATAGCTTTTATCAAAAGAGTTCATTCTACTCTGCGATTAAAATTTATAATAATCTACCAATTGAAATAAAAAGTTTAAATAGTCAAATGTTTCGTAACTCTCTAAAAAAATGGCTGATTTCAAAAGTTTTCTATAACGTAAATGAATATTTTGATGATGATTTCTAATGTTATAATGTTAATAATGTTTTATGTTTATTTTTGTTTGTTATTTGTAGATATACCTATTTTTATTATTGTATGCCCAGAAAGGGCAACTGTTGTTACTAAATGTTACCAATTTATTCCATCTTTGTACACACAGTAAGACAATAAACGATTATTCTATTCTATTCTATTCTATTCTATTCATTTTCATACAGCATCATCAAGCCCAAAACTAAGCAGAGCTTGTGTTATGGTAACGTATATACTTTTAAATACATAATTACATATTATAAATAGAAAAAACCCAAACCCGAGAAAAATATTTTGAGTCAGTTGTCCCGCGGCGGGAATCGTACCTGCAACCTTCTGCGTCTCAGATGATATAAAAATTATATCACTTTTCAAAATGATCGCAAACTTTTTTTTCAGAGTATATGTAGAAAGCATTTATTCAGACCTCCACAGATATAGGCAACTGATAAAACTAATGGAATTTGCGATCTAATGGAAAAAAAATATGAATTGACATTCTGAAATCAGAAATATAACCAACTGGCTTCTGCCTACGGCTTCGCCCGCGTGGTATCTGGACAATAAGTAGCCTGTGTTATTCTGATGTATAAGCAATATTACTGTAAAATTTCATCAAAATCCGTTCAGTAGTTTTTGCGTGAAAGTGTAACAAACATCTATCCTCACAAACTTTCGCGTTTATATAGTAGTAGGATAGGATGGGTACATGCTCGCGTTTCGTATAGTAGTCAGCATTCCACGTGACTGATTATAATATAACTTCGTTGTTTGTTTATTTAATATAAAATTATAAAATGTAGGTACCTACATTGAATTAATTATTCAATTATTACTTAATCGAAGTGCAATGATTTAAACATCAATTATACGAGAAAGTTTACCCTCCTTCGCACCGGGAGGCGGCAGGCGATAAAAGTTTAAAAAGAACCTATAGGTACATCTACCCGTAACTACTAGCTCTGGTCGATGGGGATAAGCCAGGGCTGCCAGGATCACAAATATAAAATATGCCATAAATAAATAATGCTGGACATTTTTCACACAGCGTCATCATCAATGGAAAAATAGGAACGAGTATTGGTGATTTAAAACTTAGAGTAGAAGTAGACCTATTTATGAAAGTGCTCGTCATTAAATTAAATAATTTAATTAAATTACAATTAAAGGATGCCGGTGAAATAACAGGCATATGAGACTTTTCATTAAAATCACAAAGGTCAGTTTTAAAACGTCGGTTTTATCTACTGCCTGTTCCACGAAAGAAAGGCAAGAAAACAAGGCTGGTTATTATTTTTAGGTACCTAAATTTTTTATCGAGTCGGAGCATTTTCAATATCAAAAGTTTTTATCATCTAAATAATCCAATATTTTATAATATGCCTTTTTATAAAGTATTTGTTTAATTACGTTTTTACAATTTTTGTATATCTTTTGGGAGTTTATTATAAAACCTTGCCATTTACTAACTTTAAGGATTCTACAAGTACAAACGAGTTGTGAGTATCGCTATTTTTCTTAAACAAATTAATATTATTGTGAACATACATCAGATTTTCATATATGTTTTGACAAGGGAATGCCATTATATTTATTTCTTTAAACTTTTGGCGAAGTAATTCTCTAGGGCCCATATTATAAAATTCATAAACAGCCCCCTTCTGCAGCACAAAACGGTATTTATATCTGCAGCACTCCGCCACAGCTTATACAACTTATCAATGTGAGGGCGTCATTATTATCTAGGGTGATACCTAATAATACGGTGGTGCGCTCAAGAGCCAACACTCCATCTTAGATTTTAATATTTGCTTTAACTTGTGTAACATTAGGTAGTATAAATCTAATACACTTTGTTTTCTTTTTATTTATTAGAAGATTGTTTACATTGAACCATTTTACAACCTTAGAGATTGCATTGTTTACACCGTCAAAATCGGTTCGACGCTTTAATTTATATAAAAGTGACGTGTCATCTGCAACCAATACAACCTCATGACCTTCCTTTACAAAATATTTGCAAAATTGCGTTTTTCAGTGTACCAACCCTATAATAAGCTTAAAATATTATCTAGTGTGCTTTAATATGCCACATGCAGGCTCAAAACTAAGCTCATTATCCAAACAAACTTTATCGTGCATTTACTCCAGCTTTAATATAATTGAATAAAGTTGTTTTTTATGCGTTCTATTTCAAAATAGTCATGTGAAAACTTGTTGCATAATGTACGGCTATATTGCAATTTTCCTAGCATAAGTAGGTATGTGTATTTTCATGATTAAATTGTTTGAATTTTATTTAGTTTGATTCTCGTTAGATTCCACTTAGTATGTAGTACCTATACTATCCGAATATGCTGTATGACGACCTCTGTGGTGCAATGGATGAAGGCCTGAGACGCAGAAGATTGCGGGTACGACTCCCGCCTCTGGACAAATGTTTGCATCTGTATATATTTGTTTGCATCTGCAAATATATTATATATGTATTTACAAAAAAAACGTATAAAGTATAGCAGTCGTGAAGTTCCCATAACACAAGCTCTGCTTATTTTGCTAAATGATGCTGTGTGAAAATTTTTTTTTTTATATATTTTTATTTGTATGCAATGTGTATTCCACCTTTGGTAATAAACAATTTTTATTTTTATATATTTTTTTTATATTTTATATTAACCTTAGTAGGGTAAAACAATAATTTAATACCATCAATGTAGGTGAATGATAAGAATTTTTCGATTTATGTGCTCTTAACATACTCAATACGGTGAATGAAAACACCGTGAACCGGCTTGCCAAAGAACCGAAAATTCGGAAGCGTGTGCCATCACTCAGTGTTCCAATAAGCGGTAATAGGTTTGCCAAATGCGAGCTTCTATGCAAAACGCAGACGTGTGCCAATTAATGTTCGGACCTGTCTCTATCTAGGTATTCTAATAGAGTATGGATTTGAGAATCTTAAACTTGGGAATTACAGTCTCGCGTGTTTGATTATTGTGTAAGTTTCACTTAAAAAATCAACGAAAAGTATAACAGTACTTTGGTTTTCAATGGTTTTATAAGTAGGTGGGTATTAAGTCAAAGAAAATTAAGGCCCATTTAGATTCAATAAACAATAATGTGTTTTGTTATGTATTAAACACTGAACTGTAAGAGCCTCCGGCCGCAAAACTGTTTCAAACTTTTTCTATTTGCAGCGAAAATCTTAGCCGACTGATCCTTCGTAAATCAAGATTTGTGTGGCTCGCGGGATCCAATTATTGATGCCAGGACTCGTATTTCGACCTAATTGGTCTAGTCGTAGGTCAGTATAAGGTTAGTATGTACGTTGATATTATTATTTGTTTATTTTCTATACATTAATTTTGTACCTGTCTAATCTATATTATCTCTTATATAGATTTAAATTCCCTGAAAAGTCCTATCAGTTGCACTCCCTGACAAGGTCCATGCACTTCACTACAGCTACTTTGAAGTAAGACACAAGGGCATTTAAATTTGAGCATGATTAAATTAAATATTCTTATTACCTTATACTCGAAATGGGCAATCTATGAACATTATTTTCAAATTTGCATCAAATCACATGGGGCGCATAATATGTTTCAGGAACTGGCCACTTCTATAAACAATATTTAAAAAGTATGATTACTTGTTAAATATTGTTGAAAATAGAAAAAAACAAAGAGTTCTATTTTCAAAGTTTGAAAATATAAATCTTTGGCTGTAGAAAACAGATTGTTTCATTTAGCTGTCACATGTAGAATCAATTTAAAAATTGCGTGTCTACACCATGGATATAACTCGTAAAAAATTTCGTAGTATGATTTACTACGATTTTAAATTTAATTTGACAGCTCAGCAGAGCCTCTCTCGGCTTCAAACTGCTTTTGGCAATAAATCACCATGCAAGACGACTATTTATAGCTGATTTTCAGAATTCAAACGGGGTCGTGTCTATCTCAGTGACGATTTTCGTGATGGTCGCCCGTCCACCGCAGTGAACAACAAAAATGTCGATGCTGTGCGTCGTATGATCGATACAGACAGGCATGTGACCTACCACGAGATTCGGGCATCCTTAGACATAGGCATATGTCAGATACCATCAATCCTACACAAACATTTGGCTGTGAAAAAGCTGTGCTCGCGATGGATCCCTCACAATTTGAATAAAACAAGCTTACCAAATTCAACGAAGGGCATCAAATTTGGTGTGGGACATAGTAACAGCTGTCGAAACTTGGATTTATAGCTACAACCCCAAAACAGTAATCGACTGTTTGGGTCCTTCAAGATGAGCCGAAACCAACCAAAGAGGCGGCGCGCGTGAAAAGTGCCGATAAGCGGATGATTGCTTCTTTTTAATAAAACTGGACACGTGGCTACTGCGACGTGTATCGTCGTACATTGAATAGTGATTAATACACTCCTATTTATTTGCTGGAAGTTATTGACGAACTCCGTAAAAAAAACCGTAAACGCCGTATCATCTTGCACCATGATGCAAGATGATGCAATGCCAGCTCTCACACGTACAAACAAACTAATGTCATGAAGGTGGGAAACAAAGGATTTGTGAGCCATCCTGCATACAGTCCCGACCTGGCCTTGTCACTTCTATCTATTTCCAAAAATTAAGAACCAAACACGCGATCATTCTACGTTTTTCATCATCAGAAGAGCCCGTCGAAGAGTATGAAAAACATGTTTCCGATGTCACCACGGAGGAGTGGCATAAATGTTTTTAAAATTGGTTTATTCGTATGACAAAGTGCATTAACGCTAACGGAGAATATTTTGAGAAACAAATATTCATTTTATTATCTTAGTATTGTTTTCTTATTCTTTCCGGATTTATGTGGGCCCTCGTATGATTCATATATCCTAAGCAATATCCGCCATCTGTAATCTTACCTGAGAGGTTTGGTATCTTCTATCAAATTGGTGGATCAAATTTGGAAGCAAAACTTTCATCGGCAGGATCTACACGGGAATAAGATTTTCCGTGCAGAGGTTAAGTTAAGAGGTGACGATATAATCTACTATAAGTCATCATTTAATTATAGGTGTGATGTTATTATAGGAAACTTTGTAGGGTATATAATTTTGAAAATAAAGCATCAAAACGACGCATTAAAAACAAAGGTCAACTGGAAGAGATCGCTTCTAAGCCCATTGTACTTTAAGTTTTGTAGTAAGAAATTAGTTAGCTGTTCAGATTCTTAATCTGAATCTGAACAGATAACTAACTTCTTA
The DNA here is from genome assembly GCA_961405105.1 of Perizoma affinitatum. Lineage (NCBI taxonomy): Eukaryota > Metazoa > Arthropoda > Insecta > Lepidoptera > Geometridae > Perizoma > Perizoma affinitatum. Next base: position 957,419 of record OY560189.1, read on the forward strand.
ATTTGACCTTCAAAAGGCCATTAGACATGAACCGACAGCAATAAAACGTTATAAAACTCAATAATTCATGTTGTTTTGCGAAAACAACATTAAAAGATTTTTGTTTTGCGGTGCGGAGCTTTCTTGAGCTGCGGTCAATAAAAATATGAGGGTAGTACGTGAGGGGACTCCGGATCGTTGGAGTGGGAATCGAGTTATGTGACAGGAGGGAAGCGATTACAAGATACAGAGAAAATAACTATAGATTTATAATAACTTCAACTTCCTTTAACTACGATTAACCTACTGAACTATAGTTTTGTTAATCACAATTAATGACTGTATTAATTAAAATACTTTATTGTACACTATAATAGAAATAAATACAATTTAACAAAACTTAAAGTACAATGGGCGTTCTTATTGCTTAGAAGCGATCACTTCCAGATTAACCTTTGTTTTTGATGCGTCATTTTGATCCTTTATTTTCAAAATACTCTAGCATACAAAGTTTCTTATAATAACATCACACCTATAATTAAATGATGACTTATAGTAGATTATATTTTATCAGAGTAGAATATAGTAACGGACATAGTTTTAGGAAACTTGTATATACATAATTAATTATATAGAAAATTATTTACTTCTTCAGGAAAAAATACAAATATTTTAAGAAAGATGTTATGAAGAAACCCCAATGAAAGGTCAGTACATTAGTTAGGATTTGACAGTCGAATTATTGCTAATGGACTGACCTGATCCAATATTTTCATCTTACCAGTATAATTTTTTTTTGGATAGAAGTTTATTGATGGGGAAAACGCTCCCTAGTCTTTAAGTTGTTTGTTACGGTTTTATGTAATCGGCTATCGCGTACACTTGATGAGCTTTAATCCATCGAGCAAGCTGGCTTCCGAAGTAATTAGTCGTCTATAGACTACATACACGCTACTTTTCAAACTTTCACGATAACTTATCATAATTATAAGTTTAACGGGTCTTGATCGCGTTTACCTTTTTTATTATTTTCCCGTCGTTTCGACTGTATTGTATTAAAACAGCCGTGGTCACGGGATGACTGGAGTATACGGAGCTAGAAATAAAGGTAGTAGCCGCAACTACCCTCATTTCATCTTCAGAATCAGAAAAATCCATAAGAAACTGGAATCCCATGATAAACAGGTGTTTATCATAGGATCCGATTGTGCAGTGCGGTGATACGGTAAGTGTAATGTGAACATGGCCTTAGGCTACATGAAGTTCATCTTCATTCTCAATCAATCGAGCCGCGAGGCAATCGCGGAAGGCGACGTATTTGTTTTGGAACAATGACCAATGGAAAATGGTTCTCTTTACTGATGAGTTTTGGATTCCACCCCGGTTCACGAAGAACACGTGTTTGAAGAGTTCCAGGCAGAGACAGCCGACTCCAGCATCCACAAGAGGTCCATTCGTACCAAGGCGGGATAATAATGGTTTAGGTGGGGATACGTATTGGCGCGCGAACCGAGCTCGTTTGGATAAGACTGCTCTAAAATACAGGGACGAGGTCGTAGAGCCTGTGATCATCCCTCACAGAGTTTGGACAGGAATTTCAGCTCGTGCATGGTAATGGTCCCCACACCGTGCGACTGGTCTCAGCTGCCCTTCGGGAACATGACGTCACGGTTTTGGGCTGGCCTGCACAGTCACCCGACTTAAAACCCATTGAAACGCATGGAACATGTTGCAGCGAAGAGCTTTCAGAAATTTCCCGTAAAATTCGACCACAGAAAACCAATTTCACTTAAAAAGAACATGGGAACGCATACCCCAGCGAGAGCAAATAAATAAATTGACCCAACTATATATATTTATTTGGGTCAAAACCAAGTACAAAAAGTGTACAACTCTTCGCGACATTATGCGGGCAGTAAGTAGTGTGGATGCGGAAGGAAAAGAGGCCTTTACACAGCAGTGACCATCGTAATATAAAATTGTGGTGACGATTTTCAACTTCATAGTAAGTACCTACGCATAATATAGTATTTGGCCAGTAGATTATTTTAAGCTCCACAAAAGACGAAGTTAATCGCACGTGGCACTTATTTTAGTTATTTTTCATTTTCACCATGAAACACCCATCAAAATATCAATAATAACTACTCAAGTGAATAATGCATTATGGAGTAAATTCAGTATGTGTGTAGTACGGGAAAAACCTTTGTAATAGATTTAATCGCTATGAAAAATATGCGGGCAATATTGCCTATTATAGACGAGCAACCGGTGTGAAATGACACATTCATGCTACGTCATAACGTGAATGTAGGGGAGGTTGCAGACCGTATTGTCATAGTAATATAACACTTCAGAACACATGAAAATGTGGGTTCGTTGCTTGGTACATAATATTATTCTGTAGCGGATGTATATATGTATGATAGACCTTGGCAGATTTTAAATATTTTTTTATAAAAATAACTTATAAACCTTTTGAGACAAAACAAACAAAAAAAATATAACAAATGACGATCAATAAGTCAATTTTAAAGTGTTGCCATCTCATAAATTGCATTTCTAATAAAATCCTAAGTAATTTAGCATATGTATTTATATATTTTTTAGCAATCTGTAGGTATGTTTCTTCAAATATTTATTACAGATATAGTATGTATGTTGTAGTTAATATTATTTTATGTACACCCCCCCCCCCGCCCCTCTCTAAATCACATTATCGTCTCCTACCGAAGATTGTCTAAAAGAGATCGCTTCTAAGCGATAAGACCGCCCATTGTACTTTTTTAAGAATATTACTTTGTTCATTATGTTATTTGTTTAAGGTATACAATAAAGTATTTCCATTCATTCATTTGGCGGCTGTAAGGAGTCCTTATCGGTCAATTCATCCAACGTGTGATAGGTCCATGAAATAAAAAGTGACTCACTTTTCCAATCCGCAATCCGCTGTTAAACAAAACTATATAGACTGAATTGAACAGAAACTATGAAACTACTTACTTATTTGCTGGACAAACCAGGCCATAATCAATAAAACAGTACGGTCTCCACTCCGTGGTACAGAATTCACGGGCAATTTGCTAATCGACTGATGCCATTTTGATTAAGGCAGAGCTGAGCTAGTCTTGTATCCTAGTGAAAAACTAAATTCTAAATAGTCCTAGAAAATAGCAAAGTCACCTTCTCATTTTCCAATAATTTTCCAGATCAGTGGGTTTGTTAACTATGGCGTTAATGTTCTTCATTCAAGCCAAGGGCGTAAAGAGCTTCGCAAAAACCTTCGCAACATCAAGGGTTTTTACCCCTAAAGCTTGAAAAGACACTCGAATCTTCGATGGGACGGTGATATTACGTGACCAATATATTTAATGGCGCTTATAATCATAAGGCTCAAGTAACATTTTAAAGTATTTTATTTTGTAGAAGTTCGATGACTTGGAAATTGATTTCTATTGTTGTATCTAAAGGCAATGCTATAGAATCGATCTTGTACGTTTGAGCCATTTATTGTAGATCGTAGCCTACGCCGTAGACCGTCTACGACGTTCTATATCATCAGTCAGAGTCAATAGATTTTTAGGATTCCGAAGTCAGATGGCGAAAATAGAATCCTTATAGTTTTAGACAGACATATCTGTCCGTCTGTGTGTCATGCTATTTTCTCGCCCAGTTTAAAGCGTATAAAGATACAATTTGTTAAAGAGGCGTGATTTCGTAACTCCAAAACAAAAATCACTAAATAAAACACAAGTGTATCTTTTTGCGCCTTCCCTAGCTAGTACATGTAAAGTAAGAGGTGTTTTTTTTAGTGAACTCTACTGTATTGGTTATTCTTAACATGATGTCTTCAAGACAAAGGTTTTGCCTACGAAAGAATATACAAAAAAAATACTTAGTAGTTTCATCGCCACGTCAATCGCGCATCGCTACGTTGAAGAATTTAAATTAAGTATAATAAAACTTTTGTATATAAATCTAATATAAGTTTCCGTAAAGCCCTCCTTTCCCAGATGCGGTAAAATTGCCTAACAATCTGGAATATCGCCCGCAGACAATGCGGGTTATAAATCACGCATAATTTTATTTAGGGCTCAAGGTGAGCAAGTGAATGGAATCTAATTTTCTCGCCACTAGGTGCGACATCGACCAGGGTTGTCAATCAAACATTATACTTATTCGGAGAATAGTGAACTTTGAACAAAGCGACCACCTCGACAAAAATACTGGCAAATTCACAATCTCTCCATCTAAAGGTCGTCTGGAAGAGATCGCTCCTAAGCGATAAGACCGCCCATAATACTTTCTTTAGAATAAGATTTCGTTATTTGTTTAAGGTGTACAATCAAGTATTTTAATTCGTTCGAGTTTACGTCGAACACAAAAACAAAAGATACACAGTGCTCAAAACGGTGAAAGAAAACATCGTGATGAAACAGGCATGAACTAAAACTAAAATATCAAAGGCATGTGCTTTAAATGGGCTTGCAATATTACACGTGGAACGCTTGTAAAAACGCGAGCATATGCCGCTGACTACCGCCTACTTGGTATCCTCAAAGATCTACTCTCTGAGTATGTACTTGAGAATTTCGATTATGGGGAAAATAGTTGAGAGCGTGTTTGTTTGTTTTAATATGTATTCTTCCGGTTTTGTCGGTTCTGGCCTGCCTGTCCAACAACGATCTTGTTTTTTTTTAAAGTGTGTAAATTTTGTTTATAATTTTTTATGTTATAATTACCGAGACTATTCATCCGATTTCAAAAAATCTTTCAACAATATTTGCAATGGACTTTGAGGGTAGATATTATCCCGTTAAAATGAAAGGTCTTTTTATTGAGACGAATAAGTCGAGGTGAAAAGGGTCGAGCGAATGCGTATCTTACGAACGCTACTTTGTATCCACGGTACACGGTATTTTGGTACCACGCGGGCGAAGCCATGGGTAGTAGCTAGTCCGTAAAAAGTCCTGTGGATTCTTGGCAGCCCTGTTTGCAGCTAGCTCACCGGAGCCATACATCATCATGCGAGGTTCTATCAGTTTATCGAGCGCCTGCTCATTACGTGAGACGTCGCGTCGCATCGAGGTATACAAACGCTCGTTATAAATGACACTTTTCAGAAAGCAATTAATAAAAATGTACATAATATTAAAGTACTAGTAAAGCTCCTTGTGAAAGAGCTCGTCGAAGTACTACCTTGTGGCAAACAAGCATACCACCTGTTGGTAAGTGGTTATCGTAACCTATCATCATCATCATCATCAGCCCACATTAGTCCACTGCTGAAAATAGGCCTCTCCCAATACGCGCCACTGAACCCGGTCTTCGGCTCTTATCATCCCCTTTCTGCCCCCTGCCTTTCTTACGTCATCGCTCCACCTAGCCGGGGGGCGCCCTACACTACGTTTGCCCAGACGCGGTCTCCACTCAATAACTCGTTTACCCCAACGGTTGTCGGTTCTTCGGCATATATGACCAGCCCATTGCCACTTCAGCTTACTAATCCTCTGAGCTATGTCGATGACTCTCGTTCTCTGTCGGATAATCTCGTTACGGATTTTATCTTTCAGAGAAACCCCGAGCATAGCTCGTTCCATAGCTCGCAACCTTGAACTGGTGGACTAGGCCTACTGTGAGTGTCCATGTCTCGGCACCGTATGTCATCACGGGTAGGACGCACTGGTTGAAGACTTTAGTTTTCAAGCGTTGTGGTATGGATGACGAGAAGATTCGACGTAGTTTACGAACGCTGCCCAGTCCAGCTGGATCCTTCTCTTGGCCTCCTTCTCGAAGTTGTGTCATACATAGCAGGTGAAAATTCTTCTGTGCCTGTAATTTAACCGGCACCCATACCCTTCAAGCTGGAACACAGCATTACTGCTTGGCGGCAGAAATAGGTACGGTGGTAGTAGGTACCTACTTTCCCAGAGATCTTTCACAATGAGCTCTACAATACAATTTGAATTGTAGTATCGTTGACACGAAAAGAAGCATAATGTGATTCCAAGATGAGCCATAGGTCTAAATAACGTATATTTATTAACCGACTTCAAAAAAGGAGGAAGTTCTCAATTCGTATTTTTTTTTCAATAGGTTTTTTTTCATAGAAATCACAAGAATCATATAGAAACGTCAACTTGTTACTTGATATCTTCGCCAATTGTTAAACGATTTTGATGCTTTTATTGTTGTATAGAGAATGAACCCAAAGAGGTCCTATAAAAGTTTTAGTCCATGAGGGATAACTTTTCCCGTAAAACTCAAAAACACCATCATCTTATGGAATCACGACTAGCTTAAACATTTGTGGGCTTTTGCTTTTAGTTTTTTTATTCGAAAGTGTCATCCCGATTGCGCAAAATAACGTAAGCACGTGAGGAAGTCGGTTTTTTGTCATTTAATGTATTTTATTTTTACTTTAGTGCAATGTCATAAACAAAATGGACCATTAATCTAGTCAACAGAACCATACAGCCTGCGTCCGTTGCAAACCGATAGGCTATTTGTTCCGTTCGGCCCACTAGCCACGGCCCAGAATGTTTCCTTATTGCTCTATAGTTATTTTTACTGACCATTCATCGTTATATTGCTGTTAACAAGATTGTTGGGGAAATCATGGAAATGCTTAGTAGGTATGATATGTTGTAGACAGGTTTTTGAGTGTTATTTCGAGGCAAACATGTGGTTTACACTTACCTTATATTGTGACGGGCACTACGGAACCCTGTAGGCTTGACACGCACTTGGCTGCTTTTTGTAACTGTAGCCAAGCAGGTAATATTCGCATTTCTGTATTTTGTGTTTGTATTTATTTATTTACTTTAATTAAAACGGTTGCACTAATAACATTAATGAAATATAGTCATAATTATTACAATGTAAAAAATATAAAATGATAATATGAGTTAAATTAATTCATGAAATTACAGTAATTAAAATAAAAAGAAATACCAATTGCTGTTAAAAATACAATATAATTATAGAAATTAGCTAGACGCACAGTCATACATGACGCTCACAGAACTTCAAACATTCTGTCAAAATATTTGTCCATCCATCCGCAAACAAATCACAATCAGAACTAGCATTCAGAAGCTGTATTTCAGCTATATTTTACAAAATCTTCTTGGTGGAAAATCTTCTGTATTTTACAGAAGATTTTCCACTACCTGTTGGTGGTTACCATAGCCGTATGGATGTTTGCAACACTAAAGCCACCAAGCGTGTTCCCGAAACATTATAAAACATCCTTTTTGAGGAACCTCATTCGTTGCAACAGGTGACGGTATATTATAGACGTATGGAGAACGAGGTTGGTGGTGTGTCGTCCATTTGCAAAAAGGAAGATCTTCCACCGAGCTGATCTGATCCACTTGCTCGTTGTCATAGCAGCATTATTATAATAATAATGCTGGAGGCGCTGACTGGTGTAACTTGGGCCGATCTCTCGCCTGGTCTCCAAATAGTTGCATTAAGTAGGTTATAATTTGTAAAAAAAAAATATTTACATATTTAAGTGATTTAATTTAATTTACTAATATAGTTATAGGTACCTATTATGTAATACTAACACAATATGGATCTTGGTCTGAAATAAACAATTATTATTATTATAGGACCGGCAGTTGTTTGTCAGAGGTATTATATATCTTCAAATTCCGTGAAAACTTCGCTTGCTCGATCTAGACACAATGCAACGCCATCTGTGTATTGAATGCGGTAACTCTTCATTGTGTGACGAGCGACTCTGTATATGTTTTAAACAACATATGTAAAACATATACAGCGTGTTTATGTTTTACATAACTTCATCTAAGTTATTTTCAAAGGAATTTGTACGAAATTTTCCTTTTTACTTTTACTTAGATGAAGTTATTTTATAAGTTGGTCGAGTATTACTTGTTAACTTGTAAATTCTACTCAGCTGTGATAGTTATCCTTTTAACTTCGTTATATATATATTACTGCCGTGAACTTTTTTACATATCCAAAAACAATTGCTTAGCTGGCAGGGGGGTGGGAGACACTTGACTCTAACAAAATTAGCACTTTAAAACTAAATATTTCGCTTACTGAACGATCTATCCAACGACACCGCACACCATGGCATAGAAGAATATAAAAACATCCCCACTTTACGTATTATAATATCTATGGTGTAGGGGAGGCACCGTCCCTAATAATATATTTTTTCAAGATTTTTATCTAAACACTTTGCCAAATTATATCTTTATAGAGTCTCTGAGCTAAGCCGCAGACAGACAGACGAACGGACATGGCGAAACTATAAGGATTGTAGTCAACAGACTACGGAGCCCATAAAACGGTGGTATACGCACATAAATGCTAATTTTCTACACCAAAAGCCTTATCGAAGCTATTGGGTAGCTTTCCACGTGTATCAATCAATCATTATGAGATTATCCATCACGTGGTGAAAACAATGGGTTTCCAGGTTTTAATAAATTCGCTAAAAACAATCAAGATATTATATGACTCGTATTAAAGAAAAAAACATATTGTTATTTCTATAGGTACTTACTCTGAATGATTGAAAATACTTTATAATAACACTTCAAGAAAATTACTTAAAAAAACTTGACAAAACTAAAAGTACAAGGGCGCTTGTCGCTTAGAAGCGATCTTTTGCCTGTGAAAAAACAACAACCTGTTAATTTTTTTTTAGAAAGAACTTTAAAATATTTTATGAATGGTAGATGTACTTATTAGATATGGTATGTTTTTAATTTGGGAAGAACTTGGATAATCATAAAGTTTTTATGTTTTTTAACTTTATATTTTTTACATAGTAAAGGGCCAAGCAACCTCCTTTCTGTAAAGCTGTGAGATTTTAAATGTCAGATCCGATATTAATATTCTTTGTCAACGGATAAAGACCCAGGCCCGTAGTCATGGAGATGAAACTCCGTCTTCCAAGGATGAGATTACTACCAGCTACTATCAGACAGGTACCTGAGTATTGCATATTTACTCAGAAATATGTATAATTATACTAGCATCTGCTCACGGCTTCGCTCGCGTTACCCGGGTAAAAAGACGGCTCTATTAACCCACCGCGTTGCATTGCCCGCCCGCGCTATTTTTACGTTTTCGCTAAGCGTTCTTTCTGATTTTTATTCTATGTTCTGGCCACCAAGCGTGATGTTACATAGACTATAAATTTCCTCAAAAATTTTGCTAACAAATGCAATATTATTATTAGCGAACAAAGAAACTCAGCTTTATATAATTATATTATACTTTAAATTACTAAATTTTTTTTTTTTAAAACAATCACGCTCACAACTTTATTGCCAATGATGAACATCCTCAGATAAATATTCAGTGCATAGATCTTTGAGATCCGCAAAGTATGAGGTAATCAGACGCACGTCCAAACATTAGGTTTGGTACATGCCCGCGTTTTGCAAGCAGTTAGCATTCCACGTGACAAGTTCCGCGCCTATCGCCGTTTACTATTTTTTTTCATATTCACATCACATTTATTAACCTATTTCGCTAGTAGGTCAACCAATTCAATGTTTACAAATCTCAAGGTAAGAATGATCGCACGTATTTACTGGCATAAATTCACGACCAGTCGGCCAACTTTTTCAATATCTATCCCCCGAGAGCTCGCATCCTGGCGTCCCGGGCATATCGGCCTGACAGTAGCTAAGTAGGCGTTACGTGACTGTCAGCGATTTTAGAAATCCCTTCCCTACCCCGGGAATAATTGGCTGAACAGCTTTGAGCGTTCAGCCGTAAACACATCGCCGCTTAGCAAAACACTATCTGATGATACATGCCTTCAAATTTTTGGTTTAAGGGCATGCCGGTGTCTTCCTACGTATTACAATGTTATTTTGTTTTTTAACTGGATCTCAATCGCATCAAAAAAAACTGAGCCAATTTTAATAAGGTTTCTACCAGACTTCCGATGGAACTCTAATATAGCAATAAAACTACTCATATCGCCCTCATCCCGATATTAAATAAATAAATTGATAATGCTGGACATTTTCACACAGCATCATCTAGCCCCAAAGTAAGCAGAGTTATGGCTTGTGTTATGGGAACTACATGACTGATACTACTTATATATGTTTTTGTAAATACATGATACATAGAAAATAACCGAGACAAATATTTGTAGATCATACAAACATTTGTCCCGCGACGGGGATAGAACTGGCAACCTTTTGCGTCTTGGCCTTCGCCAACTGCACCACAGATATATTCAGGTGTTATTTTATAAACACAACTCCTGTCTGCTTAGCATGAAGTCCCAAAACAACGGGTTTGTCTACCGCTGAGAAGACAAAAAAAATTTTGTCCCTCTCTTTTGTTTGATAGAATAGGCGACAGAAATAGTTTTTGTCTTCGCTTTCGTAGACCATGCTAAGCAGGCTGTACCATGTTAAGTCTGTCAATAAACAATCTCTATCAGTTCCACCCCGCCCAGCCGCGTCCTCATAAATAGGGGCTCGTTACTGCGGCGCTAACCTACGGAACTCTACTCGAAGAATTTCCTTAAGAATCGGCCGTGATTGTGATATTCGGACTATTCCCAACTTTTAGCTTGAAGGCAGCGTTGGGTCGTCTATTGTCGAACTTATGACAGGATTTCAACTTGTTTAGAAGATGGAGTCCAGACGTGAAATGAATCGTACATTTTACGCAGTTGACTCATTATCAGCCAAAATAACATAAGCTGGACATAGGCCTAAGAAGGTCAGGAAAAGCGGTATGATAATAACATTTTCACACAGCATCATCTAGCCCAAAGTAAGCAGATCTTGTATTATGGGAACTATATGGCTGATATACTACTTATATACTTTTTTTGGTAAATACATACATATTATACATAAACAACAACCAGACAGATAATAATATCTGCAAAACATACAAACATTTGACACGCAGCGGGAATCGAACCCGCATCTTCTGTGCTATTACTTCTTTTGTTTAACTAAGGTTCGTAGTGTGATGTTACATAACCTATAACCTTCTTCATGAATTGGTTCGGAAAATGCAAAAAAATAATCTTTGTTTTTTTTTTGTTTGAACGCGCTAATCTCTGGATGTACCAATCGGATTTGAAATAATATTTTTGCATTAGATAGCCCAATTCTTGAGGTCACGTTACGACCCTTAAATGCCGAGCAAAAGAACTAATAGCACGGACGGGCGATGCGATGCAGTAGGTTAATCGGGGGTTGAGGGCAGCCGTGGTACAGTTTCGTAGGTATATTTTACTAGCAAACCTTGCTCTAGCAAACTTTGTCGTGCTCTACCCAAGAGTAGGCTAGAGTAGAGAGTAGAGTCCTTACGAAGTTTGGTAGTAGATACAAGTTTGTCATTTGCTTTATAAAGCGATAACGATCCAATTGAAAACGAAACAACATTATTATTTTAATAAGTGGAAATAAGATTGCGTGAAACTAAACACCACTCTACTGTACGCGTCCCGGGTCGGGTCCCGCGCGTCACTACGCCGTTAATGCTGAAAAGGGGGTGGAAATAACTCAAGCAGAAAGACCGAACTCAGAATGAGGGTCGAGAAGTTGGAATCTCGCCGTCTCAAGTCAGAGAGTCTATGCTGAGTTTATAACATTTAAAAATGTCGACAGTAGCTATAAGATTTCCATAAAATATTGACAGTCATCGTTTCGATTAGTTTTTAGTGTGTTTGTAACTCAGCATAGGCCTCAGAAGGTTCATTCGCCGCCAAATATAATAATGTACAAAGTTTTTGTATATATTTTATGCTTCCTATGCTAGTCAAGTTAGGTATTCATAAATAAGGGCCTTTCTTTGTAATCATATTTTTTATGTAAAAATGTTGCTTCAATTAAACGTTATTTTAATTATTATTATTAACAATTACACTAAAGTTAACATACAATAATGTACCAGACTGACAGGTCTTTTTTATTTTAATTTTTGCTATGGCAAAAACATATGTGGCCTCCCTTTTTAGAGAAATGTTTTAAGAGTATTCCTACCAACACTACTACACTATAATAAGACATCAAATACCTTGTAGGTAGGTATTATTACCGCTTCCTATCATTATTAAGCAGTAATAATCGTATCGTAATCTAGGTAATATAATAAAATCATGATAACATACTGACATTTTGTTTTTTTTTGTACCTTCAATCCCATTTAGGTACGTCGTTTTAAATTTGTACCTTCTATTCAAGGAGGAGAAGAGTTAAAGAGCATTATTTGTCTCTCTAAAAAATTGTATTCTATATGTTTTATAGTATCCATATATTAGTTAATTTAGTTAATTTTAGGTTTTTTTTTTCTGTACACTGTCCTACTTCTATAAATACCTCTCTCTAGCTCAAGGTTTGCTGTAAGAAAACTCTGTTTAGGGTTAAGCTCGCCTTTGTACATGTCATTTAATTCTGCCTATTGTAAGTGTTTATTTGTGTGTACAATAAAGAATAAAGAGGATACCTAAATTAATGGTAAGAGGTCTTTTAGTTTTTGTGGTTAAAGTCTAAGCTTGATCGCGCGCGAAAAATAAATTCCCTTTAAAGTTTTTCAATTCACGTAGTTTTTAAGCAAACGTTTCTATACGATTCTTGTATTGAATAAAAACCTATTGTCTTTGACTTTTGTATTGCAATCGTTTTTATGGCTTTAAAATGGCCTAGATACCTATCGGTATATAAATCGTTGGGGAAATTATTTCTTTATAGAAATTAGCTTGTCTCATAGGGTATCGCATTGTTTTTGGTCTAATCCCTCTGTTTTCCGCTTGCTTTAATAATGTCAAATACTTCCTTTCTTCAGGTCAAATAACGGGATGGAATCCGTTGTTCTATAAAAAAATATGCATTAGTATTTTACCTATTATCTACCTACCTTAGTACATGCATACTTATGATCAAAGATAATTTAATTTTAATCCACAAATTATCTTCCATAATATTCCTCATCCATCAAGCTCAGGTAACAACGTATCTACACATGTAACAGTATCTACCTACTATAAATACTGAAGTGCGATTACTAAAATCAATTTACTTTGCTTGTTAGCCGCTTGTTACAAATGAACCAAGACCTTTTGATTTAGAAGCAACCTAAAAATTCAATCCATAACAATTGGTTTCAAAATTACTCACACTAGGAATCATGAATTCCCTTCAGAAACTCTGTGTAATTCTCCTTCTTAACACATGGAGCTTCATCGCGACATTAGCTATTAATAAAGAAGAAGCCATCACCCGACGTGACCTTAACTTTACTAAGCTGGTGGAGTATGATGGATACGAATCGGAAAGCCACCAGGTGACGACGGAAGATGGTTATGTACTAACGTTGTTTAGAGTGAACTCTAACAACTGCAACAGTTATGCAGGTTCGGAGCCAATTATCTTTATGCATGGACTGTTTCTAAGTGGAGATGACTGCATCGTCCCAGGCCCTAGGGGTTCCCATTGCTACGAATACGCAAACGCCTGCCGTGACGTCTGGGTCCCCAACTCACGAGGTACCATCTACAGCCGCAAGCACCGCAAGTTCAACCCTGACAAAGACCCAGAATTCTGGAACTTCAGTTTCGATGAAATGGCTCTTTATGACATGCCTGCCGTGATCGACTACGTTCTAGATAAAACCGGCAAGAAACAGATCGCCTTCATAGGACACGCACAAGGTGCTACATTACTCCTCACGCTCTGTGCTGCGAAGCCTGAATACAACGATAAGGTCAGGGTCGGTTTCGGGCTGTCGATGACCGCTTGGCTCGACCACTGCCGATTTATCGTCATAAAAATCGCTGGTCTCCTATCCACTGTGCTCACGGGGGCGATCGAAGCTGGTCTGCACATGGAATTTCTGCCACGGGATGGGTTTTATCAAAATTTTTTGAAACAGTTATGCGGAACTACTGACCTTTCATATCCGGGCTGTTCAGCGCTTTACTTCGCCGTACTTGGTAACAACAAGTTTCAAATCCCAGCAGACACTATGAAGGTATTGACTGGCCATGTCCCTGGGGGGACGTCATTGAAGAACTTTAATCATTGGGGTCAGATATTTCGGAATGGATTCAAACGGTACGATCACGGACCTATAGGAAACCTGAAAAAGTATCGTCAGTTGAAGGCTCCAGAGTACGAGCTGAGTAAAGTCACCATGAATTGGTTTTTCGTTGGGAGTTTTAATGATTACGTAAGCGATAAAAATGATGTCGACACCCTGATTTCGAAGCTTCCTGTCAAAGCTACAAAGTGCATGGTTTCAAATAAATCATTCGGTCACTTGGATTATCTTTACGGTAGAGATATTTCGACGCTGATAACTCCAATGTTCTTGGGGTACCTGGACACTGGAAAATTTGAGTGCCTTTGAGGCGAAACTATTAATGTTATTTTACGTTTAACAGGTAGGTAGGTACTTTGATTATGTCCAACGAAAAACTTGTACCTATTTCAGGAAATAAATTACAAGTTTGTTTTTTACAAATAAGTAGGTAGGTACTATGGATAGCTGGAGCCGAACTTGTATTAGGTAGGTAGATACCTACTTTAATAAATAAATAAATAATGCTGGACATTTTTTTTAACACAATATCATCTAGCCCCAAAGTAAGCAGATCTTGTGTTATGGGACTGACTGATATACTACTTCCATTTTTTTTTGTTCTCTTCCATCTTTCTAACCTACTTCACATGGAACCCCAGACCACCTTTTTTTTTTTTTTTTTGTTCTCGGAGGGGAGATTCATTTACGAATACTACCGGTCCAGGGAGACCGGAGTTATGTGGGACTCACTGCCCTGAAAAGGGAAGAATACCCACTAAAACCCCTCCGGTGTTCCTCTCTCGCCATTATAGACGAGCCACGGGGACAATATTCCTTCCGCGACCCGACTAGCGATCCCAATCCCTCTTTTTCTTAGGCGGCAGAGCCCTCCAATCACGTTCGCTCGCCGCCCCCATTCATTCATCATCTTTCCTCCTCCCAATGGGTCGCACATGCCGCACAGGTGCAGCGTGGTGACCACAGTTGCGCGGCGTGCCCTCCGTTGGGCGGCAGCGCAGCACTCGCACAGATATCTATGCCCGCGCGCTCGCCGCCCCATTCATCCCCCCTCACAGGCACGGGTCTACTTTCACACATACAGACACACACACACACACACACCACAAATAAACACACACTCATTCACACCGCCCGTACCTGTGCATGAGTAACGCGGCTTTCGCGCCAATCAGTGCGTCCCCCGCGTGCCTCACGCCATCCATCACCTTTCATTTTCATCCATCATCTAATGGCTTCATGGCCCACATCCGTCATCGTGTCAGAAACACTCGACACGATGAAGGAACCCTCCCCTCCGCGAGGCCCTCCCCATAGGGGCCATCGCACACGCCATCCATCCATCACCATTCACCAGCGCTCAAGGCGGCAGTCGGCGGTCTCCCGCAGACCTGCGCCCAGCACCCAACGGTCTGCGCTCGCGCCTCCGAACACGCAACTCGGGGTCACGCTTGCGCCATCTCTCTGCCTCCTCTTTGGCGGTCATGACCGCCTCCGAGAAGGCCAAAACGGCGTTCCACGCCCTCTCGCTGCCAACCATGGAGCGCACAACAGTCGGCAGCGACAGATCCGCCCCGATCACCGTGACCAGCGCAGCCCTCTCCACCGCCCATGCCGAACACTCGGCCAGCGTGTGGCGTGCCGTATCCTCGGCGCACCCGCAGTGGTGGCACTCTGGGGTGGGTTCCGCCCCTGCCACCCTCCACAGATACCTCCCGAAGCAACCATGGCCCGAGATGATCTGTGTAAGGTGGAAGGAGAGCACCCCGTGCCTCCTCGTCACCCCCAGACCACCTACCCTATCTAGACTAATATAAATAGGTTAAAGTTTGCAAGGTTGGATATAGGAAGTACCTACCTACTTACTAATAATAATAATAAATAATATTTATTTCCGTCCAATGATCAATACTTTTTTAGTACTTATAAAAAAATAACTTATAAATCTATGATAATAAACACAGGCAAATTAAAATAATACAAAATACACATTGACCTACTTAGAAACTAGGCGACTTGAGTCAGTGTCTCATGTAGCTGGAGTACATAATATTATTCTCAGCGACAACTGTCGCAGACGGTCAGTAAGTTCTTAGTGCCCCCGCGCATGCGGCTCATCAGGGATGCGGTTCTTTGTCGCCTAATTGCAGAAAAGTCATCAGTGCGTGCGTCTGTGAACATCCCTGATACGCTACAGTATCGCAGGAGCCTCACAGCATCCTGAAATACGCTTTACTTGATATTATTTCAGAGTCCATGGGTCGCCGCATAGGTCTCTCTCACAAATGCCCCACAGCCGTCTAAGAGCTTTGATCGATGGTCTCAGCAGAATCGTATCGTCCTTATCCGATTTCATAAATTCTTTCACTTTTATTTAGAATGGACCTTCAGGGTGGGCAGAGGCTGTATTATCCTGTTAAAATGAAAGGGCTTTTCGTTGTGACTAATTTTGCAAAGTCGTCGAAAAAACGGTCGAGCGAATGCGTTTTTTACGAACGCTGCCTTAAGTGGTAAGAGCTACATTTCATCGGCATGAAATAACTTTACGTAGATATCATAGGTACGCAGGAAAAAAAGTTCCTAGGTACCTGTAAAAAGTACGTACTGTAATGCGTTAGCATCCTAGTAGTATGTGCTACTGTAAAATGCAATGGTGTTTTTTTTCACAATAAAATGAATACTGAGAATCACACCATGTTGTTTTAAAGATTTAAAAAATAAAAGTTAAGTTTTATACTCATATTGAAAAAATGAAAATTATGAAAATGCGGATGTTTACTCATATTTCATAATCAATAATCACAGATTAGATGATATCTAATCATATAATGTGATAATGTAATAATAATGTGATTATTGATTATGAAATATGCGGAAGGATCCTATTCTTCTGTCTGTGTTCTAATAGTCTGTGATTATGATGAATCACCATCACATCATCAAAGGGTAATACCTAGTATGTTGATGCTACCAATAATTAGAATATGTTTGGTTTTTGTGAAAAGCCACTGTCATGAATAGTTATGGAGTCAAATCCAATAATTATTAATGTCTTATATTTTATTTTGGCATATAATTTAAGTTCATAGTTTTTTTAGTATTTACACATCAAATTTTGTACAAATCTTATCTTAAATTATCCTAGATCTCTATAACAGTACTAATTATTAATTTATATACTTACATGATAAAAAGTTGATGCATTTATAAGTATCTTTTGCATACAACGCGGGACCAAATCAGACTTCTGATAGATCTGATGGAGGCCTTCTAAGGAGCTTAATACTGAAAGACTGACTCGAAAATTATATAAAGACTAGAGGTCGCTCGGTGCGCGAGCTGCACGCAGCTCGCGGTTTATGTTTGGTCCTGGGGGATGTTATTCAAAGGGTGTACAAGTTGTAAAACGTCATGGAACACCTCTATACGATCCCACAATGCAATCACCGCACTTTTTGTAATTTTCGAAGATATAATGGGAAGGGGGGTGCAGGGGGGGCTGATTTCAAGAGGGGGGTCCAAGTTTAATAATGTCGTGGAACACCTCTATACGATCCCACTATGCAATCACAACCCCTACTTCAAGTTTCGAAGATACGATGGGAATGGGGGTGCAGGGGGGGCTAATTTCAAGAGGGGGGTCCAAGTTTAATAATGTCGTGGAACACCTCTATACGATCCCACTATGCAATCACAACCCCTACTTCAAGTTTCGAAGATACGATGGGTATGGGGGTGCAGGGGGGGCTAATTTCAAGAGGGGGGTCCAAGTTTAATAATGTCATGGAACACCTCTATACGATCCCAGCATGCAATGGCCGCACTTTTTGCAAGTTACAAATATACGATGGGAAGGGGGCCGCAGGGGAGGCTGATTTTAAGAGGGGAGTCCAAGTTTAATAATGTCGTGGAACACCTGCATACGATCCCACCATGCAATCACCGCACTTTTTGCAAGTTACGAATATACAATGGGAAGGGGGGCGCAGGGGGGGCTGATTTAAAGAGGGGGGTCCAAGTTTAATAATGTCGTGGAACACCACTATACGATCCCACCAAGCAATCACAACCCCTACTTTAAGTTTCGAAGATACGATGGGAAGGGGGGTGCAGGGGGGGCTTATTTCAAGAGGAGGGTCCAATTTTAATAATGTCATGAAACACCTCTATACGATCCCAGCATGCTTTGGCCGCACTTTTTGTAATTTTCGAAGATATAATGGGAAGGGGGGTGCAGGGGGGGCTGATTTCAAGAAGGGGGGCAAGGTTTAATAATGTCATGGAACACCTCTATACAATCCCACCATGCAATCACCACTCCTTCTGCAAGTTTCGTAGATTCAATAAGAAGGGGGGGCTTATTTTAAGAGGGGGGTTCCGTTTTATTCATGTCGTGGAAAACCTCTATACGGTCCCACTATGCAATCGCCGCACTTTATGCAATTTTCGAAGATATAATGGGAAGGGGGGTGCAGGGGGGGCTGATTTCAAGAGGGGGTCCAGGTTTAATAATGTCATGGCACACCTCTATACGATCCCAGCATGCAATCACCGCACTTTTTGCAACTTTCAAAGATAACATGGGAAGGGGGGTGCAGGGGGGGCTGATTTAAAGAGGGGGGTTCCGGTTTAATAATGTTGTGGAAAACCTCTATATGATCCCACTATGCAATGGTCGCACTTTATGCAATTTTCGAAGATATAATGGGAAGGGGGGTGCAGGGGGGGCTGATTTCAAGAGGGGGTCCAAGTTTAATAATGTCGTGGAACACCTCTATACGATCCCACCATGCAATCACCACCCCTACTTCAAGTTTCGAAAATACGATGGGAAAGGGAGTGAAAGGGGGTTAAAAAGGGGGAAGGGGGAAGTCAATATTTGAATTGTCAATTATCCTGAACACGATCCCATAGAGCAATCACCGCAATGATTTGGGGGGTCAAAGATCGGATTAGAGGGGGGGTGAAAGTATGAAAAAGGGGGGGTGGAGGGGTCAAATTTTTAATTGTTACTTATTCTCTTTACAATCCCATAGAGAAATCACCACAACTCTGTCGCGTTTGCGAGATCTTGTTAGAGGGGGGGTGAAATTGCGTAAACAGGGGGGGAGGAGGGGGTCATTTTTTTATTTGTTAATCATTCTCTATACGATCCCGTAGAGCAATCACCCCAATATCAACGCATTTCAAAGATTTCTGTGCATGGAACGAGAAAGGGGGGGTAAAAAAGGGGTGGGGGGGGTCAAATTTTTAATTGTTTATTATCCTCTTTACGATCCCATAGAGCAATCACCACAATTTTGTCGCGTTCGAGAGATCGGATTCGAGGGGGGGTAAAATTGGGTGAAAAGGGGGGGTGGAGGGGGTAATTTTTTTAACTGTCAATCATTCACTATACGATCCCGTAAAGCAATCACCGCATTTTTTGCGCATTACGGAGATCTCGATGGAGGGGGGATGAAAGAGGGGGGAAAGGGGGGGAAGGTAAATAAATTTGTATCAAATGAATCACCCTCTATACGAATCCGGTGTAAAAACATACCCTCGTCGGGAAGATTTCAATGTTCGATTCTGGGGGGGGTGGAAGGGGGGTGAAAAGGGGGGTTTTCGGATTTTTCCTCTACTCACTGGAACACCTACTATACGATCCCACCAAACGGTCACCCCTCCCACGAGCGCAAGTGGGAGAACAACTATGTCAATGAGTGAGTCAGTCAGTTTATGTTTGGTCCTGGGGGGTGTTTTTAAAAAGGTTTGCAAGTTTAAAAACGTCATGGAACACCCTATATACGATGCCACTATGCAATCGCTGCCCCCTTTGCAAGTTTCAAAGATAAAACAGTGGGGGGGTGCAGGGGGGGCTGATTTCAAGAGGGGGGTCCAGGTTTAATAATGTCATAGAACACCTCTATACGATCCCAGCAAGAAATCACCGCACTTTATGCATGTTTCGAAGATACGATGGGTAGGGGGGTGAATGGGGGGCTGATTTCAAGAGGGGGGTGCAGGTTAAATAATGTCATGGAACACCTCTATACGATCCTATCATGCAATCACCGCCCATTCTTCAAGTTTTGAATATACGATGGGGAGGAGGGTGCAGGGGGGGCTGATTTCAAGAGGGGGGTGAAGGTTAAATAATGTTGTGGAACACCTCTTTACGTTCCCACCATACAATCATCGCCCCTTTTGCAAGTTACGAATATACGATGGGAAGGGGGGTGCAGGGGGGGCTGATTTAAAGATGGGGGTCCAAGTTTAATAATTTCGTGGAACACCTCTATACGATCCCACCATGCAATCAGCATCCCTACTTCAAGTTTCGATGATACCATGGGAAGGGGCTTGCAGGGGGGGCTGATTTCAAGAGGGGGGTAAAGGTTAAATAATGTCGTGGAACACCTCTATACGTTCCCAACCTGTAATCATCGCCCCTTTTGCAAATTACGAATATATGATACGAAGGGGGGTGCAGGGGGGGCTGATTTCAAGAGGGGGTGAAGGTTAAATTATGTCGTGGAACACCTCTATACAATCCCATCATGCAATCACCGCCCAGTCTTCAAGTTACGAATATACGATGGGAAGGGGAGTGCAGGGGGGGCTGATTTCAAGAAGGGGGTGCAGGTTGAATTATGTCGTGGAACACCTCTATACGATCTCAGCATGCAATCACCACACTTTTTGCAATTTTTGAAGATATTATGGGAAGGGGGGTGCAGGGGGGGTTGATTTCAAGAGGGGGGTTCCGGTTTAATATTGTTCTGGAAAACCTCTATACGATCCATGCATGCAATCACCGCACTTTTTGCAATTTTCGAAGTTACAACGGGAAGGGGGGTACAGGGGGGGCTGATTTCAAGAGGGGGGTGCAGGTAAAATAATGTCATGGAACACCTCTATACGATCCCACTATGCAATGGCCGCACTTTTTGCAAGTTACAAAGATATAATGGAAAGGGAGGTGCAGGGGGGGCTGATTTCAAAAGGGTGGTCCAAGTTTAATAATGTCGTGGAACACCTCTATACGATCCCACCATGCAATCACCACCCCTACTGCTAGTTTCGATGATACGATGGGAAGGGGGGTTTAGGGGGGGCTGATTTCAAGAGGGGGGTCCAGGTTAAATAATGTCATAGAACATCTCTATACGATCCCAGCAAGAAATCACCGCACTTTATGCATGTTTCGAAGATACGATGGGTAGGGGGGTGAATGGGGGGCTGATTTCAAGAGAGGGGTGACGGTTAAATAATGTTGTGGAACACCTCTATACGATCCCACTATGTAATGGCCGCACTTTGTGCACGTTACGAATATACGATGGCAAGGGGAGTGTAGGGGGGGGCTGATTTCAAGAGGGGGGTTCCGGTTTAATAATGTCGTGGAACACCTATATACGATCCCACCAAGCAATCACCACCCCTACTTTAAGTTTCGAAGATACGATGGGAAGGGGGGTGCAGGGGGGGCTGATTTCAAGAGGGGTGTTCCGGTTTAATAATGTCCTGGAACACCTCTATACGATCCCACCATGCAATCACCACCCCTACTTCAAGTTTCGAAAATACGATGGGAAAGGGGGTGAAAGGGGGTTAAAAAGGGGGAAGGGGGAAGTCAATATTTGAATTGTCAATTATCCTGAACTCGATCCCATAGAGCAATCACCGCAATTTTGACGCGTTTGTGAGATCGGATTAGAGGGGGGGTGAAAGTGTATGAAAAAGAGGGGGTGGTGGGGTCAAATTTTTAATTGTTACTTATTCTCTTTACAATCCCATAGAGAAATCACCACAACTCTGTCGCGTTTGCGAGATCTTGTTAGAGGGGGGGTGAAATTGCGTAAACAGGGGGGGAGGAGGGGGTCATTTTTTTATTTGTTAATCGTTCTCTATACGATCCCGTAGAAAAATCACCCCAATATCAACGCATTTCAAAGATTTCTGTGCATGGAGAGAGAAAGGTGGGTAAAAAAGGGATGGGAGGGGTCAAATTTTTAATTGTTTATTATCCTCTTTACGATCCCATAGAGCAATCACCGCAATTTTGTCGCGTTCGAGGGATAGGATTAGAGGGGGGGTGAAATTTGGTGAAAAGGGGGGGTGGAGGGGGTAAATTTTTTAACTGTTAATCATTCTCTATACGCTTACGTAGATCAATCACCCTAATTTTAACGCATTTCAGAGATACCTGTGCAGGAGGCGAGAATAGGGGGGGTAAAAAAAGGGGGGAGGGGGAAATTTTTTTTTTGTTTTACATAACCTATACGATACCGAATAGCTCCTTATAGACAATTGTTATGGGAATGAGATACTTGTGGGAGGGGGAGGAGGGGGGGTGAAAAGGGGGGTTTTCGGATTTTTCCTCTACTCACTGTAACACCCTCTATACGATCCCACAAAACGTACACCCCTCCCACGAGCGCAAGTGGGAGAACAATCATGTCAGTGAGTCAGTCAGTGGTAGTTAAGCTTTATATAATATAATTGAACTTCTTGTGATGCAATGATCACAATACGGAGAATCATTCATTTTTTAAATAATGAAAATGATAGTTGAGACGACAATGACTAAAGCAAATTCGACAAATTGTTGAGTAAAACTTTCTATTAGTAAAAAAAAACTTCTACAGAACCATGGAGTCTATCTGTACGTCAAAAGCATCGATTGTACGATTTTTTTCACCAAGCTTGACACATCCGTTGTCTTAAAATACTTACAACATCTGTGTATGGTAGAGAAACACTTGTAACGCCGTTCTCAAGATGTGTCTGCAAATTTAACAATGGTGTTCGCTAAATAATCTACTGTTTCGTTTTCTTCAACACCTTTATGTGAAGGCACCCACACAAAACTTACATTCATGTTTGCATTAGCTAATTCAACCCATAGCTGTTTTATGAAATAATTGATGTACCTAGTTAGTATTAGCATTCAATTTATTATTTGCTAAGTTCTTCAAAACACTCATGCTACGTAATTAACGTATTTTAGGGCACACTGCGTGGGTCAGTGTGCCCTAAATTAAGTTTTTTTTTATATGATTCAAAACGCTCAAGATAGCAACAGCTTCTGCTGTAAAAACGCTAGCATATTTATCAATTTCATGACCAACGCAAATATTTAGAGAAGGTTACAATTTTTGCATCAGCAGCATAACAAAAGGAAGAGTGCGAGAAGTTAGCCCCGCACTTATGCGTTTCCTGAATTCTGATACTTGTGCTGAATTGTTCTAGGTTTGTTCTATATTGCTCCAAAATATTTTTTCTCTAGAGTGAAAATTACAGCCGAATAACGAAAATAACGGTTTTGGAAACTAGCCCCGCACTTTGGAATTTTCCAAGTTTTGACAGTTGTGCTGGATTGTTCTAGGTTTGTTCTACAATGTTCCAGAATATTATACCTACTCCTAAAATGAAAATTGATGTAATAAAAAAAAAATTTTTGGAACCAAGCCCCGCACTTTTTGATTTTCAAAGTTTTAACAACTGTTCTGCATTGTTCTAGTTTTGTTCTATATTGCTCCAGAATTTTACATGTCTAAAGTGAGAATTGACGTCAAAAATCAAAAAAAACTTGGAATCTAGTTGAAAATAGATGGTTTCCATCCGCTACCTACATTTCTACTTATGATAATAGATGTTTTTTTCATTGTTCTGGGTTGTTCTGATGTTGTGATGTTTTGTTCTAGCTTAGTTCTAGACTGTTCTACTATAATACATATCATTAAGTGCTTATTTAGCACGAAAAACTGAAAAAACTAGCAAAATAGCGGCTTTACAACTTGGCCCCGCACTTTTGGATTTTCCAAGTTTTGACAGTTGTGCTGTATTGCTCTAGGTTTGTTTTGTATTGTTCCAAAGTAAAACCGTTCTAAGTTGAAAATTTACGAAGAAAATCAAAAATAACTGGTTTTCATCCGCCACCTAATGAAAAAAAACACCAATAATCATAAGTCGAAATGTAGTAGGTGGCGGATGGAAACCAGTTATTTTCGAGGCCAGGTTCCAAACCCGTTATTTTAGTATTTCAGCTGTAATTTTCACTCTAGAAAAAAAAATTTTTGGGACAAACCTAGAACAATTCAGCCCAAGTATCAGAATTCAGGAAATGCATAAGTGCGGGGCTAACTTCTCGCACTCCAAAAGGAACCATATTCAAAATGATTCCGAACTAATGATTTATACAATGTTAATAAATTCTTTGGATCCGCACCCTAATAGGAACCACAGACAAAGAATTTAATATGTTGAATGCTTTGTTAGCTTTATTAATGACATGTCTCACATACCTAATTACAGGATAAATTAGTGAGAATAAGATCCACAAAAATTTAACCTCAAAAGATACGGGCAAGGAAGAGTTATCATAGTAAATATCAGGCATAGTGGTATATTTTTTGCCACAGACAACACCTTCGACTTTAAAGGGTTAACATTAAGATCTAAGTAGGAAAAATATTTGTGAAGTTTTGAAAATGCATCATCAACAATTTCAGCTACTTGAGCTAAATTTGTTCCTGATACATAAACAACTAAATTTACAACACGAACCTAAAATTAAATTTATAACACGTATATACAAAATGAAAATCAATGGTGACAAGATACCACCCTGACAAACAGCTACCGAAGAAAGTTGTGGACCATGAAGGTGCCTATTGTATTTCACAAAAACTTCTCTATTCCTTAGAAAAGCCTGAAACTCTCGACAAAGAACTTCAATATTGACACTATTAAAAGCGCCAGAAATATCGAAGAAACAGCGACCAAACGATTGTTTACAGATAAAGATTTAAGTATATCAAGCTGTAACTGACAAATACTTTCACGAGCCGAACGATTTCTACGAAAACCAAATTGATTTCGAAGGTACGGTTTTGTTTTGTTCAACATAAAATTCCAAACGTTGTTAAAACAAGTAAATTATTCAAATATTTTATCAGCACATGAAGTGAGTGCTATTGGACGATAGGAATCAGTACATAGCTTTGGTTTCTTAGGTTTCAAAATTGGTACCAAACAATATTTTTCCCAATCCGGGGGTTTCATTATTTTCCCAGAGCGAATTCAAACCTGCAAAAAAAATCTCAAACAATCTATTCAGTTTTTCTTTTAAACAATATACCTAAGTTATTCCGTCAAGACCAAATGATGTATCTCTTCTAGGGCGATGGCGGATGTTAGTTCACTAATTCAAAATGGATTTACCTAATAAACTATTATTTGAATTGGTATTAAAAATTATATGTTTATGGTCTGTGTTGCACAAAATCATGGGTGTATTTCATTAAAAAAATCGATATCCATGTATCTCCATTATTATTAGCATTGTAGGTGTTATTATATTTTCGAATAAATTTCCATATTACAGATAAAGGAGTACAGCGAAAAGTTTCACAAAGAGAAACCCAACTTTTTTGTCGTTCCACCTTCAAAGTAAGTTTTTAAGAGCCCGAAGTCTCTTGAATTCCAAATAGCTTTCTTCTTTTGGGTTATATTTAAACTCTAAATATGCTTGTTTGGCCGAAAACGGCCTCTGAACATTTTTGATTCCACCATGGAAGATAGGGGTTTTTACCAGAATGTTTAGCACGGGACTGATGACAATTCATGATAGTACTATCTTAATGAAAATTAGGATTAGATTTCGCGACTGCTGTTCGCAAAATATGACAGTAATGCGTATAAGAATACGCATTACTGTCATTACTGTGCATTACTGAGGGCATTGAATGTCCATTTCAAAACCAACCAACAATGAATCTACGCAATTACAAAACATTTTCCAATCTACGAGTTTATAATTTGGGTAGATGGGTAACTAAATGTTTATTGTTTAAACAATTAATATTTGAATCAATTGCTGAGTAAGACTTTAATAAGTATAGGAAACTGATAACTAGTACCAAGTGGAATATCATGAACGGACCATTCACAATGCCAATGACGGCGAAACCAACGACAAATCTGCTGCGTTAAGTCGAAAACGCCAATGAAAAAGATCCGACAGAAATTATGATCCTCAGTGCAGGTGGAACATACTTCAGCATTCTTACTAAATTTAGCAATGTGTCCATACCTAATGCATTTAAGGCACTGCTAAACAAGAGGTATGTACACATTTACCTCATGCCTCCTAGAGTCGAGGTATACATATTCAGAGAGATTGTGGGATGCGAAGGTCACCGCGACTGCCTGCGTTGGCAGGAAGTCTACGCCACCAACACCTCTCACTCTGCGCATAAAAAGCCTCACCTGGATAACGTACCTCGAACTTCCAATTAAAGAAAATATTTGTTAGACATCTCGATTCGGACTGAGGTAAGAGCCCCAGTCACTTCGGTATCACCTGCAGATATGCTGGCTTTGAGGGACAACTGCTATAATAGATTTTTATTTTGTAGGAACATGTTTGCATTATATGGGAGATCAAAATTGTGATTCCCACCTTATATTTGTTAATGTACCTTAGGTGCATGACGCCCGAAACACCATGCTCTCTTAATCCTTTTGAGAGGGTCATACGGTCCCTATCATAGAAATAAGTTATATATTATGTTAAGTGTATATCCCGAGACCAGACTTTGTTTTTGGATGAATCCGCTGCTGCCGACATCTCTTCTTCTGAATCCGAAGACTCAGAGTGCGACGCTGGTAGTGGTCCATCTGGGGAGGCGGTTCCTCCTTTCATCGTCATCCCGGGACACTACTATTGGCTACGCAGTTGACCCACCTATTTATAAATATTCCAAGCAAATAACTTATTATATAAACTTATCCAGTCATTCTCTGTTTCTTTTGATTTACTTATCTAATCCTGCATCAGTCGTCCCACTCACTCTAAATCTTTTCATGCTTCGCAGTCAGTCTTTAATGAATCGTAGTGTCCGTCAATGATTTAAAGATGTATTAAGAAAAAGTATGATTTACTGATTAGGTAATCAATATTTTTGACGGTTGTACATCTTTTTTGCCAATCACTCCTGAGTTGCTCATCCCAACAAGGCGAAGTTTGAGAGATGCAAAGAAGCCGTAAGAAAAAAAAAAGATTGGCCACCGCAGCCAAGTAACCAGGTCAACATATCGCCACAGCTGGGTGACCCATAGAGGAAAAACCCTGCAAGCCAGGATCAACCAGCCTCTGAAATCTGTTACTTCTGAAGTTGTGGCTAGAAAAAGAAGTTTAGATCTTACCCACACTTCAAAACCTCGGCACAAGTCGAAGTGTCCAAGATTCTATCCAGTCTCTTCTGTTTTTTTTTAATTTTCTTTTTTCATCCCAGCAAGGAAATTATTTTTTATTTTTATTTCAGATTCTCTGTTATTTCTTAGTTTATACAATCAGTATCGTATTACGTCCAAGGTAACCTACAAAAGCAAAACAATGTTTATTTCGTACACCGTCGACGTCATATTGTTTGTGGCGATAACGAAAGATAGTAACGATGTGTTAAATTATGCAAATTATCCAGAAAAGGTTGAAGATAACGTCTTATCTTATTGTGGTTGAACTAAACCAATTGGTCTGCCCATGAATATTGTCGATCATGTCGCTCAGAAGATGGTTTGTAAGGTATGTTTACTTCAGTACCTGAGCTCCCTGTACCAATGTTATTTAATACTTTTTCTTATACAGTTTCATTAACACCATTCTGGCAAATACGAATCAGTTTTGCTTGAAGTTTAACTAAGTACTTACCTACTTAATGTTTCAAAGTTCTGAAATCTTCCAGGTCATTTATCCAAAGCAATAGACTGACCAGTTACCAGGCATCGGTATTTGCTAAAGAACAGAGGCAGAGACATGATAAGAAGAATGAAGACCGGCAATATTATAAAATAGGAGCTAGAACCATACTTGGTTCTGTGCTGTTAGGAGCAAGCAGTAATCAAGGAGGTAATCTATTAAAATATACCTAAAGTAAAAGTTCTATGGTTATTTAGTTTTTATAGTGTTAATGCACAATTAGGGAAATGATAAGAATTTAATAAAATAATATCCAAATAAAATCACAGGTTTGCATCCCGCAGAATTAGAATATTTGGGATATTAAATTTATATTCTATTTATATGTATTATTCAGATTAGGGATTGCATTTAAGGGCATTTTAATGTGTTGTGGCATCGGTTAGTGTTCCAATAAGCGGTGATGGGCTTGCAATGTGTCATGTGGAATGTGCCAAATGTAATGTAATGTTTGAAGATACTTCTGACTACTCCCTACTTGTTTTTCTCGAAGATCTACAGGGCGATCACACTAACCCATGGCTATCAAGATGGCAATCAATCCACAAATTATCTGATTATAAGTTATGTAAAAAACGGATGGGATGAATCATATCATGCTAATTTGTAGATGAAAGAAAATGTGTACACAAGCCTAATGCAAAGATCTATTCCTTTTCTATTTTTTGCAATAATGGTACTTAAACCAGTATTTCACAGCAAATACTTTTTGTGTAGGGAGGGTGACATCTTATTAGAAAAGTTAATGTTAGATCATTAAAATTGGAAAGTAGTAGGTACTTGGTTAAATAGTTTGTTCAGTTCAATCTTCTTATAAGCAGAGGTGACTTTCTGTTGTACTAATGTTCTGGAAAATCTCAAGATTTTAATTTATCATGAATGACTTTTATCTTGATTAAATTTTATCTTGAGTGTTACTTTCAGATAAAATAGACGATAAGACAAAAAGGCTTGTGAACAAGCATACAAACACTGTCAAAGCTGAGAATGTGCCATTTGAAGCAGGAACCAAGCAGCCTGACCTGCCAACATTCAGGGCTGAGGAGGTCAGCAAACATGATTCCAAGTTAGTCAATGAAACTACTATTCACTGGACTAGCAAAATGCTTTACTTACTTTTTATAAAAGCTCATTGATTTATAAGAATAAAAAAAAAATAGCATGTAATCCGCATCAACATACAAATGAAGATCACAACTGGCTACAACAGAACAATTCAGTGCTAAAATTGAACCATTCTTAAAACAAAGACCAAACACTGTGTGACAATAGACATATCAGCAAAAGCTGCTCGTCTATGTATACTAATAATAAAACTACTAATAAATAAAGAATATGTTTGTTTATTTTGTTTGAACATCTCTGGAACTACCCGTCAGATTTGAAAAAATATTTTTGCCTATTTCTTGAGGAAGGTAATAAGTTATTTAATATCACGCTACCACGCTTAGGAGCCGAGAAAAGAAGTAATAGCGCGGGAGAGCCATGCGACGCGGTGGGCTGGGGCCGTGGCCGGCTAGTAATTAAATAAATAATTTATCAATGATCAAATGTTCCAGGAACAGTTTCTGGGTGACATACAAACACGGCGTATACGACCTCACTGAGTTCCTCCCCTCCCACCCAGGAGGGGAGCAGATCTACCATGCGGCCGGCCTGAGCATAGAACCCTTCTGGAATGTTTACGGGATGCATAAGACACAGGAGGTGTATGAACTGCTTGAAAGTTATAGAATAGGTGATATGTTTATAATACTTACTTTTATTATTTAAAAAAAACAACAATCTCCGACACTAGAGTTAGTGGATATCAGATACTAGAGTACCATGGTACCACCACATGGAGACCTGAAATAGATATTTGTGAAACATGCAAACATTTGTCCTGCGGAAATTGATGCCACACCTCTTGCATCTCAGCCGGACACTCGACCGCCGTGTCATCGAGGTTGTTAGATTATTGAATGATAACAATGAAGGAAACTGGAATATATTGGTAACCTCATGGATCTATGTACTAAGTATAAATCAGAGGATGTCCACCATAGGGATTAAAGTCGTGAGCGTGTTTATTTTTAACATTTTTTTCAATACGGCTGCACTTGGAAATCCTGGTGTCCTTGACGATGAGTATGTTAGGGTGTTATATTAATTTCAGACACTTCATTGTTCACAAGTGCAAAATAAAAAAAAACTTCGTTTTTTTTCAAACTTTAACACTTAGCTGTAAATAATATCTCATTACTGCTGTTTTTTGTCTGACAATTTTGTGCCAATATAGTGGCTCTTTATCACAAGCACCGCCCGGCGAATACTTTTAAAATATTGTTGACAAGTGTTCAAATTCATGGTTCCAGGTAACCTGCACGACGATGACATAGTAGACCATTCTGATGAGGAACTGTGGGTCCGCGAGCCGTTCCGGGACAAGCGGCTCATCGTCAAGACAGCCAAGCCCTTCAATGCAGAGATACCGCCGCAGTTTCAGATTGAATACTTCGATACGCCCAAGTAAATTAACAATTTAAACAGTTTGATATGCCCAAGTATATTAATAATTAAAACAGTTCGATACGACCAAGTATGTTAACAATTTAAACAGTTCGATAGGCCCAATTATATGAATAATTTAAACAGCTCGATACGTTCATGTATGTTAACAATTTAAACAGTTCGATACGCCCATGTATGTTAACAATTTAAACAGTTCGATACGCCCAAGTATGTTAACAATTTAAACTGATCGATACGCTCAAGACATAGTGTTCAAACATCTTCTAGAGTTAAAATTGAGAAAATCCTTTTCTAGTCCTTTAATTTGGAAGTATTTTAAAAATAACCTATCCTCCAAATTAAAGTTCTCTAGGAGTTACGGTTAGGCTCTGCATAGATTTATCCGTCAATATGTCATATAATCAATTAAGCAGATGAACCAAAAATATGTATTTATAAGTTTGTATATTAATGTACCAAATACCATAATATTGCTAACTTATTTTCAGCGAATTATTCTACGTACGTCAACACATGCCCGTGCCGGAGTTGGACCAGTCGTCGCACAGGCTGCGTGTCACCATCGTGGACCGCGGAGTCAGCTGCCAGACCTTCAGCCTCGACCAGCTCGGGAGGTTCCGGAAGGGGACCGTGAGAGCCGCGCTCATGTGCGCCGGCAACCGACGCAGCGAGATGGAAAATGTACGTATTCTAAAAAGGACGAGCTCGTGTGAGGTGGTAGGCAATTTCTGACGCCAAGCATTGTTTGTTTCGGTTTGAAGGGTATGGATGCTGGTGAAATCTCTGGCACATGAGACTTTTCACCCGTTATGTCTCAGGGTCGGCAAAGCGCAATTAATATATCTGGACTGATAAAAAAAAATTGGGTGGTTAGCGTCTCAAAAAGCCGCTGCTGCGATTCCCTTCATTTTATTATTTCTCCATACGCTACATGACAAGGACATTATCCTATATCAAGCTCTTATATTTCCTTCCTATTGTTAACTTTATATTCGTTGATAGTTTTTATGGTTTCCATGTTATACAAGATAACCAACCTTTCCCCTTCCATTTTGAATAATTCTCATTAGTACCCACCCAGTAAATTCCTTGCTTTTTCGCAAGGAATTTACTGGGTGGGAGTCGCTAAAACACCATTTCTTGCTGAAGGTCACTACCATCCCTTCCCCTACAGAAAGTCACTTACACGCCTTATTTTAAAGAAAATCACTAATACTCCATTTCTTGCAGAAAGTCACTAACACGCCTTCTCTTACAGAAAGTCGCTAACACGCCTTCTTTTATATAAAGTCGCCAACACGACATTTCTTACAGAAAGTCGCTAACACGCCTTTTTTCACAGGAAGTGAAGGACAAGGAGGTGAAAGGCATCAGCTGGGGCGGGGGTGCCATCAGCAATGCCGTGTGGAGCGGCGTTTACTTACGCGATGTATTGATACATTGCGGGGTTGACGAGAAACAAACTGAGGGGAAGCACGTTATAGTGAGTAGTGTAACACATATGGTTTTTTTTTCGCTGTGTTCCAGTTTAAAGTGTTTGTAGGTTCGTTTGTCTATGTAGTACATATTCAAAACTGCTTAATCAATTGAAATGCGATATGTCGCAATCGTTCTATCTAACTTTAAGGAAGGTTCTTAGATTGATTTGATGACATCATTAGAACGCTGTACAATAGACGATGTTATAATACCCGAGTCGTTTTTTTTAATTATTTTGTACAAATCATATTCCATCTCCAAAGGTCGGGCTATGAATGAGAGTCGAATTCATAGTCGTGTTATGTATTCCAGCTGCAAGAGTTGGACTATGAATGTGAGTCGAATGGTCAGATTCATAGTCACAGTGTTATGTATTCCAGTTGCAAGGGTCGGACTTTGAATGTTAGTCAACCGGTCAGATCCATAGTCACAGTGTTATGTATTCCAGCTGCCAGGGTCGGACTATGAATGTGAGTCGAACGGTCAGATCCATAGTCACAGTGTTATGTATTCCAGCTGCAAGGGTCGGACTATGAATGTGAGTTGAACGGTCAGATTCATAGTCGTGTTATGTATTCCAGTTGCAAGGGTCGGATATAGACGCGACGGGGGTACACTTCAGCACGTCCATCCCGCTGCGCATGGCGCTGGACCCGCGCGGGCAGGTGCTGCTCGCTACACACATGAACGGACAGCCCCTGCCGCCCGACCACGGTCGTCCGCTGCGGGCCGTGGTGCCCGGCGCGCCCGCAGTGCGCAGCGTCAAGTGGCTCGGTAATACAGCTGCTGATTCTTATCTAATCTGAGTAGCCATCTGATCCCACTGCAGAGCAAAGGTCTCCCTTTTTTCCACTCTTGGTGGTCTTGTAAATCCGCTGGTCTGTATAAAGAAATTGGCGTTTTTTCTTATGTACTCCAACTAAACTTAATTTATCTATCGCTCTCTTTGAGATTCAAATTAGTCAGATTTAAGTTTTCCATCAAAACATGCTAACTATAAACACGAAGAGAAGTGACAACTAATTTGACCGGAGTTAAATACTTGTTTTTTTTTCTTGAGTGATCTTTCTTACCACCTGTTCAAAAAGGCTGCATAATTATGTAACACAAACACGAAACCGATAAAAAATATTAATATAAAAAGTTCTTAGCTTATCGGTAACTTTGTTCAGGAATGCAGAATGATGATAGGAAGAAATTAAATTTACTATAAGATGCGTCTTTTTTACCGATCTACGTAGTATATTTAATGTTTATCTTTGAGTCGGCTTTGTGTGCAAAAAAAGCATAATAACCTATTTGTAAAAGCGGGTGAAATGTATCTACGAAATACCCGGGACTCTGACAGAATTGTTCTATCTAGAGTTCCGAGGACGGCACTTTACAAAAATAACTGCTTTGCTATTTGCGGTGTCATTTACAACGCATTGCCTCGGAACATTAAAAGACTTCCGCTGAATAAATTTACAAAATAACTAAGACTATTAGAACTAGAGTACTAGAATTTCTTGGAAATCGTAATTTTTTTTTCTTTCTTTTTTTTTAATATAGACATGTTAACCTTAAATTAGATTAGATATGTAAGTAAATTTGCATCACAGATATTATAATAAATAACTTTGTACTACCGTATTCAGGAAAATAAATGAATTAATGGTAGATACTCCGATTTTTTAAATTTCATACAAATTAACTTTTATTCAATCTCTCTCCGTCAGAATCCATAACGGTGTCTGAAGAGGAGAGTCCCTCGCACTGGCACCAGAAGGACTATCGGTCGTTCAACGCGTCTAAGACGTGGGAGACGGCTGATTTCGCGAGTGCGCCACCCGTCTACAGCCTGCCCGTCACCTCCGCCATCTGCGACCCGGCGGGGGGCGCCACCGTGCCCGTCAGGGAAGGACACGTTGAGGTGAGAGGTGAGCCGATCCCTTATCTATATATCTATACTAATCTATATATACTTATATAAAGCTGAAGAGTTTGTTTGTTTGTTTTTGTTTAAACGCTCTTATCTATGGAATGCAAAAATATTTTTAAAATCCTACTTCTAGGATTTTAAAAATATTTTTGCATTTGATAGCCCGATTCTTGTGGAATGTTAAAGGATATTTAACATCACGCTACGACCCTTAGGAGCCGAGCAAAATAAGTAATAGCGCGGCAGGGCAATGCGACGCGTTGGGTTGGGGGCTGAGGGCGTCTAGTACATAATAAAATTCACAAATGTTTTGAGCTAGATAGCATTCTAAAACATGTGTACACACCATGATTATTGAAAAGCAGATGTTGTGTGAACTTACGATAATATTATTTCATACAATATTCGTTTATTTACTGGAAACAGATCCAGGCGAACGGATAATGGCGCCGATTCTCTAGTACTCTAGTATTAACTACACATAATTTAAACTGTTATTCTCTTACAAATGCAATTTTTTTTTTATTCAACTGCTAGTTTCAGAGTAGCGCGTTCAAACTCCACAGCTTTATTAGTATAGATTTTAAATTGATAGTATTCTGTTTTGTGCGCCAAAATATATAATTAAATTGTACCACAGGTTACGCCTACTCCGGGGGTGGGGCCAAAGTTCTCCGCGTGGATATCAGCCCCGACCAGGGCACCACGTGGCTAGAAGCAGAACTAACGGCCGATTCGGCCCCACCAGCTCAGCACTACGCGTGGACGCTGTGGACTGCTAAGATACCCGTTACCAAAGACCAGAAAGAGGTATATAATATAGTATATATATATATCGCTTCATCTACGCTCATAATAAATCTGAAGAGTTTGTTTGAACATGCCAATCTCTGGAACTACCAGTTGGATTAAAAAAAATGCATTTGATAGCCCAATTCATGAGAAAGCTTATAGGCTATTTAACATCACGCTACGACCCTTAAGAGTCGAGAAAAAGCAGTAACAGCGGGGTTTGTTGAGTTTTTCACACATCATCTTCTAGCCCCAGACTAAGCAGAGCTTATATTATGGGAACTACAAATACATTTTTTTTAAATAAATACATATTATACATAGATACACCCAGACCCGAGACAAATATTTATAGATGATACAAACATGTGCCGCGGCGGGAAACCCATCCTTCTGCGTGTCAGACGGCATCGGCAATCAAAGTGCCAAAGATTTTACTGCAGTGATAAGGCTTGTATAAGATAAACGCTTGGCGACAACGCGGCGCGACTGTTCCACAAAACAATAGAAGCGTTTTCTTTCCGGTGATGATAACTGTTTCATTCTATAGTTGGAGCTATGGGCCAAAGCGACGGACAGCAATTTCAACACTCAACCTGAAAAGTTTGACCACATTTGGAACATACGAGGCATTCTCAGCAACGCGTATCAGAAGATCAAAATCAAACTAGAACATCAATAGAATAGGCGTCTTTGTTTTTACCTAAGATGCGAATGTGTGAATCGCACATTCGAAGAGGAGGAAGATACAGAACAATTACTGGAAAAATAGTGTAATCAACTGAGAAAATACTCTAATATTATTTTTTTCCAAGTGTTCTTCATGGTATATAGGTTTTTATTTGTTTTAATTTGATGTCTTGTAGGCATATGACTCAAATTACTTATTTCCATGTGGTTTTTGGGAGGAGGACAGGTGGTTTTTTTTTAGGATTGAAATAGTTTCCCCCCATCTCGTAACAGGAAATATTGATCTATTACAGGGGAACAAAATTAAATGTTATAATTCCCCTGAAGGGCTCCTTTGATATTTTTTTGAATAGGTCAAAATGTTCTTAATTAAATATTGTGTTTACCTCAATTTATAATGCTTACCTCAGATTATGATCATCAAATTAAATTCTGTACTCTCTATTAAATAATCATAGATAGCTATGACAATATCTTATAGTTATTTTTAGGGTAGTTGTCTAGTTTGTTATATTGAGCTGTGTTACTAGTCAAATGTATCAAAAGTAACATTTACAATGTGTCAAACTATCCTATCCTACTAATATTATCTGTAAAAATTTGCTGTATTGGCTGGACTGATTTGGATGAAATTTGGAACAGGCATTCCTTCTGACGTAGAATAACACAGACAACTTTTTATCTGGGTAATAAGTGGTGAAGCCGTGTGCAGAGTATTGTATAAATAACTTGCAAAGGATTTCACATAAATGATGGAATACCAATTAAAACAATGCACAATATTGTTTTTATTAAGTTAAGATGAGTTCATGTTCTAGGTATTGAAGAATGTTAATTATTTATTAGTATCAAATAATGTATATACAGTCAGAGTAGATATGTGGTAAATTGAATTGAATAAATTATTTTGAATATGAACAATTATTTATTCTTCATTACATAACAGATATTTGTGAGCATGCAATGTTTGTACAATGATTAACTGTAATGATGTATATAATTAACATATTAACATTTATTATCTCATACCTACATTTTGATGTCAACTAACTTTTATCTCAGTTTATCAAATTCCAAGCAAAGAGCAGACATGTTTACTCTAATGCGGTTAAAAGCTAAGCATAATATCTTAAAAGCATTACCAAAACTCATATCCAGTTCACAAATTCATACCAACAATGTACTTTTTAAAAGTAAACCAGAGGAACATTTAAAAGTGATCATTCAGGATGAAGTATTCCAGTTTCCCTATGTTTGGCTTCGGGATAACTGTCAATGTGAAAAGTGCTTCCACTACTCAGCTAAAAGTCGGATTTTGGATTGGAGCTACTTTAACCCTAATATCAAACCTAGAGAAGTCATTCAAGAAAAAAAACATCTTGAAGTAACATGGCCGGATGGACATTTATCTAAGTATAAGTATAACTGGCTAAAATTCAGAAGTTTCACAATTAAAAACCAGGAGAGTTACAACGAAACTATTTACAAACCTAAGAAAGAGACATGGCAGGGGACAGACTTTCAGAAAGTATGTAGTAAACATGACTACAACATGATTCTAAAGTCAGATGAAGCATTGTATAACTGGCTACACAAACTATCAACCTATGGAGTGGCTTTAATAGAAAATACACCAGATTCTGAAACAGCCTTGGATCTAATAGTAGCTAAAATAGGTTTCACAAAACGGACACACTATGGAGACAAATTCGTTGTCCAAAATGTTCCAAACACAAGCAATGTCGCTTACTTATCTAGTAATCTTCAGATGCATACTGACCTGCCATATTATGAGTACTGTCCTGGGGTAAACTTGCTGCATTGCCTAGTACAGACAGAAAGCCAGGGAGGTGAAAACCTGCTCTCCGATTGCCATTATGTGGCTCACTACATGAAACAGAATCATCCTGAAGAATACAAGCTATTAACAGAAGTTGAAGTGGAATGGAGTGATGTTGGAACACAAGATGGTTTAGAGTTCTTTAAGCTATATCGTTCACCAGTCATTGTTTTAGACAAGCATGGACAAATAACAAGAATAAGCTTTTCAATACCACAGAGAGGGAGTCATTTCCCTGGGCCTATAGAGGATGTGATTCCCTGGTATAAGGCACATAGTTTATTTTATGAGCTGAGTCATAAGTTCACAACCAAGTTCAAGAACAAAGCAGGGAATATCCTGGTGTTTGATAACATCAGATTGCTTCATGGCAGAGCGGCTTATGAAGACAGCGGAAATAATGTGAGGAAACTGATTGGTGGTTATGCAGATTGGGATGAAATTTACTCACGACTCAGGTGTTTGAAAAATAAGTTGGGCAATGATGATGGTGTTCTATAGTACCTCTAGTTTATTTTCATAAAAAACAATTGTTAATGTTATTATGTATAAAGTAATTTCATTCATTCATTACTATCATAGAATTACTTTCCCTTTTACTCAGTCATCTTTCAAGTTTTAAAACTTAACTCAACATAGGTGTCAATATTGTAGCTTCTGACTAAGAAACTTCTAAGTGGTAGAATCATAGCTGCCTCGTCCTGCTTTCTCACTATTTCTATGAAAGGGAAATTTTCGAAATCTGGATTATTAGCTATTGAAACTGCTGTAGATTCATTGGTGTGAAGGTAAATAGAAAAACTGCAGTCTTCAGGAAGGTTTTTGAACTTGTTGCTTATAGTTGTCAATTTCAAGCAAAAGGCACGTAGATTCTGCTCTGCCTGGATCAAATAAGCGTCTGCTGTCTCATCATACTGAGCGTTTTTGTCGAAATCGAACACAAACTTCGCCAAAGCCTCATAGCTATTATTCGTGATCGCGAACTCAATGCGACTCAGCTGACCACTTTTCAAACACTCTGCTACGCTTTTTAAACATAAATCAATGTACTGATTGATTTCTGGATGGATGGAGCGGTAAACGATGATGCTGTACTTGCGCCTGGTTTCAAATATACTTTGCGGGTAAATTTTGGTGTAGTAAAGGATATTGTGGAAAGCAACTGATAAGAATTCTATTGTTACATCTACGAAACAAGTGTCCATTCTGGTATTTCAGAAAGTTGTATGGTTTTTTTTGTTGTGGGTTATGTGAGAATTGAGAAAGTAATTAAAAACATCAAAACGCCACGCCACGCCATATGTTTTGACTTTGACATTTAAGAAGCTTTTTTGCTTAGACCGGGCATCGTTATTTTAGAGCAGTGCTGTCGATTTTGCTCATGCACTCAGCCCAGGCACATTGGAACTAGCCACGAAAAAACAAAGGCAGTTTTGAGTAAAATCTAGTTAAAAATAGATTGAAGCTGCGTCTGACTGGCTGGTGCAGAGAGATAATAGATGTTATTAAAGTAAGAATCATGATGATTTCAGTCTTGTAGATACCATCACTATCATCATCATCAATAGCCATAGGCCTATCCCAAAGAGTGTCATGATGAACAATCATGACACCCCTACCCACAGACTTCCTACTTTTACAATTTAGAATATTTATTTCAGAAACATTGTAAGCTTACACCAAAATGCTTACTATCTTAGATTAAAACTTTAATCTTAATCTTAACGAATTTAATATTGATGATGGGCTGTCATAAAAAATGTCATACTGGAACTCCTGTAAGAATACATTATGTAAAGTTATCCTGAATTGGTGGCATGTAGAGTACATGCCATGGGACAGGCAAAAAACTGGTGCCGACATCGGCCAGAGCGGAGGTAATTGTCAGGGCATTATATCATAATTATGCCCATTCATAAGTTTAATAGGTCTGTGTCTGTCTGT
The DNA here is from genome assembly GCA_961405105.1 of Perizoma affinitatum. Lineage (NCBI taxonomy): Eukaryota > Metazoa > Arthropoda > Insecta > Lepidoptera > Geometridae > Perizoma > Perizoma affinitatum. The sequence goes on from OY560189.1 coordinate 996,398, forward strand.
CGTCGCTACGCACGCAAAATACACTACAATTTATTTTTTCCAAATTTTTAATTTTCTAATACCCGTTTTAAAATTTTGTTAAATTTTCATACCAGTAGAGATACTACAAAAAGGGGTCCGCAGCCACACGCGCCTTTTAAAAATAGAACAATAAGCCAAGAACAAAATTAAAAATAAATTACAACAAATATTTTGAATGTGCAGCGGACTGTGATCAATTCTTTTTTTTTTATTAAGAAGTCAGATAATTGCTAATAGGTACAAGTTACCTCTTTGTTGACTTTTCCTTAATGCATCTGTTAAATTAGTTTATCTAATACCTAGTCCTAGTTACTAGCTACCCATACTGATAAATTTCATGGATTTATCATATGGAAATAAAAAAAATATAACAGGTTTCACATAATTTATTTTCATTTAACAAATTAAAATAGTTTATCTAATATTCTACTGCCACACCAACTGAGCTTATTTTTTGTCAGGAATTTGATCCAGACCCTGAAAATAAAGGATAAAAACCGATTTAAACAATTTTCAAACCACTTATTGTAACTGCAATAAATGGGGTTGTGATGGCTATGTAATAATATGAATAATTAATTACTTATATGCTTGTTTGAAATACTTGATTCTGGAATAATGCTGAAGATTAGAACAATGTTCAACAATTCATCTCACTAGTCTTTGATCTCAAGATATTACTCAAAACACCTTGAAATTTTGGTACTTAAGGTCCAAAAATTATTTACATTTTAATTAATATAAATTTTAGTTTATTTTATATAAACTAAATTTTTTATTAATAGCTTATTTTTCGAACTTTATACTAATCTAACTAGGATTTTTCTACATCCTACATCTAGGATTTTATACTATGGTATTTGACTCACATTAATTTTGTAGGGATTGCCAGTGAGCCTCAAGTCGCGCTGATATAAAGCCCGGTCCCACCGATCATCCAAAGTGCGTCTGAAGTGCTAAACATAAGTAGAAAATTAATGAAAACTTTATATACCTAGTAAACAAAATATGAAAACATGTTTATTTATTTATTTTTATTTTATTCGGAAAACAAACAGTCATATCTCGATAGACAACTTCTTAAGGTACTATTTACCATTAAGATGTTTTCACATAATTATAAGAATATAAGACACGAAATAAGCTTATTTTTATGTTTGTAGGTAGTTTAAAGAGCTAGCTAGGTATCACTTAGTGCTAACAGCTTCAACAAAGTGTCTAGGGCTAATATAACACAGTAACGAACCAGGTTTTAAAATCTCTAGAACCTTGAAGAGTTAAGATCTGTGGACAGTATTGTGCTGGTTGAGTAGAAATCTATTACCTAATATTTGGTTCTGCATGTACTTACGTTGCCAAGAGAAAGATTGTGAATGTGATAAAGCCCCCATCCCGGTAAGCCTACACCGGCCATAACGATGAAGAAACTTGGCAGGATTTCGTACCACATTCTTTTAAAAAATCGGCAAAATCCACAAATTCACGCAACACAAGCAAGTGTTTTTTTCATGGAATCATTGACAGTGACAGAAAATTTGGTGCTGCCTAGCTTTTATTACAAATTCTACCATAGCCAGTACGGTCCCAACACAAATAAAAATATTTTTTGTGGGCAGATGGAAAAAAGCGGTAAGTTTAAAGTTGTTAATCTTCTTATTCTTAGGTACGACGACGTATGATACTTACTATTGATATATCTATACATGTACTTGTGTGCTGTGGAGTAATCTAGTAAATTACTACACGTAGTACCTACAATTACTCCAAGGCTCACATACACTACCATGACTAATAGCTAGTAATAAAATACCTGTGGGGTAAATTAAAATAATAGGCACTTACAAAAAAGTGCAATACGTTATATGAAGAATAATATGTAGATATAGAAAATACTTTATTGCACATCAAATAGCTTAGTTCAGTGCTACAAACATTTACAAAGTTGTACAATGGTCTCATCGTTAAATAGCGATCTCTACCAGACAACTTTTGGATGGAACGGACTGTAAGAGAGTTTACAATATATATCTTTGATTTATCTTTGAATATATATTCAAACATATAAACATTATGGCAGCCATTTCACAGTATATTTATGAAAACTTAACTAAGTACACGCATAAAACAGCGTTAGTTACACATTCCGAAATTTAGATAAGAAAATTCCAATGGGTTGTTAGAAAGTTAAGCATCGTTATTATAAAGTGTATCGTGTGTTGTCTTAAGAACTTAGGTTGATACTTTTTAGACTTTATTTAATTCGTTGACGAGTACTCTTTTTAAATAAATGAGTTCACATTGTTCGATTGGCATCACACTACAGCTAATTGAAGAACCAAGCAGCCTGATTCTTCTAGGCTTGGTCGCGCGCTAGGAATCGGCGTATATTTACTGTAACATTTTAAATTCACGTAGTTTTAAAACTGACGTTTCTATATAATGCCAAATGAAAAGTTAGAATTCCATCCTCAGGGTACCAGATGTGATGCAGGGCTCTACTTTTTTATTTACCCTCTAAAATTGCAGAAAAACCTATGGACGCTTTCGAAGATGAAAATAAATTGCGAGGTAGGTACTTACGTTACCGAGTACTGATTGATGTACCCACCATAATGCAAGTCCCGGTAATCCCATAGATGCAGTTATGATAATTACAGTTGGAATTATTTGGAACCACATTAACTTGATTTCTTGATTGATTGCGGCTTATTTTTTATAAAATTAAACGTTGACGAGAAAAAGTTGTTTAATCTGTGAAGGAAACTTCAGTTATTTTTTTTTACATCAAAATTTTAATTGAGGATGATAGAGATACCTTAAATCCTATTTGATAACAATAGTGTTTTGATATTATTTAATAAAAGTTACTGATCAACTTACTAGTCTGTGGTAGCCACATAGCAATATAGACAAGTAAAGACTATAGTAAATAACCGCTAGGTACTTAATTAAGTTAACTTAAAACTCAAAAACGAACAAAACATTATCATGTAACTACCTACATATTTAACTATTCGGAGATTAATGTTATTGGACTGCTTATTAACATTAATCTTTGATATTAATTATTGGAATATTTTATGAGTTTCCATCGAAACTTAAAAAACCAGTTGACAGCCATAGCCCAATTATGGGCCCGGTGCAACTGACGCGGTGATTTGGTAACGGTCAATACATTCACGCGATTTTTGACAACCACTTGACACCCATTTTCCTATGTTCACCACCACCAAAGCGGCAGTTTGACGGGGCCCACGCATCTCTGACACTCGCGTTTTGTCTCTATTCCTCACTAAGCAGTAACCTGGATGCGTTTTCAGTAGATGGTGTATTAACTAAAACGATACTTCGGCTAGCACTCGAAGTATCATATTATTTGATGACCTCTGTGGCGCAGTCAGTAGTCAGCATTCCGCGTTAAGGGTGTAAGCCCTTCTCCGCATATAAGAACACTAACCGATGGCAATTTAAATGTATTGTTTTATGTCAGGCCGCCGGTGCCATGCCTCAAGTTGTTTTCTCATACCATTTTGAGCATGTATAGCATACACAGATTTTTTGAGTCGAATCCACTGGTAGGTTGGTATACGACTGAGTTCAAACCCGCGACATTCTGATCGATAGTTGGGTAGCTCTCAGTATGTCAACAAGGCTTTTATGTTTGTAAGTACTGACGTTTTTATTAGTTAACGTTACTGTTTATTAATTTCATAAAATCTTTTAACGATACCTATGTGAAACGAGCCTCGCACATTTTAAATAAAAACTAGGGCAATTTTCCATTTTTTTTGTAGTGTTGGAAATTATTGAAATCTACTACTGGAATAGGTTATTTAATTCTGGCAATTTAGTAGATACGCCTTAGTGTTGTAACTGTGATTAGTGAGCTACACACCGTATCGATTGTTAAGCGATTAATATTAAATCACATTAATTGTATTGTTCGTGAACCACCTAGGCGGTGGACTTACGATTTATGCCTAAAAAGTATCAATAGTATCACTAGATCTTGCTTACAAACATTATGAACCTTTAAGTGAAACCTCTAATTGATAAAAACAGTCATTATTATCGATAATCGTTGCGTGGAATAACTCATGTTGAGTTAGCCAGTAATCGATAAGCGACCAAGTTTATAGAAACAAGACAAGACAACACTACACTACACTTGTCTTCCCTTCCTTCCAGTGTCATCAAAAATGGCAGCGCTACCGATCGATGATTTCCCTGTTTGGGGATTGATGCCAAAAAAAGAAACAGGAGTGGTCTCTTTTCTCAACAAACATGAAGAATACGATGGCAGGAATACTGTTATTGCCATTTTTGACTCTGGAGTAGACCCCGCAGCGGAGGGTCTGAAGGTAAAAAGTGTCTTGTCACGATTTGTTTGGTTGCATTTTGTTCTTTTATTTGTGGATTCTTGAGTGAATTTGGTGGTTTCAGGTGACTAGTACGGGTGAGACGAAGGTCATAGAGAGGTTTGACTGCAGTGGGGCCGGGGATGTGGACACTAGCACGATTATCCGGAAGGTGACCGACGGAGGCATTACCGGCTTGACGGGTCGGAAACTAAAGGTAAATACGGACATATTCTGTTGTTGATATGCGGCTTAATTTTTTTCTTGATCCTAATCCTTGAATGTCACTAATATTTCTAGATCATAATATTTTTTTTTTTAGTTATAACAAGTGGTTATTTTTATCAGCTGATGTCACAGTAAAATGTTTTTGAACCCTGTAAGTCCTGCGTTTTATCTAACCAAGATTAGAAAACTTGTCAGAGTTTTCTTCAAACCTGTCAATTCAAGAGTGGTGGTTGACCACTCTTGAATTGACAGGTTATTTTTTTTTTAATTAAATAAATTAAAAAAAACTATATTGTAAAATTCCATTTTATCAGGTTATTAAACTAATCCAGTATTTTAAAATATCTATGATAATTTTTAATTGAATGAATGCTGTCAACAGCATTCTAAAAATTTTAGTATTGGACGGAAGAGAAATAATCTTTGGGTATTTTTTAATACCCTTAGGCTGCTGGTATAGAAACAATGTGGCCTTAGCTTCAGCTGAGCAGTGAATAAGCATAATTGTTGTTATAGATTCCGGAGTCATGGAAGAACCCAAGTGGGGACTGGCGTGTGGGTATCCTACACCCGTACAGCCTGTACCCAACCAAAGTAAAAGAGCGCATGATTGAGCACAGGAAAGAACATTTCTGGGATGTGAAACACAAGCCGGCTTTTGCTCAGGCTAATAAAGAACTGCAGGACTTTGAAAACGAATTTGGTGGGTGATCAGAATATGCACAGTTCACAGTTTAAACATATTTTTAACTGTAACAACACAGTGTCTAGACAAATACCACTTTCTGTTGGCGTTAATGCCTGCGGAAATAATGAATTATATTGAAATGACATTAGCTGTGGAAATGTCACATGACTGCTGAAGTTTTTCCTTAACAATTTTGCATTAGTGTGAAAGGAAAACTAAGCGTGAGGTATTTGTCTAGACCACCTGGTGCCGTATATATTTGTTTGTCTATTAACTTTTATTTCCAAAATGGCTAATCATATCTTAATGCGGTTTCAATTAATTGTGGATAGATGGTTGGACTTGAAGGATGGCTCTTAGATAAGTTTTACCGTTCTATTCAAGCTTAACTTATCACTGTAATCAATGATATGTCGCAACTAAATTTAACACTATACAGTCAATTGTTGTCATCAGTATCGAAGACATCCACACTCTCAGTCGAAGAGAGACTGAGGAAAGAAGAGCTAGAGGCGAGAGTGGACGTCCTGCAGAATGCAGAGAAGAAGTTTAATGACCTCGGACCCACCTATGACTGCGTGCTGTTCCATGATGGACAACTATGGAGGTATTCTTCTTTAAATATTTTTAATTTGTTCCTATGCCTGTCTGACATGTACTGGATTTTCAACAACAGAATGCAATCTACATTAGAATTCGGAACTCTAAAAATCTATCAACATGTGTTTCGCCTCTTCACAAAACATCCTCAGGATGGTAGGTTTTGCTATCCAATGACATAATCTTCGCAACAGCTCGTTGACTCACTGAGAGCAACAGAATTTTCAGCTTTGAAGATATGTTGCCTCACTGAGAGCAACAGAATTATCAACTTTGAAATGTGTTGCCTCACTGAGAGGAACTGATTTTTTCTGTTACTTAGAGATTAAGTGGAATGCGTTACTAAATATATTTTTCTTAAATCGAATCCCGCAATGCATATAGACAAAAGCCTTTAAACAGTGCTACCATTCAGTACTTACGGAGTTGGACGTAGATACACAAGGCAGGACGGGTCCACAAACTGTAGCTGAGAGCTATGGGGCTATCCATAAATTACGGCAAACGAACCCCTCATTAAATAGGTATTTCCTATCTAGAAAATACTAATTTAAATAAATAAACCACATTACATCCTCGACCACATCAAGGCTTTCCATAAGGTGAGATTGTACAGTGACAGTTGATGTTTTCCCAGGGTAAATTTTGTATACCAGTATCGGTAGGTAAAAACGTTATCCCTAGATGGGGCCGAAAATCGGGAGACTCGATTTTTTGTGGAACTTGGCACTCTTTAGCAACCTAGGATCACTCATTTCTACCTGAAATTCTGTCAAAATGTAATACAAGTATTGGTATATCTGCAGGGCCTGCATAGACACGTCGGAAGCGGGCGAGCTGGAAGGCGGCGTGCTTCTGGCAGAGTACAGCGCGACTCACGAGCACTCGCACCTCACGGAGCTGGACGAGATGACGGTCAGCGTCAACGTGCTCAACGACGGGAACACACTGGAGGTCGTCGGAATGTGCTGTGAGTGGCCGTTCCTATTTTAATCACACTTTTTAGGATATTATTACTATTATACCACATACTCTAGCTTGATCCTGTTCTGTTGAGTTGTGACTGTTAGTATGAACAAGTATTTATATAAGTATTGTATTTGTTGTAGTATGTTTGATAATAATATTATATAGTGAAGTACACCCCCGGTCACTTCAAAATCATATAATCCTCTCCATCCAAAGGTTGTCTGGAAGAGATCGCTTTTAAGCGATAAGACCGCCCATTGTACCTTTTCTTAATGTGTTATTGTTTATTTTGTTTTTATCATACGATAAAGTATTTCATTTACTATTCTGCTGCCGTTTCGTTTGAACGTTTAGAGGTCCTTCCTCATGAGCCACCGTCCGTGAACACGTGAATATTTTGCAAATATTTTGTATTGGGTATGGGTGTTTTCAAATTATGAAATTATTTTCAACAAAATATGTGTATAAGTAGTATATCAGTCATGTAGTTTTCATAATACAAGCTCTGTTTATCTTGGGGCTAGATGATGCTGTGTGAAAAATGACCAGTATTATTTATTTAAATCATATTTCATTTATTCATCCTTAAATGTATATCAGCGTAGGTGTTACATCGAAGTAGCTGTAGCGCCCTGATACTTATTATTTAGTCAATATTTTAAAAGATATAATATAGATTATACCTATACAGGTACAAAGTTTATAATTACAAATGACAAATATTAATTAACAATTAAATTAATAACTAAATCAATCAGTTTATTTGTTACAACAATTATTTTCAATAAACATTCAAACATTGATACTTTTGCATTTTTAGGGGATAAAAATGCATAAGTAAAATGTAATGTAAAATGTGTAGCAGCAGCTACACATTTATAACATTTGGAAGATTTGATTTCTAGGTATTTATTGGGTCAACTAGTTTTAATTTCTTTGATATCGACTTTTTTGATACAGTTTAGCGATAGAATATTCAATTTTTTTTATTGTTTTACAATTTATGGTAAAGATTATGGAGAGAGATGCTATTGTTCTCAGTGAGCCAGGCGAAAAATGGCCATATACTATTGCCATTATTCCGCTATAATGTATACCTAATTGTATATAATATACTATACAGGTTGATTCAGGTATCATGGTCCAAAAGAAGGACCGAGGCCGATGGGCGATTCGGAACCCGAGGACGATCCGAACCACCGAAAAAAAAATACAAATATATTAGTTCCTATTTAAAAAAAAAAAGATATACTACTTAATATGACTGTATTCTCCATAATGGGCATCCTTAGATATATATTCAGTCTGATATACTATGTACATAAATACTTTTATTTTGTAAAACACGCTCACGACTGTCTTCCCCATGGTCGACATCCTCAGATACATATGCAGTGAGTATATTTTTTGAGGCTACCAACTAGTGGGTAGTCAGAGGCACGTCCAAACATAACATTAGGTACATGCCCGCGTTTTGCAAGCTAGCATTCCCCGTGACAGATGGCAAGACCACCGCCGCTTATTGGAACACTATCTGTTGGTACATGCCTTCGAATTTTTGGTTCTAGCGCATGCCGGTTTGCTCACGATCTCTTCCTTCACCGTTTCGAGCACTTGTTAATGCGCACATAAATTATTCGAATGGAAAATCCATTAGTGCACGTTTTTTTTTTGTACATACATACATACATATAGTCACGCCTGTTTCCCGGAGGGGTAGGCAGAGACCAACCAAGGATTTCCACTTGCTACGATCCTGGCATACTTCTTTCGCTTCGTTCATCCTCATCAAATAACGTTCGATATTCGTTTTTTTTTGTAAATAATAAATTTTCCAGCAACGCACGGCACGCACGTGGCCGCTATAGCGTCCGGTTACTTCCCGGACGAGCCGGAGCGAAACGGCATCGCCCCCGGCGCCAAGATCATCTCCCTGACCATCGGCGACAGCCGGCTGGGCTCCATGGAGACGGGCACCGCGCTCGTGAGGGCCTGCATCAAGATCATGGAGCTCTCCAAGCGGATGAAGGTGGACGTCATCAACATGAGTTACGGAGAGCACGCGCACTGGTGTAACTCAGGGTACCCCGCCATTGGAATTTATTATTCACGTTTCTTTACTTTCCTTTCACGCTTTCCTTTAACTACTTATCATCGAGTCGCTAACTGTTGCCTGTTTCTGTTTCTAGTTAATGCTAGTGCTGTAGGTTCATAATAAAACCTACAGTAACCTGTAGTAAGAAAGTAATTAATTATGTAGTTAAAATAGTAATATAGTGTTTTTATAGTATGTGGTACACCACTTACAACCCCTTGTAATCTTTCGTACAGTCTTATCCATCCAAAGAATATCTGGTAGAGATCGCTAATTAGCGATTATACCGCCGATTGTACAACAATGTTAAAGTTTGTACTATTTATTTAAGTTGAAATATTTGGTGTGCAATATATATTATTTTCTATCTATCCAACTAACTCAAGTTAAGGAAATACTTGGCGGTAGGCACGTGACATTTCAACAGCTAATGTCATTTCCATACAATTCAATCTTTCCGCTGGCTAGAAAGTGTTGTTTGTCTAGGCGCCCTGGCTTGGTTGCAGAGGAACAGGAAAAAGTTGTGCAACAGCAGCTTCTCTTCAAACGCTCTTAGTGTAGTTGGCGTTCAGTTAGGGCTCCGAGGAATTTCCTCTCTACCCTGGCGTCAACTGGCAAAGACAACTTGTAGAATATGTCAACTTGCATATTATGCAGATAATTATTCCGGGTCTGGTTGTTGTGGTACTCGTAATTCCTGATGACCACGACACAGGGAATCTTGGTGTGGGGTCTGCTGGGTGGTTATTTATTTATTAAATGTCATGCGAGGTCATGTAAAGTAATGATGCAGATAGTAAGAAATATATTGAGTAAACACTTATTGGTTTATTTGTAAATATACATCGTAATAGAGCTCTCAATTTATATCGAAACATTGTTTGTTTTCAGTCGCGTCGGGTCAATAATAAGCTCAGTGGTGAACAAGTACGGCGTGGCGTGGGTGGTGTCCGCCGGGAACCACGGACCCGCGCTCTGCACGGTGGGCGCGCCGCCCGACATCTCGCAATCCGTGCTCATTGGTATGCTATCCACTATCCACTATCCAACCACTAACCACTGAAACCCGAAAATATCACTTGTGATGGTTCTATCTACAATAATGTTGAATTGTATTCAGCCTAGTAAATACAGGGTGTAACATAATATCCCTATAAGTCTTAAAGGGGAGTATTCCACACGTCATGGCGTTTGTTCAACAACTTTAGATTTTTTTAATTAATGAGTTCAACTTTCTCCAGAGTGTACTTAGACAACACGAGGCAGCCCTATTTTAGTTTATTTACAGATGTTTTTTTTACCTAGTGTTATTCTATAATCTGACAGAAAGTGTCGGATCTGTAATATTTTCAAATTGATACATCTGACACTTTCTGTCAGTTCATTCGTTTTCAGAAGAAGAAATAAATTAAAAATGGTTTTACAGTTTAGATTAAAAAATTCTGCTCTTTCATCTCATGTAATAAACTGCTCATTATTTTAATTAAATGCCTCATGTTTTTATGGTGAAATACGCCGAAACATGTTTTTCCTTTTAAAATAGCTCAAAGGAGGGCTGGAATTTATGAATGAGTAAGGATTTAAAACAGTATCCTACGTGAGTATTAACATGAAATTATTGCTATAAAAAAAGATAAATAGAATAATATTATACTGTGCAAATAAAACAAATAAATAAATCGATGTAAAAACGTTCGAATTAATGCCTTTCTTACGAACGCTTAAGTTTAAGAGCTACTCTTTATCGGAGTACCACGCCTGTGAAATGGTGTGTGCAGTAGCTGGTCATAGATGTATAGAGGTATTTAATCGGGCAGGTGTGGGTGCGTACGTGTCTCCGGAGATGATGACGGCGGCGTACTCGATGCGGACGAAGCTGTGCGGCGGCGCGTACAGCTGGAGCTCGCGCGGACCCACCGCCGACGGGGCTGCGGGCGTGGCGCTCTGCGCGCCGGGCGGAGCTGTCACCTCCGTAGCCAGGTACTGTGTAGTACTCGACGAGTACAGCTGGAGCTCGCGCGGACCCACCGCCGACGGGGCTGCGGGCGTGGCGCTCTGCGCGCCGGGCGGAGCCGTCACCTCCGTAGCCAGGTACTGTGTAGTACTCGACGCGTACAGCTGGAACTCGCGCGGACCCACCGCCGACGGGGCTGCGGGCGTGGCGCTCTGCGCGCCGGGCGGAGCCGTCACCTCCGTTGCCAGGTACTGTGTAGTACTCGACGCGTACAGCTGGAGCTCGCGCGGACCCACCGCCGACGGGGCTGCGGGCGTGGCGCTCTGCGCGCCGGGCGGAGCCGTCACCTCCGTAGCCAGGTACTGTGTAGTACTCGACGCGTACAGCAGGAGCTCGCGCGGACCCACCGCCGACGAGGCTGCGGGCGTGGCGCTCTGCGCGCCGGGCGGAGCCGTCACCTCCGTTGCCAGGTACTGTGTAGTACTCGACGCGTACAGCTGGAGCTCGCGCGGACCCACCGCAGACGGGGCTGCGGGCGTGGCGCTCTGCGCGCCATCACCTCCGTACAGCTGGAGTAACAAGTTTTGGAGTGATTATTAATACGGATGTTACTCTTAATCATCATAACCACTGCCGACACTGACTAAGGAAAGTGCTAACTGGGTTCAGTTTAACTTTTCTCTTTCTCTTTTCGCTCTGATCGCATTTAATATTTTTATGCATTTAATATTTTACCCTGTTTATTTAATACTTTATTAACTGCAACAGGGAATTCTAGTGCCCCCGCACCAGGACTGTGTATGCCTGTTAGGTTGTAGTTTTAATTTTATTATGAGGTGCCACATAAATCAGACATATTTATAATAATTATTTTCCGTTTCAGGTTTACTCTAAGAAATAGTCAATTAATGAACGGTACTTCGATGGCAGCCCCTCACGTCGCTGGTGCAGTGGGTAAATATAAAAAAAAAACTATACAATTCATGCAAATGTATGTAACTATTAACTAATATAGTAAAAAACATGCTGACGTCTGTAACCCCTATGATGGCATCCTTAGATCTATACTCAGTACATAGATCCATAAGATTACTAAACAAGGGGGGTAGTTAGTGGTCTAAATATTATTTAGCGCATGATTTTTACACTTTTTGCATAGAAGTTAGAATTTTGCGTGGTTGCAAGCCCATCGATGGCACATGTCTTCGAGTTTTATATTCTATGGAATGCCTAACATATATCTGTCTCTGGTTTGGGTGTTTTCTATGTTTAATATGTATGTATTTACAAAAAAAGTATATAATTAGCATATCGTGTAGTTTCCATGATACAAGCTCTGCTTAGTTTGGGGCTAGATGTTGATGTCCAGCATTATTTATTTTGTGCAGTATAGGGTACTTACATTAGTGCATTTCCGGGTTCGAAAGTCGGGGTACCTTCCACTAATTTAATGTATATTTTCAGCGGCTCTTATATCCGGTCTAAAGGCGAAGCAGTTACCGTACTCCCCGTATTCAATCAAAAGGTCCTTGGAAAATTCTGCCACGTATTTATCACACGTCGAGCCGTGGGCGCAAGGAGCTGGACTACTAAATATTGAAAAGGTACAGGTTTTAATTAAATTTAATATGTTCCTAGTAAAAGAAACGAAGTTTACGGCTTTATCCGCCACAGATACATACTTATATGCATATTTAGTTAGTAGCTCTTTGAAGATACTTTTAGATTACAAAAAAATCGACTCGCGCACAAGCCTCTGTACAAGCTTGTAAAGCACCAAACATTGCGTAACAAATATGAGTCGGATTGAAAGGCAAACTTAAATTTGCAGTTGAAAAAAATCTATATAAGTCACGGTCAATTATCCAACTGCAAGTGTAAGTTTTTTATTCAATAGAATCATTAAGCACCAGGGTGTCCAAGTTATTCAACAAGTCTACGGTAGACTTTTTGAATCACTTGGAGATCCTGCTCAGGATTCGGAGCAAAATAAATCAAAATAATTGAGTGGACTCAGAGCGTTATATTACGCAGGAGCGTTCCGTACTGTACGGTGACTCGGTCGCTTCTGTGGTCCGGAGAGGCAAGCGGCTGGTTTTATACCCGGCGGGTGGTCTCCGACCGACGCCGCGCAGGCGCACTGCGCACCTGTTGTACGTCAGTCGATGTCGGTCGGGTGAGGGACGCTAGTCGTTACTTGATACCCTCCACGGGTTCCTGAGAAACGTTCCAGACAGACAGACGGACAACGATGTGATCGCACAAGGGTGCCTTTTTTCTTTTTGAGGTACGGAACCCTTAAAACAAGTTCACGGCTTTATCCCCCACAAGGAAATACTTTGATACATATTTAGTGAGTAGCTATTTAAGGGTAATCAGTAGGGGGTAGTCAGAGGCTAACATTACATTTAGCACATGGTGAAGGAATGGTGTTGTAATAAGCGGCATTGGGCTTTCTATCACGTGGAATGGTAAATACTTGCAAAATGCGAGCGTTGAAAATTGTACATTTGAATGTGCTCTGACTACCCCTTTTTCTATCAAAACAAATCCGCGCACTGTGTATGGATCTGAGGATCTCCATGATTAGGATTACGGTCGTGAGTCCTAACATCTATGATCTGCAGGCGTTCGACCTCCTCTCGACGTACCACGACGCGGTGGAGCGCGACGTGCAGTTCAACGTCACCTGCGGCACTGACAGCGGCAAAGGCATCCTCCTTCGACCCAAGCTCAAAGCCGTCCCTAAAGAAGTCGCCGTCACTGTTGAACCGCAGTTCCTACTCGACCACGAAGACGCCGAGAGTGAGTTTGTATTATATTCATAAAAAAATCATTTCCAGCCTCTTTTTTTTACCTAACGAGACTTATTTACGAAGGGTGATATCAGAAACAGTGAAAGAAAACACCGTGAGGAAACCAGCATGCCCTAAAATTCAGAGGGACCCATCCTCCACTGTGACTTGTTCTCTGTGTATTTATTTACAGAAATAATGATATAATACTGAATAATGCAACTTCTAGAAGGCTAGGAAGCCTTCTAAATGCTGTTGATCTATACAAACTTAATAAGTCGGAAATACCCGAAATTCGAGTTTGTCGAAAACACTTTTTTTAATAAGCCTCAATAAGGGCTTCTGTGTTGTCGAAACTCGTGTCCGTAACCCCGATAAACATGTAAAGCCTCAATCTGAATGTTTTAAAATGCTCATATGATCTCGATTCCTACCAGACGGAAGCGTTTCCGAAATGCTGGCTGCATGACCACGCTGAATGGCAATGCCAATGCGTTGACCCAGATAGGAACCAGTTCTTAGGTCTTCTCATATAACTAGGCCGTTCTAAAGTAAAAATATTTAGTTTTACGTAAAAAGCGAACAAAATGTTCCTTTAAAAATATATTAGTAGATCTGTATGTTGAGTATATTTTGTTCTATTTCAGTAAATAAAATGAATAAAACTGAAGTGAATGAACCGAATATGAATGAAACAGAAGAGAACGAATGGAAAATTATTAAAACAGATGCGAATGAAACTGAATCAAAAATGAAAAAAACTGAACTGGTTCCAATGAATAGTATTCGTGGTATGTTATTTGATGTAACTTGTAGAAAAAAACATAATTTCGGTCTTTTCGGGCATATTTGAAGCAAAAATGGATGTAAAATTTGTCTATTCTTTTTTTCGTTTTCGTTGTCTGAATGAAAGGGACAACAAGTTATTTAAAAAAAAAAACGTCTCTTTCTAACGGTAAGAAGAAACATGCTCTGTTTCACCAGCTTCAAATAAAAAAAATATTGATACATTATCAAAAAAGTTATGGGCTTCGTCAATCTTCGTCGATCTGCGGACATAGGCGCGTGCTATTCGAACCGCACGTGCTCCATAGATGCGGTTCAAGTTAAATATATTTCGATCACTATTTCTATTAGTAAGTATATGGTACAAATCCAAAGATATTCCGACCAAACACGTGAATACTTTGACGTGTGCAAAGGTTGAATACATCGTATTTGAAATTGACAGATCTTATACTTTCTGTCAGATTTCATCACTACTTTATTTTTATTTGATAATTTGCATTTAAAAACGAATGTAATCTTTATGTTGAGCATAGTTTGCATGAGGTGGTATCTAAAAACTTAATAATAATTATTCTAGAATAACATAAGGTCAAAAAACAGCAGCTAAAGTAGGGCTGCGTCTTATTGTGTCTAGTTAAATTTGTGAGCAAAGCTTAACAGGCATTTCATGAATGAAAACTTCGATATTTCTAAAGTCGTTGAACAAACGTCGTAGGCAATGACGTGCGGAACACCCCCCTTTCTCACTTATAGGGACATTACACCCTGTATAGTTGCTGTTGGTAGCCGCACTAGGTCGAGTCTGTATCGCGGGAAGCCGGTTACATATAAATATACATTAAACTAACATAAACAGGGCAAAACTACGAATTAGAAATAAAATAGAAACATTTAAGAAATCTGTTGAGGTCTTGGAACTAACATACATGATGAGCAGTATGTCAGTTATGGAGTTCCCATCAAGCTCTGCTTAGTTAGAGGCTAGATGATGGTGTGTGTGTGTGTCCAGCATTATTGATTGATTAGTCGGTGTACTGTATAGATTGTTTGTTGGCAGACCGCGGCGTGCCGGCTCGTCAGATCGCGTTCGGGGCTCGTCTCGCGCTGGTCTGCAGCCCGCCCGTCAGCTGGGTCAGCGTCGCCGCTCATCTGGACGTGATGAACATACCGCGTCCCATCGGACTCCGGATAGACGTCACCGCGCTGCCGCCCGGACCGCACTTCACCAGGTAAATCAGGTGGTGGGGCGGATGCCTGTTTGAGTAGATAGCCCCAAGAGACGCAGTTATTGTTATTTTGACAGAAAACAAGCCTGTCAACTATCGTGCGAGTCACGCCACGCCTGCTGTGCTCTGATTGGTCTGCTCTTTAAACTATCGTTATCGATGTTTAAGACTAAGAAGAGTCAATTTAGTTATTCTATTTATTTTTGGAACAAAAAACAAATTTTTAGCTGAGGTACCTAAACAAATAATGTTATTGAATAGTTGTAATGCAATTGATCGTAGTTATAAAGTAATCACATGTGATGTAATCCCATGTTTGGTCAGTTCACAAAATAATAAAAATATCATATTTTTTATAAGCTATTTACAAAATGAATTGCAGTTAGTGCTAAATAAATGTGTTGCGAGGCCTACCTTGGCCTCGCAACACATTTATTTTTATCTCGCTTTAAAGCTGGCCATGCAAAGATACCGCCCGTTGCCGATTGTGTTTTAGGTAATTTATTTCATACGATTTTCTAATATAGTTGATAGTATAGTTATAGTAAAGTAAAAATTTAAAAAAACATGTAAAAATTTCCGTGTGATGGAACTAAAATATTGATATCGCCTGTTTATCTCTTCACGTTGCGAATGACGGCGAATGACGTTAAAAACAGATATACAATAAATGACACTAGTAAGAAAGAGACGCCAAGTGGAACGTCATGTAACTTAGGTAACTAGTAAAATTACGTAGTTTTTTTTCTTACCGTGAATTGATATTCCATATGTTTTGTACTTAGAAGGTCATTGTTTTGATTGTTAAACTTGGTCGCTGTATTTCTAAACACAAAGTAACAAGACGCACGCACGGATCTAACTGTTGGTCAAGACTGAAGTGTCGATCGTCCGCGTTTTTCAACATCAGTCTTTAAAGACTGATGTTTTGACAATGTGGTTAAATATGACGCCTCTCGGGGCCATTTGCTTCGAATGCATGTTTCGAATTAACATTAAAAAAAGGTGAGTGATGTGGTCAGTCCGATATAACAAAACAACAAATTTTTTTGATCGGAAGAAATATTGGTCATTCCTAGGGTACATTCAAGTCTCAATGGCTGTTTTTCGGTCTGCGTTTGCAATATACTATAATTGTTATATATTTTTTATGTCTAGTTTGAACGCGTACGACACGTCGTGCGTGGAGAAGGGCCCCGTGTTCCGAGTGCCGATAACTGTGCTGCAGCCGCAGCCGCTGGACGAGAGCCGCGCCAGCCCCGCCCTCACAGAGACCGGGGTGCTCTTCAAACCGGACACTATCAAGAGGCACATTATCATACGTAAGTCTATATCACGATAAATGCTGCAGCCGCAGCCGCTGGACGAGAGCCGCGCCAGCCCCGCCCTCACAGAGACCGGGGTGCTCTTCAAACCGGACACTATCAAGAGGCACATTATCATACGTAAGTCTATATCACGATAACTGCTGCAGCCGCAACCGCTGGACGAGAGCCGCGCCAGCCCCGCCCTCACAGAGACCGGGGTGCTCTTCAAACCGGACACTATCAAGAGGCACATTATCATACGTAAGTCTATATCACGATAACTGCTGCAGCCGCAGCCGCTGGACGAGAGCCGCGCCAGCCCCGCCCTCACAGAGACCGGGGTGCTCTTCAAACCGGACACTATCAAGAGGCACATTATCATACGTAAGTCTATATCACGATAACTGCTGCAGCCGCAGCCGCTGGACGAGGCAAAGGCAAAGGCCTCCGCCTTCTTCCATTCTTTCTTATTCTTTGCTGTTTGAGATCGCAGTACGCCTTCATAATCATCAATCTCGTCTCGCCGCCTTGTCTTAGGTCTGTCTCTTCTTTTAGTATATTTTGTTCACCATGATGTCGTTATGCTACTCCGTTTCTAATTGCTGGCCATGTGACCAGCCTAATTCCTCTTTCCTGTTTTAGCTACTCTGAGTATATCCATTTAATTGCTTTTCTGTCTCATATCTTTTTACCAAATTGTATCAATTAATCTGATTCATGGAAGGCTTTTCTTCTTCTTTTTTTATGTTATTTTTAATTTCTTATTTTTTTTTATTAATTGCCCATATTTGGCACCCGTATGTGAGCGTTGGGATACAACTATTTCAGACTGATGGGGACGTCTCTATTTTTGATTATATGTTTTATAGTCCAGTATTTGTTCCAACCTTGTAATTTTTATGTTATATCCGTGTCTTGCCAATCTTCGAACCTGAATATACCCTAAAAGTAATTCAAACTACAATAATTTCAATTAAAAAAAAGACGTCATGTATATTTTAGGATATTATCACGACTATTACAAGTTCTTTACTATTCTCCTGCTGAAGTTTCGTTGACCGTTTTGAGATCCTCCCTCTGTCTTCCTTTCTATACGTTCCTTTTGATTTCAATGAATAAAACCTATTGACTTTGACGTTGACACTGTTAGTTCGATCACTTGAG
Organism: Perizoma affinitatum; assembly: GCA_961405105.1. Taxonomy (NCBI): domain Eukaryota; kingdom Metazoa; phylum Arthropoda; class Insecta; order Lepidoptera; family Geometridae; genus Perizoma; species Perizoma affinitatum. The sequence continues at coordinate 1,014,592 of OY560189.1, forward strand.
TTATAGAGTCTGTTGTCTGTTGTCTGCAGCCCCCGCAGGCGCGACGTGGGGTTTGGTGCGACTGTCGACGACGGACCGCTCGCGTCCCGGCAGGTTCCTCGTGCACGTGATGCAGATCCTGCCGCAGAGGAGCTGCCGCTGTCACGAGACGCAGAAGCTGCTCTCAATCATTGCGGACACATCCGCAGTTCTACCCTTCCAATGTGTTGTGAGTTACATTATTACTACTAGCTAAGTTCTCTAGAATACAGATCGATTCAAACATTTAGAACACATCCGCCAGAAATTTTAATTCTTTATTTCTTACTGAACACACATAGATTCTCATTCTGTACAATCCATGTCAATATTTTTTTTTATTATATGTTAGTTTTCCGAAGGGAATTTGGTAAAAAAAACGTTGTTTCTTTCTTCCATACAAACTGATCTTGGTTGTCGACATTTAAAACTTCCTTTAAAGTTTCGACAAGTTTCGTTTTTTTCACATTCAAGGACATTACTACGTCTGTCGGGCCAGCTAGTAAATAATAATGAAATACAAAAAAAAACATTTAGGAGGACATAGATTTATCTTTCGGCATACTTAACAGCAATATTCGACCATTCTGTTATCATACTTCTTTGTACAACCGCAAGCGCGATTTTCACAATTAAAATTTCACCACAGATATTATTCCCTTCGCTAGCATAACCACATGTCAGTGTCATTCCGTCAAGCTCCAAGTAGGTTGATAGCAGATATCTTGGACTGCCGCCTTGCTAGCAGGTAGCCGCTGACTGTCCAAGATTTGTTCCGGGTCTAGTTGTTGCGTTATCACGGAATCATATTTACCACTGCAGCATAGACTGCCCTCGTTAGTACCGGTTAGCACCCACGTATTGTATTCTACTGTGTTTTTTAAATTGTTTGTCCTTGTCATCTGTATTTGTATGTGTTGATAAAAAAAATATCTATCTATCCTATCTACCTTGACGACCTCTGTGGCGTAGTGAGCGAAGGCCCGCCTGAGACGCAGAAGGTTGCGGGTTCGATTCCCGCTGCAGGACAAATGTTTGTCTCGGATCTGGGTGTTTTCTATGAATAATATTTCTATGCAAATACCTACATTTACAAAAAAATAGTATATCAGTCTTGTAGTTCCCATAGTACAAGCTCTGCTTAGTTTGGAGCTAGATGATGCTGTGTGAAAAATGTCCAGCATTATTTATTTACTCATAGTTCCTGATTTCCACGATCCAGGGAATCCTGGTGCTAAGGATGTTTTCTTCTACTTCTCGTTGGTGTAGGATGTATTAATTATATGAGGTCGTTTCTTCAATTCCCAGGGAAATGTGACGTTAGAAGTGGCGATAGCAAAGTACTGGGCGAACATCGGCGACATGGAGATCGACTACTCGATAGAGTTGTACGGCGTGAAGCCGGAGTGTGGCAGCAAGTTGGTCGTCATATCCAGCGAAGGACCCGCGCGGGTCCCCGTGACCGCGCTCCGCACCACCGACGTGACACCCTCCGCGCAGATCAAATCCATAGAGCCATCCTTCAAGTGAGCATATACAATTTACATATATACAAAATACTTTATTGCCGACTTCTGCAATAAAGATATCCGGAGGTCGTGAGTTCGAATCCGGTCGTGCACCAATGGATTTTTCCACTCGAAAAATTTATGTGCGCATTAACACGTGCTCGAAACGGTGGAAGAAAACGTTGTGAGGAAACCGGCATGCCTTAGAACCAAAAATTCGAAGGCATGTGCCAACAGTTAGTGTTCCAATAAGCGGCGATGGGCTTGTAACCTGTTTCGTGGTATGCTAACTTGCAAAACGCGGGCATGTACCAAATGTAAAGTTTGGACGTGCATGTGACTACCCCCTACTTGGTATCCTCAAAGATTTATTCACTGAGCAAGTATCTGAGGATGTCCACCATGGGGAAGAAAGTCGTGAGTGTGTTGGTTTTTTTTTTAATGTACATTATTTCAGATTGATCAAATCTAATGAGCCTTCTCAAGTCAGTAGAAAAAGTAGCTTTATGTTTTTTTAGTGTTTACACCCGTTCTGAATTTCATACAAATCCGTTCAGATCCTTCGTAAAGGGAAGATTATTAGAAATACACATTCAAACATTGACATATTTAATAATATTAGTAGGAAGCAGTTGACGTCTCGTTTCTATTAAAAGCTGTAATCTGGCGGTTTTTTTTTTCAAGGAAATAAAAATTCCGTATCTTAGTCAACTATTCTAAAACAGAATATGCATCTTGCTCTATTAATATTGTGATTTTCAGGCCGGTGGAGTCCAAGATAGCGCCGCTAACGGCCCGCGACGTGATCCCACCGAGCAGGCAGATCTATCAACTCATCAACACGTACAACTTCCACGTCACCAAAGCCACTGACGTGAGTGTTGTCCACGACGAACCAATAACACATAAAGAAAGAAATAAAACATATTTATTTGTCCCAATAAACACAAAAAACCTAGTGATAAACACACAGGACAGATACTCAACATAAAACAAAGAGAAACGAGACGAACAGACAAACTAAGTACCTCATTTTGTGTTGCGTGGGGTCAAATAGGTCCCCATCTCAGCATTATGCTGCACCAAAAACCTAGGTAAGTGGTCCGGTGGGGGTCAGCGCTGGTTTGGCTGATTTGGTTTAACATGGCGTTGTCTACGTCACTACATTTATTTTGTGAATGATAGAAATAAAGAACAGAAGATTACTTAAACTAGAGTAAACATAACTTTATTAAGTTTTACATTATGTAACCTCACATTCGATCGATGAACTCTTCATATCAGTTAAATGTGACACATATGAGCCTGTGTTTCAGTTTAAATTTGAATAATTTCAAGCTTATGTTTAATATGTATTTTATGTTTATTCCCCACACTTTCAGTAAGGCAATAACACCGTCATTCTTTTAAATAGATCTCTCCATTCTTAGGTTGTCCGGAAGAAATAGCTTTCAGCGAACCATCCATTGTTTTTTTGTTATTTTATTATGTTTCTGTGTTTTGTACTGTAAATTGTTGTACAATAAAGAGTTTATCTATCTATCTCTGTATCTGTCTCTGTTACAATACTGTGTAGACTTTTGTACACTGTGGGCATGAAATATGTTATCTTATCCGACTTGGCTAAAGATAACTATGTATGTGTCCGTAATAATATATATAATGTGTTGCAGGTGACCCCTATAGTGTCTCTGTTATGCGACATGCTGTACGAGTCTGAGTTCGAGTCGCAGATGTGGATGGTCTTCAACAGTTGCAAACAGCTGATGGGCGTCGGCGACGCTTACCCTTCCAAGGTAATTCACAGTGTTTCATGTGATTATTGAATAATGGGGTTGTTAGGGCTCTGAGGTTTTGTTGCTTTCTTCAATAACAACGACACATGACTTTATCAATGTTTATTTTCAATTCTTCAAAGGTTTGAGACAGTTTTAGTTTACTTAACATACACTCGCGGCCATGTTGAGTTGAGAAGGGAAGAATAGAGATGGGGTAAGGAGGCAGCTTTGCCTTTAGAGATGTGACTACTAAAAGATCAGGGTATTTCATCATCAGCAGCTCGTGGTAACCGTAAAATACATTTTTCGTATTTATTTCAGACAATTAACAGACAATATTTGTTTCGGGTCTGGGTGTTTTTTTATGTATTATGTGTATGTATTTACAAAAGTATATAATTAATATATCAGTCATGTAGTTCCCATAATACAAATGCCGCGCCGCAGAATCCACATAGACTATACCTGCCTAAACTCAAGCTAGAGATTTATAAGAGAAATGCATATGTTAATGGAATAAAAGTGTACAATAAATTGCCAAATTCATTAAAATATTTATCATACAATTTGTTTAAAAATAAGGAAATGGTTAGGGGACCAATGTTTCTATAACCTTAATGAATTTATTAACCACAAAGTAGGCAATAATGAGATGACCAATGACTAGGAGTGAATATTATTAGATTAAGTTTTTATGGTAGGTAGGTAATAGTTATTGACATTTTTAATTCAAACATTAGGGCATAAGTCCTGACATTTTATAATTATTATTATATTTAAATTAATTCTCAATCTACCTTTTGACATTTGCACACCATATGGATGGCAGAATATATAAGGACCTAAAAAAATTTTAACATCATGTATTAGCTGACCTATGCAAATAAATATATTCGTTTCAGTATTCAGTGAAGCTGGAGAAGGGCGAGTACGTGCTGCGTCTGAACGTGCGTCACGAGAACAAGGCCCTGCTGGAGAAGCTGCAGGACATGCCCGTGGTCATCCAGCAGCGGCTGCAGACGCCCATCACGCTGGACGCGTACTGCTCACCGAACCAGGTGAACTAACACTAGCCTGGAAATAACACACATCTCTAACACTATATTCTCCAGCTGTTGTTTTGTAAAGGTTCGACGCATACTGTTCACCGAACCAGGTGAACTAACACTAGCCTGGAAATAACACACATCTCTAACACTATATTCTCCAGCTGTTGTTTTGTAAAGGTTCGACGCATACTGTTCACCGAACCAGGTGAACTAACACTAGCCTGGAAATAACACACATCTCTAACGCTTCATATTCTGTCACTTCACCACAACTGTTATATTTATTTCTCACACTGATTAATACACAATTAAACTTAACTATCCGTGTCTATTCATTTCTGATCACACACTCTTTGTCTTCACTGTTTTTGTTCTTCAACGCTGCGATCGTGTGGTCACCCCTCACTTGCTAGGTCCTATCTGAAAATCAGCGCTGCTTCACCTTCGCGGACCAGCAATAAGCTGAGATAGGGTCTTTTCAACTCATATTTACCACTGCAGCATAGACTGCCCTCGTTAGTACCGGTTAGCACCCACGTATTGTATTCTACTATGTTTTTTTTTTAATTGTTTATCCTTCTTGTCATTTGTACTTGTCCGTGCTGTATTTGTATGTGTTTAATAAAAAACAATCTATCTATCTATCTATATTCTCCTGCTGACGTTATCACTTTCTGTTGGCGTTGACGCCTGCGGAAAGATTGAATTGTATGGGAATGACATTAGCTATAGAAATGTCATGTGACTGCTGTCAAGTATTACTTTGACAGATTGGCGTTGGCGTGAAAGGAAAACTAATGAGGTAATCGTTTGGACATCCTGGTGTGGAAATTTGTGAAATATTTCGACTGACTTTGAAAAAGGAGGTTTTCGGTTTTGTGTGTATGGGAACTATCAGTGGGATTTGAAAAAAATCTTATTGCATTTTGTAGCCCGCTTCTTGAAGAAGGTTGTAGGCTATTTAACATCACTCTACGATCTTAGAAGCCGAGTAGTTGACTAGTGATGACTGTTTTTTAAAGATACTTTTTTTTACATGCACTAATTTCAGAATTCCCGTTACATATCGGTAAATATTTCATTAATTTATAGAACTCTACTGGCTGTGCCTTATTGCATTGAAGTCATTATCGTATGCTACAATTTGACATTTATAATGCGGAAGGTCGTGGGTTCAAGTCCCGCCGAGGTTGATATATTATGGTACATACGTACAGTATACGAAGACATCAAGGATAGAGGAAGACGATACATATTATATATCATAAAAAACCCTGTTTCCATAACTACTACAATTTTACAATTCGTTAATATATCTAGATAAATTGTTAATTAATTTATATATTTATTTAATAATAATTATTGTATAGATACCAAATTATATTTTCTTATCATTTTAGTATTAAAAAAATCCAAGCGACAGAGCAGTTGAAGAGGAACAATGCCTTGGATATATATAAATAAATAATGCTGGACATTAATAACACAGCATCATCTAGCCCCAAACTAAGCAGAGCTTGTATTATGAGAACTACATGACTGATAAATACTTGTTTTTTTTTGTAAATACATACATATTATACATAGAACTGCATAAGTAAAGGGAAGAGCCATGTAACTTTCAATCCATCCGCTTATAGTCCAACAACTTAAAGCGGATTCAATGAGAACAATAAAAAAAAAATAAAAAAACCAACGTCCCCACCACAGGCTATGGCAATCATTTAAGATCCGGTCATATTGAAGCGGTGTCGTTAGGAATCCGTCATTCACGCGAACTTTGACAGCCACTGTTTTTTTATTATTAAATAAGCGCCCCTCAGACACATACGCAGTCCTGAATCCACACAAGGATCCTCTTTGTCGTGGGTATCAGGAACTAGGAGTACTGTGGTACAACAACGCCCGGACCAGGAACAAATATCTGCATAACATGCGAACTTAAGTCCCGCGGCGGGAATCGTACCCGCAACCATCTATGTTTCAGGCGAGCCTTCGCCCATTGCGCCACAGAGGTCGACAACTATTTCCTTTTGATCGCCACCCACCGCGCAGTTTTACCGGGCCCTTGCAATGTCCATTGCTTATTAAACTTGGAAACCTTTCGACTTAGGCTCTGTAACGCAAGAAGAATCAAAATAAAAAATAAAATATAGTAAAATTTAGAAGACGTTAATTATTCAATTAAGAATTCAAAATAAAACTTAAAACAACATTAAAAAAATCTAGGAAAATCATACCACTGATTCTAAAATAGGTTTTATCTGTATTGTTTTGATTCTTGTAAATATCTTATAAATATCAGAAATATCTGATATCTCAAAATATCAGAAAATCACTAAACTTGTATGAACAATTTGATGAGGACGAATGAAGCAAATAAGGCATGTCAGGTTCGTAGCAAGTCAGAAATCCGTGGTCTCTGCCTACCCCTCAGGGAAATAGGCGCGACTATATGAATAAGAAAGATGCCTATAATTGCGTCTATTTTTCAGGTACTGACCGGCGGCAAGAAAATCAGCTCATCAATGGTCACAACTGGATCTATTCTGCCTATTTACTTCGCGACCATACCCAGCGATAAGTAAGTACGATTCAATCGATTTTACTTACTCGCGTGTTTCTCGATTTAACTTATTCACGTGTTCGCTAACTTGTAATGACAGCGTAGTGAGTAAAGGACTACTTATTTTAATTTGGCGAGCTCTTTGGCGCAGTGGGCGAAGGCTCGACTGAGACGCAGAAGGTCCCGCCGCGGTACTAAAATTGTATGATCGCAAGTATTTGTAAAATACGATTGATAATTAAAAAACTAAAATAAATTCTTATTAAATCAATTTTACATAAATATATTTTATTGCAAGCAAGCAATGTAACAACGTCATCGAAGCCACGTCTCCCAGTGGTACTCTACGCTAATCGTACGTAATGTTGGTGCGTGTTCGTAGGTTGGTCCGCGCGGGCGCGTCGGGCGTGCCGCTGTCGGGCGCGGTCACGTTCGCGAAGGACGAGATCGCGCGCCGCGTGGACACCTTCCCGCTCTACTACACGCCGGACGCGAGGCGCACCAACAACAACACCACCAACACCAACAACGCCAACAACGCCAAGGACAGCAAGCCCAAGCACGAAGAGTACATGGACGCGCTCAAGGACTTCACCACCACCTGGCTATCTAAACTAGGTAACAATTATTTTACCCTTACCACCTTAACTTGGTAAGAGACATTACAACTAATCGTGCTTACATTATGTGTCAAATAAACTAGGTAAGAGACATTATCACTTGCCGTACTTTCCCTATGGGTCTAATAAACTAAGTAACAGACATTATCACTTACCGTACTTTCAATATGGGTCAAATAAACTAGGTAAGATACATTATCACTTGCCGTACTTTCACTTTGGGTCAAACACACTAGGTAAGAGACATTATCACTTGCCGTACTTTCACTATGGGTCTAATAAACTAGGTAAGAGACATTATCACTTACCGTACTTTCACTATGGGTCTAATAAACTAAGTAACAGACATTATCACTTACCGTACTTTCAATATGGGTCAAATAAACTAGGTAAGAGACATTATCACTTACCGTACTTTCAATATGGGTCAAATAAACTAGGTAAGAGACATTATCACTTGCCGTACTTTCACTATGGGTCTAATAAACTAGGTAACAGACATTATCACTTACCGTACTTTCAATATGGGTCAAATAAACTAGGTAAGAGACATTATCACTTACCGTACTTTCAATATGGGTCAAATAAACTAGGTAAGAGACATTATCACTTACCGTACTTTAAATATGGGTCAAATAAACTAGGTAAGAGACATTATCACTTGCCTTACTTTCAATATGGGTCAAATAAACTAGGTAAGAGACATTATCACTTGCCGTACTTTTAATATGGGTCAAATAAACTAGGTAAGAGACATTATCACTTGCCGTACTTTCACTATGGGTCTAATAAACTAGGTAAGATACATTATCCCATTGACATTTGCAACACCCGGGTCATTGCTGATGCGTTGCCTGCTCTGAAGGACTCTTTTTATATAATTTTTGAAGCGGGTCATGTCATAGTTCTGTGAAAACATCTCAGAAAGCAGCTCATTCCACAGCTTACATGTGTAAACATAAATCTATTTTGGTAACTTTTCAGGAGAAACAAAAAACTGTTTTGTAAAATCCACAGTATTTAAATCGGTAACGGTTACTATTTATGGGGATTATGCGTGTTTTAAACCCTTGAATACTTACGCGGTGATGTTTATTGAATAACTCTGTGATTGGTTGAAATGCACTGTTTGTATTGCTGAACAGCCTACTTAACATGAAGACCCAAGACAACGATTTCGTTTACCGTCGCAAAAACAAAAAATATTCTGCACCTCTCTTTTGTTTGGCAGAATAGTCGACAGAAATAGTTTTTGTCTTCTCTTTCGTAGACTAAACTTGTTGTCTTGTGGTTAAGCAAACATTAAGCGGATGTGTTACATGTGTATATTTAGTTTCGTTGTTGTTTTCAGAGGGTGACAAGTTAGAACAGGTGTACGAGGAGATCCAGGAGAAGTTCCCCGGCTATCTCGGAGCTCACGTCGCATATCTACAGGGCGTAGATTCACCTACTGATCCCAAGAAGTAAGAGCAGTCCACACTATTTAACATAACATGTTATGAAAACAAATTTATTTAGCATGTTTTATTTATGTGCACGGATAAAATATGTAATACATATAACATGTAATATATAAAACAATATTTTATTTCTTTTGTCTTTGTGTACAGTCTTGTTGTTACACTGTTATAAAACAATGTTAAACAAAATGGACGTGTTATATAACCAAAGTTTTATAACATGTTACTAAATCAGGACTCACATTAATGCCTATGGAAATAACTTATAAAGATTTTTAAACATTGCGACATATATCCCACAAGGGATGGTTATATGAAATCAAAGTCACCGTAATTCATGGAACTTTGTAGGTTTGTAGAGAGACTACATTTTCTACCTAACATTTTCTAATTTTAGGCATTTGGGATACGGTTGTAATAATAGTTGTAAATTGAATTAAATAATACATAAATAAATCTTAAGGGACAACAATAAGATTGACACTGAAATGGTGATAGGTGAAAAATATTCTTCTAGACTTCGCCTAATAATCGCCTAAAATTCACTTTAAAATTCCACATTCACATAATTTTTAAGCCGACTTTTCTATATCATTATATTACTTTCAATAATCTTGATGTACTTAAATATTTGCGTTACATAATCACTACATATTATTTTTTTTGTTTAAACCATTTTTTGCACATCTTTTTCCACAAAGGTTATCTGGAAGAGAATGTTTTTTAGCAATAAGTTCGCCTGTGTACTCATACTTTTTACAATAAAGAATTGTCTATCTATCTATCTAATTAAAAAAAGCCTATTGACTTTGACTTTGACTAAAAATATGGTTTTGTTCGACAGACTACCTCATGCAAACGCAGCCCCTGATGTAACAACTGCGTGGTGCGAACAGTTGATTGCGACATCAGAAAAGGCGAGTATATTTCACCTTCCCTTTGGATAAACTAGGGGTTGAATCGTTAAAAAAATCCTTAGTGCACTCCTAGGTATATAAAAAAAACTTAAATATCAGACATAAGGCTTATGATGTTAGTAAATATTTTTTACAGGTTATAAAGGCTATCGACCAGGAGAAGCTACTAGCTTATTTGGGAATGAAAAATGACACGAGAAGCGACGCTAGCAAGATCAAGCAGTAAGTACTGAAATTATGTAACAAAACTATAATAAATTATATTATATATTATACTTTTTAAATACATTTATTCATACAACTATGTACAAGTAGGTATATACAAAAAATACAGATGAAACAGCTAGCTATCTAAAGACCGTTGCAAACGATCTATAGATAGCTCAACTGATCCAGATCACTACCAGGCGGAAGCGTTCCCAAAATACTGGCCGCATTGCCACGCTGAATGGCAATGCTAATGCGTTGACCCAGATAAGAGCCAGCTCTCTTGTCACGCGTCGCTTCGACCAGTCGCCCTGAAAGAATTTTGAAAACGCGAAGGGCCCCGGTTCCCCACGGACCCAGAGTCTCAACCCCAAAAGGCTCAAATAAGTAGGCTCTGTCGAGACTTCTATATTTGCGCCTCTTGAGATCCTCGGCCGAATCAGCCGCTGCACCGGCTCTAACTGAAGTCCCCGACAGATGAGATGGTGCTAGGGTATCTACGCATGTGGCGTCCCATACCAAAGGCCTTCCCTTCTCCCAAGGGACAAGAGTCATGCCGTCAGGCCGCTTACCATCGTCACGTAGTAGACCATTCGGTTCGAGAATAGCTGGAACGTTGACGCTGGTAAAAGCCCGGCGTATGATATCATTAAGGCTAGCGTGGCGGGAGATCCTACCGGCGGCTCTGGTACACGATAATCCGTGATGACCAAGCTGTTCGACCGCCGTACCGCACTGGCACTGATGAGGGGCACAGCACTGCGCACCCAACCGTAGACTAACTGCAACCCGGAATGTTAAAGGATCCATTAAAGTACCAGTATTGTTTGACGGAAGTGCTTGCAACCAAAGACCTGACTCCCATTTAGAAACGGCTAGGAGACGAGCACGATCCGTGGAGTTTGAGCACGTTTGTAACATACAATTCCGCGTCAGCTCGCACAGAGGCCCGTCCCATTGTCGTTGAGACGAAAGGGATTTAGGGGGAGCAGTATTGGGGCAAGCACTATGCCAAGCATTTCTAGCTTCGTCAAGATATGAAATTTTGATATTGTTACCAGGAAACGCCGAAAGAGAAGGAGTTAGAATTTTTTCAACCAAAGAACCAGTGCTGTAGACAGAAGACAAGAATGCTGGAAGGGCTACACTTGAAATTTTGCGAATACCTAAGCCTCCTAATTTGACAGGCAGAGAGGCCTGCGACCATGCCCTACCATCCAAATCTATATTCAAAACCGACGAGAGGGTGTTCTTTATTATGTTGTCCAAGCCTTCCACCAGCTCGCTGTGTTTCCACAGTTGACAACATCTTAAAGCGTATGTAAATTTCGGGACAAAAAGGCAAAACTTGATAATTGTAAAAGCCATATGGGCATTAATTTTGAACAATCTGTCCGAACTTCGCACAAAATTTTGAGTTTTTTCTTCAATAAAGGCCGGAATGGACTCGTCAAGAATTGGTGAACCCAGAAGACGAAGTGAACATTTATCTACCACGGTAATGTTAGAGGCTAAAGTGTTAAATTTATCAATAACGGAATTTCTATCTAAACAAGTGTCGGAAACAAAAAGTTCGCACTTTGAAAAATTTAGTTCTAAACCAATTTGCCTAAATTCATCAATGATGAGTTTTAGATCGCCAAAAACCGTGTCCACGTCGCCACCTAAGGTTCCATCATCCAAATACCAAACATTAAGTTTGGATTGGAGACGTTGAATAATCGGATGGATGGCAAGGCTGAAAATAGCCGGACCTAGAGGGTCGCCCTGCTGACATCCAACAGCTGACGAAATAACGTTTTGCCGATAGATTAATTTAGAGGGTGAACCATAAGATTGCCAAAGAAACGGATAAATTTCTGGAATTTTGTTTTTAATTTCTTTTAGCAGAGCGCCTCTATCTACAGAATTAAAGGCGTTTTTAATATCCACCTTTAAAATAACCTCCCCACAATTTTGTTCCAAAAATGTACGTAAAGAGTGTACTGCGGCTTCACAGCCGCCACGCGAACCAAAGCCTAGCTGAAGTGGTCGGAAATAGTCGCCTAGATAGGCGGCTTTTTTCCGACAGCAGACTTTAGCCGCTAGGCGGCGGTAAGTGGTGCCCACTGCTATGGGTCTTATCCCGCCGTCTTTTTTTTTGAGTGCGCATAGGTTCGCACCATACAGGAGCTCTGTGATCTCGCTGTTGACTCGGCCTGACAACATCAGGTTGATCAGGGCCGTCATATCCTCCAGAAGGACTTCACCTGCATGGCCAGAACCGCCAGACAGCAGGTCCTTTAGATGCTGTGGAGTCACAGCATCCAGGCCGCCGGCAGAGCCACTCTGAAACGACATGACAGCACTAAGCACGTCCTGGCTGGTCGTCTCGACAGCGTCATCACTCTCTTGCGGCGGATCGGGGAGGTGGATATCAAGCCCGGGGGCTGGATGCTTACCCTCAAGAGATATGAGGGTATCATTCGAATTTGGAGCTATCGTGTCGCTGGAAAACAAGATACGGGAGGCACCCTTGATGTCACCGTCGCTGAGTTTACTCTCCACAAGTTTGTAGATAATAGACTCAGCGACTGGCTTCATATCTTTAGAATTTGTTGTTGTGTTCTGGTCATTGTACGAAAAAGGTGTGCGCTCATCGCGTGCAGTGTACCTCACACAATTTTGTTTGATCCGAATAGTGAGAGATGATTTGTTGCCTAATTCTTTTTTTACGTGAAGTACACTGTATGGAAAAATTAGTAAATGTTCCCAAGCTCGCTTGGTGTTTTTGGATACAACCTGCTTGATGGCCTGTGAGAGAGCGGTAGCGACAGAGATGCGGGCACCCCGGGGAATACGTTTCAAAATAGGGGTAGAAATTTTATACCGACAAATCACTTTCCAAAAGGGATGTAAATCCGAAGATAAATTTGAATTTTCCACCGAAACATCCACCGTTTCTGCAACCGGGGCAGACAACGGGATATAAGGGTTCTTGTGGCACCGTGTTTGGTGAATTTTGAGGCCTCTCTGTCCCTTGAAATAGCGAGTTTGTGAACATTGCGTGCACTCAATAAGGTTGGGCACGGACACGATAGCACGGATCTCATTCATATTCCTAGTTGCATTCGACGGTTGTGTACATAGCGCCATCACAAAATATCCTTATAAATAACTTAGAACAAATAAACCAAAAGGCTTCTGAAAGACAGAGGCCGTCAGGTGGAGCGCACGCGTAGTGGGTGGAACGGCACCACGGCAACCGCGCTTCCTCCTGTTGACATACAAAATAACAACGGCTAAACTGGCTGTCAAAAGATCAAAAACAAACTACAAGGAAAGAAACCACCTTTTGGATTTTTGGAGCGATGAGGCTGTCCCTGATCTTGAGAACAATACCTGATCCCTTCCACGAGGTGGTCTAGCGGCCCCAGGGCTCGAGGCTGCCCGAAAAGCCGTGGAAAAATTTCTTTCTGAAACAATAAAAAATATGAGAGTTGTCCTGTTGACAGTTTTTTTTTTTTTTTTTTTTTTTTATATATTATTATATATATATTTTAAACAAAAATAAAATTCAATCTAAAATAAAAAAAAGCCATAGCCATAGAGTGGTTATGGAAGTGTTATCCATCAGTTTTTTCTCTAGGTGGATGAGGAGTTTGCTTTTAAAGATATCTTTGTGACTTTCCTATATCCACCTCTATCACGATGGAGGTATATGTATTCTCTGAAGTATTCCACTTGATCGCTTCCAAGTATAATGGTCTCTATCTGACATAGCTTTAGTTTTACTCAAGTTCATGCATAGACCTATCTTACGAATCTCTGTGTCCAGTGTGCTGAGAATTAGTTAAATGTGGTCATGGTTTTCTGCTAGGATAATGATATCGTCGGCGAAATGGCGGTGGGTAAATGTTTTCTCCATTCATGTTAATGCCATACTCTGACCAATCAAGTTTTTTGAACATTGTTTCCAGGATAGTTGTTAATAGTTTTGGCGATATCGGGTCGCCTTGTTTTACGCCTCTTCTTTATTTGGGACGGTTGACTGATTATCTTTAATTTTTTTTAGCACAATAGTTGTTATAGATTGTCTTTAAAATATTTATATATTTGCTCTCTATTCCTTGTTCTTTGTTGGCTTTTCAAAGATGGGGAAGTAAGTTAGAGTCAAATGCCATCGTGTAGTCTACAAATGCTATGTAGAGAATCTTATTGTATTCGGTGCTCCTTTCTATGCATTGTGTCAATGTGAATGTGTGATCCACTGTTGAATAGCCCTATATAATATAATGAAAAATATTAAATAAGGATGGTCCGCTCGAATCAAATGGAGTTTGGAAATGTAAGAACCATTGTTGACACTGGTTGTTGTTGTTCAGAGAGCATGAGAAGCAGCGCGGGTACCTGATCGAGGCGCTGTGCCGGCGCGGCGTGGCGCAGTGCCGCCTGCGCGCGCTGCAGGGCGGAGACGCGCTGCACCAACCGCTGCACGACAACATGCAGGACCTGCTCAAGTACACCGACCTCACAGACACCAAGGTACCATCTCATCAACACCAAGTAACAACTTCACCAACACCAAGGTACAACCTCACTGACACCAAGGTACAACCTCACCGACATCAAGGTACAACCTCACCGAAACCAAGGTACAACCTCGCCGACACCAAGCTACAACCTCCGACATCAAGGTCTACCCCTGCTGATATGTCCTTACCCTTTGTCATAAGTTACTTCTTAGTTAAGAACAACTTCACCAGTACGCAGGGTGCTGGTGAGGTCAACTTAAACATTCTCACGGCCCCAAAGCCATCTGGTCAGAGTTGCCGTTTGAAAATGTTTTGTTTTTTTATGATAATAATATTAAGATAAGATAACAAATAATAATAATAATGCTGGACATTTTTCACATAGCATCATCTAGTACCAACCTAAGCAGAGCTTATATTATGGGTACTAGATGACTGATATCCTACTTATATACATATTTTTTTTGTTAATACATATTACACATAGAAAACATATATTAATATATTTGTCGAAGCAGCATGATGCTGTCTGCAGATGACTGAGCTCAGGTATTTGTTTGGACAGGCGATCCAGTACGGCGTGTGGCATCACTTCACGTTCCAGCAGTGGGGGCGCGCCATCAAGCTGCTGAACAAGATCCTGGAGGAGCGTCCCTCCCGGGAGGTGGAGGAGCGCCTGATAGAGGCGTACACGCAGCTCGGCTGGCAGCACCTCGCGGACGCCGGACAGAAGGCGATACCGATCAAGTATCCAGCGCAGTACAGACTTTTCTAATGAATGAAATAGCTCGATTTCGCTGATGGCATTTTGTAATCGTTACCAAAATTACAATTATTTAGCTGAAGGCACGGTATTCTCACCAGAATGGTAATGCGGCATCTATTTTGCTGATGGAATTTGTACTCAATAAAATGAGAATACAGTAACTGACTTGTTTGCTAATGGCATGTATTCTCACCAGTATCTGATTATTTTGCTGATGTTATTTGTCCTGGAGATGGTGTAATTGTCTGTTTTGCTGAGTGCTTGTATTCTTACCAAACAAACATGCGGTTACATTTTTTTTTTGTATTTAAGTATATGCATGCTTTGATTTGACTAACAAGAATGGATTTTCAAATATCTGGGTCAAAGAAATCCCTGCCTGTAACAATAGTGAGTTCTGTAAATTATTTTTTTACAGCAAAGGAATTACCAAAAACTGTTTAAAAGCCGCACCTTCAGTCTCCAATACAAGTTAATGGAGCATACAATTATTTAATAACAAAAAAATCACCTACATTTTTGCAACTTAACACTTCCAATACTTTTATATGATAATCAAAGTGCGGCAGTAAATCAAATCAAATAATAATATCTGTCGTTTTAAATTAATCATTTTATGGCAAGGATAACTTAAGATTGTGTCTTAGTTAGATCCAATTGCGCCAGCCAGGATATGCAATTTAACCTAAGATTATTTAACTCAACGATAGTGCAGTATTTGAGTTAATTATCTTGGGCCTACCTATTCTTGATTGGTTCAATTGGTGAAGTAACACAAGGTGAGGTGGCAGATGAGAAAGTACCTCCTTAGTATAATAGTTTAATCTGTCGAGCGAAATCGAGCTGTTGGCACGTTTATAAATAAGGTTGTAAATTATTGTTTAGTTTGAAATTTTTATATTCAGACTCGGGATGCTGAATTCCTTTGAAAATAAAATAATTACCATAATTTTACTCTGTTACCGACTGGGGGTCTGGTGTAAGAATTGTGTGTTTCTATTTACAATTTTGGGGTTAAAAAATGTACCTGCCTAACTACCTAATTGTCTGCCTTAATTGGACGAACGTGTGTATAAAAAGGGAGAAAAGACTCAGAAGTCAGAAATAAAGAAAACTGTTCAAAATTTTTAAATAATTAAATTAAATAATGCACGGACTATATTCGCGTCTTCACTTGCGTAGTACCAGAATAAAATTAACCTATATGTATCTGGAATGCATGTATCGAGGTGAATATATTCATTTCATCCAAATCGGTCCAGCAGCTATACAGATTTTTAGTAACAAATACTTTCAAATTTATCATCACAGTGGAAAGGAAGTAGGATATTCTACGACCTCTTTGGCAGTAAGATATAGTTCCATCATAACTGCCATGCCCCCTTATTTCAAGATAGCAATAATTTAAAAGACGCATTGTATCAATAAAATATAGTCAAGGAAGTCATATACAACAGGGTGCTATCGTTTTGTGTGCTCAAAAAATAATATAGACTTTTTTATGATTTTTTATTTTTATATTTGCATTGCGTAGATAGTTTTTTAATAGGTTGCGTCAAAAATAGCTTTCCGAATCGCTCGCAAAACTGTCTATAATTAAGGGCCTATGCTGAGTTACAAATACGTTCAAAACTTGTCGAGACGATGACCGTTTCGTCAATATTTGTATGGGAATCTTGTCGATACTGTCACCGTTTTGGCTTGTTATAAAACTCAGCATAGACTCTCTGGTCAGTTGTGTTTACGCGCTTTCTACGAAATGCAAACGATTTGACGCGGCCGTCAGTCTTAGGCCTCTGATACACGATGACACTAGACACTGGACACTAGTGTCCGGTGTCAGTGTCGCCGTGTTTCCTTAGCATTAGATAGAACTTGAAATGTTGTAGTAGTAATTAACTAACTTGTATTTAGCATAGCAATAAATAAATGATATGTTTGAAGGCTAGCTTTTAGCTTTTAATTGTGAAAATATTAAAAAAATTATGAAATTTATGAACTTTTAGTAAATTTTTGTAGTTGAATGTAGAATAAAAATAACAACCGACTTCAAAGAACGGGAAGTTGATGAGAAGTCCAATGTTAAATTTAATTCTCCATTTTTTTTACTTAGGGTTGGTTTTTTTTTCATTTATAAGATATCCCCGTTGAAGATCGTATCCATTAAAAAAATAATCATCAAAATCGGTTTACAATTAGCAAAGAAATCGTGTAACATTAACGAAAGAAAACCAGACCATTGAATGTTATGGTTGCTGGTGAAAACGCAGGCACTTGAGACTTCACCTGGTATGTCTCAGGGTCGGCAGGTTACGGTAACCGCTTACCAACAGATGGGTCGAATTATTTCTGCCACTAAAGTTGTATAAAAAAAGACGAATTGAGAACCTTATCCGTTTTTGAAGTAAAAAAAGGTAAATTAAAGAGAAAACAGTAAGATATTTATAGAATTTGAAATAATGGAGTGGGCTGTTGGAAAACTAGTCGCTCCATTTCATTTCTTGAACCTGAAGCAATAACACACGTCCGATATAATATAATATAGTATTGAGTGGCAATTCGTAATTAAGTAACACCTCATTGTTGTTTCGCGTGAGAATTGATTCATGAAACTTTTATAGTTCAAAATGTAGTGTAAAGAAACGGCACGGACTCGCGAAAATATATTATTTATAAACTTGGTTTAGTCTTGGCATAGTTTTTTTATCGGACCTTACTAAATCGAGGCCAGTCCAAGATTTATGAATAAGACTGCACAGGAATTCTATATTTTGTAAATAACATCTTAATATTGAGAGATTATTGTCTTTTACAATACTTGCGCTAAGCTGACAATTACCACCACTGTTTTGTTTCATCCTTACTTAATGAAATAAAATTATTTTGTATATGTCGCAGTTGGATTGCTTAATGAGCTAATTACAAATCAATCTAATCCGGCGTATTTACGTCGAGCCGGATTGTAATTCGGATATACAAAGATCTTCGCGTTTTCTAATGCGGCTGACAATGTGTAGTCGTTTTACAAATTGGAGCGCCGTTTTGTAGGTTTAAATAAAAACCTAAAAAACAAGAGCGGTTAGATGTTTTATACTGTTTATACAACATGGCTTAACATTGACAGCCTTTTTGTTGAACGTATCGCAATGGCATTCCGGCATGACGACGCCATATTAGAAAACAGCACTGCTTTGTAAAGCGGATATAGCCGTTATGTAAAAGAGCGGATTATACACTTTAGCTGCGACATATCAATTTCGTCAGGTTATTTCTATCATTGTAACGTTGTCTAGAGCCCGGTGTCCACCAAAGCGGAGCAGAGATTTTTATTTGAAATTATTTATAATTATGTAATTTTAATGTCAAACTTAACTACCATACAATCATGTCCCAAAATGCTAGCCGCATTGCCCCGCTGAATGGCCCAGCTCTCGGGTAACGCTATAATACGCGATAGGCTCTAAAATAACCTTCGTTCAACATTTTATTATATTTTTTGCTTTTATTTATCTATATCCTCTCAGGTGTATGTATTTACTTTATGTAAGGTTAGATAATGAATAATGTTATGTAGCCTTCAATTTGTACTGCTTTTATAGTTACCCGCAGACTTTAATATGCAAATTATTTAATGCATATCTTGACAAGTATTACATAATGCAATCGGTGTAAAAACGGCGTGTCGACGCTTTATGTATACATAGGTAATGTTTTATGTTTATGAACTTGTGAATAAGATGGAATAAATTAATTATTTGAACAATGTCTGTGTTTATTTGTTATTCAGTGAAATCAAAAGGATCATGTTTTCTTGAAAATCCTGATTTGATTTGGGGGATTTCCGAAAAAAACCTGAAGTGAAGTGAAACTTTGATAGTTTGCGTCATCGTTTTTATCGTCGAGTAAAACTCATGATTAAGGTTAGGTTAGAAAAAGAAGGGAGGAAAAGAAATACCTGGGGCTCTTGCAGGTTCCTCGCGCAGGTGATGGGTACTTTGGTATGGCGTCCAGATTACGTATGGATGATATGCAGAGTGGGCGTAAGGATGATGCACGCGTTGACGAACGAGATTAAATGATTAAAATGCTTTTAGTATGTTTTATGCTAATTTTCTGTGATATCATTCATACTGATCCTTGTGATTATAATGAAGAAATTAATTTTGACTAAGAAGCAACAACCAGCACGACGAGAAGTTAGAGAGCGTCGAAGAGAGATGGTTTTTCTTCAATTCCCAGGTTTTTGAGGTGACAGGAAGTTGAGGGTACTTTTAATAAATTTAGGTGTAAAGACAAAATCTTTACGAAACAAAGATTTTTTTATCATAACTTAAGGGTGGAGTTTTATGTGTAAGCTTGTAGAGCTTTTCAACTGGGTAAGTCTACGTACCTGCACCTACCCTACTAGTAGGTACATAAGTATCTATCCTAACTCCTTCGGCCTTACCTACTTGAAGATAAGAAGTATCTACGAGGTATTCCTGAAGGAATACTAATATCATTCGGCTTTGCCATAAGCAATTGGAGGCTAATTCAATATTGATTAGATGAATTTGAGTTGAATAAAGTCCTTTGACGACTTTTATTATTCAGGAACCCCTTTGAAAATACACAGAGTCCGCATTAAGGTATTGCATTGAATTATTAAACACAGGTACGTCGTGGGACTAGACGGATCGAGTTGTCCCTTCTTACAGATTTATGAGAGTAGGTACCTAGTAAGTAATTCCGAATGATCTTTGCATAAAATGAATAGGACGCGTGGGATAATTGGGGTTTATAATACATGGAAGTTAATTGTTGAACTTCAAATGAACACGAGTACTTTCTCCTCGAAAACTAAGGTTATGGAATTTTCTTCCTACTTAGGTTTTTCCCAAATAGCTACAGTATGAGGTTCTTGAAAAAGGGCGTTTTAAAGGGTTGGCAAAGCGCGTGTGATGGGCTACGGTAACGCTTGCCAATATGTAGGCAATATGCTTGTTTGGCATAATAGTGGTATTAAAGAAAATTGCGTAAAAAAATCTTTAAAAAAAAACGAGTGTCACAAATTACTAATTAAGATTTTTTTCATTATAGGTAGATAAGTTGTGAGTGTAGGTTTTTTAACCTTAGGCCTCGGAAAACTAAACAAAAACACCTCTGAAATTAATATTCCATAATATACCTAAGCAATTGGTGACCCTGACTACCTGTACCTAGTTACCTGGTTTGTATAATTAGTAGATTTTTAGTGATTGCTAGACATTTTCCAGCTGCAACGCTAATATTTTCGTGTTCTGCAGATAGGTATTTGTTCCGGGTCTGGGTGGTGTGGTAACACGGTATTCAGTGTTCCTGATAGCTACGACACAGACTCCTAGTGTGAGGTCAGGAAACTTTATTTTTAGCGTCCCTTAGAATTAAATTAATTTATATTCGTAACGTCTCTTCGAAAACAGTGATGCATATTTCAAGAGAACCCGCGGAGCTGAAAACATTGGATAGTAAACGAGTCCCTACGGTGAGATAAATGAAAATGTTCGACTGAATTTCCCGACGATCTTCAGTTTGAGGGAATAAGAGCGCCATTCGGAGCGAAATGTAAAACGGTTTCAGCTAATGGCGGCTTTAACGTTCTGACGTTTCAGAATGATTAATATTCTGGGTGATAGTCCAAACGTATCTCGTGTAATTTGAAGCCACTTAACAAAGACTGGTCTTATTAATTAATTATTCGTCGTAGGTAGATCGATGAAATTAGATAAACGATATCAGCAGCGCCTTTTCTACGTGTTTACTTAGATAAGAAAATTTTAATTTTGAAAATTAGATTGTTATGACAACTTCAGATTGTGATTAGTCAAAACAAGGCGATTCTTGAAGTGTTGCCTAATATTTAGAACTGGAATCTCCTTTAGATTTATAGAACCTGGACCACGGTGGTGGCGGTTGAGTAGCCGGCTGAGGCGTAAGAAATGCGTGTTAGGTTCTCACTGCCGGACAAATGTTTGCATGTTCTGCAGATATTTATTCTTGGTGTGGGAGTTGTGATACCACGGTACCTGTATCTCTGACACTCACAACACTGATTATCATCAGGATACGGTCAGGACTAGCTATGTATTTATCCCATATGGACATCATTAGATACCTCAGTGCGTAGAAAGTAGGGGGTAGTCTAAGCAAGTCCAAAAACTACATTTGGCACATGCGCATTCTATCACTAACCGCTGCGTATTTCTTAGTTTTTTTTGTATCTAGGGCATGCCGTTTTCTTCACAATTCAATCATCAAAGGGTGTATTATAATCAAAGCTCCCCAAAGGATTCCCTTTGTTGTGAAGAGCTAGTCGCCTCCTCCAAACTGGACCTATCCACATATTTATCTAATCCATATGAGGTATGTTACAGATGCAGGCAAAGCGTAAGTAGGTAGGTATGAACGTCGGATAGAATGCCCTCATTACTAATTACCAATTCCACATAAAATAAAACGACCTAAGTTCATGATGTTCTAATTAACTAATTCGTCCATTTGGCTTTGGTTGGCAAAGTCTTGGCGCAGTGCCGAATAAATTACTAGCATGATTTATGCTGCCTAATGCATATTATGAAAAACGTGGATTCAGTAGGCAAATTTATGCTTATCTAATCCTTTTCCGTGAAAGTTGATAAATTGCATTTGCCACGGTCACATTGCATTTTACTAATAGTAAGCCTCTGTGAGACAGTATCGATAGCATTGAAATTACCGTGTTTTGATATAATTTTAGGATATTACGACTACACAACGTACTTTAATATTCTCCTGCTGACATTACGGTCATTTCTCGTCTCACTCGTGCTCGTAAGGAAGGAACACTAAACAAGTATAGCAAAGTATGGTGGTATAGTCGTAAAATTATCCTAAAATGACCGTATCAATATTTGATAATCAAACAAACCCTGACCCTATCCAACCAAGATTGCAACCCTATCACAGTCAATGAAATGTTAACAGGAGAATAGCAAAGTATGGTGGTATAGTCGTAAAATTATCCTTAAATTATCTTATCAATATTTGATAATCAAACAAACCCTGACACTATCCAACCAAGAGGTCGATGCGAAATCTCAAAACATAAATATGTCTAAGTAACTCTACGCGACGTAGAGGTACCGTAGCATGGTGGCACTGTTCTGCTACGGCGTCTCGAAGATGCGATTGCATTCATCACCCCCTTAGAATCGTCGGATATAGTAACGGTTAAGAGCTTTTAAAAATACTCGAAATTTTATTGCCAATTGACAGAATTAACAGGAATTTACTACTTCTTGGTCATTAACAATTACCTTCTATCGTTATTAAGTAAATGAATATATTTACAAAGTCTAGTCTAGTCTAGTTGGGGTCAATATCGTAGAAGATAGGTTTAGGTACCTAATAAAGAAATCTACCTAGAGCTCTCTATCTATTATTAACTGCGACGTAGGGAAGTACGTTTGGCATAAAGAGGGTTTGATTGGAACCATTTATTTCCGAAACGGCTTATTCAATTGAAATGTGTTTGCAATCGTTTTTTAACTATGAGACATAGGATGGTTCTTAGACAGGTTTTATCGTGACAAGTTACTATGGGACGCCTCATAGAAGACTGAGAACACGTCGGCGTTTATCAATTTTAGAAAAAAACATTTCTGAATCCGGTAGGTTGATATGGATTTTAATATAATTTTAATTTATTTATTTTGCGATGCATGAGTTACAATATTATAATAATAATGTTATTCAGCCATGACTAACAAGGATAGCATGCAATAATACAGGTACCTACCTACCTACCTACCTACTCAAGCTATTTGCAATGCGATGGAATGTAAATTGGTCATTATGCAAACAGCGAATAGCAGTTAATTCGGTTGCAGTCTAAAACTTTCAGGAAATATTTTAACTGGTTCTCACGATTTCAGTTAAACAGTTTATGAGAAAGTAGCTTTTTTTTTTCAGATTTTTTTTAAGGTAGGTAGTGTACTTATACTTAATCATTTCATAAAATTTTATGAAAAATCCCTTCCCTGAGGGTGAGTAGGAAAAATAACACTGCGCAAACTCGTTCTTTAAATTTTAATGTCCTCTCTTCACGATCGGCCATGATTGCCACGATCATCGCGAGAGCCGACTCGATCGCCCCCACGCCATATCACGCGCGTCAATCGTACGACTTGTACGTATGGACGTACGTATAGTACGTACGGACTTGCAGTATATTGCGTGCTATTTGTTTTCCGTCTATAATCATAACGTAAATATGCATCATGTCCAAAATATATATGTTTTTTTTTTATTTTATTTTTTTTATAAAATTTGCAATGCGCTGGAAAACAGTTGTATCATAGACTAAATAACTACTTACTAAAAATACCTACACAAAGTTCGAATACAAGAACTGTAAATAAGTATAGGCCATTGACTTAAGTAAGCTGATTTATGGCAACTTTTTTTCCAAAGAAAAAAGCAAATTTAAAAAATCGTAGATCAAAAGTTTTTCCCTATTGAGTGTAGAATAACTATTAATAATAGCAGGCATCATCGCACTCACGTCCTCAGTCGATCGCGAATCTCACGTTCGAATGATCGCGAACGTGAGAGCACGTGGACGCAACTACGTACGAACTCTTTTGATGTTTGCGCAAAAAACCGAGAACATAGATGAATATGGCTTCTTGACGTTGGGCCATCGTGATTGGCCAAGCGTTCGCCGATCGTGAAGAGGAACCTTTAGAATTTTTGGTTCTAAAGCATGTCGATTTATTTTATTAATCTCATTTTTTTTTTGAACGGAATTATTCATTAATGATATTCCGACAAGATGAACATACAGCCTCCGGATCGGAAGTCGGGGTACCGCCCACTAGGCCAAAACGGCTATCTAGCAATTTTCTAGTAAAAAAATAGATTTTCCATTGCTTTCCGCCCAGCTTGCAAGTATCTACACTTTTATTTCTTCAAAGCCTTCGGATTATTTCCTCTCGCTGCCTAGATTGTAGATAATTGCAATTCGCACGGACTGCAGTCTTGCAGTTAATGAAATGATGCTCAGTTACCTTAATAACGTTAATTGAATGTTTCTTTGTAGCGAAATAATAGAGGCGTTTTACCCATTCAGGTAGGTATGTTATCTGTTGTAGGTAGGAAGTCACATAGTTGGTATGCCTATACACTGACATCGTTCGATTGAGAGTGAAAAACAAAACAATCGATTTACGCTCAATCAATTTACATACTGTCAATCGATTGTTGGTCTGGTCGATACATAGATCATGATAGGATTCTTGTTTATTTACACTTTCATTTTTTTTAAACTGGCTTTTATTCAGCGGCAGGTAGTTAGTGTAGGTACTATTAAAATTGTAGCTACATCAGCCGTCACTGTAAAATATGGCCATATTAGCCAAATATCCGTAGGCGTCAGAGGCTCGTTAACGAGGCATAAAATACCTACCTACACGCGGTAATTTAACCGCGAATTACCTAGGTACTCATAGTAGTTTGATAGCTGCCTAGATGCATCGCTTCTCTGTCTGTATGGTTTTCAGAAATTTGTTTTTATAATGGTAAGTTTGTAAGTTTTCTAATGCGATATACCTACCAGTGAGAAACTAATCTACAACGCTGGAGAAAGCGAAAATAAAGCTAGGGCTAAATCACTTGCATCTCTTGACATATATAAATCTTATCAACTTGATTTAACTGCTAGAAAAAAAAGGAAGTCATCAAGATTTAAGCGAAACTGTAATGCGCTCATTTGATACAACTTTGCATCATTCATCTTTCCTTATTACGCGAAACACTTATCTTATCAAAAGCGTTCCGGTTGAATTAAAAATGGCGCCAGAAGTGTCGAGTAGGCAATCCTACCGCTCAGCAAGAAAATGTTTTTCATTAATTAATAAGATGGAGCCAGCTGGTTAGTGGCCACTCGCAAAAGTTATCAAGTCTAGTGGCTGGACAAACCACATGCGACAGACTAGATAATATTCCAGACAAACGTTACATTACGCTGGCAAAATGGCTATGGATAAAACAATGGCACTTTTTGCCAAGCGATGTCAAAATGTTTAGGTAAAGAGGTGTCCTCTATTCGCGGATTAGGAGTTTGGGCACGGTTTTTGTTTAGCCTGGCAATCCCTTGCAATTTAGTTTACGTAATTAAGGTACCTATAGCGTTGTGCAAAATATTTGGGATAGGTATTACCACTGCTGGATATAGACCTCTTCTTTCTATTAAGCTACTCTTCCCGGTTCTGCGAACCTAGTGCGTTCGCACCGCCTTCACAATACCATCCGACTACCTGGCTGGTGGTCTGTTTAGTAAATATTAATAATTGTACTAGGTATTATGTTTTTTTGTGCTGATGCGTTGCGTAGAAGCTCCATGGACTCATGTTTGTTGACAGTGACAATTATATTTTCAGTTGCCTATCACATCAGACCATAAGACCCAACAAAGTTTATTTTAAAGTTCGAATTGACGACCTTCTTTGCGTGGCGGGTGAGTAGCAGACTACGACGTAAGAGGTGCATGTTCGATTCCTGCTTCAGGAAAAAGGTCTGTAGATATTTCTTTCGGGTCTTGGTGTTGTGGTACCATGGAACTCATATCGCCTGATACCCACGACACAGGGAATCCTAGTGTGGAGTCAGGGCTATGTATGCCTCTGTTAGGTGCTTTTTTTTTAATAAGCTACATACGCCCGTGTTCATTCAAACATGCCTTGTATCCGTTTCCACTAAAGTCAAAAAACCTAAAGCAGAGACCTTATGCATACGTTATATTGAAAGTTTTATAATGAAATCTGTCATATGCATTAATTTAGGAGCTGTCAAAGTTGCTTTTGTCTATGCCTAAGTTTATTATATACCGATGATTTGCCTACGGCATGGCAAGTGGTACTGTCAATAGCTAGATATGCTCTTTGAAGCACAGAAGTGCTCAGTATCAGTTAAACTGAACATTGAATTAATGTTCAGTTACACCAAAGGCGGTTAGTCAGACACAGAGCTGCACGAGTAAATCAGATAACGTCCTCCTAACATTGACTTATAATTTGTCTAAAATTATAATGACTAAAATCTTTTCCACGAAACAATTTCCGTAAACGCAGCGCTTGTGTCTTTGCATAATCTTTTTTATTAACTTCATTTCCCTCCCTAGTAGCATTTATTGTAGCCATTTGGTTGGGCCTCGTAGTCATCGTTAGTTGGCCAACGGTGCGGTTTGGCCATCTATTTCGGGTAGGCCCATAGATGATGGCCAACTGATGTTTTGTATTGTTGGGCCCATAGATGAGGGCCAACTGATGTTTTATATTGTTGGGCCCATATAGTTAATCCTACAGTTAACCATGTATATTCATATTAATCGTTAGTTGGCCAACGGTGCGGTTTGGCCATCTATATCTGGTAGGCCCATAGATGATGGCCAACTGATGTTTTGTATTGTTGGGCCCATATATGAGGGCCAACTGATGTTTTATATTGTTGGGCCCATGTAGTTAATCCTACAGTTAATCATGTATATTCATATTAATCGTTAGTTGGCCAACGGTGCGGTTTGGCCATCTATATTAGGTAGGCCCATAGTTGAGGGCCAGATGATGTTTTGTATTGTTGGGCCAATGTGGATTAGAAATAGTGGGCCATTAATCGTACCTTTATAGTTCTCACTACATTGGGCCACTGATTATTTTGTATTGTTGGTCCTATATGGAGTTCTCTATAGTGGCCCAATAATTGATGTGTTGTTGGGCCTATCTAAATCTTCTTACAGAGGGCCACTCACTACTTTATATCGTTGGGCCTTTGTTGTCTTCTTACAGTGTGCCACAGTTGGGTTTGTATTGTTGGGCCTTTGAAGCCTTTCCTACAGTAGTTCTCCCTACATTGGGCCACTGATTATTTTGTTTTGTTGGTCCTATAAGGAGTTTCCTACAGTGGCCCACTGTTTTATGTGTTGTTGGGCCTATGTAATCTTGCTACCAGTGGGCTACTTTTTGTTTTGTTGCGCCTACTTATAGTAGCCAGTCGCAAAAACAATGAGTTGCCCACTGGTAGCAAGATTTACAATAATTAGGCCCCACAATACAAAAATGTTGCCACCGTAGCAAGGTACACAATAAGAAAATAATCAGTTTATATTTACATAGTCAAAGTACCTATCTAGTTAAAATAAAAAGTAGTTATCAACAATCAAAAAACATTTATTTTAAAAACTATCGTAAATTTGATTATTCATACTGTAAAACGGGAAAACGAAAGCATCAATTTATCTAACCTCACCTCAGGATGAATTTGTTTACCATCGTCATCAAGATGATTTTATCGAACTTTATCATCAGGACGATTTTCTAAAACAAGATGGTTATTACAAAATGACGGATTTGAACTATAAAAACAACTGAATATACTTTCATCGGCAACCCTTAATCTAATCTAAGGAATTCGAAAGATCCTTTTTTTCTGGGTGATAATCTAAACAGAGCCAGACAATAATTATTTACGACAGCACTGTCGTGTTGACGCTCGTTGTGGTTCTTCTACTCTCCCATCCGTCATCACGATCTCTTGCAAATCTAAATCAACTTGTTAGCGTGATTTCAAAATTCGTTCTAGACACACTGCCACCTTGTTTCTGCATACTGCACCTATAAACAAACACAAAGCTGTAATTTTGTCTTCATTTTACACAATGCAATCAATATCATGTATGCAAAGTGGAACAGACTTCAATGTATGTTCCCCAATTTTTACGCGACGACAGGAGCCCGCTCGCATTTATGCGTTTCCATAAGAGGTTGTTTGTTTGTTTGCTACCATTTATCTCCGAAACGGCTTATCGGATTGTACCTAGCTGAGAGACTGACACACACCAGGATCTATTTAATTAGCTCAAAAATATCAATAGACAGTCGATCTGACTATCTTTGGAGGTCTGGCATTGTTCAGAAGGCTTTGATTAAATAATTAATAAATATCCAATTAAGATTGTGACCCCTCCCTGGTGTATTGTCAGCATCAGCCTGGGCGCAGCTATGTTAATAAACTAGGATAGATTATGAGTTTATCTTATCAACAATTTACATAAAACCTTACCAAGTTTTCTTTATTTTCCGCTCCGTTTTCTGTTTCCAGCCATCTGTCGATTTTAATGACAGTTCTATCTCCTCAGGTAATGCAATAGGTGGTGCAGTTGACGATGTTAGTTTGAATAATATATCATTTTGAGATTCTTTAATATCTCTGATATCACTTTTGTTATTCACAAGATGTTTGGCAATCAGATCTGGAAAAAAATAATTATTAGTTTGTTTGGCTGATAATAATAAAAAATCAATTATTCATGGAACTTCTTGGACGGTAGCGAGACCAATATTTCTACGAGTTTTTTTTAGGTAAAATTTTTAATTTTAGTTTCAAACATAACCTTACCAACAGTGTTCTATTTATTTGTTCTCAGTCAATCATGAGAATTACCTTGAAACCGATAGGATGAGGCCTGTACCAAAATAGCAAATATAAATAACCTCAAAATAGTGCACGTGTTATAGGAAATAGGTACTAACTTTAAAAGTAGGTAATTGTAAAAGTAGGTAGCTACATAGGTAAAGGTGTTCTTGTTATGTGGGTAGGTGTACCTATCCACATAACAACACATTTTGAAATCTTATCCTCTGGAAGATTAATGTCCGAGAAATGAATTACCTATGTAGCTACCTACTTTTACCTTAGCAATTTTATCTATGTAACAAATTCAAAGGTACCTACAGTTACAAAGCCACATTAGGTACCTATGTAGTTGGTTTACACTGATTGTAAGTTCCCTTAATTCTATCGGCTTTAAAATGTTTAAAAGGAATTAGGAGTTGAATTTGGAAGGGAAAGTGGGCCTGCTTGCGTTGGTCTTCCCCACGCGCCCATCTACCCTGTATTTAACAATGGTGGAGCGCACCTACCTACCTACCTACAGCGGTACTGCAGTAGGCAGATACATGCCCAACTAGACCCAACCCAACACAAAACTTACTGTGTTGCACATGGCGATGGGATATTGTCAGGTGTAGTAAAGTTACAATTTAATCCTGTAATTTGCGGCAATGAGATTGTACTGCCGCGCTTAGCATGCCCACCACGTGGACGCGTAGTGCCAAAGGCTCGCCCAGGCTATTAAAATTAAAAAAACTGAAATTTCACTCACCTGATTCGTAAAAAATGACATAAACACGTTTTCTTCTGCGGCGTCACCCATGCACTTCGCACGAATCCAAGGCCTCCCCCATCCCCAGAATCTTCAAATTCTATAAATGTTTAAAACTTAAACCTTGATAGAGTTTGAAGATTATAAATAGAAATAAAACTTACAGGGGCTGGAGATTTAATTATTTAAATTCGAAAAATTCACAGCACACACGCTAACCACCACCTTGCACCTTTCTAAAAAGTAAAACCTCGTTCGCATAACTGGCCAGTGTTGTCATCAGATTGTATTTCACCAAAATGTTTGGTAAATTTTTGCCGTATTTTCAATAAATATTTTTTTCATGTTTATAATAAGTCAACTAAGGTCTGAGGAAGGTTAATTTTGACTTAGGTCAAATCATATCTTCACAAAATAAACGTCAATAAAAAATACAACATTTTATGGATTGAAGAAGCCAAAAAATCAGACGTTTTCGTCAAACTAAGCGAGGCTCGAAAAAGAAGTATTTACATAAAGTAGGTATGTACCTAAAGTACTTATACCATCGATTTAGGTGCTGACTTATACAAAACATACTTGTACTCAAACAAGGAATAAGCAAAAATGATAAAAAGTTAAAAAAATAGTACCGAGTTTAATGTTAAGCAATTAAAATCAAACAAAAGTAAGGTAGGGTATTTTCTCATGCCTAATCGATCTATTTATTTAGGTAGGTAGGTGATATATATCAAACTTCAAATAGCTCACATCAGCTATTTATACTTTTATCACTATTTGTTATTACTGATTTATATTACACATACCTAAATAGCATAACGATACTTAATCTAGCTATTTTCGAAAATGAATTTGGTAAACAGTTATGAATATGCCAACGTGCAAGTCCAAGCCCCTCCAGTTCAAGCTCAGCGCTCGTGAAACCACGACGTTCGCCATCTATCTATTCATCTGGATTGTGAAGCTTTCTGTTATTAAAAGTGTATTTATAATTGGTTTAGTAGTTCCGCAGCCTTAATAACTTCTTATAAATTCAAAATTAAACAAACAAAAAATCTACTTGTTTACGTTAATAAATTACGGCAATTGCCGTATCAATAACAGCAACACTTGCTCGACCAATATGTTCTTCCCGCCTGAGCTAGCGACCGAGGCGCTGATTGGTCCGTGTCAGTCGAACGTTGTTAATATTTGGCTAGTTTGGCAACGCGCGCGCCACCTACGTTTTCAAAGCTCGGGACTCTGACGGTGGCACCTAGGTAGGTTATTACGTAGGTATTTAATGCGGCGATGAATGTTACATTTTAGTTTCTCGAAAATTTAGTCGGAGATGGATACCTAGTGGATGTTTTTTTGTAAAGTACCTACCTCATTTTTTGTATCATTTTGTAAAGTAGTTCGGACCGTAATTGTTTAATAGGTAAACACTATGTACCTAACTAGGTACCTACCTACCTAATTAAGGTTTTATTCTACTCACATTTCTTAGATTTGTGAACAATACGTGTAGGTATTTATTCTGTGCTATCGACTCAATGAATGAAGGTAGTAGGCAATGTAGTAGGTGGGTATGTACTTAATGTGCCTAGTAATTATATAGGTAAGTACCAGAAGGTATATACTTACCTAGGTAGGTTCCTACTGTCTATAGGTTGGTACCTAATAGATAGTAACTAAACAATTATTTTAATGTTTACCATTGTAAAAAGTACTCAAAAGACCTAACTATCTATCAATTCACAAGTATATAAAACCTTTCCAAACTGCATTTTAACCTTTTGCTTCTGCAAAATGTACGTACCTATAGTTAATTGTTTATACCTACCTACCTAATGAAGCGATTCAGTAAAAATATTGTAAAAGAAATTAAATAAAGCGGAAAACAAACTAGATTCGAGGTGGACGCCGCCGACCTCAACAATAGCAGGCGGCGGACGCTCGTGTCTAGGAGTTAGGTAACCTACTCATCTTTCCTTGAAATGTTGATAGGCGACATGCCACCGTAGGTACATAGATATAGGTACTACCTACCTAAGTGATATTAGTTTTATATAGGTCTATTTACTTCCATGCATAGACTTAGGTCTCTAGGGCAGGCAGTAGGTAAGTACTTGATACCTATACCTATAGGTACCTTACTGACTTAGGAACCTATACACCTACCTCTATTTTCACCTAGGTAGGTAGGTACCTAATATTAATTAAAACATCTAAAAGAATCTGTAAGATAGAAACGGTGAAACAAAAATAGGTAGGCACCTAAATAGGTATTTATTTTTATCGCCTGTGCTAGGTAGGTTGATATGCTATCTGCTAATTTGATCTCGTACAAATCTGACGACTCTATCTGTAGGTACTGTAGATTCTTAATGTAAGTAAGGGGGTTAAATAGCTAAGTTAGGTAAATAAAGGGTTGGTAAGATACCATAGAGTAAGATAATATAGAACGTTGAACGGTTAAGAGGTACGTATATAGGAGTTAGTAGGTAGATAGGTAAAACAAGTACCTACATTTACGTCATGTAGGTGTTTCACTCATCTCATCGCACTCATCGTAGGTAGATGCCTAGTCCATTCGTAATCCTTATCCATTTAATACCTACTTAGGTTACACCTACCTAAAAATTGTGGAGATTTGTGGATGGAGGTGGCCCAAAACCATGCCAACGTTATTATTGACGGGCAAATAAATGATTACCTATTATAATATATATGCCAAAGATAAAATTATTGTATCACACACTGACTAACAATCAATGCAAAGCCTAAACTGTAAGTCATAAAGACCTGCAATTTTGATAGGTAGGTATCTAATATTATGTTCCTTTTGAAATTCCATCCCTTGATTCTGCGGCGGAGCGGAAAGAAGAATAGGCGGGAAAAGGAAGTAGCGGGGCGTTCACGATTTTTTAATTGGACCATTATTATGTTCTGATTTTAGCTAACTATTTTATTAGTTGGTAAAATTTTGTTCATAACGACAATGCCAACACAATTTACCTAACAGTATGGGTAGTTGTAGTTAGCCCATTTCTAGATATTATTAGGGCGTTATGGTAATGTTTAGTGGGTAAACGAAATAAGTATTTTATAAGTTGGCTTAATATTGTTCCTAAATTAGATATGTCAAATTTATTTACCTAATGATAGGGATAGTTACAATAGGCTTGGTGATATAATATTGGGCATTATGATAATAATACGCTTGACGGCCCAATGTTGGTGTATGGTTTGTTGACCCTTTATTGTTTGCGGCAATACTAACATTATTTTATCCAACAGTAGGGGTACTAGCAGTTGGCCCACTGTTGGCAATATGTCCACGGACCTGCTGGGTTGTCCCAGTGGGCGGAGAGGTGAACTCCGACGTGGCGCGTCCCCGGGTGGCGGATAGGGGCACGGCTCCCACTTACAGTACCACTTCTGGTAGGTACCGTAAATGGGAGTTACCGGTTTACCGGCGCGGACCAAACACTGGGGGGAAATGGGGAAGGGGAATAGGAGCTTCTCTGCGCGTCTCTCTGAGTAGCAGAGAGCGCCGTAGATGGAGCTTGACGGAGGATGGAGCTCTCACTCCGTCAGGAGTGAAGGGTCAGCTCTGTGGAGCGGCATTTGCTGTTTTCACTTTGTGGATGAAGACGGGCCAAATCTCAAAGTTCCGGCGCCTGCTGAGGGGAGTACTGTATGTGTGGGCCCGGACCCGTACTGCTGCATCTCATTTATAGCCGTTGTGTGCACCTACTCCAGGTTGGGGTAGACAGGCATAGCGGTTGTGGCAGGGATGTTGCGCTGCGTGTCCGGGTTCACACACGCAGTATGGTCGGGGGGAACCCGGCCGCTAGGGCGCCATTTAGAGGGGATCTCACCTCTATAAAAGGAGACAACAAACAAACAAAAAAAATGATAATGGCGAATTGTGAAAATACACTACCCCAGGAAGGTACCGGCCTCGCAGAGGCTGGAGAATCCTTCAGTGCTTCGGCACTCTGCCCCTCGTATTCTGGGGGGGGCAACAATCGTCACGACGTTAGGAGGTCTTCCCGTGTTTCGGCGCGGAAGATGGCTGTTTCGGCAGCGGATGATGTGGAAGGGAATGTTTTGGTCGGCACTTTTGCATCGGATTCCTATGAAACTGATGCAAGCGTGCAATCAACGGCATCGGTTCGATCTTCGAAACCCCGTAAAAGAAAATCTGCCCAGGGCTCTAAAGCGACAGTGTCTGATGGTGAGGGGCATTTTCTGAATCCACCAAAGGTCTCCACTGCCCGTCGAGGTCGAGGTAGATCTGTTTCGGGCACTCATATCGGACTTGCCCGTGCTAAAAAAGACCTTGCTAAACTTAACACAGAGTCATACCGTCTGGAAAAAGTGGACACGAATGAGCCGCCAATGGCAAAATCAAAAACAGGAAGGCCTAGGTATTCCCATTTTGATGGGGAGCCATTTAATACCGACGAGCTCCGAGATCGTGCCTTTGGGGAATTGGAAGTGATTCAGGAGATATCTCGCAAATCCAAGAATCTTAAGGGCACGTTTCAAGGGAAAATAAATCAAGCCTTAATAACGATCAAAGATATCATCGACAGCTTGAAGTCACGCTCTGTCGACGATGAGACGAAGCGCCTTCGAGCTGATAATGATCGACTTAGTAGGGAACTAACCAATCTTAAAACAGAGTTCAGGGCCCTGAAGTTGGACTACGAGGATAAAAATGCACGAGCAAATGCAAAACCTCCTGCTTCTCCTGCTAATGTTTCTGACTTGGAGGATGTCGTGCGTAGAGTGACTATTTCTGTGGGAGAAATGGTCAATGCTCGTATTGCAGGGATAGAAGATCGACTTCTTCCTGTAAAGACGTTGCGCCCTCCGCTAGCTGCAGATAAAAAGAAGAAGGCTCCTGCTAATAAGCCTTCCATAAGCCGGGCTACGGCCTCTCCTGTGCTCAACGGAGAAGGATGGACGGCCGTCACCAAGAAGGGCCGCAAGAAGAAATTGGCTGCTCCTGTTGCATCCTCTGTGACTCCAGCATCCCAGCCGAAGCACAATAAAGGGCCAGCAGTTGCTCCTATTAAAACTGCCAAACGCAAAGCCAAGACTAAGGCCAAGTTGACCGTTCCGCGTTCGTCGGCGATAGTCATTACCCTTCAGCCAGAGGCACTGGAGAGGGGGGTGACTTACGCTGAAACATTGACTAAGGCTAAAGAGTCAATTAACTTAGCTGAGTTAGGAATTGAGGGGATCAGGTCAAGGCAAACAGCGACCGGGGCCAGGATACTAGAACTGCCTGGTACCACTAGTGGT
The DNA here is from genome assembly GCA_961405105.1 of Perizoma affinitatum. Classification (NCBI taxonomy): domain Eukaryota; kingdom Metazoa; phylum Arthropoda; class Insecta; order Lepidoptera; family Geometridae; genus Perizoma; species Perizoma affinitatum. The sequence goes on from OY560189.1 coordinate 1,049,511, forward strand.
CCTAAAGCAGATCTACTCGCCGAAAGACTTCAGTCTACCTTGTATGACGTCGCCCGAGTTGTTCGTCCTATGAAGTGCGTCGATGTGCGCATCTCTGGGCTAGACGATTCAGTTTATAAGGTGGATATTGCTGCAGCGATATGCACCAAAGCCGAATGCTCCCGTGACCACATAAAGGTCGGAGAGATCCGCACGAAGCCAGGCGGCTCCGGTGTCGTTATTGTCCGATGCCCCGTCTCAGTGGCTAAGGCCCTAACCGCGCAGGGCCGTCTTCTGGTTGGCTGGAGCTCTGCTCAGGTTTCTGTACTAGACTACCGCCCGATGCGATGTTACCGCTGCCTAGGCATTGGCCACACTCGGATGATGTGCCCATCGGATGTAGATCGTGGCGATCTTTGCTTCCGCTGCGGCAAGCTGGGGCATAAATCTGCCACGTGCAAGGCGGAACCCCGCTGCTCCGTGTGCACTGCTGCAGGACTCCCAGCTGGTCATACGATGGGAGGCAGAAGTTGTAACCCTCCCGTTGTAAGGGGCAAGCTGGCTTCAGCGTCCCAGTTCTCCCAAGCGATAGCCCGCAGCGATGCGGTGGCGGTAGATGTAATGTCGGACTAAATGTTTCGTTTGCACTACAATCTACTGCAGTCGAACTTAAACCACTCTGCTTGCGCTCAAAGCCTGCTCATGCAGGTGCTGACAGAGTGGTCAATTGATGTTGCAGTTGCTGCCGAGCCGTACAGTATCCCCGACGGCCCTAATTGGGCGGGGGCTACGGACGGCTTGGTAGGCATTTTTTCCCCTAGTACTACCCGTTCCCCTCCCCTTTCAGTTAGAGAGAGGGGACCGGGATATGTTGCAGCCACATGGGGCGAAGTCACTTTTGTTGGGGTGTATTTTTCCCCTAACAGAAGTCTGTCGGAGCTGGAGACCTACCTACGAGTGCTCGGTGGGGTAGTTGGGAGGATGTCCCCGTCTCAGGTCATTGTAATGGGGGACCTCAATGCTAAAGCTACGGCTTGGGGCTGCCCCAGAACTAATCAACGCGGTGAAGTAGTGATGGACTGGGCTGCGGCCGCTGGCCTGGTCCTCCTAAACCAGGGGTCTGCCCCCACATGCGTGAGATGGCAAGGATCGTCAATAGTGGACGTTACTTTCGCCACCCCTGCTATCGCTGCACGCGCGTCAAACTGGCGCGTTCTGGAGGACAAAGAGACTTTGTCAGACCATCTGTATATACGATTCGAGGTCTCTTCCCCCGGTGGAGGGTTGAGGTTTCCGACTCGCCAGTCGGCAGCTTTCCCACGTTGGTCTGTAGGGCGTCTGAACCGTGTGCAGGTGGAGGAAGCGTCCATTGTGCAGAGCTGGTGCCCTGCTCTAGCAACGCACCATGGGGTGGATGCGAGGGCGAACCAGTTTCGTGTGTCCCTCACGGCAGTATGTGACGCCGCTATGCCCCGCGCAAGATGGCTCCCAGAGAGAAAGCAGGTGTACTGGTGGTCGGGCGAAATTGCATCTCTCCGGTCCATCTGCGTCCGGTCACGCCGTGCATACACACGATGTCGGAGAAGGCGGAACCATACGGCCGATGAGGAGAGTCACCTCTATGAAGATTATAGACAGGCCAAGCGGGCCATGCAATCAGCTATATTCAAAGCAAAGTCTGACACCTGGCAGGAATTCATAGAGGACCTAGATAGAGATCCCTGGGGGCGCCCCTATCGCATGGTGCGGAAAAAGTTGTGCAATCGAGCACCCCCAACAGAATCATTTCAGCCCCAGCTCCTTATGGATACAATCACGGGGCTATTCCCAGACTGCCAGCCCCACGACCCGCCTCGTATGGCGCCTCCTGATCTTCCTGGGGTCCCCTCCGAGGTGGTTCCTCCAATTACTGAGGACGAACTTCGTGCAGCGGTCCTCCGTCTTCGAGCTAAAAAAACGGCCCCGGGTCCAGACGGTGTACCGGGCCGTGTTTTGGTTCTTGCCTTGAAACACCTTGGAAGCCGTCTTCTCACATTATTCAACTCATGTCTAGAGTCGAGACAGTTTCCCAAGGCGTGGAAGGATGGAAAACTGTGCCTCCTCCAGAAAGAAGGACGTCCGCTTGACTGCCCTTCTGGCTATAGGCCCATCATCTTGCTGGACGAGGTGGGCAAGCTGCTTGAGAGGATAGTGGCTGCCCGCATTGACGAGCACCTGGCGACAGAGGGACCTAACTTGGCGGAGGACCAATTTGGTTTTAGATGTGGACGCTCCACCATAGATGCGTTATTGCGTCTTAAAACTATTTCGCAGGATGCCGTTGCGCGAGGTGAACGTGTATTGGCGGTATCGCTAGATATCGCCAATGCATTTAATAGCCTTCCCTATGGGTCTATCGAAGAGGCTCTTCGCTACCATGGAGTGCCTCTTTATCTTCGGCGGTTGGTGGAGCACTACCTTAGAGAAAGGGACGTGCTCTACCTGGACCAGAGCGGGAGGGTATGCGCTAGGCGGATGACAACCGGTGTTCCACAGGGGTCAGTGATGGGCCCCCTGCTGTGGAATATTGGGTACAATTGGGTGCTCCGCGGCACACTGCTTCCTCAAACGCATATTATTTGCTACGCAGATGATACCCTGTTCATCGCTCGAGGAAGCAGCTTTGAGGAAGTTGCACATCTCGCCACAGTAGGCTCCACCCTTTTAGTCAGCCGGATACACCTATTGGGGCTGAAGGTAGCCCTCCATAAGACTAAAGTTATCTCCTTCCATGGAAGAAGGAAAGCGCCGCCAGCTGGCGCCTTTATTCGGGTGGACAACGTGCAGGTCATGGTAGGGAAGCATATAAAATACTTGGGGCTCACGCTTGACAGTGCTTGGAACTTTTCGGAGCACTTCCGGCAATTGAGCCCCAAGGTGCAGGGTGCGGCAGGGTCCCTTGCACGGCTCCTGCCTAATTTAGGTGGACCCAGTGTGATCTGTCGACGACTGTTTGCAGGGGTCATAAGATCGATGGCCCTGTACGGTTCACCGGTATGGGCTGATGCTCTGACTTCCAAAACCAAGGCTCTCTTGCGAAGGCCGCAGAGGATCATGGCAGTCAGAGCAATACGGGGATACCGCACCGTGTCATATGGAGCTGCGTGTGCCATTGCCGGGTCTCCCCCGTGGTACATAGAAGCTATGGTTTTAGCGGAAATGTACCGGCAAAAGAAGGCTTGGCAGGCGCAGGGAGACCGCTTGGCGCCGCAAGAGGTAAGCCACGTCCGAAAGGAGGCTTACGAGGCTGCAATACGAAGCTGGGCTGAAGAGTTGAAATTCACTCGGTATGGCCGGTGGACGATTGATGCCATGCTTCCGGTGCTCGTGGAGTGGGTGCACCGAAAGCATGGCGTGCTCACTTATAGACTGGTGCAGGTACTATCCGGACACGGGTGTTTTGGACGATATCTACACAAAGTCGCCAAGAGGGAGATGAGTCCAGTCTGCCAGCACTGCGGTGACCCCGAAGACACGGCGCAGCATACACTGGAGGTGTGTAGCGCGTGGGCATCGCAGCGGCAGATATTGGTATCAGTTGTTGGGCGGGATCTATCGCTGTTGAGCGTAATAACATCCATGCTTGACAGTGAAAGATCCTGGGAGGCAGTGGTCTCCTTTTGTGAAGATATTATCTCACAAAAGGAGGCTGCGGAGCGGGCCAGAGAGAACAATCCTCTCGCTGACCTGTGCCGTCGACGTAGAGCGGGAAGGAGGAGGCGAAATTTCAATCGTCTTCTGCCGCTCGACGGAAACCAGCAGGACTCGGGTGTAGGGAGCCCCGTTCCTGCATTGCACAGGTTTCCAACGTCTGGGGATACTCAGAATATCCCGGAGCACCCCCCTTCCCTCATTGGGGAAGAACGAGGGGTCCGCCAAGCGCGGACAGTTACCGACGGAGTTGCGGTCGAGTTCTATCGAGATCCCGTGACTCTGTCAAGTTCCAATGCAGCATCTAACTATTAATCTGGGGATGAATGGTTTGATGATGCATTGGCACTACGGTAACAGGAAGGAACGTCGATGGGTTGTTTAGTCGGTATTACGCTGGCTTTCGTCAGCGTCGAGTCCGACAGACCCCTCTGGCTCTCCCATCTTTGCCAGAGGACATGCGTAAAGGCATTTTTCCCATCGTTAAAAAAAAAAAAAAAAAAAAAAACTGTTGGCAATATGTTGGAAGATTTTATAATAACGTGCTTATTGGCCCAATGCTAGTTTATTGTGGAAAAAAATACAACCTTATTAGTTGGCTTACTATTGTCTATAACCAGGAAATGCCATCACAATTTACCCAACACAAGGGGCAGTTGAGATTGGCCCACTGCTATATATTTGTAGGGCGTTATGATAATTATTTGTTTGTTGGACCCATGTTGGTATTTATTGGGCAAACTTACTATTTTATTAGTTGGGTTTGTATTGTTAATAATTCGGAAATGCCAACAGTATTTAACCATTGGTACGGGTAGTTGCAATAGGCCCATTAATGGTAAATTGCTTGGCTTTATGATAATAATACGCTTGACGGCCTAATGTTGCTTTATGGTTTGTTGGCCCTTTATTGTTTCCAGTGCGGCAATACTAACACTATTTTATCCAACAGTAGGGGTACTAGCAGTTGACCCACTGTTGGCAATATGTTGGAAGATTTTATTATAACGTGTTTATTGGCCCAATGATAGTTTTATTGTGGAAAAAAATACAACCTTATTAGTTGGCTTACTATTGTCTATAACCAGGAAATGCCATCACAATTTACCCAACACAAGGGGCAGTTGAGATTGGCCCACTGCTATATATTTGTAGGGCGTTATGTTAATTATTTGTTTTTTGGACCCATGTTGGTATTTATTGGGCAAACTTACTATTTTATTAGTTAGGTTTGTATTGTTAATAATTCGGAAATCCCAACAGTATTTAACCATTGGTACGGGTAGTGGCAATAGGCCCATTAATGGTAAATTGCTTGGCTTTATGATAATAATACGCTTGACGGCCCAATGTAGGTTTATGGTTTGTTGACCCTTTATTGTTTCCAGTGCGGCAATACTAACACTATTTTATCCAACAGTAGGGGTACTAGCAGTTGGCCCACTGTTGGCAATATGTTGGAAGATTTTATAATAACGTGCTTATTGGCCCAATGCTAGTTTATTGTAGAAAAAAATACAAACTTATTAGTTGGCTTTGTATTGTCTATAATCAGGAAATGCCATCACAATTTACCCAACAGAAGGGGCAGTTGAGATTGGCCCACTGCTATATATTTGTAGAGCATTATGTTAATTATTTGTTTGTTGGTCCCAAGTTGGTATTTATTGGGAAAACTTACTATTTTATTCGTTGGGTTTGTATTGTTAATAATTCGGAAATGTCAACAGTTTTTACCAATTGGTACGGGTAGTTGCAATAGGCCCATTAATGGTAAATTGCTTGGCTTTATGATAATAATACGCTTGACGGCCCAATGTTGCTTTATGGTTTGTTGGCCCTTTATTGTTTCCAGTGCGGCAATACTAACATTATTTTATCCAACAGTAGGGGTACTAGCAGTTGGCCCACTGTTGGCAATATTCTGGAAGATTTTATAATAACGTGCTTATTGGCCCAATGCCAGTTTATTGTTGGTTGGCTTTTTATTGTTTTCAATCCGAAAATACCAACATGATTTACCCAACGGTAGGAGTAGTTGCAATAGGCCCATTAATGGTAAATTGCTTGGCTTTATGATAATATTACGCTTGACGGCCCAATGTTGGTTTATGGTTTGTTGGCCCTTTATTGTTTCCAGTGCGGCAATACTAACATTATTTTATCCAACAGTAGGGGTACTAGCAGTTGGCCCACTGTTGGCAATATGTTGGAAGATTTTATAATAACGTGCTTATTGGCCCAATGCCAGTTTATTGTTGGTTGGCTTTTTATTGTTTTCAATCCGAAAATACCAACATGATTTACCCAACGGTAGGAGTAGTTGCAATAGGCCCATTAATGGTAAATTGCTTGGCTTTATGATAATATTACGCTTGACGGCCCAATGTTGGTTTATGGTTTGTTGGCCCTTTATTGTTGCCAGTGCGGCAATACTAACATTATTTTATCCAACAGTAGGGGTACTAGCAGTTGGCCCACTGTTGGCAATATGTTGGAAGATTTTATAATAACGTGCTTATTGGCCCAATGCCAGTTTATTGTTGGTTGGCTATTTATTGTTTTCAATCCGAAAATACCAACATGATTTACCCAACGGTAGGAGTAGTTGTAATAGGCCCATTGCTGGTAATTTGTTGGGTGTTATGGTCAATACTTATTAATTGGGCCAGTGTCAGTTTTTAGTGGGCAAACTAACTAACAATATTCTAACCATTTCCCCACCGTTGGCTAATAGATGCCAACAGTAAATGCTACTAGGGCTCTAGCTGATATCTCATTTAATTTTTTCTTTCACAATTGTCACAATCGTATATGCAATTACAAAAAAATATAAAATTAAAATAGCACTAAAATGACAAAAAGTAATAATAAAAAAAAATATCATAAAAATTCCTTAGAAAATGAAAGTGGCAAACAAGCATACGGCCAACCTGTTGGTAAGCAGTTACCGTAACCTATGGATCCTTGCAACACCAGATGCATCATCCAGGACCCATCTATGACCTTATCTATGATCATTGGACCTTAAGACATAACAGGTATAAAGTATTTCCTACGAGCTCTTTACAAGAAGATCTACTACTTTTAGTTTCTCAAATGGCTGCGGGACTTGTTTCGGACTCTAGATACGGTCCAACACTAGTCTTTAAAAGAGTAAAACCTAGCTACCTACTGAGCCTCAAACAAAAAATACATTGATTTTAATCGCTCCGCCTTAGACCTGCCCCACAGCAGGTCGAGGAAGCGCGCGACTATTCCCACTCTAAAGTGTAATTTATCTTTAATGAAGTCTCTGCGGGGTGACCCCTTCGCAGCACTTTTTGCCATTTTAATGATGCGGATATAGAAACGAAATGCTGAATGCTGTTCACGAAGAAAATACTTACACGCTCTCTCCTGCTCGATGGTGACACTATGGCAACCGATGACGCACAGGCTCTAGTCTTTCTACGTGAAAGTTACAAAAAACTTAGAATAATATTAGATACTTGTACAAATTGCAGCGTTATTGGTATACAACTAGTCTTTGCTTACGGCTTCACCCGCGTAGCACTAGAAAAAAGTACATGTTGCCTACCTGACAATTCATATCGGCAGAGCCGTTATAGAGATTAAAAAAAAACACCTTAACATCTTATTAACAAAACACACATTTTTTTAAATAATTAACAATAGTTGGACTTCAGCTATTTTTTTTTACCAGCTGTTGGTACCAGAGCGTAGCTTTGAGAAATTCAAAACATTTTTGTTTATGAAACACCCAACAAACACAAACGTAGTCCTGATTCCACACTAGGATTCCACGTATCGAGGGTATCAGGAAACTGTTATTATTACAATTTGGATGACTTAGTAAAGGCAGCTGTGTCGTAGGTATTAGATATTTAGGATAGGATATGTTATCACCTCGTGTCGTTTAATGAATGTGTAGCAGCAAAAAACACTCAACCAAATCAAAGCTTCGATCGTTCATGTAGAACATCTTATCGTCCCTGTGCCACAGTTACATCCGATAACTGTACGGCCCACAGCCCGTTGTACCGCAAAGCTGGAATTGGATACATCCCAACAATGCTTATTGTACTCCCGTTGGTTGTTGGCTCAAATTAAACAACACAAAAGTATTCATAGCACCATTTTGTGATACGAAGCTGTGAGACGTTACTAAAACTTAACTGTTTTGGCTGTCTTTATCTTTTCTTTTTTAAAGTATACAGAAATACCTACAGCTAATCCAAGGGCACATAAACTTTCCTGATGCGTGCTAGACCACGCTATTCGTTTCCCAAACACTGACTATCCAAAAATGCCAAAACCTAAATCAAATCATTTATAATATAGGAGCACTATAAACTTCAAAGCATGCAAATATTTTCTTAAATCTCTTAAAGAATACTTTATCTATTAATTCATGTAAAAATATTGTTCAACGGTTTGAGATATGACCACCAAAGCTCAAAATTAAAATAAAGTAAAGCGAAAACACACTTTTTTGAAGATTCATTTTATACCTATCTCAAAAAATCTACTAGTAGATCTAAGTATTTTAAAACCTTGATATTCCTCCAGGTTAAAGGCTTTAAAAATAAAATACCAACATAACCCATTTTTACGTTAGAAACGGTACCTTTTCTTGAACGTGACAGCACGTTCCCGCTACGAGCCACCACCGTGTACATTTTCCCAGCTAAATATTCCGCAGTTTTACCACTAATCTTTGTATTTTCTTGTCTAGTCTATAGAGACTAGACAAGACCTTAGTGTTGACACACTCACGAACCAGATTCCGGTCCTAAACATATTTTCACATGGGTAGGTAAACATTTTCAGGTCCTCATTTCTGTCGTTAAGTTTACGAGCCCAGCTGTACTTAGGACCTTCTTGTTTATTTAGTTTACAAAGCGTTAGCTACAGAAGCACCATGCGGGTAACGAACTAAAACTAATTCTTACAAAAGGAACGTAAAATAAAAACTACCTAGTGGTAGGTATCGTTTGAAGAGGGTAGATAATAATAAAATAAAAATAATAAATAATGCTTTAAATTTTTCACACAGCATCATCTAGCCCCAAACTAAGCAGAGCTTGTATTATGGGAACTACATGATTGATATAATACTAAGATAAATACATACATTATTATTCATATAAAACACCCAGACCCTTGACAAATATTTACAGATCATACTAGAATCGTACCCGCAACCTTCTGCGTCTCAGGCGGGCTTTCGCCCACTGCGCCACAGAGGCGCCACGAGATCGATATATCGGCTAATAACATCCACGTGCAAACATTTCAGTTCCTCTCGTGATCGCTCCTGCAATTGCGTTGAGATGTCGCGATACAGAAACAACGCCGGATTTATTTCAACTCAACAAAGTGAAATCCCGTTTCCAGTAAACATTAGAAGAGTGCTATGTTTTATTTTTAGATAGCCGTGGAGAAAAACGAACAGGCTTGCAGATCTATAATTGACTTACTTAATGAGATAACTTTTTGTAGACATGAAGAGAACATAAAACAATATTTGAGTGATGGATTTTTTGTTTTTTTCGTTGTCATACAATGGCGACTTAGATAACATGCCGTAACTTGCTGTATAAGTGTTTCTTATGCGTAGTTAGGTCTAATAAATCATATAAACGACGTAAAGAAGTTTGGAAATAAATTGTAGAATCTGTAGGTACATTTATAAACTTACTTATAAAAATTGAAGACTGTTTTTTCGTTACTAGTTTAGGTCGCTAATTGTACAAACTCGGTGGTAGTCTAAATAATTATGTTTCTTTAACTGAAAATCATTGTTTACATAAATATGATTTTTACTTACATTCTTTTTTTTTATAATTTCATTGGTATTGTGGATTGTTAATTAGGGGCGCCGTGGGCCCGCTTGAGACGCAGAAGGTTGCGGGTTCAATTCCCGCCGCGGGACAGTAAATGTTTGTATGATATGCAAATATTTGTTTCGGGTCTGGGTGTTTTCTATGTATATTATGTATGTGTAAAATAGATATATAAGTAGTATATCAGCCACGTAGTTCCCATAACACAAGCTTTATTCATTTTGGGGCTAGATGCTGTGTGAAAAAATGACCAGCATTATTTCTATCAGAAAGAACTGTGCTAGACAGCAGTGTTAAAAACCTTAGCACGAGACCAAAATTAATGGCAAGATTGAAATAAATATTCATAGCGAGCGCCTTATGCATTTAGAATGGAACGAAGTCTTTTCAATTTATTTCCCTGTGCCGTTAAACGTGGAATTCCAATCGGAAACCAAATCTTTACCTAACTTTGCAAAAAGCTAACACGAAGTCCTGTGCACTGAATAAATCGTCAAAGCTCGGGTTCCGCACAATCTAATACGGTTTTAGGGCTCACTCGGATAATGGTAGAGCCTCTAAAAATGAACGATTACGGTCCTCGTCCCCCATACAGGTGTGGTTTCCACTGTAACTTGAGCTATGGACGAAATGTATGAGTAGATAAACCGGTTTTTCTTAGTCACCTGCGATCTGTAAGTGGTAAGCTTGCTGGCGACCTCTGTGGCAGGACGACTTAATTGCGGGTTCGATTCCGGCCGACGGACGAATGGTTGTATAATCTGCAAATATTTTTCTCGGGTCTGGGTTTGTCCTAAGTATAATACTATGTATTTCCAAAAAATAATAATATGATATGTGGTATATCAGTCATGTAGATCCCATAATACAAGTTCTGCTTACTTTGGGGTTAAAATGTCCAGCATCATTATTATTTTTTGGGTTTACTTATATTATATTCTGTTTAAGTTCACCGCAGGAACTCAAACTCACTACTCATAAGAGCAACATCGTTTCTGATCTCTGGTCAAAAGGTTCTCTTGTCTTTCCATTTGAGGGCGTCTCAGGATCTGGAAATGTCTTTATTGCAAGAAGGTTACAACGAAATTGGTCTTAATTATACTAGAATTAGTGTCACATATTCAATCCAATTCAGATATGCAATGGTGTATATACACATACATAGTTGTGAAGAAGTAGACTCATTGTATAAATTTATATAGAATATGGAATTATAGAACATAAAATATAGAAATAAGAATATAGAATATAGAATATAGAATATAGAATATAGAATATAGAATATAGAATATAGAATATAGAATATAGAATATAGAATATAGAATATAGAATATAGAATATAGAATATAGAATATATTCCACAAATAAAATGTGTGCATATGCGAGCATTAGAGCATTTGATAATATGTATTCTGGCTATATTATTATGCTTCACCTGATTTTGGTTCATATTGGCTTCAAATCAGGGAGTATCTAGTTTCGGTGGTTTTCGGCGGTATTTGCGCCGGTCCACATGATATTTATTGGTGCTTCCGTTGAAATGTGCTGTGCCGATGCGAATTAAGACATGTTTGTCGTTTTTGACCTCTAGCTGGCCTCAAATTGTTTTTTTTTTCTTCTTTCTTTCGTAAAGAAAGACGTAATAAGATATATTATCATAATAAGTATGTTCTATAGATACCTTTTTTGATTGCAAGAACTTGGATTAGTTTTCTTTTTGTGTATTGGCTTAACCTTGAGTAATTCATAACTCGAAGTTAAGCGATGGTTTTGAAAATATTTCATAGGTATTGATATACCAAATAAATTATTTGGTATTGCAAAATATATTTTTTTAAAAATATTATGCAATACTATATCCGTTCATTTTCTCTGCCAAGTTCGTCGTGAGATCATTTAGCGAAAGAAAGTGAAAGAATTTCACAACCAACGCAGAACTTTCAATTCATTAACACCCCATTTAGTATGTTTAGCGCGCGTTTACCAACAGAAGCGGCAATGAATAGCTTTCATTATGTCACTGTCAAGAACGCGAAGAATACCGTAACAGAAAATACTTAGCAAGTTAAACACATTGAATTTACAAAGAACTTTTTGAACTTTTTAGTTTAAATCAACGAGTTTTTTTATTTTATTTTGTCCTGCGAAATTATAAACAAATCCAATTTTAAAATAAACTAGTCATTATAAGATTTAATTCTAATAATGCACGGAAAAATTGTGTTTTTTACGTTATTGTGGGCTGTCACTACTTGCAATGCGTTTCTGAATGAAGAAAATGAAATCGAAGCTAGAGGAAAGAAAAAGAAGATTGCTCTATTCGGTATGTAAATTGAGTCTTTTCTGTCCCCATACACAGTTTTCTAATCTGGCATGCCCCTTCTTGTAAGCAATAGAAAGAAAATCACAGAAAACTACTCAGATATTTTCACTCAAAATCCTTGCGTAAAATGTAACACACTTACCTACAATAATGACTTTTGAGACTTATCGTCGAAAATGTAACGAAATTTTCGCTGAAAAACTATAAACAACGTCACTGGAAATATTTATCAAGTATAAATACTTAATTATGGCACTGCAATGAATAACTGGCAAAATATATAAATTTTGATTTCCAAGTGCGCCTGAAAGTAACGACCAAATACTCGTACCTGTATGAAAACATTGCTTATAATTATGAAATGAACAACCTACTTTATTTTAATGACTAGTTGGCGGTAACGATTGCCTATTAAGCGGATTATTCGTTTGAAGCTGTACGCTGTGCGAGAATAAATCATTTGAAAAATAAAACCTCATTTTAAACCCTGAATGCATACCTGTTTTAAACTGCGCAGTGGCGGACGACACGGAAAATAATGTGTGAATAATAATGACTGAGTGTTTTAGACATCTGTCATACATGTGTCTTATGTGAATGCTGAAAAGCCTTCGAAAAGTCAGGATATTATGGCAAAAATAAATGCATAGTTAATAATATGCTAACTTTCACTAGCCCTAGCAAAAAAACAAAATGATACATAAAATATATAATTTAAAAAAGCCCCACAATACATACCCAATGCGTTAGTCACGCGGCACAATTTCAGGAAAAAAAAGTATATAAGCTCTTTGGAAACCAAAATGATTTCCAAAGAGCTTTGGAAACGGTTGGAAATCATTTAAAATTAAAAATTACCCCGAAACATTAGAAAATCAACGAAAAAAATATGAAAAATTCATCAGTATCACCAAAAACTCGAAGAAGTTCAATTCTGGTATTCTGTCCAGACCTATGCCTCCCTAAAGAATGCCATAACGAACGTTCTTCCATCCACCGACTTATCGAACTTTCGATGTCATCGGAAAATGACGTATTCTCAATTCAAAATGTAAGAACATGCCCCAAATCACCTGAGTGCGTCTCTGTGCATGCAGTACAGATCTCTAAGCGTCGACTTCGGAACGGAAAAGTGGCATTCAATAATGGCTTTTCAATCGACGTTCACATTTGAATTTATTGAAAACGCGAGAAGCGTGACCCATTTTAACACAACCTTACATATTTAAGTTCTTTTCATATTGGTATTCCCGGTTTGTATTTTCCAGGCTGTACTTTTTTTAAAATAAATATAGCTAGCAAACGCACAGTCCTGACCCCATTCTAGGATTCCCTGTCTCGTTAGTATCAGGAACTACGAGTACCGTGGTACAACAACACCTAACCCCGGAGCAAATATTTGCAGAATATACAAACATTTGTCGCAGATAGTTAAACCAAATCAAAGTCAATGTCAAAATTCATTTATTTTTTGAAATCACACACAAAATAACGTAAATACGCGACCAAGGTAAAAAACTAAAGCTAGGCTAGGTTAAAAAAAGTTATTCATTTTTATAATCCTTTTACAAAACAATAGGTATCTACATTTTTATCGAGCAATTTCAATCCCAAGAGTTTTTATCATCTATTAAATTCGATATTTTATAGTATGCCTTTATATAAAGTTTTTGTTTAATTACGTATTTAAATTTGTTAATTGTCCGATTTTTTATAGCTCTTGGGAGTTTGGAAAGCTTATACCATGCCCTTCAAATGATTTACTAACTTTTTGGAGTCTACAAGTGGCAACAGCGAGTTTATCTTTATTTCTAGTATTAACATTGTGATAATCGCTATTTTTCTGAACCTAAATTAATATTTCGATCCCACACCTCTTGTGCCGCAGCTAATACCCTTCCGCGCCAACGAGGTTGTCAATTGTTCCACTAACATCCTTTGAAACTCCAGATAGCCTCACCAGTGTATCGGACTACTAAACTAGCAGTGGTCTTCAGTAATGTCCAGCAGTGGTCTTTAACCTGAAAGATAATGTTGCATTAGCGTTGTCTATCATCAATTAGCTGACCTCTGTGGTGCAGTGGACGAAGGTCCGCCTGAGACACAGAAGGTTACGGGTTCTATACCCACCGTGGGACAAGTGTTTATATGATCTGCGAATATTTGTCTCGGGTCTGGGAGTGTTCTATGTGTAATATGTATGTATTTACAACAAAAATGTATACAAGTAGTATATCAGTTATATAGTTCCAATAACACAAGCTCTGCTTACTTTGAGGCAAGATGATGCTGTGTGAAAATACCCAGCATTTTATTTATCAATTCTCTTTCTCTTTTCCAGTATACTTCGCAGATATAGTAATTAAGAAGATCTTCATTCTAAAGCTGATCTACGCGTTCGTATTCTGGGTGGTTCTCCACAAGGCAGGCTACTTCCTCGGCTGGTTCGCCAGCTACCTCAAGGAGAAGAAGCAGGAGTTCCACCATGAGAAACCTCCGCACCACCATGATTATGAATACGGCCCACCGCAGTATGGCTACGGGGCTCAATACGGCCCACACCCCCCTTACAAACGTCAGGGAGGGAGGGTTATCAATCATAGGCAGCTGTAGAATTGAAACTATAAGAGAGCTGGCTCTTATCAGGGTCACAGCATTAGCATTGCCATTCAGCGTGGCAATGCAGCCAACGTTTTGGGAATGCTTCCATCTGGTAGTGATCTGCATCTGTTGAGCTATCTATAGATCGTTTGCAACGGTCTTTAGATAGCTAGCTGTTTTATCTGTATTTGTATAAACTATAATGGCTGAAAATCATAATTAAAAACTGGAAATACGACTACTTACCAATAATTGACATTCTCGGTGGCGCGGCGGTAGATTAAGTAGCAGCGACGTAAGAGGTGCGAGTTCGATTCCCGCGAATGTTTTTTTCATGACGAAGAGGTAATAAATAAGATACGAAAGGTTAGCAAATCGTCGAAAAACCAGTAGTACTGACCCGACACTAGGATACCCTGTATCGTTGGTATCAGGAACCACAAGTGCCGTGGTACCTCAACACCCAAACCCGGGACAAATATCGGCAGAACATACAAACATTGGTTAATGTTTGTATGTTCTAAATGTTCAGCAGGAATCAAACCCGCAGCTCTTGTGTCGCTGCACATCGCAGCAGAATGTAGATAGTTGAGGTTCTGGAATAACACATAGGCTAATCTTATTTTCGAAAATCAACCCCTAAACAGTGTAGTAAAGTTTTTATGGAATTCCTTGGTTCGATTCGCTGAAAACATGGTACAAATAAACTTTAAAATAAATAATAAAACATGTTTCATGTTGTGAATTCGAATTTCTGAAATTTGTATGCGAAAAAAATAATATTTTCTAGTGTATCAAACACTCAAAAATGTGTGGTTTATCAATTTAACTCGCGGGCGAAGCCGCGTACAGAAGCTATTATTTAATAATTTTTGGAAGACTGTTATGATATGGAGCTAGATTTAATATTTTATGTTATTGATCAATAATAAAA
The DNA here is from genome assembly GCA_961405105.1 of Perizoma affinitatum. Taxonomy (NCBI): domain Eukaryota; kingdom Metazoa; phylum Arthropoda; class Insecta; order Lepidoptera; family Geometridae; genus Perizoma; species Perizoma affinitatum. Next base: position 1,064,887 of record OY560189.1, read on the forward strand.
TAATCATTTTAAATCACAAACGTAGTTTGGATGTTGCTTATAATGTCCGTTACAGCTGGACGTAGTGTCTCAGTATCCCTATGGGTTGGCCATACCCACAGAAGCCATACCCACGGAACAGGTAAGTTTTTATATAGTTCGTGACATAGGAAAACAATAAAGACTACACTTATTAACCTAACACGCGGGGAAATCCGTGCACAGAGGGTAGTTATAAATAAAACTTCGAATAGAAAATTTAAATAGCAGTCCATAAATGCATGATCGTGATTTGTGGCTGAAACTTTCGCGTCGAAGTTTGAAATTGGAAACAATCTGAAGCGATCAAAACTTTACAAGTTTTACGTGCAGGCGTAGTTAAGTATTCCAATAGAATATTATTGAACTTCGTATGCGCTTGTCTGCACAATTGGCGTCGAAGTTTTTTAGCAATTTTTTTTTTACGCCTAACATACACAGACTTATTCCAGACCCCACAACATCCAGGCCCCCAACAAATATCTGAAGAACATGCAAATATTTGTCCCATAACGGGAATCGAACCCACACCTCCTACATCTCAGTCAACAACACGTCATCCGGTCCGGTACGGATTGTCCGACGTTCCATCAAGATTCGTCATGGTTATGATGAATCTTGATGGAACTTGGTCAGTTGATAGATAGATAGATAAACTCTTTATTGGGAATAACCCCAATTTACAGTACCAAACACAGAAACATAACAAAAAATAAAAGAAATGCACAATGGGCGGTCTTATCACTGAAAGCGATTCCTTTCAGACAACCTTTGGATTTAAATATGAACTTATTCGGTAAGGGAGTTTTAAAACCATGAGGAATTTTGGTAGTCGGATTAACATACATACCTACATATTACGCATGTTTCTCGGAGGGATAGGCAGATACCAAGGATTTCCACTTGCTACGATCCTGGCATACTTTCGCCTCGGTAATCCTCATAAAATTCTTCATACAAGTTCGGTGATTTAGTGTACATCTGACGTGGCCTTTCTCTAGAATGTCTCCAATTTGATCAAAGTACGTTCGCCGAGGCCTTCCTCTTCCAACTATCCTATTCACGCTCGCCTTGTATACTTGTTTTGTTAATCTTCTTTCCTTTCTATATGCCCAAACCATCTCAACATACCTTTCTTCACTCTCGTTACTATATCTTCATTCACTCCACACTGCTCTCTTAACACGCTGTTCCTCACTCAAAGTTTCACACATACTTCTCAAAACTCCACTGTCGTTTTTAGGCAGATAAAAACAGTACATTTCTTCGCGGTGAACTAGTTTAGTCATTGTTTGTCAATTTTGTAGTAACATATTTAAAGCTTTATTAAAGCGTATCGTGTGTTGTTTTAAGAACTTTAGCTGATACTGAGGACTTTATATCTTTGAGTAATGCTCTTTCTGAATGAATGAATTCACCTTTTTTGAATGGCACCATAGTATAGCTGAATGAAGGATCATACAAAAAAAAAACAAGAGTTGGTTACCTGGCTTAGTTGTCAAAATTTTTAAATCACGTAGTTTATAAGTTAACGTTTCTATATGATCCTGGTGTTTTCAATGAACTTATTGACTTTGACTTTGACTCCAGAATGTGAAATGAAAAAGAACGCATTGTCGCAGCGGATCTGACGCACCGCTAAAGATGCGTTTGCGCTACCGCAAATATCGGGCTGGTGCGAGTTCAAATCGAAAAAGTGAAAGTCAATAGGTTTTTATTCATTGATCATATAGAAACGTCAACTTCAAAACTACGTGAATTTAAAATTATAAAGTGAATTTACGCCGATTCCTCGCCCTTGGTTATTTTTTGATGATCATTCATTCAGCTTTAATGTGGTGCCAATCGAACAAGTTCAATCCATAAAAAAACGGACCGTGTGAAGCCACCTTTAGGATTACATGTGTCGAGTATATCGGGAACCATGAATACGCTTTCTTAGAAATGGTGCTCCTAAAGTTTTATCAAACTAACCCTTATCCTATCAAAAGGCTTCCTGGGTCAGTGATTGATCGCTTTCCATTACCAGCCCTGAATTATCAATGAGCCTTCAATTCTTATTCAAAGCCTTGTTCTGAAGCTACTCCATTATTTCGAAACCCCAAAAGTTAAAGGATGTTGAGAATAATTACTTTGTTTAAGTATTGAAACGACTCAATTATCCACAGATACGTACTCAGTGACTAGATTTTAAGGGTATCAAGTAGAGGGACGTAAAAAATATATTTGGGATATGCCCGCGTTTTGCAAGTAGTTAGCATTCTACGTGATCGGTTGCAAGCCGTTTATTGGAACACTAACCGATGGCACAAGCTCTCGAAATTCTTAGTTCTAGGGATGTTTCTTTCACCGATTCGTGCACTAAACTTTTTTTCGTGGAGAAAATCTATTGGTGCACGACCAGCTTTGAAATCACGGCCTCCGGATAGGAAGTTGGGGTACCGCCCACTGGGGCAATACGGCTCTTGGGGCTGGACATATAGCCTCCCATAAAGTGTGCTATGATGAATCTTGCAGGCCACTAAGACGTCATCGGTTCTTCTTGGTTAACATTCGAGAATCAAAAGCACTATACCATAAATACCTGCCTAGAAGTCTCTAACCGTGATTATGCGATCGATGTTTCCTATCTCGGACAACTCAAAGATAGACCTGCAAATTTTTGTTTAAAAGCTCCGGCTTTCGTCGAAGACGGGACTGCAAGAGCTCATCAATTCATGCTCTCTATCAGTAACTCCCACGAGGTAAGGGACAATGGAACACTACTGTCATCAACTCAGAGTACTCCTGCATTATTTTAAGGAGTTGGGCTGGTTGGGGTCATGTTGGAAGGTGACAGGGTGTATTATGCATTATCCCTGACGTTATTGCAGACCTTAGTTACCCTATTTAGAATAAGAATCTTGCAATAAAATATTATTGATCTGCACTTCTGCAGTCCACTTTCCATATGCCTGCATTTTCGCAAAGTTGCGTGAGTTCCGTGCTTCTCCACATTTACCGATATAATAAACGGCCCTCAATTAAAATACACGAATGTTTCTTTTTTCAAAGAGAAAACGAATCATTCGATTTCTCTTTGAAAACTGAAACATGGAACGGATAACATTTATTTGGCAGAACATGTAAACCTACCCGCAGACCGCTTCAGGAATCTTCGTATATCTTCGGAAAGGGGAAAGTGGAGCGTTTAAAACCCTATGCACTTTCAAAGTGTATTTGAACCGTACCGCTGATAGAAGGTGCGGTTTGAATAAAAATTGGAAGTACATAGAGTTTTAAAGACGGTCTGGAAGACGGATTTGAATGGTATTTGATGACGTGAATGAAGCAAAGGAGGTACCTATTTCGGGATCATAGCATCTCCGTAGTCTCTGCCTTATCTTTTGGGAAACAGGCGTGAGTTTGTGTATGTATGTATACCAAGATAGGTCGAAAAACGCCGACTACCATCTGTTAGCAATAACTAATTTTAATGTTCCTTCAGATAAAATCTAATTTATTTTAAGTAGCACTCATGGAATGAATATCGCAATCTGCTAAGCGAACAAAATAATGCAATTTTGTCTCGGCGCACCGCCGCGGCCGAGCTGCGAAATGCAGAACTCATAATTCTCGGAGCAAGTCGCATTTCAGGTTTTTATTCGATTCCACCTCGTTTCACACTCATTTTGCTCATTACCGGAGGATACAGGGTGTTTCATTGGTAAAATACAACAACCAAAACATCTACATTTTACTAATAAACACTAATATTTTAAAGGTAAAATTTGTAAGTTTGGATGTAGGAGGTAATCTAAAAAATTACTACACATCTGATTTCTAAAAATTGTTCACCAATATTTAGAATGGTTATACAGCCTACGTCCGACCTTAGGGTGATTATTTTCGTGGAGACCTATTTTGCAACGTAAGTCGAAGGAAAAACGGCTGAGCGAATGTGTTTCTTACAATCGCTGCCTTAAGAACTACTTTTGCTTGGCTACTTTATATCCAGGTCCAGGTACCACGCAGTTGAAGCCGTGGGCAGTAGCTGGTATTGACCTAAGACGTAGAAGCTTGCGGGTTCGATTCCCGCCGAATTATACAAATGTTTGTATGACCTTCAAATATTTGTCTGGAGCCTGGGTGTTTTCTATATATAATATGTATGTATTTACAAAAAAAAGTATATGAAGTGGATCAGTTATGTAGTTCCTATAATACAAGCTGTGTTTAGTTTGTGGCTAGATGATGCTGTGTGAAAAATATCATAGTTATTATATAATTTTAAAGTGATACGCTAACTTTTTAATTTGTAGCTATCTAATGAAGAGATTGAAAATAATAATTGAACCTACTCATAAAGTGATGATGTTAAAGACTTTATGTGTCTTGAGATTCCGTGATCCACAGGTTTTCGGGTCGCACAGGTTTTGCAGTGCGGTGATACGGTTTATGTAGTATGTCGTAATGTACAAATGGACTTATCAGAATCTGATGATGTAAATAAATAAATAAATAATGCTGGACATTTTTCACACAGCATCATCTAGCCCCAAACTAAGCAGATCTTGTATTATGGGAACTACATGACTGATATACTACATAAATACTTTTTTTTTGTAAATACATACATATTATACAAAGAAAACACCCAGACCCGAGACAAACATTACAAACATTTGTCCCGCAGCGGGAATCGAACCCGCAACCTTCTGCGTCTCAGGCGGGCCTTCGCCCACTGTGCCACAGAGGTCGTCAAATGTAATGAAGGTTGTTACGGCTATTGCCTTTTTTCTCGACGCTAGCTCCATATACTTAATACCAGTCTACGACCATATACAGTCAACCCATGACCACAAGAAAACGTATTGCAAATAATAAAAAAATAAACTCAAAGACTGATCTATTTGAATTATAATAATAATGTTACAGGTCTAATTCTGTTCATTAAAGATATTTTGAAAACTTTTTTCGAGGGCGTTCCTGAAAAAAAAGGGTCCGTTTTTTCTTAGGTAAGGAACCATAAAAACACCGACTTTTTAAAGGACTTTTTTATCTTATCTCTATCGAGACGTCAAATAAACAGCAACGAAATAAAATGTACTAACCATAGAAAGTCCATTTGTACAACGCACCCTGTATTTAATATTACCAACCTTGGTTTCAATTCCATTGCAAAGTATCTGGCTTTAAGTTCTTCCAGTTGGTTGAACATTATTAATTCGAGTAGATTTGGGGTTTAATCAATTGAAAATTCGACTACATACCAAATAGATTTCGATTATCGAATACTTCATGTGTAAACCACTTTGTTAAAATAATTCAAACTTAATCTCGAAAGTCGTGGAAAATACAAAAATTACTTTCTCTGATGAAATTTAGAAAGCAGTTTTTATCTTAACAATCTTTCGTAGTATTACTAAACTTTTATATATATTAATAGCTTCTGATCACGATTTCATGCGTGGTATCTGGATAAATGTGGATTACGTGTTCTACCACGCATTGAAAGTACGAGATTTGTATATTTACGAAATCCACTTAAGCTTTTTTCAAAGGATTTTCCGATGCCAATCTCTATATTTGAGATTCACATCTCTTTGAAATCTTTTACAAACTTTGGAATAGTCGCTAAGATTTGCCTAAGTAAACAGATTAAACTGGGAATCCCAACATAATTTAAAGTTTGGATAAGAGTCAAGAAAACGACTACCAAGAGTAAATGTGAATGAATTTTGTTATTAAACCTTTTTTCTATATCTCATTAGAATATTCGATATGCCTAGCAAATTATGCAAAACACTTATGTACATACAGTAGTGAAATTTGTCAAACAGCGTAAAAATTTGAATACGTTTGTTCGAGAAAGTTTAACAAAGAAAATTATTATTTTAACAAGTAAATTAGTCACAGAAAGGGAAACTCGGCACTGAATTGCTTGACTTCTGAAAACAAAGAAACTTTCTTCTTAACTTGGAATTTACAAGTGCGCTATCGGTAACAAATACTTATTTATTAACCAGAGTCACAACGGAGAGGTTCAGTTGCCATATTTGGTCTCAGTTAAAAAAATAACTCCCAAGAAAAAGGAACTTTGTCTACATTTCCTGAAAACCTGACGGAAAAGAAAAACTTAAAAGAAACATAAATCCACATCTATTTTGAGCGGCTCGAAATAACTTATAGTTAAGCCAATAAATTTCGGTAAATTTTGAACAACTGTAAATATGTTTAAGAAAATGCTGGTTATTTCAATGCTTTTGGTGAGCTGCTATTGCATAGACAGCAATGAGCTTCTCGCAGAAGAAACGAGGGCGAAGAAGAGTAAGAAGAAGCTCTTTCGATTGATCGGTAAGTTAATTAAAAAATATATATATATCACAATCTATCCATATATCTATCTAATCAGTTGGTAACACCGACTGTCTAGTAAAAGGCTCTGATCTATTACGCCACTCCTGATGGTCTTGTGCCAGCAGGGGTCTAGACAAATACCTCATGATTAATTTTCCTTTTTCAACGCAAATTTGTCAAGGTAAAACTTAGCAGCAGTCACGTGACATTTACACAGATAATGTCATTTCCATACAATTCAGCAGGCGTTAACGCCCACAGCAAGTAGTGTGTGTAGCTCATAAGTCATAAGAGTTGTGGGTTCGTTCCCCGCTGCGGGACAAATGTTGCATGTTCCGCAGATTGTTTCGGTCTGGGTCTGAGTCTTGTGGTGCCATGGTACTCGTAGTTCCTGATACCCACAACACAAGGAATTCTAGTGCGGGGTCAGGACTATGTTATATTTCTGTTAGTTATTTCTTTTTTTATAAATTCTTCGTTTCTGATGTTATTTCAGAGATTAGTTCTCAACTCAAAAAGCCCCGATAAATTAGTGAAAGTGCTAATGATTATATAGTACGATCAATTTAATTGAAAGTTCAAAATAATTACATTTCAGGCTTTTAGAGCCAAAAGCTAGTTTAGTACCGAGTACGATTTACCAAAACCGTATTCCGAAGGGATTTCATACATCCTTAGAACTAAATTGGATTACAACTGTTTTAACTAATCAGTACTTTGGGGATTCCACATCTGTGGGTGTAAATTTCTACTGAAGCCATGGCACGTTTTATATGATTCCGGAGATTTTCTTCAAATGAGTCCAGAGCTTAATATTCGTATTCCAAGAATAATCAGTCTAAAATAAAAATAATAAATAAATAATGCTGGATATTTTTTCATCTGTAATCCATCAAAGGGATTACAGTCACGACTATTTTATTTTAAGTATCCTCAAGAAGTATGTTCAACTCGACGCAGTTTATTTTAAGTTATATTAAACAAACTTTAAGTTAATCCTCTCTAAAGCCAGTGTTAATTTGTAGCCTGAAAATGTACCACTTTGCTTGGCTGTGTATTGTCTGACGCATCATCAACATTAACATCCTGTAGAAGTCTTTTTCTGGAAATAAGCCTCCCCTAAAGTGTGCCACGTCGAACAATCTTGATTAACCTCCGTCCACCTGAAAGTTTAAGATATAATCGGTCCATCAGGAGGGTATTCCTACACTGCGTCTTTGGGTTCATGTTCGTCATTTGAGAACCTAGCGGTCTTCGGTTCTGAGAGCTAGATAGTCATAAGTCTAACGAAATCTTTACTAGAAACTTGTTAAAACCGAACAAAACTATCTTACAGTTACTATAATGATAAATTCCCTTCTTAGATCACACCCAGCTTACACTTGAATATTTGTCTTAAGAAGTCGGTTTTTCGAGTTACAAAGTTATCCTAAGCTCAGCTTAGTAAAGCCTTTACTAGAAAGCCAGTTTGAGAGGATAATAATAGTCAGCCGGTATTAGAGATGTCTTTAGAACGTGTGAAAGAAAGAAAATTTATTTATTTTTCCCCTATAGTCAGAAATTTTAAACAAAATAATAAACACATTAAAAAAAAACTAAAAGAACGAATGGTTCAAACGAATCTGACTACAGCTACAAGCATAGTACCAGACAGTGTTTGTGAAGTAATGGCTACCGGGGGTGTAGATTCATTTTCCAGCCATAAAGGAATAAACAGCGGAGTATAGAAAGGAGTAGATTCGCTGCAATGTGGATGCATTGCGGTCAGTTTTGACCTCACGTTGGCGACACTTGTCATTTTCCAGCCACAGGAATTTAAACGAATTGACGAAACAGCGGAGTGTAGATAGGAGTAGATTCGCTGCAATGTGGATGCATTGCGGTCAGTTTTGACCTCACGTTGGCGACACTTGTCATTTTCCAGCCACAGGAATTTAAACGAATTAACGAAACAGCGGAGTGTAGATAGGAGTAGATTCGCTGCAATGTGGATGCATTGCCGTCAGTTTTGACCTCACGTTGGCGACACTTGTCATTTTCCAGCCACAGGAATTTAAACGAATTGACGAAACAGCGGAGTGTAGATAGGAGTAGATTCGCTGCAATGTGGATGCATTGCCGTCAGTTTTGACCTCACGTTGGCGACACTTGTCATTTTCCAGCCACAGGAATTTAAACGAATTGACGAAACAGCGGAGTGTAGATAGGAGTAGATTCGCTGCAATGTGGATGCATTGCCGTCAGTTTTGACCTCACGTTGGCGACACTTGTCATTTTCCAGCCACAGGAATTTAAACGAATTAACGAAACAGCGGAGTGTAGATAGGAGTAGATTCGCTGCAATGTGGATGCATTGCCGTCAGTTTTGACCTCACGTTGGCGACACTTGTCATTTTCCAGCCACAGGAATTTAAACGAATTGACGAAACAGCGGAGTGTAGATAGGAGTAGATTCGCTGCAATGTGGATGCATTGCCGTCAGTTTTGACCTCACGTTGGCGACACTTGTCATTTTCCAGCCACAGATGCGTTGCGGTCAGTTTCCAAACATTGGCAACATTTGAGCTTCCGCATTCATTTTCATATGCAGTTGTACAAATTCGTGTGTCGTCTATCAGAAGACATTTTATGACTGCAAAAATGTGATAATATTTGGTAAAAGTTTACCAAAAGTGTGGAATGAACTAGCTGTCTTATTTTAAGTGAAAACAGCAAAGTCAGGAAGCAAAACTTGATGCTCTCATTCCGCGTAAGTTTTACCAAGAAATGTGGAACTTTGATAACTATTGCAGGTAGACGGTAGCATATATTTTACAGGTGTTTACATTTATTAAAGCTAAGTTTTGCACTAGGGAATGTTGGCTAATGAGTTCCGATTGTATATCTTAAGATACGCGTATGTCTGTGGAAAATAGATAATGCTAGTGTGGGTAAATGTGAAACTGTTGAGCAAGTTGAAGATCTAAAGTTAAGTTGTTGTTTTAAATTAAATTATAAACATTTAATTAGCACGACGACATATAAACAACTAATTATCCCTGTATAAGGTGGGAGTGTTTAGAAACAAAAACATACAGCCGAATTAAGAACCTCCTCTTTGTTTTTGAAGTCGTTTATATAGCAAATATTAATTAGAAAAAAAAAACTAAAAACATCAGCCTACTGATACAGAAATGCACCTTATTTTGGGGCTAGATGATGCCGTGTGAAAAATTACCAGCATTATTAATTATTTTGTGAATAAGTACTACCCTTTATTTTTGATTAAACTGTGTTCCACTCACTTCAACCAAAGAACCCATGTCTAGTGTCATATCAATGGACTTTCACTGTGACGCTACTTAATGACACGTTTTCGCCCGAGGGATAGATTTTTAGTACTAATTTCTACCGGACTATCCATTACATATTCCACCACAGATTAGGACTAAGAAGTCAATGTTCGTGCGCGAATGATGTATAATCTAAATACGATATAAAAACGTATAGTAAAATGTAAAAATATAACTGCTCTTTCCACTGGAGAGCACAATAAGATCCTTGTCCTTGGGGTCCAAGGGGTCCTTGTAACCTTATTACCTTTCAACCCGGATGTTGCTATGGCAACCAAATAGGTCGGTATCTTTCTTACAATGATATAACGTTAATGGGGGTGATGGGGGTTTTTGATAAAATTATATTTTAAAAAAGTCTGTTTATTTTTTGTAAATGTAAATCTGTCTTTGTATTCATGATGAAAGAATTATGAAGGTTCCTCAGAAATATGGTAAAAATAATTTTACAAGCTAGGCATTTGATAACGTAGCTTTGTCAAGGAAATACTTGGCGGTAGATAACGATCTCTGTGGCAGTGTGGGGCGAAGGTTCGTCTGAGACGTAGAAGGGTTCGATTTCCGCCGAGGGACAAATGTTTGTATGATCTGCAAATATTTATCTCACTTCTGGGTGTTTTAATTGTATTAAATAGAGTAAAACTTTGAATGCCATTATTTAAGTACAGAGGTAGTTACATTTGATATTTATTTATTTAACCATTTCGTTATAGTTACATATCATTCGAATGTCAAAGTATACATAAGCATGATCTTAATCTAGAAATGTCAAAGTGTACATAAGTTCTGAATCTAGATTTTTTCCACTATGGATGCAAATGAGAAAATGAACAACTCATGTATTCATTTAAATGATAAAAAGGTTGTCAATATAATGATCAACACCTATTTACAGTTAGACGATTTCGTGGTTCTAGAATGACATCGAATTTCTGGGACGAAGAACCTTGCTTTTCACTTGAGTAAAAGCCTAACAAGAGACCAACTCTACAGTTTACTCGACTTTGGAGGCTTTAAAGGGGCTGAAGCCAAGTTTATAAGCTTTCCTAAATGTTTTTGTCAAAACACTTTAGCTTGCAACCAAGTATTTCAAAATACTATTTATCAATATTATCTTAATAAAAATGACACAAGTTTAAAAAAACTGTAATGTCTAAAAATGCTATCTTCGTCATCAGATTGATTGATAACATTAACATTATACATTATTAAATACCACTATTATTAATTTATATTTCTGAAAAGAAATGGTTTGAGTAAGAAAAAGCCAAAAATGAATGTTTTTCTCTCATTTTCTCAGCGCGATATCGCTAAATTATCTTGCGTTTGAAACTTATTTTTCTACTTTTTGATGAGCTTTTTAGGCACCTGTCTGCGCCTTAATTCAAATTATTTTTCTTTTCCAGCAATGGTCGCCCTGTTCCTCTTCTCAAAAGTCGCGATCTTCAAGGTAGCATCATTCTTCTTCTTCATGGCACTCTTCCAAAAGCTCTTCGCCCTTGGTGGAGTACTTCTAACTTACATAATGAGGAATCAGGCACAAGCCGCTTCGGGCTCTATGGCCCAGCCTATCAGCATGTACGGCCCACCGTCGGACTACAACACTGTTGGGTACAGTTACGGCCCACCAGACCACGAGCCTCTCCTGAATGAGGGGCCAAATATAGCCGATTTGGGAGGAGCTTTCAAATGGCTGTCGGGGAAGCAGTGAATTTTCTAATAATTAAAATATTTAAACTGCACGCGCAATTCGTTGGCCATGGCCTAACCATGAAGTCTTATAGCGATACTTTCCGCATTTCGATTGAGGACGCTATCGCGTTGTTAAAGCTTTGTAAATCGCAAAGCGGGTTTGGACATATTGAATTGTAATAAGACTTGATGGTTAAGCCCCAGTTCTTTATCAAAGACAGAGTCAATTGGTGTATATTTATTGAAATAATAAGGATTATTTAGAACGTCGGTTTTTGAGCTGATGTTTTTTTTTAACCATGTTTTATATATGTTGATTTACTTCCTGAACCTCGACCGATCTTGTCAGTCGCTCAGATTGTAAAAAGTTATTTCACAACTCATCAGAAAATCATTTCACTCAAATATTTTACATTAGCGTAAGCATAGCAATAATTTAGAAATATGTTAGGTGATAAGTTGTTCATTAAACTCTTATGTAAATTTATTTTGAGTTTTAGAATTATACTTTTTATATATAAAGTGAAAAACACACGTACGGCGCTGTAAGTGTTTACCGTGACCTATGGACGCTTACAATACCAGACGCTTTCGCATTGCCCTGAGATAAAATTGGTAAAAACCGGCATAAACTTTCAAACAGGAACACAGCAATGCGAGCGTTACTGCTTCGTGGAAGAAATAGGTAGGTATGGTGGTAAATTTTCCCAGGATGAGTTCTTCCACAAGGTCCTACGTCCTTACTACGTCCTACGAAACCGCGTGAGAAATAATTCTGGTTTTGATTTTTGTATTTTATTTGACTCATTATTATTATAGAATTGTTAATCTATTATAAGTAGCTTTAGTTAATGTTATTAGGCTAATACCCGTGTAAATTAAAGTGAATAATAAATAATAATACGTTCGCTTTGAGCTTTAGTATAAAAGTTAATCATACCCACCCTGCTCATAATCATAATTATACTCATTTACTTTAACCTTGGAAACATTCAGTACACTTGGTTACATCGATAAAAATATTACAGAACTTACATTGTAGGTATTTGGAAGGATGCTAGAAAGGCGAGTATTTTATTAATATACCTATAAATGTTTAGCATACAGACCCAAGACAACGGTTTTGTATACCGCCGAGAAGACAATAAATATTCTGCGCGTCTTTTTTTTTTGACAGAATAGGCGACAGAAATCGTTTTTGTCTTCTCTTTCGTAAACAAAACGTTGTCTTCGGTGCTTATGCTAAGCGGGCAACTTTTGTGGTTCTTAGTGCGCTTAGCTTTGTATTATAGAGGGTAGGGCCCTCTATAATTCAAAGCTAAAATACTACGAGTAGGACTGTTAATTAAGATTTTGATAAGAACTAGATGAATATAAAATGCTTTATTACACAAAATAATACATTTTCACAAAGTAATAGACGAAGTTAAAGCTAATTAGTATTTTCTTTATGCTTACTTTTGTGTAATGAAGAATGGGTCGGTAGTGCGTTTTTGCGTGGTGCACAACTGCCCCAGAGTCGTTTGATTTTTGAATATCGAGAATAACTAAGAGACCGAGAAATACTATATATATATTATATAAAATTACATATAATTAAACAGCAAAAACGGTATATTTATTTACCTAGTGTCTAGAGATATTGCTGATAATTTAACCTACGGAACCTAAATCGTTATTTTATATGGCAATCTAGTTTTAATGCGACAAATACGGTACTTTCATTTTATAACTATTTAAAAACATCAATTCGATACGAGCATTCCTTATTCCTTATTCCATAACCTACCCTCATTACGTCACAAGGTGTATTGGGAAAAATATAGAAATAAAATATAAAATAAGAGAAAAATAATAACTGAAAACTAACTAGTTACAAAAAAATAAAAGTAAATTACTTACATACATACCTACTAAATAAATACATTATAGAAGTTACATGAAACAATTCATACTTAAATATCTTCATCCAAAAATATATCTAGATACATATCCTACTGATACAACGTGAAAGTTTGTGAGGATGTTTGTTTGTTACTTTTTCAAGCAAAAACTACTGAACATATTTTGATAAAACTTTACAGTAATAAAGCTTATACATCAGAATAACACAAAGGCTACTTTTTATCCGGGTACAAAGCGGGCGAAGCCGTGTGTAGAAGTATCATATAAATGCTAAATTTTGTACCCAACTCAAAAGAATCCGGTATAAAATTTTCTTATTTTATAAATCTTCGTCATCATCTCATACGATCCTAATTCTGATATCATTACGGCATAATCTTCAATCGCCAATATGCCGGGATTCTTGGGCTCTTATCGTCAGTTATGGCTCACGATGGGCCCATATGAACCTCGTACAATGTCTGGTCTACCCACTTTCACCTCGTCTTTACGGTTATGGCTTACAAATTTTGGTACATGGTGTCTCGTGGAAAGGAGATTATGGTGTATCAGGGATATCCTTCAAGAAATTTTAGGATAAAATTGTGGGATATTTAATCATGTTTTTTGAAAGCGTTCATTTGGATATATTTACAAGAGTTTGGTATATTATATACATATTTTGGCTATATGTCTTGTTCTTGAACTAGTCTTACGAGTCACATCTTTTAGTATCATTAGGTAAATAGATGCATCATATACCCACATAGTTTAAAACACTCTGTTTTTGGTTTTTAAAGTGATAAACAGAAATCAGAAGATTTTATAATATTCAAAAAAATCAACCTCGGCGTGACTTGAATCCAAGACATCCTGCTTGGTGTACTCGGGCTGTACCAGCTAAGCTACGAGATCGTTACAAGCCCGGTCGAAGTTATTGGAAGGAGGCTCGAATTGCCCAAGATTTCACCTACAGAGGAAACTTTGTAACTGTCCAAGCCTGATCAATGACTATTGAAAATTTTAGTACAATCGACGAGAGTTGTCGCTTTGCTTATTCAATCTACATTAAGATTTTCTAAATACAGAGTCCTACTCCTATTATAAACGTGAAAGTTTGTGAGGATGGATGTTTGTTACTCTTTCAAGCAAAAACTACTGAACGGATATTGATGAAACTTTACAGTACTATAGCTTATACATCAGAATAACACATGGGCTACTTTTTATCCGGGTACCACGCGGGCTAAGCCGTGGGCAGAGGCTAGTCCTACTACTATTATAAACGTGAAAGTTTATGAGGATGGATGTTTGTTACTCTTTCAAGCAAAAACTACTGAACGGATATTGATGAAACTTTAGAGTACTATAGCTTATACATCAGAATAACACATGGGCTACTTTTTATCCGGGTACCACGCGGGCGAAGCCATGGGCAGAGGCTAGTATTCAATAGAATTACAATCTGTATTTTCATTTTTTTTCTCTATTCCTTTTAAAAATGAAATGTCTATTGTAATACAAGAACAACGTGACATGAAGAAAGGGAGCTTACAAAAAACTCATCTGCATAATAGTTATGTAAAAACATTATCAAATCCGACACAGCACGCACACTGCTTTGCATTTATTCATATTCATACGCATTATTTAAAAGATAAGAGACACTGTGGTAATGTAGTTGGTAGGTCAACTAGTGAAGAGTATGAAGAGAATATTGGTGTCATCATTTTATTAAAAAATCAAACACGCTCACGACTGATCGACATCCTTTGATACGTTACTCAGTGCGTAGATCTTTGAGCACCCACACCTGATCTACCTAGGTTTTGGTGCAGCATAATACTGACCTATTTGACCCCACACAACACCAAATTAAATTTGTTTAATTTTTGTTTATAATATCTGTTTAGTGTTTACGTTATTATGCAAATAATATATAGGTATTAGGGTATTATGATATCGGGGTTTTAGGGATACACTGTATTAATAGTTGTAATTTGAATTTTTTTTTTGATAAGCGCATAAATAAACTGCTAAGTGCGTGTCGAACTTCGCGCGGTTTGTGGTTCCGTATTGTATTTACCGGGGGGGCACTTGACTCTAACAAAAAAATAGAACTTTAAAGCTTAGTATTTTGCAAATATTTTCCTAAATCAAAAAATGGTTTTCAATATTTTTGAAGACCAACGACTTCCCACCATCTGGGATAGACGAGACAAAATAACGCAACTTACGTTGCGTACCGTAGTATGTAAAAATGTTTTATTCGAGATTTTTAATATATCTCTTTGTCGGCGTGATTAATATGTATATCCATGCTAAATTACAACTTTTAAGTACGAGCTAAGCTGCGAACATACAGACAGATGAACGGACATGGCGAAACTATAAGCTGTTGATTACGGAACCCTAAAAACGTATTTATATTTATACTAGTTTTTAAATGATCTACAAAACATAGGAAATTAAAATAGCCTAAACAATGGGGTTTTCAAATGTGCCTCGAAATTTTCAGGGAGTTTCACTAGATAAGCGTTAAGATTCGAAACGAAGATCTTTGTCGATTAACTAATATAACCGACATACCTCCTAGATATAAGCAAGTTGAAGAGACCTTTATAGTTCAGAGAACCGACAAAAGATGGAGAACTGCAAAACGGCGTCAACGAACCGAACAACGCTCTGTAGGCAGAACCCAATCAGATTAAGGGGTTTCAGTATCTTTGGTGATGATGATGAAAAAACATTCTAGAAACAAGAAACACCTTTGTATTATAAACTTGTACAGTCCAATCATAATACCCTTGAGAATTAAAAAAAATCAAGCAACAAACGAGCGTCCTTTCCCGTGCAACATTAATTAGTTTTTCTAATCCAGCAAGATATCATACAGGCTGTTGCATTTAATAGTCGTCGCTATCGAGGAATGGTTATTGATGCGTAGCTTGGAGCCGGGCGAAAAAAAAAACTAAAAAAAGTTTAATACTAAAAAAAACTAATATTACGGGATCGACGTTTGTACAAACTACATATTAATCTTGCGCGTAACGGTCAGAAGTAGTAGAACTCCTTGTAAAGAGCTTAAACCTTACCTATTTCTGCCGCAAAGCAGTAATGTTCGCATTGCTGTGTTTCGGATTGAAAGGTATAGACGCCGATGAAATCTGAGACTTTTCACCCGTAATGTCTCAGCAGGCTTAGCCAACCGGCATTCTCTAAGGAGCGATTCAATTTCTACAGACGCTAACGCTCTAGCGATAAAGAAATTCGATTGGTAGACAAAGTAACCTTTGCTTAGCGATCGCTTATTCCATTCGTCTGGTCGCTAGATGCCGCGCTTAGTCTATGGTTTTTCGTCATCAAACGTCAAATCCTCGCTTTTACTGTCAGTGTCAGATGTTAGTCTAAACAACTATTTGTTTGTTGGAACGAAAATTTGAAAGTTTACAAAACAAAATAAAGTACGTAATTTTGACTTAGTAACTTACATTATATTAAAGTGTTCAAGAAACATTTATCCATACAATTTGATACAAAAACTAGCTAATGTTTTGCATGATATTTATTTTTTGTAGGTACCGTTAGTTCGCCACAATAGTTGCTAAAAAAATATCTAAATAAATAAAGGCGATCTGTTATGCTGCAAAAAAATATTTTTTATGTAAGTGGAATAAATAATTTCAAAAAATATAAAGAGACATGCAATGCATCGAAAACCTATCAGCATTCTTTTAAGGGTAACATTATTTCAGAGTGACCACGGAAACCAATGTTACGACAAAAGAAAGTCGTATCATCTCATCGTCGTATCGTATCGTATAAAGATCACGTCGCGCATAACTATAATATCGTGAACGATTCAAAATGGTGTCCTGTCGTTTTACATATCGACGACCTCAATGTTGGACGTGAAGGTAGCTCCGATTCAAGAGGTGCGGGTTTGATTCCCGCAGCGGGACAAATGTTTGCATGTTCTGCTGTTATATGTTCCGAGACTGGGTGTTGTGGTATCACAGTACTCATAGTGCCTGATACCCGTGATACAGGGAATCCTGGTGTGCGGTAAGGACTATATATGGGTCTGGGTTTTTATTATTATTATAACCTTGATGTATGTTGCTTATATTTTTGACTGAACCGATTTAAATAAAATTCGGAATAGAACACTGTCTCGATCTAGAATAAAATTTAGACATTTTAAAGTCTAGTACCGCGCTAGCGAAGCTGTGGTCGTTCTAGGTCAAGACCTATTTGAATTTCATCTATATCAGTTCAGCCTTTGCGAAGACAGTATTCATATAGTCATGTAGTTCCCATAACACAAGCTCTGCTTAGTTTGGGGCTAGATGATGCTGTGTGAAAAATATTCCGCATTATTTATATTATTCTTATTATATTGTAGTCATCCTGTGGCTGAAGTACAAATGAGACCATAAATTAGCCACGCCGCCGGCTGTTCCTAGCGGTAAGCAAAACAAAGCGGCTACTTACGATGAAACATACGGGAGAAGATTTTGGACATTTCTCGAGCAGAATATATCCATGTAGTTCTATTTTTTTTTTAGCAGTATTTGTATAATAATTTTATATGTTTTTGTATAATATAAATTTGATTTTAAACTTTAGTGTGCTTTGATATTATGTATTATTAGTAAATCATTTCATATATGTTAATGCGAATATATATTTTCTACGGGACCAAAGGGGTTTGAACACACAATCTTCGAATTGAAAGTGATAATTTAGTTTGTATTGTTATCAATAGTCATATGTAAATAAATGCAGTTTTAATCCGAGAGAAAATGAAGATAGAGAGGAACTGATTAAGATACGTTCAAAATAGCCCCGTATGTTAACACTTAACTTGGAAAACAAATCAGTACCTTAAGCTCTTACCTATACACAAAGTGAAGTTTCCAACTTGGATTTACTGAATAAGTAATTGTTTATGAGTAGTTTAAGTTTGTGCATTTTTAAATAAGCCAGATGTTCAGAACGGCGAAGAACTTTAAATCTAGTTCAAGAACAAAAAGTAGTTTTAAGAGTGAAACGGACTTGTTATGGAAGTTAAAAGGGGATGTTCTTAAATTAATGGAGACTGAGCCTGCACTATAGATATAACTAATTATTGCACAGCAAAGGAAAATGCGAAATCACAGGAATTGACAAGTAAATAAAGTAAAAAGCGCGTTCGTTTATCTGTCCATCTGGACAGGGTAAAATATAATCAAAAGACGGCGGTGCATGAAATCAATCTTTAGTTTTAGGAATCTTTATCAAACTATCTTCTTTTTTAGGATTAAGATTAAATGCTTATTAACCGTATTCAATTTATTAACCCGCCACTGATGACTGGTGGTGGTCTCACGCACCGTGATTTTTGAGCTTAAGTAATTTGTATTTATAAACAGTATTGTGATATTAGTTTACCTATTTAGTTATAATGAGTCCTTTTTTTCGTTACACGTAGATATATTAGTAATACTTGCTTATACCCAGTAATGGATAAAGACAGGCAGATAGTAATCATTACTATCTGGTGATAATAATAATTATGAAGTTTTACTTAGAACACTAAAATAAAATGTTTTTATAGATAACATTAGAAACGAATAATAATAACAAGATTTTTATCATGTAAATCTGTCTTAGACAGTGTTTAGATGCTAAGAATAGAAGATGCAGAAGATTGAATTTTTTTATATATAAGAGACGAATAAAACAAAAATCTTTAATCTTCAAACAATAAAATATTTCTATTCATACAAATATCTATGATGATTTGACTAACGTATTTAGTCGTTGTGGTCTCACGCACCGGGCTTGCAACAAAACACTGGAATGTCATCGTAACCTGACACGACGACGCGACGTTTGAAAAATATATTCAATATTACGAATCACCCGGTCTCACAGACATAAACGTCACCAGTGGCAGTTTAAATTATCAAATTATATTGACCAAGGAGGGCCACACGATTCACAAAAAATATGGCGGATCGCCATTTGGTGCGTTAGCATTTTAGTAGTCTGTGGACATGTGTGCTGACAAAATAAACAACAAAACATAAAACAATAAAACTGTCAAAACCAAAATCTGTCAGACGTCAACCACATGGCGCTAAGCGGTATCGGCAGTTCAAGAACTTCGGTCACGGTGGCCATAATATTGTTCGATGGTATAATTGTCTATAAACTAATGACATTGTAGGTATCTTTCTGATAATACTTTATTTTTTCATATTTTCTAGTAGCATAGTACCGGCTAAAGATGAAATGTCTCTAGTTCAAAAGAGTGGAAGCTGTCATATTTTTTGATCATTTTGCAGAGTTGCATAATTCTGAAGAATGGAATTTTCCTATCTCACGAACTTTCAATGTACTACTTTCATATTCACTATTCATGCTACTTTCAGGATGAGCTTGAACTCTACTTACTACTAAGTACTTCAGCATAAGTACCTACTCTCCACCGGCTGCCTGCATCCTCTGAATACTCAAGCCGCCATTTTGTTCCACGCTAGAAAATTTAATAAATGTTCAATCACTAGATTTTCTACACGAGCTGAACGTATTTTTTCTTATCTCCAGCAACAGACCGGCCACATGAGGACGTAATGAAAAAACGAAGTCTTAAGTCACACGACATTCCTTTTTTGCTAAACCATAAAACCTACCAGCGAAGTTTCAAATATAAAGGCTACTTTTATTCAAAGTACTTAATTCAAATTTAGAACAATGAAAAGCTACGCTTTTTGAAAAAAAGTCGTTTAAAATGTATTTTTTCTTATCTCCAGAACCAACCACATAATAAAAGGACTATCGCATTTGTCACATTCTGTAAACTGCACACTTCTGTACCCCTCTGTACCTCTGCACCCCTTTTTGCTGAGACGCTTGCGTTTTTCATAAAACGAACCCAATTATCACGCTCACAGGCTTGTGATATGAATAACATCAGAGCGAGTTGTTTTATATCGGGAAGGGTTCCGTGTATTTTTTCGTATTTTTATCAATCGAACCATGAAAATGGATACATTATCGAATAATTTATATTGCTTTCAAGACAAACGCGCTCCGTGCCTATCCTCCATTTTGAAGTCATCCTAAAATTCAGAAAATAATAATTACCAAATCTTCAATTATAACCTTAACGATATGGAGTTTTTTTATAGTCTTAGCGTATGCATGTATCTCGTCCAACTAATAAATGAATGAACTGAGAAATCAGCTCTGATGATTTTTAAATCCTAAGTAGATTAATCGTACCTATTTGAGAAATGGATTCGTTCATCGAAACTTCTCTGACATAAAAGTAACCGGCACAAATTCAACCTGACTGAGAGTTGCCCTGCATTTTCACAAAATAGAATTACCTATACCTATTTACGCTTGAGCCAAGCTGGGTGATCGCCAAGTTAATCTAACTCCACGGGGACGCCATAAATCAATTATGGCAAAGCAGGATGTCATGCGAAAATATTTTTAAAATTGATAGGCTTGCCACTGGTACTTTGAATTATTTTATGAAAGAATTGGAGCTATTCCGAAAGCATTTTATCATTTTACCACATTGGCTCTTCCACTAATATTATTTGCTAAAGTATTAGATAGATGCGGTGATGGGCTTGCAAGCTGTCACGCAGGATGCTAACTACTTGCCTCTGACTACCCCTGCATAGTATCCTCAATACTAAGCAGTACATGCGCCAAACATAATGACTAGACGTGCCTCTGACTATCTTCTGCTTGTTAACATTAAAGCTCTATGCACTAAGTAGTTGTGTATCTAAGAATATATATCATGGAGGATGCAGTCGTGATCGTGTTTGTTCTTCGTTTATTTAGTAAATACTTGCACCTTGGGCATCTTTTGTTCTGGGGTACTCATATTATTATATTACTCGATGTCCAAGTAAAAATATTCTAAGAATCAAAGACTGTTTTTACCAATTTTCATGAGACTCCTAAAAAAACGAAAACGAGTACGATGAGAATCTCACTAAGCTGATTTGCAAATTACTCGACGTAAAGAAGAATTCGTAATTATCTTTACAGCCGAGATAAATTAAATCACATGCAATGCATTTAGATATATTCGTTAGAAGCAAGAAATTAGGCAATATTGGTTATTTATCAGTAAAAAAGTTACAAATATTATTTTAATATTTGAAGAGAAAATAAAATGAACTATGTAAAACAGTAACAATTCAAGAGATGCCGCGGAAATACCAAATTTAAAAAAAAAGACGCACTGTCGTATGATACATCCAAGGATCGACCATAAACACTAGTGCAGCAGGTGAATACAGGCCGCTTTTATTTCCATTTTCAAAAATTAAAACAAATATTTATTATGTTTTTTTTTTTTTCTAAGAATTTCAAAAATGGAACATCTAAAATACGAGTCTCTCGATAAGGGATCACATAAATTTTTTACTTAGTCTGTTGATAATAAGACTAAAATAAAAAAAATAAAAATACTACATTCCCTATAGTCACTTTGGTTATTTTAGTTTTGGTTTTTAAATGTCACTTTAGTACGCTGACACTAAGCTAAAATGACACACTTTTAGAGCATGAGAAATGTAAAAAATATTATAAAGTTTGTCAACTAAACATTCATTCCTATATAACTTTCATGAATTATTTATTCCGGCTTCGTCCATCTGTTACCCGGATAAGTAGTAAACACCCGGTATAACATAGGTGTTATACTTGGTTATGAAAAATATTTATTCTAAAACCAAACCGGTTCATCTGTTACGAAGACATCCAAATCATATAAAAATCGTTTATTTATCTTAAAACGTTTGGAACAAAAAGTGCTAAAGAGACGTTCCTACTAATTAACAGCAGGTTCTTAAAGACTAGAAATACGTTACCTAAGAATAGCATTATTATCTATGCCTACGTACCTATTACATCTTACATAAAAGGTGCGTAGTAAGTATAAAAATAATATAATACAAATAGTCACATACATAGATCTGACCCTACTCTAGGATTCCCCGTGTAGTGGTTATCAAGATCTACGGACCATGGGCCCACAACTCACAGAGCCGAAACAAATATCTGCAGAACATGGAAATATTTGTCTCAGCTCCGAATATCGACGCTTTATCATTTTTAATTCTAAGATAAGATATATATTATGATATCGATAAGATAAGATTTATTATAATGACCTGTGACCAACAGACATAGCAATAAATAAATAAATAATGCTGTTATTTTTTCACACAGCATCATCTAGCTCCACACTAAGCAAAGCTTGTGTAATGGATAAAATAAGATAATATAAGATAAGGCAAGATAATGTTTATTTATTTCAACGATCACTAACATAATGTATAAAAAAACTAATTTAAATTTTACAAAGCCAAAAACCGAGCGCCATTATAATGATAGGTGAAGACAGCATGGAAATATTATTGATCTCATAAAACAAAAATAAAGTTAAAAAATATACAATATTTACGTAACTAAAGAAATTATAATTATTTATCATTAAAAATACAATTAAAATTTTAATAAAGCCTAATTTATTGGACACTAAAGTTTAACATGGTACTACATACGTATAAGATCGTATCTTGGATTATCCTTGTCTTCAAACAAGGTTTGAAAGCCTGTTTGGTAGACAGTTTGACAGGTAATGTAAATAGGTATATTTCGTAGGAGATGTGTGTTGGTGAGAGTTCGGGAATCGTAGCTCGAGTATATCCCTTCTAAGATATCGGCAAAGATAAAATAAACCGGAACGACTCTCATACAGTTAAAAAAATGTATAGAACATTAACAGTAGCAAGCTTTTCTATAATTTCGAAAAAAAGTAAACGAACGCGCTCACGAATCTATTCCCCATAATAATAATAATGCTGGAGATTTTCACACATCTAGCCCCAAAGTAAGCAGAGCTTGTGTTATGGGAACTACACGACTGATATACTACTTATAATCATTATTTTTTGTAAATACAGGCATATTATACATATGAAATACCCAGACCAGAGACAAAATGTTGAACATCCTTAGATACATCAGTGAGAAGATCTTTGATCACACCAAGTTGGGGGTAGTCAGAGGCACGTGTTAGCACATTTGGCCCATGTCCTTGTTTTGCAAGAAGTTAGCATTCCACGTGACAGGTTGCAAGCCCATTACCTCTTATTGGAACACTAAATAATGCCACATGCCTTCGAATTTTTGGTTTTACGGCATATCACTTTCCTCACAATGTTTCCTTCACCGTTTTGAGCACGTGTTAAAAATAAGTGCACGACCTGGTTTGAACCCACTTCCGATCGGAAGTCAGGGTACAGCCGAATAAGCCAACACGGCTATTTCATTTCAAGTAAAACAAATCGCACAGATTAAAAACAATTTTAGTTCAAGAGAGAATTATTTGTTCATAGAGTTGCCCTATAAAAGAGACTTGTTTAGAAAGCTACACAACACATTCTGACTTATTACGTGTTTGTACAAAAACTTTTAAGTGCCTACCCTTTTGTTCGCAAACGCTAAACCATCGCTGGGTGTTGCCAGCGCTTTATAGTTTGTTGTTTGAAGAGGTATGTCCCATACATACCCCTAATTGAATTGATTTAAAGTTGTTGAGAAAGGTAGGACTTTAGGTAGTTTTGTAGTACGGGAGTTAGAGTTTTAACCGTTGCGCCGTACTAGACATCTAATCTTACTGTCACTTAACGTCGGTTAAATCTGTTTAAAATATTGCATGTTATTTTTAATACCGAACAGTCATGTACTATGTACATCTGACCACATATTATGATTACCTGTGTCTTGGGTATCAGGAACTACGAGTACAACGGTACCACAACACCTAGACTCGAAACAAATATCTGTCGACAATGCAAACGTTTGTGCCGCAGCGGGAATCGAACCCGCATATCTTGTAGCTCAGCTAGCGACTCACGCTTTGCGCCAACGAGGTCGTTGAAATAATAATACTGCAGCATTATGTGCTTTTTTAGAAAAAAAAGGACAAGAACGAGTCTGACCAGCGCACCGAGGCTCCAGTACAAGCTTGTTTGTTCACTAAAATAGTTAACTTTTATTCGAGTTCATAAACTATGAAAGCACTAAACATTGCTCTAACGAAAAGTCGGATTGAAAGACAAACTTAACTTTGTAGTTGAATAAATGTTATCCCATACATAGATATAAGTCACGGTCTATTCTCGGGTTATAACCGTTAGGGACTGCGAAGAAAATTGATTTCGGAGCCCTAGAGACACTTTCAAAATTGATATTATTTTCCATTCTCTAACTACAAAATGTAAGTTGGTAAATGCAAATAAATATTTTTTGTTATATAAAACTACAAACTAACGCAAGCCTTTTTCCTTTCTGTAAGTTACTTCTTGCCAAATTTCATTCTAGGTCAACGGGAAGTACCCTTAAGGTTTTTATTTATTTGCGAGTATCAAAGGATGTCGCATAAACGCATTGTTTTATTACGTTGACTTAGAATCTTGATTTTTTTAGAGCTTAAAGGGACCGTAAACGCATTCGATATCAATTTCAAATTTATACCTCCACGCGTTCCTGAGAAAAAAGTTGACAGACAGACAACGACGTGATCCTATAAGGTTACGTTATTTTCCTTTTAAGGTACGGAACCCTAAAAACGTCTCGAGTTGAAGTAATTCCGATCCGGTGCCAAGCTAATATGTGTAATATTCCTTAATGCTTCAGCTGACAGCTGTACCCAATACATTGTCAACTAAGAGAAATTACTTATCTCCATCTCGTTATGGTTAACGACTCTGAAGTTGCAGTAAAGTTGAAGACATAATTATACTTTGTAAACTTATCTTGGTAAGTAGTACTTCATGTTTACGAGTTTATTCATTTAGTTTAGTTTTATTGTTATCGGTATGTCAGTGTAGACGCAGCATTACAGTATAATGGTACTGTGGTGTTGTAACATCTCTTCGGTCTGAATTGTTTTGATATTGTTTTCAATTCTTCGCTTTGATGGATGGCTAGAGATCACAGGATAATGTAGAATAGCTGGCGCTCTTGCGGCAGGCTACCTCGCAATCCTGTTGAAATATAGCTTTAGAAATAACATTGCTTGGTAGTTTTATATAAATGTTTGTCAAATGTAATGTTTTGACGTGGTTCTGACTATCCCTTTAAAGATCTATGTATCTGAGGATGTCCATAATAAAACAGTTGTGAGCGTGTTTGTTTTTTTATACAAACAAAGTATGTAAAACACGGTCGTTGCAATTCGTTCACACGAATTAATCCAGCTATTCTCTTTTATATTCGTCTTGTGTTCAAATGTTTATGTATTATTTATATTAAATGTTATTCATAGTTTTGTATGTAATAGCTATCTTCGAAATATGTGGTATTGTGATAATGTGTTATTTTTTTGATCAAAAATTCAACTTTACAGTACACGAATATATGACACATCGATGGAAATGGAAAATTGGTATTGAGTATTTATTCACGAGTATTTATTTGGAAAACAAAATGTGTAGATTAAATGATTCGTAGTAAAAATAATTCAACTCTACAGCGGATTGTTTCTGAAATCTAGAATCTATCTTATTACCATTTTGTACTATGATATAAAACTTTATATAATAAATTGTTTACCTTTATTCGATTTCCCTACCATATACATACTGTACTTTGTATTCGTTGATTAATCAAAGGCATTTGATAGCATCAGTCACTCCTCCATATTGACACCCTCCAAAATCAAAATATTGATCCTACCTACCTATATCAATCTTATCAAACAAATATATCTTAACAGTACAGCGGCTATGAAAACACAAACTTCTGGTTTATCTTTTGCAACAGAAAAGGGAGTCAAACAGGGTGACCCCTCATCACCTAAAATTTTAACATCCTATTTACACGGAGAAATTGTTTCGGAAACTGGCGGCAGGCTGGGTAAATATGGGCATTAAAGTTAGCGTGATGAGGTTAACAAACTTTCGGTTCGCCGATGATATTGTTCTCATTGCCACAGCAGCCCTCGAAATACAGTTATGCTCGAAGATCTGAGCAAGGTAATTACTTTGAGCGTCAAAGTAATTACCAATAACATTACCTATCGCATACCAGTGAACGGTGAAGCGATACAATATCTCCATGAATACATATACCTAAATATTCTCCGTCCAGGCAGGCAGACAGGATAAAGAAATCGCAAGACACATTGATAATGCCTGGAGGAGCTATTGGGCGATGAGGGAGCTGATGAAGGGTAACCTTCCGATTGTACTTAAGCGCAAACTCATGGACATATGCATAATTCCCACTAATGACTCACAGACTTTATCTTTGACGGGCATACAAAACCCAGGGTTTGTCAACAGGCGCAGAATTCTTAGAGTTAAATTAACTGACCGTATTCGCAATACTAGACTTCGCTCGAATACCAAAATCTGCTGTGAAAGCTGCCAAACTTATGTGAGACTGGGTTGGTCAAATCTGCCGCATGTCGGCCGAGCTGTGGGCTAAAATTGCCACCAAATGAAGCCATGACACAGCAATTCGGCGCCGCGGCCGACCACGAAGTAGATGGTGGAATGAACTGGATGTATAGGAGAGCAACTGGAACACGGTGGTCCAAAATCGAAATAAAAGTCCTCCCTTCATGCCTTTGCCTAACAATGAGAGAATATGTGCTGATAGTAATAGCAGTAATAGTGATACATATTGAATCTTCCGAAAATCTCCACTGGTAATGCTACGGTATAGCGATGGAGATTTCCGGAAAATATTTTTGGCCTTAAGGTAAAATTTTAAGTTTTACCAAAAATGGATAGCTAATATAAAATAAACTTATAAAGAGATATACAAAATGTATATAAATTTTACGTACATACAATTGCCGAGAGCAGTGTTTGCTTCTGGCGTCTGTCACGTCACTGCGTATGGTCAGTAGAATACTAACGCTAAGTAGTTAGTCTACCTACCTAGCATATGCCGAGCTGACACTTTTATGGGTGCGACATTGAACCTTCTAGATAGATCACAAAGGAAGGACTACGTTCAGTGGCTTTGCACCTGACCATTATTACTGGTATAAATATAACAAAACTGAAAATAGATGCATTACCTACGCACCTAACAAATTTATAGTGCTTAGGTATTTTTGGTGTACCTTGAAGTTTATTCTATGTAACTAATTAAGTTATTTAGTACAACAATAATACAACTAGGAACTTTTTAAACAGAAAAAAACTACACAATCAATTTACATAATATTAAACTAGATAAAGAAGACTGCTCTAGTAGTAATAGGACTGTAGGTCGAAAACCAGAGTTCTGGTAGGTACCTTCTATAATTATATTAAAACTAATCACCTGACTATGATCGAACGCCTTCGAAGTCTCCAATTAAACGGCAGGCCCAATATTGTTAACCAAATTAATTGTGTTACGTGATTACATTTACCGTTCACATAGATAATATATTATATCGCGTAGAATATACATCACGGTGGATCACCTGCTATTCGGCGATGCGTGTTATGTAAGGACAACCTTTGTGGTGCAGAGGGCGAAGACCCGCCTGAGAAGGTTGCGGATTCGATTCCCGGGACAAATGTCTATATGATCTGTAAATATGTGTCTCAGACCCTAGACAAATATGTGTCTCGGGTCTCGGTGTTTTTTATGTATAATATATCAGTCATGTAGTTCCCATAGCACAAGCTCCGCTTATTTTGGGGGAGTGTGAAAATGTCCATTATTATTTACGTTACTAAAACGGAATATTTACCATGATTTGTGAGCTTGAATGTTTCCCGGTATTTAGGCAAAGTGTCATGTACCATGATCAATAGAGGAACTACGTGGCTAGCGACTAGTCATGTAGAGTTCTAACAATATGGACGTGTGCCAAATATAATGCTTGGACCTGTCTCTAACTACTCCCAACTTTGTGTCCTCAAATTTTCGCACTGAGGATCCATGGGGATTACAGTCGTGAGCGTGTTAGTTTTAGAAGTCCACTGCCGAATGTAAATATACCTACATGTGATAATAAATGAATAACCATTTACTACGCCGATATAAGAGGCACGAGGCTTTGATATTTTTCAATCGTTATTTATCGATAGAAATGCTTTTGGGTCAGTTCCCTTCCTTGGCTGAGACAGCCAATACAACGCGTCATCACCCTTTCATATCCGGTGACGTGTCCACTCGATGTGACAAATTGTGTGTATACCGTGGGAAGCGTCCAACTTGTTTACTAGGGGTTCCAATTCTTGATCCCTGAGCGAATTGATAAATGTCGAACGTGACATTTTTATACCAGGCATTATCAGAATGGGAAAGTATGTAGGTACTACTACTTCCGCTTCCTGATACCCACCATACATGGAATCCTAGTGAGGGGTCAGCCCCTATATTCCATGTCTAAGAGTCACTCATACATTATCCTGTGCCTCTATTCTATATCTTAAAGTCAATTGGTAACGAAAGTTTGCAAGTTAAATCATTTTCAATTGCACATAGTTACTACCAATATAGCCACAGAAAACGGGATCTTCTGGTGATAATTTGAATTGTCGAACTTTCGTCACCGGATACAGAATAGGGGGACAGGACTATATATGCGTTGTTAAGTTTTTATATTTTACTAGCTGTAGAAAGAGACTCTGTATGCGTGGATTCGTGTTTAAAAAAACATATTTGCATAGTTTAAACCCCCATCTCCTCCTTAAAATGAAAAAATCCAAAAACCCTGAAACAATTTTCAAGTTACTATTTAAAAAAAAATGCTACCGTACAAACTTTCATTCCCCATTTCCCCCTTAAAATGTGAAAATCCAAAAACCCTGAACGACGTAATTATTTATTTATGATCATTAGATGTAATTAAAATTTTCATGTTTCTATCTTTATAAAAAAAAAAGTCTCATACAAAGTTCCTCCCCCATTTCTCCCCTAAAGAATAAATTTCCAAAACCCTTTCTTAGCACATACTCACGTTATAAATTAAACCTATTAAATTTCACCTTTCTAGACTTCTTAGTATTGACTGTTTGTTGATAGATCAGTCAGTCAGTCAAGACAAACGATTTTATATGTATTGATTTATTCCTAGAAGTAGGTAGGTAGTTAGAAGTACTACTTGAATTAAGTGTAGTCGCATACTCATTAACTTTAATATCTAAAACTATAGCAATTTTATCTTAATAATTTTTCAATTTTGCAAGTTGGGGGACACCTCATTATAAACTAGGTAGTAAGTTTTAACTAGGTGGTAAGTTTTAACGGAACATGAAAATTTCCTTCGTCAAAGTATAGGTACCATATATTTAAAGTGTCTGTACTTACTAGTTTTAGAGTAAAACTCAGAATTCCAAGGAGTGAACTAAAATTAAGATGAAAATGAAACTTAAGCTTTGAAGTGAAAGGCAGTTAGTTATTGCCACTGTAATATATATTTTTTAGTGAATGAATCCTATCTTCTATACTATCCTAAACTATAAATGCGAAGCCAATAGGTTTAGCTGTTACGAAGGTTATACCTTTAACCTTCGTAACAGCTAAACCGATTGGAATATTAAATATTAAATACCAAGAAAACGACTTCAAATAACGGGAAATTGATAAGGAGTCCATATAAAATTTCATCTCCCAATTTTTCATCCATATTTGAGGAGTCGCTCAATTTCTCAAGGAGCCCATCACCCCCCTGTTGCGCCTCCTTATGACAAGTGACAATTTTTAAATACTTACCTCGAAGTAATTTAGGTAAGTTTTGCAATTAAACTATTGCAAAATTCCGCATTTCCATCGGAAAAATCGTTTCAGAGATAAAAAAATAACACAAAGACATAAACAACTGCTGCAGAAAACGCATATTACGGGCTCCTGGCTGGTAAAATAACAAATGTTTGTATCATCTGCAAATATTTGTCTCGGGTCTGGGTTGTTTTCTATGTATAATATGTATATATGTATATATGTATATATACAAAAAAAACGTTTATCTGTAGCAGAGCTTGTAGAACACAAGCTCTGCTTACTTTAGGGCTAAATGATGCTGTGTGAAAACGTCCAGGATAATTTAGTTAAATAGATTCAAACAAATGCCAAAATTTGGTAATTTAGAAATACGGAATAAATTAAACTTTTAACATACCCTCGGCCCATGGTATCCACACTGAAATTAATGATAGTATGTATTTAATTTAAGTATGTGTACATAAAGGTTTCCATATAAATGGATACCTTACTCTGTTCATTAACCAAGCCGGAAGCGGAAGAGCAAAGTAAACCATACATTATAATAGTTAATTTAACCGTGCTTGTTTAGGTGTTTCTGAATAATTATTTTCCACCTACGCTATCCGTTGAAATGTTGGGGATCAACTTTTCAACCTTTTTTTAAATACCCTACAGACAATGTATAGACCTGACAAAACACTAGGATAGTGTGGTACCCGGACTCGGAATAAATGCAGCCGGCTACTCGCCCGCTGCGCCAGCAAAGTCGTCGTATTTGTCTGTTAGCTGTTTATCTATTTATTATTATGGTACTTAGAACAAAGATATATAGAAATATAAAATGTCTATAATCGACGACCTCTTTGGCGCAGTAGGTGAAGGCCTGCCTGAGACACAAAGGTTTCAGGTTCGATTCCCGCCCCAGGAAAAATGTCCTCGGTTGGACAATGAAATGAGAATGGGTGTTTTCTATGTATAGTATGTATGTATTTACAAAATATATATATAAGTATATCATTCATGTAGTTCCCATAATACAATCTCTGCTTAGTTTGGGGCTAGATGGTGATGTGTGAAAAACATCCAGCATTATTTTTTACTAAAATTTATAGTTTAATGATCTTTTACCGATTTTTCACAAGCGGAGAGAATAGTATGACGAGCGTAGTACTAATATGCTATGTAATATTTTCATACATTGTGTAAACAAAACAAACTCTCTAGCTAAAAGTACGTGCAAAAGGAAAACTTTCACGAAACTACAGTATTTATCGTTTTAATTTACGCCATGTTGTGAACTTCACCTTCACTAGTGGTGGCATTACTGATACAACTTTGCTATGAAATGGTATTGAGAAGTATTTTAATCTGATACTAACCACTGAAGAAGATTAACGAATTTAAGATAAATAAATAACTACAGAGTATAAAATAAAAATAAAGTATAGTGTGCCTATATGTAATATCATAGACAACTTCTGTTTTAAAACACATACAGAAATTCACAGAATTTCATTAGATGCTGGTTAAAGTTATAAGGATAACGTTTTTGTGGAAAATCCAGCATTTTATTCAAGAGTGTACAGACAAAAATGAAAGCAGTATTTTGTATATTGTTAGTCGGAATGTTCACGTGCTCAGTTGCAGTACACGATAATGAAATGCAGCTGGTCCAGACAAGCGTCGAGGCAAGAGGAAAAGCGAAATACGCGTTGCTGAGTACGTATCTTTTTTTTTATTCGTGCATTCTTGTTTGTGTAAAATTGTAAAATATACCAGACGGAGACAAATTTTCTGCGTTGAAGTTTTGCTTTATTTTTAGACGTTTCAAACATTTACACAATTATTCTTTAGCTAGTTATGAAAATAAATGTGAATTTTCTTTCCCAGCTTGAAACGCTGGAGGGCTACCTACCCTTGATACTCGATTTAATCTCAATTCAACTTTAATCCAATCCTTTTTTCAACATTTTCCAGTCTGTGAGATTTTGATCGCAACTTCTAATCCAATCTCAAATGTCAACGTCAAAATCGAGTCAAAGTACCTACCGATAAATAGCCTAATCGATTTTATTTAGTTCTATAAAATTCCACCAAATACTAATTCCAATCCGTGCGCTAGTATTTCATTTAAGAGTACCAAATACGATGAATCCCGAATTGCGATTACAATCGAGATTCAAGGTAGCGTGAAATTTTATTAACTAAATGGCATAGCTCAAAACGTAAATTATTGTTTTTTTACGAACGTATTTTGAATTATTGAATTCGTGTAAAATGCAATCGTTTATTTGGAAAGCTTATTCTGTTGACGAGTTTCTAGACGATAATCGTTTCAAAATAATTTTATTAATTCTTTAAATAATTTATTAATTTCAATTAGATTTAAAAATAATATATTTATCTGGGTTTTCGTTTTCATGACTAGAATAAGGCAAGGTTTTTTTTAAATAGGTACATAAACCCGTATCTGTAATTTTAACTTCAAATAGCGTTAGTATGTCTGCCTAGATCCAATGTTGCATTCTAGAATATAAATAATGGAGGGCACAAAGTTCAATTTTAATATCTGGTATTGTACCCATTTTCGTGTTTTTTTTTCTATTTATATGTCTAAAAAGCCATAATTCAATAAAACCTTAATAAAACACGCTCACGACTGTATTCCCCATGATTGACATCCTCAGATACAAACTCAGGGCGTAGATTTTGAGAATAACAAGTAGGGGGTAGTCAGAGGCACGTTTTTAACATTTGGCACATGCCCGCCTTTTGCAAGTTAAGTATTCCACGTGACAGGTTGCAAGCCTATCGACGCATACCGACCTTAGTTTTAAGATAAACAAACAGTTATAACTAACTTAAAACTAAAGAGCCGATATCAAAATTAATTCACATTGAGCTCGGAACTTAACAAAGGACTAGATCTTGGAAAGCGGACGATTTGTCCGTCAGTACGTTTATTTCCTTGGGCGGAAATTTACTTTCGTACGAAAAACGACTTTCTTGATTAGAAATTCTACTCAAGAAAGTCGTTTCTTGTATTTTTTTGCGATTGTCTCTCCAACATCGGTGTTCAGCCTTCTAATAACACTAGCAAAATTCACCGGCCATTCTCAAATCCACATAGAATACAAAAGTTGCCTGGAAGAGATCGCTTTTAAGCGAAAATACCGCCTATTTTACCTTTAATTTTGTTTATGTCATAAGGTGTATTTAAGTATTTTTATTAATTCATTCGGAATAGGTTATAGAAATAATCTTTGAATAAATAAATCTTCTATATAAAAATAAATTGCCGCATGTATGATCTAACATCTCTTTAGAACGGCCGTTGTGTTCCTAATTGTCAGGACACGGTTTGTATAAAAGTATTTTTTTTGAAAATCTACCGGAAATGTCTGAAATTTGGATGACCCGAGCGAAGCTGGGGCAGATAGCTTCGCTAATTAATAAATAAAAACCCATTAGACACATACATAGTCCTGACCCCACAATAGGATTCCGTGTGTTGTGGTTATCGTGAACCACGATTACCGTGGTACCACAGCA
Organism: Perizoma affinitatum; assembly: GCA_961405105.1. Classification (NCBI taxonomy): domain Eukaryota; kingdom Metazoa; phylum Arthropoda; class Insecta; order Lepidoptera; family Geometridae; genus Perizoma; species Perizoma affinitatum. The sequence continues at coordinate 1,098,450 of OY560189.1, forward strand.
CTCGTAGCAAATATCTACGGAACATGCAATCATTTGTCCCGCAGCGGTAATCGAACCTGCACCTCTTGCGTGGCAGCTTCGGAAGTTTGAGAAAAAGTCGATCACTTCCCAACCAAAACTGTTTATCAGTAAATATAGCGAACGCAATTTACTTACAATGAACTTGTATTTACGCGATACATGTTCATTGTAAGTATTTTGCAAAAGATTCAAGCGTAAATATTATCATTGTTTTAGACGTGAAACGTCTTTCATTTCGGTCAATGGAGGGTCATTTGCAAAAACCATATGTAACGAAATATGTAATAACAAGAGCGCTTATTACTTTCAAGTATAGAACCTACCAGCATTATATTACCACCATTATTTAGAGGACAGAATCTATTTCTCGGTAGTGCATATGTCGCGGCGTTTCACCTACTCCACTGCGGCTACGTCCCTGAAACCTACCTACAATGAGTCATACATTTATGTAGCTAGTTAAGTAATATGTTACTACTTTCTTTAGTAACGTATAACTTAACTAGCTACTGGCCACGGCTTCGCCCGCGTGTTACCCAGATAAATTGAACTTTTTAGTTTTAAATCGATGCTATCTGCTACTGATATTGGGAGAGGACGGAAGATCAGCGCGCTACTTACCTACACCAGGTCTGCGGTGCTTTATGCTGAGTTCTATAACAATTTGTAGTTACTTACCTCATCAGCAGTGTAACCATCTTAGTTATATACATACATACTTAATTAATAAGTAGTAACAAATAAATAATTTATCAATCTTTCTTTAAAAGTAGCTTTTACCGTTAAGGCAGTTCTTAAGAAACGGATTCGCTCAATTGTTTTTTCGACGACTTATGTTGCAAAGTTGGTCTCCGCGAAAAGCCTTTTTTTATATATATACAGGGATTATATACAGCCTTTTTTCGCTTTGAAGGTCCATTCTGAATATTGTTGAATATTAAGATTTTTTGAAGAAGGATGAGAAGTTTCGGAGATTACCTCCTGCATCCAAACTTAAAAACTTACAAACATTACTCATTACTATCTGCTAGCAGATACCCACTAGTATAATTAGGTTGCGTGTCAAACAAAGTACAAAAAAATAAACAATAATTCGAACAATGAAGATTCATTAAGAATGAAAATTTTATTTTACCTAGTTGTATGAATATACATGTATTCATACAACTAGGTACAAGTTGGTATATACAAAAAATACAGATGAAACAGCTAGCTATCTAAAGACCGTTGCAAACTATCTATAGATAGCTCAAGTGATCACTACCAGACGGAAGCATACTTTATTCTTTATTGTACACACAGAAAAAAAAACATATAGGACATGTACAAAGGCGTAAAGTATTTAACAAATTAAAAAAAATACCACGCGTTTTTGTTTAAGTAAAACTAACAAAATATAACCAACAGTCACAGCTAAATAGATTATGCCATCTATTTTTCTCTCTTGTAAGTAAAGAGAGAAATAGTTCCAATAGGATCTATTCTGATTCCAATAGTACCAATAGGATCTATTCTGATTACCAAATGAAAGAATTTACGACTTCGGACATCCGATCCTGAACCCTTTCATTGGCATTGTTCACTGCTTTTTCAGCGCTGGTAGGAAGCCTTAAATGACGACTGTAGTTTCAATTTACTTCTATTCAGGTTACGGTCTGGCGTTTTATTAACTTTCTATTTAGAGCTCTGGAGTTTTAAGGTTTTAAGCTATTGGACTTCGTGATAGAAAGATCGAATTTGAAAGGTTTCTACAGCCAACTCAGATAAATAATCTTTCCTTTACCTTCGCTAACTAAATTGATTATCCGTTACATTTTATGAACTCAATGCTCCATTGTCACATTAAAAAGAACAAAATAACCTCACGCTAAAAAAAATTGTTAGGTATACTCAAGTCTCTTATGCAAGTAATTTTTATTACTCTGAAAATGTTGACAGTTTAGACTTGAGAAAATATTATACAGCTTACAGATTGTTTAATTTTAATACCATCAAGGAGGCGTGGCATACAAGTACACAAATTACCTATTGGTAAGTGTTTACCGTAGCTTATGGACGCTTGCAACACCAGAGGTAACAAATGCGCAACCTTGCCAACCCTTTATACAATTCAGAAGGACATTTAGTAACAACAATATTATTGTTGTCGAGACACAGAATTTCCACATCGAAACAGATTTTAAAAACAGTATTTTATTTTGTTGCAGCCAACCTTGCGATACTGTTGGCTGCCAAAGTGGGACTGTTCAAGATATGTGCAGGAATAACTCTAGTTATAGGAAGCATGAAGTTCATAATCGTCCTGGCGTGGGCACTGGCAATATTCAAATACGTCCCAGATTCATACATTTACTACAACTCGCATGAGTACCAAAAAACACCACTATATTTGGACCATAATCCGTTTGATCATGACCATTATGGCCAAGATCATTATGCCCAGAATCATTATGGCCAGGAAAATTTTGGCCCGCATCGTGTCGATCACTTTGGACAGGAAACTACTAATTATAGTTTACTAAACTCGATGTTAAAATTCTTCAAACTACAGTAAAACAGGTTTGTGTTCATCTCATTAAATTGGCATCACACTAAAGCTGATAAAAGGATCATCAAAAAAATTGCCAAGCAGAGTTTGTACTTCTAGGCTTGGTCGCGCGCGAGAAATCGGCGTAAATTTACTATCAAATTTTAAATTTACGTAGTTTTTAAGTTGACGTTTCTATATATATTATGCCATAATATTTGTTTTATGATTTAAGCATGTGGGTTACCTTAAGAAAGGAGGCCGGATTACTCAGCTGTGGATGTGTTACCACCTGATCAAATAATTAAAAACAATGTATCGTTAAGAAGAATTTAACATTGTAATTGTTTTCCATGTATATCACTTACGCTCGAATAGGTAAAGGAAAAAATTGTGAGCCTGCCCTAGAATAAAAATGTAAAAACATCGATGTTGGCATCGACCGACCTGTAGTGGGTTATGTGAATAAATAGATACGAAACTCGTGTGATGACAATAGTACCTTACATTGTACTTGGATAGCTAACTTAGTAGTATAATTTTACCTACATAGTATCCTCAAAGATCTAGCACTGATCATACATCTGAGGATGTCCATCACGGGAAATAAAATCGTGAACGTGTTTGTTTTCGTAATATCTGCCCATTACTACTTCAACTTGCTAATTCAGAGAATTATGTCGAATTCAATGACTTATTTGACTTTTTTTTGGGTCTTAGTAATTTCCATGTATAATTATGTATGTATTTACAAAACAAAAGTATTCAAGTAGTATCGTTACTTTGGGGATAAATGATGCTATGTGAAAATGTCCAGCATTATTTATTTATTTAATGTTTTCCTTGTTCACAGTGCATTTCTTCTACGTGGTAGCCACAAAGCTGTTCATCTTGAAGATCATCTATGGAGGAATATTCTACGCTTTGATAGTCAAAGCATGGCATTTCGTATCTTGGTTTATTCACTACTTGAAGGAGAAGAAACACAACCATCACGAATATGTCGAGTATGATCATGAGCCATCATATCATGATCATTATGGCCATAATCATAATGGTCATGGTCATTATGGTCCTGATCATTATGGTCCATTCAGCTATGCATCCGACAGTTATGGGCCGTATGCGTATGAGAAACAAGGTGGTAAGAAAGCTTATGATGCTGATGGAACTTACTCAGTTAAAAGTTAAAATATTACACAACAATGAATACACTTCTACGATAACAATAGGCTACCTTTCGGCTTTTTTTTATGTAAATGAAATACGACTTAAAATACGATTTAAACTTGTACGAATGGCAAAGGTTGCCTGGAAGGGATAGCTTTCAATAAGGTCGCCCATTGTACCACTAGGTGTTATTATAATTTCTTTTTTCGTGTTTCTTTTGTTGGTTATTTACTGTTGTACAATAAAGATATATCTATCTATTACAGAAAAATTAAGTAAGTTCAATCAGCCACTTATTAAGTTAAAACTTAAAGGATAACGTCGATGGCGTGGTGGTGATTGCAACCGGGAGACGATTGTACACCGTGGGGATCATGTGAAGCAACGTCTTGGTCGTTTTTTGGTTGTGAGCCGTGTTGGCCTAGTGGGCGATACCCCGACTTCTGATCCGGAGGTGGGGGGTTCGACCAACTCGAAAAATTTATGTGCGCATTAATACGTGCTCAAAACGGTGAAGAAACCGGCATGCCCTAGAACCAAAAATTCGAAGGCATGTGCCAACAGTTAGTGTTCCAATAAGCGGCGATGGGCTTGCAACCTGTCACGTGGAATGCTTACTACTTGCAAAACGCGGCCATGTACCAAATGTAATGTTTGGACGTGCTTCTGACTACCCCCTACTTGGTATCCTCAAAGATCTACTCACTGAGTATGTATCTAAGGATGTCCACTATGGGGAAGACAGTCGTGAGCGTGTTAGTTTTGTTTGTTTGTTTTTAATACTGTGAGTAGGAACGTTAGTTTGCAGGAGTCCATGGCAAAGAGATATCATGGTCAAGCTACAACCACCATACTTAGGTATTTCTGTCGCCTAGCATGCTCGCATTCCTGTGTTCCGATTTTAAGGGTATGGATGCCCGTGAAATTACAGGAACATGAGACATTTCATCCGTTATTTCATACTCGGCAATGCGCAAGTGATATTACTGGTGTCACAAGCGTCCATAGGTTACAGTAAACCGCTTACCAACAGGTAAACCGTATGCTTGTTTAAAGATTAAGTTGTATAACAACATATCAAACCATTTCACTGTGGTTTGAATCGTATTTCCACGAAATATGTAATCGTTTCTGTCTGACCTGTCACATGACTGCCACGAGAAGAGGGGAATCACAGGATGTCACAGGATGTCTAAATATAAAACTGTTTTGCAAAGGGGTCTTCGTAATTCTGACCTCGAATAAATTACAGTTAATGCAACGTCGAGGAAAAGAACGTTTCATATTTGGTTTATCACATTTATATTTTTATTTAAAGCTTGTTGGTCGCAACCAACTTATTTAGTCTCTTAGTTAACAGCCTAGCCTTTTTACTAAAAAATATATATTATAAAAATATATACGTATTGACGTCTAGCCGGACTGTCATTGCGACTACCAAGTGCCAATGTTTGGCCATATTGTAAACAAATGATATTGAGTAGATTAAATTGTTTATTTTATTGAAGGTTTGAATATACTTGTAGTTTTGCCGTTTCACAGTGTGTGGTACGGCAACACTACAACACTACACACTGTTTGTGTCACAGTCAAAAACATGAAAATATATATTCATTAAAATCACAAGGATCACTTTAAAACGTCAGTTTTATCTACTGCCTGTTCCTCCGCGACCAAGCCAGGAAAGAAAGGCAAGAAAATAAAGCTGGTTATTCTAATTTTAATGATCCTTAAAAATAAACAATATAAATAAATAAATAATGCTGGACATTGTTTCACACAGCATCATCTAGCCCCAAAGTAAGCAGAGCTTGTGTTGTGGGAACTACATGACCGATATACTACTTTATATAGTTATTTTTGTAAATACATACATATTACACATAGAAAATACCCAGACCAGAGACAAATGTATGCAGATCAAGCAAACATTTGTCCCGCAACGGGAATCGAACCCGCAACCTTTTGCGTTTCAGGCGGACCTTCGCCCACTGCGCCACAGAGGTCGTCCTACATATGTACCTACATTTTAAATCGAGTTGGAGCAAGAAGGCTAGGCTGTAAACTGATATGCTGATTAGTAAGCTAGTTGACTGCAACATATAGGTACATAGTCACATCTGTTTCCCTTAGAGGTAGGCAGACGGATTTCCACTTGCTAAGATCCTAGCATACCTCTTCCGCTTCATTCCTCATCATATTCTTCATACTATTTATCCAGTACTTTATTTTAGACGTAGATTACTTATCTACGTTTTAATTTTGCTGCTTGAACGTAATGTTATTATAAGGAAACCTTAGAAGTAAACTTCAGCTCTAATCCAATAAGACAGACCAGTGTAGCCGGTAAATATGTCCAGATCTCCGATGGCCTAGATAGCACTCACCCCATTTAAAACTAAACCGTAATTGATCCAAAAGAAAAAAGGTTTTTTTTTATTAAGCTATGTATGTAGTAATATGTATGCACTATGTTTTATAGCTGGCTGCGACGAAAGTGATGCGAGTTTCAATCCCGCGGCGGGACAAAATGTTTGCATGTTCTAAAGATATTTGTTTTGGTATCGTTTTGGTGTTGTTGTATCACGCTACTCATAGTTCCTGATACCAACAATACAGGGAATCCTATGGTGGAATAAGCACTATGTATGTATCTGTTGGTAATTTTCTATATAATGAAATTACCTAAATATATTTTTGAAGTGTAAACAAGGTACCTAGTATAATATTTTGCTATACGAAAGTAGATGAAATAAATACCTTAGAAAATACATCACTAAATTTAATTTGACATTGTAACGTCGGTAAATAATCGACATTGAATGATATGCACAAAATATAAAAAAAAACATTTGTTTACTCAAATGGTTTACATGTAAACCATGCTACCTTATAAGTTATAATATAGCTTAGGTACATTTATAACTTAACTAAATATATTTTTGAGGCGTAAACAAGGTAACTAGTATAATATTATGCTGTACGCGAAAGTTGACGAGAGAAATACCTTAGAAAATACATCACAAAATTTTATTTCACACTGACTTTATAAATTCGGTAAATAATCGATCAATGATGCACAAAATAAAAAAAAGCATTTATTTACTTATGTAAACTTAAGCTATCTAACTTAACCCTTGCTATCTTATAAGTTATTTTATAGCATGTGTACCATTATAACTAGAAGTCATGTCTGTAGGAAGTAAAAATGTGAGGAAAATGGATACTGTTGTAAAGCAAATGATTATGTGACAAATATTAAAAGCATATTGAGGTATAAAGACATTGTATTTTATTGACAAAAAAACATATTGAGGTGTAAAGACAATGTATTTTATTGACAAAGCATATTGAGGTGTAAAGACAATGTATTTTATTGACAAAGCATATTGAGGTGTAAAGACAATGTATTTTATTGACAAATCGTGATTTTGAGCGGCAAGTTTTACAAGTCGTTGTATCTATAGTAGGGTTGCTTTGAGCTTGTCGCAAAAATAAATTCCAATTTATCGTTCTTTAATTAAAAAAATAAAACTAGAGAAATTAATGTGACGTTACGTCAGCACGAGAATAGTTCTAATAATATTGGTCGTAATAATATACTAAAAAGTTTGCGATCATTTTGAAGAGTATTTTGATTCCTAGGACCTGATTTAAAATTATTAAAATGGCAAAGCGTTTTTTTCGAAGGAACTTCATTTAATTTAATTTCGCTTGTTTGTCACTCTATTTGTAATGAAAAAAAAATGTTTTTTTTTAATAAACGAATTTATTGTCTAGATGATAGATGATAATGTTTGGTGTTGGTTAACACTTTAAAAAACAAAACGTCCATAAAAGTATAATATGTATGTATTTACAAAAAAAAGTATATAAGTAGTATATCAGTCATGTAGTTCCCATAACACTAGCTCTGCTTACTTTGGGGCTAGATGATGTTGTGTGAAAAATGACCAGCATTATTTATTTATTTTAGTACATATGTCTATAAATAGAGCTACCTATTCTAGTGTCTTCAGCAGAACACTGAACGTTTTAGGGTCTTTGTAACGACATCGTTTACCATTGTTATGTCCTATAGGTACTTAATTTGTCTTGTAGTGAAGTTTGCTTACTAAAATTGGGTTAGCTGGGAGAAAATTATATAACTCCGTAACTACTAAACCAGTTTTGATGAAATGTGAATTATATTTAAGGTTCTGGATAAACACATAGGCTAATCTAATTTAAAAATCAACCCCTAAAGGGGTTAAATAGTGCGGTGAAGATTCTATGAAAAATATATTTCTTGGTTAGATTCGCTTAAAACTCTTAAAATAAATAATCACACACGTATTTTCTATTTTTTCAATACCACCCCTAGGCGCAGTTCTAAAATTGGTATGTTTTAGTATTCTGGTTCGATAGACATCGATGAAATAAACTTTAATAGTGAAAGACATTTGTTTTATTTTTTCAAAATTACCTACCCCTAAAAATATTCCCAGGTTCGATTCAATCAAAAGTTGATGAAAATAAACTTTTAATAAACACGAAAGTTTTTTAGCATGGATGAATGGACGTGTCGCATTGCATCGATAAGAATTAAACATTCAAGTTACGCGCGGCTTCGGCCGATGCACGTTTAACCACCATGAGTTCCGAAAACCTTGTGGTTAACGAACTTCTGGCCTTCCTTCAAGATCGCCTGGATGTCATGGACGAAGTCTCGGCGATGCAGATCTGCACGTCGAGTTTCTCCGAAGATGAGATCCACAAGGCCAGGACGCTACTCTACGAGTCGCTGAACATCACGGAAAAGATGAAGATGTACAGGCGAGACAATCGTGGTGAACGCAGTCTGCAGGACCTCATCACCGTCCTCAAGGTGACCGACCCAGACGACGTGCCTGCGTTCGTCGCCCGCAACCTGCATCGTGTGCCGCCGCTGGACTTCGACCACGTTGACTGTACGAGCTTGCTCAAGGACATCAAGGCGTTGAAGTCGACAGTAGCACAGATGCAGCTGAAAATGGATGCTGCTCAAAATACCATCGCCGACCTGCGCAGTGAAGTCGCTTCACTGCGAAATGCGCCGTCGGTATGTAGGTCACTCGACCCGGTGGCATCAAATGTCAACGTTCGCCGCGGTGCGCAGCTGAATGAGTCGGCATGCAGTTTTAAGTCGACGTCAGCATCACCCGTGGCAGCTGATTCCCCGGCTGGCGGCGCGCGCGCCCCCGCCCCCGCGCCTGCGCCTGCGCCCGCGCCCGCGCCTGCGCCCGCGTCCGCGTCCGCTGCCCCCGTCGCTCGTGCCGTCCGCGTCACCGAGCCGTCACGTGTCACGTCAACCCCGCAACGTGACTACGCCGCCGTCGCCGCGACTCAACCCGCGCGACCAGCTCGTAAGGGGAGGAAGCAAAGAGGCCGCGAAATTATTCGTGGCGCTTCGCTTTCGGGTCCTGGGAAGGGCCAATGCGACAAGGAGGGTTTCGTACTCGTCGAAAGGAAGAAGAGGAAACCTACTTGTCGCAATCAGTGCGGGACTGCCGCACCGAACGCACAAGGGCAGCTGTGCCCGCTACGTGCCGAAGTACCGACCACGCAACTCTATGTGTCGCGCGTCCTCTACACCGTGACCGCCGAGGATGTGGGGAAGTACATGAGGCAGAAGACCGGCATCTGCTTGAGAGTCGAGAAGTTGGTGTCTCGCCGTAACGTGAACTTCGGTTCATTTATGGTGAGAGTGCCGACGGATCGTCTCTCAACGTATATGGATAGCGGGTTTTGGCCGAAAGGTGTCGTTTACAGGAAATTCATAGGACGCCTGTCAAACGACACCGCGCGTGCGTCATCGGAGCGTCGATGACCCGATTGCATTTATATTTTTTTATGTATGTTAGTCTCTAAGGTATTTATAATATGGGTCCTAGTTAAGTTACTTTTTGTACACTTTTCTTGTTACCTGAAATAAAGATTATTATTATTATTATAAAAACTACTGAACGGATTTTGATGAAACTTTACAGTAATTTTGCTTATACATCAGAATAACACAAACTCTACAATTTATGACATTGTGTGATTTAGCCATTATATAACGATAAACATGACATTGTGTATCGGAAATAGCTATAACTATATGTTTCACGGCTAAACGGCTGAGCTGTTTGTGATTAATTGTGAAATGGACATAGTTTGAAGCCTGGAAACGCCCATACGCAACTTTTATCAACAACCACGCGGACGAAGTTGCGGGCAGAGGCTAGTCTAATATAAATGCTCGATGTTTGTACCTTATAAATAATCTCCGTGACGGCTAAATCTCATGAACGATTCTGAATCTATGTTGTTGAAAGTTAATAAAAACCTTTTGACTTTGACTTTTATGACCTAGAATGACACATAGGCTACTTTATAGTGGTACCACGCGGGCGAAGCCGTGAGCAGAATATGTTTAAAATATTGTTAAAAATAAATGCCATGTTCCACATATTTTTTACTTTACAAGTATTTTTATTCAGAATCGTTTCAAAAAACGTTACTTGTTGAAGGTTTACAAAATGCCTGAACGTACCGTTTCATGATAAGAAAAATGCTTGCGGGAGAAAACAGAGACAATCCCCATCGTGACATGTTAAGAACATGATGTCAAGAAAGCAGGTGCTCCTAAACGGGCGATTAAAGTTGAGCAACAATTTCGCCACGACCGACGGCCAGAGCTGGGTCAACTCTTCAGTTGCTCTATGGTTGAAATTGTATCCGATATTAAGCAGGTTTAAGAGAGTACCTAGTATCATTTTAAAGGTTTCTTATTCGTGCACGATAGAAGCCTCTTCCAGGTGCACTATATATTTTTACCCAAGCCTATTCATCGTAATACATTTGGTCAAATCACTCTGACCTTACGTAGGGTGATCGACGGGAAAAGGTGACACGACGAAGAAGATTTTTTATGGAAAACTCGCTTCTTTGCACTTATGGTAACCTGATAAAAATAGCAACAAAAACGGAATATATACCATGATTGCTTATTTAGGCATAGTTGCATGTACCATGATCACGGGAGGAACTGAAGTCTGTTGGTGGATGTTAATGTCAGAAAAGTCGGTTGCCCCTCTTTCTCGCTCTTTTTATAACTTATTGTTTGTTTTGCAACTGTGCCGAAATACCGGAAAACATTGTAAACATCCCGTTTTCAGTAAAATAAATATCCATATCTTATTGCATCTATATAATATTAGTAGATAGGGTAATTTAATCAACAAACACCTAAAATTATAAGCTACTTTTAGTAGAAGGTAAGTAATTTTTGTGGACATTTCAAGTTTTCGAGTAATCTCGATCGATCTCGAGTGATCGATCGTTAAGATGAACAGATCAAATAGAAAAAGATAAATTAGTATAAAAGTTGCCCGTCTAAGAACCTCATAAATATGATGGTAGCAGCATCCCCACAGCATAAACATTATTTACTCCCCACATTAACATAAAGAACAATGACATAATACCGAAATATTACGACATGTAATGACTACACAAACGCACTGAAATGAAAACTTATCGTCCTCAATAAATAAAGTTTATTCGTAAAACAACATGAGTAATAACTAAAATAATTATATTAAATAACATAGTATTTTAACCTATAATCTGATAGAAGAATGTACCATTTTATAACAACCTACTTGGTAATTTTTATATCGATTACCTATTTTATAAGTAAATCTTACGCAAGTAGATTTAAAAACGTCGTTTATCACACAAACATCACTCATGAGTAACTTAAGTTTAAAACAACTAATCAGTCTTGTCTCGCCTAACTTGCATGCGGATCACTCCATATTATCATCAACGATTGCGTAGTCTAAGCCATTGCCCTCCCCTTTCGTCACTTCGTTATCTTTCGCAACTTTGGTGGTTGTCTTCAGTTCCTTCTTCCTGATCTTTCCGTGAGTGGTCGTCGCTTCTACATCCAACTGCTCTAGAGGCTCTGGTGTTACCGTCGCATTTGTTTGTTCTTCTTTCTTCTCCGTCGTTGTTTCAATGATTATGGGCTTTCTGACTTCAATCGGGATATTCCTTTCTGGTGGGGGCGGGGGCAGATCATGTTTAGGAGCAGATACAAGGAGAACCCCGTTTTCGTATACAGCTGTGACTTCATCTTCGTTGCATCCTGGTGGTAGCGCGAAGTTTTGCACGAATCTGTTCACCATGAAAATATCATCATCGCTTGCCTTCTTCCTACCTTCGACGATGATGAAGCGATTCTTCACTTTCACTCTGAGATCTTCAGGTTCGAATCTTTTTACGTATAGATCGATTTCGCACTTGTTTCGGTTCGAGACGAGTTTTGGGTCTTCTAGAGGGTTCGCTGCTTGGAATATGTCGTGCCACGGCCAGAGTTTCATGCGTGGCGGGAACACGTAGTGTACGAGCCTGTCCATGAGAGTGAAGGGATCATCCATTTGCTGTTTCGCTTTCTGGACCTCATGACAGGAGACGATCGCAGCGAGGGCGATTAAAACGCACGCGTGTTTAAACATGTTTGTTGCTCAGTTGCACAATAAGTTCTGCCGATTTCGTGCTGAGCGGGCCTTATATAGTCTTGGTGTCCCTGTGGTTGGTTCGAGAATGCTCCTTCATTGATAGAAGGCTGAGGCAGGTGCCGTCAACAGTTGTGTGAAAGTTGTTCTGTGGGTCAACTGTTTGGATGTGACTCATTGGAAAGCATATGTGTGTTTGTTTTGGGTTGTTATTTAATGTTCTTGGAAAGGTGGTGAGTCACTGTTGTTTATTATTTTTCTGCTACCAAGAAAGCTTTTACGTAACACGAACAAAGTAAATAAGGGGGTTTGCACAGAAGTAACGAAATGCGAAATGTTAAAGTTTCAATATCGAACAGAACAGATCCCAGGGAATTGACGCTTACATTCTGCTAGTTTCTCTTTCAAGTACACTTTAGAAAGAGAAACTTAGTTGTTTAATTTTCAGTCTGCAAGTTTTACAAACTACTCAAGTCTCGTTGAAATCTTACTAGAAAAACAAAAAAACTTATAGTATAAGAAATGGTTGAAAGTCAAAAAACTGCCTCCGTTATTCTTGAAAGAATTTAGGAAGTCAATTCCTTTCAAAATATTATATTTAAAATTGAAAAATCCATTAATACTAGGTTTATAACTAACATACTAGGGCATTGAGCAATAAATGCAAGATTCAATAAATAAGTACTTTGACTTTGACTTTGAATAAAAAAAACAAAAACACATTAAACGAATCACTCGCACGCTGCGAGTTTTGCATAGTTACCTATCTATGTGACAGGCTGCAAGCCCATCGCCACTTTATTGGAACACCGATGGCGCATGCCTTTTAATATTTTACTCGGTTGAATATTTTTTTTGCCAAATATATATAAATTACTTAGTTCCAGACAAGTTGACTACTCCTGCGCACGCTGTCAACACACACGGCCGTTGAACCTGTGTGCGAGTGTGCGTGTACCGTTAGCAAATCTGACGGTACGTTAAAATTATAGTATGTTGTAATAGGTTGGGGAAAAAGTTTCTTCGCATTTTTTAAGAAAATTCAAAACATTTTTTAATATAGTTTATTTACATTTAACTAAAGTATGTAGGTACCATTTTGTTCGATAACTTTTTGCCATTTTGTAGGCAGGGACATGATCCCATTGCTATAAAAACTTTGGGGCTTCTGTTCAAAATACCACGACAAGTGGTTTTGGCAGTCCTCTCGTGATGTTAACCTGACACTGCCTAAAGAATTCTGAAGAGACCGAAACAGGTGGAAATCTGAAGGTGCAAGGTCAGGACTATACGGCGGATGCATTAACACATCCCAGCCAAACTCTCTTAATTTTTGCTGAGTGGCTAAAGATGTGTGAGGTCAAAAATGGTCAAAAATTTCTTCAAAAATGGTTCGGTTTCATTACGTCGTAATAAAGAATCACAAATGAGAACACGGTTCATTAGGTTTCTTTCAGTGAGCTCGTGAGGTACCCAAATATCGAGCTTTTTTGTGTACCCAGTTTTTTTCAAATGCGCCAAAACTGTTTTGTGGTCAATTCCCAGTTCTTCAGCTACGTCGTAACTACTGATATGCCGATCTTGCTCCACTTTTTCAAAAATGGCATCCATTTTATCCGTAATAGGGCGACCAGAGCGACGTGCATCTTTGACATCAAAATTTCCGGATTGAAAACGCTTAAACCAAATTTGTGCTACTCTCACAGACACTGCACTAGGTCCATAAACATCGCAAATTTTTTTCGCGGCTTGCGTTGCATTTTTACCTTTTTTGTAGTAAAATTTTAAAATGTATCGAATTTCTTCATTAGATTCACTCATCTTAACAGTACGAAAAACAAATAAAAATCACACATTTTCCTAATTTGAATTTGGAATTATCTTCTTTAAAATTTAAACTTTTAATGATACCAAAACCAGCCAGATACAAATAGTATAGCCAAAGATATTTTATTACAAGTTCATACATACAATAATGCGAAAAGACTTTTTCCCCAACCTAATATATTTGTAGGTCATCCATCCGTGTTATTGAACAATGGATAACATTCGATTTGATGACGGAAGAAAGTGCTAGAGTTTAAATAGCGTATTGTTTTGTTAAACATTTAAGAGGCGTTCTATTATTTTTATGGACGAGTGCATAAAATATCCCATTTTATGCAAAGATATCGAAAAAGGAAACAAAAACACGCTTCCTATTGTATTCCCTGTGGTCATACTCAGATATTCCATTGCATAGATCTTTGAGAATATCAAGTAGGGGGAGGGGGTAGTCAGAGAATTTTACATTACATAATGGTCCTTGCGCGCGTTTTGTAAGTAGTCAGAGTAAAAAGATATATCTATTAATAATTAAAGTACAGATAGAAGTACAGAAATAAAAAAAAACACCCATGACCTAAACCCCAAAATTGATATAATCAAATTTAAAATTAGCACCTACGCAGATTCTTATTCCAAGAAGGGGTGGACAAAGGCAAGTCCAAACATTTATTTAGACTAAGTACACTGCGTTTAGGTCTCGATAGGCCTTGGTAATTTAGATATGTTTTATAGGCAGAAACAAAGAACACGTAGGTATTTAAATCTTTTCAACCGACTACAAAAAAGGAGGTTCTCAATAGGTTGTATTTTTTTACTAACGTTACGCTTGTTGTATGTGTTTGTATGTAAACCAGGCCTACTCACATCTAATCGTACAAATAAATGTGAGCCTTATCAGTAACGAATACAAGATCTAAATTCCAATTACAAAGATACATTATTGAATCATTCTAGAGCCTATAAAATGTTGTATAATTTTTAATACTGCCACAGAGTTATCGTTTTTAACGTGAAAGGAATTAAATCAAATTTTGTTCGGCAAATGAGTGAGACTTGTAAGAACATTCTAGATTATAATACCGGTAAACAGCAATACTCATGTTTAGGGCCCGTTTACATACAGTGGCGGTAGAGATCAAATGGAAATAGTTGTCAAAGTCAAAGGTAAAAAGAAACTACCGCAGTTTTTTATAAAAAAATAATCATTATGTTACAGTTCCGACTAAGTTTCGACTCTTTCCGAGGGTGAGTGATCGTGACTCTCCCTTTGCGTCAGGTCGTAACCAATAGTACGATACGAAAAAAAACCCGCTTTTCAATCTGAATCTATTCAAGAAATAAAAATAATGACATCTTTGTGTTCAACTCGAGTTAAACCGGCTACCTAGTTATATTATTAATTCAAAGGTCTCGTTCAATTTCTATCAGCTCCACGAATAATGAGCTCCCCAACAAAAGGAAGCATCGGCTTCAGAAATAAACTAAAAAGCATCGCTCAATGGACTCCAATACCCGATTCGCAGACTGCAGTTCAATTAATAACCAACAGAGAGACAGCTCTTTCGAGGTAGTAATACAAAATGTCCTCTACTCGAATTCACCTCAACCGATTTCCTCGACTGACTGAAACAATTGAACTGTCATCTCTAGTTTCTTCACGACCTTAAGCATCCTCAAAGTCGCGTCTGAACAACATTTTGTTGTTAGATAATGGCTTTTGAATAGAGTTTTGAGGAATTCATAAATTATATTTAAGATGGCAGAGCGGACAATTATTATCATGGAACTGAGTAATTTATAAATGATGCAGAGAATGCTTTGGAAGCATTATTATGTAAATTTAATTTATAAACACTTCAGTTAAGTACAGTGGGGCATATTTTGCTTTCATTGTTTGTTTATAACCGTGGATTCTACTCGAATCATTCTCGTGAAGATCCTCGAAAAGTTCAACTTGAAAAATCATCAAATTTGAGGAAGTTTTGGAGGAAATCTCAAGGCAATCTGAGTAGTGTTATAGAGGAGGAATATAAGGAGTGTTACAACACTACTCAGAACAAAACTACAGTGTAGGACACTAAAAAGAAATTTCTCCTAATATTCTAAAAGAAATTTCTAAAAATACGAAGGTATTTTTTTTTTAAACATATGATACCAAACCACGGTAATTTTAATTCCATGATACGAAGGTATGTCTACATGATATCCTAAAACATATTTACTATCCCAAAAGGGGTTAATTCTGCACATAAACTAAAACAACTTTTCAGAAACAATAAATTTCCATATAAGACAATTTTCAGATTGAATCAATGAATTAAAATACTTAATTGTACACCACTCGATCACAAAATAAACAAAAACTAACATAACTTAAAGTACAATGGGCGGTCTTATAGCTTAAAAGCGATCTCTTCTAGAAAACCTTGGGATGGATGATTTGGATGGAATGCTGTCTTAAGCTTTGAAAGGTACCAGTAAAATCATTGATGAAACTACAACTTTGTCTTGACGGCAGATGCTGTATGCCAATTTGCCTCAACGGAGCATATAAACAACAGAATGCAAACAGAATGGAAAATTGAATCCAGACGACTCGTTACAGGCTTTTTGCCCACGTTACCATCAAAGAATTACTACTTGTAAAGATTGCAATCTGCTAGTTATTAAATCATGTGCTTATGGCTGACAAAACGCTTCCATGACGATTGAACTAAGAAGATAATAGAAGATAAAATAAAATAAGTATACTTATATAGTCAGTAAGAACTTTAGAAGAGATGCAAGCCCATAGCCGCTTGTCGTAATGCTACCGATAGCGCATGCCTTCGGTTCTATGGCATGCCACTTTTTTCTTAAGAGTTTTCAGTTTGAGCACCGTTTTTAGCACGTTAAAAAGCGCAAACACAGTTCTTGAAAAACATGGATAAACCAAAAGCATCTTCTGTTTGCATTGTTTCGTTTTAATAAATAATTGGGTCAAACGTGCAAGAAAATTTTGACGTAGTAATTTCTAGTTTGTTACAAGACCAGGTAAAACTACCTTTTACGAAGCTAACCGTACCTACTATGTGGGTGAAAGTAAATATTGTGAAAGCCATCGACTCTTCTCGCGTATGATGAGGAAAATACCGGCGGCGGGAGCAATCTTGGTTTCAATTGTTTGTTTTGGTTTCGAGTTCTACAGAGTTCGTATTTTATACGACTTGCCTTTTCGTTCAAAGATTCAAATTCCTTCAACTGTGCGAGAATGTTTGTCTCTATATATAATTGCAATAAGACCGCTCATTGTACCTTATATTTTTATGAATTTCTGTGTTTTATACTATTTATTTGGTGTTCAATAATGAGTTTGCATGTTTGCAAGAATTAGAAAATATTCCTGGTCTGCGCTTTATGGTATGCATTAAGTTACCATAAAGTATATGAAATTTTAGTGTTGGTGTCATGCGTTTATGATTATTGTGTTATTTATAACGCCATGCTACAATCTGACATGGTAAAGAAAGTTCTAGCAAAAACAGTGATAAAAATTAACAACGTCAATCTTGTTGCACGTACACACGAGTCTAGGCACAGAGTAAAAAGCAAGGATGAAAAAGAGAAATCGATAAAATCTAACATCACTTTAGCTAACCTTTAAGTAACCACCGATATTCATAAGCCACACATTTCCACCTACCACCTCAGGACATGACATAAAATTAGTACACCTTCTTCGATTGATACCACGCTATAGATGAATCATAAAAAAAAGTTATAATATGATTCTTCTAAGCAAGACCGCGAGCGAGGAAAGTAAAATCCTACTAATATTATAAACGCGAAAGTTTGTGAGTATGAATGTTTGTTACTCTTTCACGCAAAAACTACTGAACTGATTTTGATGAAACTTTACAGTAATATAGCTTATACATCAGAATAACACATAGGATACTTTTTATCCGGGTACCATGCGGGGGAAACCGAGCACAGAAGCTAGTTCACTATAAAATTTTTAATTCGCGTAGTTTTTAAGTTAAAAGCTTACCATGCGATTTCAAAAAATAAAAATCTATATATTTTACTATTAACATTTTGTGGTATATATCAGTGACGTCCTGTGTCCTCAGCAAGAGACTAGACATTCGGTGATTTATGAAAACATTTCCAACAAAGTCATAGCCCGAAAAAAAATGAAATGAATGCTAACATTGACTTTACTTTTGAATCGACATCGCAGCTGAGCTGATTGATCAAAATTGTTTACAATTCGCAAAACACATTCAATTTGGCACGGTCGGACGAACTATTTCCAGCACTAACACTTTGGGGATACATTCAGCACTAAAATAACATTGTAAATTGTGTGGTAAATGGTCATGCTGTAGGTAAAAAAATAGTTCTATTAGAAAACGCAAGGTTATGTTTGCGTGATATGATAAGTATCATTTACTTATTAAACACAAATTTGTTTTAAAATCACCTAAATACCACGTAATTCTTGACTTCTCGTTCCCTTGTTATTTCAATAGATATAAAATTATCGAGTGCTTCATATCACGATTAAACATCTCATTTTATCTACAGTGACTACTCGAGAATACGTAAATATAGATTCAATATAATATATATTTTGACGTTTTAGCAAAAATTATTTATAACATTACACCTTTCGCAAGAATACCCCACAGAAGTCGAGATATTATTATTATCGCCCGACGAATACACCCGCTAAATAGTGACCCGTAAAATAAATAAAAAGGTCATTGTACGACCTCTTCGCTCCAAATTGGAAAGATATTCGTCATAAAGCTGGCGTAACCAGCGCATAAGAGAATGTCACCAGTACGGTTGGTGATATAATTTTTTATGAGCTCGTTCGCCGAGAGACGGAATGCCGTGTGCTGCCATCTGTGGGAACGGTAATAGCTTGCGGGGAACAGGAAATACTGGAGAAGGCACTTTTCACTAAATGCAATACAATAAAGAACAAAGAAACACGTTTTTAAGTCCATCGTGGACATACTTCCGTCGCTGGGGGACATAAGGTTTATGCCAGACCGGCTAAAACCACGACTTATCATTCTTTATTGTACACAGAAATATAAAACAAAAAATTAAGTGAGGCACATGTACAAAGGCGAGCTTAATCCTAAAAAGAGTTTTCTTCCAGCAAACCTTGTTCCAATCTGTTTCTTCCTAACGTCTTGCCTGATAAGACTACGCTAAAATTGCGCCTGCGCATTCCTCCTTGAGGACCCGGTAAGGTCTTGCTGGGAACTGGAAATACTGGAGAAGTCGATATTATGTGTCAAAAATACAACTCAATCGTTTTTTTTAACACCCGATGGTGTCATATACCTGACCACACTAGGATTACCGGTGTCGTTGGTATCAGGAACTACGAGTAGCATAATACCACAACACCCAGACCTGGAACAAATATCTGCAGAACATGCAAACATTGGTCCTGCAACTGGAATCAAACCCAATATACACGGAACAGATATTATATCCGAGTTACACGGAACAAAGCTTATACTTGTAACTATAACGTGGTAGGTATGCAAAATGGTCTTTTGACGAGGCGAATAAATAAAAACATTTTGTTAAAAAAATCTATTGAATGTCCCGAGTCTAGTTGGACGGACCAGTGCTTTACCTACCCTACGCTTTATGTCCAAGCCAACGATGACAAAGAAATGATGGATCTGATCTGTATAAAAAATCGAATTCTAGCAAATATAATTTGATTGTCGCGGGGGTTTTGAAGTGGGATGGTTTGATAAAGCAAAGCCTTAGGATATATGAATTGTACTTAAGATGACGCCAGCTCTGTCATAAGTTTATTTTATAAGTTATGTGTTCATCCCTCCTAGGCCTTGTCTGAAAATCAACGCTGCTTCTAACTATTGTGCGGAGCTGATACAGGACCTGTTTGGCCCATACGGCACAGATGGGACTTATTAGCACTAAAAGTCTTCCTCTTTGTCTCTGGTATAAAATCTTACGTATTTATATTGTCTATTTTTTTTTTCTTTTTACCTGTCCTTTCTGTGCTCAGTCGTTGTCAAATAAACTTCTATTCTATTTTATTATTAGGGTGACTTATAAACTGCAATACTAAAATAATAGAATATATATACAGAACTACTGGTGAATTTCTAGTTGACACCTCCATAGCTTCCTATTTCTGTGGTTCCGGTGCGTCCCCACGAGAGCCAAGGATGACCTTTCCGCGACATTCAACCAGCTGGGACCGGTCTTCATCGGAGTCGGTACTAAGCATGGCGATTGGCATTGACCTTCAGAAGGGCAAGGTGGCGACGAACATTATATAATTATTCGGAGCTGTTTGTGTAGATCTACTGAGTAGTAAAAGATCGGAAAAATGACATAACCGGAAAAAATTAACACTGACTTTAATATAATTTTTTAATAAAATGTCCGATAAGAAATTTTTATGTCCACTTTTTCATCACCAGGTGTGGAATTTTTTCATAAAATTTATATTCTCGTTTATTAAAAAACAAAAAAAACAAACACGCTCTGGCCTTTCTTCCCCATTGTGGACATCCTCAGATACATACTCAGTGAGTAGATTTTTGAGGATACCATGTAGGGAGTAGTCAGGCATGTCCAAACATTACATTTGGTATATGCCCGCGTTTTGCATGTAGTAAGCATTCCACCTGATAGGTTGCAAGCCCATCACCGCTTATTGAAACACTAACTGTTGGCACATGCCTTCGAAGTTTTGGTAGAGCATGCCGGTTTCTTCACGATGTTTTCCTTCACCGTTTTGAGCATGGATTAATGCTCACATAAATTTGATGAGTTTAAGACCGGATTCGAACCCACAACCTCCGGATCAGAAGTCGGGGTATCGCCCACTAGGCCAACACGGTGTATATTAGTCTCTTATATTAATTTTATAAAAAAAAAAAATGGTGAAGAAATGGATATTGAAATTTCATATTAGACTTTCTATCTTACTTCCCGACTTTAATTAAAGTCAGTATTTATTTTTATCTGTTTCGTATACTTGTCGTATAATTTTTCCAACTGATCTTTTACAACTCAGTTTTTATGTGTGATAACGAACCAAACATTCAAATTGTTTATTTCTATTACATTTTTACAACTATAATGGCAAACAAGTATACGGTTAGTATATCCATCTGTTAGTAAGCGGTTACCGTAACCTATGGACATTTGCTACACCAGAAGCATCAATCGCGCGTTGCCAACCCTGACACATAACGGGTGAAAAGTATCAGTGCCGGCAGGTAATTTCACGGCACCCCTTCTAACTTGAACAGAGCTAGCAATATGCCATGTATTATCTAAGAAACAACTGTCTATAAACACAGTTACAGAAACAAAATCTACGTGAAACATATTAATATGTTTCTGAAACATTTTAATACGACCTCTGTGGCGCAGAAGGTTGCGGGTTCGATTCCAGCTGCGGGACAAATGTTTGCACGATTAGCCAATGTTTGTCTCGGGTCTGGGTGTTTTCTATGTATAATACGTATGAATTTACAAAAAAAATGTATTTAATGAGTATATCAGTCATGTAGTTCCCATAATACAAGCTCTGCTTAGTTTGGGGCTAAATGATGCTGTGTGAAAATGTCCAGCATTATTTATTAAAAATATGTTTCTGAAAAATCTTAATATGTAGCGGTAAACACTACCGCTCTGGTTCACAATCACTCACTAACTTTAGCAGCGTGCTAAAAGTTTCCAGCTTCTATCCTTTCTTTAGTGTCAGAATAGGGCTAGATTTAGCGACTTTCTAAGTTAGTGAGTAATTATCAGAGGGTTAGTGTTTAACATCATGTTATATCCTCCCCTTTGGCGGAGCGAAACAATTCAGGTTGCTTCACACTCCCCACCTGCCAGCGGGGTGTAAGCAATTATAAACATTCACTTCTCTATCGGCTAGACATTGCCTTATGCAAAATACATATATTCATACGTGTTTTTTTCTGAAAAACATTTGTGGAAACATTTTCTTTGTGAATATACATGGCTTCTGTGTGGCGGCAGAAATATGTATAGTGCTAGTACTTCCCCGTAAAACCTTTTTCACAAGGAGCTCTAAATGTACAACAAACGATTTTTATCGATTCTCTAATATAAATTAAGAATTTAATTTGAAAAATCTGTGTTCATAAGTCTTGTTCAAATTAGTGTTTAAATTATATCCTTTCCTATTCTACTAATCCTATCCTATTAATCTTATAAACGCGAAAGTTTGTGAGGATGGATGTTTGTTACTCTTCCACACAAAAACTACAGAACGGATTTTGATGAAACAGTAACATAGCTTATACATTAGAATAACATATAGGCTACTTTATATCCGGGTACCACGCGGGCGAAGCCGTGGGCAAAGGCCAGTTTTAAATAGTTTTAAGTAACAATTTTGCAAGTAGACTAATGGAGGAAACAACATTATTTTAAAACATCTCGTAATACACCTATTTTTGCATTATAAAAACTTTTAAAATGAGCGACGAATTTTTTCACCATTAAAATATTTCTTTTCTGGGCGACCAACTAGTTAATATCACTGACCTAACGCATGGCATCCATAAGAGAACAGGTGATACGGTGGAAACGTTGAAGTTTAGAAAAGCTAAACTATCTAAAATCAAAGTTTACTTGATCACAAATATGGGGTATGTACAAAGCCAAAGTGGACTTCCGGCGGAAGTGCGCTAATGTGAGGCCGGAAGCGCCTTCACTGGCCTAGGCCTGTTAGTGAGTCTGGGCTTACAATTTGTAAAGACAATTTGTAACGTGGTGATAAGCTAAAATTATTTTTAAAGCCTTAGTTAACGTTTACAAACGATGTGGCAGTACCCAGTTTTAGATAAGATTTAATTATCCAAAGCAGTGAGAAATTAATTCGTATCAGATGGAGCAAAAATCGCATCTGTGTCTAAGATCGCATGCTTCCTAATACCAAATATACTAAAAACAGATATCGTAAAAACGTTTTTATTAGTGATCGTATTTAGATCGTTATAACGCTGTTGTGTGGAGGAGCCTTAATGCGAAATTTAGAGTAGTGATATAGAAACGCAAAAGGTAGGTATATTTTCCTGAAACACATATCATATACGGAAATAAACGAAGTGGTTAAATCCGATATGGAGGAAAGGATTGTCTAAACCTAGATATTAAATATAGTTTATCTACACAGATAAATATAATTTATCAGATGTAAGTATTTTTAAATATATTTATAGATGAACATCGATATTTTGTCATGTAAATATACATGTTCTATAATGTATTTAGTTTATTTATAAATTAATAAACGAGCACACGATTATCGCCGCGGGACTGTATGTTCTGCAAATATTTGTCTCGGGTATTTTCTAATAATAATAATAATGCTGGTCATTTTTCACACAGCATCATCTAGCCCCAAACTATCAGAGCTTGTATAATAGGAACTACATGACTGGTATACTTCTTATATACTTTTTTTTGTTGTAAATACATACATATTATTCTAAGAAAACATTCAGAACCGAGACAAATATCTGCAGATCATACAAACATTTGTCCCGCGGCGGGAATCGAGCCCTAAACCTTCTAAGTCTCAGGCGGGTCTTCGCCCACTGTGCCACAGAGGTCGTCTATGTATAATTACAAGTGAGCCGTGTTCCAATTAATTCTGTTATTGCTGCCTGTGCAGCTGCAACCTACACTCCAGAATTGCCGTCTCATCTCATCTCTTTGATTACACTGGCCTATAGGCATTTAGGCGTATGGACACATTCACATGTCAAACCGGTTGAAGCCGCCGGCGAACGGGCGGCGTTTACCGGTAAACCCATCCAATAAACACCAACAGTCACTAGTCATACGTCCTGAACCCACACTAACATTCCCTGTATA
This sequence comes from Perizoma affinitatum, assembly GCA_961405105.1. Classification (NCBI taxonomy): domain Eukaryota; kingdom Metazoa; phylum Arthropoda; class Insecta; order Lepidoptera; family Geometridae; genus Perizoma; species Perizoma affinitatum. The sequence goes on from OY560189.1 coordinate 1,122,426, forward strand.
GTGAGAATTAGGGACTACCATGGTACCAGAACATCCAGACCTGGAACATCCAAATGTTTGTACCGGAGTGAGAATTGAATGTGGACCTTTTTAAGAGTAGTAGAGCTTCTGTGAAAAGGCTCATCCAGGGAAGTGTTACCACCATACCTATTTCCGCCACCAAGCAGTAATAGTCATATTGCTGTGACCATTACTGCTTGGTAATGGTCACAGCAATATAGCACAGCAATATGACCAAAAATGGTCCTTGCTCAAGGATATGGTTGCCGATGAAATTAGGGACACATAAAATCTTTTATCTTTATATCTCTGGGAGGCAACACGTGAGTCCATAAGCTACGATAACCGCTTACCGCCAGGTGGGCCATTTGTACGTTTGCCTAAAAGTGGTATAAAAAAACATAAACCTCTTGCGTCTGTCGGCCATTTGCCCGCTGCGCTACCAAGGTCCTCTTACTATCTGGGGGTCTATCAAATTAGATAGTTGATAAATTAGATGGTCTATCTTAGTTTCACGCTAACGTAAATTTGTCAAGGTAAAACTTATCAGCTGTCACGTGACACTTCCACAGCTAATGTAATTTCCATACAATTCAATCTTACCGCAGGCGTTAATGCATGTTGTATTAGTCTAGACATCCTATTAATATATTTTTTTTAAATACGTACATTATTAGAAACACCCAGATCCGTGACAAATATTTTCAGATCAGACAAATATTTTTCCCACAACCTTCTGCGTCTCGAGCCTTCGCCCACTCCGCCATAGATGTAGTCAAAATATTATAATAATGATGATATGTATTAGTATTTTTTTTATGAAATATTTATTCCTCATTTATTCAAACTTATTTTACAAACACTTCACGAAATATGCAACTAAAATGGCTAAGTAATATTTTTTAAAGAGTATGTGGTGCCCAGTCTAATAAGGCAGTTTTTTTCTAAGTTTTGACGAGAATTCTACGACAGACATCTTTCTAAATTTGAGGAAAAAGTCAAAGTACCGGCAGCATTAATGCGCCGGTTACCTGTTTTCTATGTTAATGTTTCCAGGTCTTAATGCTAGCCAAACGGAAATCGGCCCGATATATCGCCGGTGAATTGCTTCCAACACTGTTTAATTAATATAGCTTTAGGGATACATATGTGTTCATATTAATTCTATGCTTTGTGCAAATTATATTGAAAAGTAGGTATGCTAAAAAAAATATTTGTATTTAGTTAATTGTGTTCAATTCGAGCATATTTTTTCATATTCTGCAGATTTTGTTTTGGCGTTGATGTGATATCAGAAACCATGGTTTCTGATACCCACGACACAAATAATCTTAGTGTGTGGTCAGGACTATTATTGATAACTTCTTCGCTATGAATTTGTAAATTTGATCTTGTGGTGCCCAAAAACAGTATAACACGTAATATAGTTTACTTTTGACAATGCGTAATTCTAGAATATTATAAATGCGAAAGTTTGGATGTTTCTTTTTAATAGTTTCTGTAACGGCTGTATCGATAAGAATGGAACAGAAGAGGTATTGTTAGTGATCTGGATATTCCTGGTGGGTAGGTACTTCTAAGGAAAAATCATGGGTATAAGCTTATTCTGTATAAGTCACGAACTTCCACAAAGATTCCAATTTAATCTTAAAATGAGCCAAATCTCAAAAACTCAAATCCGAATCCTAAAATCAATCTTAAATATTTCCACCGGGTATCGAACTGGCTTTCTTCCAAATTAAGTGTCATTCATCACCACTGACCCGGATTTAGTTAATATCCGGTAGGTGACCCAGGTGAAACTTGATTAAAGACTGCTCGATTAGACCGAGTTAAGGACCCGCTGTAGTCTACATAACAAAAAGACGCAATCATTATTTTTGTATTTTGACGGGCTGTTTATGTGGTACTTACTCGTATAATGGCGTCGTCCCAATGTTACCCGGAAAAAAGTATCCTAAGTCTCATTTTAGATCACAAACTATACTTATTATTCTAAATTTCATCGAATTCTGTTGAACCGCTAAGGACGCCAACGGTACCAATACCCAGATACTCGTAGTTTCTGATAGCCACGACACAGGGGCTGATAGCCATGAGACACCCTGTGTCCTAATATGTTTTCAGGACTATGTCAATATGCAATGAATTCACGGGGGAAACGAACCCGCAGTGTGTTATGAGAACTACATGACTGATAAACTACTTATAGATATATTTTTTGTAAATACATACACTATTGTACATAGAAAACACCCAGAACCAAGACAAACATTTTCCCGCGGCGGGAATCGAAACAGCAACCTTCTGCGTCTCGGGGCCTTCGCCCACTGCGCGATAGAGGTTGTCTTTATTTTCTTTTCTAACCTATGTTGTCCGAACTTTCTATATCTACCTGAATTCTATCAAAGTACCAGCTAAAGATAGACCGTCAATTTCCGACAGGCTAAATGCTTGCAATAGCTAATGTGCTCTGATTTCTTGCAAAGTCCAGGATATTGGATCCATAGATTGTCGTGGTTCATTGGCAATATGACCAGGGGCAATTACCGGTTTCGCTTGCGGAGAGATTGAATTGTATGGAAATGACATTAGGTGTGGAAACGTCACGTGACTACTGCCAAGTTTTTCCTTGACTAATTTTGCGTTAGCGTGAAAGGAAAACTACACATTTCAAAGTCTAAGTCAAAATTCATTTACAAGGATCACTTTGAAACGTCGACATTTTCACACAGCATCATCTAATCCCAAAGTAAGCAGAGCTTGTATTATGGGAACCTAATTCGCCATTGTAACTAATTAATAATTAATTGTAGAATAATACCTACCTCTGCAACGCCCTGTCAGGGACGATGTACCTACCAACCTACTTGGAGCTACATTAGACCTAAGCTTAACCATTGTATGTAGGACATTAAGCATGAATAAATGAAATTGAAATATTCAGGTGTTTCTAAAGAACCAATCAACTAGTTTTGCCATCCCAAATATTAGTATTTTTTTTTCAAACTTAAATAAACCTCCCACAGTTACATCACCTGACCTTACAATAGGATACCCTGTAGGTATTAGGAACTACGACAACATCCAGACCCGGAACAAATATCTGCAGAATATGCAAACATTTGTCCAGCAGCGGGAATTGAAGCCACACCTCTTGCGTCTCACCTACTCCCCCGCTTCGCCCTACTTTACTATTCTCCTATTGAAGTTTCATAATCGAAAGTATCTTGTTGTACAAGCAAAATTAATTTACCTACTTTAAAAATTTCAAGAACAGAAGTTTCACTTTAAAATGTATCAGTTTTTACATTTGTGAAATAAAACACTATTTTTTTAACATTGTATTTAACTTTATCGCAGTTTGCTTAGTTGGATACAACCCATATGAGATATTCGAAAAGTTAAAACTACTTCATAGCCGCAGAGTTGTCTCTTTGAGGAATGTACACTCGCTCAAATAGGTCCTCCATTCTTTCGCCGTTGAGGCAATACCCTGGCAAGAGACTTTCTTCCCCGAAAGAATTACTTACTTTATTACAGTTTAGTAACGGTGAAATTTCGCTGTCAAAACTCTGGTTTTGATTGCGCATAGTTTTGGGGAATTGGTTGGTGCCTTGTGGTATGTTTTGATGCGGGATTCCACAGGCGGCTTGCAGGATTGATTCAAGAGTAATTTGGTCCTGAACCCGTCTCTGTATTGCGGTGGCTTGAACGTTTGCTACGATGTCTTTGTATTTCACTTCTAGCTTGTCTAGTGCTGAAGTCAGCTCGGTCTGATTCTCATCGGTCACTTCATTGACTACTTGAGCCCTCTGCCTCACCATTTGCAGTTGAAGTGAACATTCGGCTAAGTGCTTTTCGCGTTGTAATTGAGACAATTTCGCTTCGTAAATCCGAGTGCATTTGATTTTGTTCTTCTCCATTTTGCTCAGTCGTTTTTCCAACTGCTGCGCTTTGAACCTCATATTATCTCCGTTGAAGTTATCAACGGGTTTGTCAATGAATTTTTCTAATACGCTATGAAGATGGATTTTTAAATCATCAATCTGACCACAGAGCCGATTGATTTCTAAATCTTTAGAGGCAATTGTTTTGTTTTTCTCTTCAATCAAATCGTCTTTAGATAGCTTCACCTCCTGAATATCGCTTGATGATTTGACTTCGATCTCTTTAATTTTTAATTCGTAGTTTGATTTTAGGTCTTCTATTTTTCCTTCATACATATTTTTAAGCTCCTCCCTGATAGAAGTTTTAATTTTTAGGATTTCTGATTTGTGTTTTGCCTCCACTTCTTCAATTTCACGGATTTTTAATTCATTACAGTTATTAAGTTGTTCCTGTAAGCTTGAAATTTTATCCAATAGACTATTTCTAGACTCTTGTACTTCTTGCAGTTTGAATTTAAGAGATTTCAATGTTGCACTACTCTCTTTACTTTGTATGAATGCACTGGTGGCATTATCCACTTTAATTATATCGTCATCATCATTTGATTCAAAGTGTTTGGAAGTTGATTCTTCTCTCAGAGACAAAAGTTCAGTGTGCATCAAATGATTTTCGGTTTTCATGTCTCTTAATTTTTTGATTAAGTTTTTCGCTCTAAATTCATACATTTCTCCAGGTGAGTTATAATTGGTGAAGTTTTTCGTAATTTCTGGACACGCATAGCAAAATACCTTTCTTTTTCGAGAACTATTACTCTTTCCAAAGCTGGACTTCATATCACTGTCATACTGGCTCTCTGTCTTAGTATAATCAAAACCTTGTGAAAGGTACTCAGTGTCTGAAACCTGTAGTTTTTTGTTGTTGAATAGCATTTCTGTGTTTGAGTCTTCAGCGTCTACAACTACACATTCAATTTCTGTCGACGAGTCATCACTGTCCACACTTTCAGGTACTGGTAGCAAGCTGTTAAATGGTGGAAAGTCCAGGAATGGGTCTTCGAGGAGACCCTTGGCTAGTTGGTAGCAGAGTGAGAAAACGTATTTATTGCGGTTAACTTTTTCATTATTATTGCAGTTTGAGAGCCGCTGGATCCAAGCGTTGCAGATTGTTATATCATTATCATTAGTTAACTGGCCTAGGTACGGACGTAAGATTTGCAAATACCTTTTGAATTCCAAATCGAGATTGTCGTTATCTTCCATTGTATAAATTTTAATTTATTTCAAACTCTCTGGAGATTTTAGCCTAATTGTCATAATTTTACATCAATCATTCATCTGTCATGAACTTCAACGAAATCGTTGGAATTAGTTCTTATTATTGGAAGTCACTGAGCAAGTTTTCAGAAAATCAAAATAATTATTTGGATGAAATGCTATGATTTCGGAGAGTCTTATTTATCTACTATGACTATGTATTAGGTCTTATTTATCTCTGTTTCACTGTTTACGCAGACACACTATTTTTAAACTACAAAATGTTTTTTTCGAAGCGCTTATTCTAGTTAAACCACTATGGGTAACTTAAGGCGACCTCAAGAATAATGGACTAATACCTGAAACCATCATCTGCTTTAATATTTTTCTTGTTAATCTAAACTTTTCTAAAGGTCCTACCGACTCCATTAACTGCACAAAGAGACTGTAATAGCAAGCGAGCGGCCACAAAGATCTGAATATTTTTAAGGCGCTTAGTTTACTGGTCAATAACGTAGCTCAGTCATTTTGAAAACGAGTTTTGTTGTTATTCCCATGTTGTCCGAACTTTCTATATCTACCTGAATTCTATCAAAGTACAGCTAAAGATCGACCGTCAATTTCCAATAGGCTAAATGCGACAGCTAATGTGCTCTGATTTCTTGCAAAGTCATTAATTATTATTATTCAAATCCAAAGATTGTCGAGGTTCATTGGCAAAATTACCAGGGTGTCTGGACAAATATCGGTTTCGCTTGCGGAAAGATTAGGGTTTTAAAGCAAAGACAGAACCTTTACGGCTCTCCCATATATGTATGTATGTAGGGTTATACATACATACATATAGTCACGCCTGTTTCCCGAATGGGTAGACCAAGGATTTCCACTTGCTACGATCCTTTCATCCTCATCAAATTCTTTACACAAGCTCGGCGATTTAGTGTACTTCTGAGCTGGCCTTTCTCTAGAATGTCTCTAATTTGGTCAGAGTACGTTCACCGAGGCCTTCCTCTACCAACTATCCCATTCACGCTCGCCTTGTATACTTGTTTTGTGAGTCTTCTTTCATCCATCCTTTCTATGAGTAGGGTTATATTGTCGCCCTCCCGAGGCCCAATTAATGATAGAGTGACCTATAAAAAACCACTAACAGGAGGAATAAATAAATAATGCTGGACATTTTGCGCACAGCATCATTTAGCCAAATATTAGCAGAACTTGTGTTATGGGAACTATAGTTATAATGTATGTATATTCTACTTTTACCTATACATAAATATTTTATTTAAATACATGCACGTTGTACACATAACTGAGACAAATATTTGCAGATAATAAAAACATTTATCCCGCGGCTGGAATCAAACCTGCCACCTTCTGCGTCTTAGGCGGGCTTTCGCCCACTGCGCCACAGAGGTCGTCAATCTTATTCGTAATTTTGTAGTGCATAGCGTTTTAAACGCTTCTAGTTTCCCATTTCCAAGGATTCCCGAATGCCTCAATTTTTTTGTACATGATGGTGGTATTTTTCGAAACCAACATAAATAAATGTAAAGCTTTAGGCAATCTAATCTATTTTCCTCAACAGGCCGATATAATCGCGCTCACAATTAAGTTAATGCTATAAACTTTGGATAGAGGTGCTTGGAAGGTGTGTCCATGAAAATTATGAATGGCGTAAAATGTCACACAACATTATCTTGACAATGTATTGTAGAACACCACTGCGAGGCAAATATACTCCTTCCTTGGCAAACTGTAGAGACAAACTTAACTCATATTTGCAAGATTGGAACACACACGCGCTCATTGAGGGCTTTTCATTCACACTTTAAAAGGAAAATATCGTTTGAACTGACACATGGAACTGTATCTATGGATGTCTAGTATGGGAAATATAGGCATGAACTTGTTTCTTTATTCTATACCAGCTTAAGCTTAAGCTATAATACTGTAAAGTTTCATCAAAATCCGTTTAGCAGTTTTTGCGTGAAATAATAATAAACATCCATCCTCACAAACTAATAGTAGTAGGATAGGACTATCTTCTGGCCACGGCTTTGCCCACGTGGTACCCGGGTTAAAAGTAGCCTTTGTGTTATTCTGATGTATAAGCTATATTACTGTAAAGTGTCATCATTCATCACGGCTGTGGTGGTCACCACAGCCGTTGCCGCCGCCAATCATAAAAATCATAAAATTAACGTTGATATTCAGTATTTCCGTGGCCACAACCAGCATGTAGGCTATGACAGTTGCCATGTTTGTGAACTCCGGGGTAATGCGCCATTTTAGCGGTGAAGGGCTACTTTAGCGGCGTGGATCAGCTGTATGGGATTTTGTAGTCGGAAGTGACTATACTAAAAATAATGGACAAGATAAAGAATGAGTACCTATATCAGGGGAAGTCTGAAAATAGCGCCAAAAACTGGAGAAGTAATAGATTAACGTGGTATGAGCACGTTATGTGAGGAGGGAAATCTATTATTTTGCTAGTGGAGTGTTAAAAAAACTGTTTACTCCATGATAGAGTATGTTAGATACATACTCTATCATGGAGTAAACAGTTTTTTTATAACTCTTTATTGGATACCCCAGGGTTAAAAAACACTTCAGGTTTAAGAATTTTAAAACTAGGTTGAGGTAATACAATGTATGGCCTTATCGCTAAGAGCAATCTCTTCCAGGCAACCTTTGGATGGGCTTGATCTAAAGATATGTGAAGAGAGGTGGTGTAACTGCAAAATAGATTAAAAACACATAATGTGGTATAAAGTATATAAACAATACAGTAATATATATATAGCTACAAATGCAATGACTGGAGTTAAGAAAATTATAAAATTTAGTTTAACGATGCTGCAAAGCTTTTTAAAGACCATTATGGGTATTTTCAGATACATACTTGGTGATTAGATCTTTGGGGTTACCAAGTAGGGTAGTCAGAGACACGTCTAAACATTACACTTGGCATATGCCCGAGTTTTGCGAGTAGTTAGCATTCAGGACTGAAATATTTATGTTACTATTGAGTTGGCTTTACGAGTCTATGAAATACAAATTTTAATCTCTTTAGATATTTAAACATCCAACAGAAACGCAAATAATCCTGCCCTAATACTAGAGTTCCCTGTATCGTGGGTATCAGGAACTGCAAATACCATGGTATCACAGCACCTCTGTGGCGCAGTGGGTGATGGCCCGCCTGTGACGCAGAAGGTTGCGGGTTCGATTCCCGCTGCGGGACAAATGTTTTTTTGATCTGCAAATATTTGTCTCGGATCTGGGTGTTTTCTATGTATGTATTTACAGAAAAAATATATAAAGTAGTATATCAGTCATGTAGTTCCCATAACACAAAATTTAATAAAAAACCTGACATTTCCATTATCAGCGCCCCCTAGTGACTTGTGACGATAAAACCTATCTAAGAACCATCCTTGAAGACATAAAAATCGATTTTGAAAACAACATTTCAATTCGATAAATCATTTTGGAGGTAAATGTTAACAGACGTACAGGCAAATTCTTTTGGCAAATGTATATAAATGCTCCTGTCGTCACGGCTAAAAGCAAGACAAGATCTTAGATAGGTACGTAATGAAGAGTATGTTTCCTCCTTTGGCCGTTATTTTTATACACTTTTACTACCTGTCTCTTTTCATCAACGAAGCTACTAAACAGGTTAAAGGAGTGCAGCTATAGGTTTATGCGGTCAATTTCTGTCAATGTAAATTTTGACAGCGGCCTGCAGAAGATCGCCTGCCAGCACGGGGATAAAAGCAGCAAACACGATCACGACTGCTATCCCCAAGACGGACATCCGCAAACCTAGTGCGTGTGAATAGTCAGAGGCACATACATTACATTGCATTCGTCTTGTAGAAGTTAGCATTCCACGCGACAAGTTGTAAGCCCGCTTATTGGAAGACTAACTTTTGGCACAAACCTTTGAATTTTACACGCAAAAACACCCACCCACGGCGCTATTAAGTTGGATTAATGAAATAAAAGCAGTGGAAATTATAATTATAGAAAATGATAACAGAGCTTGGGGTATATTAATTAAAGCTCAGTACGGTCTCATCGGTCACCAAATTTCCTGCGTAAATACAGATATTAATTAAGTTCAGAATTATTTAATTACCAGCAATTTATTCGACGGATCCCCGTTGGACATTTAAAGTTTTATGTATTATAAGCGAAATAAGGAAAACAGGGTCAAATTAAATAAATATATGTTCAGTATGTCAGATTAATCATTGGTATTATCCAACTCGAAATGGTGAAGGACCCACCATACCCTAGAACCATAACTTCGAAGGCATTTGCTATCGGTTAGTGTTCCAATAAGCGCCGATGGGCTTGTTACCTGCCACGTGGAATGGTAACTACTGACAAAAACGCGGGCTTGTGCGAAATCTAATGTTTGGACGTGCCTCTGACTACACCCTACTTCCTCAAAGATCTACGCACTGGTATGTATCATAAATAATGCTGGACATTTTTCACACAGTATCACCTAGCTACAAAGTAAGCAGAACTTGTGTTATGGGAACTACATGACTAATATACTATTTATATACTTTTTTGTAAATATTTACATTATTATACATAGAAAACACCCAGAACCAAGCCTAATATTTGCAGGTTATACAAACATTTGTCCCGCGGTGAGACTCGTACCCGCAACCTTCTTCGTCACAGGCAGGCCTTCACCCACTATGCCACAGAGGTCGGACAGAGGTCTAAGGATGTATAATCAACGTAAATACACTTTAACATTCACGTAGTTCTTAAGCTGACGTTTCTTCAAAGGATAAAAACCTATGGCTTTAAATAATATTATGTTTTTTTCATTAAAATGGCTTTATTGTACACACAATTATACACTTACAATAGGCAGAATTAAATGACATGTACAAAGGCGAGCTTAACCCTAAACAGAGTTTTCTTCCAGAAAACCTTAAGCTAGAGAGAGGTATTTATAGAAGTAGTGTAGTGTACAGAAAAAAAAAATCCTAAAAATAACTAAACATATATAAATATATATATACATACATAAACCATGCTAAAATATATAGATACTATAAAACTTATACAATTATTTATTTATTTTTTCTAAGTTGGTATTAATTATTGCAGCAACGCTCGAATAATACAAGTGTAAAGGACTATCACTTTTTATTTGTTAAAAGGTGTGTATTCCATATGATTTAATGTAGGGGAAATCAGCATTTCCTAGTGTTGAAATCATGACTTCCCCTCAGTGATACGATTCACAGTTAAAATCTATCCTAAGGTCGTAGCGTGATGTTAGTCTAATACCTTCCTCATGAATTTCTCTATGAAACAGCAAAAAGATTTTTTCAAATCCGACTGGTAGTTCCAGAGATTATCGCATTCAAACTTAGACAAACTCTACAGCTTAGATATTCCCGAATAACATGCAAAAAAAAAGACGGCAGAAGCTGTTTCTAAATTGTCAGTAGTGATGTATCACATCCGTAGTGCGGTACTCGTGCCCGTCTAATAACTAATACCGAAAATTTTAAGACAGAGGTGACATATGCATCGGAGCTTCTCTTAGTTTCAAACCGAAGTTTGCCCATCAAACTCTCACTCCATAGTTCCCGTCAGCCGTCACGATGCAACTACATATTGACAAAGTTTCACGCTCCATCTGTTTGTAGATGCAACTGTTTATTGTTTATGAAGCTGAACAAATGTGGGTAGCGCTAGACAGACGTGTGTCGTCACACTTTAAAAAGTTTACAGACTCTGAGGGTCCCTGACCTGTACCAAATGTAATGTTTGGACGTGCCTCTGACTACCCCCTACTTGGTATCCTCAAAGATCTACTCACTGAGAATGTATCTGAGGATGTCCACTATGGGGAAGAAAGTCGTGAGCGTTTTTTTTCATCAACTAAGAAAAAAACTCTGAGTCATGAAAAAGCAACAAGAACCATGTTCACAAACCCCATGATGAACACCCTCAGTTAATCATAAGAATCCGTGAGGATGCCAAGAATAATATATATATATAATACATATAATATAATTATCTTCTATTTTTTTTCAATTCTACCCTCATTTCTAGACTAAGTATTCCGTGAGGATGTCAGATTGTTCAAACAATATATTTGGCTCATGGCCACGTTTTACTGTTAGCATTCCCAGTGATAGGTTTCAAGACTATTGTCCTTATTGGAACACTTACCGATGACACACCTTCATTTTCATGTCCTTGTCTCACATTACGTGGTCAGCACACCATGTTTTCTTCTTCCACTCTCCTCTATCAGCCGTCATCTCAATTCTAACCCTTCTCATACTTCACACAATCCATCCAACTTTTCTTTGCGTATAAGCATTTTACTTTTGGTGAACTATCAAAAAATAACATACAAAATGTATACTAGTACCTACTCTTTTTTCCATCCACATTTATATTTGTGACGACCTTTGTGGCGCAATGGGCGAAGGCCCGCCTGAGACGCAGAAGGTTGCGAGTTCGATTCCCGCCGCGGGACAAATGTTTGCATCTGCAAATATATGTCTCGGGATCTGGGTGTTTTCTATTTACAAAAAAAAGTATTTAAGTAGTATATCAGTCATGCAGTTCCCATAATACAAGCTCTGCTTACTTTGGGGCTAGATGATGCTGTGTGAAGAATGTCCAGCATTATTAAATTTATTTATTTATTATTATTTATATTTAACACTCTTTTCGCAATCACTCTTTATCCTCAACTTTTCCGTCACTAGCGTTACTTTCAGACTTCCCCTGATATACTCATTACATGACACCAAGCTATACACATATCTATGAATGTTTAGTTCTAGGGAATGCTGAATTCCTTACAATGGTTTCCTTTATTGTATGTTCGTAATGGGCCAGCTGTTGCTACTTTTACACTAGCTACTGTCCACGGCTTCGCCCGCGTGGTACCCTGATAAAAAATGCCCGAAGAAAAGTAGCTCTCACCACTGCGTTCGTAATAAACACCGTTTTTTTGGTCTTAACGAAAATCCCTGTGATTTATTAGAGCCTATGTCCACCTGGTTCATTCTAAATATTGGTAAAATTATTCTTGAAATAGAATAAGTTTTTTCGGAGATTATTCCCTGTATCCAAACATACAAACTTTACCTCTTTCTAATAATTAGTAAAGATTGTACCGGCCATCTTGTTTAGATAGTTTCACAATAAAGCCGTGATTCTGATTCACCGTTTGAGGCGAGTCAAATAGTCAAGTGTACAAACACAATGTGTCGACTGAAAGAAAAAAATATGCAGACGACCATGTTCAAACCGCAATTACCTACGAATTAGATGAAAAACATTAATTTAGCACGACATTTTGTTCGAAATTACTGCTTAGAAGTTAGCCAATCTCATTATTCGGATACCTATGTCTGTTTCCAGATCACGTTGTTTCTAACTCTGTTTAGAAGGTGAATGATTGTAGGTAAGAATAGTACGATGGTATGTGTGTTAGGCGGTTACCACCCACTAATCAAAAACATTTCGAGGAAACCTATGAAATGGGTAAGATTTAAAGGGATGCTGCTGGTGAATTTACAGGCACATTTTCACCCGTTATATCGCAAAGCGTCTATAGGTTACGGTAACCGCTTATCAACAGGTAGGCCGTATACTTGTTTGCTAATTTATTTGCATAAAATACGACGGAAGCCTCTCAACAAACTAACTAGCTATCTCGACATTATCTGCACAATACTAAACAGCTTACTGCATTAGAGCTGTTCTGGCTCTAATGTCTAATCTTCTAGATACTTCAACTACTCCTACCGATTTATAACTTTATGTTAAGCTATGTGGGTTTATGGTAGGATATAGTAGTTTAGAAGATTGGGATCATAGTTAGTTCTAATTTGAGGTCGAGATGGTTAACCAGAGCAAGTAGCGTAATATTTTCCAATGCTTAAAAAAGAGTATGAAACGGTTTTAAATTTTACCGAAGGTAAATTGGTTCAAGCTACCGATTGATGACGATTCGTTATAGTTACTGCAACTATATAAATTATAGAGATTAACTACATATATCTAGTCTAAAAGGATATGACATGATAAGCACAAAATACCTTAGATTTTTATTCTTGTTCAAATTTTTTATTTTTATTTTATGTAACGTGTATTATGTGTGTGTAAATTAATAAAGAAATAGAATTTGAAGGTATAGTTTTCATGTCAATATCTTAAATCTAAATCGTTGTACTTAAGAAACAAAAATAATATATTAGGTTGGGGAAAAAGTCTTTTCGCATTATTGTATGTATGAACTTGTAATAAAATATCTTTGGCTATACTATTTGTATCTAGCTGGTTTTGGTATCATTAAAAGTTTAAATTTTAAAGAAGATAATTCCAAATTCAAATTAGGAAAATGTGTGATTTTTATTTGTTTTTCGTACTGTTAAGATGAGTGAATCTAATGAAGAAATTCGATACATTTTAAAATTTTACTACAAAAAAGGTAAAAATGCAACGCAAGCCGCGAAAAAAATTTGCGATGTTTATGGACCTAGTGCAGTGTCTGTGAGAGTAGCACAAATTTGGTTTAAGCGTTTTCAATCCGGAAATTTTGATGTCAAAGATGCACGTCGCTCTGGTCGCCCTATTACGGATAAAATGGATGCCATTTTTGAAAAAGTGGAGCAAGATCGGCATATCAGTAGTTACGACGTAGCTGAAGAACTGGGAATTGACCACAAAACAGTTTTGGCGCATTTCAAAAAAACTGGGTACACAAAAAAGCTCGATATTTGGGTACCTCACGAGCTCACTGAAAGAAACCTAATGAACCGTGTTCTCATTTGTGATTCTTTATTACGACGTAATGAAACCGAACCATTTTTGAAGAAATTTTTGACCATTTTTGACCTCACACATCTTTAGCCACTCAGCAAAAATTAAGAGAGTTTGGCTGGGATGTGTTAATGCATCCGCCGTATAGTCCTGACCTTGCACCTTCAGATTTCCACCTGTTTCGGTCTCTTCAGAATTCTTTAGGCAGTGTCAGGTTAACATCACGAGAGGACTGCCAAAACCACTTGTCGCGGTATTTTGAACAGAAGCCCCAAAGTTTTTATAGCAATGGGATCATGTCCCTGCCTACAAAATGGCAAAAAGTTATCGAACAAAATGGTACCTACATACTTTAGTTAAATGTAAATAAACTATATTAAAAAATGTTTTGAATTTTCTTAAAAAATGCGAAAAGACTTTTTCCCCAACCTATTATACAAAAAATAATAATATACTAGATACAGATTGCAACAAACATACAAAAAACTATTTTATTAAACAAAATAACAAATGATCACAACGTAACGTACTAGGTACAGATACATTAACAGAAACCTAATCAATTATGACAACACACCGCTATGCAGTAAAGTCACAAAAACTCACAAAAAATTCACAAAAACTGAGACACATTCGCTCAGTCGTCTTCCATCCAATAAAATAGACCTGACAACCTGAAGATGGTTCGTACTGAGCACATTTAACATTCACAAAAATGTATACCTAAGGTTTAAATAACTTTATTCTCCAAAAGACAAACAGATGTCACTTACATGAGAACAATACAATCTTAATTACTAATCTGAAAGTAGGTCCTACAAATTGTATACCAATTATTTTAATTGTAATTCAATTAGTATACCTACAAATTGAATGGAAGACTGAATATTATACTCTTATAAAATTCCATTAAAATTGCTCTAACAAACAGTACCTACATAATTCTATAAACGCAGTCGCCAAAATTGCTATTTGTAAGGAAACCATGTGTTGTGTATTTGATGTAAGTAGAGATTTACTTTCGGCTGCAATGCTGTCGTGTGACAATAAAATACTGATTTTGTAGTCTTTGTAGTAGATGTGAGATTTATAAAGCTTTGTTCACATAAAAGTTTGTTCTCACACAGGCTCAAAGTACGCAAGAATGCGAAATTACAAAAGATAATGCGTGGATAGTTGTAGCTGTGTATTTAAAAACGGGTGTAAACTGGATCAAACAGGAACTGTACCAAACGCGCAACGGTTCATCTCAACCAAATGCATATAGGATCAAATGTAAATTGATTGATCTGAACTAAATGCGAATTGGACCAAATGCGAAACGTTTGAAATAACCCAAACGCGAATGTGACTATAGGAAAAAACGTGGTTAATATGACTAATAAAGATTTTAAATTCTTGTTTACCTAAATATTGTTTTTTTTATGTTTACTTTGTAACGACATACAAAAGAGACAAAGCAGTGTTCAAATGATCACCTGTTTAATGTTTATAAGTACGCAATATAATATCCCCATACATCATGAAAGATGGTGAGCCTAGTGTGGCAACAAAGAAGCGATTTCAGGAGAAATGCAAAACGTACGGGTCCAAAGACTATTGTTTCACGTGATAATGGAATTAGCTAGAATGTCGCCGTAACTCTTTGCTTTGTTTCATTAACTGCATTCGTTGCACGTGGGAACCGCTTGGAGCAACTGACGTGCGAGCTAAAATGAGCACCATTAAGCCTACTACATACTGGGAGACATGTTTTTAACATTGTGACGGACGACATAGCACACTAACAAAATTTGTAAAAATTTAGTCATGAGAAACGCGCTTGTTGCGTTAGCACCTAAGGGAACAACTATTTTGCTAATATAAAAGGCAGAATGTTCTAATTAGCTAGATAACTATACTTTAGAATACAAATGACAGTATAGTCGTTACGCTATCAGGCCTTACAGCGATCTAGTCCAAACGCGATGTAGTCATATCGAGGTTTAGTCATAACGCGATCTAGTCTTACCTACTTTCTAGTCAAATCGAGATGAAGTCATAAACCTTCTAACCCAGTAGGGTCAATTTCACTGTAAATCGAGATCGATTCAATATCAATGGCATCGTATAACCAATACAGTCCACTTGAACAAAAACCAAGGAGTTTAATTGCGCGACCACAGTAGGAACCTTCTCTCAGAACATGTTTTCTGTCTTTGGGATGATACCAGGAGGTTTGATAATAAGCTTCGTCTAAAGGTGAGTTTACCATTGTTTAGTGAATATTTTTTTTTAACAAAATAAAAATGCTTTACAATAATAATTCTGAACAATAATAGCACAAAAAAAACAGTCAAGGTTTGTACAGATGATGCTATTTGTGAGTCTGCATAGTAAGTAGTATAACATAGGTAGCCTATCTACATATATTTGGTAAGTGCATTCATTTGTAGGTACTTTTCAATATTAGCTATAAAATAGGATTTGAGTTTGAATTTAATATTATTTGGAATAATAATATCGAGTAAATCAGTAGGTAGTCCATTTATTAGCCGGGGAATCGATTTGCTAATTGCAAAGCACCACAATGATACATTTTACTTTATTATTTTATACATTGCAGAACTTTTAAACAAATCACATAGGTAATGTCTCCCAGTGTATATAAGGCTTTAGGTGCAAAATACCGAAGGCTTATCTAAACAAGAGTTTAATAATTTACATCCAGTTATTTTCAAATGAGTAATGAATTATGAATTTTGTCGTCCGTATGTAGTTTCCATAATTATAAGCTCTGCTTAGTTTAGGGCTAGATGAAACGGTTTGAAAAATGACCAGCATTATTTATAACTAACTGTACCACGGCCGCCGACCGACCCACCGCAACGCATCGCCCGTGCTATTACTTCTTTTGTTCAGAGTCCCAGTGTCGTAGCGTGATATTAAGGCGTGATATTATAACCTTCCTCATGAATTATGCTCAAATGAAAAAATAATTCAGGCTGGTAGTTCCTGAATTTATCGTGTTCAAACAAACTCTTCAGCTTTAATATTAGTATAGATATAGAAGTATACATTTATTTATATTTATATAGCCGATAGACACCAGTATCGCCCATCAGTTTAACAAGTATCTTCCAAGTAAATAAATAAATAAATTATGCTGGACATTTTCACACAACATCATCTAGCCCCAAACTAAGCAGAGCTTGTATTATATGTACTACATGATTGATATACTACTTTATATATATTTTTTTTGTAAATATATACTTATTATAGATAGAAAACACCCAGAACCGAGACAACTACTGGTAATATACATCGATAACTCGATTATGTGATAGCAGCCGTGGTCGCGGTCCCCGCCGGCGATAGCATACGCTCCACACAGATGGGACTACAATTTAATGTGGAATTGCGTGAAGCAATCTCTCAACATTTATAAATGTTTTATTTACATTGTAAAAACGGGAATTTTCACGTACCGAACTATCGGTGAAGGTACCGACTAAGTTTCGACTCGTTCCGAGAGCCTTCACCACGCTCTCCGTCCGTCGCGTCTTTGCTTGATACGTACGTGATGCACGTACGTGAAAATTCCCGTTTTTACAATATAAATAATCAATTCAGTTTCGGAATAAAATTTTATATTTTCTAATATAAATAATACTAATGGACATTTTCACACAGCATCATCTAGCTCCAAAGCTTGTGTTAAGGGAACTACATGACTGTTATATTTCTTTTATTAATTATAATTTATACTTTAATTTTGATTTGGCGAGTGTCCAGCGCCGCTGCGTGATGCGGCTTGGTCGTGCAATGATTGTAGGTGAGAACACTATGCTTAATAGTTTTAGTTCTCTAGTTATACATAGAACATTATATTATAACTTCATAATAATATTTTAGATATTAGTCTCGAATTAATTTTGTATAGGAAGAGCGAGATCCCACAAAGTATATACTTAAAAGGAGATCCAGTATGTATGTACGTAGATTAAATAACTGAAATAAAAAATTTCTGAACTCTATTTATGTCCCCCATCCGTAGTTAATGGCTAGTCAAGCCATTTCTCTTTACGCCACATCCTGTATACATTTTTCGGGCCGTGAAAAAACTTGAAAAAGCTCGGTTGAATATATGATTGATCGGGCGGTTTACGTTGTAAATTCATTTATTTATCTTTGCCCGTTCGTTTGCATATTCATCTGAAATTTACTCAAAGCCAAAGATCATTGTTAAGATTTGGTTTCGTCTTGCTTTAGCGCCGATGTATCAATAAAGATGCTGTTTAAGTGATAAGCGATTTTGTGAAATTAACGATGAGTGATATACAGTTATAAACTACGATTGATAATGAATAAAAAAAACAATCATCCAACAAAACTTTAAGAAATTCTTATTAAATCAATTTTACAAAAATAAAGTACAACTCGACAAGCAAAGTAACAACGTCCGTCTATCTCTGGTGTTGGCGCAAAAGTGAGCTCCGACTGGCGTGCGTGCTTGAACAAGGCTCGGTGCGCCCCTCCACGGCTGCTCGCCTCACTCTGTCGTGACGTCAGCAAAGCCACGTCTCTTCTCAGGCTACTCTACGCTAATCATACAGTTTCAGAATCTTTAGAAGTGTTTCGTGTGTGGTAGCCCTAACATCCTGAACAGACAGATGGGACTGGTCCAATTAGGTTTATCTGAATGAGAAGAAAGAAAAAAACTATTGTTTTACTAGCTTCTGCCCGCGGCTTCGCCCTCGTGTTATGTTGATAAACCACCAACTTTTGAGTGTATCAAACCAGGGAATATTTGTTTTCCATACAAATTTCAGAACTTTATTGCACACTACCTAAGGGTAGTTTTGAAAAAATAAAAGATACATGTTTTATTATTTATTTTAAAGTTTATTTATGCCGAGTTTTGGACGAATCTAACCAAGGAATAAAAGTTTCTATAGAAACTTTAATACCTTGTTTAACCCCCCCCCCTTAGGTGTTGATTTTCGAAAATTAGATTCAAATTAGCATATGTGTTATTCCAGAACCTCAACTATCTACATTTCAAATTTCATTAAAACCGAAAATTCATTTTATGTTCTCATTCTTTAGCTACTAATTGAAATTTATGTAAATTTCATTTAGTAGCTACGGAGATACGTGATAACAAACATTCACACACACAGACTTTCGCATTTATTATATTAGTATAATATATATATAGTCGTGTCTAATATTATTAACTACCTTAGTTAATAATATTAGACACACAAAACAGATATCATATACAAAACGAAACTAAAAACGAAAAACTAGGGTGTTGTCAAATAAGTCCCCGTCTCTTCATTATGCAGCACCAAATCCTAGGTAGATGGCGTTTAATGTACCTACATATATTATTAAAATGAATTAAACTGGCTTGCATCGCTAATGTCCATCTTTGTTATATACAAAGGCGGAACGTGTAAATCACTTAAGACCGGGTGGCTACTGTATTCTTCTCTACATATCGATCACCAGAACGAGATATACCAACATGAGGTATAAATACAATGCTACTATGACTCCCCTCTACTTGGTATCCACAAAGATCTACACACTGAGTATTTAACTACAAAAAAAAACAAGGTCGATCATGACCGTGTTTTTTTTTTGTAGTTTTGCTACTAAAATAAAACGGATGAACAGACATTAACGCATAAAGATGTTACATAAGCATATATCATAAAAAAGATAAAGATGTGTTGGTTGGTGATATGGGTTATTACTCGATGGCCGGCCATAGAGACGCTTTTAAATTTAATATTATTTCCATCCTAAGACTAAGACTTAGACTCTGGCTACTTAATAATGCATTTTATGATGTGAAAGAATTTCTTGGTAATTCACTTTTTTTTTTCTTTGACATTTTTATTTTTTAATTGTTTATTTTTTGCTGCATGGCATTTGTATTAAATTATATTGGTAATTCATTTTTAATATGGGCATGTTAACCTTAAATTAGATTAGATATGTAAGTAAATTTGTTTCCCAGATATTGGGGAATGTGAGCTCCATCAAATTTCTTGTTTTTTATGTACAAACACTTAAATACATTCAGTACAGTCATAAAAAAAGTTATTATAGAAAATAACTAACAGAATAATAAAAGATAGTAAGCTTGTATCTTGGCACACATTCAGTAATAAATCTAGCTTCTAAGTTAACCAAGATACGAACCGTCCGACCAAATGTCCACAATACTATTGCCACAATTTATGCCCAATTCTATTGCAATGGGAGCAATAGTGTGGAAGATGAAGCGATTAATTGGCCCGGTTTAGTTCGGTGCGTTTGAAACATTGAAAATGAGATAATGCGGCCAACTCTGAAAGTAAACATAGGTAGAGGATATAATCGATTCATCTCAAAGTTTTGCTTATAATCACAAATCTAAGCTCCGGAATCAAGATGGCCGATGTCGAAAAAACATGGCGGAACGGGTATACATTGGACCTTCCCGAAGCCAGTATGGCTGTAACCACTACGTAACTTATGCAAATAAAGTAGCAAACAAGCGTAAGTCGCACCTGTTGGTAAGAGGTTACCGTAACCTGAGACATAACTGTAACTGTGTAAGTCTTCTCGTGTGTTAACGTTGGATACAGTGGATTTCAAAGAGGTTATGTCTGGGTCGGCAACGTGCGAGAGATACCTCTGGTGTTGCAAGGGTCCATAGGTTATGTCTCAGGTTACGGCAACCACTTACTAACAGGTGAAGTACTTAGAAAAACAAACTTTCAACCTTAAAGTGCAATCAATAGGGATTAAAAATCGCGACTAATCAGTCATGATCCGATAAAAGAAGATAAAGAAAAATCTAAACAAAAGTAATATTTATTTAGGATAGCAAAGTATGTGATGCTAGGAACTTTGTTTTTGGATTGAAGAGTGGACACACCGTATCAGTTATGACTTTTTTTTTCATGGCTGGAAGTCGAAATTACATAAAAAAAAATTACCACACTCTATTTTTACACATCAGTCCAAAGCCCCTTCCAAAAATCGGGTTAAAAGCTTCTATACCGTAAAATGACTAAGAAAGAATGAGAACATAAATTTCTGATGGTAACTTATACCTACGTATTTGAACTATCGTCACGTGGACTGTTAACTTCTTGCAAAAACGCAGGCATGTACCAAATATAATGTTTGGAAGTGCCTCTGACTCTCCCCTACTATCTATGCAGTGAGTATGTATCTGAGGATGCCCATCATAGGGAAACAGTCGTGAGCGTATTTTTTACTTATCCGGTATCCACAGCGCGGGGTACGCTGAAGCAAAAAGCCTCAATTGTAGGTACCTACGACATTCGCTGAGAACGTGTTTTATCCGACTTTTGCTTTTCTGTCAATCAACACTTTTTTGTAAGACTGTTTTTTTCATTCTTACAATAGAAACAAGTCACGTTCTTAAGTAACGTCCCAACTCTCTGTCGATTTGTCTCACACGGTTGACACATATCTACGGTTCAGTACAAATCGATTGGTACGATTTGCCAAAAAACATCAGCGCCTATTTGGATAGCGTGGATAATGTAGCTCGATCTAGAGATTGAGCTCGGCGATTTGAGATATGTATGGGACGATATAGGAATTGTAAGGATTTAGTTAGATAACAAACGAATGTCAATATATTAAAAAAAATAACAAATAAATCCTCAGGAATACCTACGTACAGAACTTTTATAGGGTTTCAGGAATTCCTACATTTTCATATCTATGCTACTGATAACTCTAGCAATTCTTGGAATTATTAATGAATGAAGAATATAAATGTGCCTAGTGGAAAATTACTTATAATGGCAATGTTTTAAAATTTAACAAATTTGTCAAACAAACTAAACACAATTATGATGCCCCAACATTTCTGATGTAATAAGATAACATTTTTAGCAAAGTTGTATTAACTTTGTTTCATGACAGAAAGTAGCCTGAGACGTGTGTCTTACGTTCATTTTTACCTCAAGTATCAGTTTTCACTTTTACTTAAGGAGAAAATTATAGCTTTATTTTTATAACTCAAGTAATTCATCTAGGATTAAATATACATGTTGGGTACCTACATGTCAGCTGAAGGCCAATTATAAATTTCCACTTATAGGTCACTAATTAGATGATAAACAACCCCATCACTAGACCCTACATTGTCATTGGTGCGCAACGAGGAATAAAAACTTAACATTTATAGCGTTAACCACATAGCGCACCAAAACGGGTGCGCTATGTGGAAGTACTTTGGTGCGCTTCATCTGGGTGCGCTACGAGGAATGTAAACTTGCCGTAGAGTTTTAAAACCGAGGTCTAGTTATTCAATAATTTAATATTTAGCTGTGTATGAAGACTTCAATTACCTTTTCAGCATCTTAGCAAAACAGAATGATGATGATGATGAAAAACTTTATATAACTAAAAGTAAATTGTGCGGTCTTACCGCTTAAAAGAGATCTCTTCCTGACAACCTTCTTCGCGGTGACCTTCAAGAACTGTACTAAAAACTAAAACTAAGGTTCTTGCAAAAAACTTGCCGCTAACAGCGATTCTGTCCAGTTTGTCTGTCCACTATCCCCCGAGCTAGTATGAAAACTGTATCATACATCATACATTCCGGTATGTAGAAGAATTGCATCTAACTCCAAGTTATTCTGCTGTGTTAAAACTATGACGACCTCTGTGGCGCAGTGGGCGAAGGCCCGCCTGAGACACAGAAGGTTGCGGGTTCGATTCCCGCCACGGGACAAATGTTTGCATCTACAAATATTTGTATCGGGATCTGGGTGTTTTCTATGTATAATATGTATGTATTTACAAAAAAAAAAGTATATAAGTAATATATCAGTCATGTAGTTCCCATAACACAAGCTCTGCTTACTTTGGGGCTAGATGATGCTGTGTGAAAAATGTCCAGCATTATTATTATTATTATTATTATTATACGGTTCATGTAAAATAATGTAAAAATTAAGTGTGCCACCTAAGTACCTTGTGAATATTTGAAGGGTTCCCCACTCCGGAGTTTCTAATTAAGTTATAGAGTCCCTGTTAGTTATCGTAGGTATAGTTGAACAAAATTGTGTAGGTATAATATCTCATTTTTATTACTAGTAGTGATTCAAGTACCTACTAGCCTTAATTACCTATCTACACTTATATTATAAACGGGTAAATGTTGTAAGTTTGGAAAATATTCGAAATTACACATACGATTTCAAAAATTATTTCACCAATTTATCAGAATTGATCTTTAGTGTGGACATAAGCTGTACCTCTGCTGTGGATAGGCATAGTGCTGTGTAAGATGAAAGGGCTTTTTGCAATGTAAGTCGGCGAAAAAAACGATCGAGCGTTTTTTACAAACACTTCCCATAACTCTAAAAGCTACTTATAATCGATTACTTTTTTCCATGCGGGCCCCATGCGGGTACCATGCGGGCGAAGCCGTGGTTAGTAGCTAGTATAAAATAGAATGTTATTAAACTCCCGACTTTCTGAAAATTATATCTTAGTACTATCCGATAATAATATGTGGTGTTAATCCATTTACTTATGCTCCAATTCAATAGTTCGCTACGAACTGAGATCTCGCGATGTTTGGATGCTGAATATGTATGAATTTCATGAGATATTAACTGTTTATATTCATATAATAAAATATATAATATTACGAGCTTTCGAAGTTGGGTTTCAGTCTTGAAAACTTTGGAGAGATATTTGAAGAGTTGGACGTTAAATGGTAAAGGATTATGTCCAGCTGATATTTTTTGCTCATACCTAGTGGAATAAGGTATTTATGATAAAATTATTAATAACACACGTCGATGCTGGAAGTATCATATAGCGTAAGAGACAAAACACGACTTTTCAAACAAGCCAAAGAAACGATTTTGTTTTTGAAAATTATCTGTATCTCTTTATTTTATGATTTAATTTTAATAAGGTTTATTGCAAAGTTTCTTAAATGTGTTGCCTCTTTCATGCTTAAAACGTAAAATTTAAGAAAACCCAAATAGTTTCGCAAATAGCATGTCCTTTTGTTTAGTTGTGCCTTACGTTACTCCAATATGAGATGTAAATCGATATTTAGATGATGTAAATATGTGAAATGAAATATAACACAAGTTGTGCGTTTTAGTAAAAAAAATATTTGTAACGATATATTATATATATGTTTTACGTATATATTTTTATAAAACATAGTTGGTTATTCAAAAAAAGGTCAGAGACCTCTGTATCGCAGTGGCCGAAGGCCTCCCTGAGACGCAGAAGGTTGCGGGTTCGATTCCCGCCTCGGGACAAATGTTTGCATATGCAAATATATGTCTCGGGATCTGGGTGTTTTCTATGTATAATATGTATGTATATACAAAAAAAAAAGTATATAAGTAGTATATCAGTCATTTAGTTCCCATAACACAAGCTCTGCTTACTTTGGGGCTAGATGGTGCTGTGTGAAAAATGTCCAGCATTATTTATTATTATTATTATTAAATATATCCAAATTCTGAGCACGTCATTCGATAGAGCGGCAAATTACGAATCCGATGTAGGTACTTAACACATTTATGGCCAAAATGTCACTTACGCTAAGTGATACTTCTGGTATCGACGTAATAATCAAGTGTTATTATGAGTTTATAGAATATTCTGAAAATATTCAGCGTGGCTGAGTCCTCGATCTTTTTACTTTACATACAGACATACCTACTAAAGCAATACCTACTTATTATTATATTGTATTGAGGCTAGGGTATGTTCGTTTAAGTGTAAGTTAATAAGTGCGTTTTTATTTTATTTTATTTATTTTATTATTACGACTACACCACGTACTTTATGGACCAGGAGAACCAGTAGAATTTCCTGCTAACGTTTCGTTGACCGTTTAGAGGTCCTTCCTCATAAGCACCGTGACCACTCTTAACAGTCGTGAGACGGGAACACTCATAATAGTAGTATAGTCGTAATAATATTCTAAAATCCAAACCACGATAATTCCAATGTTATTATGACTTTGGATATAATTAAATTCACCGAAATTCGAATGCACAACGTAATTACCTAAGCGCCTGTTGAATTTACAATTGCAATCTGCAGCACTCGCATAAATGTTTGATAAACTAAGCTGTTTAGCTCAGGCGCGATCATTTCACGGTTATTACAATTTTGACGTAATTTATCATTTAATTCAACTTTAGTTTTAGTTTTAGGTCATCACGGATTATCGTGTACCAGAGCCGCCGGTAGGATCTCTCGCCACGCTAGCCTTAATGATATCATACGCCGGGCTTTTACCAGCGTCAACGTTCCAGCTATTCTCGAACCGAATGGTCTACTACGTGACGATGGTAAGCGGCCTGACGGCATGACTCTTGTCCCTTGGGAGAAGGGAAGGCCTTTGGTATGGGACGCCACATGCGTAGATACCCTAGCACCATCTCATCTGTCGGGGACTTCAGTTAGAGCCGGTGCAGCGGCTGATTCGGCCGAGGATCTCAAGAGGCGCAAATATAGAAGTCTCGACAGAGCTTACTTATTTGAGCCTTTTGGGGTTGAGTCTCTGGGTCCGTGGGGAACCGGGGCCCTTCGCGTTTTCAAAATTCTTTCAGGGCGACTGGTCGAAGCGACGCGTGACAAGAGAGCTGGCACTGTACACTATGGATCTCGTGTCTGAAAATAAAGAATATTATTATTATTATTATTATTATTATCTGGGTCAACGTATTAGCATTGCCATTCAGCGTGGCAATGCGGCCAGTATTTTGGGAACGCTACCGCCTGGTAGTGATCTGGATCAGTTGAGCTATCTATAGATCGTTTGCAACGGTCTTTAGATAGCTAGCTGTTTCATCTGTATTTTTTGTATATACCTACTTGTACATAGTTGTATGAATAAATGTAACTTTAGTTTTATTTGAACAGACCATACAGATATAAACAAAACTCTACGCTTCAAACCCTCAGATGATGGCACATCTGCTGGCTCTGTCGCCTGGTTATTGATGCACCTAGTTTAGACCGGCCGACAGCTCGAGAATCGAACACGCACGCGCTCGCCCATTAAGGACCACGTCGCCGTTCGGTTTTAACCGGAAGCCGTAATCAAGGTTTATTTTTGTGCGGGTGGTGGCACTGTTAAGGTAATCTGTCCACCGTGATTGGTTGATTTCGTTCCTTGGTAGTCCAGTACCGCGTAAAGCCGTCGAATTCAATCAAGCAATCAAATCATTTATTTGCAAGAATACATACAGTTGCAAACGATCTATAGATAGCTCAACTGCTCCAGATTACTACCAGACTTAAGAGTTCCCAGAATGCTGGCCACATTGCCACGCTGAATGGCAATGCTAATGCGTTGACCTATATAAGAGCCAACTCTTTCATCACTCGTCGCTTAGACCAGTCGCACTGAATTTTGAAAACGACCGACCCCGAGTTCAACCCTAAAAGGCTCAAATAAGTAATTTCTGCCGAGCGTTCTATGTTTATATAATGGTAAACTTATATCATTTTTTATCAATTTTGTTTGACAAATGTTTTTATAAAGTTGTGCAACATTACAGTGAAAAACTATAATGTTAAAAATAGCTTAAAATAACGTGTACTGCATAAAGGTTTATCAAAATGACATCAAAGTGATCCAGACTGATAGAACCGCGACTGCATAAAATAAATGACCGTGATTCAATAATGTACGTGTTGGTAGATCATTATAGGTACACGTAGGTACTCGCTGCTGACTCAGTAGGTAGGTTAATGTTATCGCGCACGTACCTATCTATATTTGCGTTCTAGTCGCATTTTTTTATTAACATGCTATATGAATTATGTCGGAATAACGCTCCGATTTCAAGAGAACCAAAGTCCAAAGTCCACCTTTGAGTGGACGCATCTCCGTGGAGCGTTAGTGGGCGATTGGTTAGCAATTATCCGTCCTTTTTACAATCAATTTTGTCTTTTGTATATGTACATTTGTGTATACAATAAATTAAAAATAAACTTATTTCGTACACAATAGAATATATACCATAATTTGTTCTAAAAGTGTGTTGCAAGACGCTTTATAGATACTAAGGGTATCTTCAGACGGACCAGACATCAACCACGAGAAATAAAACAATTAATTGGATTCGGATTTATTGGAACTCATTTAAAATGTTCAACTTAAGTGTGGTTTAAAAATTACAGAAAAATCTTCGGGAAATATTACAAAAGATAAATGCATACGTTGGCAATAGTCGATTGAGACCACTTTACGAGTGTTTCGTGTAAATATTGAGCTACACTTTTTTTTTTTAGAATTAGCATTAGAATTATTTATTTCAGAAACTAGTAATTTTACAGTATAACACCAAGGAACTATCCTAGGTTCAAATTTAAATAAAATAATTAAGTAATGCCGTGGGACAGGCAAACAAGCGTTTTTATGAACTCACGCCCGAACACGTTTTCGTCGTGTGGCTGTGGCGTGGTCGAGTTTCCGTCCGTCTGGAAACCCCCTAGCAAGGTATTTTGCAGTGCAGCTGCGGTCTTATAAAAGAAGCAGAATAACTGTCTTGATTAATTTCTATTTCTCCGATATGAAAACGCTGGACTTTATCAAAGCTCAACGGAGTTTCCAAGAAAAAACTTATTACTCTTTATAAGGATTGGTTCATTTCTTCTAGTTTTGTTCACGCTTGGAAGACTTCGATACTTGGGGCAGTCAGTTTTAATTAAAGAATTATCTATATTATTTACTGTACCTATTTACCGTATACCGTTCTATATAGGTATTTACGGCGAAGGACGTACATTTTTACGTGTTCAAGTTCAAAAGCAACAAAACACAAACACGCTCACGACTGTTTTCTACATGGTATCTCCTCAGATACATACTCAGTGAGTAGATCTTTGAGGATACCAAGTAGGGGGTAGTCAGAGGCAGGTCCAAACATTACAATTGGTACATGCCCGCGTTTTGCAAGATAGCATTCCACGTGACAGGTTGCAAGCCCATCGCCGCTTATTGGAACACTAACTGTTGGCATATGCCTTCGAATTTTTGGTGCTAGAGCATGCCAGTTTCCTCACGATGTTTTTCTTGCGCACATAATTTGGTGCATGACCGGGTTCGAACCCACAACCTTCGGATCAGAAGTCAGGGTATCGCCCACTAGGCCAACACGGTTATAAATCAAGTAAGTGTTATAATTATGTTTAACGTGTAGGTATATTTTTTGCATCGTAACTCCCAAACGGATGAACCGATTTTGATTTTTTTGTTTGAAAAGTGACTTGAAATAGTGTGTTTTAGCTATGATTAAAAAAAATATGTTTGTAAAAACCGTCACTAAAACATGTCTAAAGACCGCGGTGGGGGTGGGAATCCACACATTCTCGCGAACTTTGCCTACCACTTGACAATAATTTCCCTTCGATCTCCACGTTTGACGACTGTGGCGCAGTGGGCGTAGGCCCGCATGAGACGCAGAAAGTTGCGGGTTCGATGCCCGCCGCGGGATAAATGTTTTAATAAATCTGCAAATATTTGTCTCGCGTCTGGGTATCTTCCATGTATGTTTTACAAAAAAAAGTATTTATGTAATATTTATATCAGTCATGTAGTTCCCATAATACAAGTTCTGCTAAGTTTGGTGCTAGATGATGCTGTGTGAAAAATGTCCAGCATTATTTATTTATTTCGTTTGAACGGACCTTAAGTCTTTGCTTACACTTTTGTTACTTCGGTGTTGATGAGCGTTAATATAACATAATATATTTGACTATTTTTTTTTTAATATTATTTTTTTATGTGAAAGACTTAAACGCGCTCATTGTGCTATTTTCATTATAATTTTGATTGATTAGATATGTATATGAATCTGACTGAAAGAAATATTGTGATATGTGTATGGGGTCACTGCGTATTTTTAAGTGGATCTAATACATAACAATAATAATATAATTATAGGCCTAGTGAGTGGTACCCGCGATCTCCGGGGATCGCGGGTTCAAATCCAGTCATGCACAATTGGATTTTTCCATTCCAAACCGAACCGAAAAATTTGAAAACCGAATACACCAAGAACCGAAAAAATTGAGGCATGTCTCAAATAATTTGGTTCTAGGGTAGGTCGTTTAAAAGTGGCAATGGGTTTGCAACCTGGAATATTATCTATTTGTAGAACGCGGGCATGTGCCAAATGCTTGGGCGTGCCTCTGACTAACCCTTACTTGGTTAAGTAAAGGTATCCTTGGTATCGCACTGAGTAAATCTCAGAGGATATCTATAAAAAGTAAAACCGGGGCTTGTTTTTTTTATAAAAAAAAACATCGTAGATACTCTTATTAATGAACATTATTTGTTAATTTAATAAATGCTAAGATGGCTCATAAATTAAGTTCTATAATCTCTATTTAATTTTCTGGAATAATAAATTTATCTTTGTATAATTATGTTACCGTAAGTTATCTATAACTACATAATATATTTACCAAACATATAATCAGTTCAGACATTTTAAAATTTATGGATCCCCAACAAACATTCATACACACTTTGCTTATATATCGGGCTATTGTAAGTCGTAACTCTCATGTTCTTGCACAAAAACAGGCTATATTTAGGCACCCGTTTAAGTATGTTCAATTTAAACACGCTAAGTGATTATATTTACTGGGATTTTCCATGCTTCTACGAAACAGGTAAGTGGCGAGCTCATAGCAAAAATATATTTTTTCATAATCATTTGTACAGGTTGTCCAAGAATATGTATGTATACTTACCAAAAGGGGTAATTTTACTAATAGTAACTTTGGTGGCGATTTGTTAGATAGTTACCCATTTATTCAATCCACCACAAATTACAAATTGTATTTAATTCTATTCGGTTAACTTATAAAATTAAAATAATAAATGAATTAAGATGTAGGATAATATAGAGTAGGTATGTTTTGTGGTGGTGAATTGGCCTTCAGTTTACCGTTTGTTTTATGACTTTTGGAAATTTGACTATTTTCATTGGTGGCAAATTAGCTGGTTTTGGTTAAATACAATAAATCGTCTGTTTTCCTTAACCCGATATCAAACATCCTGTCCGTTTTGCATCAGACTTGGTGCAGGCTCAAAGACAGAACAGCTGCTTACAGAGAGTTAGAAATAATTTTCAATTATTGTGCTGAAAATTTGTTTTTTAGGAAAACAATATTATTTTTATAAGCAAAACTTTTAGGAGAGTATCTGTATACTCTAAACAGAAACTGTTTTATGGTAACCTCTTTTATATTGATTCAATCAATTTATAATAAATGTAATATATTTAGACATTGTGAATTATAAATTAGGATCGCTATGAGCAACTCTTTTTTCAACCAGTAACAAATCAAATCGTTATTTGTTAATGTGGACCCTGCGTAGATACCAATGGTAATTACATTCAGGATGATGATAATCCAGTCGTGATATTATAATTATCAACAAGAAGTGGGTAGGTACCAAAGTGAATCACTTCGGAGAATAGTTGAATAGTCGCGAATTTTTCCTTATTTTGAGGCACGACTTTATAAGTTTTATGGTGTGTTCTTGCAGATGTTCTACATACCTATGTATTGCTTGGTCGCAGATTTATGCATGATACCAACTCGAATAAAAACTATAGTCTTAAGTAAACTTCTGAATCCGTATCGCCATTATAAGTCACCAAAAAAGTGTTTTCTAAATTTAGTTTCCTATGACTCCAGTGAAACATATCTTTTGTTTATGCATATGTGTATAGATATATAGGTAATATATAAAGATGTTTTTAATGCTCACAATAACCGTATCGTTATACAGAATCGTTAGTGGATTTAGTTTTTAAGAGCTGTCCCTTTGCACCCTGTATATTTGGAGCACATAGTTCTAAAAATATGAGCGTTTCCTTCAAACTCCGAAGATTAGTGAGTTCGGATTTATTCTGAATCGGGTAACTTCAGCAAAGCTTGTACAGTCAGCTTCAGGTGTAGATGAACATTCAACGAATTGAACGAGAACGACAAATAATTCACAAAAAAAAAGTAATTCTGGTGTATTATAAAAAAATATAAAATACATATTCTGCTCAGGAATGCAATTTGTTTGAAATATTTTGTTCGTTCCTTCCGATTTGAGGCTGACTGTACCTTCATGACAAACAATAAGATAAAATTAATTAATATAACAGACCAAGTTAGAATAGTTCTGTTTGTTCGTATGTGCATTAAAGTATATACTTCGAAACAGTCTTTTAGGAAAATGATGATTGGTTTTACCAGGAGGTCAAGTTTGTAAGTAATTCTACCACAAATCAGAATATAAGCTTATGACCAGCCAGGTCTATGGCTTCGCCCACGAGTTACCTAGAAAGAAGCCTACGTGTTTTCAGACCAAGAACTATCTTGAACACCGACGTCAAGGAAGACCAGGGTTTTGAAGACCAGTGGCATAAATTGCCTCTTTAACATAATTCTGAGAGGCGGCAGTTTTTGTTGTCAATATCATTTTTATTTTACTCATACCTTTAAGTGACACAAAATATACATTTTTAATATTTCTTATATCTTTATCTGATTTGTTACTTGTAAAGTAAAGGAACTAAAATGGAGACGGACAGGACAGTAAGGGGAAAGGAGAAATGGAGTAAAACGTTGATGAACTGGTTCACAAAATACAATAATCAAAAAAGGGGGAGACATTTCAAATGGTGGGAGGACGAGCCAAAGAACATTACAGGAAAATCATGGATAAGGAAAGCGAGGATTAGAGAGGAATGGAAGAGGTTGGAGGAGGACAAAAAGATAATAGTGTCGATGTCCTGTAAAATATTAAATATTATATTAAGTACATACCATGTATTTTATCTGAAATAAAAGGCTTATATTATTATTATCTTTTTCAGCCCCATCCCCATTTCATCTGGGGTCGGACCTCCTACTTCGGCACCTGGATGCTCTATCCTGGGTTGTCATTGGCTTTTACATCTCTCTCGATATAACACCACCATTTAGACGATCTACCTTTGCATCAGGGCTTGGTTGGCATATTAAGAACGATCTTTACGGAGTAGTTACGTATTTAGGTTGTTGTCTTTTCACATGGTCATACCATCGGAGCCTGCTCTCTATTAACTTTTCTATCAGTAATTCTACTCCTCTACCTATTTTATTTTAAAATAAAATAGGTAAATAATGGTGGACATTTTTCACACAGCATCATCTAGCCCCCAAAGTAAGCAGAGCTTGTGTTATGGGAACTACATGACTGATTTACTAATTAAATAGTTTTTTTTTTGTAAATACATACATTATTATACATAAAAAACACCCAGACCCAAGACAAATGTATACAGATCATACAAACATTTGAATCGAACCCGCAACCTTATGCGTCTCAGGCGGAACTTCGCCCACTCCGCCACAGAGGTCGACATGAACCCCGAATATGCTAATTGCCGATTTTGTTTTGTTTTGCCGTTACGAATATTATCGCATTTATAACATTAGTAGCACTGGCCTAGTGGGAGGTACACCGACTTTAAATTCGAGCGTGTCGTATAAAGATAAGTTATTCTTTATGCGTACACCAGAATTAAAAAAAAACATAACGTCAAACCTTATTAACTAAGCCACGGTCATAGAATTGGCCGTCTTATTGCTAAGAGTGATCTCTCCCAGACAACTTTTGGATGGACTTAAAATAAAAAATGTGAAGAGACTAACGACATAAATATAAAATATATAATAACATATTATAGGTGTACATACATAAGTAAGTATTAATTATGCAATGTAAAGAAAATGATACCACGTAGGTTTAAATTCGTGCCAATGGATTTTTCCATTTTTAACATGTATTTGCACATTAACACGTGCTATAAACGGCGAAGGAAAACATCTTAGGAAGTTCGTAGAACCAAAACTAAGAAGGTATGTGCCATCTACTTGTGTATGCAACTTGTAACGCGGAATGCTAATCCAAAACTTGGACATATGCCAAATAGAGGTTTGAACTTGTCTCTGACTACTACTTAGCAGGACAGTGTGAAGGCAGTGTTTCGAAAAAAATCGTCATTCTTCAAATGTGCAAAAAAGTATTTCATATTATAAAAAAATAAATAAATAATGCTCGAAGTTTTTCACACAGCATCATCTAGCCCCAAAGTAAGAGCTTGTGTTATGGAAACTACATGACTGATATACTACTTATATACGTTTTTTTGTAAATACATACATATTATACATAAAACACCCAGATCCCGAGACAAATATTTGCATATGCAAACATTCGTCCCGCGGCGAGAATCGAACCCGCAACCTTTTGCGTCTCAGGCGGGCCTTCGCCCACTGCGCCACAGATGTCGACATTATTCAGTGCATATTGATATTCAAAGCACAAATTCGGCTCCACGTAAAATACTGTTCCCACATTTGGCACGAAGCTCCCAAGTATCAGCTGCTTTGCTTTGGATTCTCTATAGAGGAGAAGGACCATTAGAATCATTGACTCCAAGCACACCAGCTCGCTGAAGCGGCTGATGGCGCCATAACATTGGCGTACTCAGTGTGTTCTATCGTCTTTAAAATGGTGAATGCTCCAAGGAACTATTTAAATTTATTCCTGCATCGAGGTCTTACCATCACACCTCGCGACTCCGTAACAGGTCCTCCACATATTATTGATAAGTGGCTAATTTATACTACCCACTTTACGAGATCTGCCTATAGAGCTGCCTCTCCCTTAAAATGAGGAATTAAATGGAGTCCTTCAGATCAGGTCATCAGCAATACCCCAGGAGTTGCAGATGTCAATGTAGGAATGGAGCGTGATGTATGAGTGAAATGGAACGTACGGAGCGAGCGAAAGGACAGAGAGCGAAAAGGAAAAGAGGATGGCGAATGATAAAAAAAGTGTAGACGTGGATTTCAAATAAAACAGCAAGCGTTTTTTTAACGAAACTATGTGATGGTATTCGGGCACCATCAGGTAACAAGACAAATAGGCATACGGAGTTCTTGTTATGGCGATTAAAGTTAGTCGTAATATTTGTTTTTCGAGCTTCGTTGGTGATATTAAATTATCCAAACTTTATTTCAATATATAAACAAAATGGTCAAGATTGAAAAGGTCTTTTGTTGTATCTACGATTAGAATTTATAACGCGTCATTCACATTTTGCAATCAAAATTATTATTGCCTTGACATGTCATAAAAATTCCACAATCTTTGATGTATTTCGTCAATCTAAAACGGTGTAATAATTAATCTTGGGTACAGAAATCGGAATATGTATCTTTATTTTTTTTAAATTGAGTTTTAATTGAATTCTTTATTGTAAACGCAATAAACAAAACAGGCATTACTTTCTTTGCAAGGAAAGCCACAAACCTTTTTAGGTCTAATAAGAAATTGGTTTAAATTCGAAGCAAAACTCGCTCGAAATATCTTCACATAAAATACAATCTTCTTCGAATACCAAACATTTTAGCATACACTTTGAGCTCTACCATTAAAACAATAAAGTTATGAATGATCTGCGTCTTATAATGTTGGTAAGTGCTAGTGGTTATTATAGATCTATATTTACAGTAGAAGGTTTATATTAGCTCGTTATTAGGGTTGGTGACCCTTGCAGTCAAGTTGAACCCTTGAACCTAAAAGGACACCTACGTAAGAAGTTCTTTGCCAATATCTTTTTGTTTTTCGTATTTGTTCCGGCTTTAAATGGTTTATGGATAAAAGCGAAGGTTTTTCGAAGTTACCGAGGTATTTTACAGCGCAATATTTTTATAATTAAATAACTTAGGGGATATGAAGGAAAATATTCAGAGGAATGGTGTATTCATTATTCTTCTTCTATATGCCATCGTTTTTGTAATCACGAAGACGGAAGCCTATACATACCTTGCCATATGAAATGAAATGAAATATATTTTATTGTCTGTGATAAACTAGATTATATAAGTTATTGTTATGTTGATAGTCTAGCTTCTTTCTAACAAAGCGTGTAAAAAGGGTTGTTTATTTGTTACCATTTATGTAAAAACGGCTTGTAACAAGGTTTTTATTTAATCAGTTTGTATGTCTTCAAGGATAGGTTCTTTTTTGCAGGTTTTTTCGTCACAGGTCATTAGGAGGCGCTGCAATCGGTAATTAACTTAATTATCTGACCAGCTGACTAAGACAAATCTTGCCAGGCTTCTAAAACTAGGAAATTAATTTAAAGTGTATTTACCTATGCACATCCAAAAAAGTTAACGATCATTTTGAAAACTTTTAAATTTGATTAAAAACGATTAAAAAAATATAAAATGAATCGTTAAAAATACATTATAAATAAAAACAAAACATTTTTTTTATTGCTATAATTGTAAATCAATTCCTATATAATAGTTATTACATGGAAAAGGAAAATATTTAATTTTTAAAAAATAATTGTAATATTTTTTATGTTTTTACATTACACGAACTTTTGAAAGTTTTCGACGTTATTAAGAAGAGTTTCGAAAGAAAACTATTTTCAGATTCGCCAAAAAAAACAAATAGATATTTGTGTTATTAAATAATATATTTCTTTAACGCCAATACACACTAATCAAAAACATAATCTTGTCAAAAACTTGTTGTACCAAAAAAATTCAAATTCTATCAAAGTCAAAGTCAAAATTCATTTATTCATTAAATAAAAAGATTAATTTTTGCCGTAGCCGGGGAAATTAATACCCAACCGACGTGAAAAAAAAAATTCTGCAAAAGATATAAATATTTGTTCCGCAGCGGCAATCGAACCCGTACCTCGTAAGTCGTTGCCTGCATTCACCCGCCGACTATCTTTGGGTTCCATTACGATTTACAAAACATGATTATTGTCACGCACATTAAACGTAACATCAGCTGTTTCAGTAATTTCACATAACAAACGCCAGAAAATGCAGGAAATCTGATTTGCTATGAGAAAGAAAATGAGCGGTGGAGCACTCTAGAACAGTTTTCCAAGGCCATACGTGATTCGTCATAGAGACAATGTTTTGTAAATTTTCGTAGACCGGCCACATCGTTCCGCGCGGTAAAAAGTGCCTACATTATTTAGTTTGAAATTTATAAAAGTATCGTCAATTTTAGATCTGGGTATTATAGCCGTGTTAACCTTGTGGTCCCTAGACTTTGGACTAGAACCAAAAATTTTAAGGCCTATCATATAATATTTTGATAAGCAGTGATGGACTTGCAACTTGGCATGTGGAATGCTAATTAGATACTGTACAAAACGTGGACATGTTGCATAAACTCGAAAAGTGCCCATAGAGTGGGCAAACATGATACAACAATATTGATGAAAACAGATAAAAAAAAAATGTTTATACTTCATTCTACAGACCTATTCCTTTGGTTTTTTATAAGCCTTTGGCTACCCAATATATCTGATATAGATCTGATTTTTTAACTAAGTGTAACTACTTCATGAAAAATAATATACATTAATAAATCACTAAAACATCATTTCAGTGATAGATTAATCTACAAAATAGTATATTTATTAAATTGAATTGTTTTTATTTCATTATTTCACAACTGTAGTTTCTTTAAAATGAAAATATGACATTTTATTCATAAATTTTTGACAACAAAGCCAGATCTGAAATGAATCTTAATTAAAACCGTTTGTTTGTGAAATAAGCAAAAAAAAAAATGCTCCCATTTCTGTTTGAATGTTGAATATGGTCAAATATTTACTTACCAAGTCCATTTTAAACAACTTGTCACTGATTTTACTAAATTTAACCTTTGTTTTCCAAGATTTTAAATTTCATTTTGAATTTTTGTTGCAATTTGGGCTTTGTGTCACTCAACAGTGTCTTTAGCAAAAACATCTATTTAATTACATTAATTAAGAATATAATTGAAGAACGCCAGATGCTACTAATGAAGTACTCTCAGAATTTCTTCATTACTAAGTTTCAGTTGCTCTGAATACGTATTTAAATAATCATGTTCAAATTTAATCAAATTATGGTTAAGTTACGAGCTCTGAATATTAAATTACCTAAGTCAAAATAATATTTAATTTTCATTGTTGGCGCTGAACTCTCCATTTAATTATCAAGTGGGTGTACCGGCATCATACACTCATGAATCATGTTTTAGAAAATTCGTCTGTCTGATTGTCGTTTAACCCGCTCATTTCAAAATAAACCTACATTACGCAAAAAGATTGAGAATGTTTGTCATATCTGTAACTGACTAGTCTACTTATGCCGTCACCGCGTCCAGCGATGCGCTTGCGCACCCCTGCCCCCCGCCGCCGGTATATAGCCTCCACCACCCGCGCCCGCTTCAGTTCTTATTGCATCACAGCACAGTGCACACGCGAATATGTTCTCAACGCGCTGCTTTGCGATCTTCGCCCTTATAGCCACAGCCATTGCGCTGCCGGCTTCCGAGAAACCAATACCAAAACCAATAACAGCAATCACGAGCGATGACTTCGTACCGATTAATATGCCAGCTCCGTGGTTCAACGTGCCATACTTTGGAGACATCACCAAGATATTCGCGCCTCTATGGAAGCTCTTCCCTAGCTTCGAAGACTTGGGCCCGAGAATAGTAGTCAAAGATGACAAGTTCCAAGTGATCGTACAAGTCAAGGACTATTCTAAGAGCGATCTGAAGGTAAAGGTGAAGGAAGACTTCATCTTCGTGCAGGGAACGCATGAAGCAAAGGAAGCTGACCATGATCTGTTTGCCAGTCAGTTCTTCCACACGTATACTCTGCCCGCCAACTCGAGCGCAGCGGACGTGACCGCCGAGCTGACTAACGATGGGTATCTAGTCGTCAACGCTCCAATAACCGGCAGCGTCGACAGATCGAAAGATATCGACCGAGAAGTGTCCATCGTGGAAACCGGCGCGCCTTTAAAGAAGGAGCTAGCGCCTGAAGCACCTGGGACCCCTGAAATCCTGGATACCCCAGCAACACTGCCCGAGATTTCAGAGAAACAGCCTGTAATACCAGAGGAACAGCCTGAAATACAAGAGAAACAGCCTGAGACTCCAGTTACCTTGAAAGACAGTGCATCCGTACCCGAAATCGAGTCCGAAGAAGATAGGAAAGAGCATACAACACCACAAGCCGATCGTGATATGGTCACGGAGAACGACAACGTGATCCCCCACGGGAATGAATTGAACGAAGTAACGCCCTAAGTGATATAATTTTAAGTATTTAAT
Organism: Perizoma affinitatum; assembly: GCA_961405105.1. NCBI lineage: Eukaryota > Metazoa > Arthropoda > Insecta > Lepidoptera > Geometridae > Perizoma > Perizoma affinitatum. Next base: position 1,160,640 of record OY560189.1, read on the forward strand.
ATCTCAGTATTTTAATAAATATTTTTTTTTATTTTACGTCAGTGCTTTTTGTTTGGTATGCGACTAGTGATGTTGTTGTAATGGCTGGGCTTGGGATGAATACAAATGCGCTCTAAACGCACGGTGCGACTTGGTAAACAATAGAATAGTCTTTGGCCAGTGCAGGTACCTCTAAATTAGTAGGCGAGTGACAATATTGTTGGGATTAATGTTTATGTAGGAACTTGCTTGGTACCCGTTAAAGCGAGACTTTAACGACTTTAAGAGGAGTATAAATTAAATGATATCATTTACCAACATTCTAGCCGGGATTTGGTTTATAATATGTCACTTAAAATTTATAATTATTAATATAATCTCGTTCTAAAATACACATCTGACATTCATCTTTTCAAGGTGATCCACACAAAAACTTGACAGGTTTGCCTTCCATATAGGTATATCTTGAAATCGTTTAGATTTATTAGAAAACTTAACGCAAATGTGTGTTCTTTGTTTGCGGCGACAACAGCGAGACTTAAAGGAATGATTTTTCACATTTAAAGTAATAGTATGCCTTTTAAATACAGTAGGTTCTTGAAATTCTACTATGAATTTATCAGTCATAGCTTTGATTCTGTCACTGAAAATATGACAATACACGCGAACACAATAAAGATACCAAATGAATAGACAACGAACATTCATAATCAACATTTCTCTGCTTCGTCACAATTAATTATAATAAAATTCAGTGAATATTTTAGTAATAACATGAGAATCTTCTTTGTCTACGAATTATACGGAGATAATAGGGACATCTCTAGAATCCTTATTTTCTAATCCATTAGTGTAAGTGATTCAACCTTTAGCATCGTATAATCACCAATTGGAGACCATAAACTTGAATGTGTTCCTCCAATTATTGTGTGTTCAAAACGATGTTTCTACAGTTGATTACAAATAATACAGGCAGCTGTATAGAATTGCTTAATTTAGAAGCAGCAATGAGGAAGCTGTATTCTTTATTTACATAAATTTGTTCGAATTATGACATCAAATTAGGCTATATTTTATCGGATCTCCTTACTTCCTTTTCGCTTTTTTCTGCAAATGTAATTTTCTTTCTTCGAATTACCTGGGAATGTTATTATTTTCTGTCCCTCGGGATTGTTTTGATAATTTCGTCGGTGTTATTTTGCGTGCGTTGATACAAATCGCGTTCTCATATGTCTTTGTATGTATTGTAATGGACTTCCTTTTCCGTATTCACACTCAAAGTTCGTCCATTATAGGTAGCCTGGCTAGATGACCTAATTCCATCGAACCCGGTTGTGGGTTGCATCTCAAGCGAGCCTTTGCCCGCTGCGCCAGGTCTTCATCAGTTAAAAATCATGATCACTTGATAGATTCCAGTTTATTCCTTAAACCTTCCAGTTATGAGCTCCTTGCGAAAGAGTCTCCTCGAGAAAGTACTACCCACCTATTTCTGTCGCAAACCAGTAATGTCCTCATTTCTGTGTTCCGGTTTGAAGGGTGGCTTGATTTAAATGACATTAAATGCACATAAGACTTTTCATCCGTTATGACTCAGGGTCGGTCTCAATGCGCGATAACTCTAGTGTTGCGTCCACAGATTACGATAATTGCTTACTAACAGGGCCGTATGTTTGATTGTCACATAAGTTGCATATAAAAAACTAGCCCTCTTCGTAAAGGTAGCATCGCGTAGGCCGTCTGAACTAATATATGACAATTTTTAATGCTATCCTATCCTTCCTACTAATATTATAAACGCGAAAGTTTGTGAGGATGGATGTTTGTTACTCTTTCACGCAAAAACTACTGAACGTATTTTGATGAAACTTTACAGTAATATAGCTTATACATCAGAATAACACATAGGCTACTTTTCATCCGCGCGAAGCCGTGGGCTGAAGCTAGTTAATACATAAAAATCATGATGTGCGACAATTCACGACCTTGAATGAGGTTTTGCAGAGAAAGGTCTAGGTCATTTTTTTAATACCTACAACATGGGTGTAACTACTGACTGACTCATCAAAATGTGAACTTTATACCTACTTGATGTTGCTATATCGGTGTGAAGTCGCTGCCTACGTGTTTTGATTGCAATTTCCTATGTTTAGGTAATATTGAGTCATCTATTAGACATCTAGATATTAGGCTGGTTTCTGGTAAGGGAATTAGTAGGTACGCAAAATAGCAATATTAGAACACCACAATAAAATATTCGCTCAAGTTAAACACGACCTCTGTGGTGCAGTTGGTGCAGGCCCGCCTGAGACGCAGTAGGTTGCGGGTTCGATTCCCGCCACGGCACAAATGTTTGTATGAATTGCAAATATTTGTCTCGGGTTAGGGAGTTCTATATTATATATTATATATAAAATATTATAAAAAGCTTATATATAAAAAGCCGTGTTGGCCTAGTGGGCGATAAGAAGTCGGGGGACTTCTGATCCGGAGGTCGTGGGTTTGAACCCGGTCGTGCACCAATGGATTTTTCCACTCGAAAATTTTATGTGCCCATTAACACGTGCTCAAAACTGTGAAGGAAAACATAGTGAGGAAACCGGCATGCCCTAGAACCAAAAATTCGAAGGCATGTGCCAACAGTGAGTGTTCCAATAAGCATCGATGTCCACCATGGGGAAGACAGTCGTGAGCGTGTTTTTTTTTTTTATTATCAGTCATGTAGTTCCCATAATACAAACTCTGCTCAGTTTGGGACTAGATGATGCGGTGTGAAACTGTCCAGCATTATTTATTTATTTACTTAAATTTTTGGCGAACTTTGTAGTGTGGTGGCAACTAGCCAGCTCGAACCCGAACCTGTAAGACGTGCGGGTTCGATTCCCGCTGTGGAACAAATGTATGCATGCTCTGCAGATATTTGTTCGGGGTCTGGTTGGTGTGGTACCACGGTTATAGTAATACTGATGGCCACACTGGGAATCCTAGTGTGGGGTCAGGACAATTATGTATCATACCTGTTGGATGTTTATTTTAAAAAATAAGGAGGTTCTCAATTTGTCTGTGCTTTTTTTGTAGAAGATATCGCATAACATAATTATGATTTAATAATAATAATAATACATTCTTTATTTTCAGAAACGAGATCCAATACAAATTCTATTTTAAAATAAATGCACACAAAAAAAACTTAAAATACAGAAATAATTTTGGTACATAGGATACCTAAGTCAAAAAAATATAATAGTGTTCTTGGTGGCAATAGCCACCCACCGTTTGTACATATCTGACAAGATCAAACGATCTGCGTCTTATAATTGCGTTTTTACACATGACAACTCTGGACATTAATTATTTGATTTTAATGATTCCTTTATATAATTTTGATATAATACAAGGGTGTTCTCATATAAATCGTATGAAAAAAACACTATAGGGTTATAGTATTTTTTTTATTATAAAATCATTATGATTAATGACTTGTTTTATCTATTTATTCGATTTGATTTAAAACCTCACGAAAGTTCGTTTGTATGAAAGAAGAGTTATGATGTGACACTATGCCATGAAGATTTATGTTATTTTGCTAATTCGTAGCTAAAACGGACACTATCATTTTATAGATATGTAGGTATATGTATTCATGTATGTATTTATAAGTACATTTATTATATCTAATAATTCGTCACAATATGTGTTTGTATTGTCTATAAACCACCGTCCTTTATAGTTCACGTCAATTCCTGTCAATCCAAAGGTTGTCTGGAAGAATTCGCTATAAGCGATAAGACCGCCTATTGTACTCACACGATTAGTTTGTAATTTGCTCTGTTTGAAGTTGTACGCAACATATGTAATATGTAATATAAAAATGTAATATTAGATAACCTACCTACTATACCTACAACAAATGTGTTATTCCACTATATTGTACTTGTTACCTAATAAATACTTATACTTATGTGGTTTACTATAAAGAGTTATCTATCTATCTATCTATCTATCTATATATCTATATTTTCAAAAAATATATAAATATTCTTTCAATGATACATTTTTTCAAAGATCTAAATACTAGTTTTTGGCGTTGGCGAGGGTAATTTTTGAGACTGATGCTTTTCATTGTTCATATCATAATTAAAAGAGTCGTCAGAAGGGTAACTTTTACATAGCTCCATCAACTTATGCGCAGTTACAGCAATGACTACAAGGTTAACTGTGTCTTTCCACAAAACCATAAGCATTGTGTATTTTTAAGAAATATGAATAATCATTTGCATTATTCACTCAGACAATTTCATGCCTTTATTTTAACAGTGCTCTTAGTGAGCCAGCATTACGTGTTTGACTGTCAGTTAATTTGTCAACTGTTGACTGCAACACAATACTTATTTGAAATAGGGGTCTGAAAGAGCGAGTATTATTTCATTATTCCTGCAATAAGTAACTACTTATGAATGTTTCTCTGATGTTAGCAAATTAATCAAAGTTCTAATATCTAGACAAAAAGCCAGTTCCTTTCAAAATCCTAACTGTGAACTTGTGTTTTATCAGGATTTCAGAATCGTCGAGCATTCATGGTTTTTTTAATCGAAACATTTATTTAAGATTAGCACTCGAACGTATCGCAAGTAAACCTAGAACCAAGTACCTATGTAATATTAGATAAATACATAATATTATGGTAGCTACATCCTATTACTACAATGATTCTTAGCTTGTACCTAGAATAGATAGCAAATCTTTTTTCAAAGCAAAGTTATGATCAAGAACTAGGTCAAACTAGCCAAAATATTTCTAACCCTTTGTTTAAATATTAGGTTTTACTATTGCTATCTCTTTCTTGTTGACAATCAAAGTATTGAAACTAAAAATGAATAAATTAGCTGATAATTATTTGAGTGTACGAATCAGCAGTAACCCATTTCAATAGTAGTCAGAAAGCCCTTTTCAGGGACACCATAATTCAGCGTAGCCACTGATCTAATGCAGAAGAAGAACCAGTACGAATAAATACCACTTTGTTCGAACGAATATGTTTTGCTTTCACCCATGCATGGCGACGTTTCACCACACATTTGCAAAGTCGTTCCCCGCTATGTATATATTGCGTTTGTTTCTGTGTATGTACTAGTATATTTTTACATGGTATATGCTTAGTGTAGATTGCATCGACGGTAATTGAAAGTGATTCACTGCGGTCAGGTAGACTGATTGTGATTCATTACGGCCACGCACCAATAGTTGGCATCGTAAATTCACCAGATATTCAAACAATGGCCATGGCATATCTAGGAAACAAATAATGGCATAATAAAATCGCTTTGCACTTGAGTGTGCATTTGTCTAGGATCATTGCACGAAGTCTCTTCACCTGACTTTATAAAGTCAAAAGTTTTTTATTTATGAATTAGCATGATAATATAATTTATATTTATACACTTATTTACACTAGAGTACCATGAGTACTCATGACTAGAGTACCCATTCAACTTTTAACTAAACTTTTTAAAGCCCCAGTTATTCAAACAATTGCTATAGCACATCTAGGAAAGAAATAATGGAAGGAGAAGTCGTTGACCCGATTCGATCGCTCTGCACTTGAGCGGGCGCTTATCTAGAGATACTATACGAATCTCTTCACCAGACTTCTTAAGCAATAGTGAATTAAGATAACTCGTACACTTCTGTATGTCTATGTCCAGGTACATAGGCCCCATAAGATAGCCCCGATAGGTTCTAATGGGCCATCCCGTTTAGCTAACCCCATCTCGCTTGTTAACAATGCCTGGAAATCTTCCAAGTCAGCCTTTAATTAATAGTGGTTTCATAAAATCACGCTCGGTGTGATTAACTGCTAGGCAATACTTTTTATTCCTTACATAGAACATTATACGCAATGTAAAAAGCTATAAATGGTCGGTACACTACTAAAGACTTTTAGATTTAACAAATGATTGTACCGTGCGGGATTCAAACCTAAGGATTGTGGGGTACACACCCTAAACCTGCGACTTTTCGTGTACTAATCGTGTATTTATGTATTTCTACGTTTCTATAGATACCGTTGTCGAAAAGAAAAGTATTTTACTCAAGTTGCAATGTTTCTAGTGAAAAGGTGTATAATATATTTTGAATAGTTTGTACATAAATCTCAATAAGTTTTGTTTACTATAATGTATACTTTTTGTTATTTTAATTCCATAAAATATAGAAAATAATTACGTACAAACATAAGTTATTATATCAGATTTTTATTATATCATTTAAAAGAAAATTTATAAATTTTGTGTCAATAAAAACACATTTTGAATATTACAGTCTGTTTTGACCAACGATAATTGAGAGCTTTGAAATCACATTTCTGAGTATTTTATTAAAATTGTATTCACAAACGTACAAGCAATTTCTATGGAAATTTTCATAAAAACGAATAAAACTCTCATATTATAATTAAAAAAAAAATCAAAGTCACTTTAACTGAAAACTGAATGGCAAAAATTTGCAAAAAGGAAGGTTTTTTTTGTAATATCTGTAAGACACAATCCAATAAAAATATACTGCCCTGAACGTGTCCAGAGCTATTAGGTTCCCGGAGTTCAATGCCTTGTTATTGAATTATTGAAAATCTTTGAACTTTTCCTATCGAAGATTACTCGATAAATTTGGTTTCATACTAGGACACTATGTTAAAAAGTTAGAAGAAAGTTTTAATTTAGACTGTTTTGGTATATCTACATGAAATGTTTTTATAACTAAAACTAATAGAATAATAAAAGGTACAACTTCTTTAATGTCTACTAAATAAATGTTGACTCTCTTTTTAGATAAATGGATTCACCTTGTTTGATTACCACAACACTAGGCCCTGGGACTAAGTAGGTACTGGGTAGCTAAACTGAAATATTCAAAGTACTCAGTTCGTTATTATGAATCTATTTGTCTTCTTCGCCGTGTCATCGGTTCAATAATATGGGCATCTTATAGCTGAATGAAGGACCATAAAAAAAAACAAGAGTTTGATGACCGATTCTTCTAGGCCACGCGCGGAATCGGCGTTAATTCACTTTAACGTTAAAATATTTTTTTAAATTCACGTAGTTTTTAAACTAATCAGATCTACCTTATAATCAAGGACACCTAATGTGATAACATTGCTATGATGCAACGATTTAAGTGCTTTTTTTTTAACTTCTGACGCGTTTTCTGTCGGCATTTTCAGCGCTCCCTAGTGACATGTGGCAATAAAACCTATCTAAGAACCATCATAGAAGACCGTATCATTAAAGAAGACTAAAAAAAGCAATATCCGCTACCACGCTCGACGGTCGTGGGACGGTCGAGTTCCCGTCTCACGACCGTCGAGTGTGGTCGCGGACGGTGCTTATTAAGAATGAGCACCCAACCACGATATTTCAATCATAAAAAACAACTGTAAACAATTGTATTACATTCCAATAAGCCGTACCAGAGATTAATGGTAACAGATAAACAAACAAACTCTTAGGGCAAACGCATTTACGAGCATCTTATGTCACAGGTAAAAATTACAAATGTCTTCTCCGATAAGCTACCGCCAAATGGCCGCCAGAAAGTCAGCCTGTAAACATTTGCAATCTATAACACTGGTCTTTCTTTCAATAACTTCAGTTTCACAAACGAGGAAATCATACAAACACGCTTCTGTTCACAGATCCATTGTCTAGTCATGAGCAATGCATTCTTAACAATAACGGATGTCGGACAATGCACCTTGCTAGTGATTAACCCGTTCTTGATGGAAGCTAAGTGAAAACAGAGCCGGTGAAAGTCTTAACAGAAAGGGGTGTAAATGTATGTAACTCTTTAGCGCAAAAACTACTGAACGGATTTTGATGAAACTTTACAGTTGTATAGCTTATACATACTAATAACACATAGGCTACGTTTTATCCAGGTATTATGCGAGCGAAGCCGAGGGCAGAAGCTAGTAAGTTAATAAACAACCAATCAGTCACATACAAGTTCTGCCCTCGTGGGTAAGAAACTACCGGAGTACCGTGGTACCACGAAACACAGACAACCTCGGTGGAGCTGTGGGTAAGTAACCAGCTGAGACGGAAGAGGTGCGGATTCCATTCCCGCCACGGGACAAATGTTAACATGTTCTGCAGATGTTTGTCCCGGGTCTGGGTGTTGCGATACCATCATACTCGTAGTTCCTGATACTCACGATACAGGGATTCCTAGAGTATATACTCAGGACTATGTATGAGTCTGTTAAAAAAATCGCATTTGTTTTATCTCAACTGCCGATAGATAATTATGAATGTATGAAATATTTTGTCATTGTGTTATCGATTCGTATAATTTGTTGCGTTGGGGTTGCGCAAGGCATTACTTTGGTGCCACGAGTAATAATTGTATTTTTAATTAGTGGTATGAATAATTTAGGTATTCATTAAATAGTATATCCTATAATATAAATGAAAATACTACAAACTGATACAATAATACATAAAAGTACAATAGGTGATCATATCGCTTAAAGCGATCTCATCAAGACACCTTCGGATAATTGTATATTTGCTTATGACCGTGCCATAATTAATGTAAATTCTTTACTTTCCTCGAGATTAGCTAAGCAAAGTTTATCTACTGAGAACTTGTTAGATAAGCTTTGCTAATCTAACAAATTCTCCTTAAACAAACCTTTCCCCAATATAAGAGCACTCACCAAAATAAAATGTATCTATCCTATTCCCTATCTTACTCCCAAAATAATAAAGTGGTAGGTTCCAAGAAAACATGTATATTGAATTTAAACGGTATTGGATGGACGCTTATAGCCTTATATTTTACTGGCGCTACCTTTATTTAGCACAACTTATTTGTCTTCACAACTCCCAGCTTTGTTTAGAAGAGAAATTGGGTTGAATATTGTATGGACTCTTGCGAGTCCCTGTTTCTGTAGTTATGGCAAATTTACAAACTACTTTTCTTGTTTGTGGGTTGAAAGTTGATCCTAAACGTATTCCGTTTAGAATATAAAAGTTGAGTGGGTTAGAAAAAGTAACTTTTCCAGAAAAGCCACATTTTCTAACCTCGGTAGTGTGTGAATAGGATCTTGTTTTTATGAATGGTTGGCGAAGTTTTTTGTGTTCTCTCATAAGGAAAAGATGGCAAATAACCTATGATGTTTGTAGATATTCTTAGAAATGAAATTATCGCGATTTGGTATCATTAGGATATTATTACGAATATACCTACCACGTACTTTACCTACTATTCCAGAAACCTTTCTGGATCCTAACCATCAAGTCTTATTGCGACTCAATTCCTGCTTTGCAAATGCCGGTTTATGACAACGCCATAGCGTCCTCAACCGCTAAGCGAGATTAAACATATGAGTATTTGCCAGATAGTTAGGCCCCTGTATGTCTAAACAATACCACTTTCTGTTAACGCTTGCGGAAAGATTGAATTCTATGGATATGACATTAGCTGTGGAAATGTCTCGTGACAACTGCCAAGTTTTACCTTGACAAATTTGCGTTAGCGTGAAAGGAAAAGTAAGCGTGAGGTATTTGTCTAGACCCAGCCCGCTTAGCATGAGCACCCAAGACAACGTTTTGTCTACGAAAGAGAAGACAAAAACTATTTCTGTCGCCTATTCTGTCAAACAAAAGAAAGGGACAAAATATTTTTGTCTTCTCGGCAGTACACAAAACCGTTGTCATGGGTCTTCATGCTAAGCAGGCTGGTCTTACGAATGTCGAGCGTGGTCGCGGACGGTGCTCATGAAGAACCTCGAAATGTAAGCAGGAGAATAGTAAAAGTACGTGGCATATTCGTATTTTATTTTGTCTTTTTGTGAGCACCAACTTCTAATAATGTGAGCTAAATAGTAATAGAAAATAAAAGTTTATGAGACCGGAGATGTTTATTTGGAATTTACTTATCTATGTAGTTTTATTATTGTTTTTGACAGATGCCCAAAACATACGGACTTTAACTAAGGTAAGGTAAGGGAAGACACTTTGTTCGTATGTATGTCCTTAGACAGTAGAAAAGTGTTAATTAACACACTCTTAAGCAATACTTTACTTTATATAACTAGGTCAATCAGACATTAAGTCTAACATATTCAAAATTGTAGTATTACTGAGATACATTTATTTTAGGTATGATAATGCAATCTGCATAGGAAAAAAACTGATACGCGACCAATACGAGTCATGAGATTGTAGAATTGTCAGTCTAAGGTTGCACGGTCGGATCAACCCCACGAACTGGTACCTCCGATTAGGCCAACAAGACTACTTTACTTCAAAGCCTTCAGAAATACGTTAGACAAGATAAGTGTAGCCATCTCTAAAATTTAGTCACAAATGCTAATTTTAGCCAAACCCGCATGTGCTACGAACCATATACTGATAACAAATTGTATACAACTTACTCGTAATTTCTAATTAAGTTTCAAACCCGCTTAGTTTTTTATTTAACGTATTGCAGCGCCCTTTTTGAATTCTTGAAATAATAATAAATAAATAAATAATGCTGGATATTTTTCACACAGCATCATCTAGCCCCAAAGTAAGCAGAGCTTGTATTATGGAAACTACATGACTGATATACTACTTATATAAGTTTTTTTTGTAAATACATACATACTATACATTATAGTAACATCAGAATAACACATAAGATACTTTTTATCCGGGTACCTTGCGGGCGAAGCCGTGGGCAGTAGCTAGTGTGTGCAAAATGACAGATACATGAGACAATTTTGATATTTGACAAACCTCCTTGTACACAAAAAAATATACATGGAATTCTAGATTCGGGTCAGGACTATGTTTGTTTCTGATGAGTGTTGAGTGTTTATTTATTTATAGATAGATAACCCTTTATTGCATATATGGTGTAATATGCATTAAATAAACACTTTACATAAGATCTTATAAACTAGGTTGTGGTGATACAACGGACAGGCTTATCGCTAATCACTTGTGGTAAAATTGTTTGTTTGTATGTTTTGCTGTTACTATTATTATTTTATTTTAATAAAACACAGGCTGCAACCAATTGAAATGCGTTTTTTTGCAAAAGACAATGGAAGCGCTTCTTTAAACGATGGACCGATGGTATTAAGAGACGACCTCTGTGGCGCAGTGGGCGAAGGCCCGCCTGAGACGCAGAAGGTTGCGGGTTCGATTCCGGCAACTTTCTGCGTCTCAGTATTTGCAAATATTTGTCTCGGGTCTGGGTTTTTTCTATGTATAATATGTATGTATTTACAAAAAAATGTATATAAGTAGTATATCAGTCATGTAGTTCCCATAATACAAGCTCTGTTTAGTATGGGCCTAGATGATGCTGTGTGAAAAAATGACCAACATTGTTATTACTATTAATTATAATTGACGTTACAGAGGCATGCTCATAACTAAATAAGTCAAGTCTTCAAGTCTTAGAAGTCAATTTTAACTTCTTGGCGACGATAATACGACATTTTTACTTCTAGTAAAAATGTCATATCCAAATGAAACATTGTATGTATGACAATACTATAATTTGTTATCTCGGAGCTAATCTGATGATACTGTAAAGTTTTATCAAAATCCGTTCAGTAGTTTTTGCGTGAAAGAGTAACAAACTTTCGCGTTTATAATAGTAGTAGGATTTTTGCATTGAAATAATAGTTAACAATGTTTACAGGACAGGTTTATACATAGTCGCAGCACCTGCTTTGTTCTACGGTACGTACTCTGAAGCGACAAAAGTTTCGTTACGGTACGTAAACATACTGACCCAGTTTCAGCTAACGGTAGCCAATGAACTACTATGATTTATCAATATATAACGTTTTCAATAAAATAAAAATGATAAGGAATTATTTTAGGGTATATTCAGTTCACTTCATACTAGCGTCTAGCGTGATTACGTGGTCATGGACGGTGGTCATGAGGATGGACCTCAAATGGTCAACGAAACGTCAACAGGAGAATAGTATAGTGGTAATGTCGATAATCTATCTGAAGGTGCAACGTTTATACTTTGCGCGCGGTTCTTGATGAAGACTCTTGGAATGAATCGAAACTTAGTCTGTGCCTTCATCGATCGTAAATTCCCGTCGTACAATATTAATGATCTAAATCACCAAATGTTGTTTAAATGAATTGTATATTGATATATTTATGCACGTGCACGTTATATTTTTGCACGTACCACACGTGAGGCTTTGACTTTTAAGTTCCGACTTTTCCAGATAGCTACTGTCTCCAGAATTTACTTTTTGGTAGTATAAATGGGCTGTTGGACAAGGCTTATTATCAGTTATATTTTTTTTAAATTCAGTTGGAAACAATGAAATAACTATAAAATATTGCAACAAAAACTGTACGATATTATTGTGGCAGAATATAAAAGAGCTCTTAGTGTATTTATTAATAATACATATACTCAGGTTATGAAATGATCTGTATACTGAAGTTTTCCCAAGTGACTGCGAGGTTCTTAAAAAAAGGCGTATGTACCGATGCAATCGTCCATAGGCTACGGTAATCGCTTACCAACAGGTGGGACGTATGCTTATATATAATCTATTACTCCATTATCTTATAAAAATATATACTTACTTATACTCAGTTTTAAAATATTATTATAGACCACAGAAAAGAGGGGACTCTTCTAAAACACGTTATTTCAACTTAAAAGAATAACTCCCAACCCTTCATGTAATTGTACTGTAATATAAATACAAAACTTTTTGATTTTGATTTGATTTGATTTGATATCGTCCATTTTATAATATAATAATTATACAATATCAAACCGATTTGTTAATGTCCTTGGCTTGATAATTGGATCAAATTATAATTATAACAAGTTGGACTATGGAATTAAATGTCAGCTAGTTAACCAATTGGTCATGTTAATGGCCGATGAACCGGAAAATAAATGCGGCCTTCAGAAATAGCTGTTGTTGTTGGAATATATATATATAAATATTACCTACACAGTGACCGAATGGGTTTCGGGTATAACTACAAAATGTATTTTACCCATGACGGCAAATGGTTGTATATGTGTTTGCCGTAAGAGTTTGTCTCAAGGAGGTGGGCGTAGAGGCCGCTATGCAGTTTGATAGATTTGTTTTGGTCTGATACCATTTATCTTCGAAACGCCTCATTGGATTGTAATACGGTTTTTGTAATCAATTTGTTGACTTCAAGGAAGTTTTCTAATAAAAGTTTTATAAAAAACCATTTAAAAAGGTATTTAAAATATACTTTTCCAAAATTATTATTTTACCAAATTCAACCGTTTATCCTTTTTCCGAGGATCAGAAATGAGGGAAATAAATAGGCGTATTCAACAAGGGTGGACTGCTTTTGAAAAATTGTAAGACGTTAAATCCAATATCCTTATAACTTAGAATTAGAATTAGTAATATTTGTCTTAAGACCAGGATTTAAAACCAATGTGTATTCCTATCGTCACTTATGGAGTCTAAAAATAGCCCCTGACTAATGAGCACCATTAGAGTTGCCCAAAGAGCCATGGAGTGGGCCATGCTAGGAATCCATATCTTAAACCAAACATCAAGATAAGAGGTCTCACTATAGTGGAGGATCTAGGTATACGGATTGCAAGTCTCAAGTGGAGTTGGACAGGGCACTTGGCAAAACTGGAGGATCATAGATGGACCAAAACAGTCACGGAATAGTGGCCGAGAGGCAGACCACCTGCCCGATGGACAGATGATATTATGAGGGTAGAAGGTGAGAAGCTGGATCCGGATTTGCTTAGCAGTAGATGATACCGGCTAATTAGATATATAGATATAATGCAATATGCATTGCTGCATGAGTTAATTTACTTAAATTGATCCACTTTGTACTGTAGATAGACGCAGACATATCGTTTTGTATTGATGCATTTTTATTTGAAAACAAAAGCGATTGCATAAAACTCGTTGACTGTATCTGCCTCCGAAACAATAGTGATAAAAACTTGGCCGGATATTGGATTAAATTGACCATCGCGCCTGTCGAGGGTTAACGTACAGAACCAAGGGAAACGCTGTTAGTTGTTTTGAAATTAAACGTTTAAACGGATATAGATCGAATAAAATTCTTTCTACTTTTATAAACGCGAAAATGTGTGAGGATGGATGTATGTTTGTTACTCTTTCACGCAAAAACTTCTAAACAGATTTTGATGAAACTTTACAGTAATATAGCTTATACATCAGAATAACACATAGGCTACTTTTTATCCGGGTACCAGGCGAGCGAAGCCGATTGAAGTAAAAAAAACAACCAATCAGTCACGTACAAGCTCTGGCCTAGGACTCCATATGTTGTGGGTCTCATCAGAATAACACGTAGGCTACTTTTTATCCAGGTACCACGTAGGCGAAGCCGGTGGCAGAGGCTAGTTTTATATAATTTTCAATAATGTGTGTTTTGTTTCATAAAATAATTCAGAATACAGAAAACATAAATAAGTCATAGCATAGCATCTTATCAAGACTATGCTATGGTAGAAATTAATAAGCTATGTATGGACTCCAAATAAAGTGACTCCAAAGAAGCAGTCACCTCAAAAAATCTGATCGTATCCTGTGATTCCACATAATTCTTCGGTTATCCTTGTCACAGACAAAGCACTGCGACATCGCGATCAATTTGCATAAACCAATTTCACACAGTCATATCCCGTTATCACACTGTTGATAAAAAGACAGAAACCACACCTTTGACTAGAAACGGCATACAAGCCTCTGAAAAACACCCGTTTACTGGTTATGGAAGCAAACGCCTAGTCAGCTATATACCGTTTTCTATTAAACATTTGCACGCCTATCAAGCTCTGTGTTTTTTAACCATCGTGTACCTTGTGTACTCGAAGAAATATTGTCGTTCCGCGCGTACAGAATTGCAGAAATGAATATTCATCGTTTTGATATATGAAATCGAGGACATTTGCCATCAAATGATATTACATAAATACATTAACTTGATATGTTAATAGCGGACGTTGGCTATCAAGTGGACATTATGTTAATGTTTGCTGGATTTAACTTGAGTTGTGAGTAAAATCTACGACAAAGTGAATCGTTCGAAACAGGATAAGAGGGCGGGCAGACTACGGCGAAGATGTATAAACATATGGTAAACTAGTCAACAATAATTCAATAGATGAGAAGGAAGGCCAAAGACTTTGTCTTGCAGAGGAACGCCGTATGCAAAAATGTTAGTAATCATAATTTCAGATAAATGTAATTAATAAATCTTGTCTATTGAATCGAAGATAGATTGTATTACAACTGTTTCTTGATTATACCTATAAATAAATAATGCTGAACATTTTACACACAGCACCACCTTGCCTTAAACTAAGCAGAGCTTGTATTATGGGAACTACATGACTGATATACTACTTATGTAAAATTTTTTGTTAATACAAAACCTAATTGGGTATAATCTACCAATTAGGTTTTGTGTTTACAAAACCTAATTGGTAGATTATATAACCGTATATTATAAACAGTTCTATTACAATCTATGTTCGATTCAATAGACAAGATTTATTAATTACATATATCTGAAATTATGATTACTAAAATTTTAGGCTATTGCGTTCCTCTGCAAGACAAAGACTTTTCTTCCTTCCTTCTCATCTCTATTGAATTACTGTTGATACCTAAAATTTTTAGATGGCAATTTTTTTTTAATCTGCCATCGAAAAAATAAGAGTAGTCGTGGTTTGGACAAGCAAATCTCGGAATTTAGATTGCATTTTCGGAAACAAGAATGATTAATCTTTATCAGGGTGAATGTTGATTCAGGTCGAAGTAATCCTTTGGTTCGACCATCGCATCCCTTCGGTTGTTGGCAGTCCGCACCGGAAATAGTAATTGTTATTGTATAACAATGACGCCTTTGTTATTCATTCGCGGTTTTGGGAAAACAATAATTTTGGTATTGATATTATTTTAGTGGAGCATCAGCTAAATATTTATTGTGGACACAGAACCAGTGATATTTTTCTATTATCATCATCATCAAAATTGTTTGTCTTGACGAACCCATGGTCTTGGTCTACATGATTTCTTGCAATTCTATGTAATCGGTTCCTTCCTACACTTAACGGGGGGCCTTCCTACACTTAACTGTGTCGTTTAGTTCACGCAGTGGGTGAAGGCCCGCCTGAGACGCAGGTTGCCGTCGCCAGACAAATGTTTGCATCTGCAAATATTTGTCTCGGGTCTAGGTGTTTTCTATAATTGTATTTTTTACATATCTAATATCTATATTTTTTTATACATACTTAATGTATAAAAAAAGTAGTATATCAGTCATGTAGTTCCCATAACTCAAGCTCTGCTTACTTTGGGGCTAGATGATGTTGTGTGAAAATATTCAGCATTATATATTCATTTAATATTTATTTATATAATCTACCACCAATTTTGCTCTGTGGCTAAACCAATGACAGCATTTGAAACCAAACCTTGGCTACACCGCTGAAACCACAATATTATCTCGATCTGTCAGATTCCACCACAAACAAAGGCTTAACCAGTTATTAGGGTAAGATCAGACTGTACTCAAACTGCTCGTTGACCTTTGAATGTGGTATTTGGTGCGTAAACCGAAGTACGTAAGGGCTTTAGTGCTAATCCCTGTGTTTCTACTTGCGAAACATGGATGTGTGCTAGATGTAAAGCAGGTAATACATATGCGAACCAGGTGGTCTAGCTTAACGGTTTTTTATTTAGTGCCTTGTACTTTTCCTTTGTCTTTGGGTTTCAGGAATGCTGGAAAGGTCGGCGAGTCAACTCTTCAGAAGCGCGTCCATTTACTGGTTCTTGAGAGGCATTACACCTTTGGGTGACTCGTTGACTCGCATCAAAGCATGTCCATCATATGATAAAAATAAAATTAGTGAGAAGATACGTTTGTTTTTATTTCTGTGATTTACCAATGTGTCCGAAGGAAGCGGTAAAGTGACCACGAAGAACCAAAAAAAACTACGAACTACGATGTTTTTACCTTCAAAAATTCCTGCAATTGTTCTGTTGAACAAATCAGTTAAAGCTGTCATCGCAGAATCGTTGAGCCTACTTTTGTTGAATTCGTTTTATAGGTTAGGTTGTATTTTATCTAACAATCTAACCTATAAATATTGTACATACACCTTACGAACCAGTAATTAATTCTCTTTGATGTTTTGTTTGTGATGCAGGGTCAACAAATTAACACTCGGCTGAGTACTAATGTATGATGGATATATACTGCCTGTTTGTATCTTATAAGGATAAAAAGCTTTTCTGGAATTGTCATTAGATATAACTATGTAGCGGGTTTTGATGCCGGATTATTCTAGACTACGCGAGGAATCTTCGTAAATACACTTTAACATTTTAAATTCAATAGTCTATAAGATGACTTTACCATATGATCCTTGTAATTTCAATGAATTAAAACCTAGATTATGGATTTGACTGTTCGTCACGGCATGGAGGAAGAGTGGGCTTATGGCTGATGATAAAATAACTTGAATTAATAAATAATGCTGGACATTTTTCACACAGCATCATCTAGCCACAAACTAATCAGAGCTTTTGTTATGGGAACTACATGACTGATATTTTTTGTAAATACATACATAAATTATACATAGAAACCACCCAGACCCGAGACAAACATTTGTCCCGCAGCGGGAATCAAACCCGCAACCTTCTGCGTCTCACACGGGTCTTCGCTCACTGCGCCACAGAGGTCGAATGTAATATTCATATATAATTATATCATGATGGAATAGAAAAACATTGATATCTATAGCACATTTATAGATTTTTTCAGGTCACCTTCTATGGTCAGCATTGAGAAAAAGGCTCTAAATTTGTTTCATGTATACTGAACATAAAAGATCTCAAGAAACTAGCTCTATTTGTCAGCCGGGACTCTTTATCCTGGCCACTGGCATCTCCCAGAGTGCCAATACCAACGGTCCAGAGAATCCTCTCAGATGTCATCGATCGGTCAGAGAGGCTATACACCAATGTCCAATTACTGGTCGCTTTTGTGAAAAGTTTTGTAGGGTGGTAGTTCGAGTGTTTTGTGGATTTTGTATGATAATAATTCATGTTAAATCAACTATTGATATTCGATTGTTAAGTTATCTGACATGTTGTTAAGGGACAAAGGCTTGAGAAAGGGCATTGACCGTCAACTGGATTTTAGGGGGTCGTAACTTTACTGGAAGAGTGGTTTCAAGCAAAGGGTTAAACTTATGAGTAAACAACTTTTCTGTATTACAAGTTGGGAATATATGGAAAAGTATTTTCTACTATATTCAGCACAATGCTTATATACCACCAAAAGTCACGCCTCATTTCAGGAAGGTACTTAACCACCGATTTATATTTACTTATTTTATGATCTGCATAAATTTATGCTACAAAAATATATATAAACATCCATCTTACACATAAATGGTTCTGATACCCCAGTCCTGTCCCATCGAGGTCATTAACGTACCAATGGAACAACAGCTTTAGATATTTTTAGATAAGTACGTGACGTATAAAATATATAGAATACTTTTATCCGTGCACTACGGATATATATCGTAGTCAGGAAAAGCCGGTGGCGGAAGCTAGTAGATAAATTATAATGAAAATCTGTTCAAAATTAAATTGTCGTTATGTAAAGTACACACTTCAGTACATTTTCACACCCTCGCACTATGGACCGAACTAAACTCAATTTCAACTTGAGCGCTGATCCCAAAGCCATTTGTGTGATGTTTATAACCTTATACTAGTTACTGCCTACGGCTTCGACCATATTTTATAGGACCTGGATAAAAAGTAGCCGATTAAAAGTTCTTACCGTTAAGACACACGCTTAGGAACACTGCCATTTTTTCGGTCAAAATTATTGGTCTCCACGAAATGCTGTTTTATTTTGTAAGCAAACGCTATCAATTATCAAAAATTTTAACGAGATATAATATAGCCTATGTTTACTGAAGTCAAGTCTAAATGTTGGTGAAACATTTTTTTAAATCGGTTGAGTAGTTTCGGTGATAAGCTCGCTACGGTATCCGCTTACCAGCAGGTGGGCCAGTAGTTTGTTTCCCTATTTAGTAGTATAAAAAAACTCACCTGATATCTACCGACATGGCTATTTTTAGGGTAAATATTTATTTTTTGTTTTAAATCCTTCATATCTTTTCCTACTTAAATAATTAAGTACTGACGAGCTTCACAAAGGGTCATCGTGATGTTAAAAACGATGAAGATATACGATTGCAAAAAATCGCGCAATGTTAATTAATTTGGATGCTACGGGGAAACATGTTTGTTCATTCCCTGCATAAAGCGTATTCAGCCCAACTTGATAAAAAATTTAGTGACCTATTTTTTAGTAAAAGGATAATTAAAAAGAATAACCAGCCTTGTTTTCTGACTTTCTTTCCTGGCTTGGTCCAGGCAGTAGATAAAATCGACGTTTCAAAGTGATCCTTGTGGTTTTAATTAATAAATAAATTTTGACTTTGAGTTCAGTCGAGTACCGTGTCTTTTCATTTAATTGTGTTCATGCCTCAATTCAGTGCTTTTATTTATGACTAGCTGTACATGCGACTTCGTTCGCGTTTGACATCCCTGATCATCCATTATTCGCATTTGACCACAGTTAGCCTCATATTAACAAAGGCGCTTTTTACTTTGGATTTGAAAACTCCCAGGTTGTATTTCTCAGAAGACAGTAACCCAGGATTCATATAAAGAACCATTAAAATCGGTTTACAATTATCGAAGATCAAACACACACGATAAAACATACAGTCGAATTGAGAACCTCCTCTTTATTTGAAGTCTGTTAAACACTACAAAAATGATGGAATAGAAATTTTGTTATTTTTACGTAAAAAAAAACGTTCTATCCACGTTCGGGGTGGCGTTTTTCTTTGACAATAGGACTACCTACTCAGCGTACACTACAAAGAGCACTACAAATCTTACGCCAGCTTAAGATGAGACATGTACTCGAAGGTTCCTATACATTCTAGGTTTCAAGTTATTTTAGACTTCAATACTGTGTATAATGATCGTTTGGCGATATCTGACTCCTTTGGAGTGGTCTGACTTTGACAATATGCCTTATCCATTAAGCCTATACGATAAAGTGTTCACGCAAGCGATACTTTCAAAGGTACATTCCTGTACATTCCCGGTTTCAAGTTATATGGACCTAATACTGAGGGTTGTGATGTTTTTAGACAGACAGGAAGACAGTCGTGTGCGTGTTTATTTTTTTGTTTGGACTACGTATTAATGACAATATTTAAAGTACCTCCTTTCTAAAAAAAATAATTAATGAAATCGGACTATGCGTTAATGAATTACAACTAAGTACACATTTTGACTTTCATCACCTCTCCCAAGGGAACCGTGCTGAATTTCAGGATAAAAAGTATTATATGTTCAGCATGAAATAAAATCATGCCAAGTTTCATTTGAATTTATTCAGTAGTTTCGGCGTAATGCGCGTTACATTTAGACAGACAGACATAAACAAATTAAAAAAAATACATTTTTGCATTTGGAGTAGCAACCATAGAGTACCCTCCAGAAAATATATCTTCAATGAATTTGACCTGTTAAATATAGATATTTTTTTAGGAACCAGCTCAAATATTATACACACATAGTACAATTTGTATACAAAGGATTATTTTAGATATGAATTAAATCGATTTTAACTCTTATTTCCATAGACTAAGATTTTTTTTTTTACTCCTGTTAAATTTGACGGTAAAACTGTCATGTGTGTTGTTTTTTTTTGTGTCTTCAATTATGTCACTGCGAATGTCATATTGATACATCTATTATATTATCATCTATGGTATCACTGTGCTAAGCTTTGAAACAACATACGTAATCACTTATTTGGTTTCAGAAAGTCATTTTAAGCATGTTGTGAATAGTTTCAAGATTTGGACATTGTTGTCGTCTTTGAGGACTTAGAGTTTGTTGACTTTGGTTTCTGAACATGGTCTACCATGAATTAAGATAGTTTAGTTTAGCTTGAGCTTTCAAAGTGTTTTATGAAAACAAACTTTTTATTTAATTTTAAATTGGATTTAATAGACTACGCCTGCATCGATATGTAGACGCTTCTGTAGTTATAAAAAAAATACAATGAGAGGATGCAGCCAGAACCAGTACAGAGACGGCTACATCAGCATTATTTTAATGTGCTTGCAAATCAAGCAATACTAGGTTCTATACTTAGTTAGTTTAAGGCAGAAGGGCGAGGTATCGCTATATTTCTATTTTATCAATCTATTTGTGTACCTAACCTTTTGTTACTATACAAAAATTACATTGAAAAAAAATATGTTTATTTTAGTGTTTAAATAAACTTATTTTAATTTTTATTATAATATTTTTATTTGTAGGTATTTAAATGTAGAAATCGCATTTAAATATATTTTATTATACCTTCACATTCTTGAAATTTCATTCGTTCATCCAAAGGTTGCCTGGAAGAGATCGCTCTTAGCGATGAGGTCGCCCAATGTATCACTACAACCTAGTTTGTAAGATTCTATGCATTTTTTTAATTCTGATGTATGCAATTAAAAAGATTATCTATCAAAATTAGACATAATAAAGCATTTGGGCGGGTCGACTCTTCAAATATACAAGTATTATCATCAAAAATTATCTGTAGAAGTTTACTGATAGACCTGAGTGATGTGACATCGGTCTATCGCATATGAAGCCCTTTACAAAACACTTAGTCCGGTTCATAGTCCGCAAAAACAATAACAAATTATGGCCTCTTACTATAAATCAAAGTAGTTTTATTTATTACTCATTGTTTTTTTTTTGTTAGAAAGGGGCCGTAAGCTATCCATTGCACCTGAACAAATATACCCAGATATTATTTAAAAGATCGATGGTGTAATTTTTTTTTTGCTTACACACAAAGAATAACTTTTCATCGCGAATGCGAGGAAATTCAAAAAGTGCCATTGAATTTTTATAAAAGTTTATTGCTAAACAGAAAATACGCTTTCCCGGGTTTCCCGCTGTTTTTTCGCTAAGGACTGTGGCCAGTTCCATATTTAAATCGAAATAAGGATTTGTGATGAAGTTTTTATAACATTGTAGCATATTAGAAAATGTAATGAGCCTCGTTCTATTTTCAAATATACTATCGGCTTTATGGCCGTAAATCGCGTTGACGGAGCAGTTTACTAAAAAATCCTACTAATAATATAAACGCGAAAGTTTGTGAGGATGGATGTTTGTTACTCTTTCACGCAAAAACTACTGAACGAATTTTGATGAAACTTTACAGTAATATAGCTTATACATCAGAATAACACATAGGCTTCTTTATATCCGGGTACCACGAAGCCGTGGGCATAAGCTAGTAATAATAATAATGCTGGATATTTTCACACATCACCTAGCCCCAGAGTAAGCAGAGCTTGTATTATAGGAACTACATGACTGATATAATACTTACCTATATATATATTTTTAGTTTCGTAAATACGTACATATTTTACAAAGAAACACACCCAGACCAGAGGCAAATATTTACAGACCATACAAACATTTATACCGAGGCGGGAATCTAACCCGCAACCTTCTGCGTCTCAGGCAGGGCTTCGCTGCACCACAGTGGTCGTCTAACTATGTCCTACTTATAAAGCATAATTGAATTAGATATATTTATCTTTTGCGTGTTACGTTGGAGCCTTATTGGGTCTAATGCCAACGAACTATGAAGGTTTCAACATATACAATACAACCTACTTGTTTGATATGCCTATTTATTTGGTGACCATTGTTTGGTCGTGGTACATTATTGTTGTATTGTATGAGAGCTTGTCCAAATTGGAATGGAAACTGCAGTTACGTGTATATTGAGGATCGGTTTGTTTGATTTGGATTGGCCAGACCTATATTGAGCGTCATAGCGACATCACCGTACGAAATAACAATTCAGTTTTGTTTAGGTCGTCAATTTAATCGTGATCAGATCTCATGGTTAGGACCTTGATGATAACCATTAAGTCTTATTGCGATTAAATTTAGGGAAAGATGACAAATTCTGCGCTTTGTATGTAAGGGCTATATAGCGTTGTAGCATAGTGTTTAAAGGTAATTTCGTAAAATGTTGTTCACAACTAGATGTCGCGACTAAAAACGGCCGAATCCTAGATCGGCTATCGATGTGTTTCGGACGTTTGTATATAAGATAGTCAAAATTTTGATAATTAAATTCACGTATAACAAGGCGGTGTTTTCTTGGACCCCCTCCTTCTATCAGACCAACTACCTATGTGCTAGTACATATCCAGTATTATACACATAGTCGGCAATTGCAAAACGGGATTCGACATAATTATAAGTTTAACGGTATTTATCGCGTTTACCTTTTTGATTATTTTCCTGACGTTTCGACTGTATTGTAACAGTCGTGGTCACGGGATGACTGGAGTATACGGAGCTATCGTCGAGAAATAAAGGCAGTAGCCGCAACTACGCTTGGTTGTAAGGCTCTTGAATGGCGCTGCGGAGAAGCTGTCTGATGGACAAATGGTGCTGGCTCAATTCTCACAGTGGGACAAATGTTTGCATGTTTTGCAAATATCTGTTCCTGGTCTGAGTTTTGTGGTACGCATAGTTCCTGATACCCGTTATCCAGGGATTCCTAGTGCGCGGTCAGGATTATAGTGTATCTGTTTTTTATTATTTACTATCACAGATAGATATAATGTCGTATCGATAGTTATGATAGTATCTTTCACTGATATATGTATATAACATTGGTAGTAGGTAGGTATATTAAAAAAAAATAGAATTAAAAAAAAGTATAGGATGTAAGATCCTACTACTATAATAAACGCAAAAGTTTGTGAGGATGGATGTTTGTTACTCTTTCACGCAAAAACTACTGAACGGATGTTGATGAAACTTTACAGTAACATAGCATAAAGATCACATAGGCTACTTTTTATCCGGGTAATACGCGGGCGAAGCCGTGTGCAGAAGCTAGTATAACATATTACAAAGATACAAAGGAAGATAACAAAGAAGGTAGTTAAATTATCAATAATGGACTAGTCACGAAGTAGATATAACAAAATGTGTATAACAATCCTTTTAGAATATTATTACGACTCTACCACGTACTTTACTATTCTCCTGCTGACGTTTCGTTGACCGTTTAGAGGTCCTTCCTCAAGAGCACCGTCCGTGACCACGTGACCACGCGAGTGAGACGGGAAATTAATACGAACTCTGTATTTATTAAAAAAAAACAGTTCATAATAACAGAAAGACATATTATTGTATAGTCGTAATAATATTCTAAAACGATACCAAACTACGATAATTTCAATTCTATTATAACAGTCCTGGTTTTGTTTAATTGACGACCTCTGTCGCGCAGTGGGCGAACGTCTGAGACGCAGAAGGTTTGCGGGTTCGATTCCCGCCGCGGGACAAATGTTTGTATGATCTGCAAATATTTGTCTCGGGTCTGGGTGTTTTCTATAATATAGTAAAAGCTTTTGCCCACGACTTCGCCCGCGTGGTACCCGGATAAAAAGTGTTATTCTGATGTAAAGTTTCATCATTTAAGTTATATTAAATCCGTTCAGTAGTTTTTGCGTGAAAAAGTAACAAACATACACAAAAACTTTTGCGTTTCGTGTTTCGTTTCGTTTTGTACAAGTTCGTGTGCGCAAGGTACAAAAAAATACGATGGCATATTCCAATTAGCAATTATTCCAATTAGTTAGTGGGCTTGTAACCTGTCACGTGGAATTAACTACATGAAAAACGCGAGAATGTGTCAATTGTTACATTACATGGCTCTGACTACCTCCTTCTTGGCATCATAAAATATCTACGCACTGACTGATTTTAGTTTAATCTATTTCTTCATCGTCAAAACAATCAGAGTCAATTATTTTCACGGCATTCTATACAATTGCAAAAGTGATTATGTCTGAAAAAACGTGTGAGCTAACTATTATTTTCAATGGCTTAGCTAATTATTAAACTACTCGTATTATAAATGCGTAAGTTAGAATGTTTATAGCAAAAAAATAATCTTCGTAAATACAGAACTGATATGTTTGTTACAAAGTTCGCGACTCAAAAATTACTTTTAACCATATCCCACACAGATGAAGCCGTGGGCAGAAGCTAGTATAATATAATATGTTTTAATTATAATGATTATATATACATACTTTTATTTGATTACCGTGTCTAGACACGTCTTGGGCACTTTATTATATAAAATCATTGCTCTCAATAGCAATGTAAAATAAGTAGTAATAGGTTCACAATCAAACACAATTGGCTGAATACTTAATTTATCCAATTACATATACTTAATATAATTAAAAAGATTGCCGTTGCAAATGACACTCAATACTGTCTACGGCTTCGCTCGCATGTTTTCTGTAAAATTTATGCCTCTGTGTTAGGCTAGGTCATATTTCATTCAAATCAATTCAGCTGTTAAAATCCAACCTTTGTGGCCCAGTGGGCTAAGGCGGGAAGTTGTGGGTTCGATTCCCGCCGCGGGACAAATGTTTGCATTTGCAATTACTTGTCTCGGGATCTGGGTGTTTTCAATGTATAATATGTGTGTATTTACAAAAAAAAAGTATATAAGTAGTATATCAGTCATGTAGTTCCCATAACACAAACTCTGCTTACTTTGGGGCTAGATGATGCTGTGTGAAAAATGTCCAGCATTATTTATTTATCTTAGTATAATTATTATTACTAATAATAACTAAGATAATTCTCGCAACTCAGCCGCGTGCATCTTTCATCCATTCCTTTGGTTGTCCAACACTCATTATCTATAAAATACGGCAAGTTTTATGATCGTTTTATATTTTTTTCCTTTGAACATATAGGACAGTCGTGGACCACACGTAGACCCTGTGATCTATCACCATTTTATCCATCTCGAATTTGTCTGGAGAAGTATTTCAGTGCCCCCACCAAGTCGAGCAAAGCACAGCCTTAGCATACTTTTCTCGATTTTACTCACGACACTTTCGACCCCCCCCTTCCCGAAACCAAATGTTGATAAAGCTAAAAGCCTGGATTTTCAGTGACCAAGATGACATACTATAACTACCTATATTCCCAAATTATCTCATATTTATACCTATAGATAACGAACTATTGTCAGTTTAAGTTCTTTAATTTTGTTTAAAATTATTTTAAAATTAATTATTTTTTATAAAGTTTAAAATTAAATATTTTTCCCTTTAATTTCGCATCGTTCTAAAAACGACCAAACTCCTTGTACAATCGACTTCAGTTTGAGAGAAGCCATGTCGCTCATCGACAGTACTATATTGACAATATTGACGAAACTGCACACACTTTGCAATTTTACAGGAGAGCTATAATTTTTTTGTTGAATTTTCAATTTCAATTTACGACTCTTGTTTCAGATATAGTTGCGTTATTTTTAATTTAAAATAAGAATATGGTATTGTAGTTTTGTTTTCAGTTTAATTCAAAATCATTGTCAAGAAAAGAAAAAAAAACAGTTTGTTACCTAAAGTTGTGTCATTATTCCGGAAATAGGAGATGAACAAAATGTCAATAATTATCATCTTCGACGTTGTTTCGTGGTTTTGCATAATTTGACAATGATGTCAATGCCATCTAGTAGAACCGGTACCTAAGAGATACAATTTATAGATTTTTTTATTTCGATTTTTCTCCAAACTTATTCAACCTAAAAACATTTTTTGCACCGGATGAGCGATGTCTGTGACGAAGGTTGCCGGTTTGATTCCCGCTGCGGGACAAATGTTTGCATCTGCAAATTATAATTTAATAATTTATTATTATTTATTATGTGATTCACTGAGGACAGATCCTGATGTAGAAAATAGTCGAACACAGAGTCCTACCCAAGGTTAAGTTACGACTCTCAGCATTTAGGATATCAGAGAAGAATAAGGAGACTATATTATATCAAAATACTTTTGCTTGTTGTCATATTTGTATTATTTTTTGTATGAGTGCAAGTCCAAAGAATAATGTGTAAGAAAATAAATAGTATATACTCGTTCCATCCAAAGGTTATATAGTGGAGATCGCTAATTAGCGGTTATACCGTCCGTTTTACATAGTCAAAGTTTGTTGTATTCATCGAAGCTGGAATATCGTTTGGTGTGCAAAAAAATATTTTCTATCTTCTATCTCTTTTATATTCTTTACCGAGAAAAAAGGATGACACATATCCTAAACTGACTCATGACAGTTGAGGATAAGTTATTTATCACTTAGATACGACTCTAACTCAATGGATATGTATATTAAAGCGCAATTTATATTGCAATCATGCTTAGTCAGGTGCGTACGTACTTATTTTTGTGTTGATATTGTTTATATAGAAGGATATTCAAGTCTAGAAGTTGAATGCTCATCTATTTAAAAAAATGCTCCCACAGAATCATCTAGCCCCAAAGTAAGCAGAGCTTGTGTTATGGGAACTGTATTACTGAATTATACTACATAATATACTTTTTTTTTGTAATGACATAGCATATTATACATAGAAAATACCCAGATCGAAGACATATAATTGCGGATCATATAAATATTTGTCCAGCGGCGGGAATCGAGCCCGCAACCTTCTGCGTCTCAGGCGGACCTTCGCCCACTGCGTCACAGAGATAATTATAAAAACAAATACACTCACGACTCTAATTTTCATTATGAATATGCAGATCTCAGGAATATGCACGATTTACGTGCACAGAATATTCTATAAGTACATGGTAGTTAGGTATAACTCGTAAAGAGTTACGCAGTTTAAAGTTATCTCTCAGTTTTATTATTCAATAAATCGTCGCTTGTAAATAGCTCAACATAACTACAGTATGTAGCTGTTATAAGTATATAAACAACCAAGCGACATATAGTCCTGACTCCACTAGGATTCCCTGTACCGTTGGTCAGAGACTACAAGCACCGTGGGACCATAACAGTCCCCAAAACCAATATCTGCAGAATATGTAAACATTTTTCTTGAAGCGGGAATTGAACCCGATCGAAACTCTCCGCTAGCGAGGTCGTCAAGTCTTCAAGTAGGTTATTTAAGTTTTCAAGGTGTATATTAATAAGGGGTTTTCCGCCTGTGCCAATATTATTTCTAACTTCTCCGAACCCCAATCATCCCTGATATCTTCTTATCGAATATATAAGTTTGATACTATAATTAAGTTTTATGACGTAAAAAATATTAGTTCCTGCATTTTTTTTTCAAAATTATCATCATTCTTTTTAACAACAAGCATTTTATTGTAACTTAGATGTGATTTTTATTTTTTTTATTTTACACCATTTGATCGCCCCACGACTTCGTCCACGTTGAGTTATTTTTTCATAAACTTCATCTTCAAATGACATTCACTCTGACTGACTCAACAGTGACTCAGTCAGTCAGTGTTTCACTATTTTAAAAAAACTATATTGATTTTTGAGGGCGGCAAAAAAGCATTTAGTCCACGGTGGTAAAATACATCTTTAGTACATCGCAGATACTGATTCTTTTCCTGCCATAGACTATTTCACTTTTATTAGACTAATCTGTTTATAATTATTGATATCTTTATTTAAACGTAATCATCACGTAATTTTACGTCATCTAGCCCCAAAGTAAGTACAGGTTGTGTTAATCTTGTTTTTCAATTGATATTCAATCTACCTATTAACATTTTCACATCCTACTACTATTATAAACGCGAAAGTTTGTGAGGATGGATGTTTGTTACTCTTTCACGCAAAAACTTCTGAACGGATATCGATTAAACTTAATGTATGTAATACTTGTCTTTATGAGAATCAATGATTTAAAACGTAATAAATGTTTTATTACGTAATATAATATTATATTTTTTTTATTACGTAGTATAATATTTATTTTATTATTTTATTTTATTATTTATTACTGATTTCTGATATAACCGCAACAATAAATTTCTTATCATTTTATTTAAAAAAAAACAGATGATTATGCATTACTACTAGAATTGATAACAGCATAAAATGCTCGCTATGTTTTTGGTTGGCTAAGAATACTGATAAGGGCACGTTCTCACTTCGTAGGCAGGCAATAACACGTAAATCGCGATTAACTAGCTAATGGCCTTCCCACACGATTCTAGATTCTTAACAAAGCCGACCTTGAGACTATTAAGTGAGTACTATTATAACTTGGTAGTATTATTACTCGATTGCGGAGGGTTATGTTTTTTTTACATCGAGTTTCGCAAAAAAACTTTTATGAAATCGCGTTGAGAGGATGCGCTCTTTGTCCCTCTCTTTCTTAATCGACGCTTATTTTTTGACGTCCTCTTATTTGCGGGACAAATGTTTGTATGAACTGCTAATATTTGTCTCGGGTCTGTGTATTGTCTATGTATAATAATTGTCAATGTATTTACAAAAGTATAAAAGTAGTACTATCAGTCAGATAGTATCCTTAAAGATTAGGGTCTTCTTCAGGTCAGTGATCTTATTGAACTTTAATCACATACTAAATATTAGTGCTCTCAAAGTGAATTGCTCTGATATTTTAAACAATCATTCCTTGAGCGAACCACGTCGTGACAGACCAGATATTTAGCACATTAAACTTAATTGTTGACGCACACTGTGGCACCAGAACTCATATTACACTAGTAAAACAGGAAACGGGTCAATGACACTTATTTTGCCAAGCGCTAAACAAGTAACTTCAAATACTTGAAATTGAGAATGTTAAAATAAAATTAAGATGTGTTCTTTTTTCAAGCGTTTCCATTGTCATTTTGTAAGTGTAATTAGAGGTTGGAAATGTGCGATAAGAACGAGTCAATGATTCTATGTTCCGGTCTAAGCAATGATCAAAACTTGGCTTGAAAAAGCAACACATCTCCATTTTTCTGCGTGCAATTTGAGAATAGAAATGGCGATGGAAACCAGTCAACGAAACTTAGCGATTTCCAAAACTTCTACAGCATGAAAATACATATTTTTTTTGAAAGAAAGAAAAGGTATTATATCTTCCTTCTCAACTGGAATAATTTTGTATAATCCTAAATATGTGCTCATAAAAACCTTACAATTATAACGAAACATTCATAAACAAAGCTGTTAAACCATTAAGTTTCCTATTACCAATTGTCAGTAATAACCCTTCAGCATATATTATTACGTTCGAACATTTGTCATTCGTGCTCGCTTTATTGGCAGTAAACTAAGGTTGAAATACACGTAAAATTATTGTTTTGTTTGCGTATTTGTCTTGGGGAGATTCCATGGTACGTCGATGTTACGTTACGTTTTAACGTTAGATCTTGAATTATTTGCAATCTTTAAATCCTGGTGGACCTACCTCAGGTCTATCACATAACAGGTTAAAAAAACCATTTAAGAAACCTTTGCTACGGTAAAAACATACTTAATTATTAGTCTGACGAAAGGTTCGAACTTTTGATAACAACCAAAAGAAGTTAGTGTTAGAAGGGGCGTTATCGTGCATGTCAATTCCTGTCCATCCAAAGGTTGTCTGGAAGAGATCGCTTTAAGCGATAAGACCGCCCATTGTACTTCCGCGATTAGCTTGTAATTTTCTGTGTTATTTGTAAGAATTATGTGGTGTACAATAAAGTGTTATCTATCTATCTATATACTACTTTGAAGCCTGCAAGACGATGGCTAAAATATGGTTAAGGAAATCTCAAAATTATATTTAGAGACCTATGCAAATGCCACGTTAGGGGGAGATAAAAAGCGCGATAAATTTACGATCGCATTTTATTTTCTTTTTAGGCAAAGAAGACACGTCTGCATTCTAAATATAGGTGTTTTAAACTGAGCGAGAAGTCGGAGTGTGACACACGGGTTCTATTAGTATATTACTATAAGGGTTCTGTTTTTGCTATTTGGCTTCGGAACCCTAATACCATATTTTTTCAGCTTATTTGCTGAAAAATCGAGTAACTAGAAGTTCCGAGAATCGTCATCAGTCTGAGTGAATGCGACTTGATGGGAGACACATAATTTTTTCATAAAATTTATGTGGGACTCCCTTTCCCATTAAAAAAAGTATTATTAAAATCATTTTACTATTGGCGAAGATATCATTGTCATAACAAACACACAAAAAACAGAAGACTCATTGAGTACCTCCTCCTTTTTTGAAGTCGGTTGAAAGCACGGGCTTTTGCGACAAAATGATGTCATGACGCGCAATTCAATAAATTGATAGAACATGTTGAGTTCTCTCACAAATTTATATTGCAGTATCGATTTCATGCAATTCGTTTCATATGCTCGCGAAGTTCTGTGTAGTAATGCACAGAACACATTATGATATATACAGTGGAGAAACTCCTAACAGCTGAGCGGACATATTCATGTTGGCAAGAAGAAAAAAAAACTTGATAATAAAATGTAAATATTTATCAATATTGTAGTTCGTTATTAATGAAATAAGCTTATTTTTTTTATATTTGTACATATATTTTACTTTTCATATTGTTATTAACTTGTTGCCTTTTACTACAATATTAAAAAGAAAATTTTGTAATGTTATTGATAATTTTCTGAACCAAACGCGAATGTAAAACAGTGTGCAATATTTTTTCATTCTATATATTTTTTTAAGAATTAGGCTCTGTTGTTTTAGATTTGTGTAACCAAATATGATTTTCCCAAACCAGGTTATATATGATCACACAGTTCTTAGACGTTATTCGAGTTTCTACTCAAATATTCATCTCTTGTTCTAAACAAAGGCGGGACATGTGAGGTATTATATCCCGGAAGCAACAAAAGCCTCACAAGGAACATACTGGATTTGTTACTTTATACAACGTGAATTATATACTATACTGTGCAGAATATTTCCTTTTCAGGTCAGACTGGCTATGTTTTGCAACGAATAGCCTAAATAAAATATATCTTACCAAAGTGTGAGACAGACAGACGCCAGAATAAACTGCTTTTGTTTATTACTAAAAACTTTTCAACATGGACATTTAACTTTGGCTTTAAGAATTGCAAAATAGGTGTGTTCAGCTGTTTATGCAAGTTTTTTTGTGTTTTAAATTTAATGCAAGTCCCATTAATCTAATAAATGGAGAGATTTTGATTGAGCTTTTACGCTCATGACTGCAGTCCCCATTGATGAACATCCTTCTACTTAACTGGGGGTAGTCAGAGGTACGTCCCAATGTAATATTTTTTAATATGTTGTGTCTGAAAACCCATCGCCGCTTATTGGAACAGTACCTTGATGATACATGCCTTCAAAGTTTTGAGGCATGATGATTTTTTTAATGAAAAAGTCCGTTCAGATACTAAATAAGAGCGCTAAACATACGACAGTAACTGGTTCCAGTCACTAATTCAATGTAAACCAGCATTATACGACATCTAATGAATAAATTATTAGAATTACGTACCGGAAGGAGTTTAAACAATAAAAAAATGTAAGGAAGTCGTTAAATCAGTATCTTACGTCTCGGTTAGATGACAAGCTATTTTTAATTAAACGATGAATCGATCATCCGTGTAAAATGTAATTGATTTTTTAATCGATTTTTATCAAAGAAAATACAACTGCCATATGACTAAATAAATAAATAATGCTGGACATTTTCACAGAGCATAATCTAGCCCCAAAGTAAGCAAAGCTTGTGTCATGGGAACTACATGACTGATATACTACTTTTATACTTTTGTAAATCCATACATTATACATAGAACATAGACCCGAGACAAGTATTTGCAGATCATAACATTTGTCATTTAGCGGGAATCGAACCCGAACCTTCTGCGTTTCAAGCGGGAAGAGGACTAAGAGAGTCCTCGCAATTACAACACAAAAAAAAGACCAGACTGGCCCCTATAGAATTGAGAAGACAGCGGTTGTAGTCTCTAAATAGAGTTTAAATTATTTTTGCATTTGATAGCCCAACTCTTGACGAAGGTTATAGCTATAGCTTTTTAACATCACGCTATAACACTTAGGAGCCGAGCAAAAGAAGTAATAGCGCGGGTGGGCGACACAACGCGGTGAGTCGGGGGTCGTGGCACCGCTAGTACTGACTGATCTCACAAATTATTGAACATATCATTTGCATGACATCTTCAATAATTTTCTTATTTTGTATTATTTCTGAGATGATATGAATGTATTAATTTTGCATGCTTGTGAGCTGACCATGGCTGTATCTACTTTATTTATTACCACACGCTGTAACCCATGTTTCGCAAATAAACGAATCTGAATCTGAATTCCTGAACTTCAGTTTTTTTTCATAGAATTAATTTATTTGATTTCTAAGAATATAAAATACGTTTCAAACAAAAACAAACAAATAGCATTAAGTGAGTACTATGTATGGTCTCCAAGGGAAAATAGCAAAAATAGCAATGAAAGCATTGCTGCTTGGTGGAAGAAATAGGTAAGTATATATAGTTTCAATACCCTAAATCATTTACGGGTGGTAGCCGCCAACCAAAACTTATTGGCTGAATATCCTACTTACTAGTAGTCACTTACTAGTAGTTACACTCATAACCACACTTTACACACACACACACACTCCACACACACACAATTCACACATACACACTCCACACACACACAGACACCCTCTCACCCCGCACATTCACACACTTTACACTCACACCAATACACAACCGCCTACCTACTTACTCGTTCATTTGTTTTTGTGGAACTTTGTAAGCTAGGTATACGGAGGAGGGCGTTGATGCTTGCGACACAGTATTGTTTTACTTCTGCGAGTATCATCGTTTTTTCACTTGTTATTTCAAGCATATGTAACTGTTCCAAATAAAATAAAATGATTTTGATTTTTAATATTATAACTGCGAAAGTTTGTGAGAATGGATGTTTGTTACTCTTTCACGAAAAAACTACCGAACGGATTTTGATGAAACTTTACAGTAATATAGCTTATACATCAGAATAATACAAAGGCCACTATTTATCCGGGTACAACGCGGGCGAAGCAGGCAGAAGCTAGTGAAATATAAATACGAAATCCAATTCGATCGCTCCGAGGCCTGTAAAGTCACAATTTCAACGATCGATCTTTGATTGAAACGATCAAAGAAGTTTCTGTTCCAAATTGATTAAAACATAGATTCATAATCTTGAGATAGCTAGGTAGAAGTAATGTCTGCTTATAATATTATATACCTTATATTTTATATATACGTAGTGGGCGATACTCTGACTTCTGATACGGAGGTCGTGGGTTCGAACCCGGTCGTGCACTAATGGATTTTTCCGTTCGAAAAATTTATGTGCGCATTAACACGTGCTCAAAACGGTGAAGGAAAACATCGTGAGGAAACCGGCATGCCCTAAAACCAAAAATTCGAAGGCATGTGAAAACAGTTAGTGTTCCAATAAGCGGCGATGGGTTTGCAACCTGTTTCGCGGGCATGTACCAAATGTAATGTTTGGACGTGCTTCTGACTACCCCCTACTTGGTATCTTCAAAGATCTACTCACTGAGTATGTATCTGAGGATGTCCACCATTGGGAAGACAGTCGTGAGCGTGTTTGCTTTTTTTGTTTGAAAAAACCTTGGTTCACATGCGCGAAGCTCCACGTGACCCAAATACTTCTGTATCTTACTTACCCACATTAACATGATCGTTAGGATTGTCCATATCATACTCTTTTAAATATTTTAATCCTTGTCTTTTATGGTTAACTAGATTTACGTTTAATTTATTTACTTCAAAAAAAGGAGAAGGTTCTCAATTCGTTTTGTTTTTAATGTTTGTGTCTTGATATATTCGACAATTGTTAACCGTTTTTGATGATTCTTTTGCTGGTTGTTGTATAGAGAATGATCTCGAAAAGGTACCATTAAAGTTTTATTTTTGAGGCATTGCTACTTTTCCCGTAAAACTCAAAAAACATCATCATGCTATGGAATCAGGACGAATTTTTTGTGGGCTATTTTATTTATATTTTTCAAAAGATTGATTTTTAAATTATTTTTGCTTTTGATAGATATTTGATAGAATTTTATAGCTATAGCTATTAAACATCACGCTATAAATCTTGGGAGCCGAGCAAAAGAAGTAATAGCGCGGGCGGGCTACACAACGCGGTGAGTCGGGGGCCGGGTCACAGCTAGTAGTAAATAAATAAATAACACTCAACATACACATAGTCCTGTGCCGTCGTATATAATCCTTACATATTCACCCTAGCAATATAATAAAAATAGGACGACCTATGTGGCGCAGTGGGTGAAGGACCGCCTGAGACGCAGAAAGTTGCGGGTTCGATTCCAGCCGCGGGACAAATGTTTGCATCTGCTTATATTTGACTCTTCGGATCGGGATCTTTGTGTTTTCTTCGTATAATATGTATGTTTTTACAAAAAAAATGTATATAAAGTAGTATATCAGTCATGTAGTTCCCATAACACAAGCTCTGGTTACTTTGGGGCTAGATGATGCTGTGTGATAATGTCCAGCGTTATTTATTTCGCATTATTTAGGTACGTACTAGTACTATAAGATTCTCCAAAGATAATGGATGCCAAAGAAACCCTTTTGTTCAAAAATTCATAAATATTTCTGTAAGGATTCAAAGGATGTATGCCGCTGCATATTTTAGCAGCAATTCGAGCACTTGACTTCCAAAAAACTATTATTATGGACGAAATAATTTTATGTGATACTTGATCAATCCTACTACTATTATAAATGCGAAAGTTTGTGAGGCTCGATGTTTATAAGTATTTTAAGCAAAAACTACTGAACGTATTTTGATTATACTTTACAGTAATACATATTTTACATCAGAATAACATATAGGCTACTTCCGGGTATCACGCGGGCGAAGCCGTGGGCAGAAGCGTATTCAAGCAAATAAAGCTTTCATTCAAAGTCAACGTCAAAATTCATTACTCATTAAAATCAGAAGGATCACTTTGACACGTCGATTTTATCTACTGCCTGTTCATTCATTTTACAAAGGCTCTGTTTGTTTCTAGTTGGTACCCAATAAGGTACCTCAAGATATTAACAGCAGAATTGTTTAATAATGATAATAGTAATAATAATAATAATCTTCGTAAAATCTGGACAGATTTAGATGAAATTTGGAACAGATTCCTGCCTTTGAATAACACATAAGCTTCTTTTTATCCGAGTACCACACGGGCGGAGTCTTGATAAACTTTACCTATTTGTAATCTAAGTATAGATTTATAAATTAATCTATACTAATATTACAAATAGTTAAAGTTTGTTAGTTTGGATGTAGGGGTTATCTCCTAAAACTACACATTTCGTTTTCAAACATTCTTTCACGTATATTTAGAATGGCTTTAGGGTGGGCATAGGCGAAAAGCCACGAAAAGCCCTTTTTGTTTTTACTATCTCGTAAATATAAAAGGGCTTTTCGCGGAGAACAATTTTGCAACGTAAATCGAGGAAAAACGGTCGAGCCAAAGCGTACAACACACACTGCTTTAGCCGTAAGTGCTAATTTCCCTTAGCTAAGCCATAGGCAGGGGAATGGGCAATACCATAACCACTGAATAAGGGAATATAATATACCTAATTTTATTGAGATGTCAACTACATGACGACCTCTGTGGTGCAGTGGGCTAAGGCCCGCCTGAGACGCAGAAGTTTGCCGGTTCGATTCCAGCCGCGGGATATATATTTGTAAGATCTGCAAATATTTGTCTCGCGTCTGGGTGTTTTCCATGCATAATATGTATGTATTTATAAAAAATAAGTAGTATATCAGTCATGAATATAATATACCTAATAATACAAATAATACAAGTTCTGCTTAGTTTGGGGCTAGATGATGCTGTGTGAAAAATGTCCAGCATTATTGATTTATTTATTATCAGCATTATTGTCGCAACCATGATGATGTCAATACGATTAACTCAAGCACCACATAATTCACAAGATACATATCCGTACCTTGTGATACCTACATCGAAAGCTTATCCGATCGTCAGTCGACACCTACAAGCGAATTAGCTTCGCCGTACTGACTAGTCCTTGATCTCTGGCAATGAGCCCAGTTGCAGCTAAAGCGATTATCGGGACGGAATAACAGGCTACGGGCGTCCACACCAATTTTATACAAATTTGTGGGTTTAGAAGCTGTGAAGTCTCTGGAGGCATACGTTATACATAGAGTTTGTGATATTGGACGCGACAGAGTTTGTAACAATTTACTTCGCATCTGTGAAATATAAAGACAGGATAGAACTCCTATACCATCTGAAGAGAACTTTAATATCTCAATGATAAACTAAAATATTTTTATGAGGATCATTATTGTATAAAATTGTATCAAGTCATATACTTTTAAGATTTAAATCTCCATTTTTATGGAGATCTGAAACTGTCAAGGTCTATCTGAGGCTTGGGCGTTATACTATCTAGTAATTCCTAGATCTAGTCTTTATGCAATGTGGTTTTGAGACATTGATCTAGGTTTATATAAACATTTGTATTACATAATTACTACATGTTAATATTTTTGTTTTAATTATTTCTGCGCACTACCGCAATATATTTTTCCAAAATACACAAAGGTTATCTGGAAGAGAATGCTTTTTAGCATTTAGTTTGCCTATGTACTCATATTTTTTTGTGCATTAAAGAATTTTTATCTACCTAGCCCAATTGCGACCAGTACATTCTGCGTCCGACTCCTATTACCTATAGATAGTTTTTTTTTATTCGACACTAACGGATACAGCACAGACAAAATACATGGAAAAAAAACAGTAAATTACAATTTAATGCAAAAAGAAACGGATAAAAAACAAAACTTATAAGACAAAACGAGATAAATAGGTATGCAATTCATTACTGCTTATAATTAATTATATAAATATTCACCACCTTTAAATAATATTTCTGGACATTTTTCACACAACATCATCTAGCAACTATATAAGTAAAGTATTACTTCACTTATATACATTTGTTTTTGTAAATACATACTTCTTACAGATAGAATACACCCAGATCCGAGACAAATATTTGCAGATGCAAACATTTGTCCCGCAACGGGAATCGAACCCACTACCTTCTGAGTCTAAGGCGGGCCTTCCCCCACTGCGCCACTGCGCTGCATTGGTATGGTATCTATAGTCTAATGCTAAGATAGTTATGAAAACACAATTGTAAATCTAGTGAGGACACTTCTTGTGAGTAACAGTACCGCGACAACCCTGTTGGCGATGCGCCAGCAGCTCCTGTTCTATTGTTATGAAGTTTCAGCTTTTAATTAAACTGTCTTATGAAAATGAGGCTCCAACTTCCAACCACATATAGCCATTAACGCCAACCGAAACGTTTAAGATCTTTGAGCCAACCCCAGTTTAGTTTATATCCGTTGGTACCTTTTTTTTGGTGTCTCCGGATTTTTCTTAATCAAAAACAAACACGCTCACGACTGTCTTCCCTATGGTGGACATCCTCAGATACATACTCAGTGAGTAGATCTTTGAGTATACCAAGTAGGGGGTAGTCAGAGGCACGTCCAAACATTACATTTGGTACAAGCCCATCGCCGCTTATTGGAACACTAACTGTTGGCACATGCTTTCGAATTTTTGGTTCTTGGGCATGCCGGTTTCCTCACGATGTTTTCCTTCACCGTTTTGAGCACGTATTAATGCACACATAAATTTTTCGAGTGGAAAAATCCATTGGTGCACGACCGGGTTCGAACCCACGACCTCCGGATCAGAAGTCGGGGTATCACCAACTAGGCGAACACGGTCACTTTTCTTAATCACCCTACAGATAAATAAAATAACTTTGACTACGGATGCGTGTGCTGAGTTGTATTTGGCGAATGTTCTCACAAAGGACATTTTCTGATGGCTGTGACCGCTGCTGAGGACAATTTCATCAACATCAGTCTTCCTGGTCAGGCACCAGGAAGACTGGTGCCTAACGCTTCCTGGTGTATATGTCATCACACTATCAAACCCTGAAAAACTTTTTTGTAACTCTCGGCTCAGTGGCATAAAATATTAATCCATAGACCCAAACATTAAATATAGAGTCCTTCTATTTCAAGTGATTGAGCTGGTTGGGGTTTACGCCATACACCTCAATGCGGGAAGTCAATCCTACTACTATTGTAAACGCGAAAGTTTGTGAGGATGGATGTTTGTTACTCTTTCACGCAAAAACTACTGAACGGATTGTCATGAAACTTTACAGTAATAAAGCTTAAACATCAGAATAATACATAGACTACTTTTTATTTTCTACTTTTTACCGGGTAACATGCGAGCGAAGCCGTGGGCAGAAGCTAGTAAATTTATAAACCTTGCATAATAATATATAAAGTGTTTATCAGTACCACGCGGACAAAGCCGAGGGCAGAGGCTTGTATAAAATATGGCTACCATTAAAATAACTTTCAAAACGTTACAAGCTTTTAATCATAAAAATATACCAATATTTGACTATACGTAGTAAGATAAATACCAAAAATACAAATTACATTTAGGTACGTAAATATTTTTTTATATACCAAATAATCGGATTTTTCTATAATTTTTATGGAATAAAAAAAATCAGAGTCAATCCCTACACAGCAATGAAAAAAGCTCTTAGTTCACTTTAAATTAGATAGATATATAGAAAATTCTTTATTGCACAACTAAACATTGGCGAACTTAATGCTAGATACCATTCTCTTCCAGCTAACCTTTGTGTTTATGGAAAATTTTTGAGGTAGTTCATAAATAATAATAAAATTATAAATTATGGACCTATACTATTACTAAGATATAAAAAGACTATTTCCCTAGAAAAACACAATTGCAACCTACTTACTTACAACCAAACTTTTTTAGTCCATTATTATAAAAGCACACGCTGAAACAAATGATTTATACCATCACAAATTCCATCGCATCCGACAGAATACACAAAACAAATTATTATCCTGACACGGTAAACAAAATTACATTGTAATAAAACGTTACTTCCTGGCGGGTGATTGGCAGCACAGGGATTATGGTATCTTTTTGATTGAAGAGGTTTACGCGCGCAGTGACGGGAACGAGACGAGCAAATGGATCGATAAAATTCTGATATCCACCTAGGACCTGTGGTATATGTTTTTTTTTTTTGTTTAACGGCCTGGATTCTCGTCCTTTTGGCCAATATTGATTTTATCTGTCGTCTGGCATAAGTCAACAAATTCTTCACTCACTGACTGTCACTGTTTCTTTATAGTTTATTTGGCAACTTCAAAGTAAGAGGTCTAAAAATATGAGTAGTAAGTATTGCCATGTAACAAAAAGAGTGTTGAGGTAGATCGAAGAAAGATGGTATGGATTTATAGAATGAAGTTAGCATCTACTGACTTGAAGGCTTATGAAGATGGAGACAATACTATTTAATCTAAGACAAGTTTGATTTTTAATCTTACTACTATTATAAACGCGAAAGATTGTGAGGATGGATGTTTGTTACTCTTTCACGCAAAAAATACTGAACGGATTTTGATGAAACTTTACAGTAATATAGTTTATACATCAGAATAACATATAGGCTATTTTTTATATAGGTACAACGCGGGTGAAGCTGTGGGCAGAAGCTAGTAAAATATATATAAATAAGTCTAAGGATATAATGATGTATATTTTGTGATATTAGTAACAGTTATGATATTGACACTAGACCACAGGTACATCTTGAGGTTCAACTGGTAAAAATAAAGTAGGTGGATGCGGTGTGCGGTGGCGCGGCACCTCCACGTGGAAGATTGCTTTATATATTTAGTCCTCTATA
Source organism: Perizoma affinitatum (assembly GCA_961405105.1). Classification (NCBI taxonomy): domain Eukaryota; kingdom Metazoa; phylum Arthropoda; class Insecta; order Lepidoptera; family Geometridae; genus Perizoma; species Perizoma affinitatum. Next base: position 1,201,540 of record OY560189.1, read on the forward strand.
TAAGTCGTATATTTTTGAAAGGTACAATTCATAAAATATTTATGTATATAGACAATTATTTAAAAATATTTGCGCGTAATTTTATTTTATATCAGGTAGTTAGGTACTTTAAGTAAATACAGTTGTCATGTAAAAAACTTATAAATTTTTAATCAATAATTGGCAAGAACACTACTAGCGGTACTACCAGTAGTGTCGTTTACAATTAACTACCTAGGATTAAAGTGTACAGTCAACTCAGTAAACTTCAGAAATATAATTATTTATTAATTACTAAATAAAACCAAACTCATTTGGAAAAAACCTCAATCATGTGAAAATACTAATAGACCCAAAATACTTAATTTCTTTATAGTAGTGTTTGCTTCTGGCATATGTGACGCTAATGCGTAGTTCCAGTAGAATACCGACGCTAAGTAGCTTATCTTCCTAGCATTATGCTGAGCTTGTCACCTTTTTGGTGCGACATTGAACCGTCTAGAGGTAAATGTATCAGCAAGGTGCGTGGGGCCTTCTGTTTCATTTTAACTTCATAAGTATGTAAGATATATATTCTAATCAATATTTGAATGTATGGTGATCAAAAAAAATCGTTAGAGACGTTTTTAACTGTTTTATGACGATATACGGTAACGTACATTACGCCTTTTGGAAAACATAAATCAGATTTATTCAAACCACCACAGATTACAAAGTATATAAACAAAAAGTGTGACTTCAGAACTGAGATAAAAATAATTGGTTTTAGAACTAAGATAAATACTAAATAAAGTAGTAACGCTACGCGTGGTGGAAAATTGGCATTCAGTTCAGCATCAGCTTCCATATGTTGCTATGCTGCAGAACTGTTTCTCAGCTGAGACTATTGTTAACCTCACGGCCATCTTGAAAAATACCCAGACACAAAACACACATAGCTCTATATTATTCCTTAAACATATTAATCCAACTGCGCAATTGCTTTCGGTAAATATTGCAAAGAGTATTGGCGAAATGGACCGAATAATGGACATTGGGATAATCCCACCTACGAACAGAAGCACTTACTTAATGCCTACATATTTTATGAGGTCTATGCTGAGGTGGACCCCATTTTTATGTTTTTTATTCGATTAAGTTGTTTGGCCTCATTTTGTTGCGGTGTCATTTATACAGAGTGGACTTTCCTAATTGAAACACTAGGTTAGGTAATTTTGTTGATTATTTGAGTATTTACAAGCGTCTGTTGGCAAAATAAGCTGCCAGCTCTAACCTTCATGTAAGCTTAGCTGAATGAAATGAATAAAATGAAAAATCACTTTATTGAGGAACATAATGTAGGTACGTTCTACAATGACCGTCTTATCGCTGACAGCGATCTCTTCTAGACAGTCGTGCATTATTACTACCTAAACTTAACCTAAATGATCAGATCTCCGGATCCGTAACCATTTGGTGTGAAAAGTAACCTTTTTTTTTCCTAATAATAAGGTTGGTTGTATTAACTTACAAAAAATAGTAGTATTTTCTATTTTAAGATTAGAAGCATTTTTCGATTTTACTTTGTTTAAAAACCAACAACTAACTCTTTTTGCCTACATAGCAAAAAATATACAAAAAAACAGCGCTATTCTACTACGTTCCGTTTCAATTTAGATTCAAGAAAATAAAAATTAATTCTTCGAATTACCAAAATGTAACCCTAAAAATAGCCTGATATAGTTAAAATTACCTAAAAGATTCAAAAGTAACTTTCTGGCAACACTGTTTGCCATATCATCATTCATAATCAGGTGAGATTATGGCCAAAGGAAGGTTGAAGGTTGAAGTCAAAGTAAAAGTCGGAAGTCTTATATAAAGGATCACTTTATACAAGTAACTTTTACCAATATTCAAGTACCAAAACTGCTTATTCATTAGGTAATTTATGAGCCACACTTCAGATTATTTCAAAGCAAAAAAGGTTTTTTATAAGCCATATTTTACCGCCAGCCTCAAGTATTCGAAGGAATTCCTTTGAAAGGTTTGCCTTGTTCTAAAAATATCCTTAAATATCTAACCCTTCCAAACATTGTTGTACGGCTGGCAACCAAACCATTGGATTCAGACGTGGATTAACGTTTTTTATAAAATGTTGACCTCAAAAGAAAAATAGTGTGTATAAAAAAAAAAAAAAATATTTAGAGCAGGCAACACATTAACAATTCCCCAGGTGTTACAGAGGTGAATATGCCACGAGAACCGCTTTCCATCAGGTGAGCTGTATGTATGCCTCGATTAACATAAAACATTAAAAAAAAATATAAACCTTAATCTAGACCTATCTAGAATATCCTTCGATGCAAATCCATTTGCTTTTCACTCAAAGTCAAAGTCAAAATTCATTTATTCATTAAAATCACAATGATCACTTTCTTGCCACTTTATGGCAAATGTAGAAAAAATACCTGTAGTGGTGTTAGTGTAGTTTTAGTTGTTATGTTCACATCCTGTAAAATAAGTGGTAGGTAATATTATAAAATAGCAAAATCAAAATCAACTAAAGTTAAAATATTAATCATTGAAATCACAATAAACAGATCGATTTCATCATCTTCTTGTCCTTATCCCACATTACGTTGGGATTACAAAATCAGCTAAAGTTAAAATATTAATCATTGAAATCACAATAAACCGATCGATTTCATCATCTTCTTGTTCTTATCCCACATTACGTTAGGATTACAATATCAGCTAAAGTTAAAATACAATAAACCGATCGATTTCATCATCTCCTTGTCCCACATTACGTGGGGTCGGCACAACATGTTTTCTACTTAAACTCTCCTCTATCAGCCGTCATCTCAGTACTCACTCCTTTCTTAACCATGTCATCCTTCACACAATCCATCTTTTCTTTGGCCTACCTCTGCTTTTATTTCCATCCACATTTATATTTTAACACTCTTCACGTAATATGACATTCTTCCCTCCTCATGACATGCCCATACCATGCACCGATCGATTTGTATAATCTTCTTCCTTCAAGTAAATTTACGCTGTCTTCATGTCCAAGCTAAGTGGAATCAGGAACATAATTACATTATGTTGGCATGTGCAGTATTTACTCCGAGGTTGGTTATTGTGGTACCACAGTACTCGTAGTTCTGATACACACTATACTGGAAACCCTACTAGGGAGTTATTTAAGTTTTCAATAACATCTTGTTATTATGGGTTTATTGACATACTGCACTCTCTTTCAGGGGCTACCTCTGGCAATCAGTAATGAAAACAAATATGGCCGCCAGATATTTATGTTTCAATCTGAACCGTGCAATCGTATTTTTAAAACGAACGATAAACCCGCTTTATGGGCCAACTTTTTATAAATCTCTTGTACTAGTTATGAGCAATAGGTGTCTGTTAAGTAAGTTTTTGATATGTTCAATTCAAATTAAATAAATAAACACTTTATTAAATACATAGTCATACAGGGTGTCTAGTCAAATACTACATTCTGTTGGCATTAAATGCATTGTATGGAAATGGCATTCGCTGTAGAAATGACATGTGACTGCTGCCAAGTTTTACCTTGACAAATTTCATCAACTGTCTCAAAACTTCAAAAAAAAAATTGTGTCAATAACAAAATACAAAAACTTCAAGGAGGTCATATTCGAAGAAGTTTTATAATAACTGTGTAGCGAATATAAGCGCCCACCTCCGAGACAACCAAACAAATATAAAATATTTAACTAACAATTAATTAATAATAATGACGAGTATCTAATAAAATAGGTACAGAAAGGAAATAAAAGGTAAAAATAGAAAGAGTGGACTTGAATCGAATCTACGCCTCTTACGTCTCATCCACTTATCCACTGCGCTACTGAGGCTGTCGGACTACCAAAACGCCTGAAATATAACGTACATTAGTTAAAAAAGTGATTTTAGACGTACACGTACTGTTCATACAAATACTATCTGACAATCTTCTTGTCATTTAAAAATATAACAGAAAAATACTTGCAGAAACGTATCAACGTTTCATATACCTCAACTTTCTATAAGATCATAAAAATACACAGGTTCAATACAGATTGAGTTCTGGTTCGGCAAGACATTTTAAATTCAATTTTCTATCGGGAGCTGCGCGTAACACCTGCATCCAAACTGCTAGCAATGCCACCGGATTCTAAAGATAAGGGCATAAGATTTGAATGGAACATTCTGGAACATTTTCAAGACAATAACTACATAGAGGAATGAGTTCACAGGGTTATGGCTGCCGCTATCCACAGATACGCGAAACAATTAATGTAATATTAAAGGCAAATGATTCTAGAACTGAAAGGGTGCGAAGAATGAATTTTGAAATGGGATCTGATATGTTTTTGGTTAGATAATGTTTATAAAATTCGTCTGTTAACATTTAGGGCTACCAAAAATGTAGAGTAAAGTAAAAGTTTGTTTTGGCCAAAACTATACACAGCTTCTTTTGAAATAGGTACCTACATCCATTAGGTGACATTTTCGGTTTTACTTTTTAAAGTGATGTCAAAAAAGGTCCGCGCTCAGCATAATGTTGCAAATAACTTCAACATATTGCATAAATACTATTTGTTTTTAAAATGATAACCCACACGAATTAGAAATCACAAGAATTTACAAAATGGCGAAAATTGAACCTGGAGAGGCATCAAACCCCGATGATGCCTGTAGAGGTTCATTAGTAGGCGGGCACTATTTTATATAAATTCTTGTGGAAAATAATTTTGAAAAACAATTAATATTTATACAATACGTTAAGTTAAAGTTGAGTTAAAGTTATTTGCCCCAAGCCACGAGATAATTACCAGCCTGATCGAAATTACATAAAAATATTATAAAACAATTTTCTCTATTGAATTGCAGCCAGTTATGTAATCCCGTCTTAAGAATGAGAAATAAATTGTGTATCGGGTAAGGAATTTACAATTTCTACGTTGCTCACGCTAGAAATTATATTTCATGTTATAATCAGTTGAGCAGCTACTATATACTTTATTTATAGAGTGATTCTCTAGAAATAATCAAGTTTATCTTATAATTCTATTTCTCGACTCTAAAGTAAATAAATATGATGACAAACTTACCTTCTATCTAACAATATATTACTTATAGTAAGTTCGCGTTAAGTATAGAGTGAGTCAGAGGTGACGTCAAAATCATTCAGTTAAATACAATAATCATTTATAATCGTAAGAAATATTTGCACACTCAAAAAGTCGTCAGCTAAGCCCATTTTCAAACGTCTTATGATCAATATATGAACTCAGTTATATGAGAGGTATTACCTGTTTTTTTATTAAATATAGGTATTGTTTATATATCAATATATATATTTAATATCGTATTTAATAGGTATTTAACAATAATACCTCTTTATGTTTAACTCTAAATTGCGTTTCGTATAATATTATTTTGTCTTCTATAGGTACAATTGTTTTTGTTACTTATTTCATATAGTAGGTAGATATAAAATAATTAAGATTAGACATATTAGACTTGTTTGTTATAGTTAGTATTTAAGAACGTCAACCTCTGTTTCCAACCAAAGGATGACTGGTAGAAAATGCTGTATAGCATTAAGTCAACCCTTTGTTAATTGTTTTTGTTCAAAAATAAATAAATAAACTCACAACATTTGCCCTCCTGTGTTTGCTACATTTTGCCCTCCTTTAAGTGGAATATAACTTTTTTTAAATTTTGTTTTTTAAACTCAACAGATACGTGTTTTGGTCATCATGTCATAATAAATCAGGGAAAAAAGTGGAGTATTTTTTTGCGCCTGAATAGCAGAAGTTTGCGGGTTCGATACCCGCAGCGGGACAAATGTTTGTATGATCTGCATAGATTTGTCTCGGTTCTCATAACACAAGCTCTGCTTACTTTGGGCTAGATGATGCTGTGTGAAAATGACCAGCACAATTTATTTAATTTCCTTAAATTGACGTTTTGGGTAAATAAGAAGTCTATTAAAGTTTAACGTTTACATATATATATGTTTTATATACATAGTCATGTACATAGACTGACGCACACACTACGATTCCCTGTGTCATTAGTATCAGGAACTACGCGTACCATGGTATCACAGCAGCCAGACCCGGAGCAAATATCTGCAGTACTTGAAAATACATTTTTTTCCTCAGCGCTAATCGAACCCTTTTGAGTCGCAGCTGGCTAATCTCCCAACGCACAAGGTGGCACAAAAGTACTGGAATTATGAACATTTCTTATATTTTTTTATAAAATGGAGTCTCCCGTTATCCTTTTAAAAAATAATAAAGTAAACAAATGGTATAAAATTTTTGGTATATAAAATGAAAGTGTTTTTACGAAATGTAACATGAAAAAAATAATTAAAAAAATTGTTTTATCCTTCAGGAAAACTTTTTTTATGACATGTTTCGGGATAGCCTGTATTGTTCTACGGAGCGTAACATTTTGTTTCTGATAATGAAACAAATCAGGTGAAGGATATAAAGTAGTATTTTGACGACCTCTGTGACGCAGTGGACGAAGACGCCTGAGACGCAGTAGGTTGCGGGATCGATTCCCGCCCCAGCATAAATGTTTTTATGATCTGCAAATTTTTTTTTCTGTCTGGACGTTTTCTATTTACAAAATAAATTATTTCAGTAGTAAATCAGTCATATAGTTCCCGTTACAAGCTCTGCAAGTTTGGGGCTAGATGATGCGGTGTGAAAAATGTCCAGCATTATTTATTTATTTTAATTGGCCGATGATGTGTGCTCTACATACAGACACTCAAAAAACTCCGCCAATCACACATTTGCAATCGCATCACAATCCCCTAGACATTCCATTCTTAACTAATAACTTTCAGAAGTTTTGTTTATCTCGTGCTCTCTGCAATCGGAGTTTGGAAGTAATTATAAGGGGTCTGGGATGATAGTTTGAATGAAGATAACTTTAACTTAAGTAAGACATTGTGTGTTTTGAATTACAACAATCTCATTCGATCCAAAACATTCATGAATGCTTGTATTGTTAACCCGAAACTGGTGTTTTCAATACGTCTTAGTTAGTGACGACGCATTTCTCACGCACTGTGATTTTTAAGCTAAGATGATTTCCAATAATAAACCATCTATATATTTGTACTATATTAATATACAGAGTGGATGTAGGTCTGATAGACCACCATCTTGGTCCTCAGGGGCAGGTTTGAAGTGAAGATAGTCGTAGCATCGCTCGGGTGGCACGCGTCTGGACAAACGCGTGCTTCATTGACAATTCATGCTAAATGTGGATGCCAAGATAGTGGATGGAGGTGTCCCACTTACTAATATACTAGCTGTCTCGCTCGGGCTATTACTCCTTTTACTCAGCTCCTAAGGATCGTAGTGTTATGTTAAATAGCCTTCGTCATGAATTGGACTATCAAATGCAAACCAAAATTTCTAATCCGACTGGTAGTTCAGAGTTTAGCGCGTTCAAACAAAAAAATACAAAGTATTCATCTCTATTATTAGTATGACTTACGTAATATTACTTAAAACACTAAAAACGACAATGTTTCTTCAGGTCACTTTTTAAAATATCAAAAACAAATAACAATCTAGTATTTTTTATCCAAATCAGCCTTTGAGGGTACCAATATGAACTCCTATCTCTATAGATAACAAGAACTCTTACAAATTAAACACAAAAATATTGTCCTAAAAAAAAGTTTATGTTGGTATATACAAATCAAGATGAAACTTTGATTATTTGACTAACATATTAGTAGGCGCCGGTCTCACGTACCGGGCTTTTGGTAAAACTCTGGAAAGTGCGCCCGGGACATTGTCACAAGATCAACAGTCGGTGGTGGACGTGCAATAAGCCCACTACTTAGACTCACAAATAAATCGACTACGGCGAGTGAAAGAGATTATAATCATAGAATTAAAATCATCGTGGTTTGGTATCATTTTAGAAAATTATTACGACTAATAAGTAGTAACTTATTTTACTATTTTAAAATGAGATACAATGTTTATGAACCAACCGGTCTCACAGTGACAGGTTAAAATGTGAGGATGTTTAATTTTAACACCCTATGGTGTTAAAATTAAACATCCTTTTTTTATTTTACTTGTATTAATATCTAATGAACTGTTTAAGTAAAAACACACAAAATTGTTGAATATTGTAGGAACTCATTTTTAAATGCTCAAACTAGACCCTTCCACATTTTGATTTACAGGAGAACTTTACCAGATATTTTTCAGGGCCGACGACGCGCGGGTAATCTCTTGTGTAGCAAGCGTCAGTATGTTATAGTAACCGCTTACTAACAGGTGGGCCGTAAGTTTATTGGTCACTAAAATTTTATTAAGAAAAAATAACTTTGCATGTGCTCCGGACGGGTGAGGGTTTCCTAACATAAATTTATATCATAAAACATTATAAAACCGTTGCTTGTCTCAATTCTTCCATAATTCCTTAATACCTATCGGAATGTTTGTTTTGTTGTGCACGTTTGCTTTTCAGAAAATCAAAAAAGGGTGTAGCGATAAGATAAAATATGTACGAAAAAAAACTGAACACGAACGAAGGCTATGAAGCTTTACTTGTTCTGAATAAAAACGAGCTCACAATCTGCAGTTAAGTTAGCTTGATAGAGCTGGCGACGTGCCTACAACGCTAATAGAAGAATTAATACTGATCAATTTTACGACTTGAAAGAAAATATGGCAGCCTGATTTAAAGCAAATTTTCTTGGGACGGTCAAAAATTGGTGGAATTTGGGCCGATGCCTAGAGAAAGCCGAAAACTGTAAAAATGTATGGTTCCTGGATATAAGCCAAGTGTTAGGGTAGTAGCCGACTTGCTTCTATGAAAAATGTGGTGAGGAAGTATGAAACGAAAGTTTTCCGCCTGCTTTGCATGAAGACCCAAGAAAACAGTTTTATCTGCCCCTGTATGGGACTTAAAAACCCGAAGACGCTGAATCTGCACATAAAAATGAACAAGTTTTCCTGAAAAATAAGTAGTTACCTAATCGTAGTAATAATCAGCTGATTAGCTTGAAGTTAACGTATTTCACAGATATGCGTGATCCAGATGGCAGAGCGCTTTTCACTAATTTCTCTGTTTTTCACTCCACCAATAATAAGTAATAAATAAATAATAAATATAATGCTGGACATTTTTACACAACATCATCTAGCCCCAAAGTAAGCAGAGCTTGTGCTATGGGAACTACATGACTGATACACATTATTTTTGTAAATACATACTTATTATAGATAGTTATGGTACCAGCGCCTACCAATCATAGTATCTTTACTGCTGTTTAAGCACATTGGTGTTTATTACAAAGAAGCGCCCACGCGTTTATGCAGGTGCAGATTGGCTGGCGTTGCATTAGATTTCTAAGTAAGATGATGGTAGAGAGAGCTCTGGGAGCTCAGTCGTAATTAAGTTGCCATTTGTAACACATTTAACTTTCATTAAATATTTTAAATAAAATACTTTTTGTTTTTAAAAAGCATTTCCACGCTTTCCCGGCTAAGTCTGGCGCAGCCTTAGTGGATTTTCCGCGATTTTCCCGAAACCAACACTTGTAAAAACCCCAAAATCGGTCTCACGAGAAAGTTGCGTTTCGTATGAAAACCGACTTTACGCGGATGCGGAAAGTAAACGAACAAAATAAATACGACTCCTGTACGGTGAACGCGTGTGAAATTGGTGATTAATTCGGCTCTTGGAGGACATGGGATCGAGCAGCTTGTGAGTAAACCTTTTCACTTCCTGTTTTTCATATTCCTGTGTCTATTCCACATTTTCTCTCGAACTTAAATCGTCGAGCTTATTAATTACGTTTATCTGATTTTGTTTGCACTAAAATTGGCGAACTGGTTTGCACATACATTGGCAAATCCGTCATTCTCGTAATTAATTTGTATAGTAATAAGTAGATGTAAGTGCACTAAAATAGGCAGATTGATTTGCACATAAATAGGTAAATCAGTGTAGAATAAGTAAAAGTTGATACTTAATATCAACCTTATATTATTAAAATGGATTTTAAAGCAATTCCGAAGGAAACTTTAACCTTGATCCCTAGATATGATGGGGAGGAAAATTTATTAAATTTGTTCATATCAAAATGTGAATATGTTGTTAAAGGTAGTAAGATCGAAGGTAATGCAGAACAAAATTTGTATTTATTCCATGCAGTGTCAAGTCGACTTACTGGTAGAGCTGCGACTCTACTTAGCGACCACCCGAATATTAAGTCATATGACGAATTAAAAGAACTGCTTACGCAACATTTTGGTGACCCGCGATCGGAAGATTGCATTGCAATTGAACTTGAGACTTTAAAGCTCAAACAAAGTGAATCGTACATACAGTTTTGTCATAGAATACAAAATGTTAGGAGTTCTTTGTTCGCAAAGGTGAATAGGCTTACCGATGAAGGAACCAAAGCAGCAAAAATGATTGTATACAATAACACAGCTCTGAACGTCTTCTTGTATAATTTGCCAGAAGATATGATTCGAATTGTGCGATTAAAAGGTTGCTCTAATTTAGAAAATGCTTTAAGCATTGTGACCGAAGAGGTTAACTTTAAATTTCAATACGACTCGAAAAATAAGTTACTAAAACAAACTTCGCAGATGCCTAATTCTCATTACACCCAAAACGCACTGCGACCATTACCAACGCCTCAAGGTTTTAAACCAGCGTTCAATTCGGCACCGAATAATAATTTTAGATTTGGCATTCCACAAAATAACTCTAAATTTGGAATACCACAAAATCAAGGTGGGTTCAGACCAAGTTTTGCTCAGCCAAATAGATTCGCACCGCCCACACAAGGTTTTCGATTTGGGGCATCTCACAATGTACCTCAACGTAATTTCGGTCAGGCTCCCGCGCAATGCGCGCCTTTCCAACATGGTGGATATAAATTTGGTATCCCTCAACAGCAAGGTTTTAAGTTCGGTATTCAGAACCAACCTCAGACAAACCAGTACAAATTCGGCGTACCACAACAACAGTTACAAGCGCCTAGGCTACAGGATACTGATGTTTCAATGCGCACTGCGCCAGTAAGACAAAATATGCTTGCGAACGATCTCTATTTTATGGATGAATCGTTCCCTTGTCAGGAATATTCCCTCGATTATGACTACGGTTATAACGATATGTATGGTGACAATGTAGAGTACCCTTCTAACGATTGCAATTATTTGGAAAATGTCGATGAAACGAATTATCCGGAAAACATCTGTTCGGAAACCGTGAAACCAGAAAATTTTCAGGAAATGGCCTCGCAGGATGTGGTGAAGTAATAAATTTAAATTATTGTGACAGTATTTTAAAATTACCTCACATTGTGATTCCTGAAATCAATTCGAAGTTTCTTATCGATACCGGAAGTAGTAGGTCTTTTATAAGCCCTGCTAAAGCTAATGAGTTTTTCAACAATTTTAGATACTACGAGCCGTTTACAGTGATTAGCACCCATGCTCAGAGCATGCATAGTGAGATAATATACATACCACTATTAAAAACATTTAAAAGCACACACCGCCAAAAATTTTATATTTTTGACGTTGATGGAAGATATGACGGTTTGATAGGATCTGACCTTCTGAAAAAGTTAGGAGCTAACATTGACATGCGTAATCAAATGCTAATGACACACAATGCGGCAATCCCAATTCTATACAGTCCGCACTATGTAACTGTATTCGAAAATAAGGAATGCGAGGTAAACGTTAAAGAAAATTTAAGAAAATTGCGCTTGGATCATACCAACAAAGAAGGAAAGCTAAATTGTAATGCCGATGCCTTATCGCGAATTAGAGTTAATGCTTTAGGCGAAAACGACGACGTTTCAATGAAAGTAAATGTAGATCCAAAGGAACAGAAATTACAGCGCCATATTATAGATTTGACAAAAGAAATTACGCGTTTGAGTAAAAACGATACCTCTCGCGCCTCTACCCCGCGCGAACGAACACCATCTCCGATATTAATTTCATCCGGCTCGGAGAAAAGTAATAGGTCTTTAGTTGCTGGCGGTCGACGATCTCCCTATTCGATATCTGCAGGTAGTACCACTGCATCTGCATCTGAAGGACGTAATGAAAGTATAGGCACGATCCATTCAGTTCGCGATCTAGATACTGATGGTATGCTTATTTTACAAGAGGCTGTAGACACCAAGCCAAACCAAATACTTGTACATACCTGGAACAGAAACGAATTATCGGTAAAAGACTTATCTAGAGACAAACAAAAGGTTTTAGAGATTCACTTGCCGTTAGATAACCCGGATCTTATCAAAAGGTTTCTGAAAAGCTACATAAGACCCAAAATAAAATATTTCTTTTATTTTGAAGACGCATTACATCGCAAACAGTTTTCAGAGGCTACTATTGCTTTTTCAGAAAGGAACAGTAAAGTTTTACGAATGTACCAAGAGAGTAATTTATATAGATAGTGAGGAAGAACAGAGAGACTATGTACTTAAATATCACGTAGGTAAGAATAGTCACAGAGGAATTAAAGAAACGTTAATACATCTTAGACGAACCTTTTATTGGAATAACATGGATCAAACAGTGGCTAGCATCATAAACGCATGCGAACTCTGTAAGAAAATGAAATATGACCGTAAACCATTTAAACCGGAACTACAGTTATCACAGACACAAGTAAAACCATTTCAGGAACTATTTATCGATACATTCTCTATCGATGGAAAATATTACCTCACCATAGTTGATGCCTTCAGCAAATTAGGTCAAGCATTCGAAATAAGCACCAAATCCACCCCTGAAGCAGTAAGAGCTTTGATAAAGTACTTCTCTTTGTATGGAATTCCTAGTAGAATCAGCTCAGATCCCGGTACGGAATTCAACAACACTTTAATGAAGGAAATGTTGTCATTCTATAAGATCGACCTTCATATCGGTACCCCTCATAATCCCAACTCTATGGGGATAGTTGAGAGATTTCATTCGACTATTATAGAAATTTATCGAATAGCGAAGTATGAACAGAAGATTACGGACGCTGCATCTGTTATGTCTTATGCAGTAATGTCATACAATCACACGATTCACTCTACCACAGGCCTTACTCCATTTGAGGTAGTTTTCGGACACACTGAATCCAACAGCGCATTTTATGTAGACTTTAACAAACAGTTTACTCAACAATTGGTTAAAGAACATGTAAAAAGGACAAAACATTTGTATGAATATTTAACAGACAAAATTATTGACAAAAAGAGAGCTATGATAGAGAAACGTGGAGGTGAAAAAGAATTCGACATAGATGTAGGCGATACGGTCTTTATTAAAGGAGTAAACACGAGACGTAGTAAAGATAAACCGCGATATCAAAAAGCTCAGGTAACCGGAGCTATAGAAAGAAACGTTGTACCAGTTAAAACACAAAATCGGAATACTAAAGTTCCCATTAAAGACATCAAGCGTCCTCCACAGGTTAATCCTTCTGGCAGTTCAGATGATCCAAAGCCAGGCCCTTCATCTGCAGCCGATTAACAACAATCCGGGACTGTTACCAGTAAAGGAAGGTCAAGCTGTCGTTAGCCATGACAAATGGACTGTTATTAAGATTCTAGATTTAAGGCGTACTCATGAGGAACTTGAATTCAATATAGATAAATATGTAGGGCTCAAAAGACAAGTTCAAAGCTGTTTTGATACCAAAGTTTTTGATACAGACTTCATAGAAGTAGAGTCACAAACCGATTACATCATGAATATAACAATAGAAAAATATAAGCAATTGATTCCTTCTGTAAGATCTAAACGTGGTTTAATAAATCCACTTGGTTCATTGGTCAAGATGATTACAGGTAATCTTGATAATGACGACGCTGTAATGTACGAAAGATTAATTCATGAGGTAAAGACAAAACAAGACGCTACAACTAAGAAAATGACAATTGTTGCCAAAATGTTGGGTACGTTCACGAAAATTGCTAATAGTACAAAAAACAATTTCATTCAGATCGAAGAAGATATTCGAGACATTAACCATAGATTAAACAACTCAATATTTTATCAAACCAGTGATAAACTTATACACATCTATAATATTTTTATAAATAACTTTCAAACGCTCTACATAAGGCTGAATGAGATTGAAACGGCTATTGCTTTTGCTAAAATTAAATTGTTACATCAATCAGTTATAAATACTGAAGAATTAATATTATTTTTAAAGGAAATTGAGAAAACTAACAAATTAGTGTATCCGGCAAAGATTGAGAATATTGTAAGGATAGAGCAATGTATAGAAATGAAAGCGTATATCAAACAAAATCAGATAAAATTCATAATGTATATTCCTTTGATTAGAGATGAAGTTTTTAACTTATTTAAATTGATTCCCTTACCTGTCCATAATAAAATCAATGGCCTTACCACCCTCATCCTACCAAAATACCCTTATGTCCTTGTGAAAGGGTTGAAAGCAAAGCCGCTCTCCCAGTCATGCCGTGAAATCGATGAAAACCGTTTCCTGTGCTTTGAGAACGACGTAGCACCGCTTATCGAAGACGATTGTATTGCTGAACTTATGAAGTTTTCCGCAAATATCTCGAGCTGTCATCCAGTTCCTGTGATCATCGACGATATAAAAGCTGATCTTATCCAGCCCAATCAATGGATAATTTACGCGAAAACTGAAACGATACTTACCCAATACTGCGAAAACGAAATAACACAAGAAACCATTAGTGGAACTTATCTATTAACTATGGACGATGATTGTCAAGTTAAGATAAAGGAATTCAATCTGAAAAAACATCAAAGTCAAGGAAAGGACATATCTTACATGAAGTTTCCAGTTATTAACCTGCCTAAAATATTGTCCAGTGCAGCGGATATGCAGAGGAAACCTGTCAATCTCAACGGAATCGATCTTGCTGACATTCAGTTCCTGAATTACATAGTGAAAATTATCATAGTGCTCTAGATTATAAAAGTGTTAGTATAGGAAACTTGGCGTTATGTGTTATCATAGTTATTTGTCTTTTATTGTTAGCATTTAAACATAGAATTAAGATATTATGTAATTGGGGAAAACCTCAAAATAATCCTCATCCTTCGGATAATCTCGAACTTACGGAGGGAGGAGTTATGGTACCAGCGCCTACCAATCATAGTATCTTTACTGCTGTTTAAGCACATTGGTGTTTATTACAAAGAAGCGCCCACGCGTTTATGCAGGTGCAGATTGGCTGGCGTTGCATTAGATTTCTAAGTAAGATGATGGTAGAGAGAGCTCTGGGAGCTCAGTCGTAATTAAGTTGCCATTTGTAACACATTTAACTTTCATTAAATATTTTAAATAAAATACTTTTTGTTTTTAAAAAGCATTTCCACGCTTTCCCGGCTAAGTCTAGATAGAAAACACTGATACCCACAACAAATATTTGCAGATGCAAACATTTATCCCGCAACGGGAATCGAACCCACAACCTTTTGCGTCTCAAGCGGTCCTACCCCCACTGCGCCACAGAGATCGTCAGATAAGTACCTATATCAAATACATAAAAATATTGCAATTGCTACTTTTATTTATTCAAAATGAATCTAGATGCCGATTCATTACGGAGATTCCAAGTTTAGTTTCCGATCCGTAAACTTTCATTTACCGACTTTCAGCTTTTCTCCACCCATTGATTGACCTCAAAAGCAGCGTAAATCATTGGTACAGTGTCTTACTTATAAAAAAGTTCACAATTAGTAAATAAATAAATATAATGACATTCCTTGTCAATACATCTATGAAAATCTGATGTATGTTCACATATATATTCATTAACTTAAGACCAATATTGTATGTCCGAAACGGGCAAGCTGTTGAAACTAAAAAAAGCAATACTACGTTTATACACAGTTGTTGCAATAAAGATTTACTTTAATTTACATTTGTTTGAGAAAAATAGCGATAATCACAATGTTAATACTAGAAATAAAGATAAACTCGCTGTTGCCACTTGTACACTCCATAAAGTTAGTAAATCGTTTAAAGGGCAAGGTGTACGCTTTTGTAACTTTTATAACTCCCAAGAGATATACAAAAATTGACAATTAACAAATTTTAAAACGTATTTCAACAAAAACTTTTAAAAAGGCATATTCTAAAATATTTTATTATTTAGATGATAAAAACTCTTGGGATTGAAAATGCTCGAACTCGATAAAAATGTACCTTTGTTTTGTAAAAGGATAATTAAAAAGAATAACGAGTTTTGCTTTCTTGCCTTTCTTTCCTGGCTTGGTCGCGGAGGAACAGGCAGTAGATAAAATCAAATTTTCAAAGTTATCATTGAGATTTTAATTACTAAGTGAATTTTGACTTTTAGATCATTTATATTCGTTATAGCTTCAGTTGCAGTACTTACCTCCTTATATCGTATTCAGTCATTTTATCAGTCAAAAACTCTTACTTTTTGCCATGATAAGATCGGATTTGGATTTATTTTTCAAGTAAAAACATGAGCTTAAATTCTTCGAGAACATCTATTGAAAGGTTTTTCTCAAAGGCTACCCAGTTATAAAAAATCGATTATAAAAGATTATCGAACTTTTTTACGCGCTCGTTAGTGAATTTTATTAGAATTGTGGATATTCAAAACCTTGAATCACAACACACCTTTAATGAAAAAAAGTTTTTTTTTACATTATCTTGTTTACCATAATAATCTTATAATAATTATATGTCAACTATATAGTTGACACATAATTATTACAGTTTATTAAAAGTTAATAATTCCCCGTACCCACTATTCCTGTTGATATTTCGCTGACTGCTTGAAAGCGACAACGCTAGTTCTACCGACTATAATTGTTTTTTCGAGAATACATTAATAAGCTGATTGTGTTGTACTACTAGATTTCATTTACTATGCCCTCAGATAAGTTATAAGCATAGATAGTTGCGATCGAGCTGCGGTTTTAGCGCCAGATGCAACTCAATGCAACTGAACGGAAGGAGATCGTATCTGGGCCGCCGTCACCGCACAGCTCCTCGCAAATAGATCGCAGAATACGTACTTATCAATGATAGTATTATCCTATAAACTTTTGTGAACTGTGGATTGAGCTGCTTTCTGCTTATCCTATAAACTTTTGTGGACTGTGGATTGAGCTGCTTTCTGCGGGGTTTTTGCTGAAATATAACAGGGGGTTTCCCTTTAAAAAAATGTAAAAAGAGTCCTTCAGAGCAGACTACTATTGATCTTACGGCCCTTAGTGTTGCAGATGTCAATATGATGACAGCCTTTCATTCTCTCGCTGCGGGACAAACGTTTGCCAGTTCTGAAGATATTTGTTACGGGTCTGGTCGTATGAGTCGGATGGCTGTGTTTTTTCAATTTGCCCATTTTTGACTTTGACTGTGAAGACAACTATGTTACAAGGTACTTACCATTTTAGACATTCTCAGATCTGTACTGAGTATAGTACCCGTGAGTTTACCAAGTGGGGAGTAAGCAGATGCAAATCCAAATATTACATTTGTCACACAGAATACTAAGGCTCAATTAACAAAACAAACACATTCACGACTTTATCCCTCATGATGGACATTCTCCGATACATACTCAGTGTATCTAAGAATGTCCATCATGCACGTCCAAACAATTGGTACATGCCCACGTTTTGAAAGAAGTTAGCATTTTACGTGACAGGTTGCATCCATCGCTTAGTGCAACATTAACTGAAGGCACATGCCTTAGAATTTTTGGTTCTAGGACATGCTGGTTTCCTTACGAGGATTTTCCTCCACCGCTTTGAGCACGTGTTGCACGCAAATCAATGTTTCTAGTAGAAAAATCATTAGCGCACCGGGTTTGAACCCACGACTTTCGGATCCGAATTCGGAAACCGCTTTCTAGGCCAACACAGCTCTTATCATAAAACAATGTCGAAGAATCGTGATATTGTTGTCACCGCGGGTTAAATAATTATCTGAGTGGCCGAGTAGCCATTACGTTATTATTTCACTCTATCCTTTCCAGATACTCGGGATTTTCCTTTCAGTAAATAAGGAGAAATATTTGTCTCAGTCTACATAGAAAACACATAGACCCCAGACAAATATTGACAGTCCATACAAACAATTGTCCAGGGCGGGAATCGAATCTGCAACCTTGAGGGCTTTCGCCCTGTGCGCCACAATTTTAATTTTCATATTTCAATGGAATAATATTTTATTGGCGCAGCCTTTCTCAAATACAAGGACGGAACTCAATTTCCGAAGACGAATTAATCATCTGTAGGCGGAAATAACGCTGGAAAATAAATCACCTAATGAAGAATTGATTCACAAAGGAGTAAAAATAAACCCGTTGCTTTTCTGACTTTTCTGTCCCTTGATTGGATTTGCAAGAGGGGTTCTATTCATAGAAATAATTATATTTGTCCTAAATACATAATCATAAAGTCACATAATCATTACTAACAAAAATGATTATTTACCGACATATTTTTTTTGTTCTCTTATATTTTATCAACTTTATTTTGGATAGGTTAGGTTTTTATAGAACATCCGGAATATTGATTTCTTGCGTGCTTACAAAAAACCTTCTAAGGTAGACCCTATCGACTCGGATAGGATGTTAGTTTTTTTTATGACAACCCTAAACCTAGCTTGCCTGCTGGCTTGTAGAACTTTATTACTTATATTTTTAATATTAGGATAAGTACTTGATTATTAGTATTAAGAATTTTAGGATCATTCATATTCAAACGTATGTATTGTAACGTAAACTCTTCAATGGTGTCTCTAACGAAGAGGATGAATGATATAATCTTGAGTTATCAACATGATAACCTAAGGATATAAAACAATATGGAAGAAATAATTACGATCAAGATAATCGTATTTAATCAGCTGGCTCTGATTTGGGTCAACGATTTATCCTTACCATTCAGCGTGACAATGTGGCCAGCATTTTGGAAATGTTTCCGTCTGGTAGTGATTTGGAGCAGTTGGCGAAGTTATCGCGTAATATTCACAAAAAAAACACGAATTGAGAACTTTCTTTTTTGAGAGGGTTTTTTGAGTGTGAACTCGAATGTTGCAATTTTTTTTAATAAGTTCTTTCTAGATACTCGTAGTAAACAGAGTTCCTTAATGCCTGAAGGAAACCTCTGTGATGTAAAATTCTGGCATTTTCCTGGTTTCCTAATGCATGCTTTACCCACCGCTTTCATGTTACTCTCTGTTTGTCTGTCTGATAAAATGCCTTTTATTGAGGTAATCGAAGGGTAACGTTGCTGCCTTTTATTTGGAGGCTTCGTTATTTACGGGTGAAGGGACAAACAGAGACCAACAAAAGATAAGTGATTGATTTTATTTTCATTCAGAAATATTGTAGTCTTTGGTTGTGTCCACAGATTATTCGAAGGACCCTTTAGTGGTATCTAAGTGACAAAGTGGCTGAAAAATAAACGATTATATGATTGTACAAATTAGGAATTGTACGAACTGCCCAGGAACGGTTTTTAGCTACTTATTTTTAAAACATACTAACACAAATAATTATATATTATTATCCGAGTTAATTAATGAATTTAATTTATGTACCTATTTCATTAATTATGAATTTATTTATTCAGACAAATGAGTTCTTATTCCTTAAAAAAACTTAAAACTTACAACAAATAGCGTACCTATATTGTAAGCTTTTATTCCGGAGTACCAACTGAACATTCTTGTACATTTAGACGCAACATTGTTCAACTTTAAAGGATTTTACCAGAGTTGCACCAGATAGACGCTAGATGGCGCTGTTAATGAATTACGATACCTCAGTGTTACCTGTTAGTGACGCTTTTGTTCTCTACTATAAATCAAAGCTATCTGCAGTTCAGGTTTGGCGACATGCCAGACCTGTTATAATGCAATACATTACAGTCACTAAACTTTGATTTTCCTATTCTTTACCAAACAACTTTGTGTTTATGTACCAAATAAATATTTAAAGGAGCGGGAAAGCGATGGAAGCAGCACCTACCACATATCAAGAGTTTTCTAATAGATTATACTAGATGGCGGCTATGTAAATTGCTCTGATAATTTTGAATTGCATGTCCCAATACGCGCTTCTGAGCCCGAAGTTTGGCTCTTCACTTTCTTACCACCTTTGCAAGTAATCGCTCCTCCTTTTTTCAAGGTGCTCCGCACTAATTTAACACATTCACTGCCAAACACTCGGATACGAGTGTTGAGCACTGAATTGAGCGGTGCCGCCCACTCGGATACGAGCGAGCGGGCCGTGTATTTTGTAGGCGTCAGTAAGCCGCCGGCGTTTGAGGCAGTTTATGTTAGTTTGCGCGGCCACTCTGACAACATATTCAACTTACAAAAACGCGTATTGGTTTCATTCTAACAGTGTAACTGCTACTATGCCCCCCTCCCCACTCGGATCCGAGTGTTGAGCTTGATAATTATGACAATTATGATTGATTTATGAATGTTTTCCTTAGTAAATAATTATTCAAATAATTTTCGGATCCGAGTGACCGGCACCGGGCGCGCTATGTGCCGAACACTCGGATCCGAAAAAGGTTATTATTTATTAAAAGAATAATAATAACAATTTACTTTTATCCATATTTTTAAACATACATATATTCATAATCAAAATACGCTTTAAAAAAATTTGGCTCCTGGGTAATTATTTTAATAATATGTTAGGCAGTGAATGTGTTAAGAGTACGTTTGGCAAAACGCGATCTTGACTGGAGAACTCGTTTACCCATACGATTGTTGGTACTTCGGCATACGACCAGCTATATAATAAACAGGGCTGAATTTTCGTGCTAAAATTATTTAGGTAAATGTTGCAAAATGACACCATAAGTGCAGTCGATTACAATGTAACATGATGCAGGACTAACAATAGCTAATTTAGTACCGCACAATATCAAATTTAGCGATTCGCTTCCAGATAATATCCGATCTGCTGGCTCGCATATTCGCTAGCTGACAATGATATAAATTGCTTCCTCTATTACGTTGGTCAGTAAAACAGGTGGAAATTATTCGAAATAGAGCAACAGTGGCAACAGATACAAAATGGCGGCGGACCGATAAGCGTTAGTACACTGCCACCGTGAAACAAGATTTCAGGACGAATTGACAAGTGACATTATGTGTCCATGACATTTTGAGAACTTTGGGAGTTTTGAATAGTGGGCTGTACCCTGACTTCCGATCCGAAGTTCGTGGGGTCGAACCTGATTATGCAATATTTTTTAAAATTTACGGAAATACGGAAATATGGCGCGGCAACTGACATGACCAAGTACCAAAAACTCACCATCGGTGTTTGTTCTAATAAGCGGCGATGGGCTTGCATCATTTAAAGCGGATATGTGCGGGCATAAGGTAGTCAGAGACGTTATACGATGACCAAACGTTGTACGCTTAGAAGTGTCTCTGACTACTCCTAACTTAATGAGTAAGGATCTGAGGATCTCCATCTGGGGATAACAGTCGTGAGCGCGTTTGTTTCTGATTATTTATTTTGAAAATGACCAGTAAAAAACCAAAAAAAATATTCGATTAATCTGGGCCTTGTTTTATCCTGTTTCATTTCCTGGGCACTGTAATTATGGTGTAAAATGTTAAATTAATTTAGTAATAAGAGTTAATTGATGATCCTGTGAGTTTAATTAATTAATACTTAACTAATTGGCATTGACTGTGATACACATTTTCCATGAACCAATGCAATGTGTATGTATCTCATTATGGGTCCCACGTTAGGGTAAAAATCGAGCGGGAAACGATAAGGCTATACAGTGGAATACTAGATAGATAGATAGATTAACTCTTTATTGCACGCTAAAGCAAAATACAAAAAAATACTATAAAAGGCACAATGGGCGGTCTTATCGCAAAAAGCGATCTCTCCCAGACAACCTTTGTCATTATATTAATGCTTTAATCTTAACAAAATTTCGCATGTTATAAGTTAAGAAAGTGAATTGGTTTTGTCTGCCTGTGACCGGCGCTGTGACAGACCGCCATTATTTTTAGCGAAGATTTACAACATTTTCTAATTGGATTTTGGGCGGGTGGGAATTTATATCTTCAAATGAAGCGTACTCTCATAATATCAATCGAATTTCACTTTGTTCGTTTGATCAAATATTATATTCGTCGTCACACTTTTCAGATTATAATGTAGGCGTGGACGGTCCCTACTAGGAATGAAAATTATATTAATTTTGAAAGTATCTCTAGGGAACGCAGTCAATTATTCGTAGTCCCTAACGGTAATGGCCCATTATATAATTATAGTAGTAGTACATTTATAGACTTAAATAACAGGAAATTATATCTAAATTTAGCGAAATTCGATTAGATACGAAACTGAATAGCATAGTTGGAAGAGGAAAGCCTCGGCTAAAGTGTACGTTTACCGATATTAATTAAAGTCACACCTGTTTCCGGGAAAGGGAGGTTACGACCACAGATTTCCACTTACTACGTCGTGGCATAGGTACCTTTTTCGCTTCGTTCATCGTCTTCTTCATATAAGCACGTCGGTTTTGGGTACTCTTGGCTTGGCCTTTTTACGTCTCTAATTTGGTCAAAGTACTTTAGCCGAGGCCTTCCCTGTCCAACTATTCCATTCACGCTAGCCTTGTATACTTGTTTTAACCGACTTTGTAAAAAGGAGGAGGTCCACAATTCTTTTATTTTTATATGTTTGTGTATTGATATCTTCACCAATTGTTAACAGATTTTAATGATTATTTTGCTGTTGTATA
Source organism: Perizoma affinitatum (assembly GCA_961405105.1). Lineage (NCBI taxonomy): Eukaryota > Metazoa > Arthropoda > Insecta > Lepidoptera > Geometridae > Perizoma > Perizoma affinitatum. Next base: position 1,224,345 of record OY560189.1, read on the forward strand.
TCTCCATAATTGATTCCGAAAAGGTTCCATAATTGTTTTATTCCTGAGGGATAGTGACTTTTCCCGTAAAACTAAAAAAATATCATCATCTTACGGAATCACGATTAGCCGAAACATTTTTTGTGGGCTATTTTATTTTTGTTTTTTTTTTATTCCAAAATAACGTAAGCACGTGACGAAGACGGTTTTTTGACATTTAATGTCTCATATTATGTTAATCTTCTTTCATCCATCGATTATACTTGTCTCACTCATCTTGCTTTTTAAAAACAAACAAACACGCTCACGACTATCTTCCCCATGGTGGACATCCTCAGATACATATTGTGAGTAGATCTTTGAGGATACCAAGTAGGGGTAGTCAGAGGCACGTCCAAACATTACATTTGATACATCCCTGCGTTTTGCAAGTACTAAGCATTCTACGTGACAGGTTGCAAGCCCATCGCCGCTTATTGGAACACTAAATGTTGGCACATGCCTTCGAATTTTTGGTTCTAGGGCATGCCCGTTTCCTCGCGATGTTTTTCTTCACCGTTTTGAGTAATGCGCACATACATTTTTCGAGTGGAAAAATCCATTGGTGCACGTCCGGGTTCGAACCCACGACCTCCGGATCAGAAGTCGGGTTATCGCCCACTAGGCCAACACGGCTTGTTTTTCAATTAGATTAAATTGCCATTTTATAATTAAGCTCACTAATTACTAAGAAAATTCAGGCCACTCTTAAGGTAATTTGTATTCTACGCCCAGCGTTTAAGGGAAAGCTAGTTCAGTGTTTTCTAAATCTATTTTCACTTTCACTTGCCGAATAGTTTTTAAGTAGAATAGAAAATAATAGAATAGGTTTGATTCCACTAATTTTATTGAATGCAAACTTGCAACGGCAATTCATTTCTTCCAATGCATTTAAAGATTGATAGTTGACTTTGGATATTGAGCTTATCCACGATATCATTAAATTAGATAGATAGTAAAAAAAAATATCACTTAGAATAGCTACACATACATTATTATTATATTTTTAACATAAACAAACACTATAGGTATAAATAGACTTTCATAAATAATAGTAATAGACAAATATATTAAAAAAGTAACTAGAAATTAGTGTTGGAAAGTTTGTATGTTGCAGCATAACAAAACTGTTTTTTTTTGCTTAAAAGCAAAAATACTTTTTTTTAGCCAAAACCTTTTTTGACCAAGCAGAACGAGTTGCAAGTGTATACGAATTATTGAGGTTGTATTGCAAGTAGTATACATAAACTTCTAAAGATACAAGTTAGAATTAATAAAAAATACTACATTTAAAATTAATATATTTTTATATAATTATATATTATTTATGATGAGAACAATGCAAATGCGATAACTGACGGCAGTTTTTTTGCATACGAAGTGCTTGTGAATACCTACTATTTGATTTTGCAATAAAAACTTTTCGAACTTTATTTTAAATGTATACTTAGTGATAACATTTCGGATAGATGGTGGAACTTCCCCTGAAAGCTGCAGTCTTGCGATTGAAATAGGAAAGTACAGATCTTACTGGCCTTAACCTTTCACCACAGACGAAGTTAAGTTTTGAATGCAGATACTCAGGCTTTTTAAACTTAATAACGTTAAAGACAAGTACTTCCAGGTGCAGTAGCCTACGTGTTTTAATGTTTAACAAGGAGATGTTATTTAATTACAGTGTTATGTGACTACGAGGCGGAATATTGAGGCAAAAGCGTCAACAAGCATTCTGCACTCTTTGTATAATGCGCTGGGTTCTCGTAATTAATCGACTACCAACAAGAATGTCCCCATAATTAATATATAAATACATATTTAAAGTTATGTAGGTATTTATTATTAATAATATTATATTTTAATATATGTTTACTTGTACACCGCCGTCTTTTGATTCCATTTTATCCTGTCCACCCAAAGGTCTGGAAGAGATCGCTTTAAGCGATAAGACCGCCCATTGTACCTCTTATATTCTTTTTTTTGTAATTCCTGTGTTTTTGTATTTTACTTTGGTGTGCAATAAAGAGTTTATCTATCTTTCTTTCTATAATTTAGCATAGAAATTCAGAGTGTAAGCGCTCCAATGAAGTCATGCCACACGAAACGAATCCTTACAAATTTCATCGGTGAAAACACAAATGTTTGTACACTTCCTGCAGACGTGAAAATATAACTTACGTCTACCGATTAATGTTAAATGTTTTACTTCTAAGGGATCGAGGTCTTTAGCATCCTCAAACTGGTCTTGATTTTTACTACGCATTGTCATTTGTAATGAATTAAGTGTAAACTAGACGATTCGCAAAATTAATGAATTAGGTAATGCCTGCAACACAAAACTAAAGCTGCAAAGTATGGTTGTAGACAACTAACCGGTCAAAAACTATCGTGAATTTGATTATTCTTATTGTAAAAACGGGATTTTACACGTACCGCACTATCAGTGCACGAGGGAGAGCGTCGCGATCACTCACCCTGATGAAGACTCTCGGAATGAGTCGAAACTTAGTCGCAGCCTTCACCGATAATGCGGTACGTAAAAAATCCCATTTTTTACAATATAACTAACTGGTCATTCACGGCTATGCGCTTTGGGTGAAAACTGGTCGTAAATAATTCGCAAAACAAATGAAAACTAAGATAACAGTTCAAATTAAAGCTGTACGTATACAAACTATCTGACAAGTGACCTTTGGTATGGTAGGCACCTAATTAATACCAAGGCAATTGTATGTAGGTGGGTACGTAGATACTGTTAATTTAAACTGTTAATAACTGAAGTGAGTTACTTCAGTTATTTATTCACGTAGGAAGGTATGGATCTACCTACCAAGTTATTTTGAGTAGGTATGACTCGACTTGAGTGAAATAAAAAAGGGCGTAGTTGTACCTACCTATAAAAATGACGCTACGCTTGAGCAATCGTAATAAATTATTACAGTGGGCGTATAGGGTATGAAAAAAGAGAGCTCTGAATATGTTTCTCAGAATCCGGTAATACTCATAGATACTCATTTATTCACCGTAGAAACTTAACAGTATACTTGGTTTTATCAAATTAGAATAACAACAATTAATTTGGTCAATTATTTAAAGCCACTAAATTCCATTAAAACAGTCAAGACACAATGATTTCAGAATGGGTTTGGGTCAAATAAATTCGTTTTAATTAATAAAAACATCATACAGACAATGTATGAAATAGAATACAAATAAATTATTATGCTACTGTAAAGAGGTATTGTCAAATGACAGTTAAAAATTAAACTAAAATAATTTATATTCATGTCAAATCACACAATGTCAAAATGTCAATACACAAAACCAAAATAAATAAAAAATGTTTATATGTCAAATTATAAAACTAAAATAAATAACATGTGTTAATATCACATTCACACAAGCGCTTCTTCACTGCTGTTCTTCTTTTCCTTCTTCTTAATAGTAGGATCGGCCTTCGGTAACTGTAAGTTCGCGACAGGAGGAGACGTTGCGCGGTCGCGACAGGAGACGACCGGTGGCGCGATCGCGATATAATAATATACGTAGGTAAAGTAATGCGAAACGTAACAAATCACAGGTAGTAGATAGGTAGGTTAACGGGTTTCCAAAATTCGTGCGCGAACAAAAGGATACTTATATTTTCAGATTGGTCTCGTTCTTATCAAAATCCAGTTCTGATGATGGGATCAATGAGGAATTGAGGGAACTACTAAAATTGTATTATTCGAAAGTGTCATCCCGAGTTTGAAGTCGGTTTTGTTTTATTTTGATTTTATAGATAGTGATAATTATATGGCCGTAGTATGTACCTACCTTAGTAGGGTCAAGGAGGCAACAGTGGCTCGGATTTTTTCAAAAGGCTAAAAATTCTGAAAATTATTATTGGATTTATCTGAAACATGCATAGATTGTTAGTTAGGTATTCTAATTTAATACTGCATTATTATAATTACACTAAATATTACTAAAATAAAATAAGAGGGCAAATACTAAACATCTAGTAGTACACAGTGACTCAATAGGAGAAATAAACGAAAGATTATTAATTCAAATTATTTTTTATTAAAATACAAATAAACAGTTATATTTATTTTATAAAAATCAAAAACTTAAGTTATTTTTAACCTCTAATCATTTGGTTCTCACAAAGCTATTTATTATTAGAGAGATCAACAGTTACTACACATTTAATCAACGATGTTAAACTAATTATAATATTTATACTAAGAGATGCATTAAAAACTAGCAGTTTTTTCTTACAATGTTACATAAAGAACAATTAAAATAATTGAGCAATCGTTAAGTCTTGTCAACTACAGTTAGAATATTAAGAAATGGTAAGAAAACTGAAATCGATCGGAAAATTATATAATGGTCTGGTAGCAGTTCCAACTATCGAAGGCTTTGGCAGAATATATTTTAAATCATCCTCCCTAACAAGCGAAAGATCTGGCTTATTAGGCATAAGGAACTTTTCAGTGCCTGGCTTGCGATTTAAAAATGATAAGTAGTATTCCAGATCGTTGTTTCTTTCCTCTAATACCTTCCCAATGTACAAAGATCTCTGTTTTTTGGTTGCCAATTCCACTATAACATATTCTCCTTCCTTGGGTAAATGTGGTAAAGGATTAGTTAAGTCTTTCTCCGTTATAACCATCTCATCATGATTTATGTCTTCTTCTGGTGATTCCAGCCAATAAGTGTCATCATCAGAATCTGCTAATACAACTTCATCGTGCTTTTCTATTTCATCATCGCTATCTAGTATTGTGCGTGAAATTTTTCTTTTCTTTGTCTCGTTTTTTCTTTTAGTCGCATTCTTTTCTTGTTCTATCATAGTCTTCTCAGGTGTATCGGTAGGTATCAGGCTACGTCCAGCTCTTCTTCGTTTTCTGTTTGTTTTTCTTGGTCCAGCTTTTATAGGGTCTCTAAATTCAAAAGGTGATTTGAAAGTAGGTTCTGTGGCCGAAGTAGATGGTGTTTTAATATTGATCAACATATTGTCCACAGTAGATTGTGGTTCGTTTGCTAAATCAGGAACACTGTCCGAAATTAACTGCTCTCTGGGCGTGAATTGGCTAGAGGAGTCATCAGGCTGGTTCGCAAATGTTTCATTTATTTGTTTTATAGCATCAGATGTTTTTTGTCCAGGATTTTCAGGCAAAGCTATTGAAACAAATGGTCCGTCAGAACTTATTTCAGGTGTTATTGCCCGAGCAGACTCTTCAAGTATACTTATAGAATCAGGTGTCAAAGCACCTTCATCTCGAAGATCTTCTGGGTTAGGACGATCTGTCACCGAACTGGGTAAAAAATTTTCATCTGTGAAAATGTAACGATCGAATGGGTAGATACCACACTTTGCAAAAGAGTTCGTTATATTTCTTGGCGTCATGGCTTTTTGAAAAGCAGATCCTATTATTTCACCTAAGTCGTAAATTGTCACTGGTTTCCCAGGATTTCTCAACATCCAGGAATCGATTGCAGCGTTATAGAAAGTTTTAAACGGCCCATAGATGCCGACATCAAGCGGCTGCAGTTTGGCCGATGTGTGAGGAGGAAGTGTTAGAATGTGCACTCCTGCAGTTTTTGCCAAGTCTAGGGTTTCTAAACTTAAATGTGATTCGTGGTTATCCATGATTAAAATACATGGATTTTCTTTAGTAGTATTCGTATGTTTTATAAAGTATTTTATTACCTCTGGAAAGATTGCTGTATTCATCCATCCGGTAGGTGTGGCCAATCCAAGTGTTCCAGGAGGCGTATTCTTGATCATGTGATCTTTGAAATTCTTTCTAGGAAAGATCATGACTGGAGGCAAGAAATTCCCACTGGCGCTCACGATACAGCATGTTGTTACCAACGTCCCTCACCGCTTGTCACCTTACCTATTGTTTTTCGACCAATTGGTGCGAGAACTTTCTGAGGTTTTTGAACCGTAGTTGTAGATGTCTCATCCAGATTGAATATTCTGGTTCTATTCGCAAAGCTAGGACTTCGAGAAATCAGGTTTTCTAAATTATCAAAAATTTTTGAAACGTTGCCTCTGTTAAAGGCTGTGGCCCTGGCGAGACTGCAGGCTTCAGGTTTTTTCAGGGTGATGTTATGTCTGCGCCTGAATGAGATTAACCAGTCCTTGCCGGCCATTTCCTTCTCTTCCCATGAGGCAGGCATTTTCAAATTATTTATTTTAGCACACAGATTTTCTTTCGCAGTCAATCCATAAAACAAGAGGGCGCAATGCGTAAAATAGTTTTCAAGGACAGCCTCTTGTTCTGCTGTAAAAAATTTGTTGACCGAATAGTTGGGTTGCAGCTGTGAGGGTAACAACTCCTCAAGCGAAGGACTGTCTTTGGTTTTCCAATAATATCTTTTAAGTGTAGAAAAAGGAACATTGACTCTCTTTGACGCCTTTCGTATAGAATCCCCATTTCTTATTAACTTCAAGCCCTCTTTAATGTTTTCTTGGGGAGTATTTCCAATTTTTCGCGCAGTTTGTGGTCGAGGCATTCTACGAAACAAATGAATAATTTCAAATGATTGAGTATCAAAAGTATTGTCTATAATTGGTAATCAAAAATAAGTGGTACACAGTGACTCAGAGTCACTGTGCCAATTAGTTGGTACTATACTATAGTACCAACTAATTGGCAAATATAAAAGGCAATACAAATTATCACAACCTGATGTATGGAAACAAAAGAAACTTACCTCAAAAAGTAATTTTGTGAGCACGAAAACAAAAAAACGCCGTAACACCGCCGTACGGCGCTTGACCTGCCGACCGACTGGTTAGAACGTGTTTGGGGTTCGCACGCTTGTATTGTGTGACAAGGAGAGCAATATCGAGCGCTTCTTTCGGGAAGTAACATGAATGAGTCACTGTGTTCGACTGAGCCACTGTTGCCTCCTTGACCCTACATAATGGAAAGTTATAATTATATGGTTGTTGTATGTGGTCGTAGTATGTACCAATAATTTCTAGTATGTAGCATAAAGGCAGGTTTAAGGAGTGGTCGAACATATTCAGTTTTTGCTGGATCCATCCCATTTGTCTATATGCTAACATAGGTTCATATATCGTAACTCAATATTGTTCAGGGTGCCTTAACGTTTCTATAATTACATACTAAACCTGCTAATTCCACATGATTTAACTGACTTGTAAGTGTTACTCAGTAATTAGGTATTTGGAAATAAGGACGAGTCAAGTAACAATTTAATTATTATGTAAAATAAGATCAGCAAATTTGTCTTGAAAATTGCTCTTTTAGGATTTCAGGCGCTTTTAATGTTTGCATATAATTATGCCGAATTTACAGATGTTTTTTGCTGTACTAAGATCGTGGTAATTAAAAAATGCCTTTTCTCTATATCCTCTGTGGCGCAGTGGACGAAGGCTCGCCTGAAAAGGTTGCGGGTTCGATTCCCGCCGCGGAACAAATGTTTGTATATGAAAATATTTTTCTCGGGATCTGGGTGTTTTCTATGTATAATATGTATGTATTTACAAAAAAATATGGATATAAGTAATATATCAGTCATGTAGTTCCCATAACACAAGCTCTGCTTAGTTTGAGGCTAGATGATGCTGTGTTAATATGTCCAGCATTATTATTATTATTTTTATCCCAAGCTTATTTTGGATTTGCTTCCCGTCACGTGGAATACTTACTAATTACTTGCGAAATTGTGAAAGAGCTCCTCCGTGGAAGTGCTACCAGCATACCATTTTCTGCCGCCAAGCAGTAATGCTCGAATTGCTGCGTTCAGGTTTGAAGGGTATGGGTGCTGTTGAAATGACAGACACATGAGAATTCACCCGTCATGTCTCAGGGTCAGCAACACGTGAGTGATACCACTGGTGCTACGAGCGTCCATAGGTTACGGTAACCGTTTACCAACAGGTGTGCCGTATGCTTGTTTGCCACTTTAGTTATATAACCATACTAAAGTGCCACTTTCCCGGAGTGGTAAGCGATCTGTAGATAGGCCGAGTCGAACCATGGACCGATTGATGAGGATGAAAGAAACGAGAGAGTTATGCCAGGATCATAGCAAGTGGAAATCCGTGGTCTTTATATATGTACCATATTTACTCAAAAACAGCCACCCCTTTCGCACATACTGATATTGATAACATACATGACCAGGGTGTCTAGACAAATACCTCACACTTAGTTTTCCTTTCACGCTAGCCTAAAACTTGGCAGCAGTCACGTGAAATTTCCACAGCTAATGTAATTTACATATCATTTTATCCGCAGGCATAACAGAAAGTGGTATTTGTCTAGACCCCTGTACAATGATTACAGGGACCTACATAATATATATGTTTAATTAACTGAGTACCATTTAATTCACAGCGTCTAAGCGTCTTGTAGCCAAACTAGAATAATTATTGACCGGACGGCGCGGACACGTGAAAATCACTTGTCTTAAACACAGACTGAAAATAGTATAGAGCAACGCTATAAATTAGCGGTTCATAGCGTATTTCGTTAAGTCCTTCAGAGCAAGCAATGTATTGGCAATGCGTCACGGATTGCAGATGTCAATAAGCGACGGTAATCGCTTTCCATCATGTAAGCCATATGTCTATCTGCCTTGATATAACATAAATTATAGTTAATAAAAAAACGGATAATGATAATCAGACTTAGGTAACATAACGTGATAGATAGAATGATAAAAAAAAAAGACTATAAGTAGGTTTTAAATCCGTGTGCAACAAGATATATATATACTCTTAAATACATCCAGTACAGTGTTTGGTTAGCAACATACTAGGACTCTCTGTATCATGAGTATCAGGAACTAGGAGTAACACGGTACTGGTGGTGCTTGTTGGTGGTACTGTACCACATCTAGACCCGACAAATATTGGATTCCTGGAAGAAATCCAGTAATAACAGATAGTTGAACGGTCAAGAAGTATAAGACGGTGGACTTTGCCAAGCAGTTGGACAACATTAAGTTAGATAATAACGCATGGCGGCTGTTGGCGGACTACCTCCAGGACCGCGAGGTACTGGTGGAAGGACGCGACGGCTTGAGACACCGTCGCGTCGTCCGCGGTGTTCCGCAGGGGTCGGTGCTGGGACCGCTCCTGTGGAACATTGGCTACGACTGGGTGCTCCGTGGCACGCTTCCCGCAAATATGCGGGTGGCGTGTTACGCGGACGACACCCTGGTCGTAGCCAGGGGGAGGGACCTCAGGGAAGCGATGCGGTTGGCTACGGTGGGCACCACCATCATAGTCGATCGCATACGCTCCCTGGGACTGGAGGTAGCCCTCTCGAAGACTGAGGCCCTCTTGTTCCATGGGCCTCGGGGGGGACCCCCTCCGGGAACGAGGATATTCCTGGACGGGGTCCTGGTCCGGGTTGGGACACAGATGAAATATCTGGGTCTCATCCTGGACGGGAGGTGGACTTTTGGGGCCCATTTTACCCAGCTGGCCCCAAGAGTCCTAGGAGCCGCGGCCGCTTTAAGGAGGCTGCTGCCCAACGTGGGCGGCCCGAGCGCCACATGTCGCCGGCTGTACTCCGGAGTAATCCGGAGTATGGCCCTGTACGGGGCACCTGTCTGGGTGGACGCCCTCAGTCGCGGGAATATGACCCTGCTGCGACGTCCGCAGCGGGTCATAGCGACGAGGGCGATCCGCGGATACCGAACGGTGTCCTGGACGGCAGCGTGCGTGCTGGCTGGTGATCCCCCCTGGGCTCTCCAAGCGGAGATCCTCGCCGAAGTGTATCACTTCGTGGCGGCGAGGAGATCCGAAGGGGAGTTCCCGGTGTGGGAGGAGGTCGCACGCATGCGGCGGCAGGCGCGGGCTGCCTTGTTGCGGCGGTGGGCGGAGGACCTGGCTCCACCGGTCCCTGGTCAGTGGACGGTGGAGGCCATTAGACCGGTCCTCCGGGGTTGGGTGCGGCGGCGGTTCGGGTCGCTGACCTTCCGATTGGTGCAGGTGCTTTCCGGGCATGGATGCTTCGGAAAGTATCTGCACCAAATCACGAGACGGGAGGCGACCCCGGCCTGCCACGAATGTGGGGCGCCGGAGGATACGGCGCTCCACACGCTGGAGGTGTGTGCCGCGTGGGGTCCCATGCGGCACTCGCTTTCAGCGATCCGGGGCCGGGACCTCTCTCTGCCGAGCGTGGTAAGCGCCATGCTCGGCGGAGAGAGGGAGTGGCAGGCGATGGTCTCCTTCTGCGAAGCCGTTATGTCGCAGAAGGAGGCCGCTGAGCGGATCAGAGAGGATGACGCCCGCTCTGATCCGCTCCGGCGCAGACGTACAGGGGGACGAAGGGGGCGGTTCGCCCGCCTTCTTCTTCCTCCGTAGTGGGGTCACTGGCGGAGAGTCGGGGGACTCTCTGCCGGCTTGCACGGCCCCACACGTCTGAGGGGTAACCTATGGTGAGTAGGTTACCCCTCCTTGAGGCCGAGGCCCGGACCGGTTCCCGGGCCGCCCGCCGGGACGATATGGTGAATGCTAACGCGACCCCATCTCGTCCCACTACGGCGGTGGACTGCTCACCGGGGGGGTTTTTAGTGGGTTCGAGTCCGTCACCCCCATGGCGGAAGGGAAATGCGTGGGCATTTTCCCCCCCTCAAAAAAAAAAAAAAAAAAGATAATAACGCATTCATAAAAAAAAAATTAGACTTTACCCAGCATTTGGGCAACTTTAAGTTAATATTTTTTTACTAAAAAACGGGATATTTACCATGATTAATGAGTTTGAATGTTTCCCGATATCTCGGGACAATTGAATGTACCATGATCACGGGAGGAACATATTATAAACTCACTAATCATGGTATATAATGTTATAGTTATTATTATTTTATTATTATTTTTTTGTACACACCTCCATTCTCACAATCTCTTACTATCTTCTCTATCCAAAGGTTGTCTGGAATATATCGCTTCTAAGCGATAAGACCGCCCATTATACCTTTTTAATAAGATTTTGTTTACTATGTTATTTGTTTAAGATGTAATACAGTATTTTCATTCATTCATTCATTCATTCAAGGTAAGTATCCCGATTTTTAGTAGGTAAAACTTATGTTCATAACCATGATAGTTTCAAAAGTAACATTAAGTAGATGAAAAGCAATCAACAAAATTGTTGGACTGAACAATTTGTCATGTTAATGTTGTTTTTGTTGTTTGTTGGAGATCATTAACATGACAACCTCTGTGGCGCAGTGGGCGAAGGCCCGCCTGAGACGCAGAAGGTTGCGGGTTCGATTCCCGCTGCGGGACAAATGTTTGTAATGTTTGTCTCTGGTCTGGGTGTTTTCTATGTATGTATTTACAAAAAAAAAAAAAAAAGTATTTAAGTGGTATATAAGTCATGTAGTTCCCATTATACAAGCTCTGCTTAGTTTGGGGCTAGATGATACTGTGTGAAAAAATGTCCATCATTATTTATTTATTTAATTATTATAAGCAACGCATTCATCAAAACGTTTGGCCAACTATCTAATCGGAAGACTAAAATGACAACACTTGCATACCAAAATAGTAAAGGAATGGCTGAAGGCGTTATTGATTCAAGTGGTAACTTGGTTGGGCCTACGCGGCGAGATCACAGAACATATAGTACTAACTAAGTACTGAAAATCCACTCGACGATACAAACGAATGGGTTCATTCAAAATAAGCCGGTGAAATCACTGGTTAAGGGGCTGAAGCCGAGAATATCTTAGAATCTAAATGATATTTTATGCAAACTTATCAAGATTACAAGAAATGGCAAAACTACTTCTGAAATACCTCTTGCGAAAAATGTACTCTCAAATTAACAAATAAATATTGATACGATTTAGAAGAATTTTCTTTAAAATAGTATCTAATCCTTTGAGAGAGAAAATACAAAACTAACTGTGTGTTTTCTTGCATTTTCGCGCTACGGATACTGCGTATACTGCGTTGCGTTCGAAGCTTGTATTGGCTACTTTTTAAAACGTTAATTCAGCATCTGCCTGCGTCTTAATTAAGTATTATTAAATTACATTAACTGCGACAAATTATATATTTCATTTAAGAGAAGTTGCTGAAGAAAATTTTGTATCCAGAACCAAAGCTTTTACCTATAGCCATAGATTAAAAGGAAGGCAATATTTTATTCCTATTTTAAAATATACGTATTCTTTGTAGGTATATATATGTACCTACAAAGAATACGACCTCTGTGGCACAGTGGGCGAATGCCCGCTTGAGACGCAGAAGGTTGCGGGTTCGATTCCCACCTCGGGACAAATGTTTGCATATGCAAATATTTGTCTCGGGATCTGGGTATTTTCTATGTATAATAATGTATGTAATTACAAAAAAAACATATATGACGGAGCAGAAGCTCCAAGGTGCTCTTTAAAAAGTGTGACGTCAGCAATGCTAAAGTCACTATCATCACCAGCATGCTGGTGGATCATAGTTGATAACGAAAGTAAACTCCAGGAGATGTTCTTCAAATTTATTCTTGGTTGTACAGAGGCTTTCGAGGTCTGTACGGTCCGACGGCTCGAGCGAGAATCCATCGTACTCGGTCCGTCGCCCGTATTTATGCAAAAACAAAGACAAAGGCAAGCAACTTGTGCGAACAAGCTAAAACTACCTGCAAGCATTAATCATTTAAGTTTACAAATGGTTTTGAAGGTAAACATGGTCAAAATAACAACTTGATTACGTAATTACCTAATTGTCATTTGATTACAACAATCAAATGATAACTAGCTATTAACTAATGATTTTACACTGTAATATGACAATCTAAGTGATGATTCGTTAAGTAACACGTGGTACTGCGCCGATGACTCATTGTAGAAGCAGAATAACGCCTTTGCGCCGATACGGCCATACTGACAGGCGGTGCGTGCTCTGCACCAGCCTTGGGTTGTGATCTTCGAGTGTCTGAAACAATGAAATGGTTTTTCTTTTGAGTAGGCATCTGCAAGCATCGTGTAATGTTTGACAACTTTATTACTAACACCTAATTAGGTGTTGGTATACTGTTGGTTAATGTACTCTGTGGTATTAGTAACATGGAGTGTTCGTGGGTGTACTCTGTGGTACTTGGTGTACTCTGTGGTACTTGGTGTACTCTGTGGTACTTGGTGTACTCTGTGGTACTTGGTGTACTCTGTGGTACTTGGTGTACTCTGTGGTACTTGGTGTACTCTGTGGTACTTGGTGTACTCTGTGGTACTTGTACTCTGTGGTACTTGGTGTACTCTGTGGTACTGGGTGTACTCTGTGGTACTAGGTGTATAGGCTCTCAGGATGTAGGAATAGATGTTTGGAAACAAGCTGGTTTACTTAACTTATTCGGATTCACGTCTTCTCGCGAGTCTAGGACTGGTCGATCTGATCGTCCAGCTCGGGAGGTTGATGGTCCAGTCTCGTTTGGTGCTGCAACGGTGCCTTGAGGAGTTGTTGATTCGTCCTCTTCTTCGCCGATACGGCCTCTTGACAGTAATATATCACGGGTAGTCCTGACATGACACGCGTCCTCATGTGTATCTGTAACAAGTAACACAACTGGAGTACACATTCAAGCTCGGCCTAACCTGACTAAAGGGGTGTGAATTCATTTTCAGTACAAAATAAGTTACAAGAAAGGATGCCTCAATAGTAATCGCAATAAACTGGCTCTGAATGAAAACTGCGCAAGAATATTTATCTCTAAACGCAGGAGGAACGTCCGTGTCTCGTAACGAGAGAACATTCGGCACCACTATCATAATAAAATGGGAACGACCGACCTGAAACGCACGAACGCCGCCGATTTCGCAGATGATGACCCGCCTCTCGGTAGCTGCGCCGCTGCCGCCGATAGCACCACCCGGTGCGGTAGACACGATGGCCCCGCAGCGGTAGCAGGTGACAGCCTTTCTGTTGTCCATCAGGATTGCAGAAGCTGATGTAGACGATCCGTGTGAAAGCTTGCCTTTTCGCCGATAGCACCACCCGGTGCGGTAGACACGATGGCCCCGCAGAGCGGTAGCAGGTGTCATCCTTGCTGTTGTCCGTACTTGTGACATTGTATCTTCGAGTGGTTGACACTTGGGTTGCCGTTGTAGTTTGGCATGAAGTTGTAGAGGCTTCGATCATGTTTTCGCTTCATTTAATAAGCTTGGTCTTCTTGAACGAACTTCGTTCTTGATTTTATCTCCGTCGTAAATGCCAATTGGTTAATCCTACCGTCAATTTGTGAGAGATGAGCGAGTACACACGAAACGGCAAATTCTTCGGGTTCCATATCTTTCCATTTAGCCCTGAGTGACGTAATAAGTTGCGTATGATGCAAGACTTTCTCCTTCTTTTGGGCTGCTGCTGTTGGTGTTAATGATGGTTGCAGCACAGTTCAGGACACAGTCGTAACGTGATAGGAAAATGTCCTTGAAGTTTATCCAGGCCATGCCGATGTGAGATACTTCGGAAAGCCATGTAGATGCGGTAACTTTCAGCGATTTAATAGGGCGATGACCAATGCTCCTCCTTCCAAGTGTTGTTCAGTGAGGCAGGTTTCCACAGTTGAGCACTAGGCACGTGGATTTGCATCGGGCTGTTCAGGGTTGAATTCTGGCAGCGTTATAGTATTAGGTGGTATTGCCGGAGATCGCATCACTTCAATCAAGTGAAGAATATTCTGGTTCTGCTGTTCCAGTAACCGCTGACATTGGGTATCAGACGAATATGGTGCCTGAGCTGATGAGGAACTGGTTTGGATTGAAGCAGTGTCCAATCCCACTTCTGATGACGGAGCAGAAGCTCCAAGGTGCTCTTTAAAAAGTGTGACGTCAGCAATGCTAACGTCACTATCATCACCAGCATGCTGGTGGCTCATAGTTGATAACGAAAGTAAACTCCAGGAGATGTTCTTCAAATTTATTCTTGGTTGTACAGAGGCTTTCGAGGTCTGTACGGTCCGACGGCTCGAGCGAGAATCCATCGTACTCGGTCCGTCGCCCGTATTTATGCAAAAACAAAGACAAAGGCAAGCAACTTGTGCGAACAAGCTAAAACTACCTGCAAGCATTAATCATTTAAGTTTACAAATGGTTTTGAAGGTAAACATGGTCAAAATAACAACTTGATTACGTAATTACCTAATTGTCATTTGATTACAACAATCATATGATAACTAGCTATTAACTAATGATTTTACACTGTAATATGACAATCTAAGTGATGATTCGTTAAGTAACACGTGGTACTGCGCCGATGACTCATTGTAGAAGCAGAATAACGCCTTTGCGCCGATATATATAAGTAGTTTATCAGTCATGTAGTTACCATAATACAAGCTCTGCTTAGTTTGGGGCTAGATGATGCTGTGTGAAACTGTCCAGCATTATTTAATTTATTTATTTAATTATAAGGTATTTTGAAATGACGTAGGCCTGGTTCGGTAGGCCCGATGAAATAATTTCTCGCCAGGCGGTATAATCCTCGCGATGCGACTACGGTTGAATTTCATTTATCTGGGCTGTCTGGACGATAGATACCATGGGTACATACGGGAGGTAATTTCGCACGGATACGCGCTGTGGAACTCAAGATTATTTCTTAAGTAGTTGTTCAACTGATATAAAAAAATACTTAAATTATTATTGAACCAATATTGTATCAATATTAGACCAACTTTATTACATACACTCGCGGTGTAATAGCTAGTATTGACAAGCTTCGTAGCTTACGCTAAGTATTAGTGAAACCGGCAAATGTAAGTGAATAAAACCCGATCTTAAGCGACAGACAAGTAGACGACAAGTGACTATCCTTATCACAATTTACTAAGCACTTGTCGCTTGTTGAGTGAGAGGAACACCTATTTTTCTACTTCACGTCCATGTATGTATGTATTTACAAAAAAAAGTATATAAGTAGTATATTAGTCATGTAGTTCCCATAATACAAGTTCTGCTTAGTTTGGGGCTAGATTATGCTGTGTGAAAAATGACCAGCATTATTATTATTATTATTATTATGTTGAATTTATTTCGAATTTGATGTTAATAATTATATTTCTGATACTTTACTTACGAGAAAACGGTTACTACTCAGTTTGTAGCTAAACAGCTTAGTACTGATAACAAGTACTAGCTATATAAGTCACCAACAAATACCAAAGGAATACATCGAAGTATGATAATTATTTGATAAACCTCTTAAACAGAGCCTCTTAATTGACAGCCAAAAAAACTCGAATATATACGAAGAGTCAATAAACATCTACTAGGTTAGCGTGTTTTAACATTAGTTACAACTGCGCTTACCTTATGGTCTGATGACCATGGAACCAAACGCAAGAAAATTTTTAATTAAATAAAAACCTATCGGACCTCAAGACATTGGGTAAGGTATGCAACGAAAAAGGTTGTGAATACGATATGGCTGGTACACTTATTACAAACCGTTGCACAATATTGTTTTCATCTCCTGTTTTCCAGACAAGTGTTCTGCGCGTGTCCGTGCCGCTTATGATTCTGTGTGTTTCCACTACGGAACCCAGATTACGTCGCCGCGTTTTCGGACGGTTAACGAGATCACGCGCCTGCCCGGAAGCAAGACGCTAACGTCGGAGAATTTTGAAAAGAAACTCTGTTTTCTCTTGGGAATCACCTAACCTGTAGGTTTACGAAGGTAAAAAAAGGAATGGGTAATTCAGTTGACTTATCATGAGTTAAGTGGGTTACCCGAAACTACGTTAAAGATAAAAAAGAGAGCGTAGGGCAATGGTAAGCAAGAGTTATGTGGCATGCCGGTTTGCCCGTTGCAAGTGAAAATCACTCTTTTCAAAGCCTAGACATTTTTATACGAT
The DNA here is from genome assembly GCA_961405105.1 of Perizoma affinitatum. Taxonomy (NCBI): domain Eukaryota; kingdom Metazoa; phylum Arthropoda; class Insecta; order Lepidoptera; family Geometridae; genus Perizoma; species Perizoma affinitatum. The sequence continues at coordinate 1,241,198 of OY560189.1, forward strand.
CAGCCTGTAATTTAGATATACTCAAAAGTCCCTAAATGCCCTCGCGTCCAATATGACTTGCGCGGCTAGCGACTTGTAGTTTTTTTTTGTTTTAATTGTGTACATTTTACATTGAAAGCCGTGTTGGCGATACCCCGACTTATGATCCGGAGGTCATGATTTGGTGACCATCCGGAGGTCGAACCCGGTCGTGCACTAATAGATTCCTTCAAAATGGTGAAGGGAAACATCGTGAGGAAACCGGCATGCCCTAGAACCAAAAATTCTAAGGCATGTGTCAACAGTTAGTGTTCTAATAAGCGGCGATGGGCTTGCAATCTGTCACGTGGAATGCTAACTTTCAAAACCCGGGCATATAACAAATTTTAATGTAATGTTTGAACGTACCTCTGACAACCTCTACTTGATACCTTAAAAGATCTACTCACTGAGTATGTATCTGAGGATGTCTACCATGGGGATGACAGTCGTGAGAATGTTTGTTTTTTGTTTTTTGTACATTTTATGGCCGAACGTAATTTTCTAAGACTGTGTTCAATTTGTATAGAATGATGGGGCTATCTCGATTCTGCAGTGCATCTACCATGTTTGCGGAGACACGTTTTAAAGGTGCCGTCATCCACAAAAAACTGCAAAGATAAGCAATGAGTTGCTAAGCTAACTTTGGGGTACCTCTAATAGCCTACCTGTAATAAAGGCTTTCGAGTCCTAGTCAATAAGTCTCATAGAGACTGCTTGACTGGGATGTATCTAAACGAGAATATGCGTGCATATATCTTACATAGCTATAACTATAACAAGGTTTTTTAAAGTCATACTTACAGAAATAGACTTGTATAAGTGCCTGAATTAATAAATGAATTTAATTTTAATTTGGCTTTCTGGACCATTAACGGTCGCTCAGACTTCAGTACGCTAATATCAAAATCCTTATGGTCCCATTTCTGCCATAACTGTGGACAAGGCTTCAACTCCCGTAGATAACTGTATTGTAAAAACAAACACGTTCACGACTGTATCAAACTTCCTTAGCGGTTGGAATAAGAGGTTGGCGTGACACATGATGGACATCCGCAGAGACATACTCAGTGCGTAAATCTCAGGATACGAAGTATGGTGTAGTCATAGGCACGTCCAAACATTTCATTTGGAACATACCCGCATTATGCAAGAAGTTTGCAAGCCCATCACCGCTTAAAGGTCTGAAATTAGTGAGTATACTCACGAAAGTTCATATTTGACAAAAAAACTAACTGACAGATTAGATTAATAGAAAACCTTTTTAATGATAGGCTTACATCATCATCAGCTCTCATCAAGAAAGTGAAAGGCTTCAATTGCAAAGTTATGAGCCTTATTTTCAACTCCTTTCTTTTTTATATATTCGATAAAAATATGCAGAAATAAAACCGTTTTATAACGTTAATGTGGCAAAAACTGGGTATTCTTATTTTGTTGGACTTTTTAACTAGGTACAAGATTCTTTCGCAAAGAAAATATCTTAAAAAAGGTAGAAAAAAGTTCACAATATCAGAGTGAAAATAACCAAGGTATAGCATAGAGAGTTTTTAAGATTTACAAAGCCGAACAACCATTATACTTAAACTCAGTTTAATTCAAAAAAAAAACAGCATTAACATTAAATTAATAACAGCATCATCTCTTTTCAATTCTACTTAAATATTGAGAAGCGTTTTACTATTTGACCGTCAGTCACATAATGTATTTTCATTGCTGTGTTCCGGTTTAAAGGGTGTGGTTGCTGGTCTACAAAGACTTCTTTCCAAGAGATCTTTCATCATGATATCTCAGGGAGGCAACGCGTGAGCGATACCTCTGGTATTGCAATAGACTACGGTAGCTTACCACCAGGTGGGCCGTAAGTTTGTTTCCCTCTTTAGTAATAAACAACACTAAAGAGGGAAATAAAGTAAACACACATAAACAACCTCTCACATACAAACATAAATTCTCACACATACCTTCACCCCCACTATATGGATCATCCTACTAGTAGGTATAAACAAAAAATACAGATGAAACTGCTATCAAAAGACCGTTGCAAACGATCTATAGATAGATCAACTGATCCAGATAACTACCAGATGGAAGCGTTCCCAAAATACTGGCAATTCAGCGTGGCAATGTTAATGCGTTGACCCAGATAAGAGCCAGCTCTTTGGTCACGCGTTACTTCGACCAGTCGCCCTGAAATAATTTTGAGAACGCGAATGGCCTTTTCCCCACGGACCCAGAGTCTCAACCCCAAAAGGCTAAAATAAGTTAGCTCTGTCGAGACTTCTATAAAAAGTTCTTCTTCATCCCACTTGTAAAGGGATAATTAAAAAGAAAGCCTTGTTTTCTGGCCTTTCTTTCCTGACTTGGTCGCGGAGGTACATGCAGTAGATAAAACCGACATTTCAAAGTGATCACAATTTTATTGCATAAATATTTTTTTACTTTAACTTTGACTTCCATACCCACGCATGCAACATCTGACTCAGTGATGTTTGTAATAATTTGTTTTGTTTAATAATAAAAAGATTAGATGTATTTTCATATTAACATTTTTATAATATGCTTATTTATATTTCGTAAGTTGTCCTGGTAACAATGAGTTTACTAAGCTTATTCGTAATGGTCTATTTTGTAACAAGCCTCCCCGATAAAAGCTAGTCCTTGTGCGAAGACCACCAAAATATTAACCACTAGCCGGGTAATCAGAAGCCGAAGATCCTTCCAAAATACAAGAACATTCGCTGAATGACCAATGGAATTCTTTGATCGAGGAAAGCGCCAGCCATCTTGTCATCATCGGCGCGCGGCGGCGTCTATTTAACAAAATTATATGATGAATGGTATAATTTAATAAAAATATTTATTTATGTTATATATATGTAATTATATAATTTTATTTATTTATAATAATTTATTTATTACCTATTTGTTAGTATTCTTGCACACTTTCCAAATTGATAAAGTATTAGAACACCCCCATCCATACAATCGCATTAAATCATCTTCATCCAAAGGTTGTCTGGAAGATATCGCTTCTAAGCAATAAGACCGCCCATTGTATTTAAAGTGTTTTGTTTTAGTTTTGATAAGTTATATTTGTATTTCTTATGGTGTACAATAAAGTATTTTCATTCATTCATTTTCCTCGTCATGCCTTACATTATTAACTCCGCTGGGTATGTTCAATTTTTGAGCTCCTTCTGTACTTGTTACAGTACTTAATCTTACTCTGTTATCTACTTTCTGCTTGAAATCTTTATTCAAGTTAGTGAACGTTGAGAATATTGTATTCAATTTCATTATTCATGTTATAACGCCTCGCGAGCAGGTTCGAATTAAGGCTGCATGCACATTTATCATATTTTAGAATAACTATAAATAACTTTACCCCACAAAAATTGGTTTCCCCAGAGGCCAAGGGGGTTCTCTTTATGTTCAGTGGTTTTCCCATTAAAATAGTTGGTAGAAACTTAGAACAATAAATAACAATTTACTATTTCTTTTTAACAAGCTTAGATTAGCTTTACTGTCTTATAACTAACTAGCTACTGCCCACGGCTTCGCCCATGTGGTACTCGGATAGAAAATAGCCTATATGTTATTCTGATGTATAAGCTATGTTACTGTAAAGTTTCATTAAAATCCGTTTAGAAGTTTTAGCGTGAAAGAGTAACAAACATCTATCCTCACAAACTTTCGCGTTTATAACTGTACTAGGACTAAATATTTACCTTAGCAACCTTGATTAATCAAACCCTGGCTTTTACCAAAGAATACTTAAAAGAACAGCTGTTACAAACTGTCTAAAATACAGTTTGAGTTGACGTTTTTTTTATTTCTTCAAAGCAATCGGTTCATTTGTTTATAAGTAGTTATCGTAGCCTATGGGCGCTTGCAATACCAAAGACATAGAACCCTTTTAAAATTTCAAAGCGCGATTTAGAAGAACCTTGTTCTGTAGCCACCTCGGAAAAACTCAACATGGAAATTATTCCATAACCTGAGTGTTCGTGAATAATTCTTGTTATCCACGTCATTTTAAACAATATCAACTTTACATATAAAACGTATGAAAACTATTAGCCGCCATATTGACACCACGTAAGCATACCGTTTTCAGAATGATGGCGCGTTTAACGTTACCACATCTTATTGAAATCTATCAAACCGTTTGGATGTTTACGAGGTACTGAGGAATCTTGACATAACAATGGGTAACTAGCCGATGCCCGCGGTTTTACTCGCGTGGGATAGGTAATTGATAGGTGCTTCAAAAATAATTGCATGCATAAGGGCTGAAGTGCTTTTAGTGTTATTTTGTACAAAGTTGTTCAGCCCTTTTCATCCCCTTAGGGGTAGAATTTTCCAAATTCCTTTCTTAATGCACCCGTACATCCCAAACAGAATATACCCTCCAAGTTTCATGCTTCTAGGACTTATGGTTTAGGTTGTGCGTTGATCCGCCAATCAGTAACGGAACAGTTTTATATATATGGGTAATAAAATTTTCTCCGCCAGTGTAGACGATGCATAAGGATAGAGCCTTTAGCTGAATATCTCTTGAGACTTTCTGATGGATTGTGTGTGCAATAGATTATAATGCAACCCGCATATTGCATACACATTGTTTGGTTATTACCTAACAAACAAAGTGCTTGGTTTTATGAATATAATTATGTATGCTATGAGTTTTTTAAATAAAGTTAGAGGTTTTTTTTGATATCTTTTTATAGATTAAGTCGAGCTTACTTTTTTTCCGACGACCTCCAGGTCGTTTACCGACGAAATGGTCTGGTGGGCGAGAAGGCGGCGACGCAGATGCGGGTTCGATTCCCGGGAGAAGTGTTTGCACTACTGATATTGGGATTCTGGGATTGGGATTTGTGGTTCCACGGCATAGGGAATTTTAGTGTTGGGTCGGGAAAATGAAACTATTTGTCTGTTGGGTGTTTAATTTACTTACATATTTTATTTTTAACTTATTTTTAGACATGCCTCTGATTACCTTCTACTTGGTATGATTATGTATCTGAAGACATATGTATCTTATTATGTATCATGGGGAATACGATCGTCAGCGTTTTTGTTTTAAGAGTAAAATATGAACTATCAGGAACCAAGAGTAGTATAATACTACAACACTAAGACCCGGAACAAATATCTGCAGGACATTCAAATGTCCTGCAGCGGGACTTGAACACGCAACTCTTGCATCCACTACACGCCCACAGCGCCAACGAGAACTGAGGTCGTCGACTAAAAATAATAGTGATACTTAATAGATACATAAATAAAAAATACTTTAACGCACACCAAATATTCCAGCTTAAATAAATAGTATAACCTTTGACAATATTTGATAGTATACATAAATACTCTATAGTTACCTATTTTATACATACTTAAGTAATCCAGAAACAGGCAACAGTTAGCGACTGGTGGATAAGTAGTGTTCCTTGATTAAGAATATAAAAATAGGTAGCGATTTCGTAATAAACGGTTTAATAGTAGTAAATATTGCATGGTTTCTGTGGGTATCTACAATATTATAGTCTTACGTTTTCCTTAGAAGGGGAAAGAAAGAAAGAAAGAAAGAAAAAACATTTATTTACCACAACACAACACAACAGGTGACAAAATAGCTACATTAAAACAAACATTAAAAACAGATACAAATACAAGATGTGTTGTGTGGGGTCAAAAAGGTCCCTGTCTCAGCATAATGCTGCACCAAACCTAGGAAAGGTGCAGCGCTGATTTTCAGACAGGGCCTGCATCGTGATGTACCAATTTGGGTAAAATAGCGGTTTATCATATAAACGGAAGTAATTCGACAGACCATTTGCGTAAAAGCTCCAAAAGGTCGAAATACATAAAGTCGTAAGCTTCAACATCGTGAGAGTTTGTACTAATGTGCTCTCAAACGATGAAGGAGATTATCATGGAAACTGGGATTTCCAAGAAGCAAATAAAAGAAAAAAGCTTTTGTGATAGGTACCTCTGTAAGACGCACTGAATTGTTATCACACAGGTTGATTCACTATTGGTCACTGGACGCTTTAAGATTGACCTTTAAAGGGAAACCAAAAGTCTCCTTCCAGAGCATCTGAAAAGAGACTTTAAGACTTTTAGAAAAAGTTGCGTGAAAAAGTCACACTTCTTAAACGAGTTTGCATCACTGAAATCCGACTTCTGACGAAAGACGTTGGTGACAGGGCGACAGACCTCTAATGGAGTTACAGCTGCTTCCGGGATGTGTAGGGTTCCTTTGTAGATTTATATTTAAGTCACTATCTATCTGAAGACCTTTTCAAACGATCTATAAATAGATCAACTGATCCAGATCACAACCAGATGGAAGCGTTCCCAAAATGCTGACTCTATTGAATGGCCACGCTGAATGACAATGCTAAGTTTTGGTCACGCGGCGCCTCAATCAGTCGCACTAGAAGAATTTAAAAACGTCAATGTACAGAAATATATAGGTACTATCGTATTTATATTATGTTTTTTTTTGGGCTTGGGCGTTTCATTCTCTTTGACAATAAACGAGTTCACCTTTTTCTATTGGCACTACACTACATATGGTTGAATAAAAAAAATCACAAAATATAAAACCAAGCAGAGTTTGTTGCCTGATTCTTGTAAGTTTAGTCGTGCGCGAGGAAACGGATAAATTCACCGTGAGACGATCAGAGGCCCTAATATGCTGAGTAACAAATACGTTGAAATCTTGTCGATACAGTCGACGATCTGACATATTATAAACTCCGAATAGACCCTCTAAACTTACATGACAGAGTGTCAAATAGTGGGAGACCGCCAAAGACCGGGATACATGAAAAAAAATCGGGGAAAACCAGCCTAGCAGTGGGACGAAACAGATTCACAAAAAACACTTAAAAGGAGAGACAACAATGTCCCTTGTGACAAAAATACCTTACAAGAGCCGAGTACTTAAATAGGCTAGAGAATGTCACTGTCAATGGCGGGCCGACAAAAGAAAGAAGTGTTATGTTGAAATACGTTGCTGTGATTTTCTATTTGAATGATAAATGTTGTGATAATTATACTAATTGAGTGAATTAGGTACCTACAGTGTTTATTGGATTATTTCATTATTATCAGGATTATTGGTGGTGTAAGGTAACAAAATATGGGGTTTGGTTCGAGATAAGAAGGCGTGTAATATGTAAACGCACATGTTACACGCCTTGTAAAATGTAAGTTTAATTTTGTGTGTGAGCACTCTAATTACCAAGTTAGAGGGTAGTTGCTCTTATTTAGACTTTTCCGCCCTACATCCCTACGGGGGCGAGTTACGGCTTGTTTAAATATGCAGGCCTCGACCAACAGGGACACTCTGCGCAAAACACTAAGCAATATTTAATATTGCGGTGTGGGACTCATAAATAATTTCTTCCCTGAAAAATCTCGGCGACGAATCGTAAGGATTTTATTTGGTGGAATTATTAATAGTGTTTAGAATATTTACGAAATGGCCGTTGGGGAGGCGAATGTTTTATTAAAATTGCTCTTAGGCTGGACTTGCAGTAGTGTTTAGGTAATTGGTAGGGAAGATATTAACTTCCTCCTATATTATAAATAAATAATAATGCTGGACATTTTTCACACAGCATCATCTAGCCCCAAAGTAAGCAGAGCTTGTGTTATGGGAACTACATGATTGATACATATATACTTTTTTTTGTAAAAATAATTTTATTATACATAGAAAACACCCAGATCCCGAGACGAATAATTTTAATATGAACTGTTACTTTGTTCGGCAATAGAGTAACAAAATCTCATAATAATACTAGCTTCTGCCTACGGCTTCGCCCGCGTGATACCCGGATAAAAAGTAGATAAACAGATGTTATTCTGATGTATAAGCAATATTACTGTAAAGTTTCATGTAAATCTGTTCAGTTGTTTTAACGTCAACGAGTAACAAACATCCATCCTCACAAACTTTCGCGTTTATAGTAGTATTAAATAGTAGTAGGATTCGAAAAGTATCACGTGCCTGTGATATCACCAGCATCTGTACCCTTCAGACTGGAACACAGCAATGCAAGCATTACTGCTCCCTTTTGGTAAAAAAAAGTGCTTTATGGTGCCTTTGATATTGCTTCCCCGGACGAGCTTTTATTTTTATACAAAAACAATCAAACGTTTTTCAAGTAGGTTGCCAGCCCATCGCTGTCTATTGGAACACTAATTGATGGCACATGCTTTCGATTGATTGGTTCTCACGATGCCGTGCCGGTTTTCTCACGATGTTTTTTGACGTATTAGGTATATATATAATAATTTGTAACCTCAAAACTGTCATAATTACATATTTTATTCGCGATGCAAGGAGCTGGTAAGTGTTTTTGGGCTATGGGGTTAAAATGCTCGTTTGATATCTAATGTTTTAGTTTTCGGTACTTATATGTTATTCTAACACTAACTACCTATAACTAGTTATTTAGTAACTTTTGAAACTATCATGGTTATGTACAAAATTTTCACTAAAATTCAAAGTGCAAAGAGTTCAGTTGTTCCTCCCATGATCATGGTTGGTACATGCAACTGTGCCAAAAATTCGTGAATCATAAATCAAGGTAAATATCCCGGTTTTTAGAAAAAAAAATAGTTATTTTGTGTTTGTTAGTTCCATTTCATCGAAATTTTATGCGGCTTTGGTAGAACAGATGTTTCAAAAAGCCGCGGCCAATTTACTGTAATTCATTCGGCCTTACCTAACTTCACCTAACCTAACCTAGGCCTTACCTAACTTCACCTAACCTAACCTAGGCCTTACCTAACTTCACCTAACCTAACCTAGGCCTTACCTAACTTCACCTAACCTAACCTAGGCCTTACCTAACTTCACCTAACCTAACCTAGGCCTTACCTAACTTCACCTAACCTAACCTAGGCCTTACCTAACTTCACCTAACCTAACCTAGGCCTTACCTAACTTCACCTAACCTAACCTAGGCCTTACCTAACTTCACCTAACCTAACCTAGGCCTTACCTAACTTCACCTAACCTAACCTAGGCCTTACCTAACTTCACCTAACCTAACCTAGGCCTTACCTAACTTCACCTAACCTAACCTAGGCCTTACCTAACTTCACCTAACCTAACCTAGGCCTCAAGTTCATTCACAAAATTAATCTCTAAATAATATTCATAGCACAGGACCGCCAGTCCTGGCAAAGCGCAGTTTTATCAGGCGTGAAACGGAGGTTGCTACCGTGATTATTATTCGCCACCCTACCTGGAATTCCAGGCGAAAATCCAGGCCACACACGGTCGGAGGCTTTTACACGAGCCTCTAACGATACGCAAAAATGCAATTCGAATAGTGTTTCATCATGTTACAAAATTCTTCTTTTTATTTTGTTAAATTGGCAACACAGTTGAGTCTCACTTCAGGTGACTCAACTTAGACACAATCGCTTGCTCGAGGGCATTCGATCGCCCTGGATCGTTCTGAGCAGTCGTGTCGAATTGATTCGTAAGCTTCTTAAAGTGAATAATCTTATACTGTATTATATAAGGATTTACACGATTATAAGGAACAGGTCGTCGAAATGTGGTATATGATTGTTAAGTCGATTAAGGGAACTGCATTAACTTCAATTCACTGCATTTAATGACTTTTAAAAAAAATCCTTATATAATACAGTATAAGATTATTCACTTTAAGAAGCTTACGAATCAATTCGACACGACGCAGTGGGCGAAGGACCGCCTGAGACGCAAAAGGTTGCGGGTTCGAGTCCTGCCGCGGGAATAATGTTTGCATCTGCATAAATTTGTCTCGGAATCTGAGTGTTTTCTATATATAATATGTATGCAATTACAAAAAAATATATATAAGTAGTATGTATCAGTCATTTAGTTTCCATAACACAAGCTCTGCTTACTTTGGGGCTAGTTGATGATGCTGTGTGAAAAATATCCAGCATTATTTATTTTATTTATTTATGACGGTGCTGACCAAATTGGAGACGCTCGGAAGAAAGTTATAAATACGTTTAGAAGATGTCGAATGAACGTATCGACAATATTTCCATACAAAATTATTGAAACGATCACCGTATTGACATGTTGCATAACTCAGCATAGGAGCCCAAGTCATCAGGCGAGTATGCATGAAGAATATGATGATAGTGAATGAGGCAAATGTGGTATGTTGACGACCTTTGTGGCGCCGTGGGTGAAGGCCTGTCTGAGACGCAGAAGGTTGTGGGTTTTATTCCCACCACGGGACAAAAGTTTGTATGATCTACAAATATTTGTCTCGAGGTGTTTTACAAAAAATGTATATAAGTAGTATATCAGTCATGTAGTTCCCGTAACACAAGCTCTTCATAGTTTGGAGCTAGATGATGCTGTGTGAAAATTTCGAGCATGATTATTCTAATTATTTTTTAATGTAGCAATTGGAAATCCGTGGTCTCTACCTACAGTGTACTGGATTGCTGATTTCTATCTCGGGTATAACATGCTTTCAATGTTTCCTTTAGGCTTTAACGCAATTTTTTTACCCGTCAATGAGGCCCTATTTGCATATGTCATAAGAGGTTGTTTGTTTGTATGTGTGTATGTTTGTCTGTCACCTTCGAAACGGCTAAGCCGACTGAAATGCGTTTTTTGCATTTCATTGCATTCGATTTGTACGTATGATTGGTATCGATGAAGGGTCTTAAAGTTTTATAAAAAATGCCTTTTCAGTTTCAAGCAGTTTTGAACTAAAAGACGAGGTCAGTTTTATTTACTTAACTTTCAATTCTTCTATTTTTTGAAGCACCTATTATATTATTAGGTTTGGATAGTTTAAAACCTTGTGAGAGTAAATAAACGCTTTATTCTTATTATTATATTTGCCTTTTGTAGTTTTAATATTTGAGAAATTTATTTGTGTATATATGTATATATTATTTTTCTTTTATTTATGTTATTATATCCTGTATTTAAGTATTAAAATCAATAATCCAGTTGTATTTATAGATTTGCATTACATAATTACTACATATTAATATATTTGTTTTAATCCTTTCTGCGCACTACCGACACATCTTTTTCCACAAAACACAAAGGTTATCTGGAAGAGAATGCTTTTTAGCATTAAGTTCGCCTATGTACTCATATTTTTATGTGCAATAAAGAATTTTCTATCTATCTATCTAAAGTCACCTCAGAACATGCCTTTCGGTGAGTAGCTGTCTTCTAGATTGGATAGCACGGGTCGATTGACGATTCTAAAGCCTGTCTGTAGTCATTTCACCAACGAATGACTACAGACAGGGTTTAGTCAACATATCTTTGAAGATAGAGGTTTTAGTTTGTACAGATGGACGAGTAGATAATATTTATCTTATTATATTTTGAAGAGCAATTATACAATATTAATTATAATCTACCTGCGACCAAAAAAACTGTATAGCCTTTGAAATATCAGTAAAAAAATACAACACAATTAAATTTATCGGCTCGATAACTAGCTCTGCCCTTGCATAACACTAAACAAATTATAGAAGCACTTTTAACAAGCTTATATAAAGTTATGAAGTGATTATGAATAAGGGCGTAAATGTTTAACAATCACGAAATCCTAATCAGAATAATCGGGATAATAAATTTATTGGTAAATACAATGTAGACGTCGGCCTAAAATATTAATGAATTATTATTTTACTGAAACGTGAAATGTGACGAATTAACATCTGTATATCCGTAACACAAAAACAAATATGGTCACGACTGTATTCCCTATGGAGACATCAGATCTGTTCTTAGTACTAGGTACGCAAATCCTTGAGAATACCAACTCGAAGGCAGCCAAAAGAACAAAATATTGTATCTGACAGAAATGCCGACGTTTTGGAAATCATTTAATTAGCATTCCACGTGACAAGTTGCAAACCCATCGCCGCTTATTAGAAAACTAACTGTTGGCACATGCCTTCGAATTTTTTGGTTCTAGAGCATACTGGTTTCGTCACGATGTTTTCCTTCACCGTTTTGAGCACGTGTTAATGCGCACATAAATTTTTCGAATGGAAAAATCCATTGGTGCAATACCGGGTTCAAAAACACGACCTCCGTATCAGAAGTCGGGGTATCGCCCACTAGGCCAACACGGCTTTTGTTTACAATGCTTTACTATTAAACGAGTGTTAATATATTTCTGACCCCGTACATTCATGCTGCGTACTATCGCTTGGTGTAAAAGGCCTTAGCATGCCCACTACACAGCTATGCCACTAGAGGCTGATACGAAACGCGTGTAGGCGCCGTGTGATTTGAAAATGACCCGTCTGACGACAGAGACGTGCTTTGCGGTTTATTTAGTCCTGGTTTTAGAATGTGATCGTGTTATCCACTGAAGGTGGTCAGGGAATGTCTGATATAGATAAAATTAGGGAGGTAAAATGAGGTTTATGCGATATTAGGTCCAGTGGATGGCGCGGTCGGTATGCGAATGATTTTTGTTCGTTTCTCGCATAGATTTTTCTCAAAGGTGTTTTTATAAGACCTTGTTTTTGAGTGTGGTGAAACTATCCAGTGTACCTTGTGTATTGTATCCGTATTATCTTTGTTACTTTTAAAAAAGGGTTATACAATTTACAATATCATTAATTTATTTAAAGCAACATTACAATATGATCCAATGTTAGTTATAGTTTTCTTATTCTAAATTAGTAAGCACACTCCTAACTTAAACTATTTAGAATTATTTATATCAACTAATAATTCTAGACATTCGTTTTCGATTTGGTGAGATTTCCAACGCCCACCACACTAAGTCACCAGTGGAGGTTGTTAAGACCAACAGTGTTTAATAAAAATATCCTATCGACTATAAACATACCTGTTAAACTAAAATTATTTTAAACTAGCTAAGCCTACGACTTTGCCCGCGTTGCCGATGAAAAATAACTCTTATCGACTGCTTTTCGTCAATTTATGTTGGCTCAATAATAATATTATAAAGGGATAATATTATTATTGAGCCTATGCGCACCCTGGCGGATCATTCTAATTATTGGTGAAATATTTTTTAAATCGGATCAAACTTTGGCGCTTTATAATTGTATGTATTGTACAAAATTCACAATATTCTAGTGTAGACGATATTTTTATGAATTCTATTTTTTCATAGTAATTTCGCTTGAATATCTACTTATCCTTACTGAATACTTACTGGCTTATCCTTATTTTTCTAGAATATTCGTACAAAGTCCTGTCTTCTCAGGAGCCTCATAAGCCATCACTCAATTTCTAAAGCGATAGCAATCATAAAAACTCCTCTACGAAAGGATAACGCCCAGGATTAACAAACTGGGAGCTAGGTCGTCTGAATGTTGTTCTAGGTTATTTTTTCAGCCGTAATTTTCTTAGATATTAGAAATCACCCACGCGTTTATGAACTAATTGAAATTGGATGTCTAATTGAAGTGGTTTTATGAAATGAAGAATTAAAAGTAACGTACTTCACAAAGGAAATTTAATTCACTGGTGATCTTCAGTAATGTTATTCACCTGCGTAAAATCTTTTAAAGTTGTAAAATAAATGTCGATGGTTTTTGTGAATCTACTTTCGTTTATCATAAGGTAGAGGGTAGAAAATAATACGTAGTGATGTTGCGGCCACTTCAAAATCGTATATAATCCTCTCCATCTAAAGGTTGTCTGGAAAAGATCGCTTTTAAGCTATAAGACCGCCCATTGTACCTTTTCTTAATGTGTTATTGTTTATTTTGTTTTTATTTTAAGTTGTACAATAAAGTATTTTCATTCATTCATTCATTAAAGCGTCCATATGCTACGTTAATAGCTTACCAACAATTGGGCCGTAAGTTTGTTTGCCACCTCAGGTATAAAAAAGTAGCCAAAGTTATTTGACATTTGTAACATTTATTCACATATTTTTTACAATTCAGAAAGTTCTTACAGTTATGACTTGGTAAAGCCCGTTTCAAAGCATGAAATCTGTTATGCGGGTAAAAAAAATCGGGTTATTCCCACTGTCCCTCGATATTTCGATAAAGGGAAAACTTAATATTTTGGCATTTGCGATTTCTTTCACCTGCGGCCTTATTTCCTCGACTCGACTCGTGACATCCGGTCCCTTAATCAGATTAACAAAAAACTTGAAAAACATTTCAATCTACAGTGAAGTTTATGTAAAGGTGTTATAATCTACGGGTAAAACACCAAATGAAAGCATAAATAAATGTTTATTTCAGTGAACCTACGTCCCAGTTAATCAATACTCGTCTTAAACTTAAACTGTCTATTTTAAAACTTATCACTCTGGGTCTAGGAGTAATTTCATAATTCGTAATTTCGCTTGGTCGCGGCCGTAAATAAAGCGTAAATTAACTTATAAATAAGATTTGCTCAAAACGTTGAATGTAATCATCGTGAAGCACTGGAGTCGAAAATTCTTAATTAATTTGTACTTTAGAAATTGGCGTTTCTTAATTAACCTTGTCATTTAAAACTTTGACTTGTTCTTCCGTATTATGCCCATCTAAAGATTGTCTGGAAGATATAAATTTTGATAGGCTGCTTATCGGATGACCAATTTAAAAACGGTTTTCTCTTGTTTGTTGTGTTACATACTTTTTTGGAAATGCCCCTCCCTAGCACGGAAATAGTGTCACAGTGCAGTGAAATTGTAAAAGGTAAATCTATGAGCTGTTAGGTTCAGTCGCACCCAGGCCACTCTAGATAAAATGTATGTAACTAAAGCATGTGTAAACACCACATTTAAATTAATATATAAGGCGTAATACAGTGTAAATGAACATCTGTTTGTCAAATTTTAGATAATTTTAAGAATTTGACAATTCATATATTATTTTTTTCATTACATACAATATTGTGACATTAGCCTGATTGTATAATCGAATACATGAATCTTTAGATTTAGATTTATACCTACTTAATTTTTATATAAAATTTTGCATGCTGTAAAGCAGATCATGGCTGGACTATTACTGTACTATCTACTGCTTGTGCCCATGTTTCGCAAATAAATTAATTGAATTGAAATTTTGTGTACGTGAATGGTGTCGTTGTGTTTGTGAGTGAATTAGAAATGTTGGCAACATTAAATTTGACTTATCGCTGGAGCATAATGGCTTATCGCACGCTCCGTTTGCGGTTTGACAAGCCATCCGTGTTAATTCAGTTTGTAAACAATCTTATAACATAACCCTGACGGTATGCCCCTATTGTAAGGGTTACGTAATTAATTGGTTCAAGTCTTATCAAGCATATTGTACGTGTACACGTAAAAATAATATTTATATTCTTTTAAAATTATATCATGATTAAAGAAATAAAGTCAAAACCACGCCATAGATAATACACTTCCGCTGAGCCGCCATGTTGAGGACGTTTTCTGGGACTGAGGACAGATCGGGCGGCTCGACGGTCGGTTGTCGTTTGATATTCGAAAAGTCCAGTCGTTTTGAAGTTTTGTGCGAGTGATTAAAAATTCCGATGCATCCTGCTAGCAGAACTAAGATTATTATTCTTTTGTATGTATTTTAGATTTAGAACATATATTCATACAACTATGTACAAGTAGGTATATACAAAAAATACAGATGAAACAGCTAGCTATCTAAAGACCATTGCAAACGATCTATAGATAGCTCAACTGATCCAGATCACTACCAGGCGGAAGCGTTCCCAAAATAAATAATAAATAAAATACCAAAATACAAAATACTTTAGAACATTGAATATTTATAACGATTTCGTGGGGTTATATTGATTCTTAGCGAATCGATTATAACGATGTTTATTAAACGATATTCCGATTACTAAAATAAATAAATAATGCTGGACATTTTCAACACAGCATCATCTAGCCCCGAACTAAGCAGAGCTTGTATTATGGGAACTACATGATTGATATACTTAGATACTATTTTTTTTGTAAATACATAGGTACTTAATTATACATAGAAAACACTCAGACCCGATACAAATATTTGCAGACCATACAAACTGATAGTCACCGGATCAGAAGTCGGGGTATCGCCCACTAGGCCAACACGGTAATTAAATAAAATCCGACTAATGAGAGTTTCTGAACGATCTCTCAGGAGAGGTATCAGTATAACTCGCATCTTCACGTCAAGAGTTCGCGATTGAATTAATTATAATTAGCTAGCAAGTTGAATATTGTTTAATTTGATAACTAAACCGTGTTGACCTAGTGAGAAGTTACTCGACTTACTGGAGGTCGTGAGTTTGAACCCAGTCGAGCACCAATGGATTTCCAATTGGAATAATTTAAGTGCACATTAACACCATGCTCAAAACGGTGAAGGAAAACAAAGGAAGTTAGAAAGGCTGTACAAAGTATGAAAAATGCAAAAGCGGTTTGATCAGATGCTGTACCAGTGGAATAATGGAAGTTTTTAAAAGTAGATGGATGGAAGTGGATAACTTTATTCTTCAACAAGTTGTCACAAGAGGAGACAATCCCTGAGAGTGGTGCAATAGTTAGCTTAAAGATGGACACTCTTTAAGAACAAGAGTGATTTACTACAACTTTCACTCCTTTTGCCTTGGATGGTGTATCCCTGCCAGTTTGCTCTGACTCGAATCGAGGTACCGAAGTACCACGATTCATTAATCCAGAACGATGGCGAGATAGACCGGGAGGCACAGAATAAATGCGAGATGGATGAAATGACTACAGGTTACAGGAACTACGTGTGATCCACAAATGCCTCTTGGGCTCAAAGGATTTTTTTTTATTATAAGACCTGTTGTATTGTATGGATCGGAGGGTTGGGCAACCAAAGGGATTGATGAAAGAAGAGTGCACGCAGCTGAGATGAGAATGTTGAGATGGATGTGTGGAGTTACTAGAAGAACAAAATAAGGAATGAGTATATCAGGGGAAGTTTGAAAGTGACAGGCGGAAAAGTTGAGGAGTAATAGGTTAGCATGGTATGGACACGCCATGACGAGGGAAGAACGTCACATTACAAGAAGAGTGTTAAATATGAATATAGATGGAAATAAAAGCAGAGATAGGCCAAAGAAAAGATAGATGGATTGTGTGAAGGATGACATGGTTATGAAAGGAGTGAGTACTGAGATGACGGCCGATAGAGGAGAGTGGAAGAACAAAACATATTGTGCCGACCCCACGTAATGTGGGATAAGAATAAGATGATGATTTTATTCTGAATAATCCCTAGTCCTTTTATCATGCTAAAGAACAAATGAAGTGGGTGAGTGGGCATTCTGTGATTAAGAACTTTTATATATACTGTGGTTTGTGAAAGACACCGCAAACTCATCAACTCATGGATATTGGGATATTGTTCATACCGGTAGCTTGCTAACGAACCTGAAGCACAGAGTAATTAATAATACAAGCGCACCTGTCGATAGAAACCGCAACCATTGATTCAGTCCTCACCTCAGGCTTTTGATGTATGATATAATATTATCACGACTATACCACGTACTTTACTTAAACCACCAACACCAAAACCCGACACAAAATAGGCAGGACATGCAAACATTGGCAGGCAGGATTTGTGAGTTGGAATTTCTAACGATAATTCGGCACGGAACTGAAGTCTTCAGTGGAGTTAGTGGCGTGGATGTTAATGGCGTGGATGTTAGTGGCGTGGATGTTAGTGGCATGGATGTTATTGGCAGATGAATCGACTGCCCTCTTCCTCACTCGTTTATTGCGAACGATACCACTACCATCGGTTTCACTAACTCATTTGAGTACATCTCGACCCTGACCTGCTTCGCGTCTGGATACAGTGTGTTGTGTACACACTGTATCCAGACGCGAAGCAGGTTTTTTTTTTGTTTTATTATTAAAATTTGGTTCTGATTTATAAATTCCTGAATGAATGAATGAACATATTTTATTGTACAGCTTATGATATAAACAATAACACATTAAGACAAAGGTACAATGGGCGGTCTTATCGCTTAAAAGCGTCTGGTATTTTATTGAAGATCTTTATCAGTCTAAAATTGGGGCTTTTACCTATTGTTAGAAGGTTTGTTGAGGGTAACATTAATTTGTTACGATTTCGTCAATTATAAGCAAGGTCGATGTCACATTTTGACTTAAAATAATGTATTTGTTTCGGAACAAATAAAGTTGCTTCCAGGATGTAAATATGAGTGTTAAGATATATTTAAAAAGTATACATAATCACTCACATAATCTGCATAATTATCATGTAAAGAATCCTGCTCTTCTATTATTCAACAGTTTGTTGACCAATTTTGTATCTGTGTAGTGCTTAAATTGATACCATGTATCGCAGTTGCTGGCCCGCACGCACACCGGCGTCACGGAAGACCAGCGTTTTGGTGGCACAAAGTGCTTCTTTAACATAGTGCTGAGTGGCGGCCGTTTTTGTTCCTGTATCCTATATTTGATACAAAATAAAATATTTTTATCTTTTTTATCTTTATATTTTGCAATAAAATAAGGTCTGCAGCTAACTCGGTGTGTGATGTTTCCTTTGCATTATGCAGCTGGTTATTAACAGCTGGTCAAACTCTACACTCTTGACCCACAAAATAATTCCGTAGTTGAATAACGAGAATGTGTGAGCGTAGTATGCAGTGAGGGAAGTGTCGTAATTTATGTTGGTTTTTAAGATAGCAAATATAATATTTGGAGAGTTTAGTTTTGGTGATTTCTATTTGTTTTTTCGAATTTAAATTTGTATCTAAAGTTATTCATAACCGGGTTTATTCGTCTTATTTCTCGATTTTTAGTATTTTTGTTAGTGTGTTTAGATCTAGTCGTGTTCTTTGATGCATTAAACTGTACTACTTTTGTCTTATAATAATTTATGTCTAAGTTATAGTCCCGAAGCCACTGTTTGCAATTGTGGAGTTTTGTCTTAATAAAATTGATGATAATGTGTTTTGTGATACTGAATAGCAGCGATATTTATCAGATAATTGTCAAAACATTTACGCAAGGGGTAAAAAACTAGAATTGTCAAAATTACTTCTAGAGTAGGTACCGAATTAACTAACTATCGAGATAAATAATTTGGTACTTTGAGTTCTCACGATGTACCAACCCTTTAGTTCAAAAACCTACTGACCGATTGATCTCATAATTATAACTTTAATTATAATAATAGTATTACCTACCTACCTACCAAGATTATATAAAATATTCCGTAGTGAATCATTAAACATACATAAATACATATGCACAAACGCCACACATCCCAAAGATATCGATAGCTCAACTAGATTGATAAACTTGATAGCGTCGGTTAATAGACGGTTGCAACACAAGAGGTGCGGATTCAATTCCCGCTACGGGACAATTGCTTGTATGTTCTGCAGATATTTGTTCCCGGTCAGAATGTTGTGGTATTACGGTACTTAGTATGGGGTCCTGACCCCCCACTATGTATAATGTGTCTTAATGTGTTATTATACTAGCTTCTGCCCACGGCTTCGCCCGCGTGGTACCCAGATAAAAAGTAGCCTAAGTATGTGTTATTCTGATGTATAAGCTATATTACTGTAAAGTTTCATCAATATCCGTTCAGTAGTTTTTGCGTGAAAGAGTAACAAACATCCATCCTCACAAACTTTCGCGTTTATAATAGTAGTAGGATTAATATTATGTTATAACGGGTACGAATGCGTTTATTTACGCAACTTTATCATATTACAAAATACAGATAAAATAGCTAGCTATCTACTAAATCTAAAGATCAACTGTCATACAAAATTCTGGCCGCATTGCCATGCTGAATGGCAATGCTAAAGCGTTGACCCAGATACGAGCCAGCTCTTTGGTCGCTCGTCGTTTGGACCAGTTGACTAGAAAGAATGTTAAATATACGAATTCCCGGTTCCTCATGGACCCCGAGTCTCAACATTATTAGACTCAAAAAAAAAAAAAAAAATCTTTATTTTCAGACACGATATCCATATAGTGTATAGTACAATTTTACTAAAATTTAAAAATAAAAGCACAAAGAAAAATACATAAATAATTTAAGTACATATGATATCTAAGCCCAAAAAAATATAAATAAGTAAACCCAGTCCAGATTTCCACATTTGCGACTCCATCTGATGTTATAAGTAATAGGTATTACTTTATCTTAGTTTATTACCAGAAGGCAAGCGATGTGGTCGTTTTATCCCCAAGCCAAACTCATAAATCATTAAGCAGTAACAACAAGTAAATAACTTAGCTCGTAACTTTCTTAAACGACGTGTAAACTTATGTTTAGGAAAAAAGGAAAGAATACGCAAATATTTGGGGAAATTTGTTTATGCAAATGGATTTAGAACTTGCTAAGTGGTTTTGGTGAATTTTACACACAGCAAGATAAGCTGAGAAGCTGTTGGCAGACCGTATGGACGGTGGGTTGATGATATAATCCAAATTGCTGGAAAAGATTGGATGACCCCAGCAAATAGCAGAGTCATTGTAGAGGATGGGAAGGCTTATACCCAAGAAAGGGTCCAATTATAATATTCCTAACTAATAATAACTAGTTTTTAAGTGTAACTCACACAATAGAAAATAATATAATAATAATAATAATAATAATTTATTCAAAAAATCGTATACTACACACATTACATATTTATGATCTAAAATTAACATAAGGTAAAATTTATACTAGAACCTGAACTAGGTATTCCTGTGTTTCAGGCGGGAGGGACTAACATTATACAAGCAAGGCAATTATACAAACAAACAAAACACTTGAAGAATAAAATATAGTGACTTCGACATATAGGTTAACTACATAAATTATAGTAAAAATACTCATATTAGATTATTTTATGAGTTAACATAAAAACTTATAACTAAACTTAGTTAAGTACAACGTTTCACTTCATCACATCTAATAGTTTCTCTGTATCATCATACGACAAGTTTTGCAAGGCGTCCTTAAGGGCTGCCTTACAATTGAAGTAATTGAGTGGATAAATATTCACTAAGGCATTTAATCTATTGTAGAGAAGAGGGCCAAGGAACGTATAAAATTTAGTTGCAAAAGTGTGTTTAGTGCTTAGTTGTCTATGACAAACTTTATCGATTCGTCTTTTATTAGTAAAATCAGGGTTGTATGGAAGGGCTGCGTGCTGCTTTAGAACTATGTGCATTATGAATAACTGGCGGACTGTTAAGACTTTACATGATTCATATAAAAGGTAAGTAGGAAAAAAGTAGGGCCTTGCAGTGGACACTTTGAGTACTGCTCTTTGAGCTCTCTCGATTGTTAGTAGAAGTGTTTTACCTGCTCCACACCATGTGGATATACAGTATGTTAAAACGGAATTACATAGAGCAAAATAAACTTGTTTGATAATATTCCAATCCGCTATATGACGTAATTTTTTGAATACAAATATTAGTTTGCGGACTCTAGCATTCAATGCATGTATATGTGCTTTGAAGCTTAGAGTCTCATCCAATATAACACCTAGGTATTTAATTTTATTAGTTTTGTTAATGACGGGACACATGCATTGGGTGTTAGTTAAGTCTTTACAAAAATGAGCATGTAATTTTTGTGTCATTTGACTCGTTGCTAGTTTACGCATTGAAAACTTAATATAATTTGTCTTATCTGAGTTTAATGTTAATAAATTTTGTTGAAGCCATTTATTTACAACATTAAATCCATTTTGCGCATAATTGTGTACGTCTTGTTCAGAATCAGCGGAAAAAAGGAGGGCAGTGTCATCAGCATAAGAAACAATTACACCGTGGTCTAGTTTTATGTTACAGAGGTCATTTAAGTAGATCAAAAACAAAGTCGGGCCTAAAATACTTCCTTGGGGTACACCAAAGATTGTATTTTGTTGTTCTGTGCTGAAAACATTGCCAATCCTCACGCATTGAGAGCGTTCTTCCAGATAACTTGTGAAAAGTTTCAGCTGAGTGCCTCTGATACCAATTGATTCCAGCTTGTGAAGACTTGTGGATAGGAATAGAAACGGAGTCAAAAGCTTTGGCTAGGTCCAGGAAGATTCCCACAGTATGATTACCTTTATCAACTATTATTATTAGATAGTTAGTTAAGTGATGTACGGCATCGTCAGTTGAAACTTTAGGTCTAAATCCAAATTGCATGTTAGACAAAATTGATTTATTCTCCAAATATTTGACTAGCCTTTGATTTATCAGTTTCTCTAGTATTTTAGAAAAGGAGGGAAGTAAGGAAATTGGCCTATAATTGGTCACATTCTCTTTACATCCAGATTTATACACCGGGACTATAACAGCTTTTTTAAGACACTTGGGGAAAATTCCTGTGGCTAAGCATTTATTGAAAATATTTGTTAAAGGAGGGGTTAGGATGTGTCGAAATTGTTTAATTATTTTACATGATATATTATCCCAGCCAACTGCACAATCGTTTTTAAGGCCCATGATAATCCTTTCTACCTCCATTTCATAAGTATCCAGTAGAACTAAAGATGTTGATAAACGAGAATAGTTAAAATAAGTGCATTCACGGGACTGTGAGTGACCTTGTACTTGTTCCGCCAGACATTTGCCGACGTTGACAAAAAAGTTATTAGCGTTGTTTGCACATGTAAGGTATGATGAGTTGGCTAGTAATAAACCCGAAGATGACTCACGCTGTTGTGAAGAATGTGTGACATTTTTAATATGTTTCCAAATTTTTTTACTATTTTTTCCAGCTTTTTCTAGTAAATTTTTATCGTAATTAATCTTTATTTTTCTTAAAAGTTCATTACAAAAAATTCGGTACCGTTTATATGATAGTTGCAAAACTGAGTTAACTGGATAAGACTTGGCCTGCATATGTAGTTTGTCCCTGTGTTTCATACAACGAATGAGACCTGCCGTAATCCATGGTTTAATATTATAATTTTTGTTATTCAAGTGAATATTTTTTGAGCTGTTCTGAATTGCTTGTTGAACATTTCTTATTACGAGCGACATACAAAACTGAGGGTCAGCGGATTTATAAATGGGATTAAAGTATAAACAGCGTAATTCTTCTTCAAGTTTTTTTATATCTAGTTTACTAATCATGCGAGGGTTATTTTGTTTATGAAGTTTACAGTTTAAGGTTAGTAGGGCAGCATTGTGATCGGTTAGTGATGAATTAATAATAAGTGCAAGCGAAGGGAAATCTGTTTTAAGTATGATATGATCCAAACACGAGCCACTTTGGTGTGTTGGAAGCGTGTGAGATGGGAGTAAGCCATGAAAAGAACATAGGTTAAGATAGTCTTGGGCAGCTGGGTCGCTATTTTCAGGAAGAATGTTGATATTAATGTCCCCAATTAAAATAATGTTTTTAAATGAAGATAATCCCTGTAGGGTGTTTTAGGAAAAAAAGGTAGAGTTCGTTTTTTTTTGGTTTTTATTTGAACGCGCTATTATCTGGAACTATCAGTCATATTTAAAAAAAAAACTTCTTTGATAGCCCAATTCATGAGGAACTATAGACTATTAACATTATGCTACGACCCTTAGGAGCCGAGCAAAAGAAGTAATAGCACGGGCGGGTGATGTGACGTGGTGGGTCGATCGGGTGCCGAGGGCGGCCGTGACACAGATATTCTTACCCGTTAAAAAATAATAGTAATATAAAACACATTACTTAAGAGATTTAGAAATATTTACTTACATTCAGTGTTTTTCTTGTAACTGATTGCCCACTCTTATTTATGGTGTACTGTGATGTAATCTTAACAAATTTAGGAGTCTAATTTACAAAAAAAAACTTGCTTACGATTTTATTTGCCAATCTTTGAGGCAATAAAGTTGGAATGCTCCTAAGTCTGGGAGTAGTCAGAGGCGCGATTATGAATGTAGCAGTTAGCTTTCCACGTTACAACTATTTTATAAATCTTTGCAAATATTCATACTATCCTTCTTTTATTATAAATGCGAACAAATGGACATTTTGTTTGCCAACGTGAAATTACTGAAAACTTACCTTCTGACTTTATCGGATCCCTTATTTGCCTATCTTATTCCTACTCATTTGTATCATTATTTACATATTCTTTGCCTTATGTCTTCAATTTTTTCTTGATCAATCCATATATAATCTCTATATATGGATGTGTAGATGTTATGATATTTGTAACGATATATCCTTATAACGATATGGATAAATCCTATGCATTTTAAAATTGCGAAATTAATGGCAACCGGATTCGAATTTGGAATATATTTGACCTAGAATAACACAGGCAATTTATTTTCGCGGTAATGCGCGAGCGTAGCCATGGACAGAAGGTGTGTTAAATCATTTGGCTTTTCTCCTACACCATCATCATTAGTTTGTAGGTCTGTTTCTGGATATCGAGTAAAGCTCACCCTAAGTTGATAAGCCCGTTTTTTAAGATATCACCATGATATTTACTCGACTTAACTCAACTTCAGTTTTATGTGTTGTTCGTTTAAGTTAACAACACGTCCTCGACTGAGAATTCGAGCGGAGAACGTGTTGTCTTTAGATTTCCTGAACTAGATGAATAAATCATCTTAAGGTACCTCACGATCTACTTTTAACATATCGCGAAGTCGCATCGCACTGAACCATTAATGTAAATTTTGTTTATTTCATAAATGGAAAAATAAAGTAGTATTACTAGTCAGTAGTAATAGTAGTAGTAGTAGTATTAGTCATTTATTGCTCCTAAATGATATTGTGTTTGAGGGCCTTTGAGAAATATATTTATAATGACAGAGCGTTCAGTTACCCACCATGGAAATAATCTAATATTAGGGATGCAGAGAACCCCTTAGATAGATAGATAGATAGATAGATAACACTTTATTGTACACCACATAATTCTTACAAATAACACAGAAAATTACAAGCTAATCGCGGAAGTACAATGGGCGGTCTTATCGCTTAAAGCGATCTCTTCCAGACAACCTTTGGATGGACAGGAATTGACATGCACGATAAAGGACGGTGGTGTATAGACAATAAAAAACAAACAAAGTGACGTTATATTAGATAAAAAATATATACATACATACATACATTATTACATATACAATTTGATAGAAATTCATCAGCTTTGAGATATGAAAGAAACAGACTTAGAAGCATATACGAGCATATTTTTTTTTCAAATTATACCCCAGCTTTATTGAAACTCAGCTGTAGGTACATATTTTGCTTCCATTGTTTGTTGATAAAACTAATTTGAATTACGTAAGGATCCTCGAAAAGTTGAATTACAAAATACCAAACATTAGGAAACTCTGGAGGAAACCTCAAGGCATTCCGAGACGAATTGGTTTGAAAGAATCTTTGGATGTCTAAGTTCTAAGATCCCTTTAATTCTAAATTCTTGTGAATACAAGGTATCTGTTAACATTGCCAAATATCACAATACCTATGACTTTAAACACCTCATAATTATTATTGCACTATAGAGACAGATTTTATGCTGAACCTATTCTGTCCCATTGATGTGAAAAGGCCTTTTTATTTCCACGGATTTCCTTAATATCGAAACTTCAACTTATAAACTTAGCGAATCGATTTATTTAATAAGTGAATTTAAAATTTTAAAGTGAATTTATGTCGATTCCTCGCTCGCAAACAAGGCTAGACGAATCAGTAAACAAACTCTTCTTGTTTTTTTTTTATGATGTCAAGTGAAGACGACGTGTCTATTGACGTTTAAAACTTTTTTATTACCATAAAGTAGCATTTAGAGAGTGCGGGCACAAATTATTTTCAAACATTTGTGAGATACTGTGCTTTATACTGTCTAGTAAAAGTTAAACAAAGCTAGTAAACATAATTAGCGCGGTGCATTTAGTCGGGTTAATTACGAACACCCAACAGACACATTAGTCCTGACGCCACACAAAGATTCCATGTGTCCCAGGTATCAGGAACTACGAGTACCGTGATAACACAACACCCAATAATAAATATACGCAGAACATATAAATATTTGACCCGCTGCGGGATCGACACCTCTTGCGGCAACTGGCTACTAGGCCAATACGCCAAAGTAGAATTAATAAAAATAGAAAAACATGTGAAACTTGTGAAAATCATGAAACATCAAAAAATTAATAAATTATATTTTAGAATATAATTACGACTATACTACGTACTTTACTATTCTCCTGCTGACGTTTAATTAAATTAAAATAATACCAAAATAATTAATTAATTATATTATAAAATGATACCAAACCACGATAATTTTAATTCCATAATGATATTTTATATTCGAAGAATTCGTTTATACTATAAAAAATTGCGTTATATATATTACACTTTTTACACTCATTTTCTGTCTACTGCGGTTTTTCATTTCGAAGCAAACTGGAGTACGTCCTAACTTATGGAAAGTAATTACCGTCACCTATTTACATTTGCAACACCTGATGTATTAAAATTAATCTAAGTATTATGGTGTGTACAAACACAAAATTAAAGTTAATCGAATTTTATTTATAGAAATCACAGGGATATAGAAACGGCAGCTTAAAAACTACGTGAATTTAAATTTGTTAAGTGAATTTACGCCGATTTCTCCATAATACGAGAAGTTTAGTAGACGACCTCTGTGGCGCAGTGTGCGAAGGCCCGCCTGAGACGCAGAAGGTTGCGGGTTCGATTCCCGCCGCGGGACAAATGTTTGTATGTAAATATTTGTTTACTATGTAAAATATGTATGTATTTACAAAAAAAGTATATAAAGTATTATATCAGTTATGTAGTTCCCAAAGTACAAGCTATGCTTAGTTTGGGGCTAGATGATGTTGTGTGAAAAAATGTCCAGCATTATTTTATTTTTATCTACCACTTGATATAAAAAGTGTAAATAGTCCAATGTTTCGTAACTCTCTAAAAAAATGTCTGATTTCAAAAGTTTTCTATAACGTAAATGAATATTTTGATGATGATTTCTAATGTAATAATGTTAATAATGTTTTATGTTTGTTTTTGTAGATATACCTATTTTTATTATTGTATGCCCAGGAAGGGCAACTGTTGTTACTAAATGTTACCAATTTATTCCATCTTTGTACACACTTTAAGACAATAAACGATTATTCTATTCTATTCTATTATTTATTTTAATCAGGGAACAAGTCTACTTAGTTTTTTTTATCATCCATTCGACTAATAGTATCGCGCCAATCGACCAAAGTGAAAAGATTTACTAAGAGTATTCGCTTAAAAATTAAAGTCTAAAAAGTATAAATCAAAGTTTTGTACTATACACGCTTTATAATAATAATGCTTAACCTATTTCAAAAATAGTATAGTATTGCAGAGAACGCTAAATAGGCAATAGCAGGCCGAGTATCAGTTTGAAGGAGCCGCAGGCGAGGACTTCAATGATACGAGACAGGCAATTGCCATTCCCGCCGAGGCAAATTATAAAGCTTTCTCAAAAAAATAAAAAAGTTTCTTATCTAAGATACTTTCACGCATTTTTCTTTGACTTCGCTGCATGCTTTGACTTCGTTTTCTATCGCTAATTTGGCATTCAATCTTAGATCTGGTGAAATGCGGTCAAAATCCATTTCCAGTATCGGAACATTCGGAACTCATTTTTATTGAAGTATTTATTATCCAACAAAACAAAACAAACAAACACGCTCACGACTGTCTTCCCCATGGTGGACATCCTCAGATACATACTCAGTAAGCAGATCTTTGAGGATACCAAGTAGGGGGTAGTGAGAGGCACGTCCAAACATTACATTTGGTACATGATCGCATTTTGCAAGTTAGCATTAATTGTGACAGGTTACAAGCCCACCGCCGGTTATTGGAACACTAACTGTTATCACATGCCTTCGAATTTTCGGTTCTAGGGCATGCCGGTTTCCTCACGATGTTTAGCCGTTTTGAGTACGTGTAAATGAGCACATAAAAATGGAAAAATCCTATAATTCAGAACATAACGTCATTCCAAAGAGCAACAGAGACCATCTGCTTAAGACTGGGGCCACAGACAGTGGACTCTGTCGAGGTTGTCTCCAGGCTGAAGAGACTATGGAGCATGTGGTGGTACACTGCACCGCCACAAATGAAGTCAGCTCGAAGACGGGACTGCAAGAACTCATCAACACATGCTCTCCGTCATCATTAACTGGCAGGAGGTCAGGGATACTGGAACACTGCTGTCATCAACCTAGAGTCATTCTCCGCTACTTCAAGGTGTTGGGCTCGTTGGGGTCAGGTTAGAAGGGGGATAATGCACAATACATCCCAATATGAGATTTTAGTGCAGACCTTAGTTCCCCCCCTTATAATTAGAAAGGGAAGACAAAAACGATTTCTGTCGCCTTTTCTGTCAAACATAAGAGAGGGACAAAATATTTTTTGTCTTCTCGGCGGTAGACAAAACCGTTGTCTTGGGTCTTAATGCTAAGCAGGCTGAACTCGATTAGCACAAGACCGACTACAATGGAACCGTATGGAAGTGAAAAGCAATTTCGAATCTTAAAGAATGTATGTACATCGACTATTTTGGTAATAAAGGCTTTATAATAATTCATCATCTTCTTGTCCTTATCCCACATTACATGGGTGCAACATGTTTTCTTCTTCCACTCTCCTCTATCAGCCGTCATCTCAGTACTAACTCCTTTCTTAACCATGTCATCCTTTACACAATCCATCCATCTTTTCTTTGGTCTAGTTCTGCTTTTATTTCCATCCACATTTATATTTAACACACTTCTCGTAATGTGACATTCTACCCTGCTCATGACGTGTCCATACCATTTATGAATATTTAAGATTTATAATATTTTTCATTATATGTTTGAGAAAAATATGTTACTACATTCTTCTATCGCTACCATATTTTAAGAGCAACTGGGCATGCCCTCGAAGAGATTTAGAGCAATTGGTGCATAGTACAGATGCTTACCCGACCGCGATAAGGGTCTCTTTGGAGTATCGATCTAAGGTAGTACCTTCTAAGGTTTATGGTGGAAGCTATAAGCTTATGGAATTGACTTATCGTGGTTCTAATCCAATTCGCGTGAAATAGCGTTTACTGGCGTAATCATCACACCATCACGTGAGAATATACTCCTGAGATTTGTGAAACCGACCTGGGCGTCTAGACAAATACCTCAGGCTTAGTCTTCCTTTCACGCTAACGGAAATTCGTCACGGAAAAACTTAGCAGCAGTCACATCTCAAAAGGTAATGTACATAGTACACGCTCACGACTGTCTTCCCCATGGCGGACATCCTCAGATACATACTCAGTAAGTAGATCTTTGAGGATACCAAGTAGAGGGTAGTCAGAGGCACGTCCAAACATTACATTTGGTACATGCCCGCAAGTTTTGCAAGTAGTAAGCATTCCACGTGACAGGTTGCAAGCCCATCGCCGCTTATTGGAACACTATCTGTTGGCACATGCCTTCGAATTTTTGATTCTAGGGCATGCCGGTTTCCTCACGATGTTTTCCTTCACCGTTTTGAGCACGTGTTAATGCGCACATAAATGTTTCGAGTGGAAAAAAACATTGATGCACGATCGGGTTCGAACCCACGACCTCCGGATCAGAAGTCGGGGAATCCCATTTAATTACCATTTAATTCAATCTTTTTGCAGACTTTAATGCCAACAGAAACTGGTTGTTGTCTATGGGGGCTCAACCGATGGCGCAGCGGGCGAGCAGCCAGTTGTGACGCAAGAGTGCGATTCCTGCTCCGGTACAAATGTTTACATGTTCTGCAGATATTTGTACCGGTTGTGGTACCGCGGTACTCGTAGATCCTTATAACCTCGACACAGGGAATCCTAGTGGCGTCAGGACTATGTATGTGTCTGTTAGGTGTTTTATTTATTAGCGTGTTAGCTTGGAACTAACAACAAACTAACTAAATAACTAGAAAAGTTTTCCCTGTTGGTAAAGTTTCGGCGCTTCGAGTCGAAACATCCCAAGAATTTCAAGCAGGCCGGTAATTGTTTTGTGGCTTTGTCTTTTCAACTATTATTGATTTTATCGCAATGCGTTTTTGCTTCTTAGTAATGTGTAAGATCGCATGTGATCACATGCGATCTAACACACTGTTAAAATTCTTGACCGTTTTATAGCAGTTTTGTGCGGTAATTTGCGATGGTTGTTAAGAAAGGTTACCGACTAAAACCACTATCTGGCAACACCCCATCTAATCTAAGAGCGAAGGAGAACTCTACAAAACCGCGAGACGCGTTCCTTAATGCGTAAGGTAAACTTCAAGTGTCGTATAAAATATGAAAGAATACCACATTTTAGGGTAAAAAATTTGAAATG
Organism: Perizoma affinitatum; assembly: GCA_961405105.1. Lineage (NCBI taxonomy): Eukaryota > Metazoa > Arthropoda > Insecta > Lepidoptera > Geometridae > Perizoma > Perizoma affinitatum. The sequence goes on from OY560189.1 coordinate 1,271,539, forward strand.
ATGGAGTTTTTATGGTGAAAACATTTTTTTCCGAAGATTTGAGCATAAATATTATATTGGGGAAGATAGCCGCCGTAGTTTTATACTGATGTAGTATGAGACTTTTCACTCGTTATGTCTCAGGGGCGACGCGAGTGTACCTCTTGTATTGCAAGCGTCCATAGGTTACGGTAACCTCTTACCAATAGGTCAGCCGTATGCTTGTTTGCAACTTAAGTCGTATAAAAAAAAACATTTTAGTTTTCATATAGAGTGGAACTCTATCCTATCCTATCCTACTACTATTATAAATGAGAAAGTTTGTGAGGATGTTTGTTACACTTTCACGCAAAAACTACTGAACGGATTTTGATGAATTTTTCCATTAATATGGCTTTTACATCAGAATAATATATAGTCTACTTTTTACCTGTGTACCACGCGGGCGAAGCCGTGGGCAGTTAATCATAGATAAATAGAAAATGCTTTCTTGTACAAGATAAAACAACATAGACGAACTCAATGCTAATTATCATTTTCTTCCAACTATCTTTGTTGAAGAGTGGCTGCGTTTCATCATGTCTTTTCTCCGCAAAACACAGCCACATAGACCAAAACGAAATCCCAATAAGCCTATTATAATGAGCCTCGAGGGAACCACACGGAGTCATGCTGGAAATGATACTTATTGCCTTCGTGACATCAGCAATTCCACCAGTAATTTTTAGTTCTTCGGTCGGAGGAAATACAAAGGATTTTGTATCTTTGTTGTGGTCTTATATTGCTCTCAAAACCTCGAGAGTATATTCGCTTTTATGACATACAATTTAATATGTTCTTGTTTATTTCATAAGATTACAATAAAGTATAATTTATTTATTATGAATCATTGTTACACGTGTTTAAGGAGAAAATCTTGAGGAAATCTGAATTCTTGGTTGGGAACAGGGATTCAAAGGCATGTGCCATGAGTTAGTTTCTATGAGCGGCGATTGGTTTGCAAACTGTCACGTGGAATGATAATTACTTGCAAAAACGTGGACGAACCCCTGACTACCTTCTTCTTGGTATCCCCAAAGATGCCCATTATGGAGAATATAGACTTGACCGTGTTTTAATTTTTCATACAAGTTTTTTTGAACTTTCTCTTCTACCTATAAATACAACACCAAACGGTCATCGTATGGTAATTCTTAGATTTCTGTTCCCACAATAGGATTCCCTGTGTCATAAGAATCAGGAACTACAAATATTATGGTAGGTACCACTACACCTAGATCCAGAACAAATATTTGCAGAACATGCAAACATGTATCTCGCAGCGGTATTCGAACCCCATCTATTGCGTCTCAGTAGGCGACTTTCCTGCTGCGGCACATAGATCGTTTTTATAGTTCTAATATTGATGACTTCACACTTAATAAGCTTCCGGTTAATGTAACCGAGATCTCTATTCGTAGATTTAAATCTTACATAAATAATTATTTAATAAAAAAGCATAGTTCAGCTTAGATGCCTATAATGACGATAAAACAAGCCCGATGTTGTCGCTCCGTTAATTCGATAACTGACTTTTAAAATTGCATATTTGTAGTTACATTTCAACCTATTGTCATATATTATATTATATATTATATAAAAATAGGTTGAGCATTATTATTATGAATCGTATTGTGTGTTGTCCTGAGGACTTAGGTTGAAACTTTTACGATTTTATTTAATTCTTTGACTAATGCTCTTTCTCAATGAACTAGTTTATATTGTTCGATTGGCACCACGTAGTAGAATGACAACTTATAAAAAAACCATGCAGTCTGTGGCCTAATTCTTCTAGGCTTAGGCGCGCGTGAGGAATCGTCGTAAATTTAAATGTAGTTTATAATTTGTGATTTCTTTAACATATTTCTGAATTGACATCTTGGTTGTTGCTCTAGTAAATTATTCTTGTGATTTAATAAATAAAGAGTTATTGAGCCTTGGCCTAAACTTTGAACCTTTGAACTTTGATATTTCGTAAATTTATTTTTTTATAAAATAAACCTTTTTATACCCTTGCATTTTTTGTGAAAAGCACCGAGGCATATCAATTTAGGTGAAGTATAAAATATAAACTCACTGATTACTCACTGATGATTTATTTGAAACTTTTTTATAACTTCTAGCAAGATTTACACCTAGCGACTAGGTGTAAATCTTGATAGCCGTGCATACACCCAGCGCGTCACAAGGCCGTATTATGAGTCCTTATCGATTTTAACAATTTGCAAGTGAAAAAACTTACCTCACCGAGTTATTTTAAAATCCCTTATAAATGAAGACCCAGTGAACTGGCTTATTTCATAAGGCTGTGTATTCCGACCTCTTGTTGATTGAATGTGAATTTTCCTGTACCAGAGGCGGGTCACGCCCTGACCCGTACACATCAAACAGAGTTTACGTAAAAAGTACAGTTCCTTTACGTTGAGCACCATTCGAAGTAGAGCTTGTATTGTGGGAACTACATGACTGATATATTACTTTTATACACTTTGTTTTGTAAATTCATACATATTACATATATTTTAACAGGTTTTGATTGTTAATTTTGTAATTTTTGAATGATTATTTACATTTTTATTTTGTTTACATACCATTTGTTATCTTTAAAATTTTATATTGTTTTAAATTGTAAAACTAATACCTACCTCTGCCACGCCCTGATGGGGCCGATGTACCTACCAACCTACTTGGAGCTACACTAGATATAAGCTTTAAATATTTGCAGATCATACAAACATTTGACATCGAGCCTTGACGAGATTATAATGGGTGGCTTTATCGCTAAGAGCGATCTCTTCCAAGCAACCTTTGGATGGGCTTGATTAAAAATAATGTGAAGAGTGGTGGTGTAACTGCAATTAAAATAATTTAAAAATAAAAAAAACATACATATTATACATAATGTGCTTGAAGCGATGGGCTTGCAACCTGTTAGGTATATGCTAACATGCAAAACGCGGCGTCGAGCCAGATATATTGTTTGGACGTGCCTCTGACTGCCCATTATTTGTTGCCGGTTTTTGTTTTCCTTCACCGTTTTGAGCTTGGTGTTAATGTGCACTTAAATTATTCCAATTGGAAATCCATTGGTGCTCGACTGGGTTCAAACTCACGACCTCCAGTAAGTCGAGTAACTTCTCACTAGGTCAACACGGTTTAGTTATCAAATTAAACAATATTCAACTTGCTAGCTAAGTATAATTAATTCAATCGCGAACTCTTGACGTGAAGATGCGAGTTATACTGATACCTCTCCTGAGAGATCGTTCAGAAACTCTCATTAGTCGGATTTTATTTAATTACCGTGTTGGCCTAGTGGGCGATACCCCGACTTCTGATCCGGTGACTATCAGTTTGTATGGTCTGCAAATATTTGTCTCGGGTCTGAGTGTTTTCTATGTATAATTAAGCACCTATGTATTTACAAAAAAAAAAGTATGTAAGTAGTATATCAATCATGTAGTTCCCATAATATAAGCTCTGTTTAGTTTGGGGCTAGATGATGTGTAAAAAATGACCAGCTTTTTGTTTTTAATATCTAATTGTGCATTTGAATATGAAAGAAAACACGCATAATAAAAGACGTACTCATAAATCCTAAAGGTGTTTAGTTTGTCCATAAATATTATATATTTTTCCCAGGAAAAAATAGAAACCGACTTATAATAACAGTAGTTGATAAAAAGTTCACTATGAAATTTCATCCTCATTTTGCGTGGGGTGGTATTTTTTTACATAAAATTATATGAGACCCTTGAAGTATTTCTACCTATTTAGAACATAATCAGTAAAATCTGTTCCCTTTTTGGCGGAGATATCGCGTACACACACATAAAATATAACATACAGACGAATTGAGAATTGAGAACCTCGTTCTTTTTTTACATACTCAACTTAGTATTTAGGTCGATGAGGATATTAAGTATATCAAAGGTTGCCTGGACGAGATCAATCTTAGCGATTATTCGAAACACTTTGGCATCATTAACTCATTTAGGCTAATAATGTCACTTAGCCACTTCTCACAGTACGACGAAATATTGCTGGTATTTTTTTCACACAACGTCATCTAGCCTCAAATTAAGCATAGCTTGTATTATGGGAACAATATAACAGATATAATACTTATATACTTTTTTTTGTAAATACATACATTTGTCTTGCAATAGTTTACCATTTTATACATACTCTCATATTATATCATATGAAAATATTGTATTCGATGAAGATTCGTATCTTCATCCTAAAAAAACATACTACATATAAATATTAAACTCATTTACACGACCGTCTTACGTGATGATTGCTGTCTGACGCTAAATACTCCGCTATTGTGTAAACAGGCCGTTCGCCTCAGCATTCAAATCACGTTTACATATGGAACCTTGAAATTTTGAAGATTGGCAAGACGAACGGAAGCGCGCATATGTAAATGCGGCATAAGTCGCTACATTTTATTGTGTAAGAATCTACATCCTACAAAAAAATATAACAACAAGAGATCAATATTATTTATAAAATATAAACAATAGTATTTTGGGAACGCTTCCGCCTGGTAGTGATCTGGATCAGTTGAGCTATCTATAGATCGTTTGCAACGGTCTTTAGATAGCTAGCTGTTTCATCTGTATTTTTTGTATATACCTACTTGTACATAGTTGTATGAATAAATTATAAATTGACAAAAAAAAAAAAAAAAAAAACAATAGTAATAATCGCTTATGAAGAAGACACATTCATTCATTCATTCACGTCAGACATACCCCCTCAACTATCGGTCATCTATAAACATAAAATATCAAGTTACTGGTGAGATTTGCATTGCATTGCTTGTAAAAAGCTGTCACATAAATAAATTCGAAGCTTCTGCATAAAATTAACTGCTTAAAACGAATGTTTCTATAGTACAGAAACTAAAAACTCTAACTCATCTAGCCGCTACAGCGATTCATTTACTGTTTATGCGGTTAAGCGTTGGTGATAGTCCTTCAATCGATGTCTTCAGGAGAAGAGTTATCTATCTCTCTAAAAAATGGTATTGTTAGTATCTATATATTTTAGCATGGTTTATATATGTATATATATTTAGTTATTTTTAGGATTTTTTTTCTACACACTATCCTACTTCTATAAATACCTCTCTCTTGCTCAAGGTTTGCTGGAAGTAAACTCTGTTTAGGGTTAAGCTCGCCTTTGTACATGTCATTTAATTCTGCCTATTGTAAATGTTTATTTGTGTGTACAATAAAGAATAAAAACGAAAAGTATGCTACCAACAAAATAGGGCGATTTGAACATGGTAACAGTTTATAGTTATGTATCATTTGCAATCTGTCAACAACCTTTTATCCAAGAATTTACAGAGATATTAATTCCTACAAAAAATATTCAATGAATTTTCTAATGCGCGAATCAAACAAATTACTTTAAAAATTAAATGTTACCAAATTTATCTCCCCGAGGGTTCGATAGTACTCATATTTTTGGAACATCCTTCCCTTTGATCGATTGACAAATAAATCAAAAAAACTTGTTACAGCCAGCGAAAATCGCGTAGACAGAGCAGCTTTCATTTCTACTTACCTCACAATAAAGTTGAACTTTCTGTAACCGTTTGAAACGATCAAAACCGATCGTCCGGAAATTAATGCTGGTGAATTAATACCTGGTATTTGGACGGTTGAAGAAACGGTAAAGAGAATGAAGCTTTGTGGGTGGATAAGAATTTCTTATCTCTTGTTTAAGGCAAAAATAACTTGCTCAGACTTTCACTGATATTAAGATGTTTATCTACTTTGGGTATTTTACCCTCTAACTAGCTTCGGAAAATAACCTGACCCGATCGGAAAATCTTACGACTTCTGTGGCGCAGTGGGCGAAGGGCCGCTCAAGACACACAAGGTTGCGGTTTCGATCCCCGCCACATGATGTTGTATGACCTGCAAATATTTGTGTCTCAAAGATCTACTCACTGAGTATGTATCTGAGGATGTCCACCATGGGGAAGACAGTCGTGAGCGTGTTTGTTTGTTTTTGTTGTTTTACATTTCTTGGACTGCATAATTTTCGACTCAAATAATTACTATTAATAAAAATATCAAAATGTTTTCGCCGTACAGTTTTGTTTCAGATACAATAAGGTTTTTATATAATACTTTGTAATCCTACTTTCTAGACCAACCTAATATAGGTTTAAGGATACTATTAACTCAGTTTGTTAAATATATAAATCAACATCTAAACTTTTCATGGAGGCAATAGCGGTTGCTTCTTTGGAGCCAATGCTTGAGGAATATATAAAAAATTGGAATAAACTGACCAAAGCGTGTCAAGACGCGCTTTATTAGGGTCCTGAAATTTTGAGCCTTATATTTTCTAAGTACAGTTTCTATCGTATACTATCACACAAGTTTTGTTTTAGACTTCTTAAAAAGTCAAAGTTGAGCTACTTCGAAGCCTTTCATTTTCTTAATGGGGGCTCGAAGTCAAATTATCACATCAGAGTGTGACGAAAATGTATGTCTTTTCTTGTACGGCAAATGAATAATATAATACCAAAAATGACTCAAGATGACCAATACTCGTAGTCGTAATGGAGAGACAAGCAGTTTGTTACACAGGTGATATATTATTATATAACATATTCATAATGTTAACATTATGAATAACTAGCCACTGCCCACGGCTTCGCCCGCGTGATACCCGGATAGAAAGAAGCCTGTAAAGTTCCATCAAAATTCGTTCAGTAGTTTTTGCATGAAAGAGTAACAGATATTCATTCATCCCCACAAACCTTCGCGTTTATACTATGGTAGGTTTATGTGTACGAGCTTTATCAAATATTATTTTTATATATTTGTGTTGTACACATAATGTACAATTATCCAAATGTATATAGTTATGATTATAGTTGGCTAAAGCGAAATTATAAGAGTTCCGTTTTTGACACTATACTTTGGAACTCTAAAAGCCACAGGAAAATCTTCCTCGCGTTTTACTCGTAAAAATAGAATCAAATGTAAAACCTTAGATCAAGATAATTTCATACTTTGAAGGTTCTGACAGCGATATGAAATCAGATGTTCTCAAGTTCATAAAACCAATTTTTTCGTCGAATTTCGGCTCTTCAATATCACATGGCCTATTAGAGGCTTGGAGGGGTAGCAACACAATTTTCCGATCTCCGAACTCATCTCGCGAAAGGAATTTAAGTACGACCTCTTTGCTTATGCAAGGAGGTCGTACTTAAATTACATCAGACCTCAAGAGTGATATCTAACTAGCTACGCCGGAAGAGGTGGTGTGTGATTGTGACGTATATACTGGTAAAATCACGAGGAAACTGATGTTCCTCATTGAACTATACTGCTGTGAAGGTCCACGCACTGACTATCTGGTTTTGGAAGATGGCTGCAATGGTGGACCAAAAGTAATTATTTTATGAATATGTATAGAAAAAGGTATTTCGAAATCTTATTATTTGATTGGTATTGATATTATGGAATATAAAACTCCACTAAATTGTTTTGACAAAATGTTCAAAGCTAACTGTAATATTAAAAAAAATAAGTACTTTATTATAAATGAAAAACAATTTCACTGATTTTTTTCTAGGAACAATACATTTTAACTCCAAAAGAATAGGAAACTATAAATTCCCACTGTTATAAACCATCTTAAAATGTTTGTTAATTTAAACGAGAAAATGACACTTATGTATCTACGAGTAGAACATTTTTATTGAACAACTAAACCCTCTTTACATTAAGTCGTTAATCTAGATGCGGCTATAAAGATATACGTCTTATCTACCTTTTTGCATACGGTTCGTACCTCAAATGATCATACCGCAATATGGTTAAAGTATTGGGATCCGATATGGCGTGAGAAAATGGGTTATCGCATTTTATAAAGTGTAGGCTGTTACAGGGGCTCTTCAAATGGGGGGTATGTTATGCCTTAAAATAAAGTATAATACTTAGATAACGAAAGCTGGAAAATAACTGGAACATATCTTTTACAATACACGAGAAACATTATAACAAAATAACTATAAATAATATGTTTTATAATGCCTTTATATGCATAAACTTTAAATACTGAAAGTGGTTAGTAATTTTTTTTTTCAGCTGCAGCTGCAACAATCTTTCAGCTATTACGGTCTATAAGGAGCGAGTTCCTCATGAACCAACCGGTATGCACAACTAGTTGTGTCATCCCAAATATTAGTTTAGATAGACACGACTTGGCAGAACCTAGTTCTGCTATAACTATTCCTTACATAGAAATGTTTCTTATCACTTTCTTATTCTTCACATCACCCTTTCTATGGTCATAAAGAAAAACCTAACCTATCCAAGTCGAATCTGCCCAAGAAGGATTTTTCAGCTGTACCAAGTTGTGTCAAACGGAACTAATATTTGGGATAGCACAACTAGTTATGAATACCGGTTGGTCCGTGAGGATCTCTCTCCTCATAGACTGAACGATTGTTGAAACTGCAGCTGTTATTTAAACAGGTCCTCCGAGCCTCCCATCCTGGACACCTGGTGGAAAATTGATTTACCAAGGCATATGCAGACACTATCTATCTAATCATCGGATAACCTCCACTACTTACTGAGCAGAGTAAAGGCTTCTCTATGACGCCAATCCGGTCTTGTGCCAGCTGGATCCAGAGCTCAAAAACTCCCTCACAATGTCTTCTGACCGTCATGCAGGTGGTTTACCTCAAACGCATATCTCGTGGCCACCATTCCGTGACAGCTATGGTCTTTGATCCCGCCTTGTAAGTATCCTACCCATCTCCAATTAAGCCTCAATAAAACAATATCCTTTAATTAATTAACCAGTTTATTTTGATAATCAACATCATATTATATCTTCTTATTCAGAAGGTTTAAAAATCTTATAACAGCAATACCATGGTTTTACTGATTTATTTATTTATTTATTTACACTTCCGCACAAAAAATGTAGTGCTAGGAGGACTTAATGCTAAAGCATTTTCTACCAGTCATCCTGGGCGTGCAAAAAGATGGTTTGGCGTGTCCAGTATGACTTTAGATAACATAAAAAAATAATATTTATAAAATATAATAGTAATATAAAATATATATAAATATATATATATATACTTATAAAAAAGAACTTAAATATCGAATGGTAGTGGCATCAGATGGGGTAGAAGAGACAAAGTAATCAATTGATTAACTTCCCAAGAAAGTATTCCCGGAACGATTTTTTAAAAGATTCCTTTGAGTCAATCTGTTTTATTTTGATGGGCAAAGCGTTCCACAGCCGAACTGCCACGACTGAAAAGGAATTAGTCCGAAAAGAGGTATTATGTAAAGGGGTGTAAAGGAGAAGGTTGTCAGCCGACCTAAGTTGTCTGTCATGCAAATTAATCTTACAAGCAAAGAGTTGATAATAATTTAAAATTTCTAATTATTTACATTTCGTTACGTTTATTAATATTTACATAAACGATACTATTTTACAATATTTTATAGTTTAAAACCTTATAGTATTTAAGAATGACATTTTATAATCGAGATTCTATGAAAATGTACCTGAAAATATGTAATAACAATAAAATAGCACATAGCCCTGAGCCCTCACTAGGATCCCTCGTACCGTAGTATCAGGAACTACGAGTACTTTGGTTCCACAACATACATAGTTTTCATACCTTGAACAAATATCTGCAGAACATGCAAATATTTGTCCTGCAGCGGGAATCGAACCCACATTCGTCTCAGCTGGCTACACGTCCGGTGCGACAATGAGGCCGACACAAAAGCCTTCTAAAAACTAAAAGAATGATTTAAAAGACTTTTCGATTCTGAGACAAATTAATGATTTTTAATATATACAAATCCATGTTATATAATTCGTTCATTTTAGTTTATTCTTATCTAAAACAAAATTTTAAGAGTCTGGATCTGATCTGTTGTACTATCTATACATCGTTTTTAATTATCTTTAGATAGCCTAGCTGTTTTATCTGAATTCTTATATACACCTAATTGTACATAGTTATATGAATAAATTTATATTTTAAAATACAAAGTGGGCAATTAAAAAAATAAATAAAAACCATATATATTTCCAAATCAAAACTCGAGTCAGATTGAATGAAACTGCTGTATTATCTATTTGATTGATTATAATTTTAAAAAGATTTTATACGAAGTATTTACAGAGATTTATAATCACTAAATGTCTTTCCGCTTCATATATTTACAGTTATTAATTTCTAATAACATTATAACAATAATGCTGGACATTTTCACACAGCATCATCTAGCCTTAAAGTAAGTAGAACTTTTGTGTAATGGAATTCTATTACTGATAAACTATTTAAATATTATTTGAAATAATTGTTATGTAAAATATTATTAATATTGTTTTTTTGCAATTTTCCATTTTAGTAACCAGTGTGGGATACAAACAAGGATAAACCATACGCAGCTGGTTACCTAACAAAACCTGGTTGCGTAGTAAAACCATAAGTAAGTTTTTAATCACCAAACATAATAAAATATGGCAGAAATTATCTAAGTTCACTAGGCTAACCTTGGTATCGAAGGCCGCTTGAAGACTCTAGATATCCTTCACATCTTCCGTATAGTTGGATATACCTCAAACAATCACCATTTTGTACTCCTTGCTTGTCTGTTCATTTTCTGACTATTCTGTCGAATTAAAAGTTCTTAAAAATCAAGCAAATTCTTCGTGCGCTATATTGGCTTACAACCGTACTAAGCGAATCTTTAAAATGCAGTTTGCATGCACTATGCTAATCAGTTGCAAACTTCGAAAAATTGCCAACAAACTTGTCCGCAAAATGCCACGCTGCAAAACTGCGGTACAAGTCACGAATGCAAAAGGGAATTAAACTTTTTAAAGTAGTACCACAAATAGTTTCGCGCTTCTTTGCACGGTGGGCTCGCTTTGCTAAATCTAGTAATGGGTGGGTGAATGCTAGAATTGACGCGGCAAAGTTGAGCTTACATTTTTCAACCTACCTCAAAAAAGTGTTTAAAATAAGTCTGTGTGTTTTTCTTTGTGTGTATTTTACGCGATATCTTCGCCAATTATGAACCGATTTTTATGATTATTTTTTTCAATGAGTAACCCTACTATATGTTTGGTAGGGTATACTAAAATACCACCCATAGAGGTGAAGAAAATGGAGGATGAAATTTCATATTGTACTTTTAATGAAGTTTCCGTTATTTGAACAAGGTATATTATTTTTTCCTGAAAAAAAAATATACCTTTCAACGAAACAAAATGTCTGCAACACAAGGTTTCCGTACACAGCGCTGTTGCTAGATGTTGATTTTTCATTATTCTTCCTAACTTCCCCTTGCAGCTATAGCTAAATTTGTAAAATTTACAAGGGAAATATTTTTTAACCCATGTTCCCTGTTAAATTTTGCAAATGTTTTTGCAATTAAAATAATGGAACCCAACATGAAACTCCGTAAAGTTAGACTTTAATAGCTTATGCATGTATTACTTTAATTAAAATGATAGGTGTAATAATTAAAAGGTTAAAATGAACTTTGATCTCCACACTAGGATTCCCTGTTCTGCAAAGTATCAAATAGTCCAAATAGTCAACACTAGCTGAGCTTCATTAAATTGGAACATTCTGAATAAATGATAATGTGACGATAGTCTTGTTGACCGTGATCGTAGATCGTTAGCAACGATCTTTAGATAGCTAGCTGTTTCATCTGTATTTTTGTTTATACCTACTTGTATAGTTAATTGTTTTTAAGATCTGTTGAGACACTTGTCGTCAGACAACAACAAAAAACAAAAAAAACGCGATTAATCCGTTAAATAGACAAGTGTTTAATTTCAATTAACCTAACAATCGCGAAAATCTAGTACATTGTTCTGTGGTTTCGTTTATGACGATAAATAATATGAGCACGAAAGCACCCAGAATAAACTAGATATTTCCCTCACGAACGTATAAGCATCATACTTGTACAACGTGTTCATAACTGATATGCTTCAAACTATTAACAATCTAAAAATCACAGTAAGGACTAGCATTATACAGTGCTATAGAAATATAAGTACAGTCTTTTATACAGTAACTTCTTCAGTAAACCTGCTTTTGTCGTCCAGGTTGATGACGATAGCGTGTGTCCTCGCATGGCCGGATCTAACACCTTTCACAGTTTCAGTACTACTGGGACTTTTTTGTACGTCATTTTTCACACCATTCCGAACTGTTACTTCGGGCGGACGTATATCACTACAGTTTGGTTCACCTGATATTATGAACACACCATTTTGATTGTCATCTTCTTTGTTTTTTTCTTTCTTCTTCGGAGAGTCTGTTGTGACGTCGGTGTGGCTGTGCTCGGCGTTGCTGTCTTCGACGCTTTTGGGGCTGAATGGTTTGTGCTTGTAAGCTGGGGGGGCTTCGAAGGGTAGATCCCTGCCACTACTGCTGGACTCTTCTGCTGGTGTGACGGTACACATGAGCCTATCTGCCACTGCACTGAAGACAGTGTTGAGTTTGAGTGGAGCTGAGTCAGAAGTGGGGGGTTTTCTATGGTCGGTGGTGGCAGCGTCTTGCATGGCAGTGATTCGTCGAGAGATGACTGCGCAAGCGCCGCATCGCTCGCGCAGTTTCTCTAGCTGGTTGCAGATTTTTTTGAACTCCTCCTGATAAAAAAGGTTCGTTGTCAGGCATTGGATTTTTTTTAGATATATCCGATTCTATATTGTCACAATGTCGAGAGATTGAACTTATTACAAGTTGAATTTTGCAAAGTTTTATAAAATCCCTACGTATTCCATCGTAAGTAGTGCCCTCTAGTGACTCGTGGCAATAAAACCTATCTAAGATTGAAGATATCCAAAACGATTCAAAAAAACCGCATTACAATCTAATAAGTTGTCTTCGAGATAAATTGTCGAAGAAAACGAGTTAACAAACGTACACTTATGCAAAGAATATGTTGTGGCAAACCTTACGTCACGGGAAAAATAAGGAAGTGTATTTCTAAGCAAATATAGAAGTATAGGTAGCTTTTAGTAAAAAAATTGCAACAAGTTAAAAATGCTAACGAATATTTTATTTTCTCGTTAGAATTTTTATTTACAAACGATATCCGCGAGGTATCCATATTAGCTTTGAATGTTTGTTATTTAACGTGAAAAATAACGTAGCAACATTTTAGAACGATGGAATACGAATATTTTAAATATTGACGTAGATTATAATGACTTTGTTTTAGGAGTAGAATAAATATTAGTATTTGTCTAGTATAACTTTAAATAACATGCTATTTGAATAAAATCCAAATCACGCAACTATTTTTGAAATTAAATAAACCTTCCAACCCTAAAGATGAATGCTATAAAAATATTTAACCCACGTTTCTGTATGGCTGGATGCTAAATACGAGTGGTAATATTATTTGTCTGTATCAAAACAATACTAAAGCCTACTACATATACTTAGTTGTAAATCAATAAATAAATGTCAAGTAATATTTATTAAATAAATAATGTCACCCAATATCTTGAGATTCTTATAATTATCAAAGTAAATTTGGTATTTGCTCTGTAAACTAAATCTTCGACCCACGAAACATGTATTTCATATTAAATATCATAATGCTGTTTTATAAGCGTTATGTCTAAAACTTGCAAACATAAATATTGCAGTAAATAATACTGCATTATTTATGATTGCAAGTTTTTCTAGAAATCGCTTTATAACCTCTTAGGTTACCCTGCATTGGGTACGAAATCACATAACTTTAGTGGCATGTTTAGTTTATTTTGGGGTCCTAAAAGTAGATTACAAACATCTTCCACTGATGTGACAGGTTTAAAACGATCTGTGGTAGACTAGTTAAGTTCCCCCATAATATTACAGATGGCACTTTATGGCAAAATATGTCAAATTAATACGCCTTATGAAATACACCTGCATATCTCATAAAGCCATACTTTTATCAGTCACCTTTCAAGCTAAGGGCGAAAATAACAAAAATAAATAAAACAACCTCTGTTTCAAATACAGGAAACATTGAATATTGACAGATATGTAGCGCCATCTCTCGCCACGTGATTGAACTACGTTAGATCACATCAACGCAGAGCGAAGAGCAACGAACTACAGATAAAATCCAAGATGGCCATCAGAGATTCTAGATCGAACAAGTAGAGTTTAAACGCAACTTGAACATAATAAAATACCTCTGACAAACTCTTATCTTATCTTATCTTATCAGCCCGTAGAAGATCTTTTCTTTTGCATTATGCAGGACACACTAGTAACCGTGTATTCCATCCATAAATAGAGAGCTCGTCCGGGGAAGTAATATCACCTTATCAATTTCTGCCTCCAAGCAGTAATGCTCGCATTGCTTTGTTCCAGATTGAAGGGTTATAGATGCCGGTGAAATTACAGGCACATGAGACTTTTCACTCATATGTCTCAGGGCGACGCGCGAGACCTCTAGTGTTGCAAGCGTTGATAGGTTCCGGCTACCGCTTACCAACAAATGGGTCATATACTTGTTTGCCAATAAAATGTTAAAAACAACTTCGTATCAGCCCGTCAAATCTTTGCAAATAAAAACACTACCAACCGTTTTCTCTATAAATAAATCAATTTACAGGCACCTCCACTGGTTAACAGTCTCTCCTCTCTCCCGACTTACCTCAAGTTCTCTCTCCGTCATATTGTCACAGAACCTGGTACTTCTATTGGTAGTCATGGTGTACGTAGACTCGGCTGGCCGCGACCTGAACTTGCCCGTCTTTTCTCTGTCGTCTTTGCCATGCCCTTTGTAGACCATGTATGCCTGGTAGAACAATGAAAGTAGTAGTAGAACTCCTTGTGAAAGAGCTTGACATGTGCAGTTAGTGTTCCAATAAGCGTTGATAGGCTTGCAACTTGTCTCCTGGTATCCCGCGGTAAACGCGATTATCCCTTTTTAGGTATCCTCAAAGATCTACGAACTAAGTATGTGGCGCAGTGGGCGAAGGACCGCCTGAGACGCAGAAGGTTGTGAGTTCAACTCCCACCGCTGGACAAATGTATGAATGATCTGCAAATATTTGTCTTTGATCGGGTCTAGATATTTTCTATGTATAATATTGGTATACCAGTCATGTAGTTCCCATATACAAGCTCTGCTTAGATTGGGGCTAGATGATGATGTGTGAAAAATGACCAGCATTATTATTTATCTGAGAATGCCCTTATGGGCAATAATGGAGAATAAGGGAACAGCTTAGTAGTAGCTCGCTGGGCCTCATCCAAATGTAGCCACTTAAAGAGGTCGCATCGGACTTAAGGGGACTTTACATTGCCAGCTTAAACTCTTTCATCTGCTCGAGATAGCGCAAACATATTACATTTATATATTTTTTATTTATATTTCTATACTTATATAGTATAGGAATATAATCAATGACTTTAGTTTCGGAGATTAACTCTATGTTTATATACTAGTATTAATAAACTAATAGTGAAAGGTAATCTCAGAAATTACTCATCTAATTTCATTTTTTTTTTCACCAATATGAATAAGGACCTTCAAGGTGGACAAAGGTACCTATATTATCAGTATAAAATGTAGAAGTGTTTTCAAAACCCTAAACCGAAAATCTTAAAAGAGAGTAACTTTTAGGTCCTAGAAGCATGAACCAAAGTTAAAAGAGCATTTAAAAGGACCTACCAAAATAGTTTTGTAGGATTTACAATGTTAGCTTAAGGCATTATGAGGTAACCTCGGGATCCTAACAAAGCGCGTATGGAAACGTCTCACCTTATTTAATCCGAGGTAACGACCAAGCAAAGTCGAGGACAAAATATAATAAGCTTTAAAGGACCAACTTGGCTGAGCGATGTGCTCGGGTTAACTCGGGTTAACTCGGGGTAACTTAACCGTTTTACGATGGAACTAATAAGTTTAACTAGTCTGCAGCACACATTTTAGTATTATAAACTTTATGACTGAAGTTTTTCATTACCGGAAGCAACTGAACGGCGGATAATTTGATGACCCCTAATAGACCAATGACATGAGAAGAAAATTTAAAGTTAGTGACTATCATCAATTTATTGATTAAGTACAAAATAAATAAATCCCTTATTGGGTGAAAGAAAAGTTTTTATTAGTTTAAGTTATTATTGTTTGAGAGCTGTGTGATTTTGTTAAATAAATAAAATAATAATAAAAAAAAAACATTCGCCTTGACTTTGCGTTTTTAAACAAAAATTTAAAATCACAGTCTTTCCTATATTCCATTCTCATCATTTTATGATTCCCATGAAATGCACAACCAATTTCTCGCTCAAATAAATACATTAATCACCGCGCTCTTGATTCATTGGTTTCGTTAGGGAATCAAATTAGGAACCCATTGTTCTAACCACAACCAAACCAGGCGGGCTTTCGCTCCGCGCCACAGTGATCGTCTTATTAAACGTTTAATTTCATTCCAGGTTGACACAGTCGTAGAATACCTAAAAAGCAGCTCATACAAAGAACTTAATAGTTTTCAGGTTCTACTCAGGTGAAGTGGGAAAATAGTTTTTGGAAAAGATTTATTCAAAATTTGAAAAACACCGACGTGTATTTTTATCATCGATTACAGGGACCCCTAACTTGAACTTGTAACTTGTGGCGATACATTTTATTGTTATAAATATCCGTCATTGAAGACATATGAAATCGCCACTTGTAGCATGTAGTTAACATACCGACTCTAAAGAAGAGACGCAACATAAGGTTATCATCTAAAAATATGTATTATTTTTAGATGAAGAGTTGTCTCTTGTGGACACCACCGTATTCTTAGGTATCACCCTAGATAATAAGCTTCAATGGGGACCTCACATTGATAAGTTATCGAAGAGACTTAGTTCTGCGGCATATGCAGTCAAAAAGATCCGTCTTTATACAGACGTAGACACAGCTAGACTAGTTTACTTCAGCTACTTCCACAGCATTATGTCGTACGGTATACTGCTGTGGGGGAGTGCTGCAGATATAAATAACGTGTTTGTGCTGCAGAAGAGGGCCGTTCGAGCAATTTATAATATGGGCCCCAGAGAATCACTTCGTCAGAAGTTTAAAGAAATAAATATAATGACATTTCCTTGTACATGTGTTTAATAGATGTATGTTCACATACATCTATTAAACATCTATGAAAATCTGATGTATGTTCATAAAAATATTATTTTTTAATAAACTCGCTGTTGCCACTTGTACACTCCATAAAGTTAGTAAATCGTTTAAAGTGCAAGGTGTACGCTTTTATAACTAACTTCCAAGAGATATACAAAAATTGACAATTAACAAATTTAAAAGCATAACTAAAAAACAACTTAATAAAAAGGCATACTATAAAATATCTGATTATTTAGATGATAAAAACTTTTGGGATTGAAAATGCTCCAACTCGTTGTTTTGTAAAAGGATAATTAAAAAGAATAACTAGCCTGGTTTTCTTGCCTTTCTTTCCTGGCTTCGTCGCGGAAGAACAGGCAGTAGATAAAACCGACGTTTCAAAGTGATCCTTGTGATTTTAATGAATAAATTAATTTAGACTTTGTCTTTGATTATACTTCCGCACAAACAATGTAGTGCTAGGAGGACTTAATGCTAAAGAATTTTCTACCAGTCATCCTGGGCGTGCAAAAAGATTTGGCGTGTCCAGTATGACTATATATAACATAAAAATAATATATATGAAATATATTTATAAAAAAGAACTTAAATATCATTTGGTAGTGGCATCAAATGGGGGGAGGGTAGAGGGGACAAAGTAATCAATTAATTAACTTCCCAAGACAGTGTAATTTTTTAAAAGATTTCTTTGAGTCAATCTGTTTTATTTGGAGGGGCAAAGCGTTCTACAGCCGAGACTGAAAATAAATTAGTCGGAAAAGAGGTATTATGTAAAGGGGTGTGGAGAGGTAATAATGTAAAAAAACACATGATTCTTGCTCACCTTACTGCCAAAGATGAAGCACAGAAGCAGAGTTACAGTGAGCTGTGTGTGACAGAAGAAGATAATGTACAGCAAGTCAGGGTTGGCCGGAGACTGGAGGAATAACCTGCAAAGAAGAATAAGGTTTAGAAAGGCACTTGATTTTTTTTCTAAAAATTGAGGATGTGGATCAGTCTGGGAAGAAGTCCATCAAGGATAGGAGTCATTATATTTTTACTTATACCGTCACTTCCAAATGCATTAGAAGTAATAGATAGTATACCCTTCTTAACGTCACCGTCAGCAAATTCGGTGAAAGAGAAAGAAGGACAGTCAGAAGTTGGCATAGAGGATAAGTGAATTAGTGTACGGGTTCTATCCGACACATCACAGGGCATAGAAGTAAAGTGAACATTTAAAGAATAAATATCAAGGTTATTGGGAAGGTAGCCCTGCCGAGATTTGTCAATCCCCAATGGCCTAAGAAAACACCAGACCTTGTTTTCGACAGAAGCACGACTATGACCGCGTTGAGCGTCCCTACACACTATGTTGCAGTGATTTCGTGACTGGAAGTATTTAGACCTGTTAGATTTCGAACGATATTTGAATTTAGTTTTGGCGACAGCTTTTTTACACATTAGCACCTTGATATCATCAGGCAGCCACAGGGCAGGGAGCTCCTTTATTTTGATGGATCACAGAAGTGCCTGAGCGTCATAAAGATGTGTAAACAATGTATTAAATAAGTTGATTTTGGTGTCCATACAATCAGTCTCGATGACAGGAGCAAAATCAATAGAGTCAGCGTCTTGACGAAAGTCTACCAGGTTGCTAGTAAAGTTACGCTGCAGAATAATTTTGGGTTTGAATTTAAAAGGTCTATTTTACGAAAGGTAAAGTAAATCATGATACGGGCCATGTTCTGACCGTGCTTAGCAGCATAGAGAAGGATTCGAGTGAGGAAAATGATGAGTAGCGTTAGGAGGGAGTAAAAACGTAAATCACTTTTACGAAGGCACGTATTGAAATCATCCATGATAATAGAATAATTGTATAAGGGAGTGAAATATTGGAGATTTTTTTCGAAATAAAAGAAGTAGTTAACACGCAACGAGTTGATGTAAAAGACACAGAGAAGGACTTTCGTATAATGAGAATAATTTCAAGAAGATGTTTACCAGAATTTGCTGGTACAGGCTGTGAAGATATACGAAAATTGAAAACGGTATATGGGAACGGATATGCTACACCGCCAGCACCAGCACCGGTTAGGTCGTTTCGAATAAGTTTAAAACCTGGTAGGGAGTACATAGTTGTGGGAAGAGATGGTTTTAGCTAACTTTCCAAAACCAAAATTGCGTGATTATTATTATAGCTTAAAGATACCAAGAAGTAGGTTCATCAGAAAACACGTTATCCAAGGTGTCAGCTATGGTAGGGATACTACAGAAACTAGTGTCACTGTAAATCGATTTAAAGGAAGAAGAAGAAGAAATAAACTCATCTTCATCTTCCATCGTTCGTTAAGTTAAATATTGACTATTAATACAAGTAGATGTAACTATAATCACATAAGTATAATGTATGTAAAATAAATTTAAAAACGATAAATCACGAAAAATTCAAAACTTTCTTATATAAAATAAAAAAGTTATTCCACCAGGTTGTGTTTTATAGAGGAAATCATTATTTCATTTCGCATACACAAGAATTTAAAAACACTTTGCTTAAGACCTTATACATAAATTAACTAAGCCATATTGATACAACAAGAACGGGCCGTATATCTAAAAGTGATCTCTTCTAGACAAACTTTTTTTTTGTTCAAGACTACCTTTTATTTTGAATGGACTTGATCAAAAAGAATGAGAAGAGATATTAGTAGAATAGATGTACTATGAACGTATATTAACCTACTAGTCTTGAGGGGCACATCTGATTGAAACGACAAGCTTGAAATGGATGCATGGTATTGAAATTGATATTCAGGAATATCTATTGACATCGAAGTCTCTATGGATATTGCAAACTTCAGACGCAGTAAATCTTGAATACATGTCATGTTGCTAGTGATTTCTGACGAATATCAGTTAGGGCTAGTCACTCACAGCCAAGATAGTGATTTCATCATATGTCTGACAAATCTATGACCAGTGGCGCAGTGGGCTAAGGCCCGCCTGAGACGCAGAAGGTTGCGGGTTCAATTCCCGCAGCGGGACAAATGTTTGTATAATCTGCAAATATTTGTCTCGTGTCTGGGTATTTTATATATATATGTATTTAAAAAAAAAGTATATAACTATTATATCAGTTATGTAGTTCCCATAGTACAAGCTATGCTTAGTTTGGGGCTAGATGACGTGTGAAAATATGTACAGTATTATTTATTTATTTATCTATTCAGTCTCCTTACATTTAAACAGTGGCGCGTATTGGGAGAGGCCTATATCATTTTGGTTATTTTGGCTATAGGGCAAAAACATACATAAACTCACGCCTGTTTCCCGGAGGGGTAGGTAAAGACCATTTCTACTTGTTACGATTCTGACATAGCTCTTTCGCTTCATTCATCATCATCATCATCATTACATTCTTTATACAAGCTCGTTGGTTTTGGGGGTTAGGGGGGATGGAATGGCGGCTAAAAGTTTGGGAGTATCGTTTTTTTTTTAAATTTAGCTACTCATAAATAAAAAAAATATGTGTTTTTCAGGTTTTTTGGATTTTCACATTTTAACGGGGGGTGGAAATGGGGTTGAAAATTTGTATGGGAGTATAGTTTTATCACGAATTCACACATGCAAAGCCGCTGGCAACACCTAGTACATTATTAAGCCCTTTCTTCAACCCGTCAAGACTTCCAATAATTAGGATTTGGAAGACGCCAGCATAATGCGAACAAAGCCTTGCTCTGTATATAAAGCCTTGAGTCGTCAACTTATTCCAAAGCATCCAACTATGGAACTTATTCATATATCAATATTATTATATAAAATCATTGTTTCACCACGGCCGCTTTCACTGAATCACAAACTTGAGAATTTCTGCTCTAACTTTGATTTATTATTCTAGTTCGGTTCAACTCCCCTCTAGAAAGTGAAATATGACACAAATACTCGCTGCCCTTTTAGTTTTTACTAAGTTTTTATCTCTTGTGTACTTTAGGGGCCGTCGTTCTGAGTGCGCACGTGACTGAGGCTCCTGAGTTTTCGGGAAAACATCCACGAAAACAATAGAGAAACTTTCAATCCGCTTTTGATGATAAAATTCGTGAAAGAAATTGCTGACACAATCAGTTCCATTATGGACATCCTCAGATCTCAGTATGAGCATACTACCAAAGGTATGGCTACCAAATAGGTAAGTCAGAAGTATGCCCATAATATTTGGCACATGCCTAACTACGTATT
This sequence comes from Perizoma affinitatum, assembly GCA_961405105.1. Classification (NCBI taxonomy): domain Eukaryota; kingdom Metazoa; phylum Arthropoda; class Insecta; order Lepidoptera; family Geometridae; genus Perizoma; species Perizoma affinitatum. Next base: position 1,292,964 of record OY560189.1, read on the forward strand.
GTAAATGTATTTAAGTAGTTTGCATTTCTGATGACAGATTGTAACCGCCTGTGGAAACAATGAAATAATTAATGGGTTAAAGGTAATAAACGATCAATTATATTGCGCAGTAAGCCAAAATTGCTCAATTTTTGACCATTATATTTGATATTATGGTCAAAAATTGAGCATATTTAATTGGATAGAATATATCGGTGCAAAGGCGTTATTCTGCTTCTACAACGAATCACAAGAGAAGTAGAACATCTCCTGGAGTTTACTTTCGTCATCATCTATGAGCGACCAGCATGCTGGTGTTGATAGTGACTCCTGATGAGGCTCTGCTCCTACAAATATAATATTGAGAAATTATTGATCAAAAGTTTGACGCTCTTTCAAACTTATGATCAATCATTGCTCAATATAGTATGTATTAATTCTAAATCCTACACGGTTCAATGGAAAAATATGGCCTATGTTTAGTAACCGAAGACAAGGACTAAATACAAGGCAATAAAAAAACAAAATGGTGGAGCTATCGAAAAACTTAAAAAGAAAAAGCCTCGAAAGCAAACGAACTCTGACTAAAATAGAGATATTTTAGAGAAAGGCCAAGTCAAAAGTAGTGGCATACCATAATATGTAAGTGGACTTACGTGGTCTCTGCCTACTCCAGGAAACAAGGACTGTAGGTATGTATGTATTTTATTTATAGTATTTTTTTAATAATAATAAATAGTCATTTTGCAACTAAGGTCTTCTACAAACAAGTATTTTTGCATCTACGAAGTTTTGCCTACTAAGACATTTTATAATTATATTCAGTCATATTACAATCAAAACAATGTGTATACTTAGACTTTTTTCTACCCAGACATTTTGTTCAGACAGACCATACGAGCCTAACCCCATTTTTTATTTATTATTTAAAACTGCATTTATAACCCTAACGAGATTGGTCAGAGCAATTCCTGTGACAATCGAATCATTTCATCATTACATTTCCTGCCTCTCCCGGAAGAGCTCCCAATTAAAATCAAATAATATTGAGATAAATCGGATTCAGAGTTATGACCTATTGGGAAATAAATTACTGTAAAATCAGATAAAGCACATTAAGTGATGACCTCAATGGAGCTGCGGACCAGAATACGGTTGAGACGCAAGAGGTTCGATTCCCGCAGCATGACAAATGTTTGCATGACAACATTTTGTGTTTGATGTTTGATGTTTACATATATATATATGTACACATTCAGATGTCAGAATATTTTACGGCCTATGAAATATTTAACAAAATACGTATATAAAATGAAAATTGTTTTAGGAACCTTAAGCCATGCAAATAAATATTCTGATTTCTGAACACGCAAAACAAAACCGGAGTTATAAAGTTTTTTAAAAATTATTTTGTTGCTGCCGGTTAGTTTTTGTAATATTAAATTAATAGTTTCTGCCCCCGGCTTCGACCGCGTGTTATGTTGATAAACCACCAACTTTTGAGTGTATCAAACCAAGGAATATTTTTTTTCCATACAAATTTAATTAACTTTATTACACACTAAAACTAGGGTAGTTTTGAAAAAAAAAATACATGTTTTATTATTTATTTTAAAGTTTATTTGTGACGAGTTTGGAGCGAATCTAACCAAGGAATAAAAATGTCCATAGAAACTTTACTACCCTGTTTAACCCACTCAAAGGTTGATTTTCGAAAATTAGATTAGCCTATGTGTTATTCCAGAACCTCAACTATCTACATTCCAAATTTCATCAAAACCGGTTTTGTAGCTACGGAGATACGTGGTTACAAACATTGACACACACAGACTTTCGCATTTATTATATTAGTAGGATAGGAAGTAGGATTTGCCATATTGATAGAGCAACGTGTCTACTATAAGGTAAATAAACTCTAATATGTATTCAGCCTTCGTCGATAAAGATTTTGCATCTTTCTACGTCGAAATCGATATCGATACGAATATCGTTCCCAGATTCATGTGTACGAGTGAATCTCATTGTATTTTGATGTTTATACCCAATAATCTGGGTCAACGCATCAGCATTGACATTCAGTGTGGCAATGCGGCCAGTATTTTGGGAACGTTCCCGTCTGGTAGCGAATTGGATCAGTTGAGCTATCTATAGATCGTTTGCAACGGTCTTTAGATAGCTAGCTGTTTCATCTGTATTTTTTGTATATACCTACTTGTACAAAGTTGTATGAATAAATGAAATTAGCCAATAATTTAGGATTTTAGTAGAAAATCAATATATGACATGGCAACACTTATTGTTGGATCGTAATTTGACAGACTGCTACTATTTGTTTTGTTTTGTCTCATATAATTATGTGTTATTTTTTTACAATTATTTACAGTAAAGGCCGCTAAAGAAATTATGTATCAAAAAACAAAACCAAGTGTTCCCTGTGTTCCGAAGGTGAATAAATTATAAAACTATGACAAACTATATTCACAAATATTTTCTTCGAATAAAATACGTCTACAGTTACGATATAACTTATTCTGTTTCATTGTATAATATTCGAAAAAAATACGGGCGGCCTTTGTTGTCTGATTATTCTTGGCTTGGCGAGCGGTCAGCATAAATATAGTAAAGAACCTTGAGATATAATTTAATATAGCCTGTGAATATAATAAATAAAATAAAGACTAACTGACTTTTAATATATATTTTTTTTTATTTTCGTCTTTTTATTGGAATTCCCTAGAACCAAAAAGCATGTTTGATCAATTAGTGTTCCAATAAGCGGCGATGGGCTTGTCAACTGTCACGTGGATTGCTAACTACTTTCAAAATGCTGTGTTTGGACGTGCCTCTGACTCCCCATACTTGGTATCCTGAAATATCTACTCTCTGAGTATGTATCGGACGATGTCTATCATGGGGAATATAGTCGTCATCGTGTTTAATTAGCTTTTTCTATAATATATATGAGCTTTAATTCTACGCCTCTTCTGCCTCTAGTATCTGATTGCTTCAGCAAATTACTATTTGTATTATTTATTGAAGTTTGTTTACCCGAAACAAATAAATAAGGGGTGTTAGTGTGTATGAGATTACGTTAGACGGGGACATATATCGGCTTTGTGATCCGAATAACAATTTGTGCTAAAGCCTGTTCCAAAATAATTCAGTCAGAATATTCGATGTTATTTGTACCAAATTGATATCATTAAAACTTTTGAGATATAATACGATGTAATTAAAGAACACATTAAATGTCTGGAAAGTTAATTAAAGTTCGGTGCTTTGCAGTTTTTCAAGATTCTCTCTGAATTTATCATTTTCATCGTTTTATTCATGTTATTAAACTTTAAGTAGACTATTTTGTACTGAGGTTTCATTTCAAATCATGATCTGAATACAATTCATAAATTAAGAATTGTATCAATCTTTTTAGGATACTATATTCTCACTACTATAGGCCTAGTGGGCGATACCCTGACTTCTGATCCGAAGGTCGTGGGTTCGAACCCGGTAGGGCACCAATGGACTTTTCCACTCGAAAAATTTATGTGGTGAAGGAAAACATCGTGAGGAAACCGGCATGCCTTGGAACCAAAAATTCGAAGGCATGTGCCAACAGTTAGTGTTCCAATAAGCGGCGATGGGCTTGCAACCTGTCACGTGGAATGCTTACTACATGCAAAACGCGGGCATGTACCAAATGTAATGTTTGGACGTGCCTCTGACTACCCCCTACTTGGTATCCTCAAAGATCTACTCACTGAGTATGTATCTGAGGATTTCCACCATGGGGAAGACAGTCGTGAGCGTGTTTGTTTGTTTGTTTTGTTTTTTATATTCTCATTTAAAGATATTCTGTAATATATCCTAAAATGATAACAAACCACGATAATTTCTATGCCATGTACCAAATTTATATGAAATAACGAATAATTATAAATGCATTAAATTACAATTATAGATAGAGTAAAAATAAAAACAACGCGAAAAAGACCTGTAAAGAAACTTAAAAATAGGAAACATGATAAAAAACCTATAGTTATACCCCACGACACAGGGAATCTTAGTGCATCCCTGTGTCGTGGGTATCAGGCGAGTACCTTGGTACCACAACAGCCAGACCCAGAACAAATATCGGAATATGCGATACAGGGAATCGTAGCGTTGAGTTTTATGTTTATTTATTTCGTAGAAACACTTTTTTAACAATAGCTTTGAAAGTCTTAATATATATCTAGCTGTGTGAAGACTATCAGAAGACATGTCGATTATTTACTTTAGCATGAATATTTTTTATAAAATGTATGTACTTACATTGAAATATTCAGGAAGACAGAGAGTAGGAACTCGTTGTATATCGCCATGGATATGAACCGGCTCTCATTGAACTCAGAGGGCGCTTTCCGCACCATTATGCAGAGCCGGATGCCCCACATCAGGAATATCACCTCCACTAGAGAAAAAAAATATTATAACGCTTTTTTAAGGTTTATTAGTTAAGAACGCGTAGCCAAGTACTACGCCGTAGATTTTCTACGCTTATTTGCCACAAAATAAATAAATAATAAATAAAACACCTATCTAATACATACATAGTCCTGACACCACACTGGGATTCCCTGTGTCATGGGTATCAGGCACTATGAGTAAAAGGCTTTGCTTACGCGGGATATATAAGCGCGGCAAGCGAATCAAAGTTCAGTTCAAGATTTGAATTTGAATAAATCGAAGTGATAAATAAGCGATACCAGATTAGTGAAGTGACTGTTGTGCTATAGTGTTGTACCTAATTATAGAGTGATTAAGTCTTTTTTGGTTTTAATTGTGTAGTTTTGTTGTGCTGTTTCGCTGTAAATTTTATAATGTGATTTTGCTAATACAGTATTTCTTTAGTGTACAATTGGAATTAATTATTTATCCCGTATGCTAATAATATTAATAATATAGAATAATAATAATTATAATAGATACGGTGGAAGTACTTCCCTAGAGTTTACTTTCACAGGAATTTCCTCAAATCCTTAATAATAAAATGTACTCACAAGTAGTAAAAGAGTGGTCCCACCAGTCTGTTTTACAAAGATAAGCCTTCAAATCCTCCTTAGTCCTACCAACGATGACTGCAGGGGGCGCCACTAAAGTTCTGATAGCTAGTAGCACGCACGCGACTCCGACTATCACCCCTATTCGTCGGAGCAGCATTATATCTGATATCTTAACGGCTTTTGCTGAGCGGACTTGGAAGATCACTGATATTCTGTGGAAAATAAGTTTAAGTCAGTCAATGAAGAAAAATAATACAATCAAAAAGGCGGCTATTCACTTTGCAACTCTCGACTGAAAGATCCGCCCAGTATTTTTTTTATACGACTAGAGTACCAAACAAACATATGGCCCTGTTGGAAAGTGGTCACGTTAACCTAGGGACTCTTGCAACACCAGAGTTTACTCACGCGTTGCTGACCCTGAGACATAAAAAACAAAACAAAAAACAAACACGCTCACGACTGTCTTCCCCATGGTGGACATCCTCGGATACATACTCAGTGAGTAGATCTTTGAGGATACCAAGTAGGAGGTAGTCAGAGGCACGTCCAAACATTACATTTGGTACATGCCCGCGTTTTGCAAGTTCCACGTGACGGTTGAAAAATCTCAGTTGCCTGTAACTTCACCGACATTCATACTTATCAAACTGGAATATAGCTTCGCGGTAGATATAGGTATGATACTTCCCCAGACGAGTACTTCCCCTTCTTTCATAAGGAGTTCTAATACATCCACTGACTACGTTGAGCCTACAGAAGAACCACTAACTTCCTAGGTCGACCTGGAAATGTCTAAATAGACTCCGGAGGTAGGTGGACCGCTGTAGGGTACAAACGGTGGGTGGCTAATGCCACCTAGAATACTTTTATATTTTTTTGGACTTACGTATCATATGTACCTAAATTGTTTCTGTATTTATTGTTTATTTTGTGCTTTTATTTTTAAAAATTAGTAGAACACTATGGTGCAAAATCTAATGCTGATATCTCATTTTCGTTTGTTATATCTGAAACTTAGAGGTCTTAGCTCTAAGTTAAGACTTAGGTCAAATGGGGATATTCCAACGATATACAAATGTCTGTGGAGGCACACCACCAACGATGCCTCATCTACTGTCTCCACAGTGCAATAAAACCTGCAATATGAAAGACCTGTACGAGGCTACAGAAGATGCTGAAAATGTTACCAAATTTTGGTAATATTGACCAAAAAGATATTTTGATAAGGTCACCCATTATACCACAAGGTATTATTATAATTTATTTTTAGTGTTTCTTTTGTATATACTGGTGTACAATAAAGATATATATATCTAATTGAACCATTGATACGAAGAAAAACAAGAAAGACAAAAATGTATAGGACTCATAAAATATCCTTAATTTGTACTTCCAAAACCAAAGCATAACTATTTTGAGCGTTGACTTGAGATTTATTTCCTTTTTTTGTTAGACCTTGGCGAACAAGATAATCATAGATTTTGATAGATAGATCATAGATTTTCACAACTAGAAGATCTAGAAAATTTCAACTTTATACTCCTGTCCACAGCTCACAAATTCTATAGTAACTCCTTTACTGTTCAAGCTGTACCTACGACTATGAAACGCCTTACCTTTTAACAACATCAAAATCACGCGTTATTTTAAGTGTACCTGGAATACATCGCTTTTAGCAATAAGACCGCCCATTACACATTAAACACCTGTGTTTTTGTATTTTTCCTTTGTGTGAAATAAAGAGTTTATCTATCTAACAATACATTTTAAAAAACCCGCACTGCTAACCTTGTGTGTGTTAAAAGAGCGTGTGAAATGAAATGCTGACTCTTTTAATACAAACTTTTAACTCTCGTAATTATAACGCCATTTGCGGAAAACCATAAAAGTTAATCCCGAATCCACATTCTAATTTCAATTCACGCTGAGTCTGTAAAACCTGGGAATTTCGTCCTAATTGCCTCCATAATTATAAAGTTGAACTTCTATTAACAGTAACTAATTATCTTTAATTAACCGTCACTCTTGTTAGTCGAGAGTTTAATTTTGTACAAGAAACCCAAATAAAAAACGTTGACTAGAAACTTGGAATGCGATAGCAAATATTATGTAAAATACACCTTTTTATTTAACTTTTTATTTACACATCTAATTACTAACTTAACGAAGACCTATGTCGCTGTGGGCGAAGGCCCGCCTGAGACGCAGAAAGTTGCGGGTTTGATTCCCGCCGTGGGACAAATGTTTGTATGATCAGCAAATATTTGCATATTTGCATCTAGCCCCAAACTAAGCAGAGCTTGTGTTATGAGAACTACATGACTGATATACTACTTTTTTTTTTGTAAATACATACATATTTTACATAGAAAACAACCTAACCCGAGACCAATACTTGCATATACATGATTTGTCCGGCAGCAGGAACCGAACCCGCAACCTTTTGCGTTATAGGCTGGCCTTCGCCCACTGCGCCACAGAGGTCGTGCTACTCATGCTACTTTAAAACGGTGTTATGCTTAGTATCTGTCTATCAATATATATGTTATCATTATCACGTTTAATCTATTTATTTTTTGTTTAAGTGTCAGCTCCAAATAATTAGTAAAATATGTACTTCCCACATTAATGTATCCGCGAATAAAGATGAGAAACATTACCATCGAATTTTCGAAGCCGTGTTGGCCTAGTGGGCGGCACCTTGACTTCAGATCTGGAGGTCGTGAGTGCAAATTCACAGGTGCAAATACACGTCCTCAAAGCGTTAAAAGAAAACGGTATGTGCCGTCTCGGTTAACGGTGATGGCTTACAAATTGTCAGTAGAAAACAAAAAATAAAACAAACAAACATGCTCACTACTATCTTCCCCATGGTGGACATCCTTAGATACATACTCAGTAATTAGATCTTTGAGGATACCAAGTAGGGGGTAGTCAGAGGCACATCCAAACAATACATTTGGTACATGCCCGCGTTTTGCAAGTTAGCATTCCACGTGACTGGTTGCAAGCGCATCGCCGCTTATTGGAACACTAACTATTGGGACATGCCTTCGAATTTTTGGTTCTAGGCAATGTTTTGCACATAATTTTTTCGAGTGGAAAAATCCATTTGTGCACGACCGGGTTCGAACCCACAAGGGTCAGAGGTCGGAGTATCGTCTCTAGGCCAACACGTGCCAACACGAGTAGAAATACCAACTTTAATTTATATCTGATACATAAATGAAAACAATCTAATTTCCATGCGGTCCCAAACCCAATACCGTCCTAATATGTATGATCTTACAAAACATTATCTCAAGTGGGCCCTAACAGGAACTGAGCCGTAACTGTTTCAAATTGGAATTGGGATTTATCAATCCTTTCGAAGCATTTACACACCTCAATTTAATTTCGAAAACAAAGAACCAACACACTCTAAACTATATTCCTTATGAAGGGCATCTTTAGATTCATACTCAGTGCATATATCTTAAAGGACACCAAGAAGGGGGCAGTCAGAGGCACGTCCAAACATTACGCTGCGGGACAAATGTTTGTATGATCTGCAAATATTTGTTTCGGGTCTGGGTGTTTTCTATGCATAATATGTTAGTATTTAAGTAGTATATCAGTCATCAGTTCAGTTCCCATAATACAAGTTCTGTTTAGTTTGAGGCTAGATGATGCTGTGTGATAATGTCCAGCATTATTTATTTATGAAAACAAAACGTCCCCCTCTCAACACTCCCCCCCCCCCATACGCAAAAACCTTAAGTTTTATTATTATTATTAATCTCGTCTCTTAAAGCAAAGTCTGCGATAGCTTAATAGTCTTATACCTATAACTTCTAGTTTCATGATGGTCGTCAATTTATTGGTTAAGTACAAAATCGTTAATAAGCTGTAAGACAAGATTTGATTACTTAATATTATTAACTAATAAAAACCATCCATTATCATTCCTTGAGAATTGTGTGAATTTGTTAAATGAATAAAATAAAATAAAATCGGCTTGATTTTTAAACTATAACGCAGAACAACATTTAATATCCTTTATTTCATTCTCATAATTTATGATTCTCGTGAAATGCACAACCGATTTTCCGCCCAAATAATTACAGCGCTCTGGGTTCATTGGTTCCGTGAGGGAATCAAATTAGAAATACATTGTTTTAACAAAAGAACGCGCATGAGAATATTTATTTATATGCGAAATATAAACACGCTCACGACTCTAGTCCTCATGACGGGCATCTTCAGACTCAACGCGTAGGTTTTCAGGAAATCGAGAAAAAAGTAGATGGCCTCTGTGGCGCTGTGGGTGCGATTCCCGCCGCGGAACAAATGTTTGTATCATCTGTAAATATTTGTCTAGGGTATGGGTGTTTCTATGTATGAGATGTATGTATTTACAAAAAAAAATGTATATAAGTAGTATATCAGTCATGTAGTTGCCATAATACAAGCTATGCTTTGTTTGGGATCAGATGATGCTGTGTGAAAAATGTCCAGCATTATTTATTTAAAGAGACGTCGAAACATCACATAATTATGGCACATGGCCGCGTTTTTGCAAGTCATATGCCTGTTAATTTATTAACTCCTCGTTTATATACTAATATAGCTGAAAGGTTTATTTGAGATTTTGTTTAAACGCGACAAACCTTGGAACTACCAGTCGGATTTAAAATAATCTTTTTGCGTTACATAATTCTTGAGCATAATTCTTGAGCCTTCCTTAATAGGTTAAAGCATAATGCTATGCTCTAAGAAGAAGAGTAAAATAAGTAACAGTGCGGGCGCGCGATGCACCGCCGTGGGTCGAGGGCCGATGAGCCGTGGTACAGCTAGTATTAATGAAGCTGGAGAGTTTGTTTGTTTATTCGTTTGATCGTACTAATCTCTATAACTAGCAGTTGGATAAAATATTTTTGCGTTTGAAATAAGCTTAAGAACGGGCGGGCGTTGAGATGCGGTGGGTCGGTTGCCGAGGGCGGTCATGGCGTGGTGTATTATTTAAAATGCTAAGCTAAGTACTTTAGCTAAAGAGAGGCTTCCTGCATCTCTGTTATCTGCAAGTCTGCAAGATAAGCTCCCAACAGACAAATTACATTATAGTCCTGAACCCACACTAGTAATCCCTGTGTCGTGGGTATCAGGAACTACGAGTATAGGTAGTTCCTGATACCCACGACAAAGTACTTAGCTTAGCCAAGTACTTTAGCTAATAAGTACTTGTGATACCACAAAACCTAGAACAAATATCTGCAGAACGTGTAAACATTTGTCCCGTAATGGGAATCGAACCCACACTGCACGTCGCAATTGGCTACTCGCAGGCCGCGCCAACGAGATTTGTTATAATAATGATAAAATATCTTGGTATTGAAGTTGCTCCAAAAAAATTTTTTATGACGGCCCGATATCAATATTTAATTCTCTAAGATTATTTAAGTTTTTACCTAAGATAGTTAGCATTTTGGTGTATACTGTAAGCTTACTATTTTCATAATTATATCATTCTAAATTAATAAATAAATTAAATAAATAAATAATGCTGGATATTTTCACACAGCATCTAGCTCCAAACTAAGCAGAGCTTGTGACAAAGGAACTAAATGATATTTACAGACAATAGAAACATTTGTGCCGAGTGAGAATCAAACTCGCAACCTTCTGCGTCTCAGGCGGCCATTCGCCCACTGCGCAACAGAGGTCGTTAATAATTATGAGGTCGTCCTTACCTCCAAGTCTTCAGCATCAGAGCTCCATACGTAAGGCAGAAGCCGACTTCTCTCAGCCATACCCTGGCTGTGCACGTGAAGACCGTGGGTCTTCCGTACATGACGAGAGTGGTGCAGTAGATGAGGAAGGCTCCTAGCACGATGACCCTGAGGAGTGCTGGACTTGCTGCACGGACAACCTGGTTAAATCAACAAACAAGTTTTTTTTTTATTTTGGACATTTTCACACAGCACCATCTAGCCCCAAACTAAGCAGAGTTTGTATTATGGGAACTACGTGACTGACATACTACTTATATACTTTTTTTTTGTAAATACATACATATTATGCATAGAAAACACCCAGACTGGAGACAAATACATATATTCCCCGGGGCGGGAATCGAACCCGCAACCTTCTGCGCCACAGAGGCCGTCAAGAAGATAAATGAATGTATAATTTGCTAGCAACTTGGAAGTATTTATAAATTACAGCCTTCAGTACTTCAGTATTGACTAGACCTAATATACATTTTTTGTAAATACGTACATAATAATACATTGAAAACATCCAGACCCAAGACAAATATTTGTCTAATAGGGAATCTAACCCGCAACCTTATACGTCCTTCGCCCACTGCGCCACAGAGGTCGTCAAACCTATGAAATTGTACAATGGTGTGTATTGTTTATCAATAATCCATAGATAATTTTAGATTCCATATTTCTTTGATGTCCTTGGACCATATCCGTTTCCGCAAATATTCTGCTTATTATCCGATCTTATTTAGAACGGCAGATATCTTATTTTTTTTAAAGTCCCTCATTAACCTAAATATACTTGTAAATAATAAATAATAAACAAAATCCTTTATTGATATACTTACAGTTTCCTATTGGCTATAACAACGCCCTCTAGTGAGTTGTTTCGATAAAACTATCATTGAAGTCATGTTATTTTATTTAAGAAACCGTATTTTGATCGGTAAAGCTGTTTCTAAGTTAAATCATATGGAAACAACCTGTTTCATTTCTAAGTATTTACTTTTTGAATATGTTTGTTTATGTTAAAAATAGAATAATAATGTGTATTATATGCGTGTGTCTGTCGACACAAAAAAAATATCTTATCTAATCTTATCATATTAAATCAAAAGCATATAAGGGCTCCTAATGTCGTTGATGGTAAAAACGTATCAGAAACTGCGAGTACCATGGTACCGGAAACACTACCGGCAAAAAATTATTGCAGATTATGCAAACATATGTATAACTGAAAGGAAAAAAAATATATATTTTCCTCATTAGACACAAAAATTAAACAAAATAATGAAAACACAAAATATATATACCATAAGTAAATAATGCTGGTCATTTTTCACACAGCATCATCTAGCCTCAAAGTAAGCAGAGCTTGTATTATGGGAACTACATGACTAATATACTACTTACATACATGTTTTTTTTGTAAATAAATACATATTATACATAGAAAACACCCAGATCCCGAGACAAATGTTTGTCCCGCGGCTGAAATCTAACCCACAACCTTTTGGCAAGCCTTCGCCCACTGAGCCACAGAGGTCGTCAAAAAAAAGAGTAGTATATCAGTCATGTAGTTGCCATAATACAAGCTCTGCTTACTTTGGGGCTAGATGATGCTGTGTTAAAAATGTTCAGCATTATTTATTCATTTTGGTATGTAATGTCGCTTACCCAACTAAAAATAGACGTTTATACACACTTGGTTACTTTTTCTGCTTGAATAACCAGGACGTGTTTTATCGGAAACGCGTCGCTGGTAAGGTATTTGATATAACATAGAGAATATACCTTTGATAAAGAAACCTCTTGAGAGAGCTTTGAGACGCACGAAGGATGTTTCAATCTCGAAACATCACGTTTCTCATAAAAGCCGTTACTTCTACATGTAGGTAGGTAACAAGTTATATTTCAGTAGGATCTCTCAATCAAATCAGTAGTAGCCGAACGATACTACTTGAGTTTTAACTAGAGGGTTTTTTTTAGAGATCTGACAAATACTCCTTGAGTTTTAACTAGAGGTTCACCCCGGATAGAAATCTGAGATTATAAGGGCCGTAAGATCAAAAGTGCTTTTAAAAACATTGGATTTCGTAAATCTACGATAAAAACTAATCGATGGTTTGATCTACTGTCATTAAAGAACACATTTTTGATCAAGTACCATTGAACTTATTAAATAATTGATTAATTTAGATCTTACAGCCATAATTGTCATAAACTAAAATAAAACACGTTCACGACTGTCTTCCCCATGGTGGACATCCTCAGATACATACTCAGTGCGTAGATCACTTAGGATACCAAGTAGGGGGTAGTCAGAGACACGTCTAAACATTACATTTGGCACATACCCGCGTGTTGCAAGTTATCATTCCACGTGACAGGTTGCAAGCCCACCGCCGCTTATAGGAACACTAACTGTTAGCACATGCCTTCGATTTTTTCATTCTAAGGCATGCCTGTTTCCTCACGATCTTTTCCTTCACAGTTTTGAGCGCTTGTTAATTCGCACATAATTTTTTCGATAGGAAAAATCCATTGGTACACTCACGCACTCCGGATCAAAAGTCGGGGTATCGCCCTGTTGTAAATTTATTAAAATAATATAAAACAATAGATAAATAAAATAAGTGACTATTTTGAAACACGACCTTCGTCGAACTTAATCGCGGACAGTGCTCATGAGGAAGGACCTCTAAACGGTCAACGAAACGTCAGCAGGAGAATAGTAAAGTACCTGGTATAGTCGTAATAATATCATTAAATATATTAATATTGACTGTTAATAACAGATGTAAACTTACCCGTACGTGTCCATATTTGATGGTGAACACCACTATGAAAGGCAGTAGGCTGGTGATAAGGCAGGCGAGTGCGAAGATGCTACTCCTCAATACCCAGTTCAGGGCAGCAACACATGGTGACCCGTCCACGCAGGCTTCACAACCTTCCGCGCAAGGTAGACACTCGAACTCATCAATCAGGGCGTACAAGTTGACTTGGACCTGTTAAATAAATGAGTACTTTATATTTTACTAGCTACTGCCCACGGCCGTGTGACAACTGGATAAAAAGTAGGCGATGAAAAGTATCTCTTAGCTACTGACTACGGCTACGCCCGCGTGGTAACCAGATAAAAAGTAGACGATGAAAAGTAGCTCTTACTTTGGCGGTGGCGAACGGAAACAACAAAAAATGTATATGGTTATCACCACCTACCTATCTTACTTTCAAACTTATATAAAAACAACACTATAGCTACTTCAAATAAATGTACTGATCGCCGCCGCGTCAGTTCTCTCGTGATCAAAATACATGCAATTGTGCTGAAATATCGGGAAACATTCAAACTCATAAATTATGGAAAATCTAGCTAAAAAAACAGCTCAAGTCGAAATTTGATGATTTTGACAGGTTCAAAATCATCAAACAGGTTAATGATGCCATTGGATAGAACTTTTGTTCTTCTGTGCACCAATACAAACAATGCATTTCAACCAATCACAGACCACTGTCTGTGAGCGTTAATGTTTGTGTATTCGAAAACAAACATTAACGCCGTCTTCAAGCTTTTAAAATACTGGTATCCAATTGTCCATACATAAAAACCGTAAGCTATTTCAATTTGTGGACACGCGCTGAGTTGTTATCAGATTTTGAGCACACTCTTTTAGTGGCTATTGACTCCCTCGAGGCTACCATAGAATTTTCTATTAAATTCTAAAAACAATCGAGTCACAAACGGCCTCCAATTAGAACGCTAGAGCGAGCGGCAACATCGTCTTTTTACAATCAGAACCGACAAAAATGGCTATTTCGCTGCGAAGCGTGAAGTTGACTCATTTGAATATTTTTTAAATAAACTTTGGTTGGGACATCCAGAAATAAGAGACAGGAAAGGAAAGCTATAAGTTTTTGTCCAGATTTTTAGGGATCCGAAGACGTATGGTGAAAACGGAACCTAGTTTCGTCCTATCTTTCTGTCTGTCCAGAAAGATAGGACGAAACTAGGTTCCGTATGTGAAATCCCGATTTACAGCTCAATTTAGCGCGTATTGAAATAAAATTTGTTGTACAATTCCGTAACCCAAAAAAAATAATTATCGAGTACATCATGAGTAGATATAACAGTAATATTTTTTTTCATTAACTAGATCTCAAAATAAAGTTTCTTATTAACGATGCATGTGACGCGGTTAATACGGCGAAGCGGACATAGTGGGAAGATTCCAAAGGATAAAACCTTTTGAGTTAATGGAGTGTAAATAATAGCGTAATATAGTCGTGTAAGTGCTATATAAAAAGAACATATGATCAAAGTAAAACGGACACATTCTTAGCTATACTTATATATATATAGCTAAGAATGTTAAATATATCAATGTTAAATCCCGAATTAAACTAACATTGGCTAAATTGTTATATTACTGGGATACATTTATATATACAAATATGTACAAGTAGGTATATACAAAAAATAGAGATGAAACAGTTAGCTATCTAAAGACCGTTGCAAACGATCTATAGATAGTTCAACTGATCCAGATCATTACCAGCTGGAAGCGTTCCCAAAATACTGGCCGCATTCAATTGTGAACCTGCTTCTTTTTGAAGTCGGTAGAAAACTAGGTCAATGTTTAACCTAACATAGGCTAGATTGTAATATTACTAGAATACATTTATTTATTTTAAGTATAATAATATATACTGTATAAATCTACACAGTCTAGGGAAAGCCCTAGTTTTTTGTATATTTGTTCTATCTTAGTTTCCCTAAGCGGAATGGGGAATTACTAAAGATATTTAAATTTGAGTTTCGTATCTATCCACCCACTGGACCCTTAATCAAATACATTTGTAGCCAAACTTGTGACTTGTTACTCACCAACAAATGCTTTTCATACTCTTCCTCAATATCGCTTCCGTTGTAATACCGGTTTTCGGCCGTGGTGTTAGGGAAGTAGAATCCTCGTCTGCACACACAGCGGTAGGAACCACGGCGGAACCCTAGTCCCGGTACTGGCACGCACTGGAAACAGTAAAAGATTTTAGCTCATAACAAACAAAAACGATGCCCATACCAATTAAAATAACTATGTTTTAGATAATGGAATGGATCGCGCAATGGAAGGGAGATAGGAAGGCTTTTGACATGCCGTGGGACGATAATAACAGATTAAAGATGAACTCTTTCTTGCACACCAAAGTAAATACAAAACACATTAATTCATAAACATACAATGGATGGTCTTATCGCTAAAAGCTTCCAGACTTAATAATAATAAAAATAAGATTTGAAGTGAAAAAAAAATTAAGTGAGATAATATTAAAAAAAAATGTAATGACAATGTTTCATATTTGATTTTGAAAACCTCCTTTGCATAATCATCATATCTAGTTTAGTCCGAGGACTTCAATCATACGACACAGGTAATCGACATGTCCGCCGAGGCATAGATATTTCTTAAAAAAGTGCAAGGAAATAAAAAAGTATGATATATTTACCTAATTTTTATTTGACTTATAGGTTTTTCATCGCTAATTAAGGTTTCTAACCTTAGATCTGGTAGAATACAGTTTTAGGGGATCTTGCCTGCGTATGTTTGAGTAGAATGACACGATACCAATGAAAGAGGAATATGATATATTAGGTTGGGGAAAAAGTCTTTTCGCATTATTGTATGTATGAACTTGTAATAAAATATCTTTGGCTATACTATTTGTATCTAGCTGGTTTTGGTATCATTAAAAGTTTAAATTTTAAAGAAGATAATTCCAAATTCAAATTAGGAAAATGTGTGATTTTTATTTGTTTTTCGTACTGTTAAGATGAGTGAATCTAATGAAGAAATTCGATACATTTTAAAATTTTACTACAAAAAAGGTAAAAATGCAACGCAAGCCGCGAAAAAAATTTGCGATGTTTATGGACCTAGTGCAGTGTCTGTGAGAGTAGCACAAATTTGGTTTAAGCGTTTTCAATCCGGAAATTTTGATGTCAAAGATGCACGTCGCTCTGGTCGCCCTATTACGGATAAAATGGATGCCATTTTTGAAAAAGTGGAGCAAGATCGGCATATCAGTAGTTACGACGTAGCTGAAGAACTGGGAATTGACCACAAAACAGTTTTGGCGCATTTGAAAAAAACTGGGTACACAAAAAAGCTCGATATTTGGGTACCTCACGAGCTCACTGAAAGAAACCTAATGAACCGTGTTCTCATTTGTGATTCTTTATTACGACGTAATGAAACCGAACCATTTTTGAAGAAATTTTTGACCATTTTTGACCTCACACATCTTTAGCCACTCAGCAAAAATTAAGAGAGTTTGGCTGGGATGTGTTAATGCATCCGCCGTATAGTCCTGACCTTGCACCTTCAGATTTCCACCTGTTTCGGTCTCTTCAGAATTCTTTAGGCAGTGTCAGGTTAACATCACGAGAGGACTGCCAAAACCACTTGTCGCGGTATTTTGAACAGAAGCCCCAAAGTTTTTATAGCAATGGGATCATGTCCCTGCCTACAAAATGGCAAAAAGTTATCGAACAAAATGGTACCTACATTCTTTAGTTAAATGTAAATAAACTATATTAAAAAATGTTTTGAATTTTCTTAAAAAATGCGAAGAAACTTTTTCCCCAACCTATTATGAATGAAGGAATGAATTGGTATCGTGTCATTCTACTCAAACATACGCAGGCAAGATCCCCTAAACTGGTGACCCCGACGTGATTCTGCGCTCCGTGTGGTGTGCGCGACTCTGGAACTTTCTCGAAGTGAAGTGTGGGTGCTTGGTGGCGTGTACCATCACACGATTGAATCGTCCTTTTCAGGGCGCTGCTATTCTGTTTCTATGTTTCTTATGGCGTCAAACGGTGGTGGTGAATAAAGGTTAAGTAGGTAAGCAGCAGCTACACAGTCAATATCTATTTCACTTTCGGAAACTTAGGAACTCATTTTTATTCATATATCCACTATCAAAAGATTCGGACAACCTTCTGCATAACCGCCAATTTTTATTTATTTTATTTTAGATATCTTGTGCCGAAAAGTGCATACTTGAATGCAACCTATTTGTACCAAGCTCGATAAAAGAGTTCCAAATTCAAATGAGGCAAAAAAAACGTTTTTGTTGTAGTCATTATTGCCAGCATGCTAGTTCATTGGTCATACACCTAGCACGCCGAATTAATGGCTTTCCATAGAACATTGCCGGCGCGTTTTTGTTCCAAATTCAAAACTAATGCTGTGTACGTAAATACGATAGTTCGCGTGTTCTTTTGTCGAAAGTAATGACAACATTTTCTCGCATGTTTGGGAAAATCTATTATTATTATAACTATCGTGTCACCATCTTTGATTCCAAACTAGATGGCAAAGTGTAAATCGGGGGACAATGGGAAAATTCAATTCTCGTTGTTAGGGGGCTAAAGATCGGTCACAGGGAAATGCAAAACGCGGGTATGTGCCGAATGTAATGTTTGGAGGTGACTGACCCTTACTTGATATCCTCACATGTCTACGCACTTTGTTGTATCTGTGGATATCCATCGTGGGGAATAAAGTCGTGAGCGTGTTTGTTTGTTATTTATTACATCTTAGTTGCAACCTGTGGTCGTTCACCGAGAGTTCAAAGGATATTAATTTCAGTCTCAAATATCAAGAGCCTGGAGCGATTGATGTGAACAATCACAAAAATGAGAGTCTCCATAAATCAAGGAATTCAGCGTTTCCGGTAAATGAAACCAATTTCCGCTTCGATACAAAATTGGAAGAAAAAATGTCTCGGTTCTAAGTACGCTATTGGTGAAATGGTTCGCCTGATATTGTGCCACAAATGTTTTTTTTTTTTACTTTTTTTTTGTCGGTTTGTGTTCCAATAAGCTGCGATCGTCTTGCAATGCTTCTATGCAAAACGCTGACGTGGCCCAAAAAATATCTGAAAATATATCTAACAAATTCTAACAGATCTTCACAGAACTTCTTCTGAGTTAAATGATGGACATTACAGTCGTGAGCATGTTTATTTTATGTAAAGAGATTTATTTGATGTAAAGTTTAAAAGTTATTTTCACAATAAAAGGATTCAGATACTTCCGTATCACTTCTGCAAAGTGATTTTACACAAAGAGATACTTTCGTTATTCGAAAATCATTTTAATTGAGCATAAGATAATTATTGCTTTTACAATACAAACGCAAGCTCAGAATCGAGTAAGCCTTAAATTTTATTAATTTTAACTAAAGCGATAAAACAAACTTGATATCTACAATGAGATTATCTGTGAAAATAATAAAATATTGCCCATTAAAATGATCGTTCAGTTTATCTGACCTGATGCAATATTTATATAGTAAGCGGGTAGGTAGGTAACCTGCTCTAACCGGTACAAAATACATGGTTGTAAAACTTTATGATTTTCAAAGTAAAGCATTACAAGAGTCTTGTGGCGAGGCATATTACTTCACCACAATGGTTCTTTTCTGGTTCTGGATTAACCTGTTTAAGATAAAATTTAAACAAATATAAACGTTGTTGTAAACGTATTTTCACTAAACTGTTTAGAACAAGAACCAGTTTAAAATGCGATAAAATAAACTACATCTGTATAGTCAAAAAAGTCGTCGCTTTTACATAAAATATGCCAGTTTCACATCACAAGGAGTTATCGAGTAAATTTTTCAATGATGTGATTGAGTTCGTACCAACAAGCGCCGGTAAACATGTGCTGGCTGCCTGTTTTCTACGTGTATGAAGGCAGACCGTAATTCCCGCAATAATTTGCGTATCTTAGGCCTGTGGACTATAAAATTTTCATTTTGCGACCGTTATGTGTTTAGAGAGCATTAAAATACTTTTGCTGCCGAAATAATAATACTGTATGCTAATTAATTCTTACAGTAAAAACAATTAGACAAATATCACTTCACTTCTATAAGATATTTTATTAACTTAATCAAATTGCTTATCTGTAGTAACATATTTTTGTCAATAGATTAAGCATTATTATCGTGTTTTAAGAACTTTCATTTATACTTTTTAGACTACTTAATTATTTGACGAATGCTCTCTCTAAATGAATGAATGACCTTGTTTGATTTGCATCACACATAAGCTGAATGAAGTATCATAAAAAAAACAAGCAGAGTGTGTTACGATTCTTCTGGGCTTAGTCACGCGAGAGGAATCGCCATCAATTCACTTTAAAATTTTAAGATTAATATTGAAATTGACTAATTAATGTATGATTTTGTCCTACGTCTTAGCCCGTGGCCAGACTGCAAGCAACCAGCTTGACGTCTCGCGTCTCACGGATTTACTTTGAAAAACCAACGCTCATATGGACTAGTAAATGCACGCGGCAAGACTGCCTACTCTACGCACTTCGATCTTCCCTAGTTTCTATCAAAGCGACCGAATAAGCTGTCCCTTTTCTCGTTATCTCTGAAAATATGCTGAGAGAGGTGCTAACCGACTCGTTTCGTAGCAGTAACAACAGCTCTGCCAATCATGTTAGTGGCTATGCTGCCAGACAAGACTGCGTGATAGACGGTAGCCTCTTTCTGTGAGACCATTATGGTTTGAAAACGTGATTGGGTTCGAGCGTGTTTGGATGAAGGCCGATCCCAATAAGGCAGTGGCGGAGCACATGCAAAGGCCTTCCCCGCAGCATCCGCAGAACAAGGAGGTATTTCGGGCTCGCAGGTGGTCGGGCTTCGACTGTCCATACAAGTGGGCGTCGGGAGAGCAGCGGTGCACCACGAGGGTGCTAGGAGCGGCATAGATGCTCCATTGACGTACAAGGGAGACATGCGAGAGGGGCACCGGTGCTTTCATTTGAAGATCACAGATCTCCTTGACATGAATCAAGGCAGGCCGGGGGGTTTTAGTGAAACCACGAGTTCGTGAACCTCTCATAACGCTGCCACACCCTGAATGTGGTTAAGTATCAAATAACAGATTCCCTCTCGTTACAAAAAAAGACGCGACGTACTTTGCGTGCTTAGCTATACACGACTAGCTGCGTAAGCACAGCGCAGTTACCATGTCTCATAGCAAGCAGCTTGACCGCCTTGTCCTAGCCTAGCAACCTAGCTGCCTAGACACCTACAGCCCAGACGCGACCTACATCTTCTTCAGCCGTCACGTTTTCATTAAGTAACGGGTCCGCAGAAACTTTCACAAAAGTGCTTACTAAGTTACCACGGCTGCGATAAAAATAGAAAAAGAAAGAAAATTTATTTATTTTCCCCGTTAGATACAAAAGTTTAACAAAATAATAAACACAGATAACATATATCAAAACAAAACTAAATACCAAACTTTGTGTTGTGTGGGGTCAAATAGGTCCCTGTCTCAGCATTATTTTACACCAAAAATTAACTAGCTCAGTCCGGCTCTGGTTTTCAGAAACTCTATCTATTATTACTATTCTATTCTACGAGAAATGATGACCTGAGAAGAGGAGAGTTAAGAGTTAAGAGTCACTCTGTCAAGAGTTCAAACTCTAAGAACTATTCCAGCTTGAAGATATCTCTGAAATAAACGAAGATTCAGTAGCTTATAATTCAGTAAGTGTCGTCAGCAACAAGTTCTTTTCAATGTTTTGAATCGAATTCTAAAGCAAGTCGCGTATCATTATTCAAAGCCTAAAGCCTGACTTGACTGAGAATGAAGATTTCAATCGCAGAATAGATATTTTCACTAACAGTAATGACACTATTTTAATAAAATTTGGAATCCATCAGGGCATAGTATTGTCCTTGGTGTTGCTAACGTTAAGGTGGGCTGTGGAACCGTTTCAAATATATAAAATGTCTCGCCACCACGGCATTCCGATATTATTATTATTCTATGGAAATGGAGATTAAAGATAAATTAAGATATAATTTAAAGTTAAATTATGAGGTTAATACGAGTACATATCACTCTTAGGGATTGTATCACACGCTTTTAATGGAACATGCAAAGTTTAATAGACAGGGATTTTTAAATTTTTGGAAAACATTTATTCTGTGACATTGTCAGTGACAAATAAATAAACCTCTTTACAGTATTACAAATACTCACTATTCACTAGACAATAACAGGT
This sequence comes from Perizoma affinitatum, assembly GCA_961405105.1. Taxonomy (NCBI): domain Eukaryota; kingdom Metazoa; phylum Arthropoda; class Insecta; order Lepidoptera; family Geometridae; genus Perizoma; species Perizoma affinitatum. Next base: position 1,314,836 of record OY560189.1, read on the forward strand.
ATTATCATTGTAGATACTGTTTGTAAAATCTACCGTATGTGCTTCAATGTTGCCAGCATTCAGGAACAAATGTTACTGTTATTGGATTTTCTTTGTTTGTTTCCACCCAAATTCATCTAGTCCATGCCTTTTTTTACTTATTTGAATAACATTTGGATTTGATGGGAATAATGTTATAATATCTATTACACTTTTTTCTAAAAAGCCTACCTAACAAAAGATAAGTTTCTGTACTTACAAATGAGAATAGAATTGCCGAGTCCTAAGGGAAAATATCTGAACTGGTATCACAGAACTGGTAAGTTGGCAATTACCTCAAAGTTCCTTGCTACCTTGCAGAGACAAAATGACGAAAAGCCACAAGTGTCAGTCTCAACAGCATCTCACAGAAAGCGTAAGCGTGTACGCAAATCTTAAAAAAAAAATCAAACGTTTAATCCATTGCTACACGACCAAACGATCTTCGGATTGGTATTCGGTCTGCAGACCACTAAGCTCAATACGGCTCTCTCAACTAAGCACTTGTATACTCAAACAAGCGCAATTGAAAATTTTTCTGGAGAAAGTACCAGTCGTCCACTGTTTAAAGCAAATAAATCTCTCTGTTTGCCGCCGCAAGCAAACAGCATTGCAAGTGGACACCAGAGGAATAGAAATTCAAAAAATAATAGTCTTTGGGCACAAATTTTACACCAAAGTAGATCCCACATTACGGGGCAACAATGTGGGATCCTAGCATCACCTACGATGCCTGAGTATGCCTGGATGTTCAGTCTGTCTAAACCGTTACCCAATTATGCGATAAAAGGTCATATTCATATCTCACAAAACTGATAACCACTGAAGAAAATTTTCTGAAGGCTACGAACCATAAGATGGTGAGATGGTCTACCACACGATAAAGATAAAGATTTATTTATTTGCATCAATATAATACGTTAAAGTTGTAAATTAGGCATGCAAATAATTTAAATTATATTTGTATTTAGTTGTTTTTAAAATTATATTTGTTTGAAGTTAATTGTACATAAAATGAAAAAGTCTAAGTTTAAGATCGTCATTAATGTTGTAATAACACTTATTAATAATTGTTTTAATTTAGCTTTAAACATAATCTCACTAAGATTTAAAAAAGACTTCAGTATCTCATTAATATATTTATAGATCGTAACTTAGACGGTTTTTCAGTCAATATAGGCTCCAATTCAAAAAATTATGATAATTATGATTATGATTAGTATTCATTTACCATACTGTATTATACATTATAACACAATTTTTACCTACCAGGCCATTGTTAAGACTCAATAAACATTGACTTTTATCTTATCTTTATCTTATTTAACCTTGGTGGGACTCGAAACCGAATTTGAGATTTTTGTTATATTATATGTGTTATATTTCTTGGTGTATAATTTACTTTCGCGGCTGTACATAGGCCTAGTCAGATAGTATATAATAGTAAAAAATACGCAAATTCTAACAAACCACGACTTCTTGACCGCTCATTGTACCTTAAAAAGAATAAGATTTGGTTTACTTTGTTTATGGTCTACAATAAAGTATGTTTATTCATTCATTTTACGATCAATCAGTCAATTTTAAAGTGTTGCCATGCCATATATTTAATCTCTACTGAAATTCTAATTAAGACGTTAAAAAAAAACAATATACACTGAGTTAACAAGTTACCCAGATATTTTCAAATATCTGACTTCAAAACCAGTTTTTGTGAATCCAAGTGGCATGACGGAATATGCCCCGGAAATAACATTTGATTGTTAGTACTCCCAAAAAACAAAGGGAATTTTCGTGGCATATTTCGATGCTTGTACCATATTCGTATTGTACAGCTAAAAATCTATTGACTAGCGAATCGTGGGCTGAGTACTCTTCTATTTTGTACGAACGTGCTTTTATCATAAAAGTTTCAGAACAGTTGTTATAAAAGACAATAACTATTCGGAAAATATATACCTGTGGTTTACACGCTCGTTTTTTTTTTTTTATTGTTTTGGCTTGGTTTCAAGTTCATGCGCCATGTCCTTTTTTTTTAATTTGTCATACGAGTGTTACACGTGGCGTAAGAACGTGATTGCCGTAACATATTGTTTGTTTGTATGTTTGTCCGTTAATGTTATATCTCCGAAATAGATTATCCAATATGCTTATTTGGTTTGTTATTACGTTGATGACCTCTGTGGCGAAGTGGGCAAAGGCCCTCCTGAGACGCAGAAGGTTGTTCGATTCCCGCCGCAGGACAAATGTTTGTATAATCTGCAAATATTTGTCTCGTTTGTGGGTATTTTCTATGTTTAATATGTATGTAATTATAAAAAAAAGTATATCAGTTATGTAGTTCTCAAAGTACAAGCTATGCACAGTTTGGGGCTAGATGACATTGTGTGAAAAAATTACCAGCATTTTTTATTTATTAATTATCGATTCTTTCCTAGTTAGATTATTTTATGTTTTTTTTTTTACGATATATAATTATATATAAAACAATGCTGGACATTTTCACACAGCATTATCTAGCCCCAAAATAAGCAGAGCTTGTATTATAGAATCACCATGACGGATACGTATCTACATATATTTTTGTAAATGCTTACATATTATTCATAGAAAACACTCAGACCCGATTTTCAAATCACACAAACATTTGTCCCGCGGCGGGAATCGAACCCGCAACCTTCTGCGTCTAAATTTGTGTTCATATTATTCTTTTTCTTCTGGCCTTGTCCCATTTTTAATTGGGGTTGGCTCACCTAATCTTTATTCTCCATAGATGTATATTTAATTACAGACTTAATTACAGACATGAGAGATTTCTGGCCTTCTCATAACAATAATTATGTGTAATAATTTACGATTAATATAGAATATTTTTGTAACGCGGGTATCAGATAACTATGAGTAACGTGGTATCAGAACATGCAAACATTTATACCGTTCGCGCACGGCGAGTTTTACTATATATTATATAATTTATTAATTTAATTATAAAATATAAACTGCGAGAAAGGCATTTGGGTGGTTGTATATTTTTGACAAATCATTTTAATTAATAATGTGTATTACTTAAAACAATTCCGTATTTTATTTTATAATTAACCTATTTCAATAATTATATCTTCTATCATTTTAACTGTTATTGTGTTTGTAAATATTTCAGTAATTAATTAGTGTAATTGGATTGAGGCGTTCTTATTTCGTACAATGAACAAATAAGTTAAATTAACAATTAACGAAATATAATTAAGGAAAAGCAATCGCAAGTTTACGAACTTTACTCACCTTCCTAATCTAATTCGGCCACGCTCCGGGAAATAAGCAAAGTCCTTTATGACAACCATCATGGCGTCACAACCAAATCCTATTTGACTACTCAAGTAACAATAATAACAAACAGATAATTTACCAGCACCGCCCACTTCCTCCCGAAGCGGATGTTGATTCAAGAATGTTTTTTTTTTTCCGAAAAAAAAAACATTCGTGAGCAACATTAGCTAAGAAAATAATAATAGAATTTTGGCAGCCAATTGTTAAGAAAAATAAAGTTATACACGTGTATTATTATGGTTTTTTATGAAAAAAATGCCTAAAAGAAAATAGAAGAGATGGCTGTATAAACGTGATTTGTAAGAGTCGCTTTTGTGAGAGTGTAGAGACCCAATGAATTTTAGAAACTACATAATTACCAGATTTATTTTTCTACAAATGCACACATAGCCCTGACCCAACACTACGATAGCAACCGAGCAGACTTGTACGTCTTCGGAAATGACGTCATGTTATGGAAATATGAGTTTAAAAAAAATGTGTAATATTTTTCCGCCAAACGATTAACAACAAGCTATAGGAACAAATTTTATAATTACATATATGACAAAAATACACCTCAGTTAGAATATTTTATATGATGTAATGATGTTATACTGAATAAATAAATAATGAATAATAAAATACCTACGTTTATTTTCCACAACATTTTACAATCAGATTTTAGAATAATTTAATAATTGCAATTTCTACTTGGAATGTATAGATAAAACCCGAAAGCCATCATAGGATCATAATATCTAAATTATCAGATTAAAACGAAAAGTTCGAGTCAGAATTCTAAATCACGCACCAAAGATAAATATAATTTAACCCTCTTCCCTAAAATAGGCCGGCCTTTTTCAAGCACTAACGGATAACAAAGTCAAATCATTTTAAACTTTAGCCCTTAACTAAATATGAATAGAACAATCAAAGTTAAGGATCAGATGCGTATCTTATCAAAAGTGTCCAGAACACGGTACTAAAAGGAACAATTTAAATGAGTTAAAGCGATAACCCTTTATTTTTGACCGACTCCAAATTGATAAAGGATGAAACTTGTTACGAAAATTAAGTTGTGTGTATGTAAGTTATGTAACTACTCATAAGTTATTTCTATGTTTCGTAAGGGATGCCCCAGGGTGGTCCTATAAAATATCATCCTTAAAATTTAATAAAAAAAACTTTATCCATATCAAAGTGATAACGGTTTGTTTTCTTCGCGGATTCGTCCCCAGAGAGCGAACTAGTCCCGGTCGCGACAATATAGCTGATTGGACGATATATGATACGTCGCTTTTTGCTAAGGTATATTGTGACTTGTACGGAGCGGATATTGGAACTAAACTGAGCTGGTATATGTAGGTGTTGAATAAAAAAAATATATCTAAAAAAGCTGCATAGAAACGTGATGCCAATAAACTTTGACGCTCTTCGCCCTATCGAACTTTGTTACTAGAATGAGTAACAAAGGTATCCCATCACTAAATAAATACCAAAAGCCGGATAATTAGAATAAGAATTATTTCCCTGGAAAAGCTGGATTCAATACATTGATTTCTTGTCGTAAATATCTGAATACTTCAAAAGTTTTAACCCTATGATAATTTTCCAGCGAGACTCATTGGTCAATAGAGTTATTGTTTTTTAGGCATCAGGAAAGAAAGAACAAAAACCGTCAAGTGCGTGTTAGGCCACGCGCTGTGTAGGGTTCCGTGGCCCATAAAATTGTATTTACTACCTGTTTTACCCAAATATCAACTTCATCCAAGTAATCTTAAATGGAATTTGTACCAATTTTACTTTTTACTTCTCAAAGTTCGTTATATACAAATACAAAATATTTATTTCTGTAACTTTTATATCATATAACTGTGATAGTTTTCCTTTTAACTTCATTAAATATACTAAGGCCGTGATTTTTTCAATGTTAAACGGAATTTTTCACGTACCGTAGAAGGCATTGCAACTGTTATGGCGTCTCCTAAAGTTAAATGAGTACGAGTCTAGAAAACCACCTTATGTAGGCCAGGTGAGCCGAAAAGTATGATCTTAGATAGGCTTGATCAAAAACCAAAAAATAACTTCCCTTATGACCCTTAATGTAGCTATATCAGACTTTAAATTGTAAATTTAATAAAATAGAACAGAAGTATCGAAAGTGGATGTCCTACTACTTTTACAAATGCAAAAGTTTGTGAGGATGGATGTTTGTTACTATTTCACGCCAAATCTACTGAACGGATTTTATATCCATAAAAACAAATCCCAAAGTACCCTAAGAAGTGAAATAAAAAAAATATCGTGGTTTGGTATAATTTTAGAATATTATTACGACTATACCACGTCAACGAAACGTCAGCAGGAGAATAGTAAAGTACGTGGTATAAGAAGATTTTTCGAGTGGCCATTTTGTAAACAGGTCATTCGTAAAATGCTTTCATTGATGGATTTTTGTCATAAGTATACAACGCGCTTTCATAATAGCCAAATAGAGATATTAAAATATCTCTATTTGGCTATTATCTCCTTTCTTTCCTATACCCGACCTTATACCGTTTTTTCCGCTCCGCGGAACGCTCAGCCGGTGTTATGGCTCGGCTCTAGAGATTTATATTTGGATCGTGATTTTGTGCCCATTGAGTTAGAGGATTTTGTTGTGTTGCTTTGTTTTCGCCATTGAGGATTTAACACGCTTGATGTCAGCTTATTTTTGTGTGAAACGATATGATTTCTACTCCATGTGTGTGTATTTGCGAAATACGCAAATCTTTTACGGATCTATTTGTTTTCGTTACATCAAGGAAACAATGTTGTTTGGATTTTCTATGTATGTTTTTTTTATGTATTATGGAAACGCTTCCGTCTGGTAGTGATCTGGATCAGTTGGGCTATCTATAGATTGTTTGTTACGGTCTTTTGATAGTTAGCTGTTTCATCTGTATTTTTGGACCTACTTGTACATAGTTGTATGAATAAATGTATTAAATATGTTTTTTAAATTTATTTCGAGACCTCGATGGTGTGGTGGGCGAGTAACCGGCTGTGACGCGAGAGGTGCAAAGTCAAAGTCAAAATTCATTTATTCGTTATAAATCACAAGGATCACTTTGAAACGTAGGTTTTATCTACTGCCTGTTCCTCCGCGACCAAGCCAAGAAAGAAAGGCAAGAAAACAAGGCTGGTTATTCGTTTTAATGATCCTTTTACAAAACAACGTGATGGAGCATTTTCAATCCCAAGAGTTTTTATCATCTAAATAATCAGATATTTTATAGTACTTTTTATAAAAATTCTGATTCGATTCCCGCTGCGGAACAAATGTTTGCATATTCTGCAAATATTTATTTCTGGTCTGGGTGTTGTACCCTACTCAATCTTAGGGTGAGGTCAGGACTATGTTTATGTATTTTAGGTCGTTATTTATTTATTTGCTAATTATCATGTTAATTTTGCGATTTTCCTTAGATTTTTACATTATTCATATTATATTATTTTATCCATATTCATATTATATTATTCATATACTGTTGGCTATTTCAATTTAATAAAAAAAATTATACCGCATGATTCACGCATGAATAGCGCAAAATTTAATTCCCTGAATTAAGCTCGCTTTTTTGGTTGGCTAAATATTTTTGAGCCACATTTAAAACGATGCCTACATTCGAAAGTCAGGCATGTGTGACTTGCCACAAAATCCGATTTTCAATTCCCCCTGCGGCTCAGGCCGCTGTAATCTTGCGGCCCTCGTGGCACTGACAAGCTTGCCTTCACAAATCGCCTTTACATTTTGCCTTTTGAATGATTTTCACTAATGCCTTTTTACAATTCAGATACCTACGTACTCTACAATTCTTTTTATAACCATAAATAAATAAAAGTAATGAATGGAAATAAATTTAATAAACCAAGAATTAAAATAACGAAACTAACAAGAGTCTACAGCCAATATATACTGTAGATTCAGATAATCCTTTTGTTAAATCAGCGGAGGTACATGTTTCCGAAATTGCGAGAACCAGTGCGATGAAAGGAATCAATTTAAAATACAAAGTTCATGCACTGTCTATACTACTATAATATTATAATGTTTGGAGAGAAAAAAAAAATAGTACAGTTTGAACTAGGAGTGTGCCAAAGGCTTTTTATACCTAAAAGGAGTTTCTCAAAGAAACTTACAAAGAAATTGGTGCTGAATATTAATTTAACTTAAACTATTTGTGGTGACGTATCAAAAGAAAAATAGGAATAAAAATATTTGTTTACAATTACTTTACATAGTATCTACATGTATCTAATTAATACTCTAAATTGGACTTAAAATTCATATAAATAATAATGATTTGGACCAGTGGAATGTAACTCTACATAATTAACTCGTAAACTTTTACAAAAAAACTTCATCTTCCCACTGATAAGGGTCATCCTTTTTTAGCACTTAAGAACCATTTCTTAGAACAAACCTACCAAAGTAGTATTATTGGAAATACGGTTTAAGGTGGTCGCACACAATTCAACTCGGAACGGGATCGGCACCGCCTGGGCGACGCTTCGACATCAATCAGCCGACAGCGCGACGAAAACACACAACCAGCAATGGATTGGCACCTTCGCGGTAACAGCGCAGCTACGTCTGGGCGATCGCGCGATGACGGGACAATAGCAGTTCGTTGACGGCCATTTATTATGATATTGTTTTTTAAAATTGCATCGGCGAGACGTAAGCGTGGGTACGGAGAGGCGTAAGCGACGCGACGGCGCTTTGATCACTCACCGCTAGCTGTTCTTTTGTTTGTGCCGATGTGAGGTGATATTTCACGCGTTTCTACGCGTGTGCATTGCAGTCTGAAGTTTTGGGTGCATTGCAGTTTTGATTCGTTTTTTTTCGTGTATTTATAAGCGCAAAACATGTTGAGACATTATAGTTCATTTGACATTTAAGTTGACTGGTTTTTTTTAATAATGTTTTCCTTTAAATAACTCGTTTGACTCAAGAATTGACAAATGTAAACTGGTAATCAATAATTAATGATTGTATTGTAACTTTGCTTATCTATCTAACTATTGCATGATGTAAGCTGATTATGGCTGAAGGTTTTCATTTTATGGCATCTAATGAACATACATTTCCATACAACATATTAGATTCTATGCAAGCTATTCATATTTTGTTTGTTTCTAAGATGGTTTTAGACGTGGAAACCTTTAATTAGCTACCTGTTTTTACAGTGTATATATTAGTTATACCCGCTGCTGTTATAACTAATATATACACTGTAAAAACAGTAAAACAGTTTTGTTTACAGTATATAAATGGAGTATCATTCAAAGAATACTGCTTAACAATGGGCGGTGCCGATCCGTTTCCGGGCTGTTATGTGAGCGATAAACGACTGTATTTATTTTCAGTTATTCAGTTGGAAAGTCAGTCACGCAGCTTACTTGCTAGTTGATTAAGATGTCTTTTCAGTTATCCATTGTTATTAAAAAATGGCAGATATAACGAGAAATTTTGGTTTATTTAAGGCGACATAAAACAACCTAGCGTTCTTCACTGCGCTTGGAAAAAGCCATAGCACATAGAACACACATAATCAAATGGCCATCGGCCGCCGCTTCATCAGAACATCGGTCATGGTTCCTCAAAAGTACAATCGACTTTCTGAGCTTTCAATAAGTACATATTTTTTTACAGAAAAAAATAAAAAATCGACTTATTTATCGGGAAGTTGAAAAAAGTACAATATGAAATTTCATCCCCCATTTTTTTACCCCTCAGGGTGAGATTCAATCCATTAAATTTGTAAGGGATCAATCCCCTACCCATTTAAAAAATAAATTAAATAAGTTCACAATTGGCGAAGATATCGCGTAACATACAGACTAAATGAGAACCTTCTCCTTTTTTGAAGTCGGTTCAAAACTCAAACAATGGCTAGTAGAGCTAGCTTTGTACGAGTTTAATAATAATAAATAATAAATAATGCTGGTCATTTTTCACACCGCATCATCTAGCCCCAAAGTAAGCAGAGCTTGTGTTATGGGAACTACATGACTGATATACTACTTATATACATTTTTTTTTGTAAATACATACTTTCATATACATATTATACATATTTTCTAAGTATAAAATATACTTAGAAAACACCATCTGGGTGTTTTCCGCGCGGGAATCGAACCCGCAACCTTCTGCGTCTCAGGCGGGCCTTCGCCCTCTGCGCCACAGAGGTTTGGTTTTATTGTGAGTGAGCAATTATATCTAATAATGTGTTACACAAATAAATAATATAATAACTTATATATTATTGTTAAGATCTATAAAATCCAATGGTTTACTACTAAATGAATTTAATGTTATAACTCACCTCTGTAGTTTTCTTCTTGCATTTATCGGTGCCAGCGAAGATGTTCAGTTGCGTGGATCCTGGCTTCAGAGGACACTGGTCGATGTCAACTCTACGCAGATCAATGTCGATGCCACTCGTCCCCCTATTACGAGAAAATATAACTTTTAAGCTTCACTGCGTTTGGAGATAACCATAGACACGGCACATAGAACAAGCATAATCAGATGGCCGTCGGCCGCCGCTTGACCATGACATCGATTCTCGTACCAGCAGCTATATTTCTCTCTGTATAATAAAAAACAAAAACAAATACGCTCACGACTGTTTTCCCCATGGTGGACATCATCAGATACATACTCAGTGAGTAGATCTTTGAGGATATCAGAGGCACGTTCAAACATTACATTTGGTACATGCCCGCGTTTTGCAAGTAGTAAGCATTCCACGTGACAGGTTGCAAGATCATCTAAGCTTATTGGAACACTAACTGTTGGCACATGCCTTCGAATTGGTTCTAGGGCATGCCGGTTTCGTCACGATGTTTTCCTTCACCGTTTCGAGCACGTGTAATACGCACATAAATTTTTCGAGTGGAAAAATCCATTGGTGCACGACCGGGTTCGAACCCGGATCAGAAGTCGGGGAATCGCCCACTAGGCCAACACGGCTCTGAATATTATGCTCCTTATACTCCAGTCATCCCGTGACCAGGGCTGTTGCAATACAGTCGAAACGTCGGAAAAATAATAAAAAAGGTAAACACGATAAATACCCGTAAACCTTAAAATTATGTTAAACTTTTAAGCGGTTTGAGAACATTAGAATCAGCTTGAAAACTTAGGCTCAAGTATTATTTCACTAAAAATAGCAAATGGTTACCGTAACCTATTGACATCTGCAACGCGTTGCTGACAATGACAAGTTAATATGCAATCTTGTCATTATCAGCAACGCGTGGCATGTGCCTTTAGTTTTATCGGCTTACAAACATCCAGATGTGGATGTTTTCTATGTATAATCTGTATGTATTTACAAAAAAAAGGATATAAAGTAGTATATCAGTCATGTAGTTCCCATAACACAAGCTCTGCATACTTTGGGGCTAGATGATGCTGTGTGAAAAATGTCCAGCATTATTTATTATTATTATTAACGTAATGGAACACGCCAATGCTTGCTTGCTTGGCGAAATATATGGTAGAATATATGGTATGTAGCAGTACATACCAGAACGAACATTTTCACAAAGAAACTCAACTACTAATTAATGAAAATGCAATGACTTAGCAGTAGTTAGTTCAATTCGCATCGACTCGACTTTTACAAATCATCATCCCTTTTACAAATACCAAAAATATGACTCGTTTTTTGAGTACTTTTCAAACTTTCGCGTATTATAAGAGAATAGTGCGGGAAGCGATTGAAATCAAAAAGTACCCTAATTTTAATCGTGAAGACGGCTATAGACTCTCTGCGTCCTGGAATCCCGTGATAAACAGGTGTTCGCGTCGCGATCCGATTGTGCAGTGCGGTGATACGGTTAGTGTAGTGCAGGGATTCCCAAAGTGGTCCTAGGGGTCGACATAAACGAAAACTGATTTTGGGGGTCGACGAGGTCTAAAAATCGACCCCTATTAAATTAACACAAGTTCTTATTTAAAACTTTCAAGATAGGTACTGTATTGTTTATGTTGTGTCACGTGTACTAAGAATAATTATTATTTTTGTAGGAAATAGCATTTTTGTAGTAATGTAAAGTCTCAAGTTCGTACAAGATGAAAAACTCGGCAAGTCAGTGTGGACAAGTTTGTGCAAGATAATGAGTGCGAGCGTACGTCTTTCAGGCGCGTTTTGACTTGCTCTCTATTTGACGTTTACGCGATTTAACACGAACAAATTCATGATCAGTCCAAACATGTTCCTGATATTTTACTATTTAACGAGCTTGCACTTAGGTTGAAAGTTCATTTGCGTTTTGAATTTCGTTGGAGCTTGAACGATAATTACTCATATAAGTACTCATTTATTTCAAGAGATTACAAAGTTATTACATAGCTAAATTAAGTGAAGTAAAGTGATTGAAAAAGAATTTACAAAATGCTGAGCTCCCTACGCGAGTTAATAGCGTAACCATACAATATCTGCAATTTATGAAAAATTAACAGGGTAAGTACCAAACAGTTTTTATCCGGCACAGCGCATCAGCATTGCCCCACTGTGTGATAGTGATCAGTTGAGCTATCTGTAGATTGTTTGCAACAGTTTGCAGTTGTCTCAGTTGTTTCAATTAACTGTAAAAATTTACTAGTTTAATTTGTTTTAGTATTTGACTGTAATTTTTTTTGTCCTATGGTAAACACAACATATTTTAAATAGGTAGGTATAAAATATTTGTAAAAATTACTTACACTAAAGTTGTTAAGTAACTAGGTAGGTACCTAAACTTTGAAGTGTTCAGTTTGCTTTGGTTTTCGTTCTTATGCTGATAGGTACCTACTTACCTAATACAAATGTTCTATACCTACTATAGTTACTTATTTAATATAGGTATCCAAGTTTATCAATGAGTAAGTCAGTAATACCTAACAAGCATCCATTACCTAGGTGTGATAAAAATAAGATAGTGTGCAAATTTAACAGTTCATTATTGTTTTTTATTTAAATAGTTTCTTATTTTTATAATAGTGATTTGCCGATGTGTCTCATATGTGAAAAAGTATTCAGTAACGATGCCATGAAGCCTTCAAAAATGGATAACCACTTATCAAGAGTACATGCTGACAAAAAAAGTAAGCCCTTGTAATTTTTTCAAGCACTTAAAGACAAACTAGACAAAAGGCCATCCATAAGATCGATGTTTGCGTCATCATCTATCAAAGACGATGATGGTTTACGAGCGTCCTATAATATATCTTTACTAATAGCGAAGTCGGGGAAACCCCACACAATTGGAGAGCAGCTTATCTTACCAGCCATTGCGGAGGTCCTTAACAATGTATTGCACAAACCCGCACATGATATTTTAAAGAGAATACCTTTGAGCAATAACACCGTTCAGAGACGCATAGACGAGATGGGTCGCGATGTGGAAAACATTTTATGTAAGTTCTTACAGACCAACAGATTCTCTCTCCAGTTGGACGAACCTACATTACCCGGCAATGAAGCTCTGTTGTTAGGATATGTTCGATATATCAAAGATGAAAATATGTGCCAGGAACTGCTTTTTGCTACATATTTAGAGACTGATACCAAAGGAGAATCGATTTTTCAGGCCGTGGAACATTTTTTTACTGACAATGCTATTCCATGGAAGAACATTGTTTCTGTTGCAACTGATGGTGCACCGTCTATGGTTGGTCGCCATCGTGGTTTCATAGCTCACTTAAAGCGACAACTGCCTGATGTACTGGTCATTCACTGCGTGATTCACAGGCAGCATTTAGTAGCAAAAAAGCTGAGGCATAAGTCTTTACAATATAATATATAGCTATATACAATATATAGCCTTCGTGGGTAAACTAATCCTTTATAAACAAAATTTAGGCAGAAAAGAATATTCGCAGTTTCCGCATTTGTCAAAATTACCAGAAATGCTTCAAGATGATGACATTTTATTATATGTCACTCACTTGGACGCATTACACAAGGATTTTACGGAGAGGTTTGAGGATCTTTTAAATTTACAAATTCCTCAATGGATAATAAATCCGAACAGCCATAGAAGAAGCCAATGTGATAATGCAAGAAGAGTTGATTACCATCAGCACAGACGAAGAGCTTAAGCAGAAGTTCAACCAAGGCTATGGCCAAGAAGTTCTGGTTCACTTCACTTCTTGATTATGGCTTTTGTAACTATTCATTGCAACGCAACATTGAAACACAGTATCCTACATTGTGGAACATTGCTGAAAAATACCTAATCGCTTTTCCATCATCATACCTAGTTGAAAAAAGCTTCAGTGTGGTAACAAACATTTTAACGAAACAAAGAAACCGATTGAAAATCAACGAACGTGGAGATTTAAGGCTGCAACTCACCAATATTGAACCGGATGTAGCTAGATTGGTAGATAGTCACCAGGTTCATCCATCACACTGAATGTTTTATTTTCTCTTTGCGAATTAATACTTTTTTAAATATAATTTCCTACCTACTTAAGATTCTTTAAGTACTTAATTTGTAATAATCATTGTAAATTAAACTTGATATTTACGGAATTGTATGTCTTTTTATTTTGTTAAATTTTGATGAGAAAATGAAGACAACTTTACTCACTTAAACCAAGTGCAAAGTTTTCCAATTGGTACCTTAGTACCTAGGTATTTTGTATCAATAGGAAAAAACTAAAGATAGGCCCCCTTATTCATAATAGTCTGCTAACTTAAAGCATTGATAATTCTCACTCTGTCTTCTTCTATTGACCTAAGTCAGAATGAAAAATAACACTCTGTAGCAGCTGTTTTAAGTTAGCGGACCATTATGAATAAGGGGGTTGATCTTAAAAGTAGGTAATTTGGCCATGGGGAACGGTTTGGGAGGTAACAGTTCATTTTGGAAAAGGGGTCACTTGTCCAAAATAGTTTGGGGATCCCTGGTGTAGTGTGTCGTAATGTGAACATGGACTTTTCTGATTCTGAAGATGAAATGAGGGTAGTTGCGAGGAGAAAATATTGTCAAATTATAATTTGGAAATAAAAAAGTTGTTGGTTTTACCATGAATAACAACACTGAACAGAACAGAAAACACCTTTTTAAACGTAGTTTCAGCTTCCGCTTCATAAAAAAATTTAAAAATGATTTCGACTTTGTCCTTAGAAGCAAATCGTGCACCACAGATTCTTCTAGACTTGGAATAGTGCGCAAAGATTAAGAGTATATATTAAAATACTTTAAAATTGTAAAGTAACGTAGTTTCTATATGATGCTAGTGATTAAAAGCATGTAGTTTTTTTTAACACTCGCTTTGTAAGGGTCCTTTCAAACTGGCACTATGGTGGTGGCTATCAACGGGTGAACTTGATGGATGTCAAAGTTCGCGTGAATATCAATAAATTAAAGAATGCTGGACATTTTCACACGTCATCATCTAGCCCCAAAGTAAGCAGAGTTTGTGTTATGGGAACTATTTGACTGATATACTACTATACTACTATATATATACATTTTTTTAGATTTTTATTTGTAATGTACTGATCGTCACCGCTATCCATACCGCCACCGGGTCAGTTTGACCAGCCCTTAACAAACACCCGCAAAAACTTTCCGCCCGCTACCATAGTATATACAATTGTGCCGAGATATCGGAAAACAATTAAATTCACAAACCATTTACCTGACCTTCTCACAGTTCCAAGATTTTAGAATGACGAAATAATTGAAAACGACGCGATCGCAGAATGACAACATCTCTGAGATCAGGGGCCTAACCGCCGTGTCTTATTGAAACATAGATTCCGAATCCCACTGTTAGCTAATACCTTTCTCAATCGCAAAACAGGATTTGACATCTTTGTCTCAATTCGCAAAAAGACTCGATGGTCAGGCCCCAGGTATAGTAAATTTTTTTTAATTATGTTTTTTTACACTAGACCTTTATTTAATAATGCTGGACATATTCACACAGCATCACCTAGCCCCAAAGTAAGCAGAGCTTGTGTTATAGGAATTACATGACTATATTACTAATATACATTTTTTTTTGTAAATACATACATATTATACATAGAAAACACCCAGATCCTGAGACAAATGTTTGCATTATACAAACATTTGACCGCGCCGGGAATCGAACCCGCAACCTTCTGCGTCTCAGGCGAGCCTTCGCCCACTGCGCCACAGAGGTCCTCAGAGGTAGGTATTTGGTTTAATCTCTCACTGTATGTGATGATTATGGCCGACAATGGAGGATGAAGATCTAGAAGATACCTATTCACTCTAAACTTAAAGAGACCAAGGTTATATTTTAAGGAAAGATATCTAGTTTTCCTAAAAACCAGATCCACCTACCACCATCTGATGGTAGTCTTTTCCATTCCTTCGCCGTTCTCATTATAAGTATTTAATGTCTACCACAATGATAGTTTGAAAAGTTATCAGTATGATTATTAACAAAAACTTCGGATATTCCATACGAAATCCTGTCAAACCTAAATATTTGTGACAAAAACTCTGACCTGATAGAAAGCATTTACCGTCGCCTTGACGACAGCATTTCAGCTGGGGCATTTCTGCGTAGTATTTCTCCCGAGGTTTACCCATGTTTAATAACCTACGGTGCAAAATTAATTGGTACTCCCTTGAGTGATACTATTGTACACATGTTATGAAGGTTATTTTGAAGGCTTTGAACCTTTCAAAATTCAAATAAATAATTAATGCTGGACATTTTTCACACAGCATCATCCAGACCCAAACTAAGCAGAGCTTATATTATGGTAACTACATGACTGATATACAACTTATATATTTTTTTGTAAATACATACATATTATAGATAGAAAACACCCAGACCCGAGACAAACACTAGCTAATCGTACAAACATTATCCCGCAGCGGGAATCGAACCCGCAACCTTCTGCGTCTCAGGCAGGCCTTCGCCCACTGTCTCTTTGTAACCGGATAAAAAGTAACCGACGTGTAACTGATTCCAGTCCCAAATTAATTCAAATCGGTTCAGCAAGTACGCAGTTTTTTTATTGATAAAATGGTTAAAAGTCAGTTCTTTTTTAGAGTGTATTTTTTTATAAAGAATATTTTAAAGCATTCACTTTATCAAGATTCCTGTATAAATAATTAGATAAACACTCATCCAAACGCGTTATTCCAACGCTAGGTCGAAGTAACGTTGGGTACCTTTATTTATCTCAGACGCTCAATCAAACATCTTTATAATTTATTTTGCGTTTTAATTATAACACGGTGCCAGAGGTTTCAATATCCAAGCTAGATAAACAATTCAAAACTGGAATTCAGCCGAGACCCGGTTTTAATTGGAAGAAACTCGGATCGAGAATAATATTATTCTGTGGAATTTTCAATAGTTACCTTTAAAGTACCTTTAAGTTCGGGACGCTTGATCCAATTTGAGGAGATCTCAGATTTATGGTGTGAATATGATGATGTCTTCATTACCAAACGGATTGTGCTCAGTTAGGAGAAGTAATGTATTGCATTCGCATTGTTTATTCAATTGAATAATACCTTACTAGTTAAATACCTCAATAGGCAATGTTGTGAGAATATTATTCACAGATATATCTTGAATATACCTTATCTTGAAATAACAAGTTATACCAGATTAGGTAAGAAGGTATATTCTTCAACTTATACACTGGCACGTGATTATGAGAATTATGATTCGTATTGCATATTGTAGGTTTGCAGAAGGTAGCGGGTTCGATTCCCGCTGCGGGACAAATGGTAATATATTTGTCTAGGGTCTGGGTATTTTCTATGTATAGTATTTAAAAAAAAAACAATGTATTTAAGGAGTATATCTGTCATGTAGTTCCCATAATACCCTCTGCTTACTTTGGGGATGCTGTGTGAAAATATCCAGCATTATTTATTATATAATTATTTTGGCGAATATTTTTTTTAAGTATATATTGTACAATCAGCGACATTTTTTTATCTTTTAGAGGTAATTTATTAAATGTTAAACAGGTAATGGTAAATTTAATTAACTATTAAGATAATATTTTTATATATAAAAAATATAAAGATATTATCTTAATTTCCAAAATTGGTAGTGGTATTAGATATATCAGAAATAAAAACACTGCTTTGCCTCTCAATTTAATTTCTTTAATGGCCGTCATTGGCTGTGGATATATTAATTTAAGTAAAAAATATTCCCGAGCTACGGGCAGTATCAATAGCTATGTTCCCGATAAAACGGACGATGGTGGTGACATGTTTAGCATAGCGGGAACAAAACTGTTAACCTACTTTTGTCGCTGACTGTACCATGCTCCTTGTATTATAAAGACCTCTACAGTCCATCTGTGGCAGATTATGCAAATAGCATTGGGTAGTCAGGCTCGCTTGCGACTTTAATTATGAGATTATTCGCAATTTATTCTTGCGAATAATTTTGATTTGTGGTGCAGAATGGTGTGAGAAAATAATTGTGTTATTTTAGATAACGTAGCTACAATAATTTAACGAGAACATAACCAAGCAATAATTATTATTTATTAGCAATTATTTTTACTTCAACTTTCGCACTGTTTTTTTTTATAAAACGTAATTAATAATTAAATTTTGAGGTCCTTCCTCATGAGCACCGTCCGCGACCATGATCGACGATCGTGAGATGGGAACGTCAGCAGGAGAATAGTACGTGGTATAGTCGTCATAATATCCTATAAATTTAGGTATGTTTTAAATATTAATCACTATTAATTTATATTAATATTTTCTTAATTTGTAATAGGTAACAGTGACTTAACTCAATTTATTAGTAGTGGTCATTTTCAGAAAACGGCCTCCCACGATACAGGCTAGCCGTCGTGCGGGGACCACCAAAAAGGTCAAAATTGTAATCTACTTAGTTAGTAGCTAAAAGTTATATGTATTCGAAGAACGATGAACAATGGGAATATAAAGTTACAAAGACAATAGAGTTACTGCTGTATTGGGGATTTGTCAAATCAATGTTAGTGTAGGTAACATATTTTTTTTGCGGTTTCTTTTTATCCTTTGAGTAAAACTCAGTCCTTTTTTATAATAAAATAATATCCTTTTACTTTTTTATAGGGTAGGTGTCTATATTGATTATAAATATATATATATATATATATATATATATATATATATTTATGTATCTATATATTTGTAGATTTTGTAGTTTATTAATGAATGTACATATATGTAGGTATGTAATTTATATAGTAGTTTGTACATCGCATTGCACTCTCCTCTTGTATTTAAAAATTACGTTCACCGCCAACCATTCTCACAATTGCATACTTTTCGCTCCATCCCAAGGGTATCTGGAAGACATCGCTTTAAAGCGATAAGACCGCTCATTTTACTTTTAGTTAAATTAAGTCTTTGTTTATTTTGTGGTGTATAATAAAGTATTTTCATTCATTCATTAAACTATAGATAAGCCCTTAAGCTAAGTAACTACAAGGTAAATATAATAACATACCTACATACACACTAATAAAACTATACAATATATAAATACATTGAGAGCTGGCTCTTATCTGGGTCAACGCATTAGCATTGCCATTCAGCGTGGCAATGCGGCCAGTATTTTGGGAACGCTTCCGCCTGGTAGTGATCTGGATCAGTTGAGCTGTTTCATCTGTATTTTTTGTATATACCTACTTGTACATGAAAAAATACATAGATATATTTATAATCAATATTAACCTACCAAACAGAATAGAAAAATGACATTATTTTCCAAATCTAATCTATCTAATCTTATTCGCAGTCTTGTGGCCAGGGTAACAAAAATGTGTAGAGTTCATCGCACCAACTCCGTAGCCGCGTCACACCCTCTGGGACCCACTCAGTGACTACTTTAGCCCACAGCTCGTCCTGCATACGGCACACATAAAAAAAAAAAAAAAAAAAAAAAATTGTAGACAATTCTGTCTACAATTTTTTTTAAAGCTCTATAAACATCTGATCAGGGTGATACAAAAAAAAGGACCGCGAAGTCTTTCTTCATCGTATTTTAAACAAAAGAATCATTTTTAATTTTTTGATAACACTTTGTTCAAAATAACTTGTAACGATTGCTAAATACAAGTCAAGAAACCGATTCGTTTCTGTTTCTTACTAAACGGACAAACCAAGTAACAGAATTACCATTTAATAGGAGAGGTTTTCCTTTATTTTATGTTTCTTGTAACCTTATAAAGGCGGTATCGTGTTCATGAATAAATCTATTTGCAAAGACGAACCAACCGCGGTATCTCTGACCCGATCTTCAGTATTGCTCGAAAGCTACAAAACTATTTTTAGCTTTTGTGATCCTATCCTTCCGTTTCATGTTTTGGATTGAATGAAAAACATCAATACGTATGATTGAAAATGAAATATGATTAAAATTAAAATAATGGAATATTGTGATATATTTGCGAAAATGGTTTTTATACAATTTTCTGTTTAATGCCAATGTCTTTAAGAGAAAGGGTTAGTTTAGATATAAACCAGATAATGTGGTGAAGAATGTAAGGAGGCAACACATTAGCTCTGTAATTTTTGTTTAATGCCACTTAGCTTAGGAGTGGGTATCTTCATTTAATGTATATGGGACCGCTATTGGCAAATTCCCTTTTTTGAAAAACAAACACACTCACGTCTGTCTTCCCCATGCCCGCGTTTTTCAAGTAGTAAGCATTCCACGTGACAGGTTGCAAGCCCATCGCCGCTTATTGGAACACTAACTGTTGGCACATGCCTTCGAATTTATGGTTCTAGGGCATGCCGGTTTCCTCACGATGTTTTCTTTCACCCTTTTGAGCACGTGTTAATGCGCACATAAATTTTTCGAGTGGAAAAGTCCATTGGTGCACGACCGGGTTCGAACCCACGACCTCCGGATCAGAAGTCGGGGTATCGCCCACTAGGCCAACACGGCTCTAACACGGCACGGCACGGTTCCTTTTTTGATGTCGGTTAATAATAATTAAGACGCGACTTTCGCGATACGCTTGCAGACCCAAGTTTACAGTTCCTATCCTGCAGGTATTACATCATCAGATCATCATATGCCCTTGTTATTTTGCTTACTCTTTCGAATAAAAACAAAAGAAAAATAGCCCACAAAAAATGTTTCGGTTAGTCGCGTGTCCATAAGATGATGATGTTTTCAAGTTTAACGGGAAAAATAGCAATTCCTTAGAAATAAAACTTTTACAAATTATCCAAATTAGTTAACAATTGGCGAATATAAATAATAAATAATGCTGGACATTTTTCACACAGCATCATCTAGCCCCAATATAAGCAGAGCTTGTGTTATGGGAACTAAATGATTGATATACTACTTATGTACTTTTTTTTGTAAATACATACATATTATACATAGAAAACACCCAGAACCCGAGACAAATATTTGTTTATGCAAACATTTTGTCCCGAGGCGGGAATCGAACCCGCAACTGCATCTCAGGCGAGCCTTCGCCCACTGCGCCGCAGAGGTCGTCAATATCAAGTAACAAACATCCAACCGGATTGAGAAGTCCCTCATATTTTTGAAGTCTGTTAATAATGGACAACAATAGGCACGAATATAGAGTTCCGTGTTGACTTACTTGAAGAAATAACTCCCGTTGTAGCCGAAAAAGGGCACCGTGTATGTGAGCATCCAGATGTTCCCTCCTCCACAGTCGTAGTATGGCTTCGACCACTTCCCATCTTCGTAGCTTACCGACAGGATCTCGTCAGGCTCTCTTGCTGTGTGTGCTGTATCATTGTGCGTGTATGTGTTGTAGCCTGCGGAATTCAAATTTTTATAAGCCTTGATAAAATTTAAAAAAAAAAAAAAAAAAGTTAATTTTACACGAAATTGTATTAATATTTATTGGCATGAAATAGATCTTTAAATAATTTTTCACACCTACTGATGAAAATATTATTTTTTAGGAAGTTTTATCAGAGCTTTGCTTTGAAACTGGTGAAAAAAACAACGGTTGTGAGGCGTAGCTTGCTCTCATACTGAAAATCTGCTACGAGTATCATTAAAGTTGAATTCTTTGTATACTAATATTATAAAGAGTTTTAGTTTGTATGTTTGTATGTAGGGGGGTAATCTCTGAAACTAATCATCCGTTATATCGTTAAAAAAATATTTCACTAATATTTAGAATGGACTTTTAGGAAGGACATAGTCAGTAAAAAGACCCATCACCAAGCCGAAATCTACGCAAACTTGCTAAGAAACAACTTTAATTTTTGGCATTAAAAGTATCGTTTTTTAGTACGCAATTTAATGCACGCTAACAGCGCGTTTGTATGCGTGTTCCGTCACTTACACGAATCAGAGCCGTAGTCTGCGTTTGAGTTTGATATTCATTATATTAAGAAAATTCGAATATGTAAAGTTTAATAATAACACTTAAAATTACGGTAAAGAACTAAAAAAAAATGCCTTGACCTTCGAGAATTCCAGAACCAGTAATGACATACACGGTGCATTTTTCTCAGTACTTGGATTCCCAGGTATAGTCTTATAGAAAAAAAATATCCCAATGATGAATAAAATATGTGTCTTTCGGCTTGGTGATAAGTCTTTTATCACCAAGCCGCTTATCACACACCCGTTATATTATCCCGTTAAAATGAAAGGGCTTTCCGTGGAGACCAATTGTACCAAAAAATTGTTGGCCGTGGCGATGGTAATGGCGGTGAAGTGAAATTATTGTCAAGTGGTCGTCAAAGTTCGCATAAATATATTGATCGCATCTACCACCGCGTCTGTTTGACAGGGCCCTTAGTCACGGTATATAAAGCTCGTCATAAATACCATCTAAATAATTAACTAAGCTCAAGTAACTAGGGGGAGTATACATTTCCACACATGCTCCCACGCGGCACACTACGCGTCACGTGACACGTTTCATCTCAAATGGAATTAGAGCCATACTGCTACTCCTGTACCCACATTCTTGACCTTTAATTAATCTTGTCTGCACGATATTGGATTTCCAAATTAATATTATATATCGCCTGAAACGTTCAAATTAACTCTTGTGAGATTTAATTTTGAATTTGTGATTTTGTAAACGTTTTAAATTTAGTTCGATGAAAATATTATGAACTTTTGCGATTAGCTATCATTTTCAGCAAGTTCTAGCTACATTAGTCTTATTGAAGGCTTTTGGGCGGTATATTGACTCCCCTAGAACTTTATTTATGCAAATATACATTTTTGCAATTTATTTTTAATAAATTGCAAATGTAAGAATTTACCTTTATTTGGCCATAATTTCACCTGATGGGTAAATTTTTTTTAGGACCTTGACCAAGATGATAATTATGCATTTAACATAATTATCATCTTCACTTACCATCCGGTGAGATTATGGCCACATTAAGGTCTGTTCTTGATAAAAAAACTCATTAAGATATAAAACTTACCTCTTCGAAACTGGTTGTGGTTCCGTATCACTCTCTCTGCATTTTTCCTTGCAATATAAAACCATTCTGAGGTATTACTCAAGTACTTGTATTCCACCGCAAGATCTTTCGCCAGGATCGGCCCTTCCGGCAACCTATACGCGAATGGACAGAAGAGCTGGTAATCTTTGTACTGATACTGATCATAGCAGTTTCCAGCTCCGAAAATATCATCGTCAAATTCCACCATCGAGAATACACTAGCGTGGAGTAAGTATTCGTTATGCATGACAGGAGGACCAGCGTATTTCCATAGTCTAGTCAGCATGTTCGCTCTATTTACAGCAACATCTGCCTCTATCCTAAACCTCTCTTGAGCGTATCTATCAACCACACCTTCGCCTAAATTAAGATGTGTGCCTGCGGTACAGTTTTCACCCATAAGATGCTGCGTTTCTATTAATCTAAGGAATTTCGTCACTACATCGTCGTGTACTGGTCTAGCTGTAGTCACATTTTCAGACGTTTCGTTTGTCTCTTTTATTATATTTGTTTCGTAAACTACTTTAGAATCGTTATCGTAACTATGCTCTACGTTGACGAAGTGATCTACTAAGGATACGTCGGAGGGATGTTCTTGCTTGGTAAAGTTCCCGAATAGCTTGGAGAAGTCTGCGTCTCTTGTGTCGTCTTCATCGTCTGGTGCGCCGTAAGCTCTTAAAGCTGACAGCACTGGGTCTTCTCCAGACTTGTCTATGCTTTCTGTAACAAAAAAAATAAAGATCAGCATTATATTTGCAAGTTGATTGAAGAAACAGCAAAAATAACGTTGGCTTTACCACAAACTATTTTAAGATATCTTCACAGATTCAGATAATAATATGTAATATAGTATTTCGTATCATGAATTTGTAATTTAAGGCTATATATCTTATACTACTATATTGTCTATAGAAGAGACTCGTATAATATCAATCGAACTTCACTTCAAGAAGTTCGTAAGTTCTTATATTATCTATTCTAATAGTAAAAGATGTAAAAAAACTATAAAACATTGTAAATCACTTTTATTTATTTATTAACTCCGCTTTTATTGTAAATTTAAAGGAAAGTGAACAATAGGCGAACGTAATGCTAATACATTTTTTACCAGCTAACCCAATTGGTTGTCATTGGCAGTAAACGTGCTACAATTTTTTATCAGCTTCATAGCTATAATAGATACGATATTATTTTATATCTAATCACATTAACTTAATATTTATATATATAATTATATATTTATAGGCACTTAGCCTAGACGATTGTACAAGTATGATCCTTATGATTCCAATTAATAAAACCTTATTAATTTTTAAACTGGCATCGAAGGGACTAAAATTACTGCTTCAAATTCATAATCAAGCATGTAACGAAGAAACTATGAAACACAATTTTAACAATTTATATCAAAGCAGCGGTTTACTTTCGCTCATTTTAAAAGAGGTCAGAGTAAAACGCATGTGTAGCTTAAGTCGACTTATGTAGTGGAAGTGTATGTGTGGGTAAATCAGGCTGTGGTCGAGATCGGCCATACTCCTTTTAGTCATGGCTACTGCGGTTTCCACACAATTAAGCTTTTCCCAGCCTTTTCCAGCTATCCGAGCCAACACCACCTTTTTATCCAAGGAAAAAATTAAAATACCGTTTTAGAAGTTCTCTAAAATGACGATTTGGTAAGGATTATAACGCGTCCCTAATTTTTTTCTATTTGGAATGAAAAGATACCCTTTTAACAATCGTTTTTCATATATCATGAAAATTTACAGAATAATAATATTTTTCTGTAAATTTTCTTTAATATTATTCTGAAAGTATGTCAAAATTCTAAAAACTTGTATAACAAATGTTTTTTTAATAATTATAAACACCCAATAAACACTTACATGGCCATGATACGACACTAGTATAACCTGTGTGATAGGTATAGTTTCTGATACCTATCACACAGGTTATACTAGTACTACTGCAGAACATGCAAAGATTTGTACTGTAGCGGGAATCGCACCCTTGCATCGTAGCTGGTTACAATCGAGGTCGTCGAACGAATTAGATGATTTAAAACAATTCTTGTAATTCTAATGAACAATAAAATATGGTTGACTTTGATCAACTAAGCTAAGCGGTCAATTTGGTTAAAAAGAAAAAAAATATGCTAAAAAAATAAATAATACATGTTTTATTATATATTTTAAAGTTTATTCAAAGAGTTTTAAGCGAATCTAACCTGAATAAAAATTTCCATAGAAACTTTACTACCCTGTTTAACCCACATAGGGGTTGATTTTCGAAAATTACATTAACCTATGTGTGATTCCAGAACCTCAACTATCTACAATCCAAATTTCATCAAAACCGTATTGTAGCTACGGAGATACGTGGTAACAAACAATCACACACACAGACTTTCGCATTTATTATATTAGGATAATTCACCCAGACCCGACACACACAATTGTCCCGCGGCGAGAATCAAACCCGCCACAGAGGTCGTCGTTGAGGTTAACTATCAATCATTAGTGACAAGTTAAAAGCTTTCCCAAACTGCTTCATAAGTCTTGCCAGTTTATTCATAGTTACCCATTAATTCAGCAATATGTTGTCAGGCTAGAAATACATTGAATTTATCAAAGTCGATACTATACAGTGATATCCTATAATAACGTTGAAGGATAAAAAATCTCTTTACTCGGATTAAAGAGCTGTTCGTAATACTGAGAATGTATTCAAAGGCTTGTACAAAATAAGTAGGTAATCAAATAAATAGAAAATAGAAGGGTTTATCTTTGACTTTGGAATTATTACCGAGAAATGAGACGCAGTTTTCGATGCTGGAGTTCGATGGCACGTTTATTGGCTTAATATTGTTTGTGAAAGATTATGAGTTTATTATTAAACTAGCTTCTGCCCACGGCTTCACCTGCGTCATATCATGCAAATTAAAAATTGGTCTCAACAAAAAGCATTTTATTTTAACAGGATAAAATTATACAGCCTACCTAAAGGGCGATTCCTTATACTGGTCATTTTTTAATCATATGAGTACTTTCGAATATTGCCGTATACATCCAAACATACTTGACATATATACTTAAACTTGACGGTGAGTGCGTATGTGAAAGAGAATCAAGAACCTATTTATACGTTCTCGCGGACTTTTCAAGACTTTTATTGAAGTTTCAAAGGCGTATTGTGTTTTTCATAATGGGTAACAATTGAAGAAATCTTAAAAATTACTATAAAAACTGTAAAAATTGCAAGGTCTGATGAAGGGTGCTAGCTAAGTGAACATTTCAATCAATCGACAGCTGATACTTAATATCAACGTATCGATAGCGCGTTCTAGCATTTGTATAGATTTACTAACTCCATTTAAAATTAGTTTTTCAGATATGAAATTATGATGAAACATTTTCCTTGTATTTAAGTTTTGTAAACACTGTCATCTATTTTGTATTAAAATATGCTCTGTGGTTCACGAGCATATTTCTGAACAAAATTAAAGTTTATGTATACGGGCAACACTTTTCTGAACCAAACAAAACATTGCGATCTTTGTTTACTCTTAGTAAATTTATGAGATTTCTTTAATATTAAATTACAGTTAATCAATATAAAATAATTCATAATTTTTGAAATACTGTACACTTTGCTTTCCTGATGTTTTTAGTTTCTCAAGTGATAGTTCGTGGTATGTCGCTGATGGAATGTTTTATCAAATATTGTATTTCTAATAATTATTTAAATTGCAGAAATCTTAGAATAAGTTTTAAAAGTGTTTCACCGTATTATATTTAGCTATAGTTACCAATGTTTCGAGTTATTTTTGATAAACTATATTATCGTCTGTGATTGGTTTAAAATGGTGCTTTGCTAATGAGGTAGGGAGTGTATAAATGCCAAATATAATTCTATGGTGGGTCAGTCAAGGATCCACTGCAGAACATGGCGCAAGTTAAGTACTCTGTTATTCACTATTGTTACATGTTGTTATTATTGTTTGTGATTATGTTTATTGATTATGTTTAATGTTTTCTTGGTACCAATACCTATTTTAATTACTGTCCATTTATTATAATTGTTGAATATCTTAATTGTTGTTCTTATTGGCATGTATTAATACAACTATTCTATAAGATGAAGTAGTTGTTGACTTTGGAATACACCATGAATAAAATTACTGTTATTTACTTAAAGTGGCTGGCTACAATCTTTTATATATAAACTTCCCTATCTACTCTGGTTGTAGGTTAGTTTACTGTAAGTAGGCTTTAAAATGACAAACATATTTAGGTTTGTCACTAGTTGTATTATTCAAAATAAAAATAATATTTTTAATTTCGGTAATATCTCTATATTCTCATTACTCTATCTATTTATTTCACAAGTGTGTCCGGAAAGTACTCCTACAGGCTACCATTGTATACTTATAGGTAGCCTATTTATATAATTGTATAGGTAGACCGTTTTTTCTGGTATTCCGGTTTGAATTACTAGTTTGAATTTTGAATTACCTGTTGACTAGTTTGCATGTCAAACTCGTAAACCCACGTCTCGACACCAGTAACAATGCGTTTCATGAATGTTGGGTCGGAATTGACTCGTTCTAGCATGTCCTCAGCGACTCTTATGCGATTGAGTTTTTGGAGAAAATTCAGGTCTTTTGGGACTAGCCGAGCAGCAACATGTTTCATACCCAAGTGATTATTTAAAATGGTGCGGATCGACTCGTGAGACACAGAAAGTTCAGCGGCTATCTCTCTCAAATTTGAATGAGGATTTTCAGTCACTAATTCCTTCACTTTTGCGACGTTAACTTCAGTTGAAGATGTTGATGGCCTACCAGAGCGAGGCAAATCTTCTATCACATCTCGACCGCTTTTAAACGTTTTGTACCACTCATAAGCACGTGTTTTTGATAAAGTCGATTCACCGTAAGCCTTCTGTAACATTTTCAGTGACTCCGAACACGAAATTCCGTTTGCGATTCAAAATTTTAGACAAACTCTTTGTTCGATATTTTTGTCCATAGTGAAATTGTCGCAGTACACACTAGATATGATCTAACTAAAATCTAGATAAATGTACTCGTAGTTCCTGATATCCACAACACAGGATCCCTTGTGTTACAGGTTTTTTTATTTACTTACAATTTTAATATCTCTTAAGTAAACAGTTATATTCTACAGTTCTTTATATTTTACTCTTCACTTTTATAATGTACGTGCGTATTTATGATTTTAGACCATCTATTTACATATCAGTCTATTTCTAGTGCTCCAAGGTTGTCTGAAAGAGATTGCCATATCAATGAATTCACTATGAGCGTAATGTACGTAAACTCTGTAAAATACTCGGTTTATATTACGTGAAATTAAATTGTTTTCTCACTTGCTACGCCGTAGACCATCTACGGTGTAGCAAGTGCTACGAATTTACATTTCGACTAATATAATGTAGGTCCTGACTCCATATACTGATAAAATTATCATTGTTGGCCTAGAGGGCTTTTTCGCATGATGTTTTCCTTTGAAATTTTGAACAGGTGCTCAAAATGGTAAAGGCAATTATTGTGAGAAATCCATGATTTTGCAACAAAGGGTCGAACGCCTTACTTAATTACTTAACTTCCATCAGTTCCAATAAAGCGCTATGGACATGCAACCTGTTGTGTGAGAAAAAAAAAACAAAATGATATACAAAAATGTACAATTACCAAATTTAAAAACGTCAAAAAATGCATAATATCAATATCCGGTTATCTATATGGTATAAACATTTGGCATGTCACTTGGAGTTTTATAAACGGATCACTAAAAAGAATAACCATCCTTATTGTCTGCCATTCTTATCTGGCTCGGTCGCAGAGGAACAGGCAGTAGATAAAATCGATGATTCAAAGTGATACTTGTGATTGTAATTAATAAATGAATTTTAGCTTCGACTCCCTAATTAATATCCTCACGGATTTGTTGATCTGGGGATGTCCATTGTTAAATGTTTTCGGCGTTTTTATTTTAACATTCATATTTCTGAGAAAAACAAAATAAAAACCTATTAAAACTCGGTACATTCATCCACACTCTGATAAATAAACATTGCCTTCCCAGCTTTAAATATGAAATCACCTAAAATGAAAGCGATAAATTGCAGGTTAAACATCAACTCCAGGATACAATTTATATTCATAGGCAAGCGTTTATATTTCCCGTTTGAATTTTGAAAGTAAATGAAGCGATATACAAAATGTATGATGTTATAACTGGAGAAAACTCCGACTATTGCATTCTGTAGGGGGTATCATGATATTTACTAATATTATACGTATGATATTATTTCAATCAAAGAATTACATTTATTCATACAGATAATGTACAAGTAGGTATATAAAAAAATACACATAACAGCTGGCTATCTCAAGAAATTTGCAAACGATCTATAGATAGGTCCACTGATCCAGACGGAATCGTTCCAAAAATTATGTCTGCATGGCCCACTGAATGGCAGTGCTAAAGCGTTGAACCATATAAGAGCCAGTATATGTTTTATAGTACGATTAGTTTGTATTGTTTTATTTTTAATTAGCTTTATCCGTGTAGTGCTGAAAAAAAAAGCTTAGGTGTTATTTTGAGTCAGTCATACCTATTTCAACTTTTATTATTGCTTGATTGGAGATGTTCCTATCCATCAAATAGTCATACATGGGGTATGTTTAATATCTTATGGTATTAGATAATAAGGGTTGATGACGGTAGACACCCGGTGTATACAGTGCTTGGTAGAAAATGGCGAATAATAATGGACTTCTCAGTTATTTAGTTTTAAAAGACACGATTTGTATTTATTTATTTAATGCTTGATTTTACACAAACAATGTACAAAGGGAGGACTTAATGTTGTAAAACATATTTTACCAGTTAATATTAGCGAATGGAAACAGAGGTTGGCGTTCCTAACTAAAATCTATATATATAAAACATATATAAGAAAGGAAAAGCAATTTGGAAAACTCTACTCCTAAGGGGGGGGCTGAACAACTTTGTACAAAATAACTGAATACGTATCAGGGTATTCAAAAAAAGCCATTTAAGTGCAAAGCATGAAATTTATTTTTGATGCACCTATCAATTACCTAACTCTCGCGAGTAAAACCGCGGGCATCGGCTAGATTTTTTTTTTAAATTTCCTAAAAGTGTTTTATCGCATCCTGTCAAAACGTATCCACATGTATTTCCTTAATTGAATCTGCCCAATCTCAGGTATATAACACGTTTTCCTTATCAAAAGTAGTGAAAATTAGGGTCTCTGACCGAATCTCGTTGATAGGTTTCTCATGTCCCTGAATATTTTAAAGAATACGAGCTCTATCAGAGCAAGGGCGTTGTTCAATAATTTAACTTTGAGGATTACTTTTTAATAAAACAAAACGTTTGCCTCCATTCTATATTTTTTTGTACGAAAAACCTAACTTTAGGAGTGGCCATTCACCGCACTGGTTTGTCTTAATTTCATTCTGTTTTTTTTATTTAAGTATCCTATTTCTTGCCCACGGCGTATAAATAAACATCATTATCATCTTTTGTATCAAACTTATGGATTTGTAATATTTTGAAAACGCTTCCATTTGGTATCAGTTAAGTTATCTATAGATCGTTAGCAACGGTATTTAGATAGCTAGCTGTTTCATCTGTATCTTTAACAGCTGGACTAAAGGCTTCTTACAATACGAGCCACTGAGCTTGGTTCAGCTTCTCCACTTTATGCCCACTGCATTTCTAAGACATCGCTCCACCTAGCCGGGGAGCACACTAAAATTTGCCAAGACGCAATATAAGCCCGCTTAGTACGAGCACCCTCTTGGGAGCGTTGGAAGATAAGGTATTTAATCTGTGCAATGTTTTGTGAAATCAAGCTTTAAATAAATAAATACAAATCCTGTATTTTAAAACTAAATAAGAGAGCTGTCAATTATTGCGATACGTAATAATATTTTCGATTCCGTCTGATAGTGACGTGGATTAGTGGACCTATCGTTAGATCGTTTGCAACGATCTAACGAGCTAGCTGTATCATCTGTATCTTTTTTGTATATACCTTCTTATACTTAGTTGTATGAGTAAATGTATTATTTTATTTTATGATGTCACCACAAATAATACTAATAGAATAGGTTTTCTTAAAGATAACAATCTTTTAGAAACGGTCAATTTGAGAAAGCCTAAGTTGCATTTTTTATCAATTTGTCTTTTCACATCTGTTTTATAGGAAAAATGTGTGTGAGGATCAATTAGTGTTAGATGGGTAAGATATTTGGCAAGGTGGGAAAATGGCAGATGGACAAAGGCAGTTACCGAGAGGAAGCCTAACCAGCAGTGAATGAATGTGAATTGACAGATAGATAGGCAACTAATGAAATCAGTCTCATCTACATTCGCTTAACCTTCAGACTATAAACAAACAATATGAACTTGATCACATTAGGTGGTGAAGTGACTATATTATTTATTGGTATCTTACGTAATATAGCTAGTACTGTATACATTTTACAGCACCATTTTATGACAGAACATTATGTTTCTCTTATGGCTGAGCTATCAACTAAGTACTGAAATCTTCGCATCGAAATGGGTCGAGCGCTTGTATGAATCATAGGAAAGCATGGCTGTGACTATGTGACTATTCATCTCCACCTGAAACGTAGAAGGTTGGTTCGATTCCCGCCGCGGGAAAAATCTTTGTATCATATGTGAATATTTTTGTTTCTGGTCTGGGTGTTTCTATGTAAAATTTGTAAGTATATACAAAAAAAATGTATATGGGTGTCAATGTTACGAGCTCTGTTTAGATTGGGGCTAGATGATACTGTATGGTACTTTGTGATATGATACTTTGGACTATCCAAAGGTAGTCCAGTGGTAGAGATCACCTCTAAGCGATAAGACTGCCCATTGTACTTTGAGTATTTTCATAATTTGATCTATAAAAATAAAACAATATACATCAGGTTACTTACATTTAATGTTTGGGATTAAATTAAATAATATTTGGTACCTACATTCAAAGTAAGAGATTTCTAAAAAGCTGAATGGCCACGTCACTGAAAAAAATTGCAAACTGAAAAAAGCTTCAGCGGATGTCTTATTTGTTGGTAAATTTCAAAATGGTGAAGAAAAACATCACGGGAATCAGCCCTTTAGATCAACACGACATGATTTTCTCAGTAGATAGAATCAGGACCTACGTTATATTAGTCGAAATGTAAATTCGTAGCACTTGCTACGCCGTAGACTGTCTACGGCGTAGCAAGTGAGAAAACAATTTAATTTCACGTAAAATAAACCGACTATTTAACAGAGTTTACGTACATTACGCTCATAGTGAAGTCATTGATATGGAAATATCTTTCAGACAACCTTGGAATGGACTAGAAATAGACGTATATGTAAATAGATGGCCTACAACGTAGGAAGAAGGGATTTTGCAATGCAACATTTTGCTAGTTTACGTCAGACATTAGAAATAGCTGCTTACCTATTTTTGCCGCCAAGCATTAATGCTCGCATTGCTGTGTTTTGGATTGAAGGGTATGGATGCCGGTGAAATTACAGGCACATATGACTTTTCACCTGTTACATCTCAGGGTCCACAACGGCCGAGTGATACCTCTGCTGTAAGCGAACATAATATGTTACGGTAACCGGTTACCAAAAGGTAGGCCGTTTATTGTTTGCCACTTAAGTTAAAAAAGGCAGCTTTATTTCAGGGACTGTCTCAGCTCAGTTTGTATAAAGCTTTATTGATATCACTTACCATTGCATTTACAAACATTTTTTTTATAATAATGCTGGACATTTTCACA